>CM056741.1:0-1315709 GCA_029851415.1 Eretmocerus hayati | reverse complement strand
GGGACCTTTCGTGTGTCCGTCGGCCTACAGCGAGATGAATATTTACAAAAAAACAGTATGAAAAATTCCAAGAAATCATCATGAAAGGTGGGCACTGTAGTTCTGGTACAAGTTCAGAAATAAAATTATTGCATAATTAATTTGTAAGCGGCACATGACTGTCTCCCTACACTGCCGCACAGTCCGAAAAATACGTAAGTGACATATTCATCAAAAATGAGTAGTTATTGATACCGTTGTGTAAGTCTGACAAGATGTGTCCGAATATCCTGATGAAAAAACTAGGAAAAATCCAGTATGACTTGAATCCCTATGTCCGTTTGAAAGCTTATGGAGCGTGTATCAAAATACGGGCAAGATGGGCACTGTGGGTGTAGTCGGTATCAATAAGTCAAAGGGTCAAAGGTCGACATTCTGACCAAGAAAGGTAAAAAATGCGACTTTTACCGTTTAACTTGACACTGATGGCATTTATTGGAATTTTACAGGAATACTTCTCTCTTGAACTCCCCGAGTTCGTCAAATTGGCACTTCTGTATTTTTCTCAAAATCACATCGTTTTTGACATATTTGCGATGCAGCATGTGGGAGACCCACGTCCTTCCTGCTAGAGTGCTAATAACTCAAAAGGCGAATTGTATCGAATCAATATCCTACCATTGGGACTTTGTTTGTTATTTCAATATCTCCAATAGTGCATCACAGTATATCCCCTCAGAAAATTGGATTTTGTGATATAAGGTAAGTGTACCCAACTTGCCTCTGTACCCAACTTGCCCCCATATGCCGATCTCAGGAATGGGCGCTCGTTGATCTTCCCGCAATTTTTTTTTTACGTTTGTTATGTTAAAATATGAGAAAATACGTAGTTCCCATCGACCCCGGATCATTTCTGCGTTCTCCAGAAAATATAAAGTGAGTTTTCCATTTTTCGTGTTTGCACGGCTAAGAAATCACCGAGGAAATCGCGTTCACTAAAACCGATGCCAATTCATTTTTATTTGACCAATCTTGACGTACCTTAGCGCATTTGATTCCTTGTCTCAAGACCTTCAAAATCCGCTCTTCAGGGTTGCAGAACTCTGATTTGGCGCGATTTTATGTACAAAACACGAAGATGGTTTGAGAATCAAGAAGGCCGACATCGGAGTGTACCCAACATGCCCCCATATGGTTATCTCGAAAAGGCGTGCATTATGGCCTTTTTTACCACTCAGAACGTGTTTATCACGTCAAAATAGGTCAGAAACGATGTCTTGGGCCAGCTAAAAGCTATAAATGTCACTGCACGGTGATCAAAACGGATCAAAGCGATTCTATTCACTTCATGGCCGATTTACATTGTTTTAAATGATGGGGGCAAGTTGGGTACACACTTTTGTAAACTCTCAAAAATCACCTTTTGGGAGAATTCAAACAGCTCGGCTCCACTTCATCCAAATTGGACGTATTTGAGTTCATTTTAAAGGTCTTGAGACAAGCTTTAAAATGAGCTAGAGTACGTTGGAAAATATGGAGATGGGCCAAAGTTATTAAGAAAATGGCTTAATGGGGGCAAGTTGGGTACACTTACCTTAGATAAAAATGTGTTTTTGAGACTGGAACGCATCCTCAAGCCGTGCAGCGTCAGGCTACTGTGTTGCGATGCACTCTCACCAACATTTCTCACAATTTTCATCCACAATATTCCAAGAATAACGAGTTTGTAGACTTTGAAGCGAAGATTAGAACATTATTTTCTCAACTTTTCAAAGTTTGGGTGCCTACCAAATTGCGAAAAATAACTCCCGCGCCCTACTCATGGTGAGGTTTCCCACTCCCGAGCGACTATTTTGACCCGCGCCTGTGGCTTGGGCTGAATAAGGATCGTTCGGAAGCAAACCACAACCTCAGGAATCTCGGTGCGGAATATACTATTATACATATATAAGATATCGATTTGATTCCCTTTTGAGTTATCAGCACTACAGCGGGTGGGGTGTATGTCTCCTGCACGATCCATCGCGAATATTTCAGAAACGCTGCAATTTTGACGATAGCACCCCAACACCGATTTGACGGTCTTGGGAGGATGAATAGAGAAGTAATGGTATAAAATGTTGGTTTGACGCAGCTTCCTCGAGTTATTAGCGTAAGAGCGGGTGAGACGCATGCGTTTTCCGCACATTCCATCGCGAATATCTCAGGAACTACGCAATTCTGAGGAAAAATACACTTGAACTAATTTGATGAACTCGAAAAGATAAGCCAAAAAGTAATCCTGTAAAATTTTGATAAATGCTGCCAGTGTCGAGTCAGACGGTGAAAATCGCAAGTCTTACCATTTTAGGTCAGAATTCCAACGATTGACCTCTTTATTCATCAGTTCCGACCACACTCAGAGTGCCTATCTTGTTTGCATTCCAATCTACGTTCCATAAACTTTCAAATGAAGATAGGGTGGGCACTGTAGTATGACAATGATGTACCGCTTAAGAATTAATTATTCAATAAATTAATTTTCCATCTTGTACCACACCAACTAGGCCGACCTTTTTCTTTGATAATTTCACATTATTTTTCATACTATTCTTGTGAATATTCATCCAGCTGGAGGCTGGCGACATAGAGAAGAGGAACATACAATATGAAGTCCTTTGAAGACCGGACTATTTGATCTTGCTCCAATTCTGAGCAGAGTCAGTTCAAAAACTTTCGTCGTTCCCAACCACCGATTCTTTGAAAACTTTTGCTTGTCAGTGACATCATTGGAAGAAGTTGATGCTGAAAATACCCCTGAGGTGGGTGTTCATCATGACCTCTTACCTAGGTTCACTTATACTTACACAGTATTGAAAAAAACGGGGATGAGACGATGATCATCGAGGTCATCTCGTAGCTTTTCACATCTAGTAATTTAATCTTTCTCCCTCAAGATGTCTGCAGTGAGTGTGTAGGGGTGCTATCCACCAGAGCGTGAAATTTGTCAGGGAAATTATGTGGTCTTGTTCGAAGGGTATGTGCATTTTGAGTTAGAATGATTGTATTTCTCTTCCCGAAAAAGTCAAAAGCATCCTTTGTTTTTCCAAAAAATTTTTTTGGATATTTTAGTGATGGTTCTTTTTGATTTTTAGAGACTTTTCGGATTTCTTGCCGATTTAATTACTAGATGTGAAAAACTACAAAGTGACCTGTTGCAGGGTTTCCAATATCGCTCGCTTTCCCGAGGCAATCAATATTGTCCCGTCCCGGTTGATTTTGAATACCGTGCGTCGATACGACGAATAAGTTAGACCCTTTGAATCTCACTACTGCTATCAATAATGAATTCGAGCAGGCATACGGGCTGGCATTTCTCGTGCAGCCTTTTGATTTTGATCCGACGAGTGCCCGAATTTGACCACGGCGGATCGGACCCAATCTTGATGTTCAATTGTATGGATATCCAAAGGAAAAAGTGTGGAGGAACGTATTTAATGAGAGTTGTCTCATGCTTCTGTTACAGCCGGACGAGTTGACGGTTGTGGTGGAGATTAGCAATATCGTGTTCTCAGCTATATTTGCCGTTGAAATGTTGTTGAAGATCATAGCAGAGGGGCCTTTTTGTTACATCAGCAATGGCTTCAACGTTTTTGACGGCATCGTTGTTATCTTAAGGTATCTCGCATCTAGAGTTTAATTCGATTTTTATGTACTACAGTACCCATCAAAATGAATGGAACACGGATTACTTCACTCAAACAGCGATTACTCGGACGTCCTTGGGTCTACGGCAGTTTCTCAAAAAGCATTTGGAAGATGAGAAAAAAAGCTATCAATTCATGTCCTTGAAATATTTTTTGCCGCAAAATAAATCATGATAGCGCAAAAAACCCCGCGAAATCTTGTAGCTCTTTTCAAGACCTTCAAAATCGTTTTTTTTTTATACATTACTCTATGGGTATTTTCACCCGAGTTACGAGTGATGTGGCAAAGAGAAGTTGGTGCGGGAGGGTACTGGTGATCTAGAGGTATGAGCTTTTTCTTCTTCAAGCTGTTCGAGGTCGTTTTGAGTGCGTTCTAAAACACAACTGATTCATATTCTATGACTTTTAAGAGATTTCACGTCGAAATCGTGGATTACGCATTTTTTTGTATCTCCGCTACCCTCAACGCGTGTGAATTTGCTGTCATTCAATCGCTCGTAACTCGGAAGCAAAAAAGCAAGAAACCGTAGACTAATGTATAAAAAAACGATTTTGAAGGTCTTGAGAAGAGCTACAAGATCCCGCAAAGATTTCTACTCTATCATAATTTCCCGATAAATGATAGATGATTGATTGAAGTGGAGAATTTTTCACTTTTCGAGCCAATCAAGAAGATGGATTTTGGGTTGGAAAAATTTTTGGAAGACTTGAATTGATAGTTTTTTTTCTCATCTTTCAAATGCTTTTTGTAAAATTGCCGTAGACCCAAGGACGTCCGAGTAATCGCTGTTTTAGTGAAGTAACCCGTGTTACATTCATTTTGATGGGTACTGTATGTCGATGCGATTTTCTTACCATCACGTAGTGTGAAATTGAGGATCACCATTTTAATGAGCACGCGTGTCTCCACCGCATTTGTTTTTAGCATTGTTGAACTGTGCCAGTCGTTTTCTGAAGAAAGGAGTGGTAATTCGGGTCTCAGCGTACTCAGGACCTTCCGATTGTTGAGGATTCTGAAACTCGTCAGATTCATGCCGAATCTGCGCAGGCAACTGTTTGTTATGCTGCGCACCATGGACAATGTTGCTGTGTTCTTCTCACTTTTAGTACTTTTCATCTTCATATTCAGGTAAGCAATCTTTGAATCAATCACGAGGCTCACTACATGAATTACTGTTAGATTTTAATACATATATATATTTATCATACCCACTGCAATCGTTATCGTACTCCCCTTGTCGGCCATCATTATGTCCATCTCATCGACAGTCTTTATTGCAGATCGTGAGGGATGATTCTAGGATAAGATGGCTTATCAAATTCAAAAGTTTGTTTTGATGCGTATTATCGAAATGTGAGGGATGAGGTTAATTACCCTCAATATCACCATGGAAATTTCAGATAAGAAGTTGAGAAATCATTACGGAATGAGACAGAAGGTGGTCGGATATCTTTTTGATCGTCGAGCGAGATTATAATGAAAGTCCAAATACTGGAGGGGCTCAATTTTCCTTCCGGCTAAGAATCTCAATTCTTCAAAAGTCGGGAAATAACTATTATCAAGAATATAATTTTTGAACAATCAAAAATCAGACGATGACAAGTTTTATTATATGGGCTTATGAAACCAGTGTAATACCTTGAGATACTCTGGTTTCACTGCAGCTTCAAATGGAATTTTGGATCGTAATTTTGGTGGAGGAATTTTTTTGGCCTCGGTACTCATCGTTTCTCATCAAAATTTATGAGTAGTTCATATTCAACGAAATTCATATAGCTCAAATTGGTTTTTAAATCGGCAAAATTCTTGCGATTTATGGGATCAAAGCCTCGAAATTTCAGAAAGGATATCAGTTTAGACACGGAGTTTGTTCAATTTCATTCACAAAATGTGAGAACCTGTATTAGGATATTATCAATTCGAAGATGGTATAGCGTCTGCGATGCATTACAAGAGTGTGTGATGGTGTTGTTGGCACTTTTGTTTCGTAGTATGCGGGAATGGCTCCTCGCTCAAATTACCATTTCCGATATGGCTTCAGGCATCGAACATAAAAGAAAAATTTATCCATTTAGGTACTTTACATGTGTGCATGATGCTTTTATATGCTGAAGATGTTTAGAAAAAATTCAAGTACAGTCTCTTCGCTGTACCATTCTATTATTTTTACATGAATTTTCGGATGTATTCCCAAAAACATCGATCTACGCTTCATTGAAAATCAATCGAATTCCTTCCGAAGAAGAGCTTTGACAATGCCAATTTTTCCATCCATCCTGTGTTCGATATTAGTTATGCCAAAATGTGATGAGTTACCAAATTTCAACCATGCCCAAACGGGACCTGTGCCAGTGATAACTTTGTTCCAATGAAAGCTTGACTATTGACCGAGATTTACGATTTCCTTTGAATAATTGAAAAAATTCCAGCTTCTAGAACATTATGCCCGAGTCGCATCAAAAGTCAGCGTTGGATTTGACGATCTCAATTCTGCATCTGATACAAAACACGATCATATCAGTTTTACAGTTGAGGCTCTTCTTCGAAATATCATGTAGTCTGAGCAAGCAAATCTAGTCGCGATGCCTTGGTGTGGCTTTTGAAATTAGAAAGCTTGCGATTGTTTACTGAACTATTTCGTTCTCGCTGGACGTGACGCGAATTATCTTAACACAAGTCTTATGGAAGACAGCGCTGGGAATAATCATCCACGTAGATATATCTTCTGTGAATCAATTGATCTAAGGAATGGATTGTCTTCAGCCTCTCCGGAGTCTCTTTCTGTTCGAGTAATCTCTGTCTATATTGTGGGATAAGTTCCATCTACTATTCTCATTTTTTCCACTATCGAAGTTGTTTAGCCGATGGTAGAGCTTGTGATTATCTAGCTAGATTGAATGACCGTTTTGCCATATGTGCTGATCAATAACTGCTCTTCCAGAATGTTTTTCAACTCTTGGCCCTCTTTTGAAATCGATCATCGCTCTTAATTTCTGAAGCATCATTCTAGGGCTCTGATTATTCAATCATGTGAAAAGTCTTCATTTCGATATTGGATATAATTCTTTGGGAAATCCATCCAAAATTTCTGCATCTAAGTGCAAGTCAGGGGTTTTCATTAAAAAAAATCATCAATTTTTTAAAATGTTTTTTGGGTTGTGGGACCCAACCGGAGCTTGGAGGAAGGGGGGCTATCTTCATATAATTCTGGGATGTTGCATTGAGATTTCGTCCTGATGCATTTATGGAATTGAAAGAGCGAAGAATCTCATATCACGTTTAATTGTGTTGTAGTATACTCGGGATGAACCTGTTTGGTTGCAAGTTCTGTGAAACGATGAATGGCAGCTCTGGCGTCGATTGTGATAGAAAAAACTTTGACTCGTTGCTATGGGCAATCGTGACTGTATTCCAGGTACATACAGGCTAATTTACCTAACAAATGACTTCACCAAAACATCAGCTTATTATTTGTTGATATCGAAAAAATTACATTGAATAATTGAAATAGCTGCTCACCAATAGCCACAACAAGACAGCCCTATAATGTGCTTGAAACATATATTTTTGATTCAAGTAGCATCATAGAGGGATCTTTCATACGTGGATCGTTCGTAATTTTTGTAATATCCATTTTGCTTTGCAAGGCTTAATTCACGTACTTGTATGGAAGACACCCTGCAGAATTCAGTTATCGTCCAAGCTATTGGGAGGACGTACCACGACCGTAGCGCTCGTAACGGATTCTCTGCTCAACTAGAAAGAATGTCCAATGCATAAGTATACCTTTACCTTGTAGAAAAGTTTATGGGGGTCACAGTAGTTGTAATTTACAGGTATTCGTATCATTCCGTATGGTGTACCGTCACTTACAGCTGTAAATCCCATCAACTTTCCCAGGGTATCGATGTTTACGATATGGGCCATTTCGAAGCATTTCGACGAATGCCTGCACCAGGGGAGTCTGGGAAAAATCCATAAAAATTCTCTCCAATCAGTTCTATATTGATATAGTACAAAAAATTTTTCTTTGGACTTTTTCTAAAGCCCCCGTGGGCCCTGGGGCCTATAAAAGGTCCGCTTTAGGTCCCTTTTCAGCCTGTTTCCAGAAAATCATAACTCCGACTAGAATCAACATTTTTGGGCGTCCCTAGGCGCATCTTCTTTCTTAAGACTAGAACTTCTGAGAAAAAAATTGTCCGAGGTCGATACTTGAGCCTAGCAACTTCTAGGAGCCATTTGCTGAGGGCACATTTTTAGCGATTTTTGGTCTTGCTTCAAAGTGATTTAGCTCCCACTAGACATGTGATAATCGACTTTTACAAGTGGTCATTTTGAAGGTCTTGAGAATACCTACAATTTGATCTTTGGTAAAAGTCGATTACTGTAATTTCTCCAGGAATTACAGTCATTACAAGCTGAGCAAATTCGTGAAAATGCCAAACTTTGAGCTCAATTAAAAAAAATAGTTTATTCTTCCTTCGACCGCAAACCTGTGCGACTATGTTTTTCGATACAAATACTACCAATTAGAACAATAATGTGGGTGGGATATTGAATTGCCGATTTTATTCAGCTAATTTATAACACCCTTTTTGACTTTTTGCTCAAAATGACCCCACAGATATGGCTCGCATATGCTTCCATCTGAACTGATGTGCACCAATCTGTGTGAAATTACTCCCCAATATACCCTCAAATATGTGTGAGAACTTCCGAAGGTGAGCCTCGAGCTGGATGCGAGCAGGTGGTTCTATTTCACGAGTTAAAAATGAGCATTATTTCGTCTACTTGCACGCAGGTGAGTGGGATTTCACTCAGTCTAGGTCAAAAATGAGATGAGCAGCCGATATGGGGATGCAAACATGGTTTTCTGATTCAAGATGGTCATTTAAACATGTTCTCATGGTTAATTTGGCGTTTATTCTCCGTCTGAAGCCACTCCATGGAAAAACATGTAACTAAAGTGTTTTCTAGTCTGAGAGCAACTATCAATATTTTTGAGCCAACTGACCCCGAAATGGTGTTTCGATGATCATTTTGAGTCAGAAAACCATGTTCGTATCCCTATTTCAGCCGCTTATCTCATTTGTGAGCTAGAATAAGTGAAATCCCACTCACACTCGCCTGCGTCCAAATAGACGAAATAATGCCCATTTCCAACTCGTGAAATAGAACTCCCTGATCGCATCTAGCTCGAGACTTTTACCAGTGGTCAAATTGTAGGTTTTCCTAAGACCTCCAAAATGACCACTTGTAAAAGTCGATTATCACATGTCTAGTGGGAGCTAAATCACTTTTAAGCAAGCACAAAAATCGCTAAAATGTGCCCTCAGCAAATAGCTCCTAGAAGTTGCTAGGCTCAAGTATCGACCATGGACAGTTCTATTCTCAAAAGTACTGGTCTCAAGGAAAAGAATGCGCCTAAGTACGTCCAAAAATGTTGATTCTAGTCGGAGTTATGATTTTCTGGAAAAAGGGTGAAAAGGGGCCTAAAAAGGATTTTTCATAGGCCACAGGGCCCACGGGGCCTTAGAAAAAATCCAAAGAAAAATTTTTTGTACTATATCAATATAGTACTAATTAAAAAAATTTTTATTGATTTTTTCCAGACTCCCCTGGTGCAGGCATTCGTGGAAATGCTCCGAAATGGCCCACATACATAGGTACTAGGCATATTTCTAGTTCACGCGTCGACCACCTCTTATAATTTTGTAGAAGTTGGCGCTTGACTCGTGGGACACATGGGACTCTGATAATTGCGTCAAGCGCTCATTTCTTGTATCACCGGAACCAAAACATTGGTGTCGTACTTCTGTCAGCATTGAACAAGATTTGAACAAATTATTACTATAAATATAGGAAAGCTGTCTTTGTATTCCGCAATATATTAGTCGGGTTTTGTCTTAGTCACTCATGGAACGAACGCAAGAGTCTTGCGTCTCAATCATTTACTTTGATTTGATTTCAAGAGTCTTTCAAATCAGTAAGACGGTAGTAACCCCGGTAAAGACCATCGTTGCAGTCCTATTTGAAATGCTTATTTTTGCCAAATCGGCGGTAAAAGTAAAAAATCTTCGTAAAAATGACACTTTTACAAGTTTTCACTTGTGCCAGTTATGGCACCTCTAACCGCGGACGGAAAGACTAGCTCAATAATTGAAAAGATATTTCAGTACCGTGATATCGAACTAGTGTATTCCCGTGCTGGGCGCGTTAGCCCATTTCCGGTACTAGAAAAGTTCTTACAGGCTCGCTTGCAAAGGGTGGACGTATTTTTCTATTACGATTAACACAAAATCGCGTTTGAACGCGGTATTTCGATGTTAAAGCAATGAAAATTAGAATCCACAACTTTTTTTTTGATGATTGGGCGTAAGAACTTGATTTGCCACACTCAGTGGAATGGGCCTGTTTCGTATATTTTTTCGAACCGAGCGGGCAAAAGTTGAGCGATCGACCATGTGTTTGATGTAATTATTCAGAATCTCATCCAGTTTCATTGGAAATCGACGAATGAATAGTTTGGAAGAGCTGAAAATTCGAGGGCTTAATTTTCTGATCAATCGTATGAAGAGATTCCTTAGAGTAGCTTCCCGTGGTATATTTATACCATTTGGTACATGAACCACGTTGTTCCGGATCTTTTCCTCATGATTTTTCACTGATTCTATGCTTTGTACTATGATAAACGAACGGGAGTTGGGACACAAAGAGAATTTTTTGCTCAGCTGATTAGCATGTCAATCGAATTCTCGGTGTTGCTTATTGGAAAGTATTCTGACTTTTTTCACAGTAAAACTACTTTAGGTCTGAAACAAAACAAGATCATTTAGAAGCGCATTTGGAAGCTGAGAATGAGTCGATCAAAATATTTCTTGAATTGGTTCTCATATAATTGCACGTATATTTGGGGGTTCCCGTGAAAATCATCTCATAACTTTTCTAGAAAGCCAAATCTTGAAAAAAATTTGAAAATTATCAGCGACAGAGAATTTTGTGGCCATTCAGAACACAATAGTTTCGGAATGAGTTTGACACTCCAAACGAGTTTCAAGCGGGTTCCCAACCAATCAGCTCTATTCGCTCGGGAAATTTCCTTCAAAATGACCACGACAAAATTGAAATTCACGTGCCTAAACCGAACGTATCAACTTTTCAAGATGAAACTACGAGTAGTGTCGTTTGCAAAACTCGCGTAGGCAGTTTGCTCGACAATTGGCTATAGATTTTTCGGATTCAAGGTACTCGATGTTTTTGTTCATTTCCAAATTTCCGGATCCATAACACGACTTTGCATCTTACCAGAAATCAAATTATGGAGGCGATTTCACGGGCCATTGTATGCGCAACCTTTCAACTTTGTAAAATGACGAGCGTGCGCAGGAAACAACTGCTTTCCGAGTTGTCGAAAATAAATCGCAAGGAACTGTTCGAAACTCATTGCAGGAGTGCAAAATGTACCTCAACAATGTTCCTGTAGGAAATCTCAAGACCTGTCTTTGTAAAGGGAGATTTTCATATTTTTCATAGTATTGGATTTTTGAGTAAAAGGGATTTGGAATAATTTTCACGGAACCCTCCTCACGTGAGCTCCGTTACATGAAGATAAACACAAGGATTTTTTCAAGGATTATTTTGTTAGGTTTCTCTCTTCATTTCTCGAATCCACCTGCCCACCTGCCGATGTTTTGTTTTGTCTCAGAACTAGAGCAGTTTCACTGTGAGGAGATCAACAATTGAAAAAAAAGAAGTCGACATAGATGTGCTCACCAGCTAAGAAAAAAAGAATTTCTGTCCCGTGGCTTTGTTTGTTCGTCATATTTTGAAACCCCGAATCGGTAAATGATCGTGAGGATGAGATCCGCAACACAATATAAGCATTGTACGTGAAGTTACCTCTCAGTCTTACACGGAACGTCTCTGAGACTTACAAATGTTGAAGTTCAGTGAAAACTTGGGGATGCATTTGGTTTAAAAGCGCAATATTTGCAAATTATCGATATTGAGGATCGCTATCATTAAGAATCTGAATCGATATGTTTTTGATTCCGACACCTCACAATCATAATTTGAAAAAAGGATCCCAGATCCTACACGTCGGTATTTTATCTTCAGCCAAGAGAGATTCGTGTGATGACCATAGTTAAAGGATCAAATTTTGCTCAGAACGATCCCTTTGAAAGATTCACAGCATATTTCTGGAATCTGTATATTTAGCGTATTCTTTCAGCAGAAATTTTCCATCGCAATTGGAATCACTATTGAATTGGCGATGTTTGACGTAAACCCCATGTTTCCACTGAATGATCGTTGTAGATCGTTTCGAGTGACGAAGAACAGATTATTCACTATCCTGGTGTTTTTCGCGAAGTACTTTTCCATTTACTGATTTTACCCTCATGTTTGGTCTCAATGTGAAGTCACTTGGCTCATCTTCATTTTGTGTTGGAAATGTGAAGTAAATGTATAAGACTTTCGAGCCTTGGCATGTCCTCCGTTGTCGAATTGATACAACAAAAGAGAGAGAATAAACAGAGCGAGAATATGAGTGAGAGAGGGAGGGGGGAATACATTACAACATTATTGTTTGTCGCTTACTAACAAACTCGCATCAACAATCACGCTACTCGGACACATTCAGATTAGCCTTTTCGTGATACTGCTACCGAGCTGCTTCTACAACCCTTTGAACAATTACTTTTGAATTTTCTAGCATATCCAAACTTTTGAAAGTTGTGAAGGGCATGCTTTTGATCGCTGCTTGCAAACGATTGGTAGTGTGCTTTGCATCTGCTTTCTTCCGAGTTTGGGAAGAACGCACAGCAGTCTGCAGTAGCATCGCTTGCTTTCATTCTTTTAAAGAGGCTCAGATCTTAGAAATTGTGTGAATTCGAGGAGCTAAGTTTTGTAGCTCAAAATTTCAACTTGGAGCACGCATTTTGTCAGAAGATTCATAACATTCGTGAAATGAGATCTTGTAGGGACTCCTCATCGGGCCTGATTCTCGTGCAATTTTCCTCAAGGGGAAAGGCAACCCTAAATTTGGAGTCTGGTCAAAGAAGTTGTAGGGCCCAAGATTCAAATTTAATCGTGTTTTATCACCTTCGTAATTGGGACATCATGTATCCCGTCGGTCTACGCAGACGAGGATTAACGCTGTTTCCTTGGTCAGGCAATAAAATATTTATGTACCTCGTGTGGCAAACAAACATACGACATTCTGTTCAGATATGAGTGATTCCGCCGAAAGTGGGATTTTTTGGGGCCAAAATCGTCACTGGGCGTGATTCGGGCCAAAAAATTATTTCAGCCCCAGACGACTTCTGGTGTCTCGTAGCTGATTTACAATTGTTTGGGCACAAAAAAGAAGTATCTAGAGCTACATATCTTAAAAGTGAAGTCAGACGAAGATATGTGCACTTTGAGGGGTTGTCGAGCGGACGGAATTGACATTTCGCCTCAAAAAATATTCCCACAGCTCGACAACGTAGACTCTTTTCCGCATAGATTTGCTTTAAAGCAACCAAATACTTCAAGAAAATGAGTTTCACGAAGCGATATAGCGGGTTGGGGAGGAGCGCAACATGCGGGGACAGAATTGACCGAAAATTTTGTACGCTATGTTGAAAACACGTTTATATGTGCTCTTGGCTACGGATTCGAGTTTTCAGCTACTGTTGCACATCGGTTAGGTGTATTTGGGTTTCTCAAAATCAATCTCATTGGTTAGAAAGGTTTAATAGACCGTCGGGGACTTTGCGGAGCTAATTAGTGCTGGGCGAGCAGTTTCGGTGCAAATCCGTCTTCAAAATGTCGGATAGCCGTGCGCGAGCTGAGAGCTTAATTTCGACTTGCAAAGTGGTGGATTATGTTATTTGAAGTATTACAAATTAAAGTGCACAGTTACATATAGGGGTTTTTGACTACGCATATGCGTCGTGATAAATTCAAAAGTCCAAGTTGGGTTGTCTACCGGGGACGGAAAGTACATTTGGACCCTTTATCAGGCACTACAAAATACAGGAACATTAGGATCGTCTCTAAAACTATTAACATAGTTGCGCACCGATAGAATACACCCCAGAAAATTGCTACAGTGCACATCCCGATCCATAGAAACTTAGCGGAACATGGAACACGGAAAATCCCACTTTCGACGGAATCACTGATATATAAAACCTTTCCCCCCAAAAAAATTCCACAACAATTCAAGTTACTTGGGACTAATGCCATATTTTCGGATGGAGATTCTGAATTTTTTCAACAAAATGCTTGAGAACTCGAAATATATTAACTATTCCCAGAATCACAAGAATACTTTTTCAGAAAATCACATCGAAATTGCAAAAATATGATTGCAAAATTCAAGGAGAATATCGTGAAAAAATTTTATAATATTTTTTTAATTTTTTTAAAGAAAGTTTCAACTTCTGCAAGTTTTTTTTCGCTAGCTTGAAGTAATTCTCTGATTTGAACGAAAAGTATTACTGGAATTTCTTGAAACAATCGATGTTTTCCGAGTTATAAGGCATTATTCCGCACCACGTTCTACATAACTTGACGAATCTGTCTGAAATTTCTTTTGGGAGCAATTTCCATAATTTTGAATCGAATGTCGAACGGATCTAGTAATTCACTGACAAGGGTGCGATCAAGAAAATGAAAATGATGAGAATTTTTTTCCTGAACTACTGAGCACGTCATCGTTTTAAGATCGAAAATTACGTTTGAATATGAATCTCTAGCCCCCTACAATATTCCAGGCCAGAGTTCAAAATTAGCATTGCCCCTTTCTTTATCACTTGACAATCCCAAGTTTCCTGCGGGCACAGTCAGTCATATGTTAAATCTTGTTCAACTATAGCATTAATACATGGGTCCTATCGCCTTGTTCTGAGACCTTTATTTCATCAAGACATCACCACCAGAGTATTCATGAATCGTCTAAAAGAGAGATTTCCCTCACTTTCTGATGAGAATCCACGTGCATTGCACCTATTTGGCATTTCTATTTAAGCGGATTGACTAAAAATGGGATGTTTGTGGGTTCTTGAACGGTCTGGGCTTCGCAGTGTCGACACTATGCCGTATTGGGTCTGAGTCTTTGGAATAAATGAAATGTTGGATACTCTAGGATTTTTAGACTTGAACAGATTTCCTAGGTTGCCTCAAATTATCCGGAGAAGAAAAAAAAACATCTTTAAATTCTCCAGTCTCAGGAATTTGTAGAATCCTGAAATTATTTGAAACTTGTATGATTTTTAAAACACTTCTCTTTTTTAATATTCTTATTTATTTTGTTGACTTAGATTCAGATTTGGACTAACATAGCGAGTTTGGAAACAAAAACAACCGAGCATCAATCGTTGAATTTCCGGATTACTCTGCTTGCTTTTCAGTTACTATGCCGTGATTCCTCCATTATTCAAATCGCGTGCTCTCGCCTCTAGCATTCTTTTTGGGCTATAGCGACTTCAGAGCAGGAGGGTTGAGGATTTTTCGCAGAAAAGTCCAGGACTGCACTATTGCTAACGTGTCAGGGTTCAAAAAGATGATTTTAATTTTTTGTACGAAGGTAGATGTTCTTATTTTGGCCTACATAATAGAAAGCAAGGCCCAAAAGTGAATCTAGACATCTTTTTCTAGATATATCGTCTTATGTGAGATAACTTGTGTGCTTAATCGTGTCTCAGAACGATAAATGATGCTTTCCAAAAAAACTCAGATTAGAACCATGTACACCGAGGCTTTTCTCACCGTGTTTGGCAGAGTTTTGCTATGTCAAGTTGCTTTGCATGTCTCTGTGTGTCTATTGTGAATGTTCATGTGTATTGTACCACTGTGTAATTGACACAAATCTCTGGATCCGATTCAATCTCAACTCATTTTCTTAGAATGCCATTTTCAAGGATTGAACATACAAAATCGGCAAGTAATGCTTCTGAGATGAAGCTATACACTACAGGTGCTGTCACATCCCTTTCTCAAATTACGTGTTTGCATTTTCCGATTTACTTCCATGAGAATCGCCACCACCTACCCGTTCAAAAATATGCCTCAACATACATACAACAGAGGTACATACAGATGCATATGTAGATTAGAGAGAACCATTTTAAAATTGTCACTCACATAGGATCGAATGCAAGATGCGAAAGTAGCGGGTCCATGATGATTGATCACTGAACATCCCACATTGTGTGAGATATTCTGATATCTCAAAAAAAATTAGCTGGACAACAAAATTTTGGGTCTAGGATGTCCACCTGAGGACAACTGGATTTTGTCATGTATTTTTTGACTTAGGAATCGGATCCGTGCTCAGTTTTGTTGCTACAGGTTAGAATTATTTTTCATTACTCTAACCTAAAAATGCCGCGTTTAAATAGGATTTTAGGCTTCTCGTAATGAAAAAATATATCTGCACTTCGCCTCCAAGCCCATTTTGGGCACTGGACGACATGTCTGTCTCGTTTCGCTCGACAGACAAACTGTCCTAGTGCCCAAAATGGGCTACCGCGCTCAGTACGGAAATATACTATTGAACCGTAAAAAACCGATCTTCCAAAAAACACTCTTTTCTAGATTCCTTTCCGATTTTCTTAGTTGAGGATTATTCAGCGCCGGAGTACTATTTGGTCGAAATGCATATATTTGAATATGTTTTCGTACGTATTTTGTCCCGCTGAACAAGTGGTTTTAAAACGCTACAATTTAGCGGTAAAGCCGTATAAGCTAACTAGTCCACCTAGTATCTGGGAAGAAAGTCCAATCTCGCAATTTTTCAAAAAATCATGAAACGAGCCAGGATAGGCCGAATTCAACGTTCGAAGTCGCATTTTCTTTATCGTGTTATAACTTTGAGGAAAAAAACAGTTCGGTGCCCGTAGAAAGTGCGACTTGATGGCACAAACTTTCTTCTTAACACGTTCACTGCGACGGCAAGAATCGCGTTCTGGTCCTGTGTGCAATGGGCCCCACCAATGAGGCTTATTCAATCGGACTTTCATCACCGCCGCATACAGAGTTGAACGTGTGGGTCCTACCGATAGGATTCGTCGCAGTGAAGGTGCTAATCACCCGTTTTTGTGATAATTTTTGCTGTCTTAGAATCGCGAGAACAAAGATTCACCCGTGCCCGGGCTATCCAAACATCGTTTTCTAACCCAAAATGGCCGTCTAAATACGCAACTGTAGTCCGTTTGGGACTACCACGCCAAGATACTCTCCTAGAAGCAAGAAACTTGTTTTTTCGGGTATTTTTGGCCTGGATAAAAATTCTGATGTGGTTGCTCAAACTGAACACGGGACCGTGTTCAAACGGTCATTCTGTGTCGGAAAACTATGTTTAGATAATCCGTACAAGGGGAAACTTTCGTTCTCGTGGTTTTAACACAGCGAAAATTATTGCAAAAACAGGTGTTTTAAGGAAAAACGAGCCGTGGCGTCAACCTACACCTTCTACGGGTACCCGATAATCTTTTTCCCAACAGTATATAGAAAAACGAAGGGAAGCAACCTCGAACCTTCAAATCGGTCCATTCTAGCCCATTCTATGATGTTTTAAAAATGTATTGCGAAATTGGACTTTATTTCCAGATAACATTGGTGGACTAGTTAGCTTATACGGCTCCGCGGTTACATTTTAGCGTTCTAAAAGCACCAAGATCGTGTTCAGCGGAGCAAAGACGTAGGAAAAGACATCTTGATATGCATTTTGACTAAATGGTACTTCCCGCTGAATAATCATCATTTTCGGAAATTGAAATAAAAATGAATAAACAGTATTTTTTGGAACTATTAGTTTTTTGCGATTCAAAAAAAAATCCTGATGAGTGCGAACAAAAGTGAGCATGGATTCAACCCGTACCTTGAAAAATTCACGAAAAAATCATATTCTTCCAAGATGGACATTCTAGACCCAACATTTTGTTGTCCAGTGTTATTGGGTCATTGCAAGGGTCGGATGGACTTCAATTCAATCAAGAGTAAATCAAATGCTTCGTGTGTACTTACGGGAGAACTCATTCGTAGATTAACTATGATGAGACAATGTTCACTAGTATCGATTCCATCTTAGCAGTAGTGTTATGAAAAATTTATGATTACAAGCATACTTTCCCTATTAAGCGTTTGATGACAATTCCTTAACAGAGCGTGACGTGGGAGAAGATTGGAATACAACCCAGTTCATTCCATACTAATTTCACGATGAAAAGAGGATTCTCACCACAATACGCTCTAATTGCACCACTCGAAATAAGACCCTGATAATACGCACAAACACTGAGCATAAATCTTGCCAAACAGTCCTCGCAAAGTCAGACTCATATGCTCTTTTACTGATATCCAAAATTTTTGACAGTTCATAGATCTATTTAGTCCATAGATACTAGTTCACCCTCAACGACAAGGCTTTGTTGCATCCCTCTCATAAAAAAGTAGACCAGAAAGGGAAATTACAACAGATGATTGGAACGGATCATGACTTTAGAAATATTATCACGTTAAGAAATATCAATAGTGATGAATGAAATCATTGGGAATACTTTCGATTCGAAATCAAACATCGACTACAATCATCCATTGCCACCTTTTTCAAGTAATCATGTTTGATGTTTTTTTTCAGAACAGAAATGCTTCATGTAATCGTAAAGTGGATTTCCTATGAAAGATTTCTTTACCTGAATGCAATTTCCGAGAATTTGCTACCACTGCTCGGTAACTTCGCAGTTGGAATTCGAATGATGAGAGAAAGTACGGTCCACTTTTTTCTGAAAAATATACTCACATGATCACATTCTGCAAGATGAAGCAAAAAAAGTTCACGCTGTTCAAATCTGTCTCTTTGATCGTTGCCTGATGATTTGCCGGTGGTGATTTCAAGTCCTTCGAGTGAATAATATTCCAATTCCTGGCTGGCGTCATGATTTGACATCATCAAGGTCGTTTACACTCGTGATATTCCTTTCATCAATAAAGACACAAAGCATACGAATAGTTTGAGTCAAATCTTTCTGAGCTCACCAACTTTGCAGAATGTGGGACACGTTGCCCTCAATATCATCAGATCCTCCGTCTGCGTCGCCCATGGAACTCGCCCATTGCTGGACAAATCATTGTTTGAGTATGTTTCTACTCAACCTTCAACCCTGTGTGCGTGCTCGGTTCCGCTGAAATCCTGATTTTGCATCTCACTCTCCTCGATTATGCCGATAAAATTACATTCACCGATGAATTCTGGACACAAATTTGGGGAAGCAGGATTTTTATGATGAAAGTCATTTGTCGAAATGTCGAAACAAAACGTGATATTAACTTATGAGTGCAGAGTGACATATACAATAACAGGGAGTGATGAATTACCTTCGATACGTACACTCTGCGTTCTTTCAAGTTCAATCATGCACATATTTTGACTTACAATCTGGTGATCACATCTGATTTAGGCATCTTTACAATAAACGTAACTCTTCGTGGTCACACTAAAGAGTCTTACTTCATTTCGAGTAAGATTCTAGAAACTTAGCTCTACTACTGTACTTTGAAATTTTTATGAGAATTCCTTCACAGTTCACATCGCAAGTGACCTCTTATACAACTTTCATGATTTGGGACACTCACCGAATTAGTCTGGCCACCGCAGGCCTGATCCTTTGAATGGCAATACTTTCGGCTGGGAATGATCACATGCCGTACCATATGAACTATTATTACCTGATCGTTCACACGATCTTTCATGTGAAGAAAAAGGATCATACGCTCGAGTGTGCGTGATGCCATTAGGTGAAGCAAATACTTGATTTCATGGTAGAAAGTGCAAAAGTGAATATCGAACACTTTCTAGATATTGGAGATTATTCTTACAATACGATTCTTCAACTCAGGAAGTCGAGCCTTCCAGTGTCCCCGCTCTATTGAAATGAGTAGTCAGAGTACAGTGACCATTCAAACACTTCCAACACTTCTATGTATCAAAGCGTGCATTCACACATATATCTCCGTCGACCAGGTTGGCTCTGTGATCATGAACAAATCAGAATCACGCTGCGTCACATTTCAGTGTAATTTACATGTCGATACACCTAACATTCATACTACACTTTTCTGTAACACGACAAGCCGTTACATTATTGCTCTCACAAAACATTAGCTCACTTATCATAAATGCATCCCCTCGTGCGTAATCCGAAACACTACAGGCGTCCCTCGTTTTACGCGGATTTTTTTAACGCGGATTTGAAATAACGCGGTTCTAAGTTTGACACCTTTGCTCGATTTACGCGGTCATTCCCTTGAAATTACGCGGTTCCATTCGAAAATTTTTCGAATTTTCGGGGCCATTTGATTACCAAAACATTGCTGATGAGTTTTGTAGCAGCATTCAGTATGGTCTACACTTAACCAAAATTCGAGTATGTAATCCATCAGACACGTAAACAAAATTTCAAAATTCTGAAACTCAACAAATACCGCTTGGAGAAATTACAAACATGACAAGGCAGATAGAATGTGAAGGCTTCCAAGATATGGGTGAATCTGAACTGTCAGAGGTATTGAATGCAGATGATAACTTGACAGTCGAAGAGATAGAAGAAATCTTGCGACCGGAATTGCCAGTTGATGAGCCACAAGTGAGTGAAGAGCCAACTCTCACATCAAGAGCTGTTTCTGAAATTATAAAATCGATTCGAGATGGAATCGACAAAGCAATCGAGTGTGATCCCATTATGACGAGAAGCTTGAAACTCAAAGAAGAATGTGAATCAGCTATACGGGCCTACGAGGAAATTCAAAGAGACTTCAGACGACGAGCAAGACAAACTCAATTGACACAGTTTTTCCAACCAAATACACACTCCTGAATAGATTTTTATACATACTTTGATATTTATATACATTTATAGTTTCAGAAAACCTTCTATTTCCTTCTACATAAATTTTTTATGAGCTTTATCGTGATTTTGATTGGCCATTAATGGATGACAGGAACGTAACCCCCCTTTCCCCATAAGAACAATGTCTTGATTTACGCGGTTTTGATTTACGCGGCACTCTCTGAGAACGCAACCCCCGCGTAAAACGAGGGACGCCTGTATTTACCGCGACATATTCCACCCGGAAGCGCATTCACCTGTAACCTACATGCTTCTCGGCCAGTTCGGAACGCCGGTTACCGTTACACACTCCAACACAACAACGTGATTATGTCACGTGTCATCGCGTTACGCTCAAGTTTTTCAACGAGGAAACGGCGTTGCACCTTTTGCGCGGCTTAGTACGCCAGCGTAAACGCCAGCAGCCCGTGTTGGCATTCCATTTTGATCTTCACTTGCCGTCACAACTCGTTCTTCAGGATATTCAGTCAGTCGTGGCCACACAACTGCATTACTCCAGCGTGACCTGATACCCCCAGGCTTGTCATCGCGGCAACCTTGTGGCTTTTCCGCTATAATTTGACTTATCAAAACGATTTATCATAAACGCCTAATTTTGCAATCGTGTCCCGGGTCCCACAATTTGGTTCCTGCGTTGATAACCATGGCTTGGATACTATATGTAATCTCATCCGACCTCAGATTTGTCAAGGTCCAAACTGTGCTAGTCTGGGCGAATGATAGGCGATCCTAGGGGATACTAACGGCCTCTACCAACATCATCACTCACAACCTTGTCACTTTGGCGCCCAAAGTGGGATCGCACTGAATTGACATGTATTTCGTTACTGTCCCACATTCTTCCAATGGTCTTGTGAACTCCTCCGAAGTCGCAAAATGAATTGATGTGCTTGTAGTCGGCATGATATAGATGCCTACCTTTTTGTATCTTCCTCGACCATGAGACTCCTTTTTAGGCTTATTTGTAGAGAGCTCCGTGGATTCCGATTTTCGATCTTTTAACCAACTCCTTCCATTTGAAAATGTCCTTAGCCAATCATTTTGATGCATACTGCAGGGCCGTTTGTGGGAATACAGCTGTTCTGAATCATCTTCTCATTCTTAGATCTCGTGCAATTTCTTTCCAAGAACACTTGCAAATTTCTGTTTGACGCTCGAATATGGAGTAAATTGTTAAGATCAGTTGACGCGGAGAGCTAACACCGCAGGTAACAGTCAACACCTAATTTAGGGGAGAAGGCTGACCTGGATGCTTCGAGGATCTATTTTGTCTTTCAGGGAAAATCTTTTCCTATGTGTTCTAGAGCATGGGAATGAACATTGCAGGTCGGTTCAGGCAGACTTTCATGTGCTAGAGAGTGTACAAGGCACGGTTGACAATGACGACGGAGAAATCTTGATCGCGTATGAATTTAATCTGCCTGGAATCGATCGATGTCAGAAGTTTTTTTCTTCAAGTGGAGTACAGCGACAACTCTGAACGGCAGACCATAAGTGCTTCATCACGACCACTCGGTGAACCGGATGGGCACGATTCCAGCGTTCGTGACCGGGTTTGACCAGCCTGCCCTCAGCATTGCAATGCTAAGAAGCCAGCACGGCCGAGCTGGGGGGCATATTTGACCACTATCCTAACCAACCCGCCACGGACCTGCGTTAGCATCACTTCAGGGTGAGTGAGCGTCACGCGCCTGCTGGGGTTCCTTTTGGTGTGTTCGCTGGTCGTCCCCTCTCTTCGTCGTCAATGGTCACTCTTCGAGTGGTCGATGTTTGCTATGCAGCTTCCGTTGCCTAGTGCTGCAATGCTCGTTCTCGCCCATCTTTTCGGGCGATCACTGTCTTGCTGCACTTGGTGACTTTATTCCACGTCTCTTTGATGCGGAGCATGATGGATGACACAAGATTTTCAGGGGCCTTTTGAGTCCCAAGCTATCCCACTGTGGCTGTGATCACACATCGGGAGAGTGCGTGCTCTACATCGTCTTAGCATGCCTCTACCATTTGACAGACCGGGGTCTCCCTGCTCTGAAATCGCTGTAGGTACTTTCCGAAGCTGCCATGTCCGCTGACTGCTTGCATCAACTAGTAATACACTTCTCCATGAGCTCGATGGCTGGCTCCAAGTTGCTATTTTAGGATCAGTCCGTGGCCACTTCCCTTTCATTGAGATTTCCCACTTTTTCTGTCACTCCTTCACAGTCTTCTCCCTTTCGAAGTCTCGAAAGGGGGCTTTCCAGGTGAAGTTAGCCTCCACTCCATCGATCTCGGAGAGTTTCTTGACTTTCCCATACACGCACCCATTCGGGTACCAACAAGCGAATGAGTCGTGTACCTGCTAGCACACAGGCTGCGTGGTATTACGGCCCATAACTGGCCGTAACGGCTACCGCATGAAGATGATTGACCTTGGGCGAGAGGCAGGCACGAACCTCAAGCCGGCGCAAGCTCTGACTAGTTCAAGCCCTCTCTTGAGAAGGTTACGAGGAGAAGTCTCAACGTTGGGAAGTGTATGAAGGCGGAGAGATTCTGCCAGAAGGAGCTTCCAGATCCACAATCGTTCATGAATCGTCACAGAATCGACATCACGAGAATAAGCAGCCATTGCTGACCTCGTAGATAGGGGAGAGCGGGGTATGTCGGGCATAGCTAATTAAAACCCGCTTGGCAACTACGATTTCCACTTTAATCGGATCTGCGAGTGGGCATTCGACAGAGAAACATCTCAGGAATGATGGGATATTTTTTAAAAAATTTTTCACTCACACATTTTCATAGAAATGCTATTTTCTAAACCTCAATCATTGGGGCACGATGGGTAATCGCGGGGTATAGCGGACAGTCGTGTAGGGTATGATGGACACTCACGATTTTTAAGTATAATAATAACACTACACATACAGAATTGTTGTCCTTCGCATATTTGAACATTTTTCTACCTAATCTGATGCCTCAGGTCCATGTCATGCTGTGAAATGATGGTAAAACTCGATAATTCAACAAAAAGATGTCACAGCTCGGATCTCACTCGCTCGCACACACGAGTTTATTATGCATTCTAGATGCATGGCACGAATCTGGTGGTCATATTATGTGATACAGCTTCTAATCCACCACCCACGGCATTGATAGCACTCACTTTTCACTCACATCGAGGTAAAATTATCAATAATATCGATGAAAAATCATATCCGTGGTGCAGCGAGAGCAGAATATCAACAACACGAGCCGACGCGGAGGTTAGGTTAGTTTGGGTGGCGCCACGTGGCTAATGTGCTGTGGCTGTGGCCAATGCGGTCCGCTTTTTTTGTCCATCATACCACGTTTTACTCACCTTCGTATTACCATTATTGCTCAAAAACTACTCATCGGATCACTTCGATTCAAATTGGAGATTGAAGCTAATGAACAAAGCTACCGATGAGAGATGGGTAGCCCAGTTTTTTCGATCAAATTGGCGCACGAACGGTAAAGTGCATACAGGCGTGACACGCGATATTTTACCTCGAATTTTGACCTACGCTTTTGAGGGGTCAAAACATATTGAAATTTTTTGTAACTCTCCAGGGATCAACTATGTGATATACTGATGCGAATTCATGAACATTTGGATTTTTAAATATTTTTTTGTATTTTATACCTGGGGTGCCCGAATTTTCGAGCTGCCCACCATACCCCGCTATCCCTTATGACAAGAGTCTTAGAATTACGGGTTAGCCTCTCTCGGGTTTTTATACTTGCTCTGCTTGAACATCAACTAAAGCCCATCCGCCATTTGTATGTTATCAATCGTGCCTTCACCTGTCATCTGCGCGTAACAGTGCTCGGAGACTGTGCAGTGAGCGTTGATCGTCCAGAGCGTGAAAATTCGCTCAACTGGGCCTAGTTTCGCGTCGATCACGGATCCTCTAGCTACTTTTCCCTGAATCGGCGCACCGTACACTATAACGGAATATTTCCCGGTGCCGAGTAGGACTCATCTGTTGGGCGTAGGTCCACCGATGTTCGGGTGTGTGAATATACTACCTCGTTCGCCTCAGTGCGTATGAGCCCTGGATGGCAGAAATGAGGTCAAACCACACTACGAGGTACTGAAAGTCCCCCTTGAGTGGGATCTTGTGCCCAATAATGATGAACACGGGCCTCTCAACACTCCTCTGTTGGTTACAGCATTGCTTCGCATTTGTGCTCGGCGAGCTCCAGCTGGTTCTCGGGGGACCACTAGCCAAGGTGGTATGAAGCTCCGTTAGCCTCACACTCCACTTCCCACGCAGTTGGGGCGACGACAACGAACGCCGCATCATCCGCGAAGCCAACGAGTTCCGCCCCTCCTGGGAGGTTTATGTTCAGGAACTTATCGTATTCCGCGTTCCACCCGAAAAGGCGCGACACAGATCCTTGAGCTATCCCTGCAGAGAGCTCCATTTCAACTCTCGTCTCGTTAGTGTCGCATGAGACAAGTCTATCGCGCAGTCTATCGCTGATGACTACGAGTAAATAGCTAGGGACTGTTCCTATCGAATCGTCGATTCCTATCATTTTGGACCATGACCTGAAAGTTTCAGATTTCAATGAATATAGCACGCCAACTTTTCGAAATTGAATATTGAACAGAGGACTGACGCAAAACGGCCACTCTGCGTAGGGTTGGTGGTTGATTTCGAACATTTTGGATCATGATCTATCATCCCTGAAAGATTCAGATTCCAAGCCATATAGCACATGTGTTGGTCGAAAGAGTTATTCAAAAATTCAAATTGAATAAAATGTCCAGGCGCTGAAGGCTGACGGTGGGTCTAGTTTAGGTACATTAAGGACAACATTTTTGCACCTCTTCAGGCTTTATGAAATGTGACACAAAGAAAGTTCACGAGCTCCCGGGCTAACTCGCAAGTGCGTTTCTAGCTTGCTTTGTTGAGGGCGTTCTTCACCTCTTGTCGAATTATGGCACCTGGTTCGGGCTTAATCGTATGCGCTCTTCGTACTCTCTCGAACGCTCTCAATCGTATGCAATGTGCTACAACCTTTGCGAAAGCCGAATAGCTTCGGAGACATACCTACGCTACACTCTTACTCTTCTTCCAATCAATTCAGGATCATGCGGTCATACATATTGCCGATGTTGTCCAGCATATTGGGCAGCCGATTCAATGAGGGCTCCGCTAGTTCCCCACCTTTCCTTTTCGGTGTGAGGACCAGCTCCTGCCGTTCTCACGTTTTCGGGAACACCCCCCATGAGGAGGCATTTATTGAACAGATACAATGGTAGGCTGGGCTGCTCTTGGACGAGGGCCTGATTGGGGATGCCATTCGACCCCGGAGCCTTACCGTTCGCTAATCTCTTAGCCGCTCGTCTTAGCTCTTGTCCGCTGAAGAGAGGTATTGGCTCGGAGATGTGCCCAGGGAGTGTGAGTGTAGGCTCAACTTTTGGATAGAGAGTACACTGGCTTACATCAGAACTGACTATCGGCCTGATGGCGCTGTTGCTCCTTCCTTCGTGCGCAGTCTGCTCATGACCACACGGTACAGTGTGTCCAAGGGATCTCGGCAAACCATGCTGCAGAGCTTCACCAGAGTGCTTTATACTATTTTTTTTCCTCTTGGCCCGAAAGTACGTCGAAATTTTATCAATCAGTACAGAAATACGCGTTTAACCCCACTTCTGCATTTTTTTACTGTGGGGTGTTCAAGCAGACGACCTCGCAGCTTTTACTTACTGCTTTTGCTGCATAGTACTTGTGATGTGATGTTCTCGTCCGCCCGACTTTTGCTGGTCGGGGCGGAGGTAAGCAAAAAAATGAAAATAACGAAGTGAAGTGTTTTGTGGTTGAGGGCTAAATGATATTATCGTATGATTCAATTCGGGTCTTGATACGAAGTTGTGCCCGCTCACGACCGTAAGCTCTTGTCACTGACAATGAGCTTTTTGTGTACCTTATCGATTTATGTCATGGGGCATTGGAAATCCTGCTCTACAATCAGCTGCTGAAAGTTTTCCATTTGAGCAGCGATATTCGTAAAAAAATGCCGCCTGTCGAGTATGGGCATACATCATAAATAAACTGCTTCTATGTCTATGAAATAAACACATTGATGAACATAACCTCGATAGGTTATGTATCGCATGCATGTCTCACGCGCTCTCTGCACCGTAAAGCAGCGCGGGCAGCGAAAGATGCAGCAAAAATCGACAGCCAATCAGAGCGCGAGTTGACTCGTGCCGGCAGCAAAAGTCGAGCTTTCGTGACCAAAATGAGGCCCGGAAGGACGTACTTTCGTGCCGGGAGGAGGAAAACTTCATTGCAATTCTAGATTCATTACTCCATCAACTTCTGTATGCGTTGAACCGCGGCTCGATATTTTGTTTAATCTTCAATCTTTCAACAGAATTCGTTTCTCCTGAAGTCGGAAAAATACAGACAGTGGGATTGATATTTTCTCCTAAAGTCAAAACGATTTTCTCGGGATTCCGGAAGTGGCTTGGACTTTGATTTGATGCTACAGAATCGGATACGGTGAAAATCCGATCAAATGTCGCTCCGATGAGCAAAAGCCTGCGATCCATGTAACGGTAGTGAATATCGCGGACGTATTGTATGGATGATCATCTCAGAGGACGTTGATGAAGGGGGGGGGTGAAGCCGAGATCATCTAGGTTATCTGTACAGTTGCAACTATCGTAAAGATCTTGAAGATTCTGATACCTTCGCGAGTTGCCGCGAGATGGATCGGCTGATGAGTTAGAGATGTGCCCCTTTTAAATTCGACACCGCAACGCACATCAGGGTTATCAAGGAATCGAGTACGGATATTTTGATTGCAGTCAAAGTGACGTGTTGTGAGATACGGGCGAGGTCCACGGGTCGATCGAGTAATTGCCCCCGAGCAAAGAAACAAGAAGCCCGTGGCCGCGACGGCACGGCGTTTCGTCGCTATGGCATAAGTATACTCTAGGCCTTGGGGTATTGTGTCTCGGTTACAGCATCCTTGGGATGTACCTGTTCGGGGGTAAGTTTTGCATGTGGGCGGATCGGAGTCGGCCGTGCACCTGTGCTGAGGTGGTCTCGCGCCACCCGTTGTGTCGCTGTGATCGCAAACATTTCAACGACATCGTCTGGGCACTTGTAACAGTCTTCCAGGTACCACTGTTGCTTTTTTCTCACCGCAATACACTTTCTGACGACCCGATATCCCGCAGTCCAGCCTCCCACTCTCACCGGTCACACCACCACTTCCCACCACCCCCTATACATCTTGGACACCAACACTGAGGAACCACCTCCCTCTTTATATTACATCTCTACTCTGTCTCTCTCGCTCTCGCTCTCTCTTTGATTCTATTGCTTCTCTTCCGCTATCACTTGTAAATTGTGCAAAAGACGAGCCTCGCGCTGGGCTTCGAAGAATCCGATTCCAACTCACCGAAATCTGGCCCCGACAGACTGTCGAGCAGATACTTCCATGTGATACCGAAGTATTCCTCCGTCATTGAGAAAATACATATTTACATGGAGAAATCCTGCTGTCTCGCTTTCGCACATTCGCCGCTCAATGCATTCATTGGTCTTGGTGCGTGAAGATACCAAACAGCCAAAACTTGTTCACACGAGACGGCGGTAAACATAAAAAATTATATCAGTGCGGCTCGATCGTCTCATACTACTCAATTAAACATGCGTAATTCAGCTGAGCTGAAGTGATCATGACAAAAACGAGTAAATTCACGTAGAATCACCAGATTGTAGACTCACTATAGTAATTATTGCAATTGTACATATGATGCTTTCTCACCATTGCAACAGATATACATCAAGATTCTACACTCGTGGCTGTCCTTTTGCCTTAATATTTGTCTAGTCTTGTGAAAATGTCATGTGCGCATTCAACCCAATTTTTCTGAAATTTTGTCCAGCATACCGTGCTTTGTAAATAACTGCTCCATGGTTTTCATCTTACACAATACGTGCATTCACCACGGGGATAATCTTTTTCTTCGCTCGAACTGGTATTTTCCAAAATTGTTTGACTGAATGAAACAATTTCAACTGTGTATGTAATTCCAAACCTGATTAGATCGAACAATGATTCGATTCCTAGACACGTGGGATCCGATTCGTCTCTTGTCCGGTTTGGCTACCCGGCTAATGATGCTCTTGTAAAATCAAGAGGGGCTACGATGACATAGAATTTTCCCAATTTCTGCGTCAATTATGAACCGGGGAGAGAGACTTTCCGGATCTCAGTGTTAGACGCAGATTTGTATGACTTGCATTAATCCGTCCTTGCCATTCTACTGCCACAGATACTCACTCAGGAAGACTGGAATGTCGTTTTGTTCAATGGAATGCAAAAGACGACCCACTGGGCTGCTCTCTATTTTGTAGCTTTGATGACGTTTGGAAACTACGTGCTGTTCAATCTGTTGGTTGCAATCTTAGTTGAAGGATTCTCGTCAGAGGTGAGCAGTAGAGCACAGCGATAAGATTTTGTGTGGCCCGTGAGATACTGCTATCGTGAGACGTGTTTTGTTGTCTCATACTGGACAACAAAATGTTGCGTCTCGAATGTCCATTTTTGGAGAATATGATTTTCTCACGTATTTTTCAACGTAGAAACCAAATCCGTGCTCAGTTTTATTTCTATACATCAGGATTCTTTTTGATTGGCAAAAAACTGATTTTCCGGAAAACGCTTTTCAGAGTCTTTTTTCAATTTTCGAAATCGGTGATTTATTTAACGAGAGAGTACCATGTGGTCGAAATACATATCAAGATATGTTTCCCCACGTAGATTGACCTGCTGAACACGATTCTGGCGGTCATAGAACCTCACAATGTAACTGTCAAGCCGTATAAGCTAGTTAGTCCATCTAGTACCTTAGGAAAGAGTCCAACTCCGTAATAAATTTTCAAAACATCTTCAAGCGAGTTAGGATAGACCGGTTTAAACGTTCGAATTCGCATTTTATCCATTTCATATACTTCGAGGGCACGATTCGTCCGATACCCATAGGAAGTGTGGTTCGATGTCACAAATTTTTCCCATCAAACACCTTTTTTTTGCGATAATTTTCGTTATGTCACAATCACGAGGAGAAGAATTTCCGTCGCATGGGATATTCCATGGGGTATAATATGGTTTTCCGACGCAGAATGACCGTTTCAACACGACCCCGTAGTCGGTTTTGAGCTACTACATCAGGGATTTTGTCTGGGCCAAAAATTCCTAAAAAACAGGTTTCTTGCCTCTAACAAAAAGGTCTGACGTGGTAGCTCATGAAACACTACAGGCCCGTATTCAGACGCTCATCTTCGGTTGTGTGACTATGTTTGGATACCCCGTGCAAGAGGAAAACTATCTTCTCGTGATTCTAACACAGCAAAAACTATTGGGAATACAGGTGTTTTGAGGTAAAAAGAATGTGGCATCGAACCCAAGCTTCTACGAGTACTGGACAATTCTGGACCCCGCAGTATATAACATCACGAAAAAAATACGACCTTGAACATTCACATTTTGGAAAATTTATTGCGAAATCGTGGACTTTTTCCCCAGATACTAGGTGACCAATTTGTTTTTACTGCTTCACGGTTACATTGTAGCGCTCTATAACCATCGGAATCGTATTCAGCGGGTCAGAATACATAGGAGAGCATGTCTTGACGTACATTTTAAACAAATGGTACTCCCTTCCCAAATAATCATCAATTTCGAAAATTGAGAGAAAATCATGGAAAGAGTGATTTTTGGAAAATCAGTTGCCTGTGATTCGAGGAAAATCCTGACGTGCACGGACAAAACTGAGCACGGATTCTGTTTCTTCATCGAAATGTTCATAAGAAAATCACATTCTGAGGTGAACGTTCTAGATCCAGAATTTTGTTGTCCAGTGTAATGTGTGACATTTTCGAGCTGACTCTCGATGCTTCGAGGTTATTATTCAAGAAGGAAGCACCCAATCTTATTCGACGGAGCCCTGTCGAAAGAGCCTGATCAGCTTGATATCCCCGTGGCACGTGCTCATAATGACAATACTTTCCGACGGTTCAAGTTATCTTGTGAATTTTATTCTTCAACATTAGTCAAATCCAAATGAAATCGGTATTGGGGCAACTTCGTTCCTGAGGAAAATTTTTGGCAGTTTTCACTGGGTCTATTCTGGGGCCGAGTAACTCACGCACGGAAGAAATACGCATAACACACATTCATCGATCATATATGATATTTGCAGAGAAACGAAAGGCGAGAGCGAGAAGCAAGAGAACTAGCCAGACTGGCAGCAAAGGAGGCAGGCTTGGGCAGCGATGAGGGCTCCTCCAGGATATCGGGATCGCATTCTATTTCTGATAGCGACACTTACACGCAGGTGAGAAATGATAATATTGTCCCGACTTCCCTGAAAATTTTCCTAATGCCGTGGAAGGATCACACATTCAAATATTATGAGTTTGCTCTACGAATTTAATTGGTTGAACTGGGTAATTCAACACGAATTGAGTACAGAGAAATTGTTATTTCAATCTGCTTCACTTGAACCACGTAGATTCTTACCATTTTTGATATAATTGAATACTTGGAAAAAAAATTTGAATCCTGAAACCTTGAATTGGAAGCCTTGCAAAAAAATTGAGATTGATTTATTCCTCGATTTATGATCATCTGGATTCAAAATGAAAACATTGTCCAGACTCCCAACGACTGTCCCCGATTGAATCAGCTTATCGCAAAACTGATGTTTATACCATGCCGTCTTTTTGGAATAATAGGTTGCGTTGGGAGAAATTAATCTTATTTGAATAATTCTCGCTACAGGATCGAAAAAATTCGTGGCAGAGTTGCGACGACGTTTGCAAGTACAAGGACAATTACAGCCGGGAAAAGAACAATGCCTGGAGGCAGCATCCTTACGACGAGCTTAAGTGCAACATCCAGAAAGAGAGCAAGATGATGGGTGGCGGGCCTCAACCACCGATCATAACTCACACGGCGGCGACGCCTCAGGACTCGCCGAACACGACCCTCGACAACGGCTACCGGGATCTCAGCTTCCGGGCCATTTACCCCACTGCTCTCTCCATCGAATCTATCGATAGATCTTCTGTGAGTATTCAGTGTGGATTTATGACAGTTTTTGTAACCCTTGAACTTGTACCAAAGTGAGCCTCGGTACGATTCATGACAAGATGTTTCGCTCGAGTTCGAACCCACGAAAAGAATGGCCTTTCCATCGAGAATAATCGTCTACTCGTAGCCGTACCGCGCTCCCTCACATAGGATGGCAAAATCGAATCATGGGCCTCGTTCGGGTGAACGAAATTCATTCAACAGTGGGACCGTAACTCGATGGATTTTTGCAAGTCAATTTATCCCTAGTGTTCTTCTTCCCCTCCGTACAGTTCCGTGAAGAGATCAATGAGAAACTAATCGAGAAATTTTTTTCCATTCTAGAGCCAGTGCAGCATTTACTCTGGTTTCCTCAAGCCTTCGGATAATAATAATAAGAACGCAGCAAATAATTTGATTAGTCAATCGTCGAGGCGCATTAGCTTAGTCACCTCACCCGTCAATTCTCTGGCCCCGAGGGATTCCTCTAGTTCAAGGTAAGTCCCTGACGAATCCGATAGACTCTATTTAATATTTGATCTCGTTGGTATACTTGAGGGAAGCTGGTTTTTCTTGAATCTGGCAAATACCGCGGGATTGACTTGACCCCGTAATGCAAATTCAATCGCTCACAAATGGATAACCAGCAGAAAGAACGGCACCAGTCAATTTCAAATCTTCAGGCAATTACGTGATCATCTTGAGAGTTGGTCTCATCGGTCATTAATTTTCAAAGGTATTCAAAGACATTATTTGAGCCAAGAAAAAATCCACGAGACCCTAAAATTCCTACCAAAGAGTCAACTGCAATGAATACAGACCTCAAAAAATACCAAAGCGATTACTGCGATTCAAAAATTGATTCTTCGCCCTTGGATTTAGAGCTGTTAAGATTCCAAAAAAACAGGTAACTTATCAATCTCAAGCCTGATCTTCCTTATGAATCTCGTGTCAAGCACAGAGAAGCACGATATTTTCACTGGAACTGATCAAACTCGAAATCTGGAATTTGGAAACAAGGTTGCGTCCCCTGCCTCCAAAGTAAAAGCACATCAATCCTCGTGTTGATAAATGCTCGACTTCACGTTGATTCCGTGGAATCAAGTTAGCCATACACTTGTGGGAGCTCTGTTCGGAATACATGTTGCAAATCTGGAAAAAGTTAGAGCGCGGGTTTGAGACGCGAGAGGCGCGTGTGGATGCGACTGAATGCAGACTTGAGCGAGAAGCATTTGAGATCATTGACGGAGATGTTGTCGATTTGTGGTGCAGCCCGCCGAGGATTCAACGCGGATATTCTTGGCGCCTGTCAAGGCCTTCTCTGAGGCGCAAGAGGTGGTCCCAGTGGGAGGAGGAGCCACCTGGGCGGGCGATGGTCCTCAACAATGGAAGAAGCAACGTCGGCCACAAGTCCTTGTGAGTTTGCGTCAATTTTTCTACACTCATCGCTCAATATACGCGCGTTCTTCGATGCTCCGGAATTTCTGTACCGAAACTCACGCCAGCATCGAGCTGTTCCATGAATTCCGATCAACAGCGTCTGCACGCATAACACAATGTTTTCAATGTAATTCGTATATGCGGCCGTGAGTAAAATAAGGTTAGTGTGCCTAATATGCCCCTACTACTTTTGTTTTGTTCACAGTTTTGGCTCACCTCAATATTTTCCAACGTCCTTTAGCTCATTTGAAAGCTTGTTTCAAGACCTTCAAAATGAGTTATAGCACGTTTGATTTCAATGAATCCGAGCCGAGCTGTCTCAAATTTTGCAAAAAAAAGATTTTTGCGAGTTTTTGCCAGTGTGTTCCTAATATGCCCCCACGTGAAAAAGAGGCCTATTTCCATGAGATTCTACGGGTTTTTCGTGAAATCGGGATATCTTGGCTCCCAGACCCCCAAATGAGGTGTACTTGAGCTCATTTTGCAGCTTTCTTTACCCTCTTGTGAATTTTCATAGTTAAATTAATGTATTCTGATTGAGTGAACAACGAGTTTGAAAAAAAATCATGGGGGCATATTAGGAACACTGGACTTCTAGTAATGTGAGCGTAGAGTCGGTTAGAATTTTACAATTCTGCAAAAAGCATTTTAAAGTTGGGACAAAGACAAAGAAAATGAGTTAAAGCATGTTGAAATTGATTCCATCAATTTTGTTTGGCATAACTTTTAGTGACTAACAAAAAAGAAGTCGGAAGTAGCGAAATCAGTTTTTCTGTTCTAAGAAAGGCCCGGGTCATCTAGGATCAGTCAAAAACGTTTATTTTCTCATGTTTCAACGTAACAAACATGAAAAAAATGCGCGGCAAGGTCTGCGGATTTGTACATTCGAGAACTTGAGTGGGGGCATATTAGGAAATGGGGGCATATTAGGCACACTTACCTTAGTACGAAACATTGCGACGTCCGCGGAAACATTCTCATTCTAAAATTCTGATGATTCGCAGAAGTTGTGGCGAGTACACGAACTACAACGGGGGATTTCTGCAGGGCTCGATCAGAAACGATACTCAGCGGGACGTCCCGAATAACCGCACAACTGCCACAAGTCACATCTGTAGCCTTAGCCCAAATAACTCCATAAGAAGTAGAAGATCCTCCACACACAGGTTCACACCTGCCTCGAATCAGGTGAGTATCGATACCGAGTTCATGCTCATACCACTGAATCTGCGAAATGCGAAAAACACGAAACTATGCGCAGATGCGATGGACCGAAGAAGCGCTGTGCCGGCGAAATTCGCTTCGCAGCTACGAGGGCATCGGCTCGCGCAAGATCATACCCCTGGAGGAGGGCCCGCGGACCATCAACAACCTGGTGGAGCTCGACCAGGAGGCGCCACTCAAGCTTCCCGCCGACGAGTCCGATCCGTCCGCTCCGTCGTCCGAGCAGCAGCAGCAGCAGCAGCCGGGAGAGCAGACGCCCGTATCCAACGGGCCCGGCAGTGCAGCCAGCATCGAGAAGATCAAAAAGATCTTCATGTTCTTCGAGCCCCAGGGTCTCTTCAAGGAGCGCGAGGACTTTTCCCTCTATCTCTTCTCTCCTGACAACAGGTACGATCTCTCATCCCTTATCATCTGCGTTTTTGATTGATTAATCTTCCACCCCAGTACCAATAGTCGATCATCACCCATCCGTGAGTGCACAGTTATCGGGAATGCTGATGGGTCGACCAAAAGTTTACTCGGATGCTTGTTACGGGTATGAGTAATGAATGCTCTTGCGACCATTGCCATTGGTGGGCAAGCGGAAGAGTCGAAATCCGAGGATTTCCGTAATTCGTTGAAAGATGAAGAGATCTGACACACTCATTGACAATAGCTAAGGAACTCGCAAAACCTCTTGTGTGAAGGTCATTGACCGGCTGAAAGAAAATTAAATTGTTTCAGGTTCCGCATCTTCTGCCACTGGTTTGTAGAGCAAAAGTGGTTCGACAACGTAGTGCTCCTCTTCATAGGTCTGAATTGCATAACGTTGGCGATGGAACGCCCCAACATTCCGCCCGATAGTATCGAGAGACTTTTCCTCGCGACAGCTAATTACATCTTCACCGTCGTTTTTGCTGTGGAGATGTTTGTCAAGGTAAATTTGGCCTCAATCATTCCCCTAACTCTCCGTATGAATAGCACGTAATACCCCGAGTTATGAGATTTAGACAACCTTTGCATCCTGACAGAGTTAGATCGCTGTATTCCGAAATAAAATTGAGACAATTCTCTACACTGCATGCACGGGACAGAGTTTTGACATTTTTCGACGAACATAGAATCAGGGTAAACGGGTTAGGACTGGCGGTACCAGAATCCAAACGATACACGTCAGCAACTTGTTGAGAGACCGAAAGGTTTTTATACCTCATGCTTGACAGAGTAAATTATCCATTCAAGAGCCAGACTAAGATACACTCCCGGGTGCATGAATAAAAGCATGAAATTCGACATTTTTTTCAATCGTGATCACACGAATATTCATCACCCAAAGCCTGTTACCGAATTTCGGTCAATTTTAAAAAACATAGAAATAATGTCGCATGCATACATTTCAAGCCCATCCAGATTTGTTCTATCGCCAGTAAGTAATCGATGAGATTATTGTGAAAGGTGCGGAAGGGGGAAATGATCGATTGGAGTGAAAGAGCCATGACAATGTCTATTGAAAGCTCTTTATGTGTCGTATCTCTTTTTTCCCCCGTCCTCGTAACGTTGCGGAAGTTGGACAGAAGATTACGTGGCAGTTATTCCTCTAGTGCCAGCGCAATGTCTAATGACCACAATCGTATTCGCAGGTCGTTGCCACAGGGATGTTCTACGGTACGAATGCCTACTTCACGTCTGGTTGGAATATAATGGATGGCTCGCTCGTGGTGATATCCATCATCGATCTGGGTATGTCGCTGCTTTCCTCCAGCAGTCCACGGATTTTCGGCATACTAAGGGTGAGCTCATGGCCTCGAATCATAAATCTTGGCTCCTTTTCTACGTTTTTATCGGTATCATCTACTTTTTTGTTCTTTCCAATGCCGTTCGCGAGACTGATTCAACATTCTGGTATAATTTCATTCAGTCTGGGAAAGATCTATGAGAATCTGAATGTCTGAGTTACTTGCTCACGTCGAATTTCCCGTGTGATGGATAACATCTCATTTTTGTTTGGGTTCTTGGAATCTCGATTCCACCGCCAAATTCATCATTTTTTTGTGTTTGCGTTCAAACTCACGCTCCAACTGTTCAAATTCTCAGCACAGCAAAACATAGAAAAGGAGGTATTTTCGAAGATAAGGTTCGTACCTGTGCTCGTTTTCACGAGGTGTTGATCTGCCTCGATGTCGAGCATTCATCGATGTGATTATTATATAGAATTCTGAGCCCTTTCCCAGTTGAGGAGTACTTTGTGTTGTTGTCGATGGTTTTCTTCCAATTTCACTGGCCAAGAGGTGTGTATCTTGACTGTTGCTTGATCTCGCGATTCGAGAATTGTCATTACTGGGCTCACGAATAGCCTCGAGTTTTCTCTGCCCGCGGAATCACTCGTTTTCTGCCGATCCAAGGTCACTACGAGGTGTGCATTCATGTTGAACAGGTGTTCCGGCTGCTGCGATCGCTGCGACCGCTGCGCGTGATAAACCGGGCGCCCGGGCTGAAGCTGGTGGTGCAGACGCTGCTCTCGTCGCTGCGGCCCATCGGCAACATCGTCCTCATCTGCTGCACCTTCTTCGTGATCTTCGGCATCCTCGGAGTGCAGCTGTTCAAGGGCACTTTCTACTACTGCGAGGGCCCCGACATAAAAAACGTGAGGAACAAGACGGACTGCCTGGCCGACAAGCGCAACGTCTGGCTGAACCGCAAGTACAACTTCGACGACCTGGGCAAGGCCCTCATGTCCCTCTTCGTGCTCTCCTCCCGCGACGGATGGGTCAACATCATGTACACGGGCCTCGACGCGGTTGGCGTCGATCAGCAGGTGATTTTTGGTTATTGCGATACGCGCGGGAGCGACTGATCTTTTACTCAATCGAAAACTGCACGTTTCAGCCTATAGAGAACTACTCCGAGTGGAGGCTGCTCTACTTCATAGCCTTCATACTCTTGGTTGGTTTCTTCGTTCTCAACATGTTCGTCGGGGTCGTCGTCGAGAATTTTCACAGGTGCCGCGAGGAGCAAGAGAAGGAGGAGAGGATCAGGAGAGCTGCAAAACGAGCCTTGCAAATGGAAAAACGCAGGAGAAGTGAGTCAATCGTTTTTTAGACGATTTTGCATCAAAATCGACGGACGGTGATGATCCATGATAGTTGATCATCACTACGTTATTTTTGCTTCGATTCGACGCTTCTCCATACAATGAACTGATCTCAATCTTTTCTGATAACGTCTCACGAATGAACATCAAAATATCACGTGCAAGCATAGAATCATCACCAAAAGTGTCTTTGAGAGAATCCTCAAAAATTTTACAGCTGTACCACGTTGAAATGATTGTTCCATTCTTAATATTATTGGAAATGTTACGGAAACTAGTTGAAATATTACGAATCTTGATGGGTGGTCGAGTGTTTTAGGGGAAAGCGATTACTGATTTGATATCATTCTTCTTACAGAAATGCACGAGAAGCCTTATTACGCTAATTACTCGAAAACGCGCCTATTTATCCACAATGTTTGTACATCAAAGTATTTTGATCTGGCGATCGCTGCTGTTATTGGGCTGAACGTTGTTACGATGGCATTGGAGTTTTATATGATGCCAAAAATCTTGACGTACGTTCTCAAAATATGCAACTACTTTTTCACCGCTGTCTTCATCCTCGAATCTCTGATGAAACTCATAGCTCTAGGAATCCATCTGTATCTCAAGGACAAGTGAGTTGAATTTTCCCTGCTGATGTCCGATGGATCCCTTGACTCAGGATTGTTATTGTGATTTGATGTTTTCACTTCCAGGTGGAATCAACTCGATATTGGTATCGTGATACTCTCGGTGGTCGGAATTGTACTGGAGGAGGTCGAGTCGAAAGTCATCCCAATAAATCCGACCATCATCCGGGTCATGAGGGTAATGAGGATCGCCAGAGGTGGGTTCTTCGCCAGTTTCGTCCACAATTCAGCTGATCCTGGTCACAAAATGATATTTCCACTCCTTTTTTAGTACTAAAATTGCTGAAGATGGCCAAGGGAATCCGAGCTCTTCTGGATACTGTGATGCAAGCCTTACCCCAAGTTGGGAATCTCGGACTACTGTTTTTCCTACTATTTTTCATATTTGCTGCGCTTGGAGTCGAGCTTTTTGGTCGACTGGGTAAGTTTGTTGACTCCTCCGATTAAAAATTCATATGGTCACCTGTTTTGCCTATCGTGAGGCCTTATCGAGGATAAGACATCCCTACAAGACAGTCGGTTGAGTACAAGATTCATTCAGACAATGGGATAAGTCTTACTTTTCACAAATGGTATGGTGGTGCCTCCACTCGAACTCTACCACAAACGAGTTCAATCCTTATTTGTCATGAATATTGTCACAGCATGGCTCTGGAATCATTATCAAGACTTTTAGATAATATAGAATGGAATTGCAGGCGTGACCTACTCAGTTATTATTGAATATGGCTCTTTGAAGTTGATGGTTATTCTTGGAAATTCAAATCAAGTATGATTCATTTCGAAAAATACGATTGGGATTAAATTTTTCCCAACTAGCATTGAGCAAGAGTTGACTGAAGACCAAGGTGAACCCATTGATTTTGAATATCGACAGAGTGCAGCGAGGAGGTGCCGTGCCAGGGCTTGGGCGAGCACGCACATTTCAGCAACTTCGGCATGGCTTTTCTCACGTTGTTCCGCGTGGCAACAGGCGATAACTGGAACGGCATCATGAAGGACACCCTACGCGACAACTGCGATGACGCCGCCGATTGCGTGAAGAATTGTTGCGTCAGCAGTGTCATTGCACCCATCTTTTTCGTCATTTTCGTGTTGATGGCCCAATTCGTGCTCGTGAATGTCGTCGTAGCGGTGCTCATGAAGCATCTGGAGGAGAGTCATAAGCAGGTTAGCAGCCGATTTCATTCCCCAATCTCTCTCAGCATCTCTGATTTACTTCTTGTCCTGAGATACTCCTAGATCTAGGAAGGCAGTTGAGCGAATGGCAAGAATTTTCTTCTCGAATAATCTTTAAGGTCCGCTTCAAATTATTACGATGATATTTCTGCACGGCATGTCGCTTCATTACAACTTTTACGCTCGAACTCACATTGAATTTTCAGAAAAATTTTTGGGTTCAGATTTAGTCAGTTGCCTTGATGTGATGGATTGGAGATGAGGCAACCTTCGAATGGATGATCATTTTTTCCGGTTCCGAATATTGCAACCAACAAAATTAGCGAAATCTTCGCTCGAGTGCCATCAATTCATTCGAGTGAAAATTTATGCTCAAATTCTTAGTCTCCGATTTGATTGCTTCAATCTTGAAACTTCGTGGTTGCATAAATTACTTTTACTCTCGAAAAGTGCCATTTTTGCTGGAAAGGTACGCGTGCGCAGTGATCCAAGAGATTCGATGAAAAAGTTGAAGACGAGTAGGTAGTCAGATTTTTTGGGATACTGTTTCACCAGCTGTGCCAAGGAATGACTAGATAATTAATCAACTAATGAAGGAGTCGTGTCGATTTTCCACAGAATCAGAAGATTCTTTACAATCCAATCCTTTTATATCAAGGCTGATAGAATTCAGGTCAACAATATCGTAGTGCAGTCATTTCATGAAAAAAATTGACCGGCACACTGTGCGACGATCTCGCATTCATACTTCAGGAGCAAATCACTTAGAATAGACCAGAGTTTAAGAACTTCGGGCACGTAGTAGAAAAGATTGAAAAATGTCATGGTAAAGCTCTTGTATCTCGAGCAAAAAGAGGATCGGGACAAGCGCAGGAGCGGTAATGCTTGGGCGAAGAACGGGAGCACATAAACATGTGTATGCGATTTTCAAAGATGGAAGACGAACTTGACATGGAAACGCAACTGGAGCGCGAATTCGCGGCGGAGCAGGAGGAGCTACTCGACGTCGCCGAGGAGGACGAGGACGACGACGACGGGGACGCTGCTGGTGAAGCCGACGAGCTCGTCGACGTCATGCGCAAAAAGAGGCAGCTGCTGCCAGCCCCGGCAACGGCCTTTCTGCAGCGACAGATCCTCGAGGACTACAAGCTGAACGCGGCGAAAAACAAAGAGCGCGAGGCCGAGCTCGGGAGCGACGAGTTCTCGGGCGTCAAGGCGGCCGGGCTGTCCAAGGTCCGATCTCTGCCCTCCAATTTTACGTACAATCCACCAGCCGAGATCGAGAGGACCACGAATGGTATAGTTACCCTCACCCCTCGCTCCATTTCATTGACCATTTCTAGTTTTTGCTCCCTATTTCATCTTCTCATAACGTAGTTGAATTTTGAAATTTTTAGTAACTTGGCCCGTCAATTCTCTTGCAGACCTAATTTTATCAACGCATGGTTTTTCTTCTTCGATGATTGACTCTTATTTATTGAGATTCGTCTCACTGACGGACCTACTCAGAGGTAACGTCGGTCAGCACCAGACCTTGGTCAATTTATTGTTCTCTCTGCGCTATTCCACAATTTTGCCTCGTGCGAGCACACCCTCTGGCATATTGATTGGCGAATGGTGCCGATCGCCACATTTCACGTCAAATTGAATAGCTCATAGTGGATATTCAATTTTGACTGATTGCGATATAGAGCAGAAATGGGTAGAAATTTGGCCCATAACCAATCACTTTTACCAGACGAGCTTTCTCACTCTAGTGGCACTAATAAAGTATTATACAGCAACCGCATATTTTGCACTTGAAATGCTTTCAATTATTAGTAAGGATAGCTAGATGAAATATAATCAGAATTCTCGCTCACAAATTTGACTACTATTCGTTGAGGAAGATTCCAATCACCCATGTTCGAACAGATAAGCTTATTGAATCATATTCAATAAGCTCATCTGTTCAAAATTCGGTTGTTGTTCATACTGGCGATATTCTCTTGCTTCAGTCCAACGATGAACCGACTCGTGTACAGAGATGTTGATTTTTCAGATTGAAGCTTGATACATCGCTAGATTTAGCAAAGGTCCAAGGACGAAGAGCAGATGATTGACGTATCGCAAATGAACCAAAGTTCGATAGCCCGGAGCACTGTAATCTATCGAGTCTGACCAAAGCGGAGTTGTACTACTGTAACCAGCACTCCGGCAGATGGGTCGCAGTAGTACAGTTTCGCTTTGGTCAGCCCGGACCCGAAAAAAGGTCCTTAGGCAACGTTTTGGGAGCAAGCTACTTGCGCGAGTGTGATTTGGTTACTTGATGTCGTGTCTAGTCCCCACAACGAAGCCATTGCAAGATTTACTAATAAAAAGTATCTCTATGCCCCAACGCAGACGTCTCTGTGTCAACGAATGATGACAGCCGACGTTGGCTTTACCAGCAACAGCTGCGCTCATCCGGCAAACCCAGCAAGTTCCGAATGAAGCGCCGCCAGACGTTCCACTCGCACCAGAGGCGTCTGTCGAGCAACGGCGGCCCCGCCTTTCCCTCCACGCCCGAGCCGTTGAAGCTGCAGCAGCAACAGCAGGGCACCGGCTCGACCTCGTGCCGGCTCCTGACACCCAACGGCGGCACCGGGAGGCCCTCGACGGGCTCGTTCCTCAGCGTGCAGGCGATTGGCTCGAGGCAGAGCTCCGTCGAGTCGCTGCAGCGCAGGCTGTCGTGCAACTCGACCGCGTCGAGTCCGGCCGAGGCACAGTTGGCTCCCGTCCCGGAACGACAGTCGCCTGGACCTGGTCGGACTTCGTCTGGCAGCGGTAACCTTCTGTGCCCAGTTGCCGATCCCGGATTCGTCAAGGCCAGGATGACCTGCGCTCAGCCCGAGCCTACACGTGGCTCTGCGACCAGTGGTGGGGTTGGTGGCGTCGATGTTGCTGCGATAGGCTCCTCGAAGAACGCGTCGCCTCTCGCCAGGTATGCACGAAATGTATCTCGACGACCCAAAAGCTAAGGTCCCGCCCAAATCCAATCTCAAAGTAGCTCTATCAAATGCTCTTCCAGTTATTGGGTTACCGATATCCATTAGTACAGATATGGAATAATCTCGTGTATATCCTGTAAAAGTTCACATCTGAGTCCCAAACAATTTCTGTAGCTCGGAGAAATTTTCGAACGTTTCCAAAAGTTGAGACTGTCGTGAAGGTTTCAACATTGTATGTTCATTGGTTGGATAGAAGTGGTATTTTTAAATCTAAGTGTGGGGAGTTCGGCTCTGCTACTCCAGTGATTATTCCCGGTCCGAGCCCTGGCGAGGATCGAAATTATCACAAGAAGAGCCAGAAATCCCCTGCTCGAGTGTTGAAATACGTTTTTCGATCGACTGGGTAAAAAGTGACCGAAAATTGTCGGGTGTAGAGCAGTGTTTCACGTTCAGGTGATCGAAAAGGAATTCAGTGCAGAGAGGAGATACCTGCAGATCAGAAGAAGATAGTTGAAATTAGATCTGTGATTTCCAGTTGGATGAAGTTCAAATAGGTCTAAAATCATTGAGAACTTGTGGAGATTTGCCTTCAGATTGGTTCTTTCAATTTCATAATGATCAGGGCATTTTCAAGAACTCTCCAAGAATTCAAAGTTTTTGAGTAAAAGAAGGTTCTAATAATTATATTGGAATGAGTTTCAGATGAGTTCGACCGCCACCTCCCCTTTGCCTCAAATTAATTAATCTATAGTTTCTAAGACTTGAAGATATTTCTATGAAAAAGACAACTTCCCCAAGAATTCTTCACGATTAGATTGCTCACATTGTTTCAATGGGATTTGCAGCAGTGGCACCGGCGGAGGCGCCTCGAAGTCAGCAGGCAGCGGAGCGGGAGGTGGTCTGCGGGTGCCCAGCGCCCGCCGTGACAGCGGAAAATCAGACGAAACGGCCACTAGAAGTGTCTCGACGACGCAACCCTCGGTGGAAAAGGCAGCCGAGCAACTCGACGTGCAGTCGGTGATAAACGAGAGGCGGCCGTCGCGGCTGAAGCCGGTCACGAGTGCCTCCTACGCGCATCTCTACTCCGGCGGTTCACCCGACGATCAGGCCTCGGAGCAGCAGCAGAACGAGGCCCGTCGCTTCGTGAGCGTCGCCTCGGGACCGAGCGTCGAGCTGAGCATATTCGTCGACGAGGCGAGCGAGCATCGGGCAAGCGAGTCCGACCTGGTGGTCATAGTCGATCCTTCCGACGGCGACGGCAGAGGGGGGCCCGCCGACGCGTGAATCGAAGCACGGCCGATCGCGCTCTCACCGACCCTACGGGCTGAAGAAAAGAGACGCTTCGACCCTTGACCGCGAACCCATGCGGAAAAGTTGGTCCTTGTTGGAGGCAATAGTATCCACTGCAACCTCGAACTCATATTTATCACCATCGCCTCACCGCCATTTATGACGAATGCCTTCGATCGAGTCAGCAACACTGGATACTTTTCATGACATTGACGTCTATCATCTAGCGACTCTACAGTCCGATAACATGCTCCCTCTGACGCGATTAGCTTCGGAAATGAGTCGAATCTATTGTTTTCACCGCCACGCCTTTCGATCGAAACCTGTGCACTTATAGATTTCTTTCGAGAATCGTGTTCCACGAGCAGCCTTTGCAACTGCAGTTATACTCGTTCTTGCAGGAATCGCGGAGGGATGGTTTTGATCAATTTCATACAGTCAATCCTCATCTTCTTCTTCATTAAATCTCACCACGTTCCGATTGCCTCATGATTATCATCGAGATCTCAAGGAATTTTCGACACAGTTTATTAGAAATTTATGGTCTTGTTCCTTCGAATCAATCTCGAGATTTACCCCTTTTTGACACTCGGCGAGCAATTACTTTAGATAGACTTGTCATGTGGCTCTTGAGTTCCAGAGCGACTCCAAGTATAAAGTTCGAGTGTTTCACATACTTTCAGGGTCGTAAACTTGTTCTGTTTGAAAAGGTGCCACGTCATGATCGAAAAAAAGTTGGGCGGGACCCATCACACACAAAATGTCATTGATTGTAGTTTACAATGTGATCGAACTCGAGTAGATTGTCAATGAACCGTCCCAGAGGTTGTGGAACTTTGATTTCTAGCAATTGGAGTCGAACACCTCCCTGATCAAAGTTAGAAGACGGTTCATATCCGAGGAATAGTTGATTACGGGATGATACGTCTTAATCATCGACTGGAAATCTTCACTTATATCGAGAAAAAGACATCATTAACCATGAATACCTATCTTAGCTACTCAGTAGTTGTACACGGCGGACTGGGAGTCAGGCGAACGTCGCTTCAAGAGGCTATGCCCCTCTCGTAACGTACAACTAGCCCGGTTTGCTCAGATGGATTTTCAGGAAGCTCAACAATGTTGTCAGTTCATGAGCGGAAATGAGTTGCTTTGATATACTAATTTTCCATAAAATCTAGGAGATTGATTTCTCGTATTGATGTTGAACGAGGTCAAAAGCTAACTTTGAGCGATGGTAGTTCTTGATTTTTAGTCATGCAATTGACCAGACGTATCGGAAACAATCAATAACAATAACATGTAACATTCTAGTCAACTTACAAAAATCTTAATCATGAAAAAAATTCCTTGGATGACGATTACTCGTCCAAGTTGCACATGGAATTATTCTACGTTGCAAACGTGACTACTGAGAGAATGAAGAAAATTCTGTATTGCCCATATATTTTGATAGTTATGACTGACATGTACAGACATTCAGAGTCTCGGGATGAACTTTTTATCGAATAAATAGAACCTGTGAGATTTTCTCTGAACTTTTCTATAAATCTTCGAAGTCAAATCTTGTAACTAGACAATCTTGTTGATACTATTCGACCTTGATGAATCCCACTGTCACTTTGAAGCAATCATAGATTCTTAACTCCGAATGAAATCTAGAAATTTTGACGAGAGGAATCTGAATTGATATAGATAGCAATTTCTGAAGTTGTCGATACAAGCACTGAAAACATAGTTAGACAGACTTAGCACTGTCTGATTGGCCCGTCTGTTTATACATTTTTTAGATACATTTCTGAAAATTTACAAACTTTCATAGCTGAAAAGTACTTCCGAGGCTTTGAAATTGTTTATCGATCATCTTGAATCTTTTATGAGTAGAACCCAAAATTAGATCGAATTGAAAAATCCCCGATCCACTGTCGAGTGCATTTGGCAATTTCTCAACACTAGTCTGATTTCAAAGTTGTAGACGACACCAACATCTGTGATATATTTTGATTATAATATCTTTCTCTCTAGAACAACCGAGTTCGTATCTCAGGAGGCAAGAATATTTCCTCGATGACGAAACAACTGGATGAAGTAGATAATTACTCAAAACGAGGGAATTTTCTACAAAAAGTGGATTGAATGGAAAAAATGGCAAACGTGGATATTCTCCGTAGCATACAAACTCTCTGTACATACTTGTATGATACTCTTCTCTATCCACTACTTTGTGTGGTTTGTTTTGATACTAAGTGCAGTATATCTGAATATCTTATAGGATGCATATTTCTTTGCGTGAGAGATGACAGGCCGAGACCGTTGGCCTTTGAGTGATTCATTGGTGCAAGCATAGATGATTCCGCAAATGTGGGGGCATTTCGACCCTAGGGAAATCGAAGGATCGCACGATCCAGCCACGGAGTTTCCAAAAAGTTGTATGATAAAAATTCTCCAGTGTATCGTGTTAGCTCAACCAACGCGATTGAGCCAATACGACTATCACCTCTTTTTGGCTTTCACACGTGTGAACATAATTCCATGTGTCTAACAATCAAAACATTTTTGACGAACTTTCTTTGCTGTCCTAAAACTATCTTTTGACACGCCGTTAGATACTTGCGCACGATTTCCAACGAAGTTCTCCGGTTGTATTAGAGCAGGAAATCAAGACTGCTAGACGGAAAAGTGAATTTGTGGACAAAGCAGTCCCTTCGTAATTTCAGCTTGGCGACTGCACCCTCTCGCTTCCTGCTATCCCTATCGATGATCAATTCAGTTTAGCGCTCTGTCTTTTTGAAACTCTTCTTTGGCTCAGCAACATGATCTCTAATTGACTGTCCGATAGATTTACGTGGCCAATGCTCGAACGGATCGGAGGAAATTCTGTCGAATCCGACAGATCCAATCAATCAAAATCAATTGAGCGGTAAATCAGAGAAGAAAAAGAATCTGCATCGCGCGATTTACATTTCTTGATCTTCAAATCTAACAGTTTTCTATCTGTCAATTTTGCTGGTCTCGAATCGTTATGAGACGTCAGGGGTGCTGATTGGCAACAATAGAGGGCTGGGCTATTGTGTGATGAGTATGACACGTTAATCAGCCGAGAAGGAAGAGATGCTTGTTTTGGCTGAATTACGATCGTGGGACAAAGTTAGAAATTTCTCTGCCGAAATGTTGTTGGGTCAAAAAATATTGTAATAGCCGTATTGTTATCTGTCGGAAGCCATCAATTTTTCAACTAGCGATGTGTTAGCTGGAAAAGTTACTCAGAACAATCGCATTTTTACACAGGGTGATCAGCGAATTCAGAATGATTAGTCAGTACAAAATCGGAATAATTAATAGCAGAAAAACTTTTGTAATAAATCGCTATATAAGGTTGCTCCAAATAGCTGGAGAATCACTCTGCGCTTTCCCGGCAGCCTCGTCAAACCTCCAACTAAGCTCTTCTTTTAGCTCAACTCATGTTGTTGGAAAATCAACTGATCTCCTACTGTGGAAGCAGACCCCACGAAAGGAAGGCGAATTCTAATTCATGCTTTATCACCTCGGAGCTTGCATTGTTCAAATATTTTTATGTCGAATTTTTTAATTTATCGTGAGATTTGATGCAGTTACTCAGAGTCTCTGGATTAGCATAACAACGTATAATTCGAAGCCTCGATTAATCATTTCACGCAATTATTTTTGAGGTGTCGAACATCTAAGTCTTGAACCCTGTCTAATGACATTGCCCTTGAGGGCTCCACACTCACCGCAGTTGACTCGAATGGCAATGGTTACCAAATATCACGATTTGGGTTGGAAACCATATAAATTGTCGATACGATTACGGAGGGCATTAAATGAGGTAAACTGATGGCAACACGACCACGACAGTTTCACCGGAAAGACGAAACGGTAGTGCACCCATTTGTTAATTGTTGATATGTAAGCAAAGTCACAGCTAAACACTTGACAGTTCAGTCCGCGAAATTGTCAATCTCTAGGTGCAATTTGTCGGAGATTTGGATCGGCATACGAAGAAAAAGTCCCACGAGTGCGAGGAATAATTTGATTGTTTGGAGAATGATATGAGTGAGAGATGATTGTTCATAGTTATTACGAATTTTGCGCAAATAAGTGCATAGCAAAATGAAACATAGATGAATTTATTGAGAATAAATAATGATTCATAGAGTATGAATATTGTACATAGAAAATATACGGAGTGAATTAAAATAAATGATTCGAATTGTTATTACTACACCCACTCAGTAGTGATGCCTACTCCACAATGGATTAGATTTTTCAAAGTTTTTTTGAGAAAGTAGAGAGCGAGGAGCATCGAATCACTCGACTAAATCGGCCCGATGAAAAATATACTTGATCAAAAGTTAAATCGGTAACTGTATTGTCTGGTAGCATGCAAGATCATCGTAGCAATTTGCTAATGAAGTTGGCCCTGCCTAGCGCTCAGTCGAGCGGTTTGTCAGATTAATCCGAAGAATCAATTAGATTGTAAATCTGAGATGTTGGGCTGTGTCTAGCAGTTCTAATAGTCAAAGAAAGCAGCTTGATCAAGTTGGACAGTGCGAGTGACATTGTGACAATCGAAGTCGAAGGCGGGATGAAGTTTGAATGAGCATCTGCATGTATGCACTTGGTTAATTCACTTTACAAAACTTGAAAAATCAATTTTATGTTGAAATTGATACATTTTTCGAGCAAACACTTATCCTTGTACAGATAAATCTCATTTTAAAAAAGTTTTGAAAGTCTTACAGAGCTATGGGAGTGAAGGACTGTCCTGCATCAACGTTCGAGCTGCCCCTAAGAATATTCACTCGTTCAATTCTTCGACAGGCTGTTGGAGGTCAGAGTTCCGTGTACCCTTATCCTATAAATACACGTATAATGAGCATTACCACTGTTGCTGTGGAATTTAAATTCCACAATGTCGTGAGATCTGCCTGGATCGTTCTGAAACAGGAGAGCGAGCCCATTAGACACTTTGAACAACGTCGGTGGAGACCCAGATGAAATACTCAGAGGCAATATTCACTTGAACTTTGAAAAACTGAATCGAGGGCCCCGCGTTGTCGTATCTGTATTTGCCGAGCAGGCATCCATCCGCGTCGTCGGCATTTTTCAGGCCCTGAAAGGAGTAATGAAAACAGCTCATGCAATGGGAATTTATGGGGCGAGTACGATGATTCTTGAGCGGCGAAAATGGAACTAACGTAAACGGAAAATTCTCTCGGAGCCGTGCTCGTCTCGCCCGTTGGCGAGACCGCTGGAGAAATGTGTTCTATGCTGACCTCCGATATTCGAACCTCACCCAGTAGCTGTATCACGATCGAGCCTCGACTTCCTTGAAATGCCCAACACTCTCCGGGAAGTGAACCTGTCTTTTGGGAAAATTAATCACTTGGGCATTCCAATGACGGATGAATTCAAATTCGTCAACGATTCAGCAATTTTCGCAGGAGATATATGAGTATAGAGATTTTTCGAGAACAATTGAGCTGAACCTGAATGACTGCTCGAGGGGTGTTCTGCTGCGGACAAATGGGTATTCCGAACAACTTCAAAACCGGTGCTCCTATTGTGTAAGGCTCCGTATCTCGCACACTCAAAATCGTACCACCTGAAGGTAATTCAACGGATAAAATCTCCGACGGCGATTACGAATCCAAGTATTCAATTTGAGGCTAACCAGATGCTTCGAGCGCGTAATCGGGCTTTCCCGTCTTGTCGGCACCATACATCTCCAGCTCCCTCCTCACCACCTCTCTCAAATTATCGGACGAATTTGGCGTCCCTTCGCCTCCTGCGTCGATCGAAGAAATGAACGAAATATTGCATAAGACGGTAAGAGAGAGGTCGAGTAGACGTACCAGCGTCCGGTTGCTCGTGCTTCAGTTGGAGAATGGCTTCCGATAGTTTGGGCATAACGCACGCGAGCTCTTTCAGTTTACTCTGGAATTCGTCACGCGACTCGACCAGCGTTCTCACCTCGTTCTGTTGACGGAGCTCGCTCTCAGATGCTTTTTTTTACAGTACAAAATGATGTAATGGAGAAATGGACTCACCGATAACAGGCTTATGTGACTTCTAACTGTGTTCAAATCTGACTTAATCGTATCTAAGGAGTTACTCGACGAATATTTCTCACACAAATGGGACATTGACAGAGCTGGAAGTCGAAGAGGATCGAATGAGACCATGGTGTGGTTTGTTGGTTAACGAAGGACGAAATAGCTCACCCAATGTGACGGATATGATGAAAGAAAACAGGGGCTTGATGCACTTGCAGTACCAGGCAGTTCTGTGGCAATGATTCGTCTGCGCGGGGCAGTTTCCCCCGTTGTGAGGACACGCGCTGTGATAACTCATTACTTTTTGCGCCTAGGCATTATTTACCATCGACTACTCTTCGGTCGGCCACGTTACTTTGAGGTTTAGTGTTTTGTATCTGGTTCTAGCTAGTCCGAGTGCGCGACACTCATACATAACATTGATCCCTAACCTCATTATTACTTTCATTCATTGATGTGTGATGTAACCTATCATCACCATTTCAAGACATGTATGTTGAGTATTTTTACTCCAGATATGCAAGAAAGGATTAAGTGGCGTCAAAACCCCTGCTGCCAAGAGTATTCACGGAGACTGTTTCTAAATCAGGTCTCGGGCTCGTAAGTTGTGAAAGCTCCGTTTACTATCGAGGACAATATATTATAGGCTCGCTGTGAGAACAGGGTTGCAAGAAAATGACTGAAATCAGGCCTAAAATTTTTATAAATAGCTCCTGACAATACGTTTGTTGCACAGTTGATCCTATTATCACTACAGTCGAGGGCGTTATATCGTATTTACCTTGAATCGAATTCGTTTTCGCGAATCTTCTTGATCGAAGGAGTTGAAGGCAGAGCACGGTTATCGAAAAATCTAATCAAAATACACTCGATTTGAACATTTTGATTTTTCGTTTACAGTCTAGGGATCTTACAAAAATAATCCAAATATGCGGCAAGCACGGTAACTTGAACTTTTCGGACAGAAACAGTGTGCTGCGCCCGCGCCTCAATATTTCAGTTTCAAACCTCTTATCAAAGTACAATAGTCTTCAAAAAATAGTATTCACTAGTAGCTTTCGCTTTTCGCCTATCGTGCTACGCTACTTTCTTCAGTGCTGCGTGAATTCGGACGGTAAGACGACTCTCGAAGTCGTAATCTTTGTATTGGGACAGGGCTCTCTGGAGAATGCACCTCCCTTCCTCGACGTTCTGAAAATTTGAAAAATCGTATCTCAAGAGCTGTCGATCTCAATCGGTACCATCGTAAAAAGTACAAGGGAGTGCTTACGTTCGAGTTACACAGGGCACAGCCAAGCTCGTATAGGGCGAACGCGCTTATGTGTTGGTCGGACTCGTCGTTGGACGGCAATCGGCGTCTCAAGCAATCGCGATAGCATCTCACCGCAGCCTCTCGATCCCCCAGCAATGAGTAGGCTGCTCCTTCGATCAGATTCGATAGGCCGAGCATTGCTTCCTCGCATCGACCGTTCTTGCAATCTAGAAAGATACATCGTCGTGTAAGTGCAGGAATGAGAATTTCACGATGATGTTGCGTTTGTCCGAGCCGAATTATCATAACGATTATACTGATAATGACATTGTAAATGCTACACTACCGGTCAAAAGCTTAAGCTCACCCAAAATTATTTTTTTTAATTCTGTGAGTTGAACTACTCGGCTCTATTTGACCGTAGAGGATTCTTTCGGAGCTCATTTTGAAGGTTTTTTCACGTACTTTAAGATGGCATTATTCATTTTTATTCGTACGGATCGGGATCTTTCCAATTTGAGCTCGGAAAAGTGTCAATTTCGACGATTTTGAGAGAATCTTTTGGCTCGTGCCAATTCGAACCACAAAAATGTGTCAATATAGGAGTTGAGAGATACAAAATTCCAAGTCTGAAGCTTCAAAGTCTGTTTTCGAACGTCCCTCTACGACACTGCTAATCCGAGCTATGACACTTTCTCTGAGAGGAAATTTTTCGCAAAAACTAGCACTCCAATCCGAGAGAGATACAGAGACGCATTTTTATATCTATATCTTGATCAAAAAAACGAGAAACCTCTGAAATATGCCCCAAAAGGGAAAGTTCTCGTCATTTTTGAATACAGGTGCTACTTTTTGCGAAAAATCTTCCCTCAGAGAATTTATATCATAGCTCGGACTGGAAGTGGGGTAAAGGGACGTTCAACAACGGATTACGAAGCTCTAGACTTGTACTTTTGTATCTCACAACTCGCATATTGGAACATTTATGTGGCTCAAATTGGCACGAGCCGAAAGGTTCTCTCAAAAATCGTTGAAATTGACATTTTTTCAAGCTTAAATTGGAAAGATCCCGATCCTTGCGGATGATAATAGATAACGCCAAAAAAAACCTTCAAGAGGAACTCTATGAGAGTCCTCCACGGTCAAATAGAGCTGAATAGTTCAACTCACAAAATTGAAAAAAGAATTTTTGTGGGAGCTTAAACTTTTGATCGGTAGTGTAAGTTACGGTGAGATTCGAAATACCAGAGCCTAAGGTTCCTTACATTCTGACGTCAGATCAATAATTGCTCAGAATTCGAATTGCGATCGCAGGGAATATCGTGAGTCAAGACTGGGCCGAATTCAAAGTTCTGGGATCCGGCCAAGGCTACCGATCATACGTTTAGCGTCGTGTAACAGAAAAGTATCACGTTGTCCTCACTCCCGTTGTTCTGCCTTCCAGTGTCACTTTTTGTTCTGAGCTACTCGATTTTTCTTGGCTGTCTTCGCGCGAGTGAGATGAAGAAAAAAATCCCTCGAGAGCAATGGGAGAACTTTTGAAAGCTCGCTTCGGAGAAGACAAAATGCCGAATACTGACCAATCAAGACGCCACGAAGAGACGTGGTTGAACACGCAGGTAAGGCACTCCAAAGGTACAAAAGTTCGTACACCAACAGCTTGTAGCATAAACTCGGATGGGCTCGATCGGACTCGTGATCAATTAGTTTTTGTGAACGTCTCGATATAAACTGGGCGAGCTGCATGTCCGCGGTCGACCCAGTCATGAAGTGCGCGAGCCTCTTGCATGTCGACAGCAAATCTTCAAAGTCACCCTCGGCACCGCAACATACTAGAAATCAAGAACAAGGCCTAGTAAGAACGATTTCTGGAGAATTCAGAAAATATTGGGAAGTAAGGAAGGTCAACGAGGTTTACCGCGCCACAGAAAAATTATAGAGTTTTCCAAATGCCCGCTGATTTGAAGATTTTATAAAAAATGTGAGATTCCTCGATGGCTATGGCGGTGAAATTATTTGGAAATTTCTGAATTAATGTATTTGATGAGAATGAATAGAAGAGCTGGGGTGAGCAGTCATTGAGATCGACGAGTATCTGTGGTCTATACACGAAGCACCACGCGTTCGGGTCGTAGATGGATACGTACAGGCAGCAAGGTAGGCGTAAAAACTCTTTGACCACCGCGACTCCTCCTGCAGCCTGGCTAGCGAGGCTCGGGCGTCGCCGAAGCTCAGACGAATCAGGTGGCACCACGCGACCTCGTGCAGGCACAGCAGCCTCACCTCCCTCTGGCTCGAAACTTGCACCGCTTGCTCGTAAGCTCGCAGTGCCCCGTTCACGTTCGACTGCAATTATTCTAAGTGTGCCTAATTTGCCCTCACTACTTTTGATTTGCTCATAGTTTTGTCTGACCTCAAAATCTTTCTACGCATCTTAGCTCATTTTGGATTTTGTAATGAGCTAAGATACGTTGGATTCTAGCCAACTGGAGCCGAACTATCTTGATTTTTGTAAAATAAGATTTCTTGCGAGTTTTTGACAGTGTATTCCTAATTTGCCCCCAGGTGGAATAGACGCCTATTTACCTATATTTCTACGGGTTTTTCGTAAAATCAGAATATTTGGGCTCGCAGATCTCGAAATGAGACGCTCCTTAGCTCATTTTGACGCTTTTTACCTCTTTTGGAACTGGATGAGCTGAGTTGATATATTTTTATGGAGTGAAGAATCAATTCGAAAAAGACTCTAGGGGCAAATGAAGAACGACCGCACTTTTTTAGTAATATACGCGTAGCGATAGTTAGAAATTAAATTTTACAATTCTGCAAGAACCGTGTGGAAGTTGTGACAAAAACAAAGAAAATGAGCTCAAGTACGTTAGAAGTGGTTGCGCCAATTTTTTGGCGTACCTTTCGGTGACTTAGCAAAAATAGGTTGAAAGAACCGGAAACTAGTTTTTTTGTTCTCAGCAATGCGCGGGTTTCCGGGGCCGAATTAAAGAGTGAGGGCAAATTATGCACAGTTGCCTTATTTTCAAAATCCAAGTCGTTAAACTACAATAGTTTCAAAATTTGGGCAAATCCACGCAATGACTGGGCAGTGACAAGTGTTATATTTGACAAGCTGGCAAAAGCGTCTAGAGGCCGCTCATTTGTCATGAATCTGGCACTGCGCTCACCTGTAGTCGTTCAATTCGACCGATGAAAAAAAGAAACACGGCTGAGTTTGCGAATTCTGGTTGTGACTCGGCGATTAGCTGCTTGGCAGACTCGACTCCCGCTCTGACGTTAGCACCATCCAGAGCGAAGAAGGGCCTGACTATTGTGTGATACCATAGCAGGGCGAGCCTAAAGATAGAAATAATCGTCAAAATCCGAACAATCAGCTAATTAGACCTTTGGAACACATATCCTTCGAATAGACTGAATTTTCAACTCTCGTACTACTTGTCGACGAACTCTGTGATTCATACGGAATTTTCATGAACCATATCACGAGCTACTACTGGCGTTTATCTATAGTGAGTAGATTCATGATAGACTCACGTGGCAAGAGGAGCTCGCATGTCTTCACCGAGCCTCGCGTACATGAGAGCCGCGAGGCCGAGTTGTCTATCGCCTTCAAAGCCCAGAAAATGAATGACCCTCAGAAGTGAGGGAGGCAGCAGACTCACGCTCAACTGGAACAGCCCATATCCAAAGCTTACTGCAGACATCAGTCTCGTGACCTCGGTGGGCTCGATGAACCTAATTTGAACATTAACTCATCAATCGAGAAAATTTGCGAGCTCGGTGTTTGCGATCGAGTGAATGTGGAGTCTGACGGTTGGTTGATCTACCACGTGTTATCCGGGGCAAAAGTGTAACTCGACAAAAATCGACTAACAAGAAAACTATAAAGTTCGCACTACTCATCTTCACCAGAAGAATATTCACAATCGTGAGACTCCTAGAAATTGACAAATTCACATCATGTCTGCTCGAGCGCACCTCCTGTCGGGATCTCCAGTCAAAAATTCAAGCAGCCCCAGAGTATATTTATGATTGAAATACTAACACTAATTCACTTGGGGAATCGGAAAAAAGTTTGCCTGCATTTTCTGACAAATCTCCATTTTTCACGATCTGGCACTGGACCTCACTAGAACATTTTGTAAGAATAGGCGGTTTGCATCCCGTAGTCTCACCTCATAATATAGGGTGGGGGGGGGGAAGTATTATCGACGAAATATATACAAATATCATACATTCATCTTCCTTGATGCAAGAAATAAATTCTACGCTACAGTGAGTTGCGCTTAGAAAAGTGTACCAAATAGTAAGGGGCTGTTTGAACGACATTCGAAAAGAGCTCGCATTTGGTGAAAGTCTGGTGAATATCGGGGTAGATGATCATCTATCAAGTCATCAAATCCCACGACGATTTTCCGATGAAAATTAATTGGAATTGCATGTTTCTGACATAGAGGAGTGCAAGAATATCAAGCGTGTTTGGCTGAGAAAATCAGCTTGTGCGACCTGACAACTGTGATTTTGAAAGCTACTGTTCCAGAACGCCCCATCATCGTGCATCCCATTCGAAAGGGCAATCAAGGGTCCACAGACAAGCCATCCATAGAGGTGGGTATGTGATAAGAAGGGACTAGCTGAACACGGTCAAGTGGTGTAAGTGTGTGTCGGGAGCAGGTACATGGGTGTACTCGAAGATTAATAGGGAGATACGTATTGTTGATGTTGAAAAAGAAAAATTACGGTGTCTGTTGCTCGGCGGAGGTGATTCCGGCGAGCGAGAAGAGCATTGATAGAGAGCTGCGCAGACCTGACGGTGAGGGCGTCGGCGCTGCGCTCGCTGGTGTCGAACTGCTGCCGTAATAATATGCCCCGTGCGAGCCCGACCGCGAAGCTCGTCCCGTCGTGATCCCGTCGACGTCGACGCAGTTGCCCTCGTTCCTGTAGCTGCTGGTCGTTTCGGGAACGGCAGAAACGGAGCTCGGCCAAACGGGACTCCCGAGAGGAGAAGGCATCTCACCGCACGGGGTCCCGCACAGCGAATGCAGCCCTGCAACCACATTACACATGAATCTCAAGCCAAATGAATTGTCTCAACTCATCAGTCATTTCAAGCTCATTCACCGGTAGCATATCGGCCTTACCGCATGCCAGAAGTTATGCGTTCATCTGGGTGATTCAATGCATCAGTTACCTCGTCTGTATACATGCAAAGTCTTTCGCGGAAATTACTTAATTTTCATCCCGTAAACAATTATCATCAAATACGGGTCTGCAAACATTGAAACTAGCGGCTCTGAGGACAGTCACGAGATGCCTCTTCAAGTATTGTGCCAAAAACAGAACATGCCTCGCAATTATGATCTTTTGTTCCTGATAGAACAAAATTCTCATCAAATGGTATGTTAGGGTGATGACAGACAACCCGCTACGACATGAATCTCACGACACGACGCGACGCGACACCGCCCGCCACGGCACTAAATCTATTCCTGCAAACTCAACCATCGATGGATTTGACTCATTTTCATAAATCATGACTGGTACTGTGAAAACAAATCAAATCCATCGATGGTCGGGTTCATAAGAATGGATTGGGTGCCGTGTCGGGCGGTGTCGCGTCGCGTCGTGTCGTGAGATTCGTGTCGTAGCGGGTTGTCTGTCATCACCCTTACGCGTCGAGAGTCGGAAAACTTCGTCCCTCGCAAAAACGCACGTGACCACTGTGCCGTTTTCACATTGGAACGTATGAAATATGTGATCTGCAAATTCCAAAAAGTGAGGCCTTTGAGATTAAATCGAAAGCAAGATTTCCATGAGATCTTCCACGTAGGTATAGGAGTCATTGAATAGACGAATCATTTACTGTTTCCGATTGGTTTTTCAATTTCTCTTTGAATACGCGTTACCATGTTCCATCATTTTTGTTCGATTTTCAAAGTGAAGAACACATCTACTGTTTTTCAAAAAAAGGAAATACGCTGCTAAAAGAGATTAGCAGGATGCTTTCTCTTAGCGAAATTGTCTCAGATGACCACTCAAACTAGTGATAAATTCGGAAAACTGATCAAATTCCAAAATCATGATTGTATTTCCCACTAAATTGTTTCATTTTCCCTGTGGTTCAATCCACTCCATTCTCACTTCATATTATGCACATATATGGCATACAAAAACAAACGTTTGGTTGAGGCGGAGTTTTGATACAGTTGGTATAGATGATAAAAATTGAGTTCTTGGATTTTAATCAGGTTCAAACGTAGCTGATTCAAATTCGGTTTCAAACAATTGATGTAGAATGCTGGAAAAGCATCTCTCTAGTTTATTGGAAGGTGGATAGATTAGTTGTAGAGGGAGATCTGAAGCGGAAAATGAATTTTAGTTGAAATTTTTCATCGTGTTTTGAGTTAATTTTACAAGATTCCCTTTTAGAGGAATCCAGATAACCTATACTAAGGTTTTTTTCTGCAAGATATATCGTATGGTTGAGGCGAGATTTCAATATAGTTGGTATAAACATGATAAAAATGGAGTATTTTGAAAATTTTTGGATTTTTCGAGAATAAATCGAATTCTGACTGTATTAAAACAAATTTTGAAAAAATTCGGTATCAACCAATCGATTTAGAATGATGAAAAAGTATCGACTTAGTTTATCAAAATTTGAATGGTCTAGTTTGTGGGGGAGATACGAGGGAGGAATGAATATTGAAAAAAACATTTTTGTATATTTTGAGTTATTCATTCGAAGAAGCTAGTTAGAGAGATTTGGGCGATATAAACAGAGGCTTTTTTAGCAAAGTCTGTAACTTGGTTGAAACGGAATTTTGATAAAATTGGTTTTTTATTACTCTAACCTAAAAATGCCACGTTTAAATAGGATTTTAGGGTTCTCGTAATGAAAAAATATATCCGCACCTCGCTTGCCAGCCCATTTTGGGCACTGGAGGACATGTCTGCCTCGCTTCGCTCGACACACAAACTGTCCTAGTATCCAAAATGGGCTACTGCGCTCAGTACGGAAATATACTATCAATATGCTCAAAATGGAGTTTTTGTTGAAAATTTTCGTTTCTTGTAAAAATTTAGGTTCATGGAGAATGAATGGAATTTCGGTATTAATCAATCGATGGATTCAGCCAAAAAAACCATAGTCTAGCTAATCCAAATCGCCGAGAGATTAAGTTAGAAAAATACATTTTACTATGAAAGTAAACAATTTTAGCGATTTCACCTCAAAAAACGTCTGAATTAAATTCAATTGGGAGAGGAGAGCAGCCAAATCACCGGTGTCATCTCTGAGTGATTCTCTACAAATTGTAGAAGAGCGAAAATCGATAGAGTGAAGTGTAGGAGAAAAAGCGTGGCGCAAAAAAACAAGATACATACACACACAGACACATGCAAAGAGACGGAGAGATGAGTCCCTAGAAGGTTTTGGAGATTTTCAGGAGAGAAAGTGTCACTTACAATCGTTAGATTTTGGCGAGAGGAACAAGATGGTTAAAGCATTTTTGTGATAAGAGCAACTCTGTTGAAGAAAATATTGAGTTGAATGGAAAAATTGATCAAAAATTAGCTGTGCCGAAAACAAAGCTTTCTCTTTAGAGAAAGCAAAAAAGTTAGATGATGGGATGCAATTGTATTTTGATCATTCGTCTCGCATCGAACTACTTGTTGTGAATTTGGGAGGCGGTAGTGACGGGAAAAAAGATTTGTGCGATGCCTGAAGCTCCGACAGCTTGAGACACGTTCAGGATATCTAAAATACAAGTGAGAGTCTCTAGATACCAGTCAAAATTTATCTTTGCCGATCGACTAATACCCTCGCTGAGTGATATTTAATCGAGCATTCCAACCCCAAGCCGTGATCAAGTTTTCACTCCAACATCACCTCATTTTCTCCCGCGAGTAGCAGAGCAAATTAGCGATGTAGGCAAGAAACGCGAGGCTCAAAGTGGTCCTCCTCAACGCTGCAGCTGCTACAAGCACGTTTTCTTTCATCGCGCGAGCACTGCAGTCGGTGAGAGAAGCTGCACTCGCGACCCTTCAAATTATCATCCTTCCCAGGTTTTCGAGCATCTGACACAGACCCTCCACAAAGAAGACACTTGACTATCTTAGGCTCGTGCTCGCATTTGCACGATCCAACGGCTACTTTCGTCGCTTTTCTTCAAGTGCGTGCACTCATTACACGGACCGATGAGCCGAAGCTCTTATCAGTCGAGCCCCACGTCGTTTGAATGTGGGGATAAAAATAAGTTTCACATCTTGAAGCATCTGGGTGTTCCCCTCGGTCACCCGAAGTTCATGAATTCGTAATGGTCTCAGTCTCTCAACTTTGCTCAACTTTTACTCATTGCTTCCTGCTTCAAAATTCAGAGGTCGCCGCGTCAAAAATCAAAAAGGTCAACGATTGGATTTTCGTCATAGGCGGGCTTCACTGTCAATTCTCGTGTTCGCGCCGGGGAAAAACTGATATTTCCCTGGAGTGAGAGTACGATGGATGACTCTGTTCCGAACTGATTGGAGCAGGAAACTCCTGCCAAGAGCGTCACGCCGTGAGATGTTGTAAGGTTCCGTTCACCTTGGCCCGCGTCACTCGATCGGGAACTCGATATAAACGTAAGAATGAGTGCCCAAAATATGTGTCGCACGACGACGGGCACTCAGGGTCAGTCGTGGCAATGGGAGAATGGAGGTTTTGGCAAGAGCTCACCAGAAGGGCTCGCGCCAAACGTGCGCCGATGCAACTGTAGAATCTCGTTGTAGGCCTGCTGGTAGACCCTCCAGGCCTTCCTCAGGCTCCATCCGGCCCTCACGTAGCTGCTCATCTCCTGCTGCAGCATCGTGATCAGAGCGACGCAAACCTGCGAGTCGGCCAGCACCACCTGTCGCTCCAGCCTCGCCACGTGGTCTTCCTGCAATTCAGAATAGCGAATGGCTTGTCGCGAGCATCGATGGTGCCAAATCTCACGAGCTGGCCTCTTTTTTTTGCTCCAATAAAACGTGTTCGCATCCATCCATAACGCCCGAGTTGCTCTTGCAGGAGCGCCACGTGAATACGAAATTGCCAGAAATCAAGACGTGGCCGAGAATTGTCTTTACGACCTCGTGCGAGGAGCCCCGACCCGAATTTCAAGGACGCGACTCTTGCGAACGTTTGTCTCATTCATCAGTGGAACTAGAAAAGAGAGTCTCGTGCGTCCTGGGACGTTGATTTGTGTCGCGTTGCGTCGGAGAATACCGAATCGAGCAAACCAATCCTAGCTCGTATTCAAAATTTTTAAAAAATCTTCGAGCAACTGCGAACTGATTGATCTAGCGGACGTATTGGTTCAAATCTCATCTTTAGTCGTACCCGAGCTCGCCATGTGTTGGATGCTTAAAGCTAATGTAGTGAGAGATTGTATGCACTACCGCATTCGAGTGATTACGTCGAGATCAGCTCCTTGTTCCGAAAATTCACGAGTCCGAGAATTTTAGGGGTGGAAAATTCTCATTCTATAATCGTCGCTCCTACTCCGCAGTGCATATTTGGACTACAAAGTGACGTACTATCTCAAAATGAAGGATGCCATCGCCGTTGTGCCGGATCGTGAATGGAATACGCTGCTAAATGAGATTAGCAGAATGCTTTCTCTTAGCGAAATAGTTTAAGAGGTTCACTGAAACTAATGAGAAATTTGCAAAACTGATCAAATTCCAAAATGATGATTGGGATTCCTACAGAATAGTTTTATTTTTTAATCTAATTTGATTGCATTTCATATCAGACTCACAATCCAATAATTGGATCCAACCAATCGATGTAGATTGAGTGAAAAGTATCTCTCTAGTTCATTAAAAGGTGGATAGATTAGTTGTAGAGGGAGATATGAGGATAAAATGAATTTTAGCTGCAATTTGCTTGTAATATTTTGGGTTATTATTACGAGATTCACTTTTAGGGGAATTAAGATGACCTAAACTGGGGTTTTTCATGGAAGATATGTAGTCTGGTTGAGGGAAAATTTTAATATAAGGTAAGTGTACCCAACTTGCCTCTGTACCCAACTTGCCCCCATATGCCGATCTTGGGGATGGGCACTCCTTGGCCTCCCGGCAATTTTTTTTTTACGTTTGTTATGTTGAAATATGAGAAAGTAAATAGTTTGCGTCGGCTCCGAATCATTCCTGCGTTCTTCAGAAAATCTAATGTGATTTTTCTATTTTTCGTGATTGCTTAGCTAAGAAAGCACCAAGGGAATCGCCTTCAGTAAAATCGGTGCCAAATTCTTTGAGTTCAACCAATCTCAACGTACCTTAGCGCATTCGATTTCTTGTTTCAAGACCTTCAAAATCCATCTTCCAAAATTGCAAAATTTGAATATGGAACTGTTTTATGTGCAAAACCCAGAGACGATTTGTAAACAAGGATGCCAACATCGGAGTGTACCTAACATGCCCCCATACGTTTATCTCGAAAGGGCGTGCAGAACAACTTTTTTTACCACTCAGAACGTGTTTATCACGTCAAAATAGGTCAGAAATAGTGTTTCGAACCACCAAAAAGCTCCAAATGTGCGTGCACGGCGATAAAAACACTTTATCGCCGATTTACATCATTTATTTCGGAAGAATTGAGATAGTTCGGCTCCAGTTGATCCAAATTGGACTTAGCTTAATGCATTTTGAAGGTCTTTAAACAAGCTTCAAAATGAGCTAAAGCACGTTGAAAATCGTTGAAGTAAACCAAAGTTATTAAGAAAAAGGCTTAATGGGGGCAAGTTGGGTACACACTTTTGTAAACTCTCAAAAATCACCTTTTAGGAGAATTCAAACAGTTTGGCTCCAGTTGGTTCAAACTGAATGTACCTTAATTTATTTTGAAAGTCTTAAGACAAGCTTTAAAATGAGCTAAGGTACATTGGAAAATATGGAGATGGGCCGAAGTTATTAAGGGGGTTCGATAGCGACTCGTGAGTCAAGGTGAAAACCGATAATAGCAATAAACCCAAAAATCCATATTCGCGTTCCTGACTGCTTCAATCTCTATCTGTAAATTCTAATTATGAATTTAGATGAGGCTAGAAATAGTTTTCACAATGATAGAGTCTGTGAAATCATAATTTATAATTTCTGGTGCATCGCTTGACTACCGTAACCTCGCTGCAACGAGCACGGGAATTACATGTATAACCTCCGCGTCATCAGTTTGTATTCAAAATTTCTCTTCAAAATGTCCGTCAACCCCTTATTTTTATCGATTCATAAGAAAGTATGGAATCACAGTTTCCTACACCTAGTTTTTCATCATTATGTACGATAAATACAGAAAGATATCGCGTCACTTCCTGACGGAAAATTTGATACGCCCGTAAGACGTGGGTTAAATATCCAATTTTTAAATAAGTTTCTCTCAAAAATGTCATCGTCAACCCATATTTTTCTCAACGGCAATCGATTCAGGAGCTCTCAATCTACAAATTTTATCAATCCCATTCGCCTGGCCGAAAAAGTCAGTAGCTATCGAACCCCCTTAAGAAAATGGCTTAATGGGGGCAAGTTGGGTACACTGACCTTAGTTGGTGAGAAGATCATTAAAATGGAGTTTTTTAAGAAAATTTGGATTTTTCGGGAATAAATTGGATTTTGAATGTATTTAAAAGGATTTTGAAAAATTCGGTATCAACTAATCGATTTAGAACGATGAAAAAGTATAAACTTAGTTGAGTAAAATTTGTATATACTAGTTTAGGGGGTGGGTAATAGCGGAAAATGAATTTTAGATGCGATTTCCTTCTAATATTTTGAGTTATTATAAGGAGATTGCCTTTTAGGGGAATTCAGATGACCTAATCTAGGATTTTCCATGGAATATATGTAGTGTGGTTGAGGGCAAATTTTAATATAGTTGGTGTAAGGATTATCAAAATGGAGTATTTTGAAAAAATTTGGATTTTTCGGGAATTAATCGGATTTTGAATGTATTAAAACGGATTTTGAGAAAATTCGGTATCAACCAATCGATTTAGAACGATGAAAAAGTATCAACTTAGTTGAGTAAAATTTGAATAAAGTAATTTAGAGGAGAGATATGAGGAAAGTATGAATATTGAACAAAATATTTTTGTATATTTTGAGTTATTTTTGTGAGGAAAATAGTTATCGGGATTTGGGCTACCTAAAGTGATTTTTTTAACAAAACGTGTAATTTGGTTAAAACAGAATTTCGATAGAATAGGTCTAAACATGCTCAAATTGCTGTTTTTGTTGGAAATTTTGGTTTTTTTATAAAAATTCACGTTGATGGAGTTTGAATGGAATTTCGGTATTAACCAAAAGATAGATTGAGACAAAAAAACCATAGCCTAGGTAATCAAAATTGGGGTAAGGTGAAGTTAGAAAGAGATATTTTAGTATGAAAGTACACAATTTCAGCGATTTTACCTCAAAAAACGTTTAAATTAAATTCGATTTGGAGAGGAGACCAGGCAAATCACTGGTCTGATCTCTGAGACATTCTCTAGAACTTGTAGAAAAGCAAAAATCGATAGAGTGGAGTGTAGAAGAGAAAGCGTGGCGCAAAAAAAACAACACACATACACACACACAGACACAGACGAAGGGCCGGAGAGATGAGTCACTGGGGGGTTTTTGAGGATTATAAGGGGAAAAGTGTTACTTACAATCGTTGGATTTTGGCGAGAGGAATAAGATGGTTAAAGCACTTTTTTGATAAGATGAATTATGTTGAAGAAAATATTGGGTTGAATGGGAGTATTTTGAAAAAATTTGGATTTTTCGGGAATAAATGGGATTTTGAATGTATTAAAACGGATTTTGAGAAAATTCGGTATCAACCAATCGATTTAGAACGATGAAAAAGTATCAACTTAGTTGAGTAAAATTTGAATGAAGTAGTTTAGAGGAGAGATATGAGGAAAGTATGAATATTGAAAAAAATATTTTTGTATATTTTGAGTTATTTTTTTGAGGAAAATAGTTATGGGGATTTGGGCTACCTAAAGTGAGGTTTTTTTAGCAAAACGAGTAATTTGGTTAAAACAGAATTTCGATAGAATAGGTCTAAACATGCTCAAATTGCTGTTTTTGTTGGAAATTTTGGTTTTTTTATAAAAATTCACGTTGATGGAGTTTGAATGGGATTTCGGTATTAACCAAAAGATAGATTGAGCCAAAAAAACCGTAGTCTAGGTAATCAAAATTGGGGTAAGGTAAAGTTAGAAAGAGATATTTTAGTATGAAAGTACACAATTTCAGCGATTTTGCCTAAAAAATCGTTTAAATTAAATTCGATTTGGAGAGGAGACCAGGCAAATCACTGGTCTCATCTCTGAGACATTCTCTAGAACTTGTAGAAAAGCAAAAATCGATAGAGTGGAGTGTAGAAGAGAAAGCGTGGCGCAAAAAAAAAAAACAACACACACACACACAGACAAAGGGCCGGAGAGATGAGTCACTGGGGGGTTTTTGAGGATTATAAGGGGAAAAGTGTTACTTACAATCGTTAGATTTTGGCGAGAGGAATAAGATGGTTAAAGCACTTTTTTGATAAGATGAATTATGTTGAATAAAATATTGGGTTGAATGGAAAAATTGATCAAAAATTCGCTGTGTCAAAAACAAAGCTTTCTCTTTAGAGAAAGCAAAAATATGGATCATTTTTTTGTTAAGCTTGGACTCACGACTTTGTTATTCCACTCAAATTAGATTAGAATGATTTCAATTTCCAAGAATTAGTCCGACACGTTTTGGCTTTATCTATCATATTGGCACTGTTAGAATCTTGGCAGTTGACGTCGCTCACAGGCTTTCATAGTAGATGATTTTCGGCATTATTTGGATTCATAGGACCAGTTTCTGATTTTCATGGTTGCAGAGTCTAACTCGCTTTGCTTTATACTTAATAAAAAACTAATGTGTTGTGACTAAGAGCGCAAGTCTCATCTGCGACGGCTCAGGCCATTGACCTTCGTTACTCTTCATGATCTCACATACTTACCTCAGTGTCGTCGGATCCGAACACCTTGTTCCTCATGGACCTGATCCACCCAGTGTCCGGGGCGCTCTCTCGTTCCGCGTCGCGCAGCGCCTGCACCGCCTGATGCAGTTTGTCCTCCTCGAAAGTCATGAGGGCGTTCTGCAATCGTGAAGAAAAATATTATCAACGGAGCCGTTCGAGCAGCCAACGAATGAGAAGTGAGTGCTTCAAACCGGTCCGCATGGATCCGAGTACGAGCTCACTCGGCGAATGAGCGTTGAGGTGTTTGAAGATTCCTGAGAAGTTTCGTTGCGAATAATTACCACGCAGGATGGCAGTTTGCTCTCAAAACGCTTTGCGACTCTACGCGAAGCTTTCGATTGGAATCTATGTCTCGATACTATTTTATGCGCGCACAGTCTTATCGCGACTCTGTGACCCACTTCGAATGACGTATCGAACTCTGCGATCGAAGAATAGTATTGAGAAATGGAGTTGTACGGTTCGTGATTCAAGAAGCATGATTGCGTACCATAAATAAGACGAAACCGCGGCCTGCCTTCAGGTGTAAACTGCCCGGATGCTGACTGAAGAGGCTCTCAGCCTCATTCGTCTTGTTGTTGAGTAAGAGGGAGATTCCTCTCCTGGCCTTGCACCAGTCAGCTTCCGGCGAGCTCGACCCAGCCATTCCCTGTGAAAATTGAATTGACAAATTGATAAAATTCTAAAGGAGAATTTGTTTTCGTGTTCAATCTTGTCCTGGTGGGAGAAATCGTGGATGAGATGGAAACTTCGTTGTCCATGAATATCTAGATCCGAGGCCTCCGGGAATTCTTTTGTATAGCTGCTTCAAAGAATTTACGCGTTGCTACAAATACTGTTTTTCTGGATTCAACATTTGCCGCAAAGCATACGAGGCTGTTGCGACCGTTTCTCCGATTATTTCAATCATCTATAGTTTCGTTTTTAGGAATTAGCCGCCCAATTGTCCGTCGGCTCTTCAAATCCGAATCTATATCAGAATTGTTCTGCTTCACCAGTCAATCTGCTGAATAAAAATATCTTATCGCAATGTAAATTGAAAAATTACGCGGGAGGATTTCCATCCACCTTGGTAATCTGACACGATGAAACGTATATCTAGTGGCGTCTATCAAGACGATTTGGTTTTCTCCGGCTTTCTATTTGGGATTCACATGTTTTCAATCACAAATATTTCTGCTTGTCACTGAGCTTCTTAGGTGAATGCATATTGGAGGTACAATACTCACTGGCGCAATAGACGTCTGCCTCCTCCGGTCGCCGCAATCAAATTTTTATCGCCGATCGACTCGGATGCGGATAGGGTCAGGTGTGTCACGAGAGCTGGTCGACGCGCTACAGGCGCTGCTGAGCAGTCTGCGACTACCATGGCAAAAACTAGCCGACGAAACGGCGAACTGCGAGCGAGTCGCCGCCAATGCCACCCACCGATGTCCCTATGCACCGGTAAGCGCTGAAGACGCTGAGCTTGCGCGAGCTTGCAAGCTTCAACTGATGTCAGGAGCCCTTCCCTACAGTACTCATCCGCGATCCGTTATTGCACATCTGCGAATTGGCTGGTTCTGCGGAGTCCGGATCACCTTGTAGATGACCTCTGATTATCAATCCTCTATTCACTTGAGTGTGCCACTTGTCAATCCCTGTGGAGTGAGAAAAGTGCTATCACTCGGATGAGACCGCAGAAATTTTGTTTCTGAGATCGATATTTCTTTGGGATCATGGGGTTGCTCCGATGAGTTGGAGCATCAGTTACTCCTAGTCAACCTAAGAGAGTCAATTTTAATACCTGTGACATTCATTGGTTCATGAAATTTTCTCTCGATCAAGTTTAGAGTTTGACAAACTTTCATTGAATTAGTACTCGAACTGGGGAATATTCTTCATTATCTAAAATGATTGAGGTGACGTTTGGAAAAGTAGCGTACCTACAAAACGGGCATTTTGAGATAATCAATAAAAACTCTATAAAGACCACCAGACGCGTACTTGGACGACTTGACCTGATTCATTCAGAAAGAGATGGCATTCACCAAATATTCCAACCCGAATCAGAGGATAAAATTTGATCTTGAGCTTTTTTCATTAATTAAAAAAAAGTGCAGTTACGCCCTGTTCACAAATACAGAGTCCAATTTCGGCGCACACCCTCACAATAGTGCAATACAATTACGAGATTCAGTCGAATTGTCTTTAAATTCTCCGAAAGTGTGTATGTGCATGTTTCGCAAGACATCTGATTGCAAGGTGGTGACTTGATTAGTAATTGGCGGTTTTTTACGCACGAGAAACTTTTATTCGTCGTGTGGAAATGACGAGAACTTATTTCTACTAGAGACTAGTGAAATCACTTAATTGGAAGGCAGAAGAAAATGTCCCCATCGTTACGTTGGGTGGAAAAACGCTCCCAGTCCCGGGAGAATTTTTTAAAAAAATTCTCCACAGTAATAAGGCCCTATTTTCGGATCCGCCCTTATTTACGGCCCTTTGCCGAGTGATTACGCTATTTTTGATCTATTCTGTGATCAGTATAGGGCCTCTTTCCAAATCCTCTCGGATTGAGCGAAGAAGTTCATCCCTTTTTATGAGTTTCGGCTGCAGATAGGCCCTTCATGGGCTCGAATGATGGTTGAGCTTTTTTAGAATTCGATTATAGCAGTTACGCTTTTTCGAAATATTATGGCTACAACACGACTCTATATTATAATTCAAGATAGTACTTGTCAGATTATTGATGTCCAAAATGACAAGAGAACAAATGAATCATTGAATGAGAGTGGGAGGAAGCCAGCGCAGTGGTCATCTAACACTGATGGATAGGTTACAAAAAACTGACATGAAAAAGTGGAAATGGACTTTTGTTCTACTTTTTGAACACATCAAAAGTCCATTTTCATCAAAATTGCATCAGCTCCTTCTTTCGAGGAATGCTCATTGGAACATTTTTCCGGAGCGCTCTATTTGTCGTTTGAAGAATACGCTTCGAATATCCCATCAATGCGTAGACTGATAGAAAAAATTAGTTACATCCGCAGTATATTGCAAGGATTGATTCCAAATGTATTCAGATTCTTCTTGGATCACGAAATGTTCCTCACTTCGATTGATATAATTCTGCATCTCGAGTAGATCTGACCCAGGGAGCAATGAAACTTCCCGAAAAGATAGACATCCCAAGCAGTGTTCTTTCAGAATAGGGAACTGACATCATTCCGGGAAATGTTATAATTTGAGAGTTGTCAGCAAGATAGACATAGGGAAAAAAGTTTGATTTACGACGCCTCTACTGTTTTCAAATCAACATTGAAGTTTTGACAATTTGAATCGGCGCCATCCAATATGGCGGTGGCTGCACATGTGCCCCTAAATTCGCCAACGTTTGTGATGTCATTTTTCATCGGAAATTCTCATCTGGATCACAATCAAGAGCTCATTTTACTCAAATGATAGAAGTACGCGGTGGAAAAACGCAAGTTTATCTCAAAACTATCGTGTGGCAAACACTCTGAAGTCACGTGACTCATGTGCAGTCACCGCCATATTGAATGGCGCCAATTCAAAAACTGAAAAACTTGAAATTTGAATTTCAATCATTTATAGCACAGAAAATTTCCAAATTCGCAGATATCCTGTCTCTTTCAACGTGAACTTCCATAATATGAGCATTTTGGAATAATTTTTGTGGTCATGTCAGTTCTCTATTTTCAATAGAGATAGAAGTGACTGCTCATATGTGATCATATTTACAGTAGATTGATCATATTTACAGTATATCTGTGTTCCAAGAAAATTCATGAATTATCAGTCATTAGATTATACACCAATCAATGGAAAAATGGTAGTAACAGTTATTAATCAATTTTATTCATGATCGAAATCGAAGAAAAAAATCAAGACCCAATGTACGCTACACAATTGGAGGGAGCAGTGATACAATTTTCTCCGCGGCACCTCTGAGTGATTGGATATTTACTATATTCTGATCATGTGTTACATTCGGATCATTTTTTATCATTTCATTCCATGATATTGTTGACCTTCATTCTTCCGTTATTGAATGACTGTGATACGATTTATTTTTCTCTTCAATTCTGATCATAAATAGATTAATTGATAAATGTTACTATGATTTAAATGGGCCTCGATTTATAGAATTATAGAAATACATGAGAAGAAGAGAAGAATAACAAGTTTGACGCTGATCCAGATCTCAGTAATATCCTGGACTGATCTTTTTACTTTCAAAAATCACACGTCAAAATATCTACATTCTGTAATTTCCCTGTGTTTACATGCTTGAAAAATAGCAAAAAGTAGTATCCGCTCCTCGTTCACGAGGTTCCCTACTTCCAAGCGAGCTACATTCTCATAACTTCGGTGTCAGAAACACTATTTTCGTTCATTCTCAAAAATCATCAAGTCTCTTACCATTCTTAGCATCCAATGAGAGAATTTCCACATCCACATGTCGAAACACAACTTCTCTGGCCCCAAGCGTAACGATTTGAAAAATCGCTCGTTTTTCCAAAATCATATCTTGCGGAATTGGTCAAATTTTGCTGATAGCATATCAAATAATCAGGTTATCCACCATTTCGACCATATTCTAGCTCTTGGCATATTATGAGTGAGATTCAATTCTTGCTCCAATGTACAAGGTACTCAAACGTTGATCTGGGTATTGACTATCAATCAACTATTGAATGACAAATCCTATTGACCAAATGGTGGAGTCTGAGCGATATTATAAGTAGATTCGGGAGGCACAATGAAAACACACCAGATCATGGAAATGAGTCCTTGATATTGGAAACGTGTGGAACAAGTGTAACAAGAGGGAACTCGCGGATAAAAGACTGAAAAAATATTGTATAAAACTGATCTGGCATATCTGTATTCTACTTTGTGTGGGATTTGGCATTCTATAATTCACCTTCGGATTCCCTCGTCTTTTCATGAGAATATTCCACAGTGGGAGTCTCGTAAGTGAAGAGAACGAAAGGACGTGACTATTTTGGGTCGTTCGGATTCTTTGAAGCTCGGCAAGTCAGTGGCTGCTGGAGTATGTGTGCACAGGGCATTATTCAAGCCGGTGGCGTTCCACTTGCGCTGATCGATATTTGCGCGACGTGATACACCTCGTGTGCCAGTTACCTACTGCTGTGAGTATACACGTGCTTACCCCAAGCCGCGATAGCCCCGCAGCAACTGTGCATCATTGAAACACATGTATGGACGCAAATTCAAGACGCCCCGCGAGTCACTATACTCTCCATGCTTTTACATAATAATTTCAATTCAGAGCTAGTGACGTCCAAGCTAACGCAAGACATCGAAGTTGCGAGTACATGTGCCCATTTCCAGGTGCTATGCTGCGTTGCAGATCATAATCTAATCATCTTGATTGAATTTCCACGTCGGGGGTATGCTGTTCCTGTGAGCGACTCCGGCTATTAATTTGAACCGACATTTTGCCACGGAAAAATTCTAGAGGACCATCTCATATTAGCTGGAGGGGAGTATCACTGAGCCGCCGTACCATGGACGGAGTATCGTTGAATTTTCGTCATTACGAAAATCAGCGACTGCAAACCGTTCCATGTTTTTTTGACTCAGCGTGGAATAAACTAACAGCCCGTTGAAAAACCAAGCGGCCTGGGTGCTGTAGAGAGAATCAAAGACTAGACTAGTTTTGATGGAATTATTACACTGAGAGTAGGAAATCGGGCGACCTACGCTGAGCGTGGAGAAATCATTACGCCGCGCCGGCCTTGTAAGATTTACAACTTTTTATGGCGCCAATTATGAATATCACTATATCTGGAATTGCAAATCTTATAAGGTTGGCGCAGTAATCTCTCCACGCTCAGGGTAGTAATTTTATCAAAACTATTTTTACAGTGTATGCGCCGCAAGTCAATACGGTTAATCCTAAAACAAACGAGGAGATGGTCATCGCAAAGTGAGAATTAGTCTCGCACTCCGGATTGAGTTATCACACGCTGAGTGACGGAGTGAACAATAGCATAAAATGGGGAAATTGTCAATAAAGGGATCCTCTGGGCCATTTGCGAATGGAATCCATAGCGATATCTCTGCAATCTGCGAAGAAGCTCAATATGCAACGCGCACTTTTACGACTGCAACTCATCTTGGCACGAATCCACGAATTGATGGCGGCAAATCGGTACAACATGTGAAGCGAAGCATAACGAGGATATCTGCGTCGATAATTGCAAGCATGATTTATACGCGCTTCGAAATGTGCCGTTGTGGCTTGTATACATTGGGGTGACGAACCGTTCGAAAGGCACACTTGACGGCACATCTTGAGAAATAATTTGCCTCGCTATTAGCACCAGGGCAATTTTGAAGAAGTTGGGACCCATGACAGCATCTATCTTGAGTGGGATGAGAAAGACTAGAAATAGTAAAGTGTGGAGGCTGGCAGTTATCCTTGAATATTTAGTTTCGTTACGCGGTGTAGTCTTTGGGTCCACGCACGTGCACTCGATAGCGCCGAACGGCTCGCCGTCAATTTCGTGCAGGTTCTGTTCGGAAAACTTGCTAGTCAAAGCTTACCCGATGAGCTTGCGGGATTTGCCAGTCACGAAGAGGGACCGGATCCGATGGCCCACAATAGAGTTCGGTCACGACGCAGAAATCGGTCGTTGGCACATTGGAATCGAATCGAGCTTGTGACGAGGGCAGCTCAGCCTGGGACGATCTGCGACTGGAGCGACTCCGTCGAGCCGTCGCGGGTGTAAGGCGGCGAAAACTGCGAATCGGCGCCCTCCCTCTCTCACTCTTCCAGCTATTGATTTTGGCCGCTCTCATTGCAACCCGTCAGCGGCTATATCTGTGTTGACAGCGGCCGGCGCGACCCTGAGAGCGGCTTGCAGTGCTTGCATCACGTGTCTATGCATCCCACGTGCTTGCGGCGTCACCCTGGTGCGCGCGCGCGCGCCAAAATCAAAACTGACGTCTATGTTGTGCTCACATTTAGGACTTCTTCGGCTGGCCTTTGGATCGGGAAATCCCTGAATTGGCTGCTGATCCGCGTGACGCGAGCGTCCTTGACTTTCGACCGTAAACCCCAATCGAAATCTGAGATCGGTTCAATCGAGATGATCATCTCCTGTGTCCGAGGCAACTATTCAAAAATACTTTCACGGAACGGACAAATTTAGAAGGAGTTTCGCTTATCCCCAAAAATAATTCCAGCGCCTTCCTTTTCCATTTTCCAGGAAACTTGAACAATTTCGAGTCACATTAGTATTTCACTTGTTAAATTCTATAGATACCCTAAAGCATAATTAAGGAGTGGGAAATAGAAAAAATTTACGATGAGATTATAGACCTGACGATATTGAATGAGTATCTGCCTATAGGCAGAAAAGCCTATCCATCGATGTAGAACCGGCTACGAGACTCATGCCGGAAGATTAAATCTCATACTGTGTTGCACAGTTGAGTATGAGACAATGATGACTGAGAATATTTCTTGATCTTGGAAGACTAAGTTATAAGGAGTGAATACAGTCTTTCATAGATAGAAACGAAATTTTATTCTTGCAACGTTTTGTCGACTGAGGAAGTAGACAAAGCGTTGGAAAGTTGATTCCCATCCATAAAAGAGTGTAAGCACTCTCTTGGCTCTTTATGGGGCCATCCATAAGCTACGTAGACCGCTTTTGATTATTTTTGACCCCCCCCCCTCCGCCCGCAGTCAATCGTAGTTTTTTGTCCAATCTGACCCCCCCCCCATCTCCCCAAAAAACTGCGTAGCTTTTCCAAAAATAATAAATATTTTATTCCATCAAAACGAACCAAAGATCTTGAAAAATTAGCCATGTATGATTACAGAAAAATATTCACGCATCTTCAAAATATGACAGAAGGAACTCCCCGAAGTCATCTATCAGAGGAATCGAATATTCCAAGAACGTGGTCGAGTCGAAATCGTACGGGCCTGAATGTTTCACCTCATCCTCCTCAAGCCACTCCACAATCGGCTCTAACATATCAGTGTCATTGATTTCACACAGCAACTCCGCTCAAAAATTGTATCTCACCTATCTTTGATACATCCGACGATACAGTTAAGCCCTCTTCTTTATTTTCTCATCCCATTGAGATATCTTACGCTGTGCATTATCTGGGAACGATTTGTCTGATTTCAAGGAGTGCCACAGTTTATTGCATCCATCCTGTAATTTCTGTTTTGAAGGTTCATCTGAATAAAACGCTCTGTATGTGTCGTAGAATGTCGTATACCTATAAAGGTTTTGGAAGTTTCATGTCGATTCATTATATCACACACAGAGAGAGAAATCACTATTGATGCTGCAACTTATAAAACAATTACACTTGGACTTCGCGACGAATATTGCTTCAATCATTTGTAAATCTTGAAGATTCGTATCACAAATATAGCAGGTCACCTGGATCATGATCCATAATGAAAATCGTAACACACACACACACACGTGAGTCAGGCAGATGATACGGTTTAACATATTATATATAGGTAGAAAGAGAAGGAGGTGAAGAGCGGGACAGGAGCGCGGGCACTTCGTTGAGCGCGCAATTCAAAAATATGAGTCTACGTAGCAAAGCCGATGACCGCCCTCCCCCCCGTAGTCCAACGTAGTTTTTTTCATCAAATTTTTGACCCCCCCCCCGTTCGCATACGTAGTTCATAGACGGTCCGTTAGAACTCAGTCCTCCGAGATATAAATATATTTACAATTATTAAACATTTGGGAACGAGGAATCAACAAGTGAAATTTGAGACACAGATAGTCCATTCTAATTACAACTTGGGACAATGATGTGAGACGTTCCTTAAATTTCCGCAAGTTTACTCATATTCAACTGAACCCCCTTGTTCACATAAAACCTTGAAATTCTCTCTCGAATGGCCGAGGCTTGTAGCACTTGGATTTTGTGGGAATTATAATGTGACCGGGCGGGACAGTACTGCATTAGAGAACACTAACGTTTACAGTATTGAATGAGAATGTTTCATGAAATAGAAAAGTGGTTATCTAATGATTAGATCAGTTATAATATGCAAAACAATTTCATTCAAGTGTAAATCGTGATAACGGTGACGACCTCCTCACTTGTTCTTCTCAATACCTTTCCACGATCAGTTCTAGCCTTCGGCTCTCGCAGAAAAGCTCGAGATGTTTTAGGGTGCCACGGAATGTAACGTGATTTTTCGGGAGAGAACTCTCGTACAAGGTGCACCACGTAAAACTCGAGGGGGACTCGCATCAGTGCATGAAATTATACTACTCCAGATGTAAGGTTTGCGGAAATGCAACATCCTCCATGAGATGTTGAAGTTGTGGGCTTGGACGGGTGGCTTTGGGAGGAAAGACAAGCGATGAGTCCAATTTGTAGATTGACTTATCTCACATGATTTGACAATCCATATTCATCGGTTTTTGCCTCGGTTTTCGCGTAATCACCCATATTCATCTGTGTACATTGCTGAAGTGTGACCGACTGTGATTCAAGAGTATTTGAAGCCTCTATACTGATACGTCACATGTACACATGCCATTCTGCCTCGCGTCAGACCTATTCGAATTACGCGCCGCCAAGGACCGCCGCAATATCTGCCACAGAGTTTAGCTCGAATGGTCCAGTTTTCAACAATGATTTTATGTTTGAATTTACCTTTTGGTTCGCCGACACGAGTAGGGAGAAGGGTGAATGACGTATACACAGAGTTATGAATAAACTATTCGAGCTATATTTTTCAGAATAATCAAAGACTCGAGAAATGGATGAAGCGTGAAGCGTTATGACAAAATGATGTGATCTAGCCGAAGATCAGTCTGATAACGGGCCGCTTTTTCGTCGATGCGGCGGTGGCGTGGGCGTCGTGCCCTTTGGATGGGCCTTGTTGCTGTCTCTCTCGCACTCGTGGCTGCTTGGCTAGCGAGAGCGTCGATCGATGTTTTGGAGGCAAATCTTCATAGGTATCAAAATGGGATGTCTCGTATTCAATTATTCTCAACTAATTACGCTGCCAGCTTCAGTGACCATCTATCATTCGGTGATTTGAATGGGGCGCGGGTCTTGAACTATATTCATCAGTTATCTACTTCATCCACATATCAGCTCGTTACACCTCTACCCTTAAGAAGAAAAAAATTGTTCACAATTTTTTCAACCAACATCGCTATACCTAAAATGTAAACGAGCTGGAACGAATACTCTTTCGTTGCATCATTTCTCTTAAGTCTAACACTTCAAAATGGGATAGCCTGTATTCAATTATTCTTAATTAATTACGTGGCCAGCTATAATGACCATTTATATGCGGTGATTTGAATCGGACGCGGGTCTTATACCATATTCGTCAGTTATCTACTTTATCCACATATCAGCTCGTTACATGGATGTCCGACACGTGGGCCACGACCGACATCTATTAGGTTGTAATGGTCCGAAGCTCTACTGCGGTGGCGCCACGGTCTGTAACGTGAGTTTACGCACACACTCTCTCGTCCGTGAGTTCACCGATGACTTTGGGGCACGACCATGTGTGAGTGAGACTCACACATGTTTGCGTCTGTTTGGCGTCCGTGAGCTCACAGACGAGAGAGTGTGTGCGTAAACTCACGTTACAGACCGTGGCGCCACCGCACTAGAGCTTCGGACTATTACAACCTAATAAACTGCTGCTCGTGTGCACACGGGGGAAGAGCGCCAAAGTGACAAGCAGACTAACTAGCAGAAGACGAATACTCCATGGCGTTGGTAAGGACGGACTCTCGAGGCGGGTATTGCCGCGTCCTTGGCGGCGCGTAATTCGAATAGCTCTGACGCGAGGCAGAATGGTATGTGTACATGTGACGTATCAGTATAGAGGCTTCAAATACTCTTGAATCACAGTCGGTCACACTTCAACAATGTACACAGATGAATATGGGTGATTACGCGAAAACCGAGGCAAAAACCGATGAATATGGATTGTCAAATCATGTGAGATAAGTCAATCTACAAATTGGACTCATCGCTTGTCTTTTCTCCCAAAGCCACCCGTCCAAGCCCACAACTTTAACATCTCATGGAGGATGTTGCATTTCCGCAAACCTTACATCTGGAGTAGTATAATTTCATGCACTGATGCGAGTCCCCCTCGAGTTTTACGTGGTGCACCTTGTACGGGATTTCTCTCCCGAAAAACCACGTTACATTCCGTGGCACCCTAAAACATCTCGAGCTTTTCTGCGAGAGCCGAAGGCTAGAACTGATCGTGGAAAGGTATTCAGAAGACCAAGTGAGGAGGTCGTCACCGTTATCAGGATTTACACGTGAATGAAATTGAATCCCCATCCCCTGGGAGTCTGGGATATGTTTTCTATTACCAAAACATGTAACAACCCACTCTTATAACTTACCAACGCTCCCTTGAATCATACCGAGAACCAGAGTCAACTTTTAAGCAAATATCCCTTTTCCAGGTGAATTGGCGCATCCATAGCTTTTGATAAGCTAGCCACCATGTGGGGCTTTCCTGTGCACAAACGAGAATAGATACATGAAAGAGAAACTAGAAAGAACAAATTCCAGCCCTATGAAACTGGTATAACTTCTCTCAACCACGGATGCACGGTGCGCTTGAATGCAATTTGAATGAAATATTTCGTTACCACCAGGATTATTCTGGTTCAGGTTTTCGGATAGCTTGAATATTACATCCCTAAAAGAATTAAAATCTTTTGCCGAACCGTTTTGAAGGAATGTCATTTGGAACATTTTTTGGAACTTTTGCTTTCTAAATATCGACAACTCTCCTCCAATTCTCGGTTTCTTTGGGTGAATGATGACTCATATCAAAAATGATGTTTCAGGAGGATAGTTCGAGTGATTTTGACGACGATGAAAATGTCCACGAAAGATTATAATTCTAAAACAACTGACTGTAGGAAGTCCTTTTGGGGGAAAAATTACGAAGCAGAGTCCGGATCTCAAATTGGGATTCCCATCCACATTCTATCCAAAACCACTCAAGTTGAGGTCAATATAGATGCACATCGTACAAGATGGTTCAAAAGATACATGAGAAAAAGCCACTACTGAGCTTGTACAAAAGGATGTTTCAACTTTTTCCAAAGACTTATGAATTCTTCAAATCTGGGAGGCGTTGTATGAGCACACCACTCGCAAAAGTTCCTCAGGATATTTCTCGTATAATCGTTAACTTTGTACTTCTCCCAGAGTAGATTGGAATCGAAGTGAACAGACTAACTGTTTGCTCAATGTAGATGCCCAATCCTCTTTTTTCAATTCACAGAACTGTTCGACGTGAAGGAATACTGCGTGTACCTTCGACGTCACACTGATTCCCAAGTTCATATAGCTTTGGCAAAACTTAGTGATGAATTGCTTGTAATCTGGATCTAGAACCTCTCCGAAACACAAATTGACAACATCTCGCGAGTCAGAGAAGGATGCCCGATATTTCTTCAGTCTTGAATTTGGCCAAACACACAGTTAGTCGAAACTCTCGAAAAGCCTTTCAAAGGAGTTTTTTTTGAAGGTTGGGCTACCATGTATCATCTCTCGTTGAACGTTGCATTTTCCCATCCAAACTGTAGATTCACTCTCAAACCATCATTTTCTCCTTTCTAAAATACAACAGACAGAATATGGATCTATTCTCCTCGTAACTCAATGCATCACCCTTCATCATCACGACTCAAAAATTCGAAATCAGTCAACGTAGAAATGAATACGCATTGATTGACATAACAATTGAAACTTTTCACGACAAGGTCTAGAGACATATGTGAAGCGCTCGCAAGCTGTTGAAATACTAGTTAAGTGAGCCATTAGCTACAATCCCGAAATTCATTTTTGTTATGAATTTTGCTGGCACACATCTATACTGAAAGTATCGTCTAAAGCGAGCATGTAGACCATGTCAATAAATGTCACCATTCGAGCACGCGAAGAATTTGCCGCAAAACAGTATTCCAACTTACCGATCTGTATCGATTGATGACGTTGAGACGATTATCAGCAATGCTATATTGATCCATATTGATTTATATTGATCCCAACTTGAGTAGTTTTGAGTAAAATGGGAATGGGAATCTCAATTTGAGATCCGGACTCCGCTTCATAATTTTTTCTCCGAAGGACTCCCCACAATCAGTTGTTTAGGAGATTGAATCTTTCGTAGCCATTCTCATTGTCAAAACTACTCGAATCATCCTCCTGAATCACCATTTTTCATATAAATCATCATTTGCCCGAGAAACCCTAGATTCGGAGAAGATTTAGTATCGGGAAAGCAGAAGTTCCAAAAAAATGTTCCAAATGACATTCCTCCAAAACGTCTCGACAAAAGATTTCAATTCTTTTGGGAATGTAATATTCAAGCTATCCGGGAACATGAACCAGAATAATCTTGGTGGTAACGAAATATTAATTGCATTCAAGGGCGCCGTGATGAAGGAAGTTAAGAATCAAATATTTGTCGAAATCGAGTTTTTCAATAACGGATTAATGAGTTTGGGGGGATAGACAGTACCGTCCAAAAGTTCGCGATAGGTGAATACTCAACCACCCTGACTACAAATACAATGAAACGAGTTCTATGCGTTGTACAGGGATTCTGAAAATTTTATTTAACATTTCAAAGAACAGAAGAAATACCAAATTTCAAGAGGTTTGAATGATTTTCATCGATCCTTTTTGATGGTTATGGAAGCCGGTGAGAAAATGGAAAATTTTGAAAATTCTCGCTTTTACTGATACACTTACAGTTTTGTTGTAAACAAAGATACGACAACTCTGGAAATAGCATCTTGAGGAAAACATGCTACGTGTAGTTATTCTTTTTTTATTATTTTTTTCGTCCCGTAAGTGGGAATGCACGAGCTGTCAAAGAATCGAAAATAATGGTTTTTCACTGTTTTCTATGCCAATTTTAAGTAAAAACCATGAAAAAAATAATCGATAAGTGGCTACACATAGATTTTTCTGCTCTACTAGATGCTCCTCCCAGAATTGTTGTATCTTTATTTACAACAGATCTTCAGGTGTATCAGTGAAAGCAAAAAAGTTTACAATTCTCCATTTTTTCACTGAAGACCAGAACCTTTGAAAAGTATTGATAAAAAACATTCAATCCCTTGGAAATCGTCACCTTTTCTGCTCTTCGAACTGCTCCTTCCGAAATCCCGATGCAATCCATAGAACTCCAGTTATCGCTGTTCAAAGTCAGGGTGTTTGAATGTTCACCCACCGTAAACTTTTGGACGGTATTGTAAGACTTCTCAATAAACATACGTTAATGAATATGATCCACTTACATTCAGAGACCATTTATTTCTAAATCAGTGTTATCACATAACAGCTGTACTGTTAAAATTGCCAGGACCAGCCAAGGAGAGTCACAGCCAGTAGCAGATCTTACGACTGGCATGGAAAAATTTGACACCAAAGTATCGTGCTCAACTCACACACTGATTGTGCATATTTCACACTGATTCTACATGTTTCTATTCAAAAGTTGGTAGAAGATATTTATCTGAATTGATCTGAAATAGCTCTATTGGCACAAAGTTTACCTCATTTTGACCGCGTTTGAATCAATATCACAAGCAAAATCTTATCCAAGACCTCAAAGGGAATACTCATCCGATGATCTCGAACTGCTTCTACGTAGTGTCAACATGCATCAACTTAGACTACTTGGTTATCGAATCAAGACCATCTACCGGGAGGCGATGCTATGCATCGATTCCAGAATGGCTTGCTTTCGGAGTTCAAGCCTGGCAATAGATTGAATTTCAATGCTTATCACCATTTTGAGTGCATAGCAATAAACTTCTTTCACGAAGAACCGAGTAAAAGTCCCAGATGACAATATTTGTCCGGGTTGCTTCTGAAAAAGAGCTTGAATCTAGAATCCTCGATTGCTTGTGAATTGGACTAAAATCTAAAGCCTTCCGCAGCTATTTGGATTTGCCAATCAACTAGCCAGCTCATTCAAAATTCAAACAAGCTGGTTCGCTCGACCCCAGAATTTACCCAGCCAATTCCGGAAATCATTTTTGGGATATAGTGCGGAATTTTTCGTGCAGAATGAGATTGTCCGTATTATGGAACACATTCGCGGGGAAGTCAAATCCTATTTTTCAGACAAACAAAGTCAGGAGGCCAAACGAATTCGATCCCTAATAGTTTTTTGTACTAACGTGGATTTCTTAGAATATTTGAATGTAGAATATTTGATTAGAGTATATTATTGATACCATCAGAATAATACTCAACAAACGAGGGATTTTCAATTCTTTTTTTTCCGAAAATGTCTTACAAAATCACTCTGGAGAAGGTACCGCGAATAAGTACGAATTCCCCTTGTTCGTATTATTTGTACTACCAAGATACATTCCAGCTGTTTTTCGAGAAAATGAATTCTGAGCATTCTTTACGAGGTATCAAGATTTTAGAATATCACGAAATATTTTCCGATCACTCTTGTGTTTTCCCATGCATGATAGTGTACTTGATCATACCCATCAAGTTTTAGCAAGAAATCTAGAAGAGCTAATGAGTTTTTCAACTATAAGCGATTCAAAAGCATAATTCCTCAGGAAATTTGATTCTGCGGGCTCGAACGGAAACATCACGCGCGATTCGCGCATTTTGAGCACGAAAAGTACACTGTAAAAAAATTTTCCGAAAAACTTCAACCAACTGGTTGAATGAAAAATTCAACCATGCAGCTGGTTGAAAATTCAACCAGATGGTTGAGTAGCCTAGTTGAATTTTCAACCAAATGGTTGAATTTCCCATTCAATCAGCTGGTTGAATTTTTCATTCAACCAGTTGGTTGAAGTTTTTTGGAAAAAATTTTTCACAGTGTAGGGCTAGGGCAGAACAAATAATACGCGTATTCTCAATTTGTCTCTAGAATCATCCATGTCCTAGACGATCTATATTATTCGACATTTCAGCCAGGTGATCTCATTTCGAACCAGTCGTCGATATATTTTGAATCGCAAGTCGGTTGACCAAATAATTTATAATTGAATCGTTCAGATATTTTTGAAACCTAAAATCAAGTGCTGGTCTGGATGATTCTCGCGACGTGATTCGTGCACGACCTTAATTGCCCTGTTACTGTGTAACAGTCTCATTAAGTAGTAGAGCCATCGTCTGGTCAGACATCGGAGGACTCATCGGGTTTATGAGTAGAATGGGACGAGATGACGGAGGTCCTGACGAGTGCAGGAGGGTTCACCGAAAAGTGTAAAAATGAGCCCTAAAGAACACTCGAGTCTCTCACGCCATATCTCGTTGAACTGAGTGCTCGAGCAAAATGCGGTCAATGGAATTAGCAACGATGTTTACTTGCGGCAAGGGCGGTCTTGCTGCGTTTCAACAGCCCTCGCTTCGGTCTCCCTCGCCTCGCTGAGTTTCTCACTGCAAGTTCAATTCCAGCCTCAAGGGGCGCGGAACTTTTGCCTTGTACCCTCGCTTTTATATAGTGTCTTACACATGCAAATGGAGCTGCTTCGCATCGCTTCGAGAGCCTAGGCTGAGGCTTTGCTCGGATTATTCACCGAGTGCCCGGAACAAACACAGCCAGTCTCCGCCAAAGCCGCGCCAGTGAAAACTTGGTGCTTGCTTTGTGTACTATTTTTTGTTAATCTTGTCCTCAGAATCCATTGAAATTCAAAGCCAAGATGAGCCATCGACTCTGACAACGAATGAGGGTTGAGGACTCTTTTATCCATCATAGGTTTTTGCTATTACCCACTGATATCAATAGGATATGGAATTCAAATGTGATCCACTCTTTTCATTCAATATCAAAATTTTGTATGGCCAAGGAAAACATGACTGTAAACTTCCCACCATGACGAGGCGATGTGAATAAGTAATGTGACAAACATGTACTACTGTTTTGATCCCTACACTTTCTATTATTAGATCGCATTAACAAATTACATGATTCTCCTTCAATATTGCCATCTTAGCTTGCGAGAATTAAAAATTTTCAAGATTGTGTGTGAACTTTGTGGAGTAAGTGGCAAGTCACCATTTTTATCAGGATGCATCGCCGCACGTTCTGTCTGCAGTGAACTCGTACATCATCACTTACATCCTTCAATTGCAAGAGGGGGGACTTTATTTTTTACTCGACAGAAGTTTGAACTCCTCTTCCTAAAAATCGTTTGGAAGTATACTACTATCATTTCATTGATGAATACGTTTTTCCAAGGGGCTATTTTTCGTTGTATGTGAGTCACGAACTAAACTTAGACATTCTAGTTCATACGATTGTTCAGTTCATGACCCTAATAGCAATTGTGTTGATGACAATCTCTCATGGGCCTTGATAGATTGCTTTTGGGAGCATTTTTCGAGTAAATACCATCTGGTAGAGATGGAAATTGCAAAAATCTTGATCCTTATTGGTGAGTATGAAAAATTGAAGAAGTCAGTCAGGAGGATTTCAGCTATATCGTCTTGCAATCCAAACTACTGAATTCCATATCGTCTGACAATGGAAAAAATTTCCTACGTCGTTGAAAATGACTGAACCAGGGAATCAAGAAAGAATTAGCGATCCTTTGCGTATATAGCTCGAGGGAAAACTTTTCATCATGAGCATAGCTATGATAAGGCTTAAGCCTCTTGCACTCTATCGCAAACGGAAGTTGGTCACTCTCGTGGACGAATTCGCCTCTCTTCAGACGTTTTGAGCACGGATAGCTTGCGACCTCATTCAACTGTCGCAGTGGTTCAAGACGATCATTGGTCAGGCGAAACTTTTTGTTTTTCATCCTTTTCTGACTAAAACGTGATTGAAAATCGTCTAATCGGCCATCTGTCTGATGCATTAACCGATTACTAGACGATGCATTCATTTAAATGTTGTATTTCCGTATTCACCAGCTCTTCTGGAAGTGCTGCATTTCGGGGTGTAATGGAAAGCACTGGCAGCAGTGCGAATGCAAAGTGTACAATCGGGGGAGCCCCGTCGGATGCAAGCTGGGGGTGCAGTGCCCCGTGCCGGATGAGAAGAGCAGAAGCAGGCCATCCACCCTCGCGGCGGCAGCAGCTGAGTTTTGCCGGGGGGTGGCTCTTCTTGAGCCGGCTCGTGGTCGCCGGCAGCGAGTCAGTCGGTCGCGTGACGTGCTCGGGCGTAGCGTCGTCTTTGCCGCGTGTACATATTATACGCATCACGCAGTGCATGCCGGCTGCACCGCGATTCCGTCCACGTGCTCGGCCGAGAGTTGGCCACCCGCATCCCGTTCGCCTCGCCAATGTTCGGCCGATGCGACCCGCGCATCGATCCGTCAGCTACACAGCAGAGTCCTGCCAATGCCTGCTCCGTCGAATTCCGAGTCGTTTGTAAATTTCGTGCATAGTACGAAATTCACAAACCTCACCTGTCCGAACTAGTGGGCAGCAAAAAATTCGTCCGCACTGAGTCGTCGAGAGGAGACGGGGCAATAACTTTGAGCTCAGAGTGTTGGTAAGAAGAGTCGGAGAAAATATCACCGGTGTCCTCGTACCGAGGCTCAGCTAGGCAAATGTGTGGCAATAGTGCGCGAAAGTGGACTGCCGCAGTGGAATACAGACCCCGGTAGATCGATGATGTGGTATGTTGGGAGTGGGGATTGCCCAAGTGAAGCTACGGTACGATGCATAGGTCGTGAGTTGATGTCGACTGGGACTGTGTAATCATCATATCTGACCACAAGTGAAGTGAGTGCGCGTGAATTTTATCGGTGAAACAACGTGAGGCAGTCACATGGCAAGACATGGCGACCATTCAGCTCGAGGGGGGCATCGCTCCGCCACCGCGCCGCGCCACCCCTCCTGCGCTCCCCGCAATGATCGTCTGTACGTGTGTAGGGCGCACGTGGGGTGAACACCCACACTTGGCGAGGCGCCTTTTGCCGATGGCCCCCCAATGAGTGTACTCCAGCGTCAAATATTTGCAGCCACTGGCGCTGTGTGGGTTCGCTGAAAGCAGGCCCGCAACCCCGCAAAACTTGATCGGCAGAGTGGCAATCGAGAGCTGCCTCTCCTTCAACTTATATTTCCACCCAGATCAGCCATCCACGAGCATGGTACGAAAGTGAACGAAAGAGCCCGATGCTTGGGTACGTAAAAATCATGATATGTTGGATTACCTCTAACATCGAGATCGGTGCACTGCGGCATTTTCGATACCCCCTCCCCCCGTTTTCTCGTGTTGGCCCTGCCTGTCCGGCGGCAAGATTCGATTCGGGGGTGGAGTAGGCGCCGGAGTAGCAGAAAGCCAGACGAGCTGAATTAGAAACGGATGCTATGCCAGCCCGACCGCCTTAATATTTACCATAGCTTCTGACTGCTCCCTTGGCGGCGGAGCAATCCTTCAATACTCATCACCCTTGAGTCTGCATTTGCTGGCTCACTCAATGCGACATCAGTAGCGCTTGAAGTTCAGGCCTTGAACTCACTCGATCCTAGAAGAGGAGCAGTTTTCCCCAAAATTGTCTAAATCGCGAAGATGAACCCATGTCTTGAACTTGGAATGGACAGTCAAAATGATTGATTGATTCACAATAAATCCAAAGTTTCATCCATAAAAAGCCAAGCAGAGAGTAATCGCACCCTGATACAATTTCAACCCTTCTTTGATACACTGGGTGGTAACCACCCATACGATTTCCCAACAGTTGGTGTCTGTCTTACTGTCGAAATGATGAAACTGTTAGATGGCGTCATCTAAAATCAATTTCACTTGTCATCTCTCACCTGTCAAGTTTACATAGTCGGTGATATCACAGTTTTTTCACAGCCTTATTTCAAAGAAGACCTTGCACACTACAAAAAAAATCCTCACTCTCAGATTACCATAGTGTCTTACTGTTGCATCTTAAAATCGTTTTGAGTCTGACCGTCAGATCGAAAAACAGCTCCTTGTCTTCGTTTCAAAGAAACTTCATGGTATCAAGATCATTTGCACTCAATATGAAGATTCATCGTCTGAAAATGAAGCAAATTTCATCTCATCCTGAGAACTCCACGCATCTAATGATGCACAAACTATGTTTTGAACATGATTGTGGTTTGCGGTTGTCCTGGATTCGTGAAAATCTTAATCACGTATCTATTTTAAGAAGTAGATGCAATTTTTTTTTTAGTAGATGCGATCACTCGCGAATCCAGAAGTATAAGCTGACCTATATATTCATGTTGACAAACATACATTAGTGAGACTGAGAGTTCTAAGGTTCAGCCCCAAACATTGCTTTCTGTCAGATCAAATCCCGCTTCAGATGCAGCGCTTCCTCAATTTGAAGATTTTCCGCCTTGAATTTGTTGCATCTTGCTCTATGCACGAAATCAATCTCAGGCTAAGGATTTCTGTGGTAGTGATACCAACTCTGTGTGTCAACTGTGTACATTATTTCACACCAAATTGGTACCCGTGTTGTGGTGATTCAGAGTTCACTGCGCTGGTCCCATAATATACTCAAATCGCTCTTTCAATCACGATTCACAACTTCCTGGATCTTTTCTAGCAACCTGGTGGATAATAACTTGAGAAAGAGTCGAGTACGTGACGTGCTTTTCGATATTGGGTATGAATCTGAAAATGTCGGGCGATCGGGAACCGTGATGAAGAATCGAACCATAACATAGATATGAAAAAAGAGTCCAAATCGTGAGTTTGTGAGTGATGAGGAGAATAGTGATAACAAGGATAAGAAAGCAATCAGTCATAAATTGATTCGTGATTTTGCCTTCAATCTGTAAGAGTTACACACAGAGCATTCGTGTGCGTTTGGTATAGAGGTCAATCATTTTCAAGATTTCTAATGTGCGTTTATTTTACTATGATCATATATATTTCATGACGATTTGAATGCGGATAATAGGAAGTTTGCTGTAGATATCACTGTGAAAAATGATTTTGAGTGTACCTCATATCGTTCCGGAAATCCCGACTTAGATAGTATTAAATTCATGATGCAAAATAAACACTATTTTTTGGTATCTCTTTGCACGGTTATTATTTTCCTTGTAGTACCAGGCAAATGAAAAACCAGATTATCGATTCAAAAAATCGAAAATTGAGGTAATCACTTTCTTTTTAAGTAAAGTTTTTCCCCCAAAACATGACTTTTCCCGACCTCTTTATCAACAATTGGATAGATGAGTATGATCACGAATTCAATTGTGATCCATTAGTAGATGTTTCAAAAACCACCACGAAGTTTTTATGTTTGCCATCTTGTGAAGAATTTGTTTTACAATCATCTAAAGTTTGAACATGGTCGGTTACGAAAGTTGAAAAATGTATCAAGGAAGGGTCAAGAAGTCTGAATCTCAAGGTAATGATCCTCAAGGTTCCATCGAAATCCACGACCCGCAAGGTTGGTGCTCCCCTTGTTGAATTGAATCGACAAGTCATTTTCACTATTCAAATTAGTTGGAATCTTTGACATTCGGTAACATGGAGCTGTTTTTGAATTTCCTGACCGTCATTCACTGAAATTCAATTCAAAGTTTGCTGAGTCGGTATCAAGATTCACATCGAAGGTTGAGGAGTTATGCCATTGATAATACTTATTGATACTTATGATTTTATCATTTCTGGTGGTCAAATGGACCAGAACTGAGCATTTTTATGACACCTGAAAAAACAATGCTATGTTTTCGTAATGAATCCACTGCCACGTCGACCACCAAGAAAAATACCGTCGTTGGCAGTGTACGATGGAGGAATTGATAACAATTACGCTGCTAAAAGAGGTTAGCAGGATGCTTTCGCCGAGCGGTTTCTGCAAGTCATTAGAAGGAATCTCACAACCGCGCTCTCACACTACAGTCGATAGTTAATAATCTACTCTCATAATTTTTTCCATTAAATTATTGAAATGAGGTGAGTACACCCAACTTGCCCCCATATGCCGATCTCAAATGGGCACTCGTGGACCTTCCCGCATATTTTTTTTATGTTTGTTATGTTGAAATATGAGAAAATAAGTGGCTCAGATCCACCCCGAATCATTTCTGCGTTCTTTGGAAAATTTGAAGTGATTTTTCTGTTTTTCGTGATTACTTAGCTAGGGAAGTACCGAGGGAATTGCGTTCAATAAAATTAGTGCCAAATTTTTTGAGTCCAAACGATTTTAACGTACTTGAGCGCATTTAATTCCTTGTTTCGAAATCTTTAAAATTCGTTCTTCAAAGTTGCAAAGTTCTGATTTGGAGCGATTTTATGTATAAAACACGGAGACAATTTGAGGAACAAGCAGGCCGATATCGGAGTGTACCCAACATGCCCCCGTCTGGTTATCTCGGGAAGGCGTGCAGTATGGTTTTTTTTACCACTGGCCAAGTCTACGTAGACGCGCTCACTCGAGGCGCGCGCGCTCACTCCGCTTGCACTCTCCACCCAAACATCGGAGTATAGGTACCGAAAGAGGCATTTGAAAATGTTTTGACGAGTGTTCCCTCTCAATCGGAGTATCAGCGCGAGTTTGTGAGATGAAAAACGGCCAATTTATCGCGCAAATCGATCATAGATTCATTTGCATCGAATAGAGATCGAAAAATGAGAGGCGTGGTTGTGTCTCATCTGAGCATCCCCCAACTTTTCATCGGGTCTCAAATTTGTAAAACATTCAGCAATATTCAGCATCATCTTGGTCAAACATTGGTATTTATCTCGGTACTTATTCGAGAAGCTGAATAATGAGCTGAAACGTATGAAATCCTGATTAAGATCACCCGAGATGTTCCAAATCTACGGAGGAGTGGCTCTTGGAATACTAATTTGATCTTTGGTGTACATGGGATAGCTCGATTCTTCTTAACCACAATCCCGCACACTTTCGCTCATTTCACAGTCTCTGCAGAGAGGATCAATGCAAACCCAAAATAATGTTGAATATTGTTGAATAAGCCGGGAATTAGGAACCTGAGAAGTTGGGGGTGGTGATATTAGGCACATTGATCGACATCCAAGTCGCTCACTCTTCGATCTCTATTCGATGCAAATTAATTTTTTGATCGATTAACGCATTAGACTGGCCGTTTTTCATCTCACAAATTCGTGCTGATACTCCGATTGAGAGGAAACACTCGTCAAAAAAATTTCAGATCCCATTTTCGGTACCTACTCCGGTGTTTGGGTGGAGAGTGGCAGCGGAGAGAGCGCGCGCGCCCCGAGTGAGCGCGTCTATGTAGACTCGGCCATTCAGAATTCGTTTACCGCACCAAAATAGGCTGGAAACAGTGTCTTGGGCCACCTTAAAGCTACAAATGCCGCTGCACGGTGATAAAACGGATCAAAGCGATTTCATGCACTTTATCACCGATTCACATTATTTGTGAAAAATCAAATTCGAGTCCGTCAAAATACGGTTGACATTTTCGCGGACTTGCCCAACATTGAAAAGTGTCGGAATGACACGTTCTTCCGTTATTCACACGGAAATGGCACAACTGGCGGTTTCGATGATTACAGTCAGCTTGTGATATTACAGATGATCAGAACCGTAAACCGGGGTGAATGTGGTACACTTTTGACCTTCCACTAAGATTTTCTTGGTCTTATTCATGCCAAAAGATAATGTATGGGTAATAAAAATTTGAGTCTTGAGCTCAGTTACAAGATCCCGTTGTCAGATTTTGACTTTGGCCCCATGATTTTTCAAAAACTGCAAAAAACAGGGTGGACACATTCACCCCGTCGACAGGGGTGAATGTGTCCACCTATGCCTCGCCTGCGTCTGAAGCGCATAGCTCGTGAATTCAAGATTTTGAATGCATATCAAGATACGTTATTCTACGTATTTTGACCCACTGAACATGATCCCAGTGGTTTTAGAACGATACAATGCAACCTTGTGGTCATATGAGCTAATTAGTCCACCTGGTATTTGGAAAAAAATCAAAATTTGCAATAAATCTTCAAAAAATCACAATACGGGCTAGAATAGATCAATTTGAACGTTCAAGGTCGCATTTTCTTCTTTCTATCACATACTTTTCAGAAAAAAATTGTCCGTTAGCTGTTGAGGCACTGGATTGATTTCAGAACTGTTTCTTCATAAAAACCTGTTTTTGCAATAATACTCGCTGTGTTGAGATCACGAGGAAAAAAAAAATTTCCCTTGCGCGGGGTACCTCACCATAAGTTCTCAACGCAAAATTATCGTCTAAACACGATCACGTAGTTTATTTCGAGCTAACGCGTCAAAATTCTCTGCTAGGCACAAAAAACCTGTTTTTTGGGGACATTAGTTTTCAAACTTCATTAAACAGCACAGAAAGTACTTTAGAGTCCATTTTCATGGAATTGAGGTTATTTATTTGGAAAGTAGAGATTAAAAGCTTCAAAATGACCCCCGGCAGGTTTCTGTAGGTGCTATAGAAGCGAAGATATGATGCTGACAATCTTTTTGGCGAAAGCGGACACATTCATCCCGGTTTACGGAACCAAATAGAAGGATCCACGTTACGGCCAGCGATCGAATACTTATAGATTTTAAGAGCACTGAGTCATGACTGAGGTTCCATTGCCCGTCGACTTGAAAGATTCTTGCCACCAAATAAGCGCCCTTGAGGGTCAAACCGCTGAGATCCACTAGCAAAGTCTTCCCTCCTCTCGAAAATACATTTTCGGGGAAAATTCTTGTACCCAGCCAATTAAGATGTGCCACGACCACTCAGGAGTTGCCTTTCAATACTCATGATCAAGTATGAAGACCTATGACGACCTATTAAATGATACCGGCATAGACCATAGCCAGTCATAGGTTGTCATATATGACCATAGTTCGGCCCGGAACGTGGTCATATATGATCATGAGGCCCTTTTTTTTACTAGGGATGATTATTCAAGTGCTCACAAAATTATGTTCAATCTAGTATCTGGGCTCCTCAAACATTCAGACTCTTGACCTTAGTCCAATCAAATATCCCATTCGACACCTACGACCGTATATTGGAATACTCTCTACCTGTAAGGGCCATTTTTACTCATGCACAACTAGATTAAGAAAACTGGAATGACCTGTCGAAGAAATTAGATCACTAAAGTTGACTTTGTTCAAGGAAGATTCTATTGAATGTTGATGATAGATTATCATTTAATCCGTTCATTCCAATGGATTTATTCTTAATCTGTTCCAGTATTGTTGATCTAAATATTTTTATAAACTATACATTCTCCACTGAAGCCACCAGCGCGATAAAAATTGGTATCTATTTCTGTAAAGGGCTTTTTAGCCCGTTTATAGAATAAAAATAAAATAAATAGAAATGATTTCAGGGAGTGACTAGTGATTTTGAAGCATCAGGAGATCAATGAAAGTCAATAAAATAAATCATATCTTCAAATACACAAATAGTCTTTACAAGAGAGAGCAAGAACGAAAAATACATTTCAACATATAAAAAGACGTGGGCCCGCAGAAGTATCACAGCTGTCTCGGTTCGGCGACGAAAAAGCCACGCACAACTCATCTGAAGTGAGGAAACCACTAATTGAAATGGACCCAGACTTATCAAGAACAAAGGTGGAAACTTGAAGATCGAAGTGATGCTTCTTCTCTTATACATCAATCTTCCGGCAAGATTGCGTTTCAATGCCTCTTCGAATAATGATATCTTCCCCAGCTGCCGAAAGCCTGGAGGGAGAAAGTTGCAAAAATGGGTACATTGAATCTGAGAAGATCTTCTTGCGATCGGAGATTATGCATCAATTTATTGCCTCAGTATTTCGATTTCACATGCCCAATCCGAAAAAAATAAAGCACGTGAAACACCATAACGTTTCCAGCAGAATGAGTTGTTTCACGCCTGGGATTCACTTTATACCTCAAGAAAATGATAGTTCCTCGATTTGTTAGGCGAATTACATATGAGGATATCTCTGAAACTTTTGACTTTTGCTGTCACAGCTAAGCCAAACTGGTTTCAGGACGTTTCTTCGGGTATAACCTGTCAAACTATCTTCGTTTGAATGTCCTGAGAGTGGTCAATAAGTTGGAGCTTGATTGGTGGATGTGGGCAGATACTAGACTCAATCATGTGCGAGAAAACACCCGAAAAACGAGGAATTTACGTGTCACAACGTCAGACTCTTGAAATAAGGCAGGCTCTCGTGAGTGGAGCGTTTCTGACCAAGTTTTGTAACTCCTCAGACTAATTCCTCATGTTCTAAAGTTACGATTTTTCTGGTGGAGGGAGGTGTGCCTCACTGTGCTCAGCCGTGACTCGTAGAGATGTGAGTGTCACAGATTTTTGGGAAAAAATTCTCGAGTCGCTTTAGACGGTACAGTTCGTGGAGCGCAATCTAGAGACACTGCGGAGAATCTTGATCGTATTCTCCATGAAAAAACGAAAAAATTGAGCTGCCGTAGAGCTATGTGCCTTGACGGAGAAGCCAGGGAACCGGATAAAGCGAAAAAGAGAATGACCGTACAACATGTCAAATCGCATCGCTTGAGGTAAGGCACGCGCGCGGTAGGGGGGGGGGTCAAAGACCTCTGAAAACTGTGAACATGTTACAAATACCCCCAAAATATCATACCAATTTCCACCCAAACGGACTTTGGACGCTCCACGAGTACCATCCGTTCGAACGAGGGCTGTGCAGACGCAGTTTTGTGAAAAATTCATCGAGAAATGATGAAACCATTGGTGGAGCGTTCAGTACATTCCAATTCTGACTTTCGTTACTAGATTCTAACACCTAATTGCATGCAATCTCTACCCTACTGAAAGAGGCCGAGTCGGTGACCGAGACGGTTGACCGAGTCGGTGTACGGAGTCGGTGACTGTTTCGGTTTACCGACTCGGTCACTTCGCATGGAATGGTCCCAAATGCCACGAAACGAACAATAAATGATAAATTATCGTCAGAGGTTAATAGAAAAATTGAAAAAAAATAGAAAAAAACATGCCCGGCAATTTTCACAATTATGACGCGCGTGGGATTCGAACCTGCAATCTCTTGCTTACGAGTCCAAGCACATGTGCCCGGGGCCAGCGGGACATGTTACGAGAGAGAGCTTAGTGAGCGTACTTGGAGTGTGACTCATAGGGAGTACCTAAGATCTGTTCATCATCAGTTTTATCATGAGTTGATCATAAACTCTGGCGCCAGAGCACTGAGTCAAGCCGTAGCTAGGATGGGACTTGGAATATTTCTAGATCTGGCTGCTTGACCGAGTCGGTTGACCGACTCGGTCAACCGAATTCAAATTTTCACGGGGAAGCAACACGCATAGGACTTGGGAATTTCCGAGATTTGGCTGGTTAACTACCGACACGGTACACCGACTCGGTCAACCGAATCCAAATTTTCACGGGAAAAGTAACACCGAGTCGGTTAACCAGTCAAATTTTGAAAATTTTCCTAGTTTTATGCGTGTTGCTTTCCCGCGAAAATTTGAATTTGGTTGACCGAGTCGGTTGACCGACTCGGTCAACCGACTCGGTCAAGCAGCCAGATCTAGAAATATTCCAAGTCCCATCCTAGCTACGGCTTGACTCAGTGCTCTCCTGTCTGGCGCCAGAGTTTATGATCAACTCATGATAAAACTGATGATGAACAGATCTTAGGTACTCCCTATGAGTCACACTCCAAGTACGCTCACTAAGCTCTCTCTCGTAACATGTCCCGCTGGCCCCGGGCACATGTGCTTGGACTCGTAAGCAAAAGATTGCAGGTTCGAATCCCACGCGCGTCAAAATTGTGAAAATAGCCGGGCATGTTTTTTTCTATTTTTTTTCAATTTTTCTATTAACCTCTGACGATAATTTATCATTTATTGTTCGTTTCGTGGCATTTGGGACCATTCCATGCGAAGTGACCGAGTCGGTAAACCGAAACAGTCACCGACTCCGTACACCGACTCGGTCAACCGTCTCGGTCACCGACTCGGCCTCTTTCAGTAGGGTATACTTGAACCATTGTGCTTGCTCAATAACAGGCTCATAGCCGTATATCTCGATTTCCACTGCTGTGACATTTTTTGAGGCCGGAAGTCAAAAGTTTCAGAGGTACCCTCATATCCTGCTCGATGCTCATGACCGTCCACATTTTTTGCGAACTAGATTTCAGGTTTTCGGACGTGGAAGGTCTCATTCGATTGAAAATTCCGATACACAGGTGGGATACTATCTAATTTAGGTTCGAGATGTTATGTTGTCAAGTAATCTTATATTATTAATGGATAACTTCGATATTCGAGATTCGAGGCGTTCCGATCGAGATTTCGCGCGCCACTTACGAGTCGTCTCAATGTGTGTTGCTGTGGATTAATGACATTGTAATATTTGAATGTATTTACAGGTGGATCAATATAGTTGAAAGTATTCAATTATACGATCGACATAGCCGAACTATTGTATCTGTTGATTATTTCCAATTTATCAAGAGAAAAGTAACGATGAGTTTCAAGCATGTGAACTCATGCACTGTAGCGTTCTATCCAGTTCTGTCTGCTTCGTTGTCAACATTGAGCAGATGATCGTCACGCCTGCGCATCATATCAAGTTTTATTACACCTGCATGTTTAATCGCGGATCGCTCTTGAATGAATGATAGGAAAGTAGATTGCTGCTTGACCGACAACCGAAATATCGGATATCCCGTGTAACAATGAGGTTAATGGTAATCATTTGAGAATTTATTTTCTGATATTTAATTCATCGTTCTTCAACGATCGAAAAGATCTCAGGAACGCTTATCTAAATTCTCAAAATGACTCATACAAACTTCGAAGTTGCATCTATACTGTTTTTTGTTTGGGCTAGATTCACTAGAATTTTTTTCATGAATGATGAATGTTTCAACATAATTTTTAATTTTAAATTACATATATGAAATTTTCTGATTGAGGCAGATCAACTAAAGTTCTCTTTGTGAATGTTCAATATCCTTGCATAATTTTTAACAAAGTTTTTAATTCGTGAATATAATTCTTCAAGTTCTAATGCGTAAAACAACTCTTCACTTGGTGGATGGCTCTGAATTGGACCGAATGGATTGAGAAAATTTTTATTTGTGAATAATGTATTTTTTCAAATTGTAGGAGGTTCAATAACTTTCTCATTTCTGGATGATAATCAGTTGAATTTCAAATGATCGATCGAAAATTTTTCATTTGTGGACTAAAAAAAATGTCTACAGAAGCATTCAAGGAATTTTCGCTTTACAAAGGCTGATTGGCTGATATTTGTGCATATCCTTGAAAAATTTTTCCTCCTTCTCTTCTATAGCCGACTTAGAGTAGAAGAAGGAGGAGAAGAGAAATATGTCTCCATCCGAGTATGAGTAAATACCTTTGAGAATCTCAATCAAATTGGAAACCCACATATTTCACGTAAATATTGAAATCGTCATGCACAAGCGTTGCATAAATTTAAATCATTGACTTCGGATTTGAGCTCAATTCTCCAGTTCTCAAGATGATCTTCGTTCCTTAATGGTCGACCTCAATGATATTTTATAAAAACTGGATAGTTTTTTGACCCCACACCATACGGGTGGTTGAACCATGCGCGCGCAGCGCGCGCACTTCGTAGATCGAATAGTTTTTTGAGATCATTCGAAAAGTTCCTCAGACAGTAATGAATTTTTGAACCAGCAATCCATGAATTTCGATTTTGAGCCATGTTAGATAAATAAAAATATAGTCGGATGACATTTTCATTCCATTTTCTTTTACTATATCATATTTGCTTCTTTCTGGTACCATAAATAACCGGAATAATTTTTTTTTTTCGAACACAATAGCCTCTTGTCGTATGTTCCAGAATTCTAAGTCATCGTAACCATCCGCGCGCAACGCGCGCGTTTTAGAGTTCTAGTTATAGGGTATAAGTGAGACAACGCCGTGTGACCTTGTTTTCTCTTCATGTTTTTCTCGTTTTCTACTGAACAGAATGGCATGAGATTTTGTATGAAAGGAATGAGATTTGGAAGGGGGGATACTTCCTGGGTAACTTTGTGAACTACTTCACTCGATTGCGGGAAATTCAAATTATATTATCTGGGCAACTTATCCAATACCAATGGAAGCGAATCAAGAATAGTTCGGCTGCCTCAGGATCATTGTACGTAGCCGCAATCAACGAAATGAATTAAGTGGGGAAAACTCAATAATGGGTTGTGAAATTTCAGAGTTCCAAAAGTGAGAGGTTCTAGCTTTTCACTTTTTCGTAAAACAAGCATAGTTATCAAAGACTTAACTTTTCCAGTTATGTGGTTGCTTGGGATCGATGGAAATTCGTCTGATTTCTCGCCAGAATACATAGCAATCATGAGATGTCATGAATATTCGAAATTGGGTATGTTCACTGCAGAGCCTAATGTAAGCGAGGGGATTGAATTTGATGGGAAGAGGGTCCACGTCGTGTAAGGGATAATCGAGTGAAAGTGAACAGCGACTCAAATTTAGATAAGCCGGGGTGCTCAAAGATATCGCGCGAACTAGTTAGTAAACACCTCGAATGGGGCAAAATGAGAGCTATATGTCGTGTCAAGACTCGTTAACTGCCGGAAGATTCGGATCAAAGCCAAAACTGGCTTCTATTTCAGATTCAAGTTTGAAGATCGGTGGCCCTCGTGCATGCACTGCTGGCAGGATCAAAGCTCACCCTCGACTTTTGCGTCTTCGAAGCCCTTTGAATAAACTTCCGCTTTGCAAGAAACTCTTGCTCTCGTCCTCGTCTGTGTGGCAAAGGATATTCAATTTGCGGAACTCACAGATTGGACGAGAAGCAACCGAGGCCCGGGAAACTTTTGCCGATACGAATCTTCATCCAACTAGTTCGTGATACGAGTGTAAATAGAGCGTCTTCAACATTGAGAACGGAGTTACCCAACACGTGTTTTGACTGCATCTAGCAAAGAGTAACGCTTTAAGACGTTTTCAATAATAACGCTGTATGGGCTTTGGATTGTTATATCTGAAATCCTCCAGAGGTCTCATTTTACTAACAACGAGGAAATCAAGAAACGGTGGAACGATTATCTTTCGAACATCAACGATTAACACTTCAATACTTCATAACCGGTTTAGGACCAATTACAGTGTCTTCTTCAGGGGAAAGCCCTGTATCACATGAATTAGACGAATCGAAGGAAGAATAGAGGGATGAAAAGACGGGAAGCCACCGTAGAAAATGCAATGCATGTAACCAACGTAGGTGAAGCGTGTGTGCAGGAGCTGCCCGGGCAATCGCGTGACGGCAGAGATTTCGGAACGCGGCGACCGCATAACCGACGCATACCTCATCGAACTGGCAGTGGCGAATAGCTTTTGCTCCCCTTCAACTCCTTGCACGAGAGCCTGATCATTGCGGTTATTCGTGCCAAGCGTCGGCTGTTTTTGGCTCGGGTCACGAGTAAGCTCGGGGGGTCACCGTTTGCTCACCTCGCAGTTCACGTTAGAGGACGCTCGATACCTCCGACTTGCGATCACGACTCGTCCGAATATTTCACATATCGTCTAGTTCGTCGCCGTGTTCATGATGTTCTTATTACATCAAATGTTTCCTAACAACGCTGGTTCAAATCGTGCCCTTAAGTCCACGTACGTGCGTATCGAAGGCCCCTAAAGCTCATCGGACCCAGCCAAAATCGTAGACTGACTAAGACAGGAGATTGAATCCATATCTCGAGCTGAATTCGCTCAGGATGAACTCAGAAATTAGTTTTCTATTGGGGAAGAGTATTCCCCTTGCCCGCACGACTCGAACATACTCGTACTCATTCGTGATGTGCGATTAACTCAACTCACTCGCTTGGATCTGACTTTTGAAAAAATTTTCAGATGTAAATGACGAAAAATTTCAAAATTAGGTACCCTGAGTTTTCACATCCTTATTTTAAACACAAACATGGAGGAACGGATCATAGGAGGTGTTTTTGAGAAGTTGAGTCCTTGCAATAGATAGCTATTGAGAGTCATTGTCTAAGCGAATTGAAATATAATATAGCGGGCTTCGCCATTCTGGGGCTCATCGCTGTGAGCGTATTGAGAGAAACAAAATGAACAAAATCCGATGAGTAGCGCATGGCGCACGCGAGCCGTGAGCAGTGCGTACGCTTTATTTGTGGACACACCCTCACAGGTAGTTCCGATGCGCACGTCGGATATGCCACGAATACGGGGACCTTGTGCCTATGGGGATTTGAGGGTCAGATATATCAGTGCATCAGATCAATCCATTCGAAGATTCTTGTACTTAGGCATGATTCTGCAGGAAAAATCAAGATGGTATGGAAGGTGATCCAAAATTTCTCCCAAGGATAAGTAAAATTGAGTAATAAGATCAATTTTGAGTCTGACCAAAATATTCTGCGACTTTTGCCTGGCGAGCTTGGCGTAATCTCTGGCTGGTTCTTGACAAGAGGTCTTAACCACTTCAGCTGTGTGATAGAAAATGATTGGGTCTCTTCCTGAGGACTCATCGACGATGCTTTGCATTCCACTCACGAGTTTGCAATGAGATTATTCGCCCTGTCAAAATAGGTTCCCGAACTTCACCAGAATTAGGCTCTTCCTCTTGGAGGGAGGAACTATGACTTTGATTTCTAATAGAGTTTTAACTTCACCAGTAGCAAACCGACTTTCAAAAACAATACTATATGATCACGGCTTGAACGCATGCTCAGTTCCATGCTTGAAATTGTTTAGAAACGCGTCATTCGTATGGCGATACCATCGGGGAATTTTGTAACAAGGTCTAAGTTATTTCGAAAAACCTGAATCAAACCGCGAGTACGGAGGCTTGAACACGCCAATACAGTGGAATGCCGCATTCAAGGGAACCGCGTATATCAAATTCCGCGAACGTGGAGGGCTGCCTGTATTTCCATGCTGCTAAGAATCAGAGTACAAATAGAAGCATAAAGCGACGCAATTTTACGTAAGAAGCCGATAAATTCTGTCGAAGTGACTGTGCAGTGCTGCGACGAGTAACTTTAAACTTTTTTCTTTCGACTAAATAGCACGTGTTATCACGGGTGGTGCGGAGAGGTTCGCTGTACATCTGGCTCGTGCATGACGATGAAAAAGGTCAATATTTTTTTTTCGGGTCTTCGTTATTCCATCGCATCGCGTGCTCACGTCTCGTTGGGGGATTGAGTTGACAGGTTGAGCGTCGTTGTCTAAGGCCTTCGCTGGGATTTGATATCTCGCATCTCACTGTTAGAGCAAATCAGGCAAGGTCCGACAGATCGTTGATCAGAATTAATGACAAACCAAACTTTATTGAGCAGCAACAGCACGACTGACCACGTACATACATAGCTAAAAGACCAAAGCCCATGATAGAACCATGGCCCATGATCCATGATATTATGGACAAATCGCAATGGAGATGAAATTAGTGAGGCATTTTTCTCGCTGTGAGTGCGAGGGATGTCGGCTCTGCCAGGCTGTTTTCGAGACCGCGAGGGTGAAGCGTCCCCCGTGACGGGCCCCCGGGATTCCATTCGTACGCGTTACTCGATAATGAATTCTGGTCTCGTGGAATCGTGTGCTCGCAGATCCCTTCTGCTTGAGATAATTATTATTTGCTGTGAAATTTTATCTGAATTGAAATTCTATACCTAGCCGGTGCTAAAAAGTTCTTCGTATTTCCCGTTGGCCCCAATACTTCACATTCCGTTCGGTAATCTGTAGCACAGCACGCCTTCGTGGACTACTTCAAGTAACTTTTGGAAAACAAGCAGACACTTTTGAACGTTTATACTCCATGGTGGAATCAATAAGAAAAATTCCAACGAAGAAACAATTGATAGCCTATAGCCTGATCTCACGTCAAGAGGTCATCAGGACATGAGAACTATGAGAAGCTTGAGCGTAACCAAATCGCACAATATTTATGATCAATGCATATATTCCGCGTGGAACAGAGGTAGAGCGCCACGCATCGGTATAAATATTTGTTCCTACTCTTGTCACAATTCTTCGTGGTTTTTTGATCATTAAAACTATGAACTGACACAGATGGAATTGGAAGACCCTTCGGTGATTGAATATCAGTGAAAATAATCGATCAGAATCAGTGTTGGTCCCATTGCATCTCGAACATTTTGGTTTTGTTGCATCATCCAATATGATCAGATGCAACTTGTGTATACCTGTAACGCTCAACCTGTTTCAGATATAACTTCGACACGTTTCGACACAACTTCGGATCCATGTTTGAGAATTCCGAGCGCGAGCGCAATAACCGCACTTGATCATCCTTGCCACGGCAAAGGGCCAAGTATAATAGCATCAACGGCAAACCAGGGTCACGAATGAAATTATTACTAGTGCAGGATAACCGATGATCAAGTACGGTCATTATGCCCGTATTCGGAATCCTCAAATAAGGTTCCGAAATTGTCTCGAAACGTGTCGAAATTGATAATCTGAAACAGGTGAAGCGTTCCAGGTGTACAAAAGTTGCATCCACCCATTCCTGACGATGCAACAAAACCAAAATGTTCGGGGTGCAATGGAACCAAAACTGATTCTGGACTATCTGTCAGAGCAGGTATCGATCTTTCATTGACATTCAGATGAAAAAGTGTCGTTTGCTCATTCTCATCCGTTCGAGCCATCTCTATAGAGCTAAGCGCTGTCTCGGCTGGCGTTCACCTCAACTGTATAGTACCTTTCATGAATAATGATGAATCAAGTAGGGTCACAGTAAAACAGAGATATTTTCAATGTACTTTGTCGTACGGGAATTTTGGAAGAAGCACCTCAAAGATCACAAAAAAAAACCGATCGGTTCATGTATTTAAAACATTCATCGTGTCCTCTTTGATCACCCGTAGCCAACGATGAAAACCTAAGAAATTTCTACTTCAATCAATCACCTACAACTTTGTCAAGAGTAATTTGATCACAAAAATCCTTACAAGATCTTATAGATCTTTTTAAAATCTACCCTCTTTTGAAGTTTTCTCTACGACATTTCCTGTCCAAGTATCGAGCTTGAAAAGAATGTAATTCATGCACTGCTTATGGAGCTACCGAAGCTGGCGCCTGTTTCGTCTCACCTTGCTCTATTCTGGTGCAAAAATTCATCAAGAAAATATCATGGCACATGATATTGATGTAAAATAATCTAGTCTTTCAGAATATTTTATCAGATTTTGTCTTGGTTCAGAGCTAACGCCGATTTCTCAAGTTTTATTGGGAAAATTTATTGATTTTATGTATGGTATTCTGAAAGATGAGATATACGTCAAAATCATGTTCCATGATATTTTTTCCATGAATTTTTGCACCAGAATCGCGCAAAAGAAAATAACACAGTTGCCAGCCTCGGTATCTCGATAAGCACCTCATGTTATACATAGTTTTCTTTCCAAGCTCATTACTCGGACAGAAACGGTCGTAGAGAGAACTCCAAAAAGGACATTGTAGGTTCTGAAAAGATTCACAAGATCTCGTAAGAATTGTTGTGATGGGATTGATCCCGCCAAAGTTGTAGGTGATTGATTGAAGAAGAAATTTTTCATAATTTCGGCGTTGACTACGGGCACTTGAAACGGACGCAAGGTATCTTATGAGCACATGAATCGATAGATATTTGTGAGCTTCAAGATGCGCTTTCAAAATTCCCGTACGACAAAGTATATTAAAGATATCACTATTTTAGTGAGACCCTACACGACCCATTATTTATGAAAAGCACTGTAAATCTTCCACCATCTGCAAAAGTTGCTCTCCCAAGATAGACCGTTGTGTTCAATCGTCGTTGCGATCGTTGAGCCCAAAAGTAAGATGGAAATCGATCTATGCTTGCCGGACACAATTGAAACGAATGCGGTTTGAGATACGGGACTAGATTTGCCGTGGCAGATCTCCACGTTCATGGAAAACTTGTTCCTTGTTAATGAATGCACTCCGTCAAAAAGCGTTGCAGAAGCAAAGCAATGCAAAGAGCCGAGTAAAGAGGCTGAGAACCTAGCCTCTAATCAGCAGTGAGAGGCAAGGCCTAGATCATCAGCTGCTCTGCTAAAATGAATGGTGGCGGGTGGCGTGGCTTTGACATCCACGAGGTCAACGACCCCTCGAAGCAGTTCAGCAAAGTTCATATCAACCCTTGAGGGTCGATAAAGGCGAACTGGCGGCCAAGGAAGCGAGAATGAGGGCCACCAGTGTCACATCATGATATAATCATGGGTTCTTTTTTGACCACGAGACTCACACTGCGTGTGGCAAGAGGTTTTGCGTCGGCCCACAGAATTCTCTTCAATTTGAAAATCACCGCCACTGTCTCAACTTTCGGGACTACGAGTTCTAAACTTTTTCTACAGCCGATTCATTGATTACAGACATCATATTCGAGGTGCATTGACAAATTATAATTTCCGACCATTGCCACACCTCAACTTTTACCCTGTACTCGGTTTTTGATGCTGTCATCCGCGATATTCACCTCACCTCACGGTCTAAGGAGTTATCCCGGAACTAGTGCGGCTGTTGAGCAAAATTTTCATATTGACGCCAAAACTGCTAGAATAACTGATTTTTCTTACAAAATACGCTGCTGAAAGAGATTAGCAGAATGCTTTCTCTTGACGAAATTTGCCTGAGTTGTTCGATGGAATTGCGTATAAACGAATCAATTTAGAATGTAACACACTTATCTTTGTAGGTCATTAAGAGTTGGCTAAGTTGATTTGGGTGGGCTTACTATATTTTGAGTTATTTTTTTGAGGAAGATTCTCAATCTATCGTTTTGTTGATAGGAAATTTCGATAAATTGAGTTGAGGGTGATGAAAATGACGGTTGCGGTAAAAATTTGGGTTTTTGTTAGAAGAAACTTCCTTTAAATCATAATTTACTAGTTCAACTGGAATTCGGTATCAAGCAATAAATGAAAAATGCTTGATATATATGAATCTAGGTCTCCAGAAGTTTGGTAAATTACTTGTACAGAGTGATACGGAGGGAAAACGAATAATTGAAAAAAATGTTTGAACATATTTTGTGTTATTTCTTCGAGAAAGCTCAATAGGAGAATTTAGGTGGTCTAAACTAGGGTTTTCTCATCAATATCTATGGTTTATTCGACACAGAATTTCGATAAAATTGGTTTGAGGATGAGTAAAATGACGATTTTGGTGAAAATTTCACTTTTTGTACGAAGAAACTTCAATTTAATAACGATTTACCAATTCAAGTGAATTTCGGTATGGACCAATTCATGAGGAATGTTTGGAAACTATCCTTTTTGGTAGATGAAAGTTTGGTGAATTACTTGTGAAAGGAAGATAAAAGAGAAAATGGACAAACGAAACAAATGTTTTATTACTTCTTGAGTTATTTTCCCGAAGAAGATTGTTAGCGAAAATTGGGGAATCTAAACTATATTTTCTCAACAATATGTATCGTTTGGTTGACAGAGAATTTTGTTAAAATTGGTTTGAGGATGAGTGAAATTACGATTTTGGTGAAAATTTCAATTTTTGTGGAAAGAAACTTTATTTTAATCGTGATTTACAAGTTAAACTGGAGTTCCGTATTAACCAACTCATAAATAATGTTCGAAAAATGTGCATTTAGGTCGATGAAAGTTTGGTAAATTATTACTTGTACAGAAAGATAAAGGAGAAAAATGAATATTAAAAAAAAATGTTTCATTATTTTTTGAATTATCTTTTCGAGGAAGGTTGTTGATGGAAATTCGAGAATCTAAATTGTATTTTTCTCACCAATATCTATCGTTTGGTAGAGACAGAATTTCGATGAAATTGGTTTAAGGGTGATTAAAATGACAATTTTAGTGAAAATTTCAATTTTTACCAAAATATCGAGGTTTAAAGGGATCAAATGGAATTTCGGTATTAACCAATCGATAGATCACGCAGAAAAAATGATAGTTTGGGTCATCAAAATTGAGATAAATGAGTGATAAAGGAAAGTATGAGAAAAAAATGAATATTAAGAGAAATTTCCCATTATTTTTTGAGTTATTCTTTAGAGGAAGCTTTTCAGAGAGATTTGGGCCATCTATTCTCAGGTTCTTTAGATGATATCTTATGTTTGGTCGAGACAGAATTTGGATGCAGTGGGTTCAAAAAGGGTCAAAATGAAATTTTTGGTGAAAATCCTGATTTTTTCGAAAATTTGAGATTTGTAAAGATTGAATAAAAATTCGGTATTAACCAATCGATAGATCATGCAGAAAAAACCCTAGTTTAGGTGACTAAATTCGCGGTGATACCGTGTTAGGAAAAGATATTTATGTAATAAAAGTCGAAATTCGAGCATTTTTGCTTAAAAAAGCCCATGGATCAAATTTGTCTGCGAACCGTAAGCTGCCAAATCACTGGACTCTCAGAAAATGGATTCTGTACAACTTGTAGAAAGCCAAAATTTGATATAATGAACAGTAAAAGAGAAAGCGTGTCCGGTTACCGGTATAAAACAACACACACACACACACACACTCGCACGCACACATACACACACACACGCGCGGACAAAGGGGTGCAAAGATGAGTCTCTGACAGATTTGGAAGGCCATTGGGAGGAGAAGTGTTACCTACAATTGATAGAATTTGGCGAGAGGAAGAGAATGATCTAAGGCTTTTGTAGATAAACGGAATTTTGTTGAAGAAAATATTGGATTTAGTAGAAAATTTAATCAAAATTTTGCTGGGGTGAAAACAAAGCTTTCTCTTTAGAGAAAGCAAAAAACCATCCTCGGTACTAACTCGTTGACCGTCCTAACTCCCGACTCTGCAAGGGTGATGATAGATAATCCGCTACGACGCAAATTTCAAACACGAATATCACGACACTTCACCGCACGCTAGGACCCAAAATTCATTCCGGCGAACCCAGCCTTCGAAGGATTGGATTTAGCTTCACATTGCCAGTCATAGATTATAGAAATGAATGAAATCCATCGATGGTTGGATTCGCAGGAATGAATTTAATGTCGTGTCGGTTGGTGTAGTGTCATAAGATTCGTGTCGTGCATCGTAGCGCGTTGTCTGCATCAACCTAGCCGGTCCACTTTTGCAGGTGCGCGTCTGAAATCAACCCGGTTACTAGAATGTAACCCTCAAACGCTTGTCGATCTCTATTGATGCTCAGGTGAAAAAGGTTTGCATAGACTATGCATGGCTTATGCATAGTACTATGCATGGTCAATGTTATGCATAGCTATGCATAGTGTTATGCATAGACGAGTTTGAATTGATTGGAAAATCTAACAATACACGAATGTCGCGATTTTTCAGTGATTCCATCCATCACATAAGAGTGCTTCTCAGCTTTCAATAACAGTGATGAACGCCATCTTGCAATCGAACTAGTTTATTGTTATTAAATTCATCAACGAAATGACTCCCAGTGAATAGCCATGCAGCCCTACGCGTGGCAAGTTCTTCTGCAAATCAAGAAAAATAAGAGTTAAAAAGAATTTTTAAAAAACGCTTTTATTCACTTTCCAAAATCTTGTAATTTGCGATAGGATTCTGTCCGGTGTAGTGCAGATAGAATTCGGTAGACCGATGTAAATCACGTGGGAGAAATCGTGCGACGTATATGAGGAATTATGGAGAAAACACGTGTGCTGGCTGCGAATATTGCAGCTAATAAGTAATGATTGGGTTTCTCGCATTAAAATATGCCACCACTATTATGTCGCGAGTCACTCATCTTCGGATGCAGCAGACAGTGTAGACAATGACAAACATTGTCTTTCGATCGCTGATAATTGGTTCATCCTTCATCATACACGCATGCAAGTGAATACTCATAACCTGAGCACGCGCTCTTCCAAACACTAAAGATCCAGCACATAGTCACCTCATGGTACTTGAACTTATTAATTGGCACTGATGAATAACGATTTCCAGTGAAAGAATTTGGCATTTACTCAACTGCACGAGAAACACGCGACCACAAAGAATCGGAAAATGCAAATACTAAATGAGCTAAGTGGCAGCGGCAACAGAAGACTGATGGTCCGGTCCATAGACGATAGCAGACGATAATAGAAATTTCGGCGATCCGGGGTGAGGTGCGGGCAGATCAAAAAAACATGTCGCAGCCTGCAAAAGTTTCATAAATCCGAGCGAGCTCGATGAGCGACGACACTTCCGGTCACGCAGTACAATAAAGAGCCAATATGCAGCGCATGCCTACTTTATCGGTAGACAGGATGCAAAAATGTGTTCACTAGATGTTACTAGAATGTAAGAACTATGGCCACGGTGAAGTGCAATAAAAGCGTTTAAAAATCATTCGGATTGGTGCGAAATTGAGCGAGTATTGTTGCAGCAAATTACTCAAGAACATCCCATCAGGAATTACAGAACAGTGATGTAGCAGATACCGAACTCTACACGATGTTCATTGAAAATGATCAACTATTAGGCAAGACACATCTCATGAGCTTCGGTTGCAATTTCGGCTATCGCCACGCATAGCTCGATTGGCAGTCCGTGGTAGGTGTTCTGTGATTGGCAGCTTGGCTAAAGCAAATCCAAATTCTGCATCGGGAGCTAGCTCTCTCCTTGCCGATCTCTTCCTCGATCTGCTTCCACTTCACTAAGCTGCTCATATCTCGTCCTGCAAAATACAATATAACACAAAGCATCAGATTTCTTCAAATGTGATACGAAAGCGTGGTTAGACTTTCATGATAACATGACAAATGGAGAGTTAAATTCTGGGCCTAAACCACGCATGGTGTGGTTTTGCGTTTTTATCAAAATAACTATCAAAACTGCTAAAATGCTTCATGAGTTGACTTGATACGCAAGATGCATAGCATGGTTATTGAAGGTTATCTCGGTATATTTATTGGAAAAGAGATTGATTTGACAACAGGATTACTCATCTAACTCTCGGGTACTTGAGATGATTCGATGAAATTTTCACAGCCGGTGGTACAATTCTTGCCGCAAATTCTCCCATCAAAACGAATTATTGCAGCGTCCAAATGTAGCAAAATTTTTCTCGTCTCGAGGACCAAGCAGACTGGTGATAGTTGTTTTGTAAACAAACTGTACATGGACTGTGGCACCCGTTGACATTCACGCATATTTTTCATTTGTTTTTATTCGTTTGTTGGCTCAAAGTTTGGGGGGAATACGTGATTTGGACTCACTCGAAATGATCCCTGCTTAACCTGAAAAATCTAAAGTGAGATTTGAATTTTTTGTTTTGACCCACAAGGAAAAAAATTGTTGGTTCGATTTACGAACACAGACTGGTAAAACGAACTCCGTGTTTGCAAACTTTTTTGCACATTTTTGAGCCTAGGGAGATAAAAATTTTTGGATCTCAATACATTGCAAGAAATGTGTCAACCGTCCTGATATCTACCATGAAAAGACCATACATTCATGTTATGTACATAACGTCAACCGGGGTAACTTTGGAACAACCCATGGAAGAGTGGTTATCACGCACAGTTAGCTAGGCAGGTGATCCTGAGACTTCAGTACCGGTTTCTCTCACTTAGGGCACGCATAAACAATGTTTTGCATTGGCGCAAGGGCCTCCAACAGCTTTTAATCCGTTCATAAGCTGACTTCTTCAGGAGTATGTTTTCGACCCAGCAAACAGTCTCTCGGAAAAAGTGGTGTGCTTCCGACCTTAGCAGGTCGAATCCAAGATAGTTGAGCTAGATTCCACTTATCTGTACACATATCTGGACGAATCTATTGTTACATTAGAGTATTTTCACGAAGTTTCAATTTTGTAGAGTAAAAACTGACAAGTACGTATTTTTTCAGAAACTGGGGTAATTTTGGAACATTTCTTCATGTACTCTTAATTATCTCCCAATTTCTATATCATCATCGAATTCTACTTACTTGAGCAGTCGTTCATGAGAGCTTCAAAATGAGCTAAAGAACGTCTCATTTCGACCCACGGAAGCCGAGTTATGGCAGTTTTTGTCAGAAACCGACTGTGAAGGTACTTTCCTCCTCGAGAGTTAGCCGTGGTGCAGACAGTGAGGTATGTTGAAGGCGTCTATGCTTGATTGTAGGAGTTAAATTCAATTAAATGCACTTTTAAAATAGGTCAATGAAAAGCTGAGACACTCAGCTTTTGATTACCCCAGTCCCCAGTCCGCAGTCCAAAGTTACCCCAGTCCGTGTCTAACTTTGGAACACCACCTTTGGCGCTCTTTGCTCCAATCAGAAATGTCCAAATGGACCTTATGAGCACCTCAATCAAAAGCTGAAACTGTAAGCTTTCGTTTGACTACCAATACAATGCGCTTCTGATGCAAGACGTACACATTTGGTGAGGTTTAAGGAAAAAAATGCGATTTTTGTTCCAAAGTTACCCCGGTTGACGGTATCGCAACTTTGTCTAGCCGGGAACACAATAGATATCTTGTGCGCCAGTACAATATCCAGATATACCAACTGTTCTATAAAGAGGAAAGCTCATCTAATAAGTAATTTTACCCATTTCACAGCATATTATTCGCTTTTTTTACTTATTTTGTACCAGACAGATTTTCTCTATCATCTAGTCTAATTCTATTTTCACAGCACTCCACTTGCTTTGAAACTAAATCGACACTTGACTACATTGAAGACGGCAATGTAGTCTCAGAAACTTCGGCAAGAGATTGACGGGACGATGAATCAGAATTGCGAGTTCCCAAACCTGAGCTTACAAAATTCAGCAGTGATCTTGCATGTGAGATTGAGCGCAGATAACACAAAGCCAAGTGCTTATCTTGCTATTAAAACTTGTCGAACGAGCGATCCAGAGACGCTGAGCTCGGTCGAGACGGTGTCAGAGCACAGAGAGGAGCGATAGGCTAGACGAGACAAGACTATCACTGACGAGACCTCGAGAGCCCCGCTGACGAGACGTCGTCGTCAATTTGACTAAATTAAATGGCGCACTCGCCGTGAGCACGAAAGAAGTGACAAACACCAACCTGGCTATTCGTGTGACTCGCAAATTTTAAAAATTTGCCGCAAATCAAAAACCCAGCTCACAGTACAACTGTCTCACAATAAATCACGAGGCAAATCATCAATCGAGAAATCCCCTCGAGATCCCTGCGTCGTCGTTTCCCGAAATGTTTCGCTGTTGCGTCTTGCTCAGTTGCGTTTCCAGTCAGAAATGAAGGACTCTCCTCCTTCCGTGGATTCGAGTCATGAATGCGAAGTCTATCATGGAAATTATGCGCATTGTAATGTATTCATCGTGCCATTCCAGGATAGCGAGATGAGTATGAAACGGTGACCGGGCGCAGGAAGCGATGATGCTGTTGGCGAGCGTCACCTCGATACCGACGATCACGGGCGCCCTCGAGGAGGGCTACGATGCAACGAGCGAGGCCAACAGCGGCCACTGCGATGGCTACGTCACCGACCACACCGACCTCGGATCCGACATCGACGAATCCGAGTACCGACGTGAGCTGCTCAACGACGTGAGTTTTTCCATGATTCCTTTGGATCCCCAAAATTCATGATTACAGAATCGGATGAGTCAGTCCGGCGGGCCTCTTCTTAAAGTTTGCCGAGCAATTGAGAACATGTTCTAGACTGCACCCCTTACAACTCCTCGCTCCCTGAGAGAATGTGGAATCGCGAACACGAACGGAAACGATTGAGAAGCTCGTAAACTGTCCAACAATTCTGAATCTCCAAACTCTATACAGTTGAACGCTTACGGAGGTTCGCCATGATTCGGCTATTCAATATCCTGCTCTCAGCAAGGGATCGCCCTTCATTCCCTATTTTCATATCAAATAATCAGTCGGAGGCTGCAAACCGTTAAAAATCACGACCAAAAATAAATACAAAGCGCATCAGTTCTGGAACCTATACATTCTCGTTTGTCTTTTTCCAGAGATGGAGGTTGCTCTTCGATAAGGTAAGGTCCTGAGCGTGCGTTATCCGATTGAAGGCGTGCCTCTACCATCAGCCTCACGTCCGTGTGATTTCGCTCTTTCCAGCACGATCCCGAAGGCTTCGGCGAGATTCCCATCAACGAGTTCATCCTAGCGCTGTCGAGTCCTGACTGGATCGCCGAAATACCCGAAAACAAAAGAGATATCCTCTACATCAGAGCCAAGGAGTCTCGAGTCGAGGCTGTCACTTTTCAGGACTTCGTCAATGTGGTGAGTAGATAATTTGACTAATAAGATTATAATGATTCTCTCGCTAACAGGGATTAGAATAATTTACGCCACAGCAGAGGATCAGCCTATGGGCATCAGAGAAATGGTTCTCAAGGCTTTCAGCTCCTCATCTCCAATAGATTGGCAGGGACTTTGAAAACAGTTGTCAGGATCGAGGTCGAGACTCGTTTTGCCTTTCATTTTGAGAGGCGAAGTATCTCACGACAGCTCGTTTATTTGAGCACAAACCGTCACAGATTAGAGATTTTCTTTTCTTCAACCCCTCCGTCTTCTCCCACGTAATTAGGTATATTATCACTTCTTTGCCTCGTACAATTTTTTCATCGCAAGATTTGTCGAACAATAGCGCAGCGCCTGTACACAACGCAAGCCTACACGCATTTATGTACGCTATACAGTATCGATCAGGCATTTTGAGTTGGACGGTTTCAATCGAGAGCCTGGATTAGAAAAGAATCAAAGCTATGTGATCCAAAGTCCACGACTGGGACTGCAAGTAATTTCTCAAGATGGGCATGCTGAGCTGTGGTTAATGAATTTGATCAATATTCATGGGACTTTTGGGAATATGATTCCAAATAATTTCGCAAACAATTGTACGTCGATCGAGGGCTGAAAATTATTATTTAATCGAGGTTGGATCACTGTAGTCACATACATAAGATATTCTCAATGTATCATCAAGTTCCACTGTCCATCTTTCATAGACCAGAATTGGAGGATGTCCAACAGACTGATGGGCGACGTACCGATGATTTTTCAAGTATCCGAGAAAACGAGCTCAAACTAAATAGTACTGAGAGGCTTACGCACACGGATCTGGAAAAAGCTGTAGACTTTTATTTTTACATTCCCTTATAGCTCACATGACGTTTCTCGATGAGATAGGGGACGCGTGCTTTCATCCGTGACACTGGGCACAATCGTCGTACCCGTGCATGGCTCACGAGCAAACAATACCTATGTCGTGCCGTATTCACGACAAGTGAGGGACTCATTGATCTCAATTCGGAAGACAGGAAGAGAGCGTTGCGGCAGTCTTTCATCGATTGTCGGACTACAGCTCTCACCGACGGATTTCGAAATTCCTTACCTCTAATCTGATCCCAGGGCTAAAGAGCTTTCGGTTTGTTCCGCACGATCTGCGATTACGCGGATGATGATCGGGACTTCATGCTGAATGCGAGAGAGAGACACCCACTCGTCAAATCTCGTTCTAGGAATCAGCTCAATCGTTGTAGTTTTTCCCCATCGCTGCACACGCTGCGGGCAGATCCAGTCTCCTGCACAAGCGTAATAGGCCAAGATAAATTCTTCAACGGGACTCCTAATACATCAGATGGATTACCATACAGTTTGGCTCAAAGAATTGGCATTTGCATCCAAACTTGCGAAAAAATTCAATGTACGTCCCGTGACATGAATTACATCGCAAAGTTTTGCCCAAGAATCCATGAGATGGCCAGGACTCCTCGCAAGACTCCATGGAACTGAATCACGGTCGAGATCGTGGTCATTGAAATTGTCATGTGTGCAAGATGAAATAGGCATTTGTGGTCTCGCAGTCTCTTTTGCGGATTCCGATCCGAGCTGGGGGCGGATCCAGGAAAAGTTTCGTGCCCCCCCCCCCTCCCCGTGTATCCGCCACTGATCCGAGCCTCGATCCCATCGCCCGCGCATCGCTACAGCAGTGCAGACGTAATAGCCAGCAATGGTCTCCCAGAAAATGAGAGCGGGCCCACCAGGTTGGCCTCGTCGCGCGCCCACCGGCAAAAAACACTGGACCCCCAGATCCGAGGCCAGGGAGGGGGGGTGGTGTGGCTGAGGGGGTCTCGATGCAAAGGAGGGGGATTCAGCGCTCGTTTTGGCACGGCCGCAGCGTCCGCGACGAGCTATACTCTGCCACACCGCGAGAACGATCCTTGATTTACGAGCGCAAACAAGGTGGTCCTTTTGATGGCCTCTTGGCCGCGATGACGCTATATACAAAACGCGGCGGCGGCGGTGGCGGTGGCAGCATCTCGAGCTCTCTTAATAGTTGCGGTTCGGTTCAAGCCTGATGATTGCAAACGATGAGTGCCAGAGCGCAGCCTTTGATGAGAGACAAGCCGCTGCAAAGCGACTCCTGGTGTCCTCTTGTGCGCCCGTCAACAGCATTCATTTCGGCCAGTCGCAAGTCTTGACGACAACAGCTCACTGCACCCCAATCATGGGTGGTAAAAAATTCAAATCGTACGAGATCTCAAAAAACGTTACTTACCTGATTCTGGGCTGTGATTGCTTTTTTTCTCCTTGTATCGATCCATTCATATACCTTTCTCGAGGATTGTAAGCAGTGTGAGATCGGTCGGTGAACTATATTTATCCTCAAAGCTATACCAAATCCATGCAATCGTCTGATTTTTAGAATTTTTCACCATTCATCAAACATCCAACTTTTAGACTTTTTACCGTTTATCAATCTATCTTATCTCAATATACTGTCTCGTCCTAGCAGCAATTCATGCTTGAATTCGGACTCAAGGTCTGTGATTGGCACAATTTTTGTGACTGATCAATCCGAGGTTGTGGCTGCTTCTGCAGAGGTATCGGCCAATTCATTTTGAGTAACACCAACATGCGAAGGGCTCCATCAAAGAAGTTCGGACTTTGAGCCCAATATATATTTTCTCAATTTCATAGATAAGATCTTTGGTCATGGCAGTAACTTCGAAAACTCTATCGGATATTCCTGCTACTTTTATTTTTCGTACTACATACTTGTGCAAAGTTTCAGCCACCTCATCTACGGACTTTTTCAAGCTTCAAAATAAGCAAATTATGCATCTGAGGAATTCAATTGCCAAGTGTGCCTCGAAGTCAGTTGTTCCTACAACAACCATGATAGAAGTGGTTTACAAAATTACCATCGAGACGGCGAGTCCTGTCACTCAGATCCCAGGAAATTGTGGAAATGATGGAAATTCCATCAAGCATCGAAGAGACTTTGCATCCCCGATGCTTTCTCGGGATGAATGTTGGTCATATGATTGAACTTTTTACTAAAAAGAGCTTCAAGTATTCTTTCAGAGTCAGAAAACAGCAAAAAATCTTGTCCCTGTTATCTAACTCAACATCCATTGACGAGCTGGAAACAACAAACTCAGCCGTAAATGTTGCTAGATGCTTTTGAGACGATGCCCGTTTGCAGTGGAACACACTTTATGCACTTACGCATTCAAAACCAAGACAATCGCTACCTTCAATTTTGCTTCCGTCGAAAAAAGTGGATAGAGCACCAAACTTCTTTCATGTACCCATTGATCCAGTGATCCGGGGCAGGGGTACCTTCCAGAGCTAATCCAAAACTAGTTTTGACTGGCACGGAAGACATAATAACATCGTAATCATCACGCAGTTTATATTGGAATGGGTTCTTCCATGAGCTCTCTCTTCTACTTCCTCAACTCTCAAAACTTTTACTTCTCTCTAGCATTCGGGACAAACTCCAGATAGATATTGTGAATTTGATTTATTGATCATAGAACTTGAATTAGATAATGTACTACAAACGATTGCCTAAGAATAGAGCTCGTTCTCCGATGAACGGTGTATTGACAATATGTTCTGTGAAGTGACGTACAGATCCACCATTCTTATCGACATATACATCATCCCTCGGCAATGTGTCAAATTCAAAATCTCGATTCAAATATGTGGCTCTGAAATTAGCGAACAGAGGAGGAGAACTGTCAATTCCACCATCCAACTAACTCTAGAAGTGAACGCGGGGAGCTGTTTTAACCATGCATGAATTCATCGATAATATAGTGTAAAAAGTTTTCTTGTTGGATCTTCACACTGATGTAGACTCTGGTGCTGAGTCCCCTTCAATTCCTTACCCTACTGTCTTTTCCATCTCTCAGAAAAAATTCCTTGCCAAGAACAAAGTTTGCATGATCAACGTCTTTTGTGAACGTTGGAGATTCTTGCGAATCATGATCGATACGATATCTGAACAAAATAGAATGGGCTGTTCGGAATACGGGTAAATGGAGGAAGGGGATGTTGCTGAAATGATTTTTAGAATTTTTGTCAAGAATTAATGTTGACCAGATTGAAAAACGCAATGCGGACAATCTCAAGTTAGTTATACAGTTAACATTATGACCTTACATCGCTCGTTTGCTGTGCTACATGTGACAGTGGAGCTCGCCAAAAAAATGTTTCATTTTCCAGGGTCAAAGACAATACAACCGAGTAAAAAGAAGGATTTCCATTATTTCATGCTTCACTGATTTTCGTTTTTGCAGTTGAAAGATTAGTGACTCTGAAGATTTTATGGAAAAAGACTTCGGGCCGTACGTCTAGCTGATGAGAATATGTCAGTCCAATTTTTTTCTTCGGTGCTGTTTGTTCTACCCTACCAGTATCTTTTTGATGTTGTGTGGGTGGAGTTCAAATATAATATGATGGGGGGAGGGGGCAAAAGTAGTCAACGAGCTTCTGGATCCAGACTTGAGTTCATCTTCAAAATTTCCCACCGATCACTCCAAAATGATTACCCAGCCTTTCACCTTCATCATGGGCTAATGATGATTCGAGTGATCATTGTTTATGTACAGGTAAGTAATTTGACGATGCAGCAAGTATGCCTGATTGTGTTGTTTCCAGGAGGGTTCCCTGCCCAAGTGTACTCTGAAGCATCACTTACACTTTTCCTCTTTTTTTTCTTCCATTAATATAGAGTAGTGTTTGTTGGAGAGTAACGAATACTGGAACATTCTACATGCATTTCATGCACTTTGATCGAATAACTTTGTCATACTTTATCTTACTTGGCCCAGTCAACTTACTGTCTATGTTTTTTTATCCTAAGACCTGTGTAAGAGGAATAAAAATAACCCGCTCGCTGCAAATTGATCTCAATGCGTGCCATGAATTTTCAATCTGCCAGGGCTCAACTTTTTTGAGAATTTCCGATCTTCAACTCACCAAGACAGATAGGAAACACTTATCGCCCTAGTTGAAAATTCGTCCAACTGACTTTGTTCAAATGGCAAGAAAACTACCAGAAAAATTTCTTGGAAAAGATTAGTTCTCTGACAAGGAGAGGCCAGGGAGTGCGGGTCACGGATTCAGATGAAACTCTGGGAATAGTCTCCTCTTAGCACCAAAAGATGATACCCAAAGCCGCAGAGTCTAACGCTCAAGCGTTTCCGAGCTACAGGCTACAACCCATGTATTACAGTATATCTATATGTACTATTTTCCCACATATATAGATATACTGTAATACATGGGTTGTAGCCTGTAGCTCGGAAACGCTAGACTCTGCGGCTTTGGGTATCATCTTTTGGTGCTAAGAGGAGACTATTCCCAGAGTTTCATCTGAATCCGTGACCCGCACTCCCTGGCCTCTCCTTGTCAGAGAACTAATCTTTTCCAAGAAATTTTTCTGGTAGTTTTCTTGCCATTTGAACAAAGTCAGTTGGACGAATTTTCAACTAGGGCGATAAGTGTTTCCTATCTGTCTTGGTGAGTTGAAGATCGGAAATTCTCAAAAAAGTTGAGCCCTGGCAGATTGAAAATTCATGGCACGCATTGAGATCAATTTGCAGCGAGCGGGTTATTTTTATTCCTCTTACACAGGTCTTAGGATAAAAAAACATAGACAGTAAGTTGACTGGGCCAAGTAAGATAAAGTATGACAAAGTTATTCGATCAAAGTGCATGAAATGCATGTAGAATGTTCCAGTATTCGTTACTCTCCAACAAACACTACTCTATATTAATGGAAGAAAAAAAAGAGGAAAAGTGTAAGTGATGCTTCAGAGTACACTTGGGCAGGGAACCCTCCTGGAAACAACACAATCAGGCATACTTGCTGCATCGTCAAATTACTTACCTGTACATAAACAATGATCACTCGAATCATCATTAGCCCATGATGAAGGTGAAAGGCTGGGTAATCATTTTGGAGTGATCGGTGGGAAATTTTGAAGATGAACTCAAGTCTGGATCCAGAAGCTCGTTGACTACTTTTGCCCCCTCCCCCCATCATATTATATTTGAACTCCACCCACACAACATCAAAAAGATACTGGTAGGGTAGAACAAACAGCACCGAAGAAAAAAATTGGACTGACATATTCTCATCAGCTAGACGTACGGCCCGAAGTCTTTTTCCATAAAATCTTCAGATTCACTAATCTTTCAACTGCAAAAACGAAAATCAGTGAAGCATGAAATCATGGAAATCCTTCTTTTTACTCGGTTGTATTGTCTTTGACCCTGGAAAATGAAACATTTTTTTGGCGAGCTCCACTGCCACATACAGCATCACGACAGTCAATCATATTTGATCAAAAAGCGATAAAACTCTCACTGATTGAGATATTTCATCAACACTTTTCAACCTCAGGCCGGATAACAGCATGGTCATCTTCTTCTTCTACTTCAAAAAGTTGGCTATATCTTTCTGCTATGTGTGCAGAGGTGATTTTAGCCATCACAACCTCACGCCGGATAACAGCATGGTCATGATTGTCAAATAAACATTTATTTATGTTTATTTGACAACAATCACGTATACAGCAGACCACAAAACCGCAAAACGCAGCTATACGAGCTAACCTAACCCAAGGTTCGCGAAGCCAGGAACGATGAATTCGCGAACCAACGCACAGGTCGTGCGCTACCTTGACAAATTCTGGTTTCAACTAATTGATGTAGAGTGCTGGAAAAGCATTCCTCTAGATTATTATAAGTTGGATAGATTAGTTGCAGAGGGAGATATGAACAAAAACGAATTTTAGATGAAATTTTTTCATCATGTTTTGAGTTTTCTTTACAAGATTTCCTTTCAGAGGAATTCAGATGACCGACACTAGGGTTTTTCGTGCAAGATACATATATCGTCTGGTTGAGGTGAAATTTTAAAATTGTTGGTATAAAGATGACTAAAATGAAGTCTTCCGAAAATTTTTGGATTTTTCGAGAATAAATGTAATTTTGACTGTGTTGGGACAAATTTTGAAAAAATTCGGTATCAATTAATCGACTCAGAATGCCGAGAAAGTATCAACTCAGTTAATCAAAATTTGAATGGATCAGTTTGTGGAAGAGATATGAGGAAAGTATGAATATTGAAAAAAATATTTGTTGTATATTTTGAGTTATCCATTTGAGGAAGCTAGTTAAGGAGATTTGGGCGATATGAACTGAGGTTTTTCTAGTAAAACCTGTAACTTAGTGAAAGGTAATTTTGATACAATTCGTTTCAATATGCTCAAAATGGAATTTTTATTGAGAATTTTCGTTTTTTGTGAAAATTTGGGTTATGGAGATTAAATGGAATTTCGTTATTAACCAATCAATAGATTTAGTAAAAAAAACCATAGCCTAGGTAACCCAGATTGCTGAAAGATTAAGCTAGAAAAAGATATTTTACTATAAAAGTAAGCAATTCTAGCGCTTTTACCTCAAAAAACCTCTAAATCAATTTCGTTTGAAATATTAGAGCAGCCAAATCACTCCATGGTCTCATCTTGGAGTGATTCTACACAACTCATAGAAGAGCAAGAATCGATAAAGTGGAAATAGAAAGCGTGGCGCAAAAAAGACAACATACGTACACACTCACACACACACACACACACACACACACACACACACACACACACACACACGCACACACACACACACACACGTACACGCACACTCAACAAGTGTTACTTACAATCGTTAGATTTTGGCGAGAGGAACGAGATGGTGCATTTTTGTGATAAGGGGAATTTTGTTGAGAAAAATATTTGATTGAATGTAAAAATTGATCAAGAATTTGCTGGGTCAAAAACAAAGCTCTTTAGAGAAAGCAAAATGTTCATTTGCATCTTTCTGTGGCCAAACTAAAAGGCGTAAGTCCATTCCAAGTGAAGTCCCGAGATTTGCATTTTAACGCTAGCTTCAAAACAATGTATTGCTTATATCTGGAGCATCATATATCCTAGGCAACTCTTAGACATCACTTGTGCGGCAATATTTTGAGACTTCGTTCATCTCACAAGTTCTATAAGAAAAAAACATCAAAGTATTACTCTTTGAAATTTGATTTTCCATAAAATACTTGAGTTGAGGGTTATCTTTTTCATAATTATCAGAATTATCTCCATCTTGTTTGAGAGCCCAGCACTGCGTTTAGGCACAATATGGATGAATATTACAATGATTATTGGTCAAGATCGATGCACTAACAATAGGGATGGGACATGGTTGTCAGGTTGCCTGCAAACAGGCGTGAAATGGCAACTGTTTAGTATAAATTTAGCAGTGGTAGGGTTAGGGCTTTTGTATTATCCGAGTCATTGTTCACTCACAAGGAGAGGTCATGGTCTGTGGGTCGTGGATTTGGCTGAAACTCTGGGAATCATCTCCTTTTGGCACCAGAAGATGATATCCAAAACGGCTTACTTGAATGCTAAAGCGTTTTAGAGCTACAGCTATAGAGATTATCATTGTCAGTATATCTATATATGCAACTTTTTAACATGGGCCTATATGGGCAATGCTAATGTCATGGGTTGTAGCTCCAAAACGCTTCAGCATTCAAGTAAGCGGTTTTGGATATCATCTTTTGGTGCCAAAAGGAGATGATTCCCAGAGTTTCAGCCGAATCCCCGACCCACAGACCATGACCTCCCCTTGTCAGTCTGACACAAAACACTCATTTTTGAGCCTGGTCTACTCACTGTTGCGTTTAAAGGATGACCAAGGACCGGGAAGAGTAAAATATACAACATTATTAATATGGCCCATGCCCCCAATGCTAAATCCATATCCAACGGCAGCCATCTTTGAGAAATCAGCGCCTGTATGACGGCAACCCGACAAGGATGTCCAATTACTATAAGTGGACCTCAATGATTCTCAGAACCAATAACGATATCGACATAAGCAAATTTTGAAAACACCAATGTCAATACATAGCAAATAATTGAACTGTCTTGTAATTGTGGCAGCCTTAGTACTACTCATGCGACGATTTTAGTACGATACTAGAACAATGATTCTCGTACGATACTTGTGCAATGATTCTCGTACGGTGCTACTATGCTATACTAGTGCGGTCCCGGTACGATGATTCTTGTACCGTGTACTAGAACCGTATTAGACCAAAGTATACCGGGCCAGACTAGACCAACCATTCATCCATCCACCCAACCACCTACCACCTACTCATCAACCGACTCATCCATCGACCCATTCATGATTCATACGGACACCCATTATACTCTAAATCTTCTAAGCGGGCAACCCGATTGGGAGGATCAGAAGGACGAATTTTGGCTGGGCGTTCAATCGTGATAATGACTGCCACTATATATTGCCTTTTCTTTCATATTTCAGAAGATCGAATATGAATGCACATAGATCAGTCAAAAACTGCCAATTTCATGAGCGATAAGATCCCTATTGCTGCCAGAGACGCACTTTTTGAATAGCAAATGTGTCGATCAAAATCACCGACGCAAATGCTTCCCTTACATCTTCAACTCTTTGAACGGCGCAAACTGAATTCAGCCGTTTGTGCTCTCTCAGCACGAATCAGTCAGATTGTCATTGATTCTATCAGTATTAAAAACGTCACTGATTGCATCAGTGATTCTTTTTTCGCTCCAGAGGCTAGCTGATCATCAAATTCTCGAAAGTCATTACTACTGATTGAGTTAACTGACCGGATCAGTCCATATACACTGATTCATCAGTTATAGTTGATCCTAAATCGATTAACTGATTGTCAGTCCATATGGACTGATCCGGTCAGTAAGCGCCTAGAGTACTGATTCGGCATAACTTCTTTTTTCTAGCATGAATACCCTGAGAATTTTACTGATGAATCAGTGACATTCGCGAAATAGTTGTCAATCAGTAAAGTTTGAATCACTAATTACCATATCGGTATCATCGCGATAACTTACACGGAACGTGTTATGACCTTTCATTTCGACGAGCGAGCTCCGAATTACTTCGTTCAAATTTTCCTTCATGTATTCTATTATAATACACTCGAGAATGAATTTCCAGACCGATCCATTCACTTCGCTTTTTTATTTTCGAGGATAGAGGGTCGAAATGTCAGTTCCGTGCATTGTTACATTTGAGTCATTTTTCTTAACATCGCCAACTTTTGGGTCGCAGGTCACGGATTCTTTTGTAACTTTGGGTACATGTTATACATCGTGAAATAAGGTGGAAAGCACATCAGTTTTTAGGCCCCGAAAGTGATCCGTGCAAGTTTAGCGGCCTATTTTCGTTTTTAAAATTCGTAAAAAATACGATTTTTGCATTTTTTGATTGATTTTTCACGCCCATAGGAACCAATTAAAAAATATTACAAACACACATTTCGACGTAAAAAAGTGGAGCTTTTCGGAAAAAATACTCGCAGAATCGGAAAAGGGTAATTTAACCTTAAAAAGAGTAGTTTTTTGAAAAAAAGTAATTTTTAGGGCTCCTTGGGGCTCCCTTCAGCTCAAATCTAACATTCTCATCGGATTACTCGTCAAATTTCACGTCAAAAACCGTTTAGAACAATAAATTGGGATCTACTTGGGATGAGTTGCTCTGAATGAAATTCCAAGAGAAATCGTCGAAAAGTGTCTTCACTCGTACTTACGCATGGTTATCATCTTCATACAGTGATTTGCGGTCGAGGATCACGATTTGGCTGAACATGTTTTCTGACGGATTCTTGTCAAAGATGATAAGTAAAGTTCGCGTGACACTTGTCAATGAGTAAAGTTTGAATCAGTAAACCACATGTGAATCAGTAAAACATGCACGGATTTACTGATGAATCAGTCTATATAGACTGATTCATTCAGTTAAAATTGATCCCACTTAACTGACGCGATCAGTGTATATGGACTGATTGTCAGTTAGATCTGACTGATTCATGCTGAGAGAGTGGTGTGAGTCAAATTACCTTCGGTTTTTTCCTCATCATAGATAATGCTGTTATCAAAAAAGCCTCAACCGAATCAAAAGTATCCAGATAATGCCAACCTGGGCATTTCTGTCCGGATGAGTCCCTTTATCTATGTAGAACTCTCACTGTATACGAAGGGAATCTTGTCGGATTGTTCAGCTCCGTGTTGTAAAAGCGCAGGCAGAGATCTAGATTTTGCTAAGAATGAGGGCTGCCGCAAGAATCCCCGCGACAAAAGGTGAGCGGATTGTGCTAGAAACGCTCAGTATCAGAGGCCAAGAAACGCCACCAGAGTAAATTGGGCTAGGAAAAATGGTAATCTCGTAATTTTCCGGAGCAGCTAAGCTGCGCGCTCGGTGACAATTTCTTTGTCCGTGGCTTACCGGTGTGGCGATCGTATCAAGTGGAGGATTCGTGTCGGCTTACAAAGACGGGAAAAAGCAGTTCGAGCCCATAGAACACGTCCTGAATTTGTGACCGGATCAAGCGGAATATATACGTTTACCGCGCAGCAGTGGATGCTTTGAATTCAAAACCAGACGGGAATCGGATGAAATTAGACAACTTTTCAGTAGAGTTGTAGTAATCCATTCATACGAGAATTTCCCCTTTCGAAAGCAATGCTGGGATGAGTCACCACTCGCTCATTCTTCTCCAGAGCTCGCTCCAGAGCAAATAATGGACGGTTGCAAAAGTAGATCGCCTCGGTGACCATAGAATTCTGGAGTAGAATCGGAGAGACACATTTTTTCTGGTCTGAATTGGCTATGCAATCTTTGTATCATTGTCGAATCAAGAGACACTCTGTTTAGTTCAGAGATCACTATAGTATACTGCATATAAAATCGGCGAATACGTGAAAAACTGGAAGATAGTGTTAATTGAAGAAAATTGATGGAACCTTGATGCCGGGATTTGAGGCTTTGTTAGCGAAATCTCCACGAGAAATATTTTGAAGGAAGTGAATCTCAAAGTAAAACAATCACTAGATAAATCAAATTATCCAGGAAACTTTGACTGATCTCAGTAGAGTAGCCCCTCTTTTTCAGCGATAGCTCAAAACTAATTTTGACGTTTCGTAGCATTCCATCATCTGTGATCTCCACTTGTTTCCATTACGGCATTGTTCCGTGAAATAGATTATTGTGATTACTTGAGATGATAAGCTAACGTCAATTATAATGAATAGAAAGTGAGGATCGGAATGAGATGAAGTTCAAAAATTAATTCAGCCTTATGCCTGCTCTTTTGAAGTGCTGCACAACGTCACCCTTGGCCCTTGCCCGTGATTAGATGTGATTCCTAGGTTCGATTGATGGGAAGTTGAGAAGCTTGAACACTTTCCATGTCCATGAATACGATGGATGTATCTCAGAATCCTTCGGTCAGTCTGATTTCGATTTGAAGAACATTTGAATGAAATATCTCGTCGCATAGTCATGATTGGAGCCCTGTACAGGCTCAATTTTGAAATACTTTTCCTGGTTGGGTGCGAGGACTGTTTTGAGCTTTGATCGGCAACATGTGTAGCTATAGTTCGATTGACTCTGCGCAGTTCTGACGATGCAAGTGATGATGCAGAATCAGCCCTCGATAGTGTCTGCGAATCTGTTGCTCGAAGGCTTCGAGACCCAAGACAGACGTGCGAAATTCGAGTGCTCAGATGGATCCAAGTCTCGAAGGAGGCGCTCGGCGGGCCAGGTATGATCGGCGGGAGTCGGACCCTCGAGGCGCGCGGAATGACTCTATCGTGGCGCTCGCGGTGCAAATGTGGGCACCGAACGCCACAGCCGGTCGGGGGGTCCTTTCATCCTCGCGGGTGCGTTTTATGTCCGCGCATTGTAAATCGATCCGTTCGAGATCATAACGCGTCAGTAGGCGCCGCCAACCACTCGATCCGATCCATCCATTAAGAAGTGCGATCCTCGTGCGAGAAGCATCGCCTCGTCCGCCATATAACTCTCGGCGTAACGACTTCGGCGAATTTCGAGATCCGCCACCGTCGACGTGTGCATGCAGATGTGTGCGAGCTAGGGATCTACCTGGCGCCCCCCGGCTAATTCGGCGTTAATTTGCCGCCCACCGGGAGGTCCGCCGCCGCCGCCGTGGAGGCGCGTACTTTTACGCCCGTACGGTGCGTGATGTGTGCGCCGCTGTTGGTCAATCTCGCGCCGATGATCGATCTCGCCGCGCGCCTTTAATTTCGCTCTAGCGAGCCGCGTAAGTGAGAGGGCACAAACAGAGCCGACAACCGGCCTCGTATACCCGATGTTTAATACCCCGCGGACGATGAGAGCCGAGTGTGTGGGCAGTGGTCAGTCGAGTCGATTAGCGGACCTCGTTTGCAGGGCCCGCAGTTGCCAGCGCATTGCGATGCGCGCTGACAACGAGCCGACGACGACTGTATTTATCCTTCCGCGCTTTCCGTGCCGCCCTGTGATTTGAGCGAAATTTTATGTGCTTTGGCCTGATTGCCGGTTTGTTTTTGGGCCAAACGAACAAACGAACTCGAAGCCACACCGCCTCCGCAACCGCCTTGCGTCCACCCATACTTAGGAGACTCCGAGACTCTCGTACAGCTCTGCACGCTGAACTGCGCGTCCCAACAGACTTTTGATCCAGGTCACAATCACGGCAATTAGAATCAAGACGGTTGAACCAATGTTAGATTTTTGCGAGAGCCCATTGCTGCCCGACACGTGCAATGCCAACAAACATTTATGTCGTCCTGAAGGGAAGACGCTGGTGACCGTGCAAACACTTCATTTCATTCAATTTTCCATTCAGCCATCAGGACTGCCTAACGTGGAGGCTCAAATTCTCAACGCCATTACAGGGAGGTCAGATATTAAGATACGTTGAGGACTCAATCGGGCGAGGTACAGAATGACCAATTTCGACATTAGGTTGATTCTTTACCCTGATGGAATAAACCTCCCGTGGGTGTAATACTTTGATGGCCCACGAGTCATTTTGGTCATAAGAGAGTGAAAAGTGCTCCAAAAGATTAATTATAGAAGCGCAGATGTCCGCGTTCCAGAAAAGAAAGTCAATCAGATTGAAGCGATACGTCTTGACCAAAATCTCCAACGAGATAGTTCTGCTTGCAAGCCCTTTGCGGCTTAAAACTTGAAAATACGTCCTATACTCTCTGCCCCGGAATCAGTGAGAATTGCACTGAACTCGCCAGTGCGTCTTGACCTCACTGGACTACTCAGTGATAAATTGATCTTTCATTCAACAAGACCAGAGCGTACTATTAGTCAGATATCTGTATTTACTATGATCCTGGATAACAACAAATGATGTTGACCTTCATCAACACCATGAAATCAATCTAATTTTCAATATAATCAAACTGCGCTCCCACGCACACTGATCGTTCAGTGCATATTCACTGGTTATTCAGCATATACTGCTCCCAAACTCGATCGCTGATCGTCAGTGCATATACACAGATCATGTCAGTATGACAATGGCGCATAACCTTGTTGTCACCTCACGACTTTGAGCATCATTCATAGCTGTTTTATGCGTGGAAACAACTTTTATTTGTGTTTTAGAATTGCTTATTTATACAAGATGAGCATACATTAATCAATGAGTGCGACTATATCCTGAACCAGTGTAACTAGGAGAAGTGTTAATAAAACTCTTGGGTTAATACGAGCATATCTCACTATTCCAAAGTTCACATTCTACAAAGCTCTCTGGCCCTGCATATATCCATAGCTATGGTATGGGATCTAGATTTTGAATGAAGGATTCCAGAGGAAGATTCAGATAAGCAGAGGAAGTGATAAGTTGAGATATCTATGCGTAATGTGAAGGGTAGAAATGAGATGTGTGCTCAAGTCAGTTTTGAGTAACTCATATTAAATTTTGATTATACACATAAACATCATAAGCTCAATTGAAATTCAAATTACAGAACCACTACATGGATAACAATCTGGATGACTAGGATTAGGCTCAAGCCAGAATTGAGCTATCACATTCAGTTCAACCTCACAGTTATAGAGAAATTCCCACACAAATTTATATAATTAAATTGTTCATTATAATAAAAAGTTGCATTTAATGGATATGTTTGATAGCTTGAATTTCAGTCAACAAAAGATGTATCAACATATTGATATAAGATTGTTATTGTTCTTACACCAAAGTCTGTGTCTGAAATGATGACAAGATCATACAGAGGTGCATCTTAAGGGGGTTCGGAAGCTCTACCTTTACCGACCTTGACTTTCGCCAGAAAAAATTTTATCACTCGTGAATTACGCAATATCTTGAGAAACCACGATTGTCATCGTATTTCTGTGGATCATACCTACGCCCTGGAACAATTTTCAGGGTGATTCATCTTGATTTGAAGGAGAATTCTACATCCGCAGTTTCCAAAATAGTGACTGCCATTCTCCGGATGTTGAATTCTCCTTCAAATCGAGACGGATCGTCCTGAAAATTGTTTCAGGAGGTAGATTTGATCCACAGAATTACGATGACAGTGCCCCTTTTCTCTAATTCGGCCTATAAAAATTATAAAAAATCAATAACTACCAATAGCGTATGATTCCTCCAAATGTCAACAAACGCGTGTGAGCTGGTCCGGAGTCGATACGGGTCCGCCCGTCCGCCTTGGATCCGCCGCGTCAGCTGACACCGTGTGGATGTTTTAGGGCTTCCCGGTGCTCTCGCGGGTGATGAGATGGTTTCCATCGAGTGTGTGCTAATACTCCAGTGTCGGTTATTATATTTAGTGCAAGTACGAGACTAGGCCAACCCTGGCTACATCGCGGCGTCGGCGTTTTCCATCTCCCATCCAGCAACGCCCGGTCGGCGTCGACTGCTCGCATGGACGCCGCGACGTTTTTTTTGACGTGAGTATCTTTTTAAATCACACATCTCCCCAGTAAATAGTGCACGTCGGTGGTGCTCAAATTCATCATGAATCTATTGTGCCCAAAATCGACTAGCTATGTCGTGTACTTTTCTCATCCGGAAGGTTATAAGTCAGCTGTTTTTGCAATGCCTTTCAATGGGGCTAGATGTCAACTCATCTGATTTTGAAGATTTTTCTCATAGATAAGGCCTAACCTAGAATTTTTTATATTTAAAAGATTGTAAAAATTGTGATTTTACTAGTATGAAAGGTTTCAGTTGTCAATAAAGGCATTTTCTTGATTTTGTGTCATTCCCAGGACCTCGTCATTTGAAGCAAAGCTCTACGTTATGGCTCGAAACTCACCCAGAGCTTCTGGGGAACCATCTGCACTGTATGGCATATTACTGGAGGCTCTTAGCAATATTTTGAGCAGTCTTTTGCTGTCCTAGGAAGATTTGAAGGTCCATACGGCATGGTTGTTTGATTAGGCAGTTGACGACATTCTGTATATAGACTCAGTATGGTGAGTTGGCCCATCAATTTATACTCTAAACTACCTACAAATAGTGAGAATTTTCTTAATTTCATAATAATGTATGAAGCTTCATGGTTTTCTGTTATTGCTTAGAAATAATTTCAAAACTTGGTGATCAGGTTATGTACTACACAAGTGGCAAAACTAGATTCTTTGAGCTTTTATGGATCATATTGAGCCTCAATCATGCCTTTACCCTAGCACGTATAGAAATTTGTTATAGAAACCCAAAGCAAATTTCTGCTTCCAGGTGCAAGCAGAACTCAATCACTCATGTCGATTCTTAGCTTCCAGCATGGGTTCTTCCGTGGAATCAAACAACCTGTTTCTCTCCATTTTCCCTAACACTAACCGTATTGAGGGATCATACAACTCTGTAAGTGTTCAGATTGGGTAAGTACCACATCTCTAATCTACATTTTGAGGTCTTCGAGGGAGAAAATCATCATATTGAAAAATTTACATGTTTCAGATTCTAAAAATAAATGAGTTCCAAAATGATGCAAGATTCACTTCAGAAAAATGATATGGACTGAATCACATCCCTGAATATTAACTATTTTATACTTTCAGATATTGATCTATTGATGATGACATGCTCCATCGATGGAAGCAACCCAATTTCATATTCGAAGCTCAACTGCTTTTTCTATACCAGCGCATTCTAGATTATGGCATTCTCCAGGTGTCAAGTCATTTCTAGATTTGTGAATTAGATAGAAGTTGTAACTTTCATGAAAATTATTCTATTAGAAGAAAATATGAATTCCTAAAGAATAACTGATAACTTGATCTTTCTATAGGTTAATTTTGGTGGAATTTTTTAGATCAAGTATGGGTTTTGATGCAGTTTATTACCAAGTTGAGCAGGAATGAAGATTGATTGGTTTTGAGGTCTCTATTGGATACCAGAAATATTTGCCTTTCCTCCGCTCACAATCGAATGTCCTGGTTCAGCCATATGTTTGTTTATATCACTGCATAGTAAATGCACCCACTCTTTGGGTGCATAAAAAATGCAAGAAGTTCAACTAAAATACCAAATTGAGCAGGAATGAAGATTGATTGTTTCTAAGGTCTCTATTAGATACCAGAAATATTTTCTTCTATCCGCTCAAAGTTGAAAATGTCCAGGCTCAGCCATCTGTTTTGTTTACATTACTGCATAGCAAATGCACCCAATTTTTGGTTGTATTTAAAATGCAAGATATTGACGTGAAATACACATCTAGGCATGCCAAGATGCACATTTGCAGTGTATTTATATGAAAGATGTGTATAAACAGCATCCAAAATGGAGTTTTGGAGAGTACGCTGCAGTATTTTATTTAGAAATGTCAATCTCCACCAATGCATAAAAAATGTATGTGATTGCATATAAATGCTAAGGAGAACATAGAAGTAATTCATACAGAGAATTTTTTCATTACTCTGCATGAATCTTTGCAGTCAGAAATACACACTTCTATGTGTAACAAACAGCAGAGAAGTTCATTCACAGACATCAGTGACCACCAGTGACAGAGGTGAATATCAAACAATAGAGATATAACACCAAATCTCTATTGAACAAATTCATCTCTTCTTATGTCAGGCTGTCGAGTGCTTGAGATAGATGTCTACAGATAGACACCATGAAGTCACGTATCAGTCACCAGACACAGCTCACATGCGGCTACCTAGGTCGGTAAAAGTAGAGCTTCCGAACCCCCTTAAGCCATAGCTACTTTGACAAACCAAGTACTTGTTGAATTGGATCCATACTCTTTTAGATCTTCAATTTTCATTATCAGACCTCACGTTCAGACTCATTCCTTGTCACACGCTCTCAATTGTAGAGACGCATAAGACTCATCAACTTTGAATATAAACTTGTTGAATTTTCAGGATGAATGGATTCTGGTTTTTGACTGCACTCCAAGTCCATGTTCAAGTTTTGGAGAATACCATCAAATTACTTGTTAACCAGCATCATATAGGGCTCAAAAACTCTCTCAATAGAGTCTTTAAAATCTGCATGACCTGGCATACAAGATATTTTTCCTGGGTTGAGGAGTCTGCACTATGCTGATAAAGGCCTGCATGTTAAAAATAAAGTTGTAAAAACTTTTATTATGGTTTATCATATGAGCACCAGTTCAGACAGAAAATTTATTATGAGGTCACTCAAAGAGAGAGGCTCACTAACTTATATCCTCTCATCAAAAATAAAAATGCTGTCACTTAGTTGGTTCATCACTAATCATCATTATTGTTCTTGATTATTGTGACTATTGAATATGGATGGCTGTTTGTTTTGGTTATTGGTGTCTGTGAATGCCACCAAAGGTTAACAGATGTGGCACTGATGAATCAGTGATTTTTCATGTGAATGTTGTTGCATAACTTGGCCCTTTAGATAATTCTACTACATTCAGTTCATGAGTACTAAGTTCTGACACGGTCAAGCGTTCAGCAAAACGCAAATGAAAGTTGTTTTCGCGCACAAAACAGCTACGAATGATGCTCAGAGTTGTGATGAGGTGACAACGAGAGGTTATGCACTATTGCCCATCGCTGACAACAATCAGTGTATATGCACTGATTAAACCAGCATTAATCGCTCCCGGTTTACTGACATGATCAGTGCATATATACTGGAGTTCAGTGAGCTTTCACCGATTCCGGCGGAGAGAGTACGTATCCGCGGATGGGCGATTAATTTTTCAAAATTATCATTCCTTTGTTCACTCAGTTGGAACGGGACCCGGGCTGCAGTAACTGATGAAATCGTATTGAAACTTGATTTCAAAATTCTGTCATTCAAATGCACATCTCGATTGAACATCAGTCTCACACCTGAGATTGCGTTGGTAAAACAGCATCAGACTCCTTGACCACATCGATTTCGAATAATATCATGCAGTGAAGTTAACAAAGGGAAAGCCTGACGCAGTAGTAGAACAAACGAGCCAATCCACAAGTACAATCTCAGCGTGACTCTAATTCTCGTCATGTGTCACGAGGATTCTTGAAATCGAGTAATATCTCTTGATCAAATCATCAAGACATATTGATGTCATTGGCTCCGACTCGTGTGTGTCAAAACTTGAAAACATTTGTGTGACAAACGACACCGATTTATTCATGAGCTGCTTCCAAAGATTCGCTTCAACACGAAGCCGAGGACGAACGGTTCACCTTTTGTCCGTGAAGAATCTATAATACAAAACCACGTGAGAAAAGGAATCCAGAATCATATTCGTCTGTACGTGTCGCTGGTTGCGGTCTCTTTCAAACCTCGTAGACATCGTAATTAATTAGCCATTCCAAGCGCCTCGACACGATTCTTGAGAAAGATATTTTGAAAAACGAGAAAGCTAATCCTGATCCGCCTGCGCAGCGGAGTCTCCTCAAAAGAGATATCCTCGTTTTCATATTTTTCATTCACGAACGATACAATGATTTCTGGTATTGAAGGAGAATGGCCAAATTGAATTCTCTGCGCATGGAATGCAAAAATCTAGTATAAGTGAGTGGAGAGACGATGATAATACCATCGAAATGACTCATGGCAAGTTGAACCCACCGAGTTTGGGTCTTTCGATTCGATGAATTCAAAGCGGGTAATTGGGCATACTTGAGGAAGTTGCAATCGTATCGACCGGTTCACCATATCGATTCTGAAGTAACATCGTTTATTATTACTAGCACAATAAGCACGATCTCATTTTGGAAGAAAACGGATCAATTGATATTCCCAATTACAACGTGTTTGGCAGAAAAATGAGGACAACCCTTCATGCAATTTGAGCAGTGATATCAATGATTCGTTTTGATATGGTGAGGTATTGGTAGATCCACAAGAGTCTTTGAAGGATTCGTCCATGAGGGATTTTTCAGATTCATAATCAAACATGAACGCTTGAGAAAGAGTTGAGTACAACTGATGCCATTGCGGCGATACAGTTACTGAAAACACCTATCAATAACTAGACAAAAGCAAACTTGTAGCAGCACCCACGTTGCTTGACAAATTTTAATATTTTGGATTTCACTGTTTGTGGTGTTCTTTATCCAACAGAAGGTAAATGGTACGAATGATTGCTCCAGATTGGAATTGGTGATCCCCAAGAAACTGGATACTCGACCCTGTCTTTCATTGATGGTGGAATCCATCTCGTCCGGTGGCAAATTATAAGGTGGTTAACTTTCGATTTCTCGACTTTGTCGAAATTTTACCAATATACCGAGATGAGTGGGAAAGTGTAGGACACCACTTGGTCTTTCAACGCGCACACTACTTATAGAAAACGAAAATCAACGATATGAGTATCGCTCCTCTACTTGATGTCACATAATGAGAGGGCCAAAGATTCTATGACCACCTCCAGCTTATTCCGTTATGTTTTGCACCGGGTTCTCTGCTTAGGCTCGTCAGCTGTTTAGTTTTCATTTCAACACAGAGTGCATCCATGTTAAATTCAAACAGTTTCTGCAAGCATTTTTAAAAAATTCGCTTACCATTTTTTACCGCTTGTGAGATCAAAATATCAAATTTTGGCCCCAGATCGGCCTTTAATTAATAGTGATTTTACCGAAAAACTCGAAATTCAGGTTATCCAACCGTAATAAAAAGAAGAATCTCGGATAAAATTTTTTGTACTTGTCAATAAGTCACCCCGATACAACTGAGTTGCTGTATATTTTGTATAGGAATCGCTGACAGATGAATCACCGCATCACAACGATTTTTCAGAGTAATACTCGATTTTACCGAATAGTACCGAAACGCTCAGTTGAGCACAGCTTATGCACTTGATATTTATGTCAATTAACACGCTCACTGCGGTGGGACCCACGATTTTTTGCAATTCAGTTTCCACTTATCCTATCCACAATTGCTCGATCCTCAATAGCAATTTTTCTTGGCGGTTTATTTTGCTAAGGCCATAAATAATGAGCTGAGCCAGAAAAGAGTTTATCCTCATAGAATTGTATCAATCGAAGAGTGAGGGTCAAGATCATGACCAGACGAAAATTGCGAAAAACTGCCTTCGCAGTGAGCGAGTTAAAAAATTCACTGCGATGCGGCTCACTGGTATCAGGGTTCATATAATGGGATGTTGATTGCCAGCCTACACGGAGTTCGATCTATTGGCCCCACCGACTGGGCCCATATCAGTGAAAGTGTTATGGGACTCATATTTTTTCTTCTATCATCATCAATTCCTATCAATTTTGCATAGTATGTAAGATTCATGTGATGGCTCAAATCTCCACCATGTACTAGGTTTATAAGTACATGTACAGTCTGGCCATGAATTTGAATTTGATGACATCTCACGTGCTCGAAGCTCAGGGTCTATCAGTGGACACGTGGCACTCGTGTTCTTTCAACACGAAGAATCAATGTAGCGCTTGATTTAGAATTCACCAGGTGTGCTGCTAGGCCGAGTCTCAAATTCGTCAGCGCTATTATGTGGGCCAAACTCGATTGTTCGTGTGAATGAGACAGTTGCCGCGTCCGTCGGCAAAAGCTCCGGTCGATTCCAAATTATATACCTAGGCCGAATGTCACGCCATCGAACAGTACAATGATAGCATGTGTCAGCTCGTACAAACGAGTCTAATCACGTAGCTTCGTAAATTATTCAGGCTTGGTTATCATGTATACTTATGTACGCGCGGGTCGATATTTATCGACACGGTGACACGCGGACATTTTGCATAAATATCGAAGATTAGTTCAGGGAAGATATCGAATCAGAAAAACCCGACGTTGTAGTTATTTGATGCATTCGGGGATGGTGCAGTGGTTGCGAACTCGAATGTCGTCCCGCTGAAATCGCAGTACGCGGGGGCTGCCTCGGTGGTCCAGTCTGAGTCGAGGTAGAGAGGGCCAAGTTTCTCGGCTCTGTCGTCGTCGACCGCATCACCGCCAATTTCGCGACTCCCCGCTCATTAATTCTCTTTAATTACGGCACCGCTGCCGCCGTCATCTCGCAGCAGTAGCAGCAGACGCTCGCTCAGATCAAGAGAGCGAACCGATCATTTTCATCTACTTAGCAGCAGCTCAACACTAAAAGAAATTCGCCCCGGTATATAGGTGGTGGGCGGTTGGCTCTTGTGTTTCACCGCGGGCCAGCAAGCCTCTCTCCTACTCGAACTACTCTTATTGGCGGCAAATCGCCGCGATTTTAGCGATGCGAAATCGCGGCTCAGTCGCCGATGTGAAAACAAATCGCACATCGCACATCGCGCAGCTGTCCGCGCGGACTGTGGTTGAAATGATCATACATATGAGGTCAAGCTTCCAATCTATGGTCATGGGGTGAATCTGGTATTTGATGAATACAGACGAGAAGGCAATCGTGCAACAGATCGTGTCGGAGTCGCTTTTCGATGTTGCCAACGATTTTCTAGATATTAGTCTGATGATTTCAACGACTAGTGGGATATTAGATCGTGATTGTGAACGAAGGTGCACGTAATCATGAGAAACTTCCCGATTGGGGAGGAATCGAGAGGAATCCACGGATAGAGTATATTTACGAATTGAGCAAATAACGCTGTTGAAAAACCTCATCAGGATTGTCTTCTGCTCGTATCAAACCGAATTTCAAGCTAACTGTAAGATATTCGCAAAACTGCTATGCCTGAATCGCCAGAATGAAGAAGCATTTCGTCACTCTACACCAAGATGAAGAAACTCTCCATTGATGTTCGAAATTAAAGCAAAGGCGAAGAGCGAGATCAATTCAAGGTATACATTTTCAACTCAATTTCAGTCGAGATGGCGATTGAGGGAGGCGTGAAAATCAAATTCCTGCTCGTAAATACCAATACATCGAGTTTCCAGAGAAGTATATCGCTGGAAAGAGAGTCAGAGTTAGCTGTCCTGCATCGGTTGGAAGGACGCCAGGCTCCGAAATCCACCACAGCACTCATGGCATCTCGAGAAGACAGGAATGCGGCTTCTTCGGATCATTAATCAGGCGGCAAAAAAAATATGTTCATGCGCCAGAGGTACTCGCGCAAAACACCAATGAATCAGTAACAAGTACACGACTACGATTCGGGGGTAACATCACCGCATCCACTCGTCCGTTGATCAATGAGCGAGGAGTGCGAGATAAATGATGGTAAGCTGGGCGTCTTATCTGACGGTTAGGCATGCCTCTCAGATAATTAAGGGCCTCTTAACAGTCGCGAATCGCCAACATCGACACCACGGGCAGCCTTATCGGCTTCGAATCCGATGGCAAGGCGAGCACGCGCTGCGTCACCCATTAAATTACCACCTCGCATCGCCGCGACGACGGGAACAAGTGCCGCGCACGGGGGCGCGTTCGGGGCAACGATACACCTGCGTGGCGGCACGGCCCGACACTCCCACCCCACCGGTGGTACTGGCGCCGATCAGGAGCAACAAGAGCATCGCGACCAAAGAGCAGACAACACGCCACGACAGCTCGGACCTAGTGAGCCCGGCTTTGCTTGCAAGAACTACGCTAATGTTATACCGGCGGTTCACTTCTTCAAAATCCATAACGCCATGTAACTTTTTTCCAGAGTGCTTCAGAGAAAATCTTCACCATCTTCTAAAATTTGATCAGATAGATCACAAGAAAATCTTCTACCGGCAAATTGGGTAAATTTGGTACGATTTCGTTACTTTTTATTTTGTTTGGCTCGGCATTCTTTCATATATTGACATGACCCACCTTAATCACTGTTCAATCGATGGTTTACAGTCTCAGCTTTTGATTGATGGGCTACGAAGTTCAATTTGATGGATCGAACCCGGAGCTATTAGCAGTTGAAGAAGTGTACCAAAGTTAGATCCCAATGGGGCAACTTTGGTACACTGGGCAGTGTTAGGGTGGGTTTTTATACGCCAAATAATCCGCGAAACGTTTTTGTCTACAGACTCAAGTATAAGTTGTCTGGAGAAGTACTTATCCATTAACCATTCCAATCGTATCAAAATAAACGCGCTCAGAGTTTCGTGGAATTGCGAGAATCTGTAAAAATGCGGACAGACTTTCGCAATTCCACGAAACCCTGAGCGTGTATATTTCCATACGATTGCAAAGGTTAATGGATAGGTACTTCTCCAGACTCCACGTAGTTGAGTCTGTATAGCAAAAAACGTTTTGCGGATTATTTGGCGTATAAAAACCCACCATAACACATCGATTGAATATTCGAGAGTCTCTTCGTCCGCTGTTTCACACTTCGCCCAGTTTAAATCGCAAAAAGAAGTCCAAATCGAGATCCTGGCAGGGGCATCTTGTGGAGCTGGAAGAAAAGTAGAGAATCGCGTTCCAATCATCCCGATCCGTCAAGAATTCGCGCAGGGCTGGCCCGTGCCCAAATTCGACTGTCTTGCCCTAGAGTGCGACGCGCGACGTAGCTCAAAATGGAGCACGTATGCTCAGACGGCTCCCTGGTAGAAATCTCTACATAAAATTTAGACTTGAAACTAAAATATGGCCAAAAAAGATGGACCATATCCGATGACTAATAAATCGCCAATATTTGAGCGACTTCCGAAGGGGTTTTGCAATGGTCTAAAAAATCTAGGCAAAAAGTGGGCGGTGTGTGTTACATCTATTTTAAGCGCGGGACTCAATTTTTTTGGCTAATGAAAGGCTTTATATTGGCTTTGATATTTATTCAACGACGTTCCTTGATATTCGTCGTACATAAATTAGAGTTAAAATATGGCCTTATTTTATGTCAGTGAAGTTTTGATCGATCATGGATCGAATTTTTTTTTTGCTCTATTTGTTCGGAAATTTCCTCAGGAACACGATGGAATGTTCAGAATTCCAGTCCGAGGTTTGAATCATGTCTGAAAAAAAGGTTTTTGTGTCAAATAATTTTTTCTCTCGGTAACTACTAGCCTGAGACCGGTGAAAAGTCACCAGTTTTGTCAAAGGAGTCAAAAGACACACCACAGGATTTTTTCCGACCAGATCGGTTGCTGGGAAGACCTGGAAATGGGGCTCAGAATTCGAGCGATTTTCACTTCTATGTGGATTTTTTGGAGGTTATGGGTCGGAGACCGATGAATACTCCCGGAAAATATTTTCCGGATGGAAATATAGAACCATATAATTTTTCGACCCGATCGATCGCTGGGAACCCCCAAAATCGATACAATAGAAGGTCCGAAATGGGGTTTTTGTCCGTTTCTTTGGAGGTTATGGCCGGGAGACCGGTGATCTTATCAGCATTATATTGTTACGTCGGGAATATATGCATATATAATTTTTTTTTAACCCGATCGATTGCTGGGAACACCCAAAATCGATACCATAGAAGGTCCGAAATGGGGTTTTTGTCCGTTTTTTTGGAGGTTATGGCAAAGAGACCGGTGTATACTTTCGGACTTAGTTGCTTGATGAAGGATCGTACCACAGATTTCCTTTCGACCAGATCGGTTGCTGGGAAAACCTGAAAATAGGGGTCAGACTTCGAGCGATTTTCACCTTTATGTCGATTTTTCGGAGGTTATGGGTCGGAGACCGATAAATACTCCCGGAAGAAATACATTCCGGGAGTATTTATCGGTCTCCGACCCATAACCTCCAGAAAATCGACATAGAAGTGAAAATCGCTCGGAGTCTGAGCCCTTTTTCCAGGTTTTCCCAGCAACCGATCTGGTCGAAAGGAAATCTGTGGTACGATCCTTCATCAAGCAACTAACAAGGAGAGGTCCAACCTTGCGGAACACGGATCTTGATGAAACTCTGGGAATCATCTTCTCTTGGTGAAAAATGAAGGTATCTCCAAGGGTTAAGTCCAATGGGCCTCCTCTCCCGAGATACAGCTATGGAGGTTATCGTTGTCAGTATATCTATATATGTGTCTTTCTAACATTGGCCTATATGGATAATGCTAATCTTCATGGCTGTATCTCGGGATAGGAGGCCCATTGGACTTAACCCTTGGAGATTCCTCCATTTTTAACCTAAACAAGATGATTCCCAGAGTTTCATCAAGATCCGTGTTCCGCAAGGTTGGACGTCCCCTTGTAAGTCCGAAAGTATACACCGGTCTCTTGGCCATAACCTCCAAAAAAACGGACAAAAACCCCATTTCGGACCTTCTATGGTATCGATGTTGGGTGTTCCCAGCAATCGATCGGGTTCAAAAAAATTATATGCATATATTTCGGACGTAGCAGTATGATGCTGATAAATTCACCGGTCTCCTGGCCATGAACTCCAAAAAAAACGGACAAAAAACCCATTCTGGACCTCCTATTGTATCGATTTTGGGTGTCCCCAGCGATCGATCCGGTCGAAAAATTATATGGTTGTATATTTCCATTCGGAAAATATTTTCCGGTAGTATTCATCGGACTCCGACCCATAACCTCCAAAAAATCGATATAGGAGTGAAAATCGCTTCAAGTCTGAGCCCCATTTCCAGGTCTTCCCAGCAACCGATCTGGTCGAAAAAAAATCTGTAGTATGATCCTTCATCAAGCAACTAATTTCGAAAGTATACACCGGTCTCTTGCCCAAAACCTCCAAAAAAACCGACAAAAACCTGATTTCAAACCTTCCATTGTGTCGATTTTTGGTGTTCCCAGCACACGATCGGGTTGAAAGAAATTATATGCATATATTTCCGACGTAACAATATAATCATGATAAATTCACCGGTCTCCTGGGCATAACCTCCGAAAAAACGGACAAAAACCCCATTTCGGACCTTCTTTTGTATCGATTTTTGGTGTTCCCAGCACACGATCGGGTTGAAAGAAATTATATGCATATATTTCCGACGTAACAATATAATCATGATAAATTCACCGGTCTCCTGGGCATAACCTCCAAAAAAACGGACAAAAACCCCATTTCGGACCTTCTATTGTATCGATTTTGTGTGTTCCCAGCGATCGATCGCGTGTATATTTCCATTCGGAGAATATTTTCCGGGAGTATTTATCGGTCTCCGACCCATAACCTCCAAAAAATTGACATAGAAGTGAAAATCGCTCGAAGTCTGAGCCCTATTTCCAGGTTTTCCCAGCAACCGATCTGGTCGAAAAAAAATCTGTGGTACGATCCTTCATCAAGCAACTAATTCCGAAAGTATACACCGGTATGAGCAATGTCGTCACTAATTTCTAGAGAAGGGTGCTCGTTATGTGTCACTTATATACCATGGAAGACGAATACACCACCCGGACTTCACACGCAGCGTAGCCTCGAAACTCGTCGGCTCCAGCTTCTCACGCGTGGCATAGTGGCTCTTCCCAAAATCGGCACATTTTTGTCAACTCGCGATTCGCGCGAACACCACCCCCTCGATAATTAACGATCAACACAAACTGAAAACTCGCGAGTCGCGGTTTGTATTCACGTCGACCATGTCGATGGCGCAAGCTGACGATAAAGACTGGCCGCTATTATACGAGGTTAGTCACAGCAAACATAGAGTCTAAAAATTTAAGCCAAATTTTGCCCACAATCTGACCTGTCCGAAATGGCTAAATAATGGACTTCTTTTTTGTGCTTGAACGGTTTGACTCTGATCGATAGGTGGCGCTGTGACAGGATTTGCTTACCCACTCTAGTTTTAGCAACCTAGAGCTTAGACCACGAGCCCCGACTTCTCCTCCGCGTACAGTTCCTCATGGGAAACTCGACACATCTTTTGAAAATGATGGTTATGACCTGACCACCCCGATACTTTCGCTCGAGCACATGAGCTTTTCTACATGATCTATTAATATCGAAAATACTATAAGTATCTGAATAAATTTCCACTCGTCACTAATTATTAAATTACTCATAATTATGCCATGATCTGACCCATAATATGCCCAAATTTCGTCTATATAAATTTAGGCCACGAAACTTTGTTCCCCGGTTGGATAAAAAATATGGCTAAATATTAGATAAAAATGGCCAAATAGACACACTCCATAAATGGGCCATTTATGGCAGGAATATCGTTTCATCCTCGGGTAAAATATGGACAAATTTTTTGACCATTTTTAGGCTTTAGAAAAATCCTCATGGCCAATTTTTAGCCATAAATGAAAGTGGATTTCTACCAGGGCTATTTTGGGTCGGAGAAACATAGATATAGATATCCTGTACCAGCGGTATTTTTTCCCTTGTAATTTTTGAACAGCAAAAGGAATATTGCAAATACAGGGGCTTTCGTGACTTTTAGGGGTCAACAATAGCTGTATTTGCGATAATTCTTGACTTTAATGAATCACGGGGAGACCCACGGGGCTCACTGTGCATTTTTCTAACATTCGGCACGTGGAAATATGAAAGAACGAAAGTTTTAGACTACTCCTAAGTGACCCACGCATTCCTCAGGACGAGCGTCAGCACAAAGAAGTACTTTTCGGTACTTTCGACTGTATTTTCACTACGTCACCGAAAGCTACGCCGAAAAGTTGGCACATCCAATCTTAGCGTACTCTATTCTCGTCCTTCTTAGCGTTCTTTTTTCTATCCTTGTCTCAACTTCAGAATGCTTTTTGCCGAATCGCAAAATTCGATTTGTAGCCAATTCTACGCTCGCACTACTATAAGACGTGCAGTGTGCCTAATTTGTCTCCACAGCCAAGCTTTGACGAGTTGAAGTACGTTGATAAGTATTATGATGAGACAAAACTACGAGCAAAACAAAAACAGTGTGGGCAAACTAGGCATACTTGCACCATGTTATTTCGATGCAAAATGACCGATATGACCCGAGGATCGATTTCTGCCGAGAGGATTATCTCTCAGAGGCGATTCTTATGCGATTCAAATAGAATTCTGACATTCTAGCCCAATTCCAGGTTCAGATTAGGTTTCAGCGTGGAAAAATAGTTATGATGTTACTTCCTGACTCCAAAATGATGTTGTACGTTGATATTGATCGAGAATAGCGAATCGAGTTGATCTATGACTCAACTATTGGGCTGAATCAATAGTGAAACCCTGAAACTCAAACCTCACAGTTGTTTGCCATTCTCATTGTCCACTAGCGATTCGTGTGCAAATTGGGCTCGACTTGGAGGATATACGTGGGCTGCTCTATACGTGTAGAACAAGAGCGGATGACAGGTGCTGGGACGGGGCTGCGGAGGGGACACGTTTCGACTATTAGGCCTTCGACAGCCTGATGGTCGCAGGATCGCGTCCGCCTAAAAGCATTCTCGAATATCGGCGAGCCGCGACGCTTATCGGGTCAGATCTCGGCTCTCGATCGATCCGAGACGGGGGTGCGATTACCGCGTGACAAGACCGCCACCTCGTTTTGCTCCTCTTGATTTTGCTGCTCCCGAACCCGGCATTGGCTGATGGGTACTCGACCAACTTCTCTCGAAAGGCAAATTTTTCACACTAGTTTTCGGATGCATGAGAGACCCTTTATCAATATCACCTGAATCGAGTATGAAATATAGCAGGCCGGCCATCAGTTTCATATGAGATGACTATAACATGAATTCCAGAGGATATTTATTGTAATTGCAGAAGCAATCGATTCACAAACTTCGGCCCAGAGGGCTAGTCTCACGTGCTGAAAGCAAAAGCGAGCTCTTGAATGAGAGCAATACCGAACCTGAGTTAGACCGTGAGTGAAAACTTTTGAAGGTAGACCTGAAGAGGTGAGAGCCGGACACGCTAGGAAACTCGATGCTCATATCTTATCTGCTCGCTTCATTATTTCCCCATGGGAAATCAAAAGTCATCGAGATACTGCAGGCGAGCAAACACGGCTGAGCTCACTACACAAAAAAGTTGTGCATGCTCGCCCACGCGACTGAGTCCATCGGTTTGGAGTTCCTGGTGTGTCGGTTGTCGGGATTTTTTACATGTGCCGTTGATGATGAGTAGTGACTCACACCTGGAAAGACAAAAATGGTGCTTAAAGCCGGACTGTGAAATCTGGGCCTGAATTGTCTGTCTCGGGAGCCTTGTTCGGTATGTGCCGAGTTAGTAGGTTACCCCTTTCAAAACTGTCAACCGCTGTGGAGAGATATGTCATCGCGACGCGACACCGCGAATCGCTAATCCCAATTGATTGAGACATGATTTCGACATTGCCTCGGACGATCGACGACTGTCAATAATCAATTCCAAAGTGCCCTGACTCGCGACACTGACGCAGCCATTGACGAACCCACATACCCCATTTTATTTGTCTCTCCTACCCCCTCACAAAAACATACGAGATTCTTGTCTCGAATTTATTGGGTTAACCGACTAGGCGAAATCTCGTTTCGATTTGATTCGGAATTTTTGCAACAACCATGTCGTTTGGCACTCGAAAAGCTTGGGCAATAACGTTCATTCCGACATGGGATCTCACTCTATTCTGGTATTTTTGCACAAGTTGCCCTTTTTAAGATAGCACGCGAGGCGATTTGTTGCAAGATCTATAGCGCCAGCCAATTAAGTGCGGTGGCAAAAAAGAGAGACCAATCTCAAAACATTCGAGATAGGATAAGGCAAACGACCAGCGATTCGCATACCTTTGCCAAACTTGCATCCGTGTTTGGAATACAAAGAACAAAAAACTGAGGTGTTCCAGAGGCTCTCAAATACTCACTTACGAGATCACGATGTTTATGAGAATCTCGACCAGGCTGATGTACAACAATCTGAATTTCGATTTTCAAGAAATCATCTGGTATCACAGAGCTTGTCTTCGTCCGAGCGATTCCATCAGGAAACTCCTTCTTGCAAAAGTTCGTACCTTTTTTTGCTGAGACTATTATGGATAAAAAACAAACCTATATCTGACAGCTGTTCAGTGCATCCTAGAGAAGACAGATGAAGCTAGGAGAGACTCTTACAAATCCCGCACTCCCATTCCACCACAGTTAGTTAAATGTTCAATTCTTCGATGATTACTTGGGAATTTTTTTTCACAGAAATTCACTATCTTCAAAATTATTTCAATATGAATTTCTTGATACGAAATAATAAACTATTTAGCATAGAAATATTTCTAGATTGGGATCGTTGTTGCTTTTGCTGAACTGAGCAATTTTTCTTCTCGAATGAGCTGAGCACAGTATTATTTCATTGATTGCTGTTCAAGTGCTTGATGATAGTCAGCAGAACCTGGGTAGGTTATGCTGGAGCTTATTCTACTTTCGAGTTCAGACGTACTTTCATTGTATTTGATGATGAGACATTTCCCAAATCGGTACGAAACATTCTCTCATGAAGCTAAGCCGATCCAAGCTCGTTGGCGGAATTTAGATCCAACTATGACGATGAATGACTGAAGATGGATCACCAATCATGGTCCCAAACCTTTGAAGTGAGCACCCTCAAACGATCCCCAATCAGTAATATTGAAGTTCATTGAAATCTGGTAATGAAAATGAAAGGCCCAGCCAGTCGGTGTGCATCTTGGTTTCCACGTTCAGAGACTGGCAAAAAAGCGACAGCAAAAATGTCAGTTCGATAAAAAATGTTGTGGTCTTATTCCTTGTATAAGGATCATAATAAGAAGAGTGAGCCGTTCGAGTGAAGGTGTAAATTCGCGAAGGCAAGTGCGAGCGCACTGCTCGAGTAAAAAATACTGGAAACGAGGCGCCAGTGATTCACGCAAACTCGCCTTTTTGGTCGAACCAAGTCGTAAATTAGCTGATCAAATGCTGCAGCTTCGCGTGGCTTTCGCGTGAAATAGAGACGTTGTTCGAGCGGACAACGAAAGAGAAAGGCTAAGAGGAGATTAACGAGTCGCGAAACTTTGCTGGCTCTCTTTTGTCGCTCATCTCTTCTTCAAACATCCAGACGCAATTTGTTCATTTGATTCAGATCATAGTAATCTTGATCTGACGATTCTTTGACCCAGAAAAAGGCCAAACTTTCATGGAAAAATTGAACGAAGTTGGTTGTAGAATTGTGAGCTTCGCCGACGAGTCTATTGGCCGGTAGTTACAGTCTTAGCTATTATTAAGAGTACTGTACCCTTGATAGAAATTGTGAGCATCTTTTGGCCAAAAACTGACCAAGTCTAACTTAACTGCATTATCACTATAACTATTTATTGCAACACTCCATTTCCCCCTTGACGTCGTTTTTCGTGAATCCAAACAACTTTGAGTAAGGAATTTTGTGGTCTGTGTCGAGAAAATTTTTGTCTTGGGTACTGGCCCCAAGTGAGGCCTATTACGAGACATTTTAGTCAAACACGTGGCTTCGATCCGTCACAATGGATCGGGAGCAAATACAAATAAGGTTTCGGAACTGGGAAGTCCGGAGCAATCCGTCGTAGAGGTTAAAATGCAGGTGTGCAGATCAGGCGAGAGCAACCGATACGTGAAACGGGTTGTGGCAATTACAGTATCTCGCGAGGACCCACACACCTCGTGCTTCTGCGCAGATAATATGCTAATCGCAGCGATCAGAGGATCGCGGCACATGACGCCACTGTCCGAGCATATTACGAAGCAAGGCAGCAAAAAAAACTGGAAGCAAGTGTGTCCGAAGCGATGATTCGTGGGAAAGGCTCGCATATCGCATCGGCCTCGGCATCGGCAGCCAAATGAGATGCGATTTCGCGCGGCGGTGGCGGCAACGGTTGAGAAGGCTATCGCGCAGCATCGCTAACTAAATAGACCCATCGCGCTTAATGGGCAGCTCCCGATACCTTTTCTCGCTTTCGATTCCGCCTCTCTTGCGAGGCGATATCTGATGTCCCCAATACGTGTAGCATATAGGACATCCGACGAGGGCGGATAGTAAATTTGCTTGGATAGAAAACCTATCGAATTATCCACAAATTGTACAGAGAGAAATGATGGAGCGTTTTAGTTTGGAGATCCGATCGTTCGATACGTGCTCTTCGTCACCTCGGGTTACATTTTATGACTTGATTGTGGGTGTGAACTCACAAGTGGAATGAATAATGATGTTTTGGATGGTGAGCTTGAAAAATTCGTCGGTTGAACGTTTTTGGAATGATGATGCGGTACGTTTAATTTTGATTCAAACAACAACATCTCCAAAGAGACCTTAAGCAGAAGGCTTGGCCAAAAAACCTCAAATCATTATAATCAAATTGCAGGTGAAAAGGTAGATATGAGGTAAGTGTGCCTAATATGCCCCCACTCAAGTCCTTCAATATACGAAGCCGCAGACCCTGCCGCGCATTTTTTTCATATTTGTTACGTTAAAATATGAGAAGATCAACGATTTGGACCAATCCTGAATGACACGCGCATTTCTTGGATTAAAACAGTAGTTTTTGATACTCTCGATTTCTTTTTTGTTAGTCTCAACGTACCTTAGCTCATTTTCTTTGTTTTTGTATCAACTTCAAGATGATTTTTACAAAATTGCAAAATTCGATTCCTAGTTGATTCTACGCCCACACTACTAAAAAAAGTGCGATGTTTCTAATATGCCTCCACCCCTTTTTCCGCATTTGCGCAATGCCGCAAGTACTTTTAGCACTTTTCTGTCGAGATAACATCATTTTCAGGTGTATTTAGCGAGATCCAGCAGTATGGAACCTTCAAAACGCACCAGATCTCGCGAAACATGTTAAAAATTGATTCTTATGTTAATTTTGAGAATACGTACACTCTAAATTGTGGAGAATACCGTGAATCATGGCGATTTATCCATTCAATATATTACCGTCATGCTCCGGAACCAATATCGCTCTTCCAGAGCTTCAGAATCGCGAAGTGTCTATGGGGGCATATTAGGAACACATTGGTAAAAACTTGCGAAAAAATCTTTTTCTGCAAAAACCAAGATAGCTCGGCTCAATTCTCTTGAAATCAAACGTCTCTTAGCTCATTTCAAAGGACTTGAAATTATCCTAAAAACCAGCTAAGAGAATGCGTTCAATAATATTGAGATGAGCCAGAACTGTGAGCAAAACAAAAGCAGTGGGGGCATATTAGGCACACTTACCTTATTCAGTGTCAGTGATAGTGTGACGCATTTAATTTGACAGAAAGAAAATGTCGAACCGCTCACTAGATTTCTCGCTCTGGTATACCAAGCCTTTTCTACCATCAAAAACAGGTTTTCGTGGTGTAAAAGAGGTATTCTACACGAATAAGCTGATTAAACCGTAGATTAGACAATGTACTTGAGGGTCGTTGTGACCCGTATCTTTGGAATTGCTTGGGGTGAAAAATCATGTTATAGCCGGGTAGGATTTTTGTAATATGTAATGCATAGGAAAAATTTGTTCCCGGAGATCGGCATGCCGACCTATCTCCAAGGGAAAATAGAGTCGCGTAACGTGAAGTTGAAACGAGCAGTGGCAGCAAGCAGGTGATCCGTAGGCAATGTCGAGCGGTGACATTATCACGGCGCGATATGACTCATGGGCGCGAGCTGCAGCGGGTACAGCAGAGGGTTGCCTGCATATCAGCGTGGGCGAAGAGTGCAACGCGATAAGGGTGGGCTTCGGCGAGACCAGGCTGCTGCTGCCCTCTCTGGGTTGGAATTTCGATTATAGCCTTGGCGCGAGAGGTGCTGCCCCCGTGGCCAGCCGGCCAAGCTCGAAGTGCACGTGCGAGTCTAGACTTGCTTGCGGCTCGTGCCGCGGACCCCGCGTGTGTTGTGATTGTGCATCAAAGGGGCGGATTGCGAGATCCACAGGTGCTACATATCATCCCTGGTGCCGGATGTTCGAGCATCACGTCCGTGCAATTGCACAAGTGCCACTTAATCAGTGACTGATGTTGTGACGAGTGAGGACAAGTACAGAGTGCAATCGGGAGGATGATGCAGAACGGGGAGGCTGTGGTGCGGAGCGATCGGCCGGCTCTAAATGTGAGAATTCAATTTTTTCGGATGATGCTCTTCTGTTATTGTCTCCACGCGCTGGTTCTTATGAGAATCGATGCCCCGAGACTACCACTTGTCTCGCATTTACGCTTTATTTTCACCGTCATGATCCCTCTCTTACGTCGTCATTCTCGTTGGATTTTGCCACACAACAAATCATACCCTCTACTAATTGCCCTTCGATCGGCCATAGCACTCGGTAGCATGGCTGCTGTATTCGATTATCGATGGAAAGGATGCGTCAGCGGGGCAAACCCTCCAGTTGGCTCCCATGGCAGGCTCGCTAATTGAGGTTATCAGCTTCCTGACTTCCGCGTTGCAGAACTTGCAAGTAATCGAGTCAAAACCCGTAAATAGATTAAATAGGCGGATGCTTCTTTATTCGAATGGTGAACCATATTCATAGTAATCAACTTTGTGGATTTTTAAGAAATCTATCAAAAGGTACTCCTGCAAAATTTCGCTAAACTGAAATTAGATTTGAAAATGATCAATTCCTGAGACTAATATTGATCATATCCCAAAAAGCGGTGCGTCGGAAATAGTAATTTATACCTGCGTAAAGCTACAGATATAGTTCCACGGCAATGATAACGAATGGGAATGATCTTATGCAATTTATCGACGATTTGAATTGTTGTACATGATCGGGGCAAGTTGCGTAAACACGTTTGTACACTTTCAGAAATTAATCTTTGTGAAAGTTGAAACATCTCGGTTCCAGTTCATCAAAATGAGACACACTTCGGCTCATCGTGAAGGTCCTGAGACAAGCTTTAAGATAAATTAAAGCACGTTGAAAAGATTGAGGTAACTCAAAGTTATTGAGAAAATGGCTTAACAGAGGCAAATTGGGTACCTTTGCCTTATACCTCTCTCAGCGCACCTACACTCTCAGCGCAGGGTGCACATTAAATCGGTGCATTGGAGTTTTCTTTCTCGTTATAACTCTCATCAGTTCAGAGGTGGATCATCCGTGTTTTTGTATTACTGGGGTACATTCGGCTGAGATGGGGAATGTTATTTCGTTGATTTTTCAGATTACAGTTAGGTCAAAGCCTCAAGGCATCAAGCGAAATTTCGCCCCAAGGCCAAGCTGACTCACCATGGGTTAGGAAAATTTCAACTTTGATACCACCAGCTCGGCAGAAAAATCAATCAATTTTATTAAGAATTCAATCAAGTGGGTCAGACTTATCTATCATCGAGCTTTGGTTGGATAGAAAGCTTACTCAGCTGATTGGAGATTTTCCTTAGATCGTAGAGATATTCTCCTGACATGAATAAGCTGGCAAATTCGAGATATTAACTTTAGCGTCAGAAGATTTTTGGAAACATGACCAACTCCGTACAACTTGGAGTGATGATCATTGTTACCTTTGCCAACGGTGCTGCGAGCTGCTCGAGCCTTACTCGAGGCTTTACTCTTGCATCGCGCTACCATATTATGCTCAACAACTGCATTGAGCCTGAGCCGAGGTGCGATCAACTTGGATTATTCCGTATTATTAGATTAGATCCGTCCGCGCCACCCAAAGGGCAAGCACCTGCTCTACGCTCGCGTCGGATATAAGAGTCTCGGGAACAGAGCTCATAATCGATATCGAATACAATCAGTACCACCGCGAAGCCGGGTCTGGTTAACCGCGCAGCGCAATCGGCCGTTGAAGAACAATCGAATCGAGGGCGAACGGGTGCATCATCCATCCGAGTGTTGTATTAGTCAATTGGCAAAGGTCATCGAGCTCGGCCTTCTGCTGCTGCCTGGCGAGCCGATTGAAGGAGGAAAAAAAGCGGTGAAAAAATGGGGCTTGGTTCCCGCTCACTCGAGCAGCACTACAAGAACAAACGGCAGCCACGCGGCGTGACAGGTGCGCTCACCCCGCGCCCCGAGTAACACCTGGACGAGCATCGCGGCGGTGGTATTACGGTTGCCAACACCGCAAGCATATGCAGACAGCAAACATACTCAGACAACACCCACTGAGAGAGAAATTTTGGTAGTAAGGCTATACGCTTTCGCGTAAGACCAAAATGGTGTTTTACTGCAGAACGATATACCAATTTTGTCATCGCATCAATCCATCAGATCAGTTTGGCAGTCTGGTATTACTGCCAGAGTAAATGAATACGGGACGTAAATTTCGAATGCCTCGATACTCGATGGGATCACAGTCACATTACGGTTATCTTATCACAAGAAGCCGTCAAGTTTTTTGCACGTAATGATAACTATTGAGGATCATTATAATCCAAAGATTTTTTGAGGTTGCTCATACAGATTACTGCAATAACAAAGTCATTTTGCCTCGGTTACAATTCAGTATTGGTCCGACGGCAATACCACGTAATAATACAGTCGTATTCTTCAGACGGCGATATTTTATTCTCACAATCAGTGCTATACGAGCGTGTTATGTCTCGCCACCGTCCGCGTTCCGTCCTGGAAATTTTATACCTACCGCTATTTACTTGCAAATGAATTGAGATTGCATCCTGGCTAGCTGCCTGCGCATCTGCAGGACTAGTTTGGATGGCACATGAATAATGAACTGACTCAAAACAGCTGAAAATATTGTTAACACGTTCGAAAACCGACATTCCGTCCCAGAGTGCGAGAAGTACAAACGCGTGGTTTTGCACCTATATTGGCTTTTGATTTGTGATCAGTTTAGTATGTATATACAAGAAATCTAAGAACTTTCGTGGGTCCCACCAGTGGAACCCGTCGCACACAATTAAGTCAGCATATACATTACACAATTATTCAGTCACACACAATTATTACAGGAGTGTAATAGAACCGTCTGCTCGGCCAGTGCTGTGGCAAGTCATCATCTAGATCTGCATCTCCAGCTGGAGATTCTCTTTCACCATCTGACAACACCAGCAAAAATTTGGATTTCAATGCTATTATGAAACAACTTAAGACCATGGAAAAATCTATGAAATCTGATGTCGAAAAGACTATTAAGACTCAACTCAGTGATATTGAGAAATCCATGACTAACATTGAGTCTAAACTGATGAAACAAGACAACAAGATATCAACAATAGAAGCTGAAGCGGATAGACTTGGGTCTGATGATAAGGCAACCAATGATGGCCTTGAACAGTGTGAATCTGATATAGTGGTGATTCATGATGCAGTAGATGCAATCAAGAACAAGATTTCAACTCTAGACACTGAAGCTATTTGTGCTGAGATTAATGACAGAGCCAGACGTCAGAACAACAATGTCAAGGAAACTCAGAATGAAAATTGTTTCAATAGTGTGTCAAATGTTCTGTCTAAAATTAAGGAATAGGGAACACGCATGTGTCAGATTTAAATAGTTTAGCTTATTCAGTCGATAGTCGATGTAAAAAGAATAACTTCTGTGAAAACAGAAAATTTTTAAACGCTTTAAATTTTTTTGAGAGTCGATTGAAATTGGCCATAATTTGCACCCTCGTTCAAATCGATGTCACGTGATTGCTGTCTGCCGCCGAGCCGACTGTCAGCAATCCAGCCAGGTTTGTTCGTCGTATAATTAGGGTCCCTAGATCGTCTACTACTTGTGTTGTGTCCGTGTGCCATTCAATATTTCACTCAACCATTTGTCGCAAAAAAAAATGAAATCATGACAATTTAGAGCTGTGAATGTGAGTTTCCCTGTGATGGGTGCTAGATCAGATATCAAAGGCAACACCGAGTTCTCCATGAGTTTGTTCTTTCATCAGATGAGTATTCTACCAAGTACAAATATAGGATGAACCAACTGAAATAGAAGAACTTTGTTCTTGGTGAAGAGATTCCACTTTATTTTCAGGTTTCTGGTATATCGGAATACAATGCGAATGTTGAAGCCATACAGGCCTTGATGCCACTGACCTAAATCAGTACTCAAAATATGTGATTGGCAGACCATAAGATGATGTTTTCACCACTCCATATGTCCATATCTTTCTATCCAGTCCCAAAACCCAGTGAAGCATCTGAATGCCCAAGTACAGCAAGGGGGAATGATGAGTTTATGTGGACAAATTGGAAATCAGACGAGTATTTCTCAAATTACAGTTCTTCATGTTCTAACGTCATAGTGCATGTTCCACACATGTAACTATCAGTTGTTCAGTTGAGATAAAATCTTTAGCCTCTTATATGAGATTATCCTGTGTTGACTATTCTCTATGAAGTCAACCGTTAAATTTCAGGGATTCCAGTTGTAGTCGGATTCATAACTGGGGTAGAAAGATTCTATGTATTTCGCCACCACACTAGTCTGTGCTGACATTGCGTATTGGTGTTGGTCCCTTGGTACGGGTGTTGCCATTCGCACTTTGTGAACTATGTCCAGCACTATTAACCAACCAATCTGAAGCTAAGCAGAAGAATAAGTTGTTACATATATAACATGAAGGATGAAGTGGGACATGTTCTTGTTGCAGATTGTATCAGCACAGAAAAATTTTTCATCAATGGAGATGGCTCTTTATTCATAACATATATCATGAGAAGTGATGGCTCTTGGACTCTCAAAATACACAATTGTATTACATCTCAGTATAGACCACAACAATCTTGTAGCAGAATAAACCTAGTCCACTCCAATATCACTAATACTGTCACTGACCTCAATAATCCAGAAGATTAAATATTACCAAAGAGTTTTCACATCATTTAATAGAAAAAGAAGTGTTTATTGAACTGCATCTATTACTCAGAGGTTCGCTCAGTGCTGATGTAATCTGCAATAAAATGAATTCCACTCAATCATTTATCTTCATTCCCAGTCTCTATTGACATTGTCCGAAACTCACTCTAGACTTACCCCAACACCTGTATTCCTTTGCTATGCTTCAGATTGTTTGGTCTATGGCGATAAACACTGTTTGCAAAGTGATAATGACAACAACCGTACCAAGGGACCAACACCAATACGCAAAGTCAGCACAGACTAGTGTAGTGGCAAAATATATAGAATCTTTCTATTCCATTTAAGAATCTGACTACAGCTGGAATCCCTGAAATTTTACGGTTGAGTCTATAAAGAATATTCCATCTTGAGTCAATGTCGGATAATCTCATTTAAGGGATTAAGGATTTTTTCTCAACTGGACAACTTATAGTTACAATTGTGGAACATGCACCATGGCGTCAAGACATTGAGAACTATGAACTGAGAAATACGTGTCTGAATATCCAATTTGTACACATAAACTCACCGTTCCCCCTTGCTGTACTTGGGGATTCAAATGCTTCACTGGATATTAGGACTGAATGAAAAGATATGGACTTTGAGTGGTGAAATCATCAAACATGGTTTGCCAATCACATGTTTTTGAGTATTGATTTAGGTCAGTGGCATCAAGACCCGTATAACTTCATCATTTGCATTGTATTCCGATACACCAGGCACCTGAAAATAAAAGGGAGCTCTTCACCAAGAACAGAGTTCTTCTATTTCAGTTGGTTCATCCTTATTTGTAGTTGGTAGAATACTCATCTGATGAAAGAACAAACTCAACAGGTATCTGGTCTAGCAGCTGAGTGACGTGTCTGGGACTCACTTTCACAATTCTAAATTGTTATGATTTCATTTTTGCTACATGTTGTTATTATCAGATAACACAAGGGTACACAACACTGCAGCCGACTGATAGTGCATGGCTTGTTGACTCAGTCGTATGTTGTTACACGTAGGGTTAGCAGAATGTTATGCAGGTGCAACGTGCAGCTCACGCGAGTAGGTAATGATACGGTCAATCCTAACCTACGACGTGAACCGTACCAAGACGAACAAACCCAGCCGATTGCTGACAGTCTGGTCCGCGGGAGACAGTGATCACGTGACATCGATTTGAACGGACATCGAACTTTCAATAATTCTTTAAAAATACTTATCGTCCACCAAACAAAAAACTGTATTGTAACTTTGTTTTTCACGTTGTCAACTTCAATTCAACAAAGTGATTTCATTGCATGCGTGTTCTCTATTGAAGAATCCTGTCTTCACTTGCAAGCGGATTGGTATACAGAACCCACACTAAATAATGGAACAGGTAGGGTCTCACTCAAACAGTGATATTTCCAATTTGATTGGTCGTACGGGAATTTTGGAAAGAGGATTTTGAAAAGCACAAAAAATCTATCAATTCATGGGTTTTGATAATTTCTCACGTGCTTTTTAAGTGCCCGTACAAGTAGTTGAAAATCCGAAAAAATTCTCCTTTAAGGCGATGCGGTCACCGTGCACGCTGAATTTTGTTCACAGAACTCTCAAAATCTTTTCCAATATGGGCTAAACGACGAGTTATCCAGGCTTTATTATCATCTAACTTGGCCTGGATAACTCTTCGTTTAGCCCAAATTGGACTAGATTTTGAGAGTTTTGTGAACGAAAATGTGCCAATTTGTAGGTTAGAAAGTACCCGCGGGCAAGTTGTTCTCGTTTATTAGTGATAGTCTTGTGATTGGTGACAAATAATGAGTTGTCCACCACAATTCAGATGATAATACGTAATGGACAAATCGTCTCCAACTTCGTTTCGTGAAAATTTTTTGATTTACATCCAAATAAGATATAATTTCCGGGTTGCACGGTGACCGCATCGCCTTAATCAATCACCTACAATTTTGACGGGAGTGATTCGATCACAAAAATAATCACGGGATCTTGTAGATCGTTCAAAAATCTAACAATTTAGTTCCTTGTGAAATTGACGTACAACCCTTCCCGTCTGACTTACGAGCTCCGAAAGAAAACTTTGTATCAACATAGGGTGCTTATAGAGATACCGGGCCTGGCACCTGTTTGATTTTCTCTAGCTCCACTATGGGACAAGATTGAATTTAGAAAATATCATGGCACATGATTTTGACGTAAAATGATCTCATCCTTCATAATATTCCATCAGATTTTGAAGATTTGAGGTAGCAACGATTTCTCGAAATTTGATGTGAAAATTTGTTACGGCTCATACCTGACCGTAACGGCTACCGCATGAAGATGACCGACCTCGAGCGAGAGGCAGGCACAAACCTCGAGCCGCTGCAAGCTCGAACCTGTTCAACCCCTCTCTTGGAAGAGAATAAAGAGAAGTCTCAGCCTGGGAAAGAGTATAAATACGGAGGATTCTGGAGCCGTAACAAATTTATGAATTTCGTGTTTTGCTCCTGCAGGTCACATTTGAGACAAAATCTGATGGAATATTCTGAAAGATGAGATCATTTTACGTCCAAATCATGTGCCATAATTTTTTCTAATTTCAATTTCGTCCCATAATAGAGCGAGAGGAAATCAAACAGGTGCCAGGCTCGGTATCTCCATAAGCACCCTATGTTGATACAAAGTTTTCTTTTGGAGCTTGTAAGTCAGACGGAAAGGGTCGCACGACAATTTCACAGAGGACAAAATTTTTAGATCTTGAACGATCTACAAGATCCCGTGAGTATTTTTGTGATCGGATCACTCGCGTCAAAATTGTAGGTGATTCATCGAAGGAGAATTTTTTCTGATTTTAAACCACTTGTACGGGCATTTGAAAAGCACGTAGAAAATTATCAAAACCCACGAATTGATAGATTCTTTCGTGCCTTTCAAAACGCTTTTTTCATAACTCCCGTACGATCAATCGAATTGGAAATCTCACTGTTTGAGTGAGACCCTACGTGTTCCATTATTTATGGGGGGTACTGTATACTCAGCGAACAAGTCTAGGCCCATTCTTGTCTTTTTTAGCAGTTTTAGTGATGCCCTGTGTGTGCTCAAAAACAGGGATAAGGCTGGTCCTCAGGTTGATATCTCTTCTGACCGAACTATGAATCAGCGACAACATCTGAACAATTTAAGAGCTCAGCTAATGTAACATAATGAACTTCATCCTGAGGATCCAAGAACTATCAAGTATGTGAACAGGACTCCTAGACTTGTGGCTGCCTCTAAGAACTCATCAAAGAACTCCCAAGAAACAGAGCCAGTAAATCAAGGTTGAATGAGTTGTACATATATTATCAGAACATACATGGAATGAAGGGCAAATCAAACAGACTCAGGAATTCTTGGCACACTCTATCCCCTGAGCCTGATGCATGTTTTTACTGAAACTTGGCCCTCGGTAGATATCACTACTGCTGAGCTTGGTCTTGTGGGGTATAAAGTATTTAGACAGGACAGAAATAATTTGAATAGCCCATGCTTTTGTGTTGGGGGTGTTCTAATTGCCATCAGTAAAAAGTTTGTGGTCAATGTAATTGACTCTGGCATCTTAGATGTGGAACATTTGTTTGTTGAGTTTTCTCTTTGCGGCCAGAGATACATTTTGATCAGCACATACATTCCTCCTCAATCTGGAATTTTGAAATACCAACGCCATCTAGAAGCTGTCTCAAGCATTGTGGATGATTTTGGTGAGCATAAACTGGTTCTGCTTGGTGACTACAATTTGCCAAATGTGTCTTGGATGACTGGCGGTGTCCTGGGTGTACAATTCAATGGTCCTTTGTCAACAGCCCTGCGCTCAGCAGCAGTAGCAGTATGTTCTTGTTTTACTTTTTCAGATCTAACTGACATATTTCCCATTCATCATAGTAAGAATTACAATCTTGATCTTGTATTTGCGTCCAGAAGTTGTCTGAGCAATGTTGATGTTTCTGATACTCTGATTGCGACAGATCAACATCACATCCCAGCTATGTTTTCACTAACGCAGAACTCCAACCATGCCCCTTCTCCATGTTCTAAGTTCATTGATAAAAAATTCTTCAAAGTTGACTATTCTAGAATTTCAACTGTGCTTGACCAGGTTGATTGGGACTTAGTTGTGTCCGGTGCAAATCCCGAAGTAGATATTTCATCTTCCTATGAAGTTTTGGATAACTGCATTGATGAACATGTTCCAACTGCCAGCTCTTCTGCACGGTGCTCTTGAACCAACTTTTATTGAAAGGTCTTTGCTGCTCCGAGATTCTTGCGGGATCTTTTTCAGCACGATTTCTGGATCATTTTCCAACAAGAATCAAAATATTTTTTCGAGCTGTTTTTTTTTAAACTCGAATTTTGAAATTTTCGATCGATTGACTCATCTAAATCACATTCATTCGACAATTCTCTCATGTGTAGAAGTTTCTGTCAATGATTCACTGTTAGGGCAACAAAATCGCGATGTTATTCATATCAATTCATTGAATTCTAAGATTACTCTTTGCTTGCGCCTTTAGTGCGTCGTCAAGTCACTTCAGCAGCGACAGCAGACGAGCCCGGGGTCGATTGCTCTCATTGCCTCTTTGTACATATGTTAGAATATACGTTACTATTAGTTTACAGCATAAATAATTTGTTGCTGTCATTTATATTCTCCTCACTCCACAATCATTCCATGCGCGGTCCATTCACTGTCTGCCCCTTTACAGCAGCCTTTTGGACAATAACTTGGATAGCTACTTGGATAGCTAAATTACAACTGATACCTTCACGCATACTCGCGCTGTTTACGATATTTCGCCAGATTCGAAAATTCACGGACTCAACAAGCGAGGTATTCCATTCACATGCACGACAAGCAGTTTCTTATGATCACGATTGCCGATATGGGAATTTTCGCCTCAAAAGAAAAGCTTCAAACGTCGAGTTTCAGATTATCAAAAAGTCAAACACGAAGATACCGTCTTTGTTAGCCACTTAATCATTAATGCTACATTCGGAAGTAATTTCGATCACAACTGTTGAGCATTTGGTTGAATTTATATATTTTAGATGTGATCTAGTGTTATCTTATAATTGTAACGTTGAACCCTGAGAAACTTGTCGGATGAATGTGATTTAGATGAGTCAATCGATCGAAAATTTCAAAAATTGAGTTTAAAACAAAACAGCTCGACAAAATATTTTGATTCTGGTTGGAAAATGATCCAGAAGTCATGCTGAAAAAGATCCCGCAAGAATCTCAGAGGAGCAAAGACCTTTCAATAAAAGTTGGTTCAAGAGCACCGTGTCTGCTAACAACTGGCATGCATGGTTCGACCATGAACTTATTAACTTGATTGAGGATGAATCTGTAGCGCATTCTATTAGCCTGGAGACTAACTCATTACAGGACTGCATCAAATTTGAAAAACCTAGGATACAATTCATCAGAAAGTCCAAAGATTTATATCCAAAATATATTGAGAATGGTGAGAATAATATATTCAAGAATGTCAAAGCTTTCTGGGGGCATGTTAGTAATCTACAAAATAGTAGTAGTATACCAGATAATGTAAAGTTTCAGAATAGATCTTCAAGCAATGGTTTGCAGTCAGCGAACTTGTTTGCTGCGTATTTTGGATCTCTCTATTCTAACTCTTGTCCCATGAATTTACGTACAGCTTTAGATGAATCATTTTATGAGATCAACTTTAGAATTAGTGAAGCTGAGGTTCGCGAAGTGATAAATGCGCTGAAGGAATCTAACTCCCCTGGTGCAGAGGAACTTGCACATATCTTGGCAAATCCGTTAACTTAGTTATACAATCTATCGTTACAATGTCGACATTTCCCCAGAAAGTGGAAACTGTCTTACATTATGCCAATTTTGAAATCTGGTGATGAATCTTAAGTGCTCAATTACCGTCCAGTATCTATCTCTAGTACCATTGCAAAGATATTTGATGCTATTATGTCAGAAAAAGTGTATGATATTTTTGTCAATTTGTTGCACAGGAACAACATAGCTTTATAAAGGACAGATATGTAGTCTCGAATTCACTCATCTATTCAGATTTTATCTTCAATGCACTTGAGGAACATTCGGAATTTGACTCTATCAATACCGGTTTCTCAAAAGCCTTCGATTAAGTTGATCATGGAATTCTTATTTATAAGTCATACGACTATGGGATAAATCATGGTTTAGTTGAGTGGATTTCCTCGTATTTTTAGATCGCAAACAGTCAGTTAGAATCAGTGAATCGTGCTCTGAATGGTTTTTCTGTAAGTCAAGGGTCCCGCAAGGTTCACACCTGGGACCGATATTGTTCATCATTTTTATCAATGTTCGACCATCTATTTTTGAGCATTGCCAGGTTCTGATATATGCAGACGACGTAAAAATATACTTTGAGATCAATTCGGTTCGTGATGCACTGAAGGTGCAGAAGGATCTTGGTGCCCTTGTCTTGTGGTCCATTACAAATATGCTCAACTTAAATGTATCCAAATGTCACATCATTTCTTTTATTAAGAATCGTGAGGTTATCGAGTTTGATTATCAATTCGGTGGTCAAACGCTGTCTCGTGTAAATTAAATTAATTAAGCGCCTGTCCAATTTTATCCGTCCGGACGCCTCGTATCGTGGTGGCTTCGTTGGTGCTGTTGGTGGGTCGGTGAGTTAGTGGGTCGGTGGGTCGGTGGGTCGGTGGGTTCGGTGTGTTGGCGGTCCAGTGGGTCAGTGTTGGTATTGTTGGGGTTGAGTGTGTTGCTGGTGATGGGAATGCTCCAAAAATAATTCAGCACACTGTATTGAGTTACTACTTTGCTTCCTTTATTCATTACATTATGTACATTTAACGAGCGAATGGATTCTTGATTGTGAGTAGAAATCATGAATTGTTGTGATGCTGTGGAGAATACATGATATTTCAAATTCAACACTACAAATGTGGGAATAATAGAAACTAAGGAATTCGACTAAATTTCTCCAAAAGCTATTCGAAATTCTGAGTTAATCACAAAATATTTTTGGATATACAACACTCGTGGTATAAATCTGAGTTCCAGCGAAAGGTGTTTCAGATGAATTGAAAGTATTTGTTCCCTGCTCTTCCTAGCACCATTTTTCATAACAATTTCCAAATTTTCTTTTGATGTGACTCTTGACAGAGCAACGTATAATTGCCCATGTGCAAATACTGGTGCCGGCAAATGGATCCCAACGTTTTCAAATGATTGTCCTTGAGACTTATTTATAGTAATTGCAAATCCGATTCTGAGAGAGAATTGTCGACGTACCATAGAGAACGAGATTTCATTCTTTGAGGATTTGACGTTGATTCTTGTAATGAATACCGCATCCTTTTTATTTTTCCCGTTAATGATTTTTGCAAAAATCACGCAGGTTTAGGTTAGTGTAGGTCGGTCTCATCCGGTGTAGTTCAATTTGGTTTGTTCTTGTTTGGTTTAGTTCACTCTAAGGGAGCCTCATTCGGTCTAGGTCTAATGCTAAGGTAATGACCTTATTATATATTTCACGTATATTAATTTTATCCGTCCGGATGCCTAGTATTGTGATGGCGTCGCTGGTGATATTATATAGTATCCAATTTTATCCGTCCGGATGCCTCATATCGTGGCGGCGCTGCAGGTGCTGTTGGTGGGTCGGTGGGTTAGAGGGTCGACAGATCGGTGGATCCGTGTTGGTGTTGCTGCTGATGGCTTTCGACTTATCCGTACGGATGGGCAGTTGATTTGATGGTCCGATCAGTTATTCTAGGATCCAATCAGTCAAAACTTTTCTTTCGGATCGATGGGCTGTGGCTGGGATAGAGGCTGGGGCAGGGTCTGGAGCTGTGACTAAGGCTGGAGCTTAGGCTTTTGGGGCTGAGTCTGGGTCTGTGGCTGAGCTGATGCTGGGACTAAGGCTAGAGCTGGGGCTGGGACTGATGCTGGGCTGCGGCTGGGATCGAGGCTGGGTCTAGGGCTACGGGTGGAGCTGAGGCTGGGTCTGTGGCTAAGCTGATGCTGGGACTAAGGCTGGAGCAGAGGCTGAGGCTGTGTTCGTGTCTGGGGCTGAGGCTGGGGCTAAGGCTGAGGCTGGGTCTGAGGCTGGAGCTAAGGCTGAGGCTGTGGCTCGGGCTGAAGCTAGGGTTGAGGCTGGGACTGAGGCCGAAGCTAAGGCAGTTGCTACATGCAGTCGTTTGAAGCGATTCTGAGACAGTGGGACAGCGCCTCCATGGGAGGGAGTGGTGGTGTTTGCTTCAAATAACATGGAGAAAACGGCTTGATTACCACTAGAGGCGCTGCCCACTGTCTCAGAATCACCTCAAACGACTACATGTAGCCGCATCCCGAGGCTAGGGGTGGACTGAGGCTGGGGCTGTTGCAAGCTGGGGCAGTGGCTAAGCCTGAGACTGACGCTGCGGCGGAGGCTGGGACTAAAGCTGGGCTGTGGCTGGGACTGGCGCTATGGCTGAGGCTGAAGCTGGTCCTGTAGCTAGTGATGAGGTTGGGCCTGTAGCTTGGGATGAAGTAGGGCTGTGGTCGGGTCTAAGGCTGGGCCTGTGGCTTGGGATGAGGCTCGGCTAAGGCTGGAGCTGAGTCTTGGGCTAAGGCTGGGGCTAGGGCGGGGCCGAAGCTGAGGATGGACTGAGGCTGAGGTTGTGACTGGGACTGAGGCTGGAGGTGTGTCTGGAACTGGGGCTGGGGCCGTAGATGGGGCGTGGCTGGAGGTGAGCTGGGGATGAGTCTGGGGCTGAGATCGAAGCTAAGGTTTCGGCTGGGGCTGGGGCCAATGTTGGGGCTGAGGCTAAGCTGGAGCGTCGCCGAGGCTGAGGTTGGAGCTAACGCTGTGGCTAAGTTTGAACGCTGCGGCTGTGACTAGGGACGAGATTGGGCTGGTGCTGGAGCTTAGGCTGGGGCAGGGGCTAAGCCTGAGACTGACGCTGGGGCCGAGGCTGGGGCTGGCGCTGGGTCTTGGGCTAAGGTTGGTGCCGAGGCTGAGACTGGGGCTGTGACTCAGGCTGAGGCTGGGACTGAGGCTAGGGCCGTGGATGGGGCGTGGCTGAGGCAGGGGCTGGGATTGGGTCTGAGGCCGTCGCTATGGGACTGGCTAACTGGGCGAAATTTCCAGCTGCTTACTGGAGATTCAGGAACCTCACTCACTATGCGCAACATTACACCAACTCAATAGTTCTCAATCACAGTTACTAGGTTACATCAAGGAAATTGTTTTTTCCGAATCCATTGTATTATGAAATCTCAACGTTACAGTGGTGAACTACAGAAGTATTTCAGGGGCTCATACCATATCAGAGACACTTCCAAGCCGGACGAGCGTTAGCGAGGTAGGCAATAACGCTAGTGCTATAAAAGACCTTGGCGTCGTTTTTGAAGAAAACTCTACTTTTAGTGAGCGTGTTGCTGTTATAGTTAACGAATGCAGCCGATTTCTGGGTTTCATTAAAAGAAATACTAGTGATTTCAAAAATGAAAGTATAAAGTATTTGTACACTACACTGATTCGTCCGAAACTCACGTTTGCTTCAGCAATATGGAGGCCTAACTCAAAATCTTTGATGTATGAATTTGAAAAAATTCAGCATAGGCTTTTAAGGTATCTATGTTCCAAGAAAAATGAACCAATGCATAGATTTGATCATGATTATGAAAAACAATACAAAAAATTCGGTATCGCTTCAATTACTGAACTATTTGATTACCACGACATTTTGACCTCAAGATGTGCATTGTATCTTCAAGATTCGAACTCATACATTTAATCTAAACTGATTCATTTTGAGCATTCTTATGGCACGAGATCTACTCAGTCTTTCAGAATACCACCACATAGCTCTCAAGGTACGAAGGAGTCGACACTCCGTCTCTGAATAAAACTATGGAATAAGCTTCTAAGCGATGTGGCTCAGAATCATGATAGTCCCAATTTTAAGTTTTTGACGAAAAACAATATGTGTCTTCATAACCCATAGATATGGAAATTTGGTTGTCATTTGAAGATTTCATTTGCTGAATAATTATTTATGATTAATTAGATGATTATGTATTTCCTTGATAATTTATATCGTTGCATTTTGTTATTCTTATCTGTGATCATATTTTTCAAAGAATCTTTATATCACCTATGTATACTTTACCTATGTATAGGGCCTTGTTGGCCGTTCGATTTTCCTAAATAAAATAAAAAAAATAAAATAAAAATTAAGTCCGACTCTTTTCAGTGCTACGAGTCCCAACGGTGGGACCCGCGGAAATTTTCTATCGTGCAATGGGGGATGAAGTGATTGATCGAACTACCAAAGTTAGTGACCCTAAGATGTAATCATTAGCTTCTCGGGAGCATTCGTTGATTTCCCGGTACCATTCGAGTGATTCGCGAGGATGGCCTGAATTGGAAGCTTTTGCCTCGTAAGAACCGCGGATTGCCATTGTGATCCACGCGAGTATGATTTTCTATCCTCGCGACTCGACGAGACACAGCTGCTTACTTCCGATACTCTTCAACTTCTCTGGATACAAAAAGTTCCTCATACGCGGAGAGATAGAGAAAGAGCAATTGCATTATCAACCATCTACTCGGTTTGCCTCATGGTCATTGCACGTCTATATTTCTGATAACTTGGCTCTATCTCGCTCAAATTACGCGTACTTGGGCTCATTTTGTAGCTTTTGACGTAAGCTTCTGAATTAGCTAAGATACGTTGTGAAATATTCAAACGGACTTGATATATTCACAATTTACTTGCTATTATTGTGTTATTCATCACCGTTTCCACGATAATTGAGTTTTTATGGCGTAGCTCGAACAAAACAAGTCCGATCCCTAAACTGGCCTGTACGCATGTTCTTGGCATCGTATATAGTATGTAAAAACCGCTATAGAAGCCATTGGATGTGTTTACGATATTTGGTGCACACTAGAGCCCGAACAAAAATGGGTCCCGCCCGTGGGACCCGTCGCAGCGAACGTGTTAAGAAACTTTGAACAAGATCAGGCCAATATCTATAGACCTACAAAAGGTTTCAACTCTTCAAGTACAGGAATCCCTCGTTATCCGCGGATTTTAGTACCCGCGGGTCGTTGCTTTGCGCCGGCCCCTTGTTATACGCGGGCTTAGTTTCGTTATCCGCGGATCGATGGTCATTACTGCTCGGAAATTGTCCTATTATTCTTACGCATTCAATGATCAAATGATCAATGACCCATGATCACATCGAATAAGACATGTATCTCAATCACAAGGTTAGAATGATCTCGTATCCAATCAATCTCAGATTCGCTCATTCGGACTAACTTAGACCACAGAAGTATTGAATATTTTACATTTGAACTACCGATAGGAAATCTTTCCCATGATGCACATGAGTAGACATCGGGGTCAAAAATGTTTGTTGAAATGATAGACCTTGAATTGTGGATAAACGATCCGGCGATGACTCATGATCTCATCATGATGACTGCGAATCTCAGTTTCACAGTTCACGGCTACAATTTGAAGTAATGCAAAAGACTACGAATGACCAGCAAAACTGTCAAAAATGACGATTCATCCTAAATTTTAAGCAACTTCTGATAGATTTCTTGGAGGTTTGAGCACTCATTCTTCCTTCGACCTCGGAGATTCGATGCTCTTATTTTATGAAAGCACTTCGCAATATTGATGCGTAAGCACCAATATGCAATTATGCACTATAGTCCAGTGGGTATAAATTTCTCACAATGCATTAGGTGGATCAATTCGTAAACAGCAAGCTGAGAACGGATTCTTATGCAGATTTTATCGCTGAATACGAATCCGAAGAGATCACTCGCGATTTTAATGGAGAAGTTGATCAAAAAGCAATTAAAAGCTGATAAAATTCAGTTTTTGGGTATTTGCGGGACGGTGGTTGCGCGGATCTCGAAATGGTTCCTCTAAAAGTTGTAGTTCTCTTCGAGATGCAAATTTTGAATCAAGTTACGATTAAATAGGACGTCTAGTTGCGGCGTAAAGTCAAGTAGAAAATTTGTCACAAGTCCCCGTGGAGGGGGAAGTTTCGCCACTTCCCCTCCGTTGCTCGTTGTGCCCAGCGCTGCAGGGACGGCATAGGGCCTATTGCACCCAAGATGCAACTTTCTCCTGCAGCGAGACTTCCCCCTCCACGGGGACTTGTGACAAATTTTCTACTTGACCTTACGCCGCAACTAGACGTCCTATTTAATCGTAACTTGATTCAAAATTTGCATCTCGAAGAGAGCTACAACTTTTAGAGGAACCATTTTGAGATCCGCGCTACCGCCGTCCCGCAAGTACCCAAAAACTGAATTTTATCAGCTTTTAATCGCTTTTTGATCAACTTCTCCATTAAAATCGCGAGTGATCTCTTCGGATTCGTATTCAGCGATAAAATCTGCATAAGAATCCGTTCTCAGCTTGCTGTTTACGAATTGATCCAAGCACAACTTTATACCCACTGGACTACTATGAAAAATAACTGTCAAAGTGCATTTGGCAAGGTGAATGGTTAGTCTCATCTCACATCCGTGCGCAAATGACTCTCCAAATTCTCGAACAGTTGGTCACGAAATTTTAAAAGGTTATAGACACAGTTGACCTTCCCTCAACAAACCCATGTTGTTCTTGGATAATCTTACTTATTGTGGGAAAACGAAATTTTCTCAACGACTGCAGCATCAAGTATTTCAGGTATTGCGCTCAATTGAGAGATCGGTCTATAATGAGTGACTCCATGTCCATTAGTGGCTTTGGAGACAGAATTTACAAAAGTGGAAAAATCTCTTTTATGAAAGACTCATTGAGGTTTCAATAGGGGTTCAGCACATTCTTTCAGTCGGCACATTGGTATCTGGTCAGGTCCATGGGTCAGCATCACGGGTTGATTTCTATCAAAAGTTTCAATAGAGCTAGACATAATAAGCGAGCTGACGATCAAAAAGTGGTTGATAAATTCCACCATCGATGAGACACACCCTCGCGAGGGCAATGCGCTCATGCTAAAAGGAATATCAACGAATGGACGTATTCTCCGCAATCCTTGAGGAACTAAGTATGACATCGAGCCCAATTTTTTGACAAAAGATCGACTTGAGAGACAGAGAGCCGTTTGTGATTTGATCAGAATGATAGCACGGTTTCGAGAGTACGAGCTAGCCATATGCGCACGTGTGTTCGAGTGGAACATCTTCCAGTACAAGGGTGACCCGGCAGCACAGTGCACTCCTAACAATTTTGCCATTTTCTGAGAATTCCCTCAAGATTTCTGACATTCGAGATCCGACAAGCATCGGTGGAAGCTATTGCGTGGAGCATTACACACTCAGTTGCGTTCGACACTCTCGGCGGGGATCGTGGAAAATGAAGTTGGTCTGTCGCGCACGTGCCCGCTTGTCGATGACGCCACTATATCCAATAATGTGACACGAGTGCTCAAAAGACAGCTCGTCAGAAAGTACTACGAACTCGCGAACCAAGTGCAACCTGCTCTTTCTACAATATCACGGCCCGGCTCAGACGACTTAGCGTGCGAGGCGCCTCCGGCGATTTTACTCCAGGTGCTCTCACTGCACGGCTGAGCTTATGCACGATTATTATCTCCGCGAGACTGCGTTACGCGACTTTGCTTTGCATGAATACTTACGAGGCACAAAGCGTGCGGAAGCGGCTCAACTATTTCTACACTCGTTTGGTGCAGCTTCCTCGCGAGAGCATGGCGCAAGGAGAAAGAGATTGAGCCATCGAAGCCACGGGGTGCGGATATAATGGGGCACACGCGAGGTTGGCTCCCGCGCTTATATGTTGCGTCAACGAGCGAGAAAATGAGGATAAAAACGGACTGCCCGGATATACGGGCCTTCGTTTTGGCTTTCGCTGCGAAAACGCCGCCGCCGAGTGTATTGTCCACTCGCCGGCCCTGATGCTAGCGCTAATAGCCCAGCGCCTCCATCCCCGACCCTTCATAGATGATCCGCTGAGCGGTATATATGGGGTACCCGTAGTATTCTCCCATTCAGGACGACGTCCATCTCGTACACTAAACCGATTTCCGAAGCTGTAACGAGATTTACTTTTCTGAGCAAATGGATGGACGAACCTCCACAATTCAGCGACGAGATCGAGATGGAAATCTTGTAATGCTTTCCCACATCCTTAATCGACTTCATTACCAATAGTCCATGAACAACGTCATGTCCGCACTTGTTCGACTAAGTCCACCTCAGAATGTATGCATTTATGACCCAGACAAATCATTACTTCGACCCGAGTAGAAATTTACTTTGGCGAAAATTATGGGCCATTCGGGATAGCCACAGACTTTCCGTGTGGGCCACATGCGGCGCTGTAATGATTTTCGGTACGGTCGCCACAGATTTGCTTTGGCGAATGTCTGGCATCTGTGTGGCGAATACGAGTTGGAACGACATGTATGCATATTTGCCTACAGTCAGGGACTGGGGATTGAAGTTCTGCAACATCACCGCGTAATTCTATGTGGATCTCGAATGTCATAATTTTCGAGACTTTTCACTAATTCTGAAAACAGAAAAAAAAAACTTCAATAAGGAATGATCAGCAGGAACGTGGATGTGTTTTTTTGGAGTTGAGGGAGATATGGATTATATAAAATTTATGAATCTCGATCTACGCGAGACATTTTTAATAAAAAAGTTCTAATAAGTTAGCGTTATTGCATTCTCGTAAAAGCAAAGTCATGGCATTCTTCTGATATTTGGCGAACTTTGAAAAAATATATTTAGCAAATGATTGATTACAATTCAAATGTACAAAATACACTGATGTGCTTCGAAATTCTGACACGCACCATATATCATGTATATCCCGTTCAAATCTTTACAAATCTTAATGATATAAAAGATGGTGACTGATGGTAAAGAGCCACTAATATGATTGATTATGAGATATTTTGAGGTCAAAAACAGCTGAGATCGGGATTTGGCCCAAACATTGACTATTTGAGATATACTATGTAGTTGCAGTTTGACTGTTCATAGGTATGATTATTCCAATCAATCTGACATCCAAAAAAAAATCCCACCCGGGCATAAATATTGTAGTCAATCTACGTGAAAGATATGAGCAATTTTCGATATATTCTTGCGATGGTGAGGACATTTGGAATAAAAACTGATCTCAAATAAGCGTAAGTCGAAACGAATCGTTTTTTTCCGAATACACGGCACTTTTATATGGTGAGAGTTGACTGTAAGTAAAATTTTTAGACCTGAATGTTGCATAGTGTTCGAGGGCCAGTGACCACTGTAAGGACATCTCTTATTTTACAACGGAACAATTGTCTATAAATCATGGCGCGGAATAAGGCTGTTAATATAATCAATATCATAAGTGAATCTCTCATCATATTTTATAAACGACGACATTGATTGAGTATATTAAACGAAACATTTACAAGAATGGAGAATAATCGCAACATCCGCACTTGGCGTGAAATCAAATGTACCACAGCGACGCGCCACGCCATTTCTATGTGGGAATGATGTGGCTCGCATATGGGATCTTCCGTGTGGGCGATTCCGCCACACGGAATCCACACGTTCGCCGCATAGGCCCATTACCCGCAAATCATTACACAGCCACACGGATGCCAGTCTGGCCGCCAGACGGATCCCTATATGGGCCATACAAATCTGTCTGGATAGCCAGAGACGATTTCTACTCGGGGAGTGGCAACCCACTTTTGTAATAGTGAGGGTCATGCCGAAAGTGCCGTGACGTTACTGAAACCTAACAGGGATTCACAACCTTGGTATCTTATTTTACTGGTAGAGTAGTGAGTAGGGTTGCAACAACTATCCGCAGTGCACGGAAGCAAAACAGACATGTCTGTAGACGGACGTCGCTGATTTGGACTCTTTCCGAACACCCTGCAGATCACTCTCCCGACTAGTTTCCCACGTACATGGAAGAAATATGGTATTTTGATCACCGACCACGCAGTTCTCATGGATCCATGAGGAATGACCTCGAATTCCCGAGGTCGTCGGAATAACGAATGTCTCGCCAAAATTTTCAGAGAGCGATCTCAACTACATCTTAGTTGTAATCTTCACTGAGAGAATTTTGAATCGAACGAATCGGGCATCATGACTTTGGAGTCAATATTAAGTGATTGTGGCCCTGAATTTTGAAGGAGACAATCACCGTTTACCGAACATCACCGAAAGGCCTTCAAACTATTCCGAGTGTTGGCAACTTAACTGGCAAGATTCAGTGAACCGGCTCAAACCGTTTGCAATCGATCCTATATGCTTAGGCGAACTTTCAGTGGATCTTGGAAACATTCTGGACATGCGGAACATATTATTTATCAACAAATGCGTTTTGTTAGCTTTCAAAAATTTGAGAGCGTTGGTCTGGAATCGCTGAAGAACTTTCCAACAAAATGGTGGCTTTTTACAAATGATCTTTCGTGGAATAGTGCATTATGCATGCACCGATCCGAGGTGAGGCCGTTTTGGGGCATAGCAATCAACTTTCCTTGAGTGTGACGACCGGAAAGATTCCCAGTGACCCAAAAACGTCCTAACGGGCGGAGTGTATATGTCGTAGGCGCGAATAGGATTTTTAGCCAGATAGCTATCTTTCTGGGTCCAAATTACGAACAAGCGAACGCGCGAGCGAGCGCACGATGCGCACGCCATACGACGGGACGAGCGACCGAACGACGGAGCGCGCGAACCGCAGGTACCCCCACCATACCGGCCCCTATACTTTTTACATGGGGGAGGTGGAGTGGGGGTTCGCGCCCTCCGACGTTCGGTCGCTCGTCCCGTCGTATGGCGTGCGCATCGTGCGCTCGCTCGCGCGTTCGCTTGTTCCTAATCCGGACCCGGGGTGGCCGATAGGATTCACGACGCGGGAGAAGTTTATCCGGCTGAAATTCGCAGGCCGATAGACTCGTGTTGGGGCAGGTGGCTATCGGCCGGAGGCATTTCAGTCACATAGCCACGGGGCTAGGATGATGGAATCCGACAACTCCAGAGTTGCTATTCGACTGAAATGGTCAGGCTGATAGACTCGAGATACTTCATGCGTCTATCGGGCTGATACTAATCCAGGTCGATAAGATTCGCAGCCGAGTTCGACATCGGCGATACTATCAATCGATAATGTGCCAAAAAATCTTTCTATATCCCTGGGGGGAGCACTGACAGCTCAATCTTTGACCGGTGGACAGGGACTCGAATAATCCAATTGTCAAGCTAATGTCAACCAGTGTAAGGCAAAACAATGTGCTTGTTTCAAATCGAAAAAAATTAAATAGTGATTTTCATGGGATCCCCCATATATAAGACCAATTAGCACCCAAAAAATATTCCAAGGCATACTTTAATAAGTTTTCGTCTCAGCTTTCGAATGCGTTCATCCATATGTCATTATTTTATTTTGTTTCAGATCTAGAGCAGTATCAGTGGGAAAAGAACAGCAATTCTTTCACCAAAAAAATAAAATCGAATTTCAGCCGGATAAACTTGTTCCGCGTCGTGAATACTATCGGCCGCCCGATAGCTATTCGCCCCGGAAGATAGCTATCGGGCTGGGAATCCTATTCGCCTACGACATATGTATAATATATCGTTTTTTAGAATCAGGACGACTAAACGCCATTTTTATTATCCGAGCCGATGGGAAAAATGGCTGTTTGCTTGCGCTATGTCAGGGAAGAGATTCTTTCTTCAATTGCAAAAAAAGTGTTACCAATTCGCGAATTTTATATTCTAAGTGCACGCATATCAAAAAACACTATAATTGAGAAATTTTTTCGTTAAAAGATGAGTCATCCGCTGAATCGATTGCACAAGGTGTTTCATTCGAAAATCGCGGCATTTTATTGTTATCAACAATTGTTAGTGCAAAGTTATGATCTTTGCAAAAATCTCAGAAAATTGTGTACTCCGCGAGAAAACATCACAGGTCTATGTTGGAGCATACCGAAAAAGTCTTGCCAAATTTTTCGGAAAAACCAAGCCTAGGTCGGAAAATGCGTGAAGAGCGTCCCTCACGCTCGAGATGGGCATTAGGGTGTGTCCACAAATGATGCATATCGAGATGCATATGCAGTGCACACATCGCGTATGCACCGATTACGTGCACATGCGCAGTTTGTCGGACTTGAGCAAAGATTGAAGGGCTCACATCAGAGGATTCCTGATTTGAATCGGTTTGGGTCTTTGCTCTGTTATCGGTTGATCCAAAGTAGAACTCAACGAGTTCCGTATGATTTTGGCTATAATTTGATGGTGTGCAGTGCATATGCGCAGTGTGCACCTACTGCATATGCATATTTGTGGACGCACCTTTAAGGAGCCATCGATAATCGCTGACAGATTATCGTGAAAAATCAAGGCTAGGTGAGCTTGCTCGTCTTAAGGAGGCTCGCGCAAATTTCAACTAAACTGTGAACTTGCGTAAAAGTGACTTGTAACGTGGTGAGGGGTTCAAGTCTCCAGATAGAACACGAGTTTCAGTAAATGCGTGACTTTAATATAAGAGATAATTAAGAAGTGAGAGAGAGTGTGTGGATGGGTAGATTGGTCAGAGCGGTCTGCCGCGGCGAGGCCCGTCGTTCGCGACGATGGGTCCGCGACGCGACATCGCACTTGGTGGGGAAACGGGCGAAGCTCCGTCAGAAACGCTGACGGTGCACCTGGTGCATCGTCAGGTGACGGGGAGAGGCGCGAGCCAGAGGCTCGAGACTCACCACGTCACAGACTCATATTGATAGATAAACTAAGGAGGGATCATAATCCACCAAGAAAAGAGGGGGTTGACGATGAAAATCGCGAGAAAAATCATTTGGCAGAAAAAATCCTTATACACGTATCCTTATGGGCTAGTCAAGTTAAACAAAGCACACGCGTTAACTAAACCTTCATTATTGAAAATGAGATGATAAATCGAGGTTATTTTACCTGGCGCGTTCAATTGTGTAAGAAAATTGATAGGTTGACGACTGAGATTTTGAGTAAATTGAGTTCAAAGTGAGTTTTGAGAGTGGAGCAGCGCGCTGCGCCGCACTGCTTGCGTTGCGAGTATACCTATATGTAGCTTCAGGAGTGGAACGGAAAAGAGAAGGGCCTGACTATTTGCTCGCGGGGCCCCGCGCTAGGCACGGCACTACACGCGCGAGCCTCCTTAAGAAGGATGGAATTTCCTTTGAACTTGAGGAATTGTTAGACTCCCTAATACACTATACATCCGTGCAACAATTTTAGATTGTATCTCTCGAGCTGAAAAAAGTCTCATTCCGCGCGCACGCCTCAATTTTTTTGTCTGAGTGGGCTCCCCTCAATCGAGACCGTTTATGAATTTCTATCCGTGAATTTGAGGTATGGATGACCGAAAAAGCACGATTGGCTTCCGGATATACAGGAAGGATTATTTTTTGTCATTTTTTATCATTAATTCGTTGGTTAACTTCGATCCTTTGCGTGTAGATATTAATCGTCACAGACTCTTCATTCGCATCCACTGCATATGACTAACCGAGGTATCAATTGCTCAAATTATGATACCGCCAAAAGTTTCGGCTTTTCAATTGAGTTTGTTCTAGACATCCAGAATATCGATTCGCGCGAAAAACATCGCTGCCAGAACAAGTATAAACAAGTGCCGGTGCCATAGAGATAATCCCCATGGCCATCGAACGGCCACGGCGGAAGGGATCTCTTTTGCACCATGCCTTAGCCTGTATCAACCATACAGGGCGCTTTTCACTCAGCCTTCGTCCCAGTCTCAGCCTGCAGCCTTATAGCCCCAGCCACAGCGTATCCGCCCAAAGGAGAAGTTTTGACTGATTGAAGCATAGATCAACTGATCGGCTCATTAAATCAACTGAGTAGCCCAATCCGTTCGGAATAGTTGAAAGCCATCACCAGCAACACCAGCAAAACCAGCACCACCAGCACCACCAGCAACACTAGCAACACCAACACGGGCCCCCCGCCTCACCGACCCACCAACCCACCATCAGCACCAGCGTCGCCACCACGACACGAGGCATCCGGACAGGAAAAATTAGCCAAGCGCATCGTATATTCATAACACTATCTTTGCCATTCGAAAAATCTTATTTCCGCGAGAGACTATGTGGTGTAAAAAGCCGCCATTGTGTTGATAAATTTTTCAGCGATTCCGAACCAACACTTAGTATAAGTTATGAATCCTAAATTCTTAAAAGCGGAAATACGCGTATTTATCTACAAAAAATATGTTCTGCGTGTCGAAAACGTTGCTAGAATCCACTGAAGGTCCACGTATGTATATGGAATCGATTGCAAGAGGTTTCAAGGGGTTACTTGATTCTTGGCGATTTTTCGATTCCTAGAGCTATTTGAAGGTTGGTTGCATGCCTCGTGACACGGTATCATATCTGGAGGTTCGACACCATAGTTATAAGTTAGAATCACATTCTCATAGTTATAAGTTATACCCGAAGTTGTACCTCATTCATACTTATGAGCTAGAATCACATTACCAAATGAACGATGAACATGGGTCACTGGTTCGGCGAAGGTAATTTGTGCCACAATCGCTTTTTTGTTCCTGAGATTCACTTCGACGCCTATTCAACTTTACCCATGACAATTTCGTGACTGGCCAAATCTCATAAGGAATTCATTTGACCAAATGAACCCAAATTTAGCTTTGGGTACCAATAATTTTGAATGTGATTGTACGTGGTGGGTATTATTGTCCACAGTGTACAGGCACGGTGAATGGGGAAGTCATTGGAATGTTTCTTTTTCAACTACTCATTGAATTTCGAGTTGTATGAGTCATGCCGAATCGGAAGCGGGGCGCACACAATTTGCTTTGGAAACTGTGCTAACGAACCCAATAAGCACAAGGGCACGAGCTTTGAATAGTCCCGAGGCGTCTCTGGGACATTACTCATCTGTCCACGCCCAGTACACGGCGGAGGAGCTCTTTACAAAGGTTCCGAAAAGAGGTGTGAAAGGACGACAGGACAGTGCAAAAGCATCAGCAGCAGCACAACGCCCCATACCAGACCGATCGAGTCCAACAACGGGCCAATTTGTTTCCTAACAAGTCGCTGGCCCCCACGCCGAAGTGAGAAAAACGTCCAGCGGTGACTTCCTGTGCCGCTGCCTTGCCCGCACAGTGGAAATGCATTCCAGGCCCATCGTACGGAAGAAAACACCTGGCTAAATGCCCGCCCGAAGAGAAGGCACCCACATTCTACTCTTACCGCTACTCGCACCCCTACAGAATAATAACACGTGAAAGTGGACACGACAGATTCGGAGATCTCATCTCTCACCTGGAATCGGTCGGAAATATCAAACGAGCGAGCCGCACACTCGACGGCTCTCCGAATTGCCCTCCCGCATCGTGGTTTGCGGTCAGAGAGCCACGGGCGCCACAGCTTGCCATCCGGAAAAAATGCATCATGTCACATCAGTGCAAGACATCATCCCGAACTGCGCCGAAATGATCGGTATGGTCGGTGCCACCACTGTTTCCCCACATTGAGTACTCTGTCAAGACACAAATCAATCGTTCGGAATCAGCGGTCTAGCGCGGATGATATAATATACCATTTGGAACAAATCTACTAGCTACTTTCAAAAACCCGGCCATGCTTTGTAAAGAAGTCACACGATGTAGCACGACCTGATTACCTCCTCGTTTGTAGTTGTCAAAAGTATTGTCTAAACAATTCTGCTTGACGACGTTTAGTGAGCGAAGTGAAGGTTCTTGAGAAACGAACGTAATAGTAGACGACGGGGATGAGGATTTTTGAAAAACGTTTTTTGATGCAATACCCTAAAAAATTCCTTTCACGATGATGAGGAATACATTGGCATTGGAATTTTGCTCAGAGAGTTGTAGAACTCTCCAAAGAATTGCTGGAATCTTGTAGAATGATGGGGGGGGGGGATACTGGTATCAAATTTTCTAGATGAATTCAGTTGAACGCTATCCCCTCTTGTGTACCGATAACAATAATTCAGACTGAAGTCAAGAAAATGAAACTCCGAATGACCTGTTGGTCGGGCCAACGCAATCCCTTCTGCCCAGAATTCCATAAGTTCAGCACCATGAAATTGTGAGAGTCCGAATTCTTCATCGATACATGACATCATCTCTGTTCTTCGTAAAGACCGTGGTTATTATACGTCTCCAGGTCAATTCCACTCTCGACTTCAAGAAGATCGAATAGAGTTTCTGGTAGTGGCTAAGCTGAACAATTGCGTAATCGGATGATTCGGTATTCATCTCTTAGATGCACCTTCAAAAATCAAATGAAGCGAGAGTGCTTGCTCAGAGCTCATTAAAATTGTTTTTAAAAGTATTAGCGGGCACGAGTTGCGCACAACGATTTTTGAAAACTTGTTATAAAGAAATGCTACGTCTTTCAGATGTTTTGATCAATCTGGGATCTGAGTATTTTTTTCCCAAAATGATTACGATCGCATGACTCGTATTGGCATATTAAATGATTCGAGTGCAACAGTAATGGGTTGTCTATTTTCGATACAGAATCACGAGTCATCACTAAACTGCCAAATGCTGTCTCTCAATTTACAATTCACAGTAGAGAACTGCCACCGATAACACAAATCTCCAAGGCCAATAGCACAACCCGAGTAACGAAAACTCACTGTTTCAAAACTGGCCATTCCGTCTGATTGGTAACTGTGCTGCACTTTCGTGAGTGCCAATCTGGATTACTTCTCGGCTTTACTGCAATTTGCACCATCACGGTGAGTGATCTCGGTGCGTGTAGAATCAGTTGACCGTTTAATCAAAAATGCTCTCGACGGACGCCGTTCAAAATGTCATTTCAGCAAGTCGAACGTCAGTAGTAGAACTCTCGTTGGGCGCTTATACACACGAAACGAATTGCCACAATGCCAATCAATGTGACCACTGGCTGATCAGCTATTCAATGGAATAAAGTTCCGGGGATGCGTGTGCGATTGCCCTCACTCTTGCCTCGGTGCGGGTTTTCCTCTACTCGCTCCACTCCACTTTTTTAGCAACAAAAAAGTATTGTCTCGGTGGCTCATCTGTTTGCTCAGAGACGTCTGTGGCTCGAGACACACAAAACAAACAGCCCGTTCGCCAATTACCGGGCGGTGATTCCGGTGCGGCGTCCGACATAATTCGAGACGGTGTGCAGCTCTCGCTACAAAGGACGTGACACCCCTCGGCAGACGACGACGCACACCTTTGACCAAGACGAGACTATTCCGATCGCCGCACCATTATCTCGCTCGCTTTGCGTCCACATCGAGGTCCACATGATCCGATGCCGCTGCCGCTACGGGCGGCAATAGACGGCTATTTGGGGTGCGCTAGAAAAGCAGACTCGACTCGCCCGGACGGGAACTAAGCGGATACGAATAGTGGTCTATTTGATCAGAGATCAAAGTGAATTGAGGAGCAAACAATGAAAATGCGACGATTAACCGGAAGGTCGCACAACACGAGGCTTTTCGACACACAATCTCAGCTCCACGCTGAACAAGGCTTTTGTCAAATCGGTACATAAATCTCCACTCAAGTTCCGAGAAAAATTTTCCCGAGAGTACATCTCTGCGATTTCTTATTTATTATGAACAATTCTTGATATATGTAGAGGGAGAATGAATCGATTTTTGAAGCTATTTCTTGACTGCATGCTTTATTTCCGATGGAAAATAGTTGCCGTGATGGGATCCCGATTTACGTTTCCACCCATCAGCGTGACAGTCAATATTATTGAATATCCCCGGTATCAGAAATAGTCATGTATTTACTCATCATTAAGCCTTCATCTTCGCAACGTTACGGGTTTCAACTTCCATCGTTTGCTCGGGTCAATCAAATGCACCTTGAAACAAAACTTGGCGCCCCTGATTTGAAAATGTCTATTTGGTCAGTTGAGAATTTCCGAATGACTCGGGCGTAGAAGAAGGTATATTTCCGTCAGATTAAAATTTTACAAGACGAATTCTGACGCAGGTTATGGTGTGATGTAGGTCACATCTGTCAGCTTACCTCGCATGGAATCGTCAAAATAAAAGCCACCGCATCCAGTTTCGATACATGTTTCCAGTCATGTGTTTTCTTCAAACCGACAATAGCCAAACAGTACGTGTGATTTCATTTCAGGTACTCGAGTACGGGGAGTGGAAAGTCATCCCTCTTTACGCCCTTCGCAGAGATGATCGAGCAGGTAATCGAATTTGGGCCGCTCTTTGTCAAGGCTTCGATAAATATCGCACGAGTTGGAGCATGAGCTAGTTATTGGCGCCCGAGGCCGAAACGTGTGGCCTCTCGCGGCATTTGTCTTGTGCCGCATTCGATTCCACCGACTCGGATCCGAGCCGATAATGGACGAGGGCTGTCTAATTCTTTTTTCTCTCTCTCTCTCATTTAAATGGACGCATTCTGGAGGGCCTGCACTCTAGCCAACTTCTCGACACGAGCAGCAGGCTTCAGTGCAACGCAGCGACGATACTTGAATTTCCAATCACGTACGCAACCCTCGTTCGTGCTTTCTCGAAAAATTTTCCGCCTCCCATCGGCACGTCATTAGCTCCGAGCGCGTTTCCACATTCCTTCGACTCTACTTGGACGCATTTCGCTGGGAAATTCTTGCCGCATCGACGTTTCGTTCGCCCGCCTCTGCTGAACTCGCTTGCTGCTACATCCTTCGCGCTTCCGATTTTGCTTATGCAATATTCGACACGCAGCAGCCATTATCGCCAGATTCGCTGATTTTTCAAGAGACAGATACCAGCACATCTGGCAAGTGTCACGCACAAGTAGTTTCATTTGGGATTTTTTTCCGTCGACGACTACACCGTCGCTCGTCATCCCTAGCAGTATTATTTCTATCATGTTGCTCTGATGGGGTATGAACTTGGATTGGCACTTGTCGAAGACGTGCTCAGCTTTCAGAGTTTCAGAAATTTGTCGGGTGAGCAGTGTCTACCAACGTTGAGTGATGATGTTTAATTCGGATTTTTTTGCCCTGGTCTGAAGTACCTAGGCAAAAGTGAATTTCTTGGGTGTTCACTCGTTCACTACATAAGATCATAGCCATAGTTAATAACCACGTGACTCCTATGGCTTCTTCCTGACATGTTTGAGAGGTGCAATTTTTTGAGGAAAGCTTCTTGCAACTCCAATTTTTGGACTACTTTGGATCATCGCGAAGCATTCGGCCCTTGCCAATGACCAAACCCCTCCATCGGGGTGAACAAAAAGTCAAACGTTTGGCAAGCAAGTTACAAAGATGAGTTTTTTCCTTGCCTCGCCTGGAAAGATTATCAATTTTCCCTGCTTTTACTTCAGTGATTAAATGAGTTAAGTGCTCGGAGGTATGAAAATTCCCGGCACAGTAATGATAACCTCCACGATGAATTGGTCAACCCTCTAATGTCGACGAAGCAGCGAGAGATGTCAGGGATAAGTTTACCCGTTAAATACGCTGCTAAAAGTGATTAGCAGAATGCTTTCTCACGGTGTTATATGATGATAATTTTAACGAAAAAGAAAGTATCCTATATTTTGAGTTTTTCTTTCGAGGAAGCATTCCAGAGAGATTCGGGTCATCTGAAAGGAGGTTTTTCCAACAATATCTATTGTTTTATTAAGAGAAAATTTTGATATAGTCGGTTTAAAGATGATTAAACTGGAGTCCTTTGTGGAAATTCCCTTCCCCCGAAAAAATTTTCATATGAACAATGTTTTACGGATTTTATGAAAATTTCGTATCAGCCAATCGATTCAGAATGGCGCATAAGTAAGTCTTTACGTCATTAGAATTGAGATAAATTAGTCGTAAAGGATGATACGAGAGAAAAATGAATATTAATTCTAATTTTCTACTACTTTTTGAGTTATTCTTTTGAGGAAGCTTCTTATAGAGATTCAGGCCATCTAGACTGAGGTTTTTTTAACAATATCCATCGTTCGGTTGAGACGGAATTACGATGCAGTGGGTTTGAGAAGGGTTAAAATGAAATTTTTTGTGAAAATTTTGATTTCTTCGGAAATTTGAGATTTGTGAAGACTCAAATAAATTTCGGTATTAACCAATCGATAGATAATGCAGAAAACACCATAGTTTAGGTCATTAAAATCGAGATAAATGAGTCATAAAAGAAGGTACGAGGAAAAAATGAATATTAAGAAAAATTTCCCATTATTTTTTCAGTTATTCTTTAGAGAAAGCTTCTTAGAGAGATTTGGGCCTTCTAGTCTGAGGTTTTTTAAACAATATCCATCGTTTGGTTGAGACGGAATTTCGATTTAGTGGGTTTAAAAAGGGTCAAAATGAAATTTTTGGTGGAAAGATTTTTTCGAAAATTTGAAATCTGTGAAGATTTTATAAAATTTCGGTATTAACCAATCGATAGATAATGCAGAAAAAACCATAGTTTAGGTCATTGGAATTGAGATAAATGAGTCATAAAAGAAGGTACGAGGAAAAAATGAATATTAAGAAAAATTTCCCATTATTTTTTCAGTTATTCTTTAGAGGAAGCTTTTTAGAGAGATTTGGGCCTTCTAGTCTGAGGTTTTTTAAACAATATCCATCGTTTGGTTGAGACGGAATTACGATGCAGTGGGTTTGAAAAGGGTTAAAATGAAATTTTTGGTGAAAATTTTGATTTTTTCGAAAATTTGAGATCTGTGAAGATTTTATAAAATTTTGGTATTAACCAATCGATAGATCTTGCATAAAAAACCATAGTTTAGGTGACTCAATTCGTGGTGAGACCGTGTGAGAAAAAGATATTTATGTATTAAAAGTCGAAATTCGAGCACTTTTGCTTGAAAAAGCCCATGGATCAAATTTGACTGGGAGCCGAAAGCTGCCAAATCACTGGGCTCTCAGAAATTGGATTCTTCACAACTTGTAGGAAGCCAAAAATTGATATGCTGATCAGAAAAAGAGAAAGCGTGTCCGATAGAAAACAACACACACACACACACACATACACGGAAAAAGGGGTGCACAGATGAGTCTCTGACGGGTTTGGAAGGGCAGTAGGAGGAAAAGTGTTACCTACATTTGATAGATTTTGGCGAGAGGAAGAGAATGGTCTTTGGCTTTTTTAGATAAAAGGAATTTTGTTGAATAATATGTTGGTTTTAATGAAAAATTTGATCAAATTTTCGTTGGGGTGAAAACAAAGCTTTCTCTTTAGAGAACGCAAAAGGGATCATTCAGGATTCGACTAGATTTTTAGCATCGGTGTATCAGTAAATCTGAACGATTCCCGTCGCAGTGCTCTCACTAAGTTCAAGGAGAGACAGCTCGTTCTTGGTATAGAATTCAAGGAAGCACCAATGGAAGTGAGCTAGTCAACGGTCTCCAAAATAAGCTTAACTTATTCAAGATCACGATTAGTTTCCGGCGGAACGTGTGCAATGGGGAAAGGGAGTCGTAGAATTTATGTTCCCCGTGGAATTCGTGTTTCCAATTCGATTTGGCGTCGAGCCTATTATAGCAGCACTACATTGTCCGCTGTAAAATGCATTATCCTCGCAACCAACTCGGCCTTCGAAAGCGTAGTCGATAATGTGTTTGTGTCCGTCGAATCGTGAGAAAATTGCACTCCCAGCCGGTGTAGACTGCAAAGAATCAACTCGAACCAATACGGGGAGAAAGTTGGCGCGTGCCTCTCAGGTGTCGCCGAGGATTAGCCGCTGCCTCGGGCGACCATTGATATACTGTAACAGTGTATTATAGCAGCCCTAAACAAGATCCTTTTTTTCCTCGGGTCTATATCCGTGGCATGAGAATGATGAGTCCGTTGCAGCCACTGTGGTTGCAACTAACCAATCAGAAAGCATGCAAGCTTTTACACAAAAGAGATTCGTTCCATCGGCGCGATCGAGACTCTCATCAGCCAGCAATTTGAGTGGAAAGAATTGCAAATCAAGAGCAACATCATGCATGGTCATCAAATACATCAAATAAGCCCCAATGAGCCTCCAACTGCTTGAACGGAAGAATATTCCATCGATAATTCAGCTAGCACTCTTAGACGTGCGAATTAGCTTGGCTCGCGCCACACTCGATGAAATTATCGCTCATGCCCATTCAGCCCCTCGTCAGCCTAATGAATCTAGTTATTACAAATGGGATAGCTCCGCCTTTCAACGTCACTCACTTCATAATTTTGTGGGAAGCCCCGTTGAGAGAGCACGCGTGTTATTCGAGCTTGGAATATCATCAGCTCGCGGGGTTAGCTGTGCCGTTGAATATTTGTGCCGTTCCGCTAACTGAGTTACTCTCGACGACTGCACATCAAACTTTCACAAGACGTTGAGGCAAGTCCGTGTCTCGCGTCGACGGGGACGGGATTCGATTAATATTTGACGTGCGAATCGAGTGAAAATCGCGGGATGCAGAGTGCGCCCCTCCAGAAATGCATTACCGCCCCCGTTGTATTACGGACGCGCGCAAGATGCCTCGTGAATCGTAAAGTAGGCATTTCAAATTTCACCGCAACATCGCATAATAATTTGCCTCGTATACTTGAGCTTCGCGTTGGCGCCGCTTTTTTGCATTCGCGGCGTCTTTGGCTTTGCTCCGATACCAATATCGGAATGGCTGAGATTCGTGGGCAACGGTACCCTGGCACCGAAATTGTGAGCTGTGGAAAATCCAAACAGGCAGATCGATGCACCGAAAATTCTACCTCCCGAATCCGAAAGGGGAAAAACTCTACCTTTCTCCATTTTCTTTGAATTATCAAAGAAAATGGAAAAAATTAGAGTTTTACAAAAACAGAGTTTTAAAAAGGTAGTAATTACTGCTAGTCACGAAAAACCCAATGGAAAATTGGGAAAAACCGAGATGGTAGAATTTTTTTTAGACTGGATAGAATTTTTCTAGACCAAGAATGTGTCACTCCGAGCAAGGGTTAAGGCGCACCAGGATGGTTGGAATGAGCTAGTTTTTTGATAATTTAAAGAATATGAAAAAGGATAGAGTTTTTCCCCTTGCGGAGTCGGGAGTTAGAATTTTCGGTGCATCCATCTGTCTTTTCGGATTTTCCACAGCTCAGAATTTCGGTGCCAGATTCGTGGGGTGAGTGGTACACGTGCTTTCACGTCTATTGCCAAGTTTCGCCGCAAATCAGCTATTCCTGACATCTTAGCAAACGATGTGGCCGGATTTTCACTCATTTCCAATCGCTGTAGCCGATTTTCAGTAAAATTCCGCTCGTATCAGCTGACATGGTTCTCTCAAGAGACTTTGATTCTCTGGAAGATTTTGAGAATTACGTCGCAATTTGATTGAATTGAAACTCTGAGGCAAAGCCACCGCCGAAAATTGAGATGATTTTTCAAACCCATAGCTGCACGAGATACTCTTTCACAGTGTTCCAGAATGTCACCCCAAAGTAAACAATGATCTTCTTCGGCGCTCAACTGACGGTTTTTATTTACCTGTACGATCGCATCCTGGGCCCAGAAAAACTCGGCATGCCTTGTGATGTTGCGATGATGCAGATGTGGGTTGATCTAGCACGCGCCGGCACGCAACGATGACTCGGCGCGATAGCAAATGTTGACATTTTGGGAAATTGACTTTCCTCACCTGTTTCGAAGTGCATCGCGCGACGGGAAGAATATGTGTGCTCAGCTTATCGGGGGCTGTATATAGCCTCAGCCTGCGATGAACGCCGGCTGAAGTGTTCGGTGCCGCAGCATAGGCAGCTTATACGAGCGTACCTCAGTTTATCGAAAATCGACCCGCCGTGATTTGATGCGTGGCGATGAGTGCTTTCTTTTCTTTACCTGCGGCCCATTCATTTGGAGAAAGCCCAAGGACAAAGCGATGTTTGATACTATCTTGCTTTCCTTGCACATTCGATCTTGGCTTCCAATAAATTAAGCGATCGGACTCGATTGTTCAAATACCAATGGAACAATAACCTCTCAATTGCCTGTTTTATTCGAGTAAGACATTCCATCCCTCGTCTTCAACGACGGGCACCCTGCAGCTCTCGGGAAACGTCGTCAATTCGAAGTGTCTTCGATTTACATCGACTTCGCTGGCGCCCAGCATTCGGCAATTATTCATTTTGGCAACTGATGAAGTATTATAGCCAATCCGATTTGAGTTTGATTAATGAAGCAAATTTCGAGGGGTGATGAATTGCCCGAGTGCCATCTGAAACTGTTTATCGCTCCCTCACAGCTTGAAATTAATTTCCCATCCCCCGAAAGTACAAACCCTGATGTCGAGTGAATTGATGAATTGCTCAAATTTTCGTCCCCTCTTTACCGAAAATAATCTTATGAAGAAGCTGAAATGGAGCTGCACCACCGTCCACCACCCTCTGATGCCCGAATGATCCGCCTGCTTCGTCACCAGGAACTGCTCGGGCGAAATCCCCCTCGAGAACTCGACACTGGCTTCTACTTCCGTTTTCCCTGCAACGTGTGCATCTTGTCGGTCAAAGTAAACACTACGAGAATCGGATGTGTTATGATGCTTGCTGCAATGTTGGCACTACTCGATACCATGACTTCTACACTGGCCACGTGCACGAGTTTGTAACAACAACAATAATAATAATAATAGCAGAGTTGCGCGCAAACTCAAACACACGAGAAAATTGAGTGTATGGCGTGTCGTGGTCAGAGGCTGGCGCCACTACTCTTTGGATAGTCCGGGCGCCCACCTATGCTGTCGTATTATTATATTAAGAGACACAAGGTGCCTATTCCCCCACGGAATCCCTATATCAGGGTTGCCAACATAAAATCGAATCAGTGCTGCCAACTTGACGGCACGAAAAGTCCCTAGACCAGGTCAAATGTCCCTAGATTTTTCCGCGATGTATAGAACACGTGTTTGAGTGTCGTTTACGTATTTTTGACGTATTTTTGAGTTTTTTATATGTATTTCCAATCCAGTTTATATGTATTTATACGTTGATATTATATATTCGATTTGCTGCTAATTCTTGCCGTGAAGACGGTCGCTGATCGGTCTCACGGAGCCCTTTCGAACACTGCCCAAGCTTCCGAATCCGTTGGCGAAGGTTAGGAGCAATCGATTTTTATGTGTTTCGTTTATCTATTTTCGTATTAAGTGCATGCTGGGAGTCATTTTATGGCGTATTTTAGTGAAGCGTATTAGAAAATTCGAGACACCGCCATTTTCAACATCGAAGGTAGCCGAGTAACTTTTTACGGTTGACAAGGCCGCCTCACTTTCAGATGTGAATTAATTTTGGTGTTCGAGTTAGCTTTATTTAATGGTTTTCATTTTAATTTTTCATTAGAGATAGATCGATCCGCATGAGTATTGGTTGATTTCGAATGAAATAAGTGATAGAGTGACGATGAAGTCGAATCGTACTGACAAAGTGATGGAATGTTGAAGATCGAGAGGTTGTTATTTCGTTGATTTTGAATATATGATACATACGAATGGATTTCAAATTTTTGAAACTTTTTTGAATAAATTCGAGGAATTTCTTATTTGACTTTGAAGATGACGATTTTCGTATTTCTACTCATACCGAGTGTGAACCTACGTAATACTTTGGAGTTTTTAAATTTATTTCTATTTGGAGGAGAAATTAAACGTTCTTTTGAAATTCGAACTTATGAAAATATGAAAAGAGAAGCGGTTCACGTCTATCTCGCATGCTGATATTAGAGGACGTCATTTCATATGGGGGAGTGGTTGAGAGAATTCTCTGGACCAGTTTAAGATTTAAGTAATTTTCATAAGATTTAGGGATAGATAATTGACATTGCGGAACGGTATCGTATAGAGTATTAAAAATGACTTTTATAGATGAATCCAATATCACTCGCTTGATGCAATCGTGAGGGAAGAATTGAATTGATGCATTGTGATGGTTTTAGCTACGCGGTCATTAAGATTGATTATTGGGGTTCATTGATCAGGAAAGTTCTTTGTTTTCATATTGAGCATTTACGTCGCAAGATTTGAATTTTTGAGAAGTCTTTGATTGGATGGAATGACCTCGATATTCATCATCCTCGTTTTGTGTTTATGATGTGAAATTGAGTTGAAACTGGGGAGTGTTTTATGTTCAGAGTGAAAATGTAACTCTTCATCACAGAGGTTGAAGGAGACATGATCTGTTGAGACTCACCCGTCGATTTGGTTTACCAGTGTCGGGACCAAAGCGGCGCTCAGATCAGAGGAAATCCAGCAACATGCTTCCGAAGAGTGGCGTTAGTATTGTGTTGTTGTTTTACAATAGCTGGGCAACAGGGAGTCACACTCTGTCGCACTCGGGAATGAGAAACCCAACTCCCATATGAGCCAAGGCATCATGTGCTGTTGCAACTCGTAAAAGTGTGGTGTGGTATTTTCGAGTGAGTATAACGAGGATGAGTTGAATATATTTCTCATCAGAAAAACTTTGAATTGGATCCTGTTGATAAAAATCACGTGAATGTATGTACTTTTTGATGAAATTGGGACAATGACTTTATTTTGTCAAGTGATAGTGGATTCATATTCATTTCTCTAAATGATTCGTAATTCGATTCAATCTGAGTTGAAATCGGTTTTTAAAATTTCCCAATCTATTCAAAAATTCAGTTATGCTTTTTCTGGAAATTTGTAGAAATTTAATGATGATTAGAATATTTTCTGACTTGAGATTGAAAGAATACTCAATTAAAGATTGTAAGTTTACATTAGAGGGCGTCATTCTTATTGGGGAGTGGTTGAGAGAATTCTCTGGACCAGTTTAAGATTTAAGTAATTTTCATAAGATTTAGGGATAGATAATTGACATTGCGGAACGGTATCGTATAGAGTATTAAAAATGACTTTTATAGATGAATCCAATATCACTCGCTTGATGCAATCGTGAGGGAAGAATTGAATTGATGCATTGTGATGGTTTTAGCAACGCGGTCATTAAGATTGATTATTGGGGTTCATTGATCAGGAAAGTTCTTTGTTTTCATATTGAGCATTTACGTCGCAAGATTTGAATTTTTGAGAAGTCTTTGATTGGATGGAATGACCTCGATATTCATCATCCTCGTTTTGTGTTTATGATGTGAAATTGAGTTGAAACTGGGGAGTGTTTTATGTTCAGAGTGAAAATGTAACTCTTCATCACAGAGGTTGAAGGAGACATGATCTGTTGAGACTCACCCGTCGATTTGGTTTACCAGTGTCGGGACCAAAGCGGCGCTCAGATCAGAGGAAATCCAGCAACATGCTTCCGAAGAGTGGCGTTAGTATTGTGTTGTTGTTTTACAATAGCTGGGCAACAGGGAGTCACACTCTGTCGCACTCGGGAATGAGAAACCCAACTCCCATATGAGCCAAGGCATCATGTGCTGTTGCAACTCGTAAAAGTGTGGTGTGGTAGTTTTGAGTAAGTATGACGAGGATGAGTTGAATCGATATGTAATTAGCAAAGTTTTGAATTGGATCCTGTTAATGAAGGTTACTTGAATGCATTTACTCTTTGATGAAATTGGGACGATGATTTCATCTTGTTAAGTGATAGTGGATTCATATATGTTTCTCTCCATGATTTGAAATTGATTCAAGATGAGCAGGAATTAGTACTCAAAATTCTTCAATATATTAAAAAAGTCAGTCATGCTCTCTTTGAAAATTCGTATGAATTTCATAATGAATAGCATATGTTTTAACTCGAGATTGAAAGAATGTACAATTGAAGATTGTACAAAAATATCGCTTAATGAGTTGTACTTCTTTCGAATGCTTATTCTATAGTAAATGAATCGACACGGGGATGGTTGGGGCAATTTCCCCAACCATTTGATTTTATTTATCGAGTTTCAGGAGATTCAGATATTGATACAATCCATATTGAACATATTCACATATAGAGTATGGAACGTGATATTCTAAACAAAAGTTTCATCATACATTATTACAATTATATGCTTACATCCTGATTACTTATAATAGAGAGATATACAATCGTATGGGAATCGTTTGTTGCCGTTTTGTTGATAAAATTGAGTCATCGTACAAATTGAATGAGAATTGTCATAACAAAAGATTGAATATTGAGAAACGCATATGGGAGTCACTACATTGATCAATGATAATCCTCAATCATATTCGATAACAAACGAATATATAAATGAAATATGGATATTTGATATACGATTCTAGGAACGCACTAATTTTAACAATACCTTGATCTATATTTTTATAACCACTGGTGATATTTGCGGAAGATTTTATTGAAATGAACAAAAATATCGATCTATCATCGTCGTTGTGTGATATGGAGTGAAATTGAGTGTGAATCGGTCCGTGTATATCGTTTCAGTGTAAATGTAACTCTCCATCACAGAGGTTGAAGGAGACATGATCATATGAGACTCACCCGTCGATTTGGTTTACCAGTGTCGGGACCAAAGCGGCGCTCAGATCAGAGGAAATCCAACAACATGTTTCCGAAGAGTGGTGTAAGTGTGTTGTGTTGTTTTTTTGGAAGAATACCCTACATTTACAGCAGCTTGGCAACAGGAGATTGTAGTATGTCGATCTCAGAGATGATAGTCTCGATCTCTATGTGAGCCATGGCATCATACAGTCCTGTTACAACTTGTAAATGTATTCGATTGCACTTGGATATGTAAGTGATGTGTATTGTTGGGAATCATTTGTTGAGATGTGTGACGAAGATGATTTGATTTTTTTTGTAATCAAAATTAGCCTCAAATGAAATTGTAAGATCAAGGATACATTTGTGAGATACCATGCATACCAATTTAGTAAAGAAATAAAGGCTATTATGTGCTTACGTTCTTTGAAAAACTAATGAATCTAATGTTCCGACGACGATTTCATAGAATCATGATATTCGAAAAATTTCCATAGATCTATATCTAATTAAAATTCTATACATATTTTACAATAAGGAGTCACACGGGTTGATACATGAAACTCACATTTGATGTCTTCGGAAGTTGATTCGATTCCAGAGGTGTTATGGATTCCCTTGTTTTATTTGATTTTTGTCATTCTCTTGTGCTTGGATCCATGCCATCTGACTGTAATTTTGATTTTGTTGATCTTTCTGGAACGGTTGTAACACGTTGAGTTGAAAACTTTTTGTAAATCCTCCACTGGGTGATTCTCACATTTGATATCTGGATGCCTGTGGGATGATAGACCTTGATATGAAACTGAACTCCTCATTGGGGTCAATTTAATGGATGAGTTGTCAATTCAACTGAATTTCGTGATATTACAAGATATCTCTATTGTGGAAAAACTTAATAATTGGAATCGTAGAGCCCGGAAATTCTGTCTTTGGAGGTAACTCATCAGTTTCGATTGGGACTATGGAAATCTAATTCACTTCTCGATTTTATTTCGGAAAAAAATTGAATTTTTATCTATCATGTACATGATTTTATAAAATTACGGAAAAGGTTTGTATTTTGATGTTTGGTTCTATTATCAATTTTAGAGAACATGGAAAATGATGTTTTGATAGATATTACTTACCTTTTCATTATTGTGTAGTAGAGGTCAATGTTAACGATGGTATTTTATAAGTTCTTCTTATATATCCACATAGGATTTTCTTGGATTTGATTTTCTCTTTGGCGTACGAATGTTCGTGACCGTGCAAAGGGCTATACTGTGGGCTGCTGAGAGAGCGCGTATCACTAATTGTCTTCTCTTTTTCTGTTGAAATGTTGTTTGATCTTACTCGTCGCTTATGTGTGTCTGTGCAGGCAGCGAGGGGAGAACTGCGGCTCCGGGAGAGAGCACGTATGCTTATGCGTCTTTTCCACTGGAACTGATTAGAATAAAGGCAAGTTCAGGAATTTTCTCAGAGTGGAAAATTTCGCAAATTTTTGGGAACATTTTCCGAACAAAAAACAATTTTTTATATTTTCGTTCTTTTAAAATCCCGTAAAAATTTCGAATTTTTATTTCTTTTATTTTCGTTTTCGAAGCCCTAACTATTCGAGGAAAAACGAGTAATTGAATTGATGATCGAATTACTCACCCTTCAGCCATTCAATAAATGTTGTGTGTCCACGATGATATTTTGCAAGTTCACCTCATTTTCCGTTGACTCTTCTTATGATTGCCCAACCGCATAGAGTACGTGTGTTCGCGACGGGCTCCAGAGGATGACTGCGGGCCGTTGAGAGAGCGCGCATCACTCAGTATCCCCTCTCCTCTCTTGGTGTCATGACATGATCGGCGCGCGTCTGTGTCTGTGAAGGCGGGGAGGGGGAGAATGCGGCTTCTGTAGAGAGCGCGAATGCCTGAGCGTTTCTCTAACTGAAACTGATAAGAATCAAGGCAAGTTCAGCTTATGCCTCAGAGTGGGAAATTTTGGAAATTTTTGGGAAAATTTTTGAAAAAAAAAATAATTTTTTTTATTTTTGGTTTTTTAAGATCTCGTAAAAATTTCGAATTTTTATTTTTTATATTTTTGTTTTCGGAGCTTCGGACAAAACCTTGAAATTTTTTCAGTATATCTTCAATCTATTTGAATCAGTAAAAATTCTTGACGTTTATGTTTTCATAACTAAAATGATTCAACGGAAAACGAGTAATTAAATAAATGATAGAATTACTCACCCTCCAGACGTTCTATAGATGTTGATGTCCACGATGATATTCTGCAAGCTCATTCCATTTTATTCGACTCTTCTTACGATTGCCCACCTCCATAGAGTACGTGTGATCGCGACGGGCTCCAGAGGATGACTGAGCGCCGTTGAGAGAGCGCGCATCATTATGTATCCCCGCTCTTTTTCGGTGTGACGTTGTCGTTTCTCGATGCGTGTGTGTCTGTGAGGCTATTTAGGGGGAAACTGCGGCTTCGGTCGAGAGCGCCTATGTCTGAGCGTCTCTTCTGCTGAAACTAATGAGAATGAACTCAAGCTCATGATATGTCCCAGAGTGGGAAATTCCGAAAATTTTCGGGAATATTTTTCGGAAAAAAATCGATTTTTTATATTTTCATTTTTTCAAAATCCCGTAAAAATTTCCAAATTTTTATTTCTTATCTCTTTGTTTTCAAAGCCCCGGACAAAATCTTGGAATGTTTCCATTAAATCTTCAATCTATTCAGATCATCAAAACTATCGACGTTAATGTTCTCGTAACTCTAACGATTCAAGTAAAAACAAGTAATTGAATAAATGATCGAATCACTTACCCTTCAGCCATTCAATAAATGTTGTGTGTCCACGATGATATTTTGCAAGTTCACCCCATTTTCCGTTGACTCTTCTTATGATTGCCCAACCGCATAGAGTACGTGTGTTCGCGACGGGCTCCAGAGGATGACTGCGGGCCGTTGAGAGAGCGCGCATCACTCAGTATCCCCTTTCCTCTTCTGGTGTCATGACATGATCGGCGCGCGTCTGTGTCTGTGAAGGCGGGGAGGGGGAGAATGCGGCTTCTGTAGAGAGCGCGAATGCCTGAGCGTTTCTCTAACTGAAACTGATAAGAATTGAGGCAAGTTCAGCTTATGCCTTAGAGTGGAAAATTTTGGAAATTTTTGGGAAATTTTTTGAAAAAAAAAATAATTTTTTTTATTTTTGTTTTTTCAAAATCCTGTAAAAATTTCGAATTTTTATTTCTTATATCTTTGTTTTCGAAGCTTCGGACAAAATCTTGAAATTTTTTCAGTATATCTTCAATCTATCTAAATCACTAAAAATTTTTGACGTTTATGTTTTCATAACTCTAATGATTCAAGGAAAAACGAGTAATTAAATACATGATGGAATTACTCACCCTTCAGACGTTCTATAGATGTTGATGTCCACGATGATATTCTGCAAGCTCATTCCATTTTATTCGACTCTTCTTACGATTGCCCACCTCCATAGAGTACGTGTGATCGCGACGGGCTCCAGAGGATGACTGAGCGCCGTTGAGAGAGCGCGCATCATTATGTATCCCCGCTCTTTTTCGGCGTGACGTTGTCGTTTCTCGATGCGTGTGTGTCTGTGAGGCTATTTAGGGGGAAACTGCGGCTTCGGGCGAGAGCGCCTATGTTTGAGCGTCTCTTCTGCTGAAACTAATGAGAATGAACTCAAGCTCATGATATGTCCCAGAGTGGGGAATTCCGAAAATTTTCGGGAAAATTTTTCGAAAGAAAATCGATTTTTTATATTTTCATTTTTTCAAAATCCCGTAAAAATTTCCAAATTTTTATTTCTTATCTCTTTGTTTTCAAAGCCCCGGACAAAATCTTGGAATGTTTCCATTAAATCTTCAATCTATTCAGATCATCAAAACTATCGACGTTAATGTTCTCGTAACTCTAACGATTCAAGTAAAAACAAGTAATTGAATAAATGATCGAATCACTTACCCTTCAGCCATTCAATAAATGTTGTGTGTCCACGATGATATTTTGCAAGTTCACCCCATTTTCCGTTGACTCTTCTTATGATTGCCCAACCGCATAGAGTACGTGTGTTCGCGACGGGCTCCAGAGGATGACTGCGGGCCGTTGAGAGAGCGCGCATCACTCAGTATCCCCTTTCCTCTTCTGGTGTCATGACATGATCGGCGCGCGTCTGTGTCTGTGAAGGCGGGGAGGGGGAGAATGCGGCTTCTGTAGAGAGCGCGAATGCCTGAGCGTTTCTCTAACTGAAACTGATAAGAATTGAGGCAAGTTCAGCTTATGCCTTAGAGTGGGAAATTTTGGAAATTTTTGGGAAATTTTTTGAAAAAAAAAATAATTTTTTTTATTTTTGTTTTTTCAAAATCCTGTAAAAATTTCGAATTTTTATTTTTTATATCTTTGTTTTCGAAGCTTCGGACAAAATCTTGAAATTTTTTCAGTATATCTTCAATCTATCTAAATCACTAAAAATTTTTGACGTTTATGTTTTCATAACTCTAATGATTCAAGGAAAAACGAGTAATTAAATACATGATGGAATTACTCACCCTTCAGACGTTCTATAGATGTTGATGTCCACGATGATATTCTGCAAGCTCATTCCATTTTATTCGACTCTTCTTATGATTGCCCACCTTCATAGAGTACGTGTGATCGCGACGGGCTCCAGAGGATGACTGCGGGCCGTTGAGAGAGCGCGCATCACTCAGTATCCCCTCTCCTCTTCTGGTGTCATGACATGATCAGCGCTCGTCTGTGTCTGTGAAGGCGGGGAGGGGGAGAATGCGGCTTCAGTAGAGAGCGCGAATGCCTGAGCGTTTCTCTAACTGAATTGATAAGAATTAAGGCAAGTTCAGCATATGCCTCAGAGTGGGAAAGTTGGGAAATTTTTGGGAAAATTTTTTGAAAAAAAAAATAATTTTTTTTATTTTTGTTTTTTCAAAATCCTGTAAAAATTTCGAATTTTTATTTTTTATATCTTTGTTTTCGAAGCTTCGGACAAAATCTTGAAATTTTTTCAGTATATCTTCAATCTATCTAAATCACTAAAAATTTTTGACGTTTATGTTTTCATAACTCTAATGATTCAAGGAAAAACGAGTAATTAAATACATGATGGAATTACTCACCCTTCAGACGTTCTATAGATGTTGATGTCCACGATGATATTCTGCAAGCTCATTCCATTTTATTCGACTCTTCTTATGATTGCCCAACCGCATAGAGTACGTGTGTTCGCGACGGGCTCCAGAGGATGACTGCGGGCCGTTGAGAGAGCGCGCATCACTCAGTATCCCCTCTCCTCTCTTGGTGTCATGACATGATCGGCGCGCGTCTGTGTCTGTGAAGGCGGGGAGGGGGAGAATGCGGCTTCTGTAGAGAGCGCGAATGCCTGAGCGTTTCTCTAACTGAAACTGATAAGAATCAAGGCAAGTTCAGCTTATGCCTCAGAGTGGGAAATTTTGGAAATTTTTGGGAAAATTTTTTGAAAAAAAAATAATTTTTTTTATTTTTGTTTTTTCAAAATCCTGTAAAAATTTCGAATTTTTATTTTTTATATCTTTGTTTTCGAAGCTTCGGACAAAATCTTAAAATTTTTTCAGTATATCTTCAATCTATTCAAATCACTAAAAATTCTTGACGTTTATGTTTTCATAACTCTAATGATTCAAGGAAAAACGGGTAATTAAATAAATGATAGAATTACTCACCCTTCAAACAATCTATAGATGTTGATGTCCACGATGATATCTGCAAGCTCATTCCATTTTATTCGACTCTTCTTATGATTGCCCACCTGCATAGAGTACGTGTGATCGCGTCGGGCTCCAGAGGATGACTGAGGGCCGTTGAGAGAGCGCGCATCATTAAGTATCCCCGCTCTTTTTCGGTGTGACGTTGTCGTTTCTCGATGCGTGTGTCTGTGAGGCTATTTAGGGGAAAACTGCGGCTTCGGTCGAGAGCGCCTATGTTTGAGCATCTCTTCCGCTGAAACTAATGAGAATGAACTCAAGCTCATGATGTGTCTTAGAGTGGAAAATTCCGAAAACTTTCGGGAAAATTTTTCGAAAAAAAATCGATTTTTTATATTTTTATTCTTTCAAAATCCCGTAAAAATTTCCAATTTTTTATTTCTTATCTCTTTGTTTTCGAGGCCCCGGACAAAATCTTGGAATGTTTCCATTAAATCTTTAATCTATTCAGATCATCAAAATTCTCGACGTTCACGATATTACAACTTTGACGATTTGAGGAAGAACGTGTGATTGAATTAATGATGCAATTACTCACCTTCTAGACGTTCTATGAATGTTGATGTCCACGATGGTATTCTGCAAGTGTATTCCATTTTATTCGACTCTTTTTATGATTGCCCCCTTGATAGAGTACGTGTGATCGCGACGGGCTCTAGATGATGACTGAGGGCCGTTGAGACAGCGCGCATCATTAAGTATCCCCACTCTTTTTCGGTGTGACGTTGTCGCTTCTCGATGCGTGTGTGTCTGCGAGGGCAGCGAGGGGAAGATTGCGGCTCCGATAAGGAGCGCGTATATCTGAGCGTCTCTTTCACTGAAACTGATGAGAATGGAAGCAAGTTCAGGAATTGTCTCATGGTGGGAAATTTCGGAAATTTTTGGGGAAAATTTTCAAAAATAAATCAATTTTTTATATTTCTAATTTTTATATTTCATATCTTTGTGTTCAAAGCCCCGGACGAAATCTTGAAATTTTTTCATTGTATCTTTCATCTATTTAGATCATCAAAACTCTCGACGTTTATGTCCTCGTAACTCTAACGATTCAAGGAAAAACAAGTAATTGAATAAATGATCGAATTACTCACCCTTCAGCCATTCTATAAATGTTGTGTGTCCACGATGATATTTTGCAAGTTCACCTCATTTTCCGTTGACTCTTCTTATGATTGCCCAACCGCATAGAGTACGCGTGTTCGCGACGGGTTCCAGAGGATGACTGCGGGCCGTTGAGAGAGCGCGCATCATTCAGTATCCCTTCTCCCCTTCTGGTGTCATGACATGATCGGCGCGCGTCTGTGTCTGTGAAGGCGGGGAGGGGGAGAATGCGGCTTTAGTAGAGAGCGCGAATGCCTGAGCGTTTCTCCAACTGAAACTGATAAGAATTGAGGCAAGTTCAGAATGTGCCTGAGAGTGGGAAATTTTGGAAATTTTTGGGAAAATTTTTCGAGAAAAAAAACCCTTTTTTTATATTTTTGTTTTCTCAAAGTCCCGAAAATTTTCGAATATTCATTTTTCATATATTTGTTTTGTCGAAACGTCGTAAAAAATTTTCAAATTTCATGTTACATACATTCAGATAATTTGAACTATTGGAATTCTCGACGTTATCGTTTCCTTAGTTTTAATGATTTCGGAAAGAATGAATTTCGAGATTTAGGTTGAAATCACTTACCTTCATGATGTCCTCTATGTATGTTGATCTCTTCGATGCCATCTTGTAAGCTGACTCTGTTCCGCGTCGACTTTTGTCATACCTGCTCGACCCCATAGAAAACGCGTGTTTGCGCTGGGCACAAGAAGAAGACTGCGAACTGTTGAGAGAGCGCGCGATACTAAGTATCCCCTCTCCTCTTCTGGTGTCGTGATGCTTCTCGACGCGTGTCTGTGTCTGTGAAGGCGGGGAGGGGGAGAATGCGGCTTCAGTAGAGAGCTCCAACGCCTGAGCGTTTCTCTAACTGAAACTGATAAGAATTAAAGCAAGTTCAGCATGTGCCTCAGAGTGGGAAATTTCGAAAATTTTTGGAAATATTTTTTGAAAAAAAAAACAATTTTTTATATTTTCGTTTTTTCAAAGTCCCGAAAAATTCTCGAATTTTCATTTTTTATATATTTGTTTTGTCGAAGCCCCGGAAAAAATTTTCATTCAATTTCCAAAAAATTTTTGAATTTTCATTCTCCACATTTTCTTTCTATTGAGGGTCCGGAAAAAATTCCGGATTTCTATCCAATATATTTTCGTTCTATATTGATTTCAGAAATAACGATTAATCAAATTATCCATGGAATTACTTACCCGTACGATGTTTTTCCTATATGTCGATGTCAACGATAATATTCTGCAAGCTCACCTCATTATGTGTCAACTGTTTTTATACTCGCTCAACTTCTATGAGCACGTGTGTTCGCGACGGGCTTGAGAAGATGACTGCGGGCTGTTGAGAGAGCGCGCATCACTAAGAATTCCCTTTCCTTTTCTGGTGTCACGTTGTTTGATGCTTCTCGCGCGCGTATGTGTTTTTGAAGGCAGCGAGGAGACGACTGTGGCTCTGTTTGAGCGTTCCTCTAAGTGAGACTAAGAAGAATGAAGGCAAGTTCAGGATGTGCTTCACGGTGGGAAATTTTGATAATTTCCGGAAAAATATTTTGGAAAATAAAATAATTTTTTATATTTTTGTCTTTTCAAAATCCCGAGAAATTTTTCAATTTTCATTTTTATATATTTGTTTTGTCGAAGCCCGGAAAAATTTCATCTCTTACATTTTCTTTTTTTCTGAAGGCTCGGAGAAAATTCTGTTTTTCTATTCATTATGTTCCTATTCTATTCGAATCATTCGAACACCTTCGACTTTCCTGTTCCCACAATTCTATCGATTTCAGAAAAACGAGTAATCAAAATATTGATGGAATTATTTGCGCTTACGATGTTTTCTTCAGATGTGAATGTCCACGATGATATTGTGCAGCTCACCTCTTTCTGCGTCGACTGTTCTTACACTCGCTAAACTTCAAAGAGTACGTGTATCCGCGATGGGCTCAAGCAGGTGACATTGGTGATATTGATCTTAGTACGAAGTAAGGCCCAGAATGAAAATTTTGAGTGTCACTTGTATTTTTATCCCTGTAACCAACTGAGTAATTAATTCACGTCAAATCGATGTACATCTCTTTGGCCTACTAGAAATCACTTTATTTGAGCATAACGATATTTTGCAACATCATATTTCTGAATTTCCAATAGAAAACTTCCGTATTCTTATAATTAAACACTAGCGTTATGTTTCGCGTTGCTCGCCCTTTAAAAGTCCCCGAGAAGCGTATCAGTTCACCAAAATGCTCTTTCAAATCAAATGAAAATATGTTCTGTACCATTTTCACATATCGAGTTATATAATGATAACTTTCATGGTCTTTATGAGTTCAGACCCATGTGAGAAACCGCCGCTTAACTAAATATATAAAATTTTTGAAAAACGTACTCTCATTTGATTTGGAAGAGCATTTTGGAAAACTAATACGCCTATCGGAAACATTTACAAGCCGAGCAACGCGAGGCATTACGCTAGTCCATATTAATTCCCACGAAGTAACTTGGTGGTTTCTTATGTATTTTGGGTCGCTGAATCAGATTTTTGAGGTCGCTTCCCCGAAAACCTGTGACTTTTTTAGTTATTAACAATTTTTAGTGCAAAATTAAGGTTTTTCGCCGATAACTCGGAAAATGTGCATTTTCCGGGGAAAATGCAAGAGGTCAAAGTTGTAGATCGCAAGATTTCCCATAGAAAAGGTCCCCACAGTTTTTCCGGGAAACACCGTCCTTAGCCTGTATACGCGTGGAAAGCGTCTGGCGCGGTTAACATGGGCTTATATGGGCGAGCGCTGCTTCGTCTCTTTGATCTGCTACACTTCCGATGCTACTTATTCTATCGAGATGCGACCAGAAGCATCTTAAAGAGGAAGAATTCTACTTTGTAATGTTATGAATCGCATTTCGCTGAAATCGAAAAATGTTGAGTAATTGAGAGGTTGAGAGGACCAAGCTCCCAGGCGCTCGGGAGCGGATCGTACGCCTGTGCGTTGCTTGATATACATATCGACTTGTCGCACAACTATCCGGTCGTTGAATCAACTACAGCTATTTCGGACTCACGGACATACATCTGCATTAACAATTGCTGTTTGTTATTAACAAACTCAACTGCGTGCACAAATAAATATCTATAGATATAGTAATCTTGGCCTGCTCAACTCATGATTATTTGGCCAGTAATGCATTCCCGGGACAGCGTCTTATGAAGTGGCACGAAAAAAGGCACTCAACCTCTCAATTACTCAACATTTTTCGATTTCAGCGAAATGCGATTCATAACATTACAAAGTAGAATTCTTCCTCTTTAAGATGCTTCTGGTCGCATCTCGATAGAATAAGTAGCATCGGAAGTGTAGCAGATCAAAGAGACGAAGCAGCGCTCGCCCATATAAGCCCATGTTAACCGCGCCAGACGCTTTCCACGCGTATACAGGCTAAGGACGGTGTTTCCCGGAAAAACTGTGGGGACCTTTTCTGTGGGAAATCTTGCGATCTACAACTTTGACCTCTTGCATTTTCCCCGGAAAATGCACATTTTCCGAGTTATCGGCGAAAAACCTTAATTTTGCACTAAAAATTGTTAATAACTAAAAAAGTCACAGGTTTTCGGGGAAGCGACCTCAAAAATCTGATTCAGCGACCCAAAATACATAAGAAACCACCAAGTTACTTCGTGGGAATTAATATGGATACGACAGCATAGGTGGGCGTCCGGACTAGGACTGATGCAGTCTCAAATTTACACCCTTGTGTACACGGAAGCACGGCGTGGATGACGCCCGCATCACGTTCCACGTCCGAGCCTGACCAGAGAGCTGACGTGTTTGCTCGACTCCGGCTCCAATCGCGATTTCACAAGTTTCAGCTTCGAGCACTTGCAAAAACAGATGAGCATAGAAACGTTTTGGCAAAATTTTCAGTACCCTATATAGAAAGATTGTCGTGACGGATGGAGATCTGTCGGATAGACTGATGTTCTGTCGTAAGAGCCTCTCAAAATAGAGTAAAAAAGATGCAAACTAGATTCAAGAGCCCATCATCAGATACTGTGTCATAGATACTCTTTCGAATGTCCAATTCAGCGATGATTGTCCCTAGTTCTGCCGCTGGGGAGGGGGTTTGAGGAGTAGCCCGTGTTCCAGAAGATTTGAAAGTGTGTTCCCGGATATTTGGAGGCGCTGAATCGAATGCACGAGGTCAACAACCCGTAAATCCCAGATGTTTCTTTTACTAACAATTTTTAGTGCAAAATTATGGTCTTTTGCAAAGAACTCCGAAAATATGTATTTTACTGAGAAATTTACTGAATTTACCAAAGTTGTAGAACACAAAAGTTCCTACAAAACAGGTCCCCCACAAGTTTGCCGGAAAACCCAAGCCCGGGGCGTGAAATGCGCGAAAATCATTCCGCGCGTTCAATATACGCAAATATGGGGTGGCCGACGCAGCGCCACTGAACTTGCTGCCACTTTGACAGTTATCAATGTATCACATGTCAACCTCTTGCATTTTGATGAGGAGGGCATGTTTTCAAAATGGTTCGGGTCTGATGCTGCTAAGTAAAAACCTTTTCGAACATTAATCAGAAGAAAGAGAAATGAGTGTCAAAACACGCTATTCCCGCAGCGAAACATCAGCGCGTGGTGACACTGGCGCGGCCGAGATAGGGTCCCTAAGGGCCTCGACAGAAAGTGCGCATTTGCTCTTTTTCCCTCTTTTTTCCCCGTGGAAGTAGCGCCATTGCGCGCCCGTGGCGCCGATTGCAACTACAGCGCCTATGCTTATACACGGGGGAAAAAGTGGAGAAAAGAGCATCGCGCACTTTCTGTCGAGGGCCTCAGCCTCAAAGGGGGTCGAGACATATGGTCCGCCATACTTTGCCCAGCCCATGTTATTTACTATACCTATATTTTGACTCCATCGTTATTAGGTATAAATAACATGGGATTTGGGCTAAACATGGCGGACTGAAAACACCGTGTCTCGACCCCCTTCTAGGGACCCTAGGCTGGGCGAGAGCAGGGCACTCCATATAAGCTAGCCCATGTTGAACGCCCGGAACGATTTTTGCGCATTACCCGAACCGGGCTGGGGTACTCCGAGAAACTTATTGGGACTTTTTTGTGAAAAATTTTGTGCTACTCCGCATTGCCCCCGTGAAATCTTTTGTTAAAATGCATATTTTCGGAGTTTTTTGCAAGAAGCCATAAATTTAACCTAAAAACTTTGGATGACAAAAAACGCCGGGGTTTTTGAGATATAGATCTCGTGAATTCGATTAGACATCTCAAGGTGCACAGGAATACACTCCCAACCCCCCTGGACCATGACTCGGGCTATAATATAAGACCCCCCAGCGCCTATAGACTGTCCGCACGTTGACGTGGAATCTTGTATGTTTGGGGAAAACTAGTGGACTACGAACAGAGCACTCGAGATCTAGGTTTCACCGACGCGTGTCGTCTTCGACAAATTGTCGTTGGAAGTGACAGTGAAAAACACTCTGGCAAGTATTGTCCGCTTTCCCGCCTAGTTCGCCCAACGGTGGCCCCGAGACAATTCCGACTCTCCATATCCGGCTCGGTACGGAAAAGATCACTCGGGGCAGGGAATCTAGCTTTTGTGTGCACGTATCGTAATCTACTAATATACTCAGACACTCTTGTGAATGCCAAAAGTGCCCGACTCTACTGCTTTTTTCGATTTTCCGTTCTTCATTTGATAAAAAAGAAAAAAATCAAAGAAATATCGGTATTCCTTGAAAATCGTTTCTACAACTTGAATCGATCTCATTCGGGAACGAGAAAATTTTCCCACCAGAACGATTTCCCGGCATCACTAGAAAGAAAAGAAGTGGCGAATACACATCCGATTAAAGAAATAATGGGTGCCGAGTAAAATCTCAACTAATCCCAGAATCTCCTTGAACCTTAATGGATTTTTTGGTTTGAAAGAGAAACAATAAAATACCTTCAAAGATTCCAGAAAATTTTTTGTTGTAAGATTTTCATATGAAGTTGTCTGCGACGATTTAGAACAAAATAGCCAGGTCAGAGGTTTCGGATCGCCATTTTTCGATGTAACATCTATATTAAAGCGTAATCTGCAGTCCTCTGAGTTTTCTTTCATAGCTAGAAACAGCGCAATAAATATTAGCCTCCCTGTGCAATGTGGCTGGAGAAATTTCATATTCATTTGGCGTTTGCAGTTAGCGACCAGCTCCCGACTCGACGTACTTCTCCTAATAAGAGCTCGCGGTGTTGGTTAAGTGCAACTTTAATTGAGATGAAGAGCACACCGTGGCAATATATTTCTCTCTCTCTCAACATCCTTCGTTGTTTGCTCTTCAAAAAGCGCTCGCACCCCCCCCCCCCCCCCCCCCCCCCATCCGGTAGTCTAGCAATATCTGCACGGCTTTTGTACGAGTGGCCACACAGCGCGGAAAATTCGCTACGTTTGATCAAACTAGAGTAAACAACGGCATCAGGCAGATTGAAAAACAACTCGATGCGAGATGTGCCTGAAACTCGCGCAATATTTCATAAACTCGCATTTTAAAAGTTGCATCGAATATTTTCGCTCTGCTCTTTTCCACTGTCGTGTATTACAGCTTTGTGGTGGAGATACGTATATTTATATGAATCGCAGAACTGAGCACATATCAATTCATCCGACCTTGTAGGAGAGGAATGAGTGGAAAGCCATATCAAATTCAGCTGGTTTTATTTTTTTCGGCGCAACAACTCTTACACTGGCCATTAGAATTAACGAAGGATAGCTTTTGATGATAAAAATATCCCTCTGTACTGCGTGAAATCCCACGAGCTCCCACCACTTTTCATGAGATCTCTCGGCGATATATGTGATTTACATCGGAGTGTTGTTCGCATCTAGGGTAATCCGACGGGTGCTAAATATGACGAGGGCCAATGAGCGTGGGTAGAAAATCAATCGGAGTTTTCGGAAATCGGGCTGGAGCTCGTTCCGGAAAGAGAAACAAGCGAAATCCTGTAAGAGGCTTATGTACATACACAGGCCAGTTCTCGGGAAGCAAAGCGAAATATGCATATTAACCCGTGCATCGTGTGCCTGGGTGGCTTTGAATAATAAAAACTCGCTGAGGAGTAGCACGAGATTTGGTCTGGATATCGAATTTGGAAGAAGGCTCATTTCCCGGCAGAGCACAGAAACAGTCTACAAATGTTGTAATGGCGCATTTTCGCCGGCTCGTTCAGCGACGTGGGGAGGGAAAACAGTGAAAAACAGTCGGGAACAATGCCGATTTGGCCCGGCGTATGGACGGAACAACAGTGGCAACTCGCGCTTGTGAAAACAGACCGCCTCGGGGCCCATTGTCGCGCGAACGAGATGACGACAAAGGCTTGAGGCACGCTGTTTTCTCGAGGACAGCTTCGATTCTTCGTCATCGCACGGCGGGAATTATGTACTTATAGGGGAAATTGGCAGGGCAAAGAACGCGCGAGCTCACTCGTGCGGGACCTCTTTGTGCGACGAGTGAGTTAGCGTGGGTGAGCGGATGAAAAATGAAAAGGGTGCAAACAGCTGCCTCCAAGGCCCATTTGAATGAGCCGCAGATCCGATTTTGGTGACGTTGTTACAGAGCTGCGGTAGCTCTTCTTTCCATGTACAAACGAACAAATGAAACTTCCGAGTAAGTGGAATCTCGTCTCTCTATGCTCGTTGTGATACACCACACTGCAGCTACCAGACAAGGGTTTCCCCCTTGGTTTTTTAGCGATTCGGCACACATTCAATATCATTTATCGACAACAACATTCTTGCTCGTGCAACTGCCGAATGAATCTTGTGAAATGCGTGAGATTGGCACGCCGAACTCGCACTTGCAGTTGGCAAAAGGCTGCCGGCCGCGGCGTAAGATAAATTGCTGCTTGAGCGGACAAGTTGTTTATGTCAAGATCTTCACTCAACAAGCCAAATTTCTTTTCCAAATAAATTTCTTGTAGGTCTCCGAATTAGTTCTGAAATTGTTCGGGAAATTACATAGGATTAGTAATAAAACTGAAATTTGCGTTGAAAATTTGAGATAAATCAAAAGTAGGAAAATAGGAATCAAACCTTTATCAACAAGTCTGTTCGATTCAAAGGCTCGTTTGAGTGCCATATTATTCTCAACTCGTGCACGTTGGTGCCAAATAAACATTTATAAATAGGTATTGAAACGAAGATGAGAACTTTTTTTCATCGAAATATTTTATTTACATCCTAACTTAAAACTGCAAAATTACTCAGAAGTGAGCGTCTGCTGCTCCCAAGATTTAATGGTTGTACTTTCCTGAGCCCTCATTCTGATAAGAGTTCTGACCCAGCTCCAATCACTCGCGAGAAATCGCGATTTTTCGAGGTTACGTCGGAAATTCGACGTGCTGGGATCGAATCGCTTTCGGTTTCGGATTTATTGACCTCGATACATACAGTTAAAGAGCACAAGTGACTTTAGTATAGCTTGATTATGATCCCTGAGCAATTTTGTGAAATCATAACTGTTTGTGGTTATCCCAAAATCTCGACGTGCTGGGACTCTGGATTCGGATCTAGGAACCCTCACAACATGGAGATACTGAGGTTTGGGAGTTAGGACAGAACCTTTTTCTTCTGAGGCCAATGGTTCTTTTCTTCATCCGAATGATTCTCTCTTGAGGGTTTTATAGGATGATTGGTATAAGATAAATATCAGGGGTCAGCGTGCAATGATGAATATCGGATTCGGTACAGGAAATGCCGAGACTGCAAGCTGAATCTCGTACACATCTCTAATCAAAGTTGCAATGTGGCAAGACCAGCGAATCGCAGTATAGACAATCATCCTCGGACAGGCTCTGATCGTTTAATCTTAGCTCGGACTTGGCGCAATGGAGGCCTGGATACTCGAGTCCCGGGGGGGCCTGCTGGTGCGTGGCTTAGACTGTACCAGGGTTAAATGGGGGGAACAATGGTATTTGTCGTGGTTACGTGGGTGATGATGATTGTAGACCACAGAATGTGCAGATCTCGGGCAGCGTGCGGCTGGTGGCATCGCATCCGAACCGCATAGCGCATTACCCAGTAAGCGCGTGCCAGGCTGCAAACGCGAACCGGGCTTCCGGACGCCGACAATCGACATTGCGCGCAGAGATTAATCTCCCTTATGAATTTGCGGGCGTGTGGCGGTCGCGCCGGTTGACCGCTGAATGCCCCGTGCCTCGTCATCACCACGGCTATAATGGATGTACCTACCCGTACAAGCGCTCTAATTGTAAGCGGCGGAGCTTGCATTTCGGACGCTGGAGGGACGATAACGGCAATCCGGTGGCCAAAATTCAGCTGAACCCCCGCCACGCCACCTGCATCAGACGCGACATTCCACTGGCCATTTTGGCCAATTCGATATCATCACGACAGTGCAGCTTTGCCACGAAAGATTTTGCGATCGATTGCTCCATTATCTGTGAGACCAAGCTAATCCGCAATCGCTGCCGCTGTGTGGTCACAGTCCATTTCCGAGGCGCGAATGATCGCTGATTTTATCGCGCGCAAGCGATTGCCCCTGTGGTTAATCACTCGTCGAATTGAGGATTTCGCGACTGCTTCATCGCAGTGTCGCTGTGCAAATTTTCCATGAGCTCCCATCCTCATTCAAGCCAAATAACCCATATTCTGTGTTGTGTCTATGAAATACATATACATGTGGGTCGTTTGTCCAAGCGCTATACAAATCTACTAAGTTTACTATGCACAAGTCCTCAATAGCACAAAAGATTTGTGCACTTCAGATTAGGCCTTAATCGTGCATTTGACCAGTCAATCTCTTTGATAGTCATAATCACACAATCGCGTAAGTTAGTGAGATTATGCCCATCTATCATGAGATAATTTCAGTTCCTCGATATATTTAAACAACTCATTAATTTCGCCCATCCTGATAGTTACTTCGAGGCTCTGGAAACGAAACAGTAATGAATCAAATTTTTATTAAGCGAGGCCTGAGATATATTTAATATACCGCGATGCTCTCGAGTCTATCAGGTGCATTGGAGAACACTGCATCACGGTAAGCAGAGATTCACTCATCGTAAATTCTTATCTGAAAAGTTAATCTTCTGCTTCGCTACCGCCAATTCTAAAGGATTTTGATCGCATGGTAATATGGAAAAATTTGTTGACATCATATGTCGAAGAATTTGACAAAATTCGACTCAGGATACTATGATGTGAATTTGTAAGTTGTAGTCCGATATCTGCAGTTGTGCTCTCTAGCGAGAAACTCGATTTCATGACTGCCAATGCAGGATCAGTTTGGTGCGATCATTGTGGGGTGATTCGGAGTGGAATTGATCAAACGTCTTTCCACGGAATGGGGATTTCTAAGATTCTAAATTTGCCATAGAATTCGCTCATGTCTGGTGGTGACCAATGAGTCGGATTGGGTTGGCCGATTCGATTACAACGCAATGTTCATTGCATTGCCAATAAGCGTCTCGAGAAGTAAAGTAGTGTATGTGCACAGGCAGATGATGGAACACAGGCCGACTTGCGGGGCGCAGGAGGTCCTTCAGAGCATCCGAAAAGTGTATCCGACGCGGTGGTAGTGGGGCGCGTGGCCGGATGCGCAACCCTTGATGTGTGCATGGAAGCGATACGATACGAGTGTCGAGGTCTGAGAGGCCCAGGTGAGCGCGGGGGTGGCGGCTGCCACCACGGCTCCCTCGAGCCGTCTCTGTGTACTGTTTTCGAGGCGTGCAGCAAGCAGCGTTGCGCGTAACCCGAGTAGGGCTGTACTCGACCAGCATCAGCTGCACGCCTGACTCGAGCCATCGATATACCGCAAACCAGAGCCACGTTTCACCCCTCAGCCTCTTTCCGAGGCAGCTTGCCTTCGGCTGGGGCTCACGAGGTGCCTCCCAGCCAATCTTTGTATCGTTAACATCATCCGATGCTCGACTCTTGTGGTATTCAATTCAACGATCTACCGAGTGCCCGAGTGCATGATTTCTCTGCTCAGCAATGTACGAAATGTGTTGGACCTCGTTATTCCTCGTGATTATGCAAAACTGTTCACCCAGATAATTGGATTTCCAATGGAGCAAAGGCAAACCAGCAGCTAAATTGGTAAATCCAGATGGAGATAATCCCGGCGATACGAACGCTGTAAAGCGGCACTCGATGGGTGTGAATTTCCAGCTTCTGTGGCTTGAATTGACTCAGAGCCGAGGTAGAAGTACAGTTGGCTAACTTTTTTCGACTCAGCGCCCCGCGTTTCACCGCAGATTTTACATCGTGTTACCCGAATCTCAAGGAGCAAGTTGGCCGAGGGAAGGGCAATTTATGACTAGACGCGTGATTAATAGTCCAAGTTTCCACAGGACTTATTATCTTGAAATTATCGTTTCAGTGCTTATCATTGCCACACCACTTACTGGGACTTTTCATCAAGGCAATTCACCGCGCTTCTACTGCGAACTGTCTAAATCAAACAACCACAATTGTCAGACCGATTTCCTAACCGATGATCGGCGAAATTATCTATCCCGGAATACGGATGATGGAAGAATTTCTATGCTGTTTCTCTCAAGGCTATTTGAGTGATTCTGCGAAAACTGTCAACTTTGATGTCCCGAAATGACATTCGTGAACGACGTAAGATAGACCCAATCTAGAAGTATGTTCCTTTGGGACCGGCGAAGAAAGTTTGAATTAAATATCTCACTAGAGTTTTGGTGGAGATATTCACTGCTTTTTACACTCTAAACGCCGATCTATACCCAAAAACAAAGTTTTTAGCTTGTTGAGAATCCTCCTCTTAATCCTTCCCAATCAACAAAATATTTGTGATATTTTTGATATTTTTGTGTATTCAAAAAATTATAACCAATATCTATACTCTTTGTCTTCATATCTTATTTATTCAATTATTCATATTATATATACATTCATGTACCATATACTTCTCACGTTGCCCTATGGGACGCGATGTCCCCGGGCTAATAAAGTTATCAATCAATATATCAATCAATCAATCTCTATCTCTCTGTGACGAAAAACACTGAATTCTTGTCACACACTATTTGAAACCTTAAATCTGAAGGAGTAATTTCATGCAGAAATACAAGTCCTCGGTCGAATTTTCGTTGTGCAATTTAGGCGAAAATCGTGTCCAGAAGACACTTATTCCATACCATGGCATGCCAAGGACACGCTGCTAAGATTCAGTGGTTTTCTGTGAGGACGAATGTCTTTCTTCTGGCTGCCATCTCGTCCAATTCAAATTCTGGTGTGGTGCAGCCGTTTGAAATGATTAAAAAAAGAGTCACTAGCTATGGCACACAAATTAAACCGCATCAATGACTAAAACACCCAGTTTCATGTTTCCTTACTGCAGTTCTGTGTCACTGACTAGGAGTGTTTTAAATCCGGATCACGGATTTGGCTGAAATTCTGTGTCTTCTTCTAGTGCCAAAAAATGAAACTCAAAACTATGTAGACCCTAACGCTCAAGCGTTTTCGAGCTACAGCCAAGGCAGGCGCGGATGCAGCCGGGGGCCATGCCCCCCCCCCCCAAGAAATGTTTGAAAGTCGGAGTTTGCAGTATGATGATCCCTAAATGCCGTTAGTAAGAGAGAGAGACATTATATTGAATGCGTGCAATACAATTTGCAAAAGTTTTCACAAGTTATTGGCGTAAAATGATGAGGTATTTCTTGAAATTGAATAATCCGCTCCGAACAATAACATTGTAAGGGTGCGAGTTGTGAGCGGCTGATTCGTTGATAATCTAAATCCTTCGTTTCCCGACCTATGGCATTGCAACCTCATCAACGTTGCAAGGGCAACGCGATGGAAATCATTGTAGCATTTTTTTAAAGGTTCAACTTGATGAACTGGGTCAGTGGTCATTTAACTGAAAATTCACTCACCAGGAGAGTGTTTCAGATCCGGGTCACGGATTTGGCTGAAACCTTGAAAATGGTATTTTCTTGGTGCCAAAAGATGATATCCGAAATTATAGAGCCTAACGCTCAAGCGTTGCCGAGCTACAGCCACAAACATTAGCATTGCCCATATAGGCCCATGTTGAAAATTATGCATGTAGGTATACCCACAATGCTAATGTTTTTGTCTGTAGCTCGGCAACGATTGAGCGTTAGGGTCTACAACTTTGGATATCATCTTTTGGCACCGAAAGAAGACCATTTCCGAAGTTTTAGCCAAATCCGTGACCCGGATCTGAAACACTTTCCTGGTCAGCTTCTTCATATATTTGGTTTCAAGAGCCAGAATCTGGTGTGTGTGTGTGTGTGTGTGTGTGTGTGTGTGTGTGTGTGCGGGTGTCGCGCGTTCATGTATACGTTAGTCACACACCGCTCTCGCCACTAATCATGCCCCCCCCCCCCCCCAAGCGAGACCACTGGATCCGCCACTGAGCCAAGGACACTAGCATTGACTATTAGGCCCATGTTGAAAATCGTGGCTGTAGCTCGGAAACACTTGAGCGTTGGGGTCTACATAGTTTTGGGTTTCATCTTTTGGCACTAGAAGAAGACCATTCCCAGAATTTCAGCCAAATCCGTGACCTGGACCTGAACCCTTCTCCGGTGAGTGGTCATTTGTCCGAATCGACCCAAAAGCATACAAGCTTGTGTGGTGCTGTGGAGGTCGAAATGTCAAATTCCGTGGCGCGTCCGTAAAAGTATTACATTACATGCCTCTCGACAAACCTTAATATTGATCTAGCATCGGTTTGCCCTGGGTGATAGGGATATTTCTGCTGGGCTCGAGACCATTTGTAATAACCATTTCCCGCCCAATACACTTATTGTTTTGACTCAAAGGTGATTGGGGAATGAATGGAAATCAATACATAATCAAAACTGTGGATGACATGGGTTTTGTTTGTATCCAAGCGGATCGAAGAATTTTAGCAAATATTTCCCATGTGTAGGCGTTCTGGGCCATTCTTCATTTCGGCTAATTGAGCCGAAATAAAGGATGGTCCAGAACACCACACATCGAATCAACAGAATCCCACACATTGAGAATATTTGCCAAAATTCTTCGAATAATCAAAACGATAGGGATCATGACACAGGAATCCGACCCTCAAAAGCCAGCAACTTCGTACCAATCATCCACATGCAAATGGTGTGGTGGGGTAGGTTCCGAATTCTTATATTTTTATTTAATTCAATGAATACACGAATATATTTGGTTTTGTTCTTGAAATTTCTGTGCATCCACAGAGTCGATCTAGCCCAGGGTGGATGGTACCAATCTTGCGATGCGTTTGGCCACCGTGGCAACTGAGTGCCGCAATCGTAAATCACAATATCCGGGCGATGACAGCGGCTGACCGGCAGCATAGGGGCGCGTCCCCGCGTGCACCTGGATCTGTGCTCGCGCCCTAATGAGCCAAGATCTATGGTTCAGCGCTTCCGAAGCAGTCAGCACTCGCGTTTCCAGCTTTTTATTGGACGAACCAAAGCCGAAAGGTATACAGGAGTGGCTGATGCCCTGAAAGCCGAGTCGCAGGACGACAAACGGGTGCGGCTGACAATCAGCTACGCGTGGCGCTGCCCACTGCATTTGACACCCCGCAACCGCGAAAAATAGCTCCAAAGCAGCTGCTGACTCCAGCATCTTCTTGAACCCTAACTACGTGATTTTGATCCTACTTCATCCTAACCCGAGACGATAGAACAGCTCCGAGTCACAACATTGCTCTGGCATCGCAAGCCTCCCTCGTCGGTTCTGCCTACATTCGGAGTGACAAGGGTCGTTTCCCGAGCGTCATTATTGAAGCGACGCCTTTAGGCCAACCCTCGGGCCCCAAAACCGTTTTTGGATCCCATCAGATCCATCTAATTGAGATATGTCTCAAAATTTCGATCGAATTCTTAAGTGCAGATTTGATCCAACACAAATCGTAAGTCCCCCCTTGAATTTGACACAGTCATCAAAAGCTGCTGGCTTCACATTTACTCAACACGAGAATTTAACACGTTCGTTGCGGCGCAGCAAACCACCACCAGTGGGCCCCGCGATTTTCTATTTTCTAGTCCTCACCAGCCTGTGATTATTTTATTTTCTTTTATTTAAGCATTTTCAACCGTTGTCCACAGTGATTATGCTTCCAGCCTGTGATGATTCGTAAAATATCCCCAATAAGAATTTTACTAGGTAATTTGAACAACGAACCAAGAAAGAGTTTGCTCCCATCCAGACATATTCGCCAGAATACGAGAGTCCAGTTCATGACCGGAATAAAATTACAGAAAATTGTCTACGCAGCGACGTGTTAATTAGTTCGAAGAGCGGTTGATAATGTGATGATCTCATTTTTGCGAGTATTTCCGCGAATATTTCAAACCTTATTGAATTTTGAGACTTTTTGCAGAATTTTGAAAGATTATAGAGCCTTAGAAGCCATTTTTCCTGATGATTTGGATCAAAAGACTGGCTTTAAGCCACACTTTGCAAAATTACAGTGTCTCGCTCTTCCATAGCCATTTTAGAGCACGGAAAATATTTTATCTTCATTACACTTGAGCTAAAAAATTAATTTAAAATCTGAGGGGACGAGGTAAGATAATGCAATTTTATTCCCGGAATAACTGGTGATTGCAAAATTGACCGTTTCAATTCTGTGAGAATACTCGCTTTCTAGTCATAACTGGGACATGTTTTGAAAATAATTCAAACTACAGGCTGAGCGGGATAAGGCTTCGGTGTCTTCGAGGGGCTATTAGTGTAGCGGGCTCGGAGGTCGAGACGGGCCACTGCGGAGTATAGAGTAGAATTGAGTGGCTCGCTTGATACGCTCTCTGGCTGTACACTGTGAGGATAAAGCCCGAACAAACAATGCGGCTTCCCATATGCTTCCGGTCTCTTATTTCACCGGTTAGCCACGCGTGCCGTTCACTTCCTACATCCTCCCTCTTGTGCGCGGCGCTTCTCCGCTGCGGGTACCCACCACCCCGTATAAAACACTCGACCGTAACAGATCTATAACCCCTGCACTCTCACTCCGCCCGATGCTTTTGATAGCTGCGCGCAACCCACAGATAACATTGAGAGCGAGACCGAGGCAGATAAGGTTATGTGCGCAAGCGAGCCGGGAACTGCTCAGAGGAACGTGGGTTGCATCCGCTAGACTCGACTGTCTCCCAAAGCAATCCTCTACATTGTAACTGCAGATACTTTCTTTGCTGCTGGAGTTGTTCCAATACCTTCGAATTGCACTTTATGCTGAGGAGGTTGAAGGTATCACGGCTTCTGCCTTGCTCATGAACGAAGAAGCCTCAATTTTTTCCTCCTCTTTATACGATCAGACAGATATCATTCGTGAGCCTGATGAGTTGACCTCAACGTCTCGGCTTGGAACGACGCTAGAGAGGTCTACGGATCTCCCAATCGAACCTCTTCGACATCGGAAACTATTTTACTCGATGCGTTAATTATTATTCAGCCATTGATATCTCAGTTTTCGGCTACACTGATATCTCGATACTTTTTCGCACTAGTGGCCTGTGGATTTGGTCTTCTCTTTAGTACCAAAATGAATATGGTATATAAATGATTATCGAATATTTGTCAAACGGGCTTCCTAGTATTGAGGACAGATTAACTGTTATCAGCGGTATGGTGACTGATTCGCTGATTCATTTGACTGGGAAACATTCAGTGACATCGCCGTGTCAAGATCGAATTCGTCATTTAATTATGTCGACAAGTGTTGATAAAGATTCAAACTTTAACGGAAACCACTCGCGAGAACGCATATGGAAGCAAGGCGGATGAAAGCCAGGATTGAAGATACCCTTCATCTTAAAGTACATTTTTCCAAACATCATTGTACCAGAGCATCTGCACTCGAATATCACATGAACGAATGAACAATCAAAATGTCCATCACACTGTACTAGGCCAAATCTTAAAAGACTCTCTGATGGTCCGAGCAACTGAAAATCCCTAGGTGACACGACGACGGCCAACCGTTTAATGTCTAATAGGATTCAAAATCTACGAAGAACAACGCGAGTGGCAGCCTTGCCGGGACATCGATCGTCTCCGAGTTTCTGCATACAGGGCTCGTGCAAAACTACGCAGTGCTGCTGCTGCTCGAGATTTTTCATTCTGCCATCACCGAGTCTTTGAACTGACGAGGATCAAACCAGCCTAACCAAGTTCAGACCATCAGCTTCCAAAGTTCATCCGCGAGAGACAACCCCGTGACGGCGGTTGTTTGAAATCGTGAACGGTCTTCTGCCCATGCCTGCACTGCAGATGGATTTACCAAGTGCGATACAAGCGAGATGATGAATCGCCCCTTTGGAGTCTATGCAAGCACATGAAAGCTCTCGCCTCACATTAAATCGCACCACGTTGACGTCTCAGATCTAATCTCATTGCATAGCAACTAGGTCTTCTCAGTTTTGTCAGCTGAATTTTCTCAAGATCTCCCAACGATTTCAAAATTCAGTATCTTATCGGGACCCTCACACGGACAGGTTCGCCTTTGCGGGTCCTGGATCTGTCCCAAACTTTGGGAATTATCTTATTCTGGTGGAAAATAGTTCCCATAGTTTGGGACAAACTGAGGACCCGCAAGGTTGGACCTGTCCTTGTTAGTCGTTCCCCAAAATGAGAAGTGCAGACGATGGCAAGTTCGAGCAGCAGCTGGCCTGCGTGTACACCGTCAAAATCCACCTGGTGCGGTGCAAGAGACGTTTCGGCGCGCATTCGCGACTGGCATTGTTTGCGCACGGCTCGCTACTCGGATCGAAGAAAAATAAGCTGCGGTTAGTGCCAGCAGTTCGGCTCTCGTTCGCCGCTCGGGAAATGTTCAAGCAACAATGCCACTTCTTTCTCATTCACTTGACATTTTGATACCCCAAAGTACGAGGCTGCGAGTGTTGGGCTGCACAAAGCCGACCCCCGGACTCTGGCCTTTATTTCTCTGTGAAATTGCGAAGCAGGGCTGCAGCTTTCGACTTACTTTATTCAATAAACTTTGCGAGTTGCACCGGGCTCGCGCGCGCGTATCGGTACCCGTCAAACTTTTTATGCGCCGTAGCTCGAGCTTCCTCTGTTCTTGCTTCTCATTCAGCATAGTTTAGTCTCCTTCATTACGCCCTTATACACCCTGATCCACGACATCAACGACGAGAGGGATTAGTGGGAAAAGTTTAACGATAAATCGCGATATACAAGTACTCCGCTTTCTCGTGGCCGAACTCGTGAATTACTCTTAAGATGGACAGCGTACGATTACACCGAGGAAAAGAGCTACCCAGCCTTCTCAAATATCCTTTTCATAGCTCGTGCAGACATTGACACGCTTCATTCGGCTTGATCTCGACACTTATGCAATGGCATCAGTTCGCAAAAAAACTGAGAAACTTGTGACAATCGAGCGAATCAAAACCGCTACACGATTACGTTGGATATATGCCTTATACCACCGAAATCAAAGCAATCATTTGCTTATGATGTGCTTCTGGGACAAAGAAACCTGACAAAAACGCCGACTAAAAACTTCATCTTTCTCGCTGAAACTACCCGAACAAGACCCATTTTTCAGGTGAATCGTATCAGATCGTCTCTTCGAGCGATAGTCAAATCAAGAATTCACCATACATTGCTTATGGGGAATTCAGAACTCCTCCGTTTTCTTCGCTTCCTCGAGGTTTTTTCGCAAATATTCAGAAGAAGTGGGTTATAACAAAAAATATCATGAATACTTCTTTAAACATCCTTTGAGGATCTGCAACGTGATGTGGTTGGATTAGTCGCGCAATTCCAGAGATTTGTAACATCATGGAGAAAGCCCAAATTTCACAACCTTGCGCTTTTTGCCCATTTTCTACAATTTACTTGAAAGCCACGAGGAGAGGCTGAGATTCTCGATCGATTGAATTACAACATCTTGTAGAGCTTTGAAAAATCAATAAAGCGTTATTCTGAATATCTTTTTCTATGACTCATCTTTTCTGAGTAATTGCAAGGAAACCTCGAAGAACCGAAGAAAACGGGGAGTCATCGAATCCCTCTACAAACGATGTATGATGGATTCTAGACAATTACTCGATGAGGCAATTCCATACATCTTACCTGAAAAATGGATGTTGCTCGGGGAGTCTTGACGAGAAAGATGGCTTACCAGGTTTTTTTTTTTGGTATTTTATCGCGAGAATTTTTCGTCCCCGAAGCGCGCCGTGTGCTCTTATGGTGTATGCTTGACAAGGGGAGTCCAAGGGATTCGGGTGTTGGATCTGGATAGAACTCCGGGAATCATCTCTATTTGGCACCAAAAGATGAATACCCAAAGCCGCAAAGTCTGACGCTCAAGCGTTTCCGAACTACAGCCCATAACCTAAGCATAACAGTGTATATCTATATGTGTGGAAAATGGTATGAATAAATATATTGCAATACATGAGTTGTGGGCTGTAGCTCTGAGACGCTTGTGCGTCAGACTTTGCGGCTTTGGATATCATCTTTTAGTGCCAAAATGAGGTGATTCTCAGATTTTCAGCCGGATCCAGCTCCCAAACCCCTTGAACTCTCCTAGTGAGCCGAATTAAAATAATGCATCGAAAGTTGAAACCACCGTTTCCTTCTTACAAGGAGATGGTCAGGCCTTCGAGTCACGGATTACCCTAAAACTCTGGGAATAGTCTTCTTTCAGCCCCAAAAGAAGTTAAAGCCGCGCTTGCCAACGCTCAAGCGATTTTGAGATACAGCATATGACCCATGCATTAGAGTATACTTACATTACTAAAAAGTTGCATATGTCTTAGCCTGTAGCTCAAAAATGCTTGTGCGTTGGATAGTGCGGCTTTGGGCATCTTCTTTTGGGGCTTAAAGAAGACTATTTCCAAAGTTTCAGGCGAATCCGTGACCCGAAGGCCTGACCCCCTCCTTGTTAGTGATTCGAATCTGTCTTGATGGATTATAATCCATAAATAATTATTCATCGCCAATATTGTTGCAAATCCCAAATAGTACATTACGCAACTAGGGAGTAAAAGAGGACGAGTCCCTCCCGGGTGGATATTAGCGCTCGAGACGCAGCCGAGAGCGATAAAAACCCGGAAGGTGGTCGTCCTTTTTACTCCCCAGTTGCGTATATTACTTTTCACTACGAGGGAACGAAAACTCGCGTCATTTACGCTCCGTGAAGCGGGAGTAAAACGCGTTTTTTAGTCCCTAGTATAGTGAAGCGAAAATTCGTCAAGCGAACTCCAAGGTCTGTATGTAAGTGCAGGTATGAAACGAGTCCAAACTAAATCTTGGAGATCGCTTCCCGTTATTTCTCACCAATGATTCTCATCGAGTCTATCGAAATAAATGACGATCGAGGGTGTCTACCGACCTAGGAGAAAAGGGCACTCGAGGAAAATCTGGAAAATTTCAAAGATTTTTCACACTGGCTACATCACACAGTTAAGAAGATAGGATGATTGAGTCGCGTGTAGTGAGAGTATCAGTAACATGATTCACTTCACGAACTTTTTCAAGTTGCTTTGGGAAAGAATATATCAAAGAATGTATTCAATTCTGGTTGCGAAGTGAGAGCACTTTGAGAGTAATTTGGAGATGACGAAAACATAATTTTCACGCTCACGAACTGGTAAAATCTAAATTCATTCGAGATTGATTTTTAACTGCAACTTCAAAGGATCTCGCAATCGCGGTGCTCAAGCAGTAATCGAAATTGATTTCAGATAATGAGTTGTACTCTCGGTCAGTGCGCCTGTAGCTGCACACATTCTTGGCGAGGCCATAAAAATTTGTGAGTCAATCGGATGCAAAGTATGATTGAATCAGGGCATTGATATAGAAATAATCGTAAAAAATCATAACGGTCCTCAATGGAAATCAGGCGCTTATATAAAGTTCGTGACTATTGAAAATCATTGAATCAGTCTACCGCTAGAAAGATCGCAAACATGGTCCCTGCCAGGCTTTACGTACTTGTTGGTCTAGTTCTTGCTAATTTGATATTACTTGTCAACTCTCAGCGTGAGTAGGCACTTTGTTCCCTTAGTCGTAACTCTGTATAGAAATCAGTCACTCAGCATAGCATACAAGCTACGATTTTGTAAGATAAATTTGGAATATGTACGTGATTGCTTGCTTCTTTTTCCTACATTCTCCCATCTAATTGGTAATACTGTGTCGTTATTTTTGATCAAGTCTTTAGCATTCAAAGTAATTCCCGGAAACTCTGATGACGCTCAGAAAATCATCAGTATTGTGCACTTCTTCCTATTCGTAAATAATGTAATGAAAATACCTATCAATTGCTCTTATCGTGAGAAAAATTCACCCCCGCGGAGTCGCGTTCAATATTCTATAGCATGTACGTATTCCACATCGCTATTACCGATCCTTGACTAATAAAACGCTTGGTCCTTGGATCGTTTAACGGCCTCGACCGAGGTAGATCCTTCCACGACGACTGGGGCTTATGTTCGATTCATCAAATTTTTATCTGGATCGATTTCTCCCGTTCCCCAATCAACTCACCTTGATCTCATTCGGACAGTCATCTTTCTTTTGTTGATCAAAACATTATTCCTGAGATCATACTTTTTCAGATTTTTCAGGATCTCGTGTTCGCATCATGTTGCCTATTAATCGTACCATTTTTCAATGCCCGATCTGAAACATGAATGTGGTTGAATGAAGGATATTGAATACGAGATTTTCTTCTTTCATTTTAGAAAGGTTCTCTCCGTGACCACTATTTCTTATTTTATTTTTCTATCAACAAGGGGGGCCACAGGGTCCGAGTCACCAATCTTCCCCAGATTATTTTACAGTTTAGTAGTGCCTAGAATTTGAAGAATCCAAAGTAACTCCGTCAAATGAGCCTCTTGTTGAGAGTTACAAGTAGAAACGTTAGCACTACCAGTATATCTATATATATCACTTTTTAACATGGGCCTATATAAGCAATGCTAGTATGATAGGCTGTAGATCTGAACAGGGGCCCTTTGGACGGAGATACTCTGGATTCTTTATCTTCTAGGTAGCACCAAACCTCACACCAAACTGTGGAAAAATCTTGGGGAAGATTGGGAACTCGGACCCCGTGGCCCCCTCTTGTAAATGCACAGAATCGCTAGTTTTTCCTTTCATTAAGTACTTCATACGAATGGTAACTATCGAATCCACATTCTGGTGGCTTGTTGCAGCTGCAAATTTAAAACTTCTGTGACTCGGTCACTTTTTCTCTTATTTGGTCGTAATTTTGATTTGATCTACCTCAATATCAGCTATTTTGTTGGGGCACCCACGCGAATGTGCCTCATGACTCACTTTGCAGGTTTTATTTCGTAATCGAAATTGTCCTCAAACGTTGGCTCCTTCATTTTTTCCTCCCAAAATTTTTTTCGGGAAAAATGATCAAAATACACCCACATATTCGCGAAAAATCTCATTACAAACTGTCCATCATTCGCTCTCCAGCTTTGCGTCAATTGATTGACACATGGATAAGGAAACTTGTTGGAATTTATGACATAATCTCTATTCGTTCATTGGCTAACTTAGTAGTCACTCACACATACTTATCTGACTCATGTTTTCGTCGACTACATAGACTTCCACTTATTCATCTTCCGCCATTTCCACTATGTAACGCTTGTTTCTATTGATCAGTCGACTCGCATGAAGATTTGTGGAAGTGGTGGTCAGCCCAGGGACGAAAGTGAAGACTTGCTCAACTCAATGTACGTGCGGCAACGAATTTCAGGCTGAGTTGAACCGATAGCATGAATAGAATGTAAGCTCGGATAAGAACATCTCGTACAACGATTCAAATTAATTCCTTGTCATTTGCTATCCTGTCAATACTGTCAGATCATACTTCACGAATGCTTAAACCTCCATTTCATACCTCATGCCATATTAGCCACCGGAACCACAACAATACTTGAAAACTGTAGGAATATTTTGATCCGTTCCAGCTACAAAACTAGATGATGTTAAAATGGATGATTTTACAAAAGACCATCTGAAATTGGATAACCTCAACATGGATAGTCTGAAGCCGGGCAATTTCAATCTCGATTCATTAAAAACTGATGGCTCGTCAACAAGTGACAAAATCTCGGGATCTGTGTCCGACTTTATTGGAAATGCTCGTAAAATGATTTCTGGCTAAGAAGAGGCTACAGTCGACTACGGTGGCGAAATTTGGCATTCCTTTTCGTGTGTGTGTGTAACTTATTGAAGACCAATTCGATGACTAATATGTAAGCCTACGAGGTTGAGTTCTGAAATACATCCTGCTATCTTTTATTCCAACCTAGTGATGATTGACCCGTCAAGAATCTTCACCAAATGAAGGAATATACTAGAGTCACAGTCACAACAAATTCGAAAACGCCTCTGAGGAAAGATCATTGGCTAAAAATCAATGTCGACTGTGTATGGTCATGGGCTTTGAATGAATGGTGGAGAAATGCTGAGAATCTAGTTTTCCAAAGACGAGCTGGACCGAGATGTCACTCGCGCTCAGTAATCCTGCATCTTCAAGAACAGGGAGATATTTTTGGGTCAGCCACCATCAATTTGATGAACACAATTTCGTTCACATGGGCAACACATGTACGGTTTTGATATGAGCATATTGAGTCATTGTTCATCAGTGACTAGAATTTTAACAATTATCCCCTGGCAAAGTAATTGTCGAAATTCTCCAGATAAGCTCTGCAGTGTTGAGCTTACCCATGACGGATGGAGGTTATTGTAAAATGAGTCCATTTATCATTTCCTGCGAGGTGGTCCTCAGAAAGCTGTTGAATCGAAAGGGTTGTCATCCGAGATGATTCTGTCACCGTCTCCTGGATTTTTCATTCATCCGCAGGATTAGCAAAGAACTTTTCGGATGGCTTCACGGTAACCGCCTCCCCTCATACAGTTCGCTCATCTTGTGGGTATTTTCGAGGATGAACTCACCAAAAACCAAACGGACGTATTAACTTGGAAGTGATGTCGAAAAAAAAAAAACAATGAAGATTGTGTGGGTTTGCATTGGAATGCAAATCGTCACAAAATCATGATGAGTCAGGACTGCTACTCTCCTCGTTATGTCATTGGAGTCATCATTCTCGAATGATTAGTGCATAAAAGATCTGGAAAAGAACTACTTCTGACGTGCGTGTGACATGCATGGGAGAGGAGGATCAACCAACTTTTGAATGACGATAACAAGCTCAATAATTCTTGGACTTTGAATCGTTTTACATAACATCTTTCATGATTGAATGGTTTTTCTCACTATTAAAAACTTCCCTATGACGGTCAACGATTAACTTCAAGACAGTAGAAATTTTCCGTCCATAAGACTTGATCATCTTGTTCAGTTTTTATTTTCCTAAAGTATTAGATATGACTGAAAAAATGATTTTCATCAGAAATTTTGATCTTTCACCAGTCAGCTGATTTGCAGTTTAAAATCACTGCAAGAATTCGACTTCCAATATATGTCAGTGCACTATGCTGACTGTGTTTCTCCAAAGCTTGGAGCGGAAAGTAAAAAAAATGCTGAAAAATTTCCATGGAATCAACCAGTCAGCTGCTTGATACAGTAGAACCTGTCAAGTTGGCCACCGGGTATGTTGGACAAGCTGACAAGTTGAACACTGTCTAATGAAACGAAACATTTTTAATCCCATAAATCATGTTGTTTCTCGTCCGGATAAGTTGAACAACTCACTATGTTGGCCACTTTTCCCGGGACCAAAGTGTCCAAGTTAGACAGGTTCTTACTGTATTCTAATCCTTCCGATAATGTTGCAATGATAAAGTAATAAGTTATGACGAGTTATGAATGTCAAAAATGCAGTACAAACGTCCGCATGACATGCGTGAAAATAGTCTTATTCTACTAAGGTTTCCAGATACCCACGCCATGAATTCTAGGACCCTATCCTCGACTTATGCCTCTGTGGTTCCTATGTGAATGCATCTGGTAGAGCGCGGTTATTACATTGGATGAAATCATATTCGAGGCTTGACTTTTTCATTGAAGAGATATCGTCGCCTCTTTTCGAGAGCCTACAGGTACTTGCCTCGTTGTTGATTTTGATTTTGCAAAATTTCTCATCATGATGAGAATCACTTGGCACAAGGACTGCGGTTTCGGTTGCACACACTAGTTCACTGTGTGACAAAATGTTGATTCTACGAACTGTCAGAATTTGCAAACGTTCACCCTTCTTCTGGCTGTTCTAGATAAGATTTTTTGGTATCTGGCATTTGCAGATAACAAATGATCTTATTATCCGTGCAAATGATCTCATTCAAAATCTCCAAAGCGCATTGTGTATACGATGGAATAATTTTCGTCAAATTGGGGTTGCTTTTGGGATATTCAACAGCTTATCCGTCCAAAGCGAGTACATCGAGATTGGAAATGCAAGTCTCACGCTCCAGCTCCCCGTAGCCGCATACGCGTTTGTTTGTATCTCACCGGATCTGGCCTCATCGGCGCTTCACGAGTGGTGCGCAAATAGGGGGGCACGTTTGCAATCCTAATTACGGCCATCCGCGGGACGCTCTAGTAGTCTTTGTGTACCTTTGCGGCTTATGACTATCGGGTGAGTGGCAGGAGAGTGCGATTCGATGCTCCGCTAGATATAACAGATTTGAAGCCTCACCTGCCCATCAAACAAGTTGGTCCGAGGGATGAAGACACATTTTGTGCCCTGCTGACCCCGTAATGTCCATCAACGGCATCGGCGAGCCTCGCTGAGTGGCGCAAGTGGGATCGGCAGTTCCAGAGATTCAGTTCTAGCTAGTGTCCAACACAAGTATAACGCGTCTCAATGGTCAGCCGCATCAAATACGCTTGGACAGGCTGAACATACGACCTCCGAGTCCGCAGCATTGGAGTCGCCCCTCGAATTGACGCCTCGGAGTGGTCACGCGGATTACTGTCCGGCCCATCGTCATCTCGTCTATCGCATTACCATCGGCTTCCAAGCCACGCTGGCCAGGGGAACGACCCCCGGTGCGGCTCGAGTCACCCCTCGCCTTGGCCTCGAACTATGACAGATAAGTCGATCATACCGGTCTCATTGTGAACCCCGAGCACCTCCGTAAGCCAGACAAATTTGAAGGCACAGCAAACATTCGAGAGCCTTCACAAATTACCAGATAATCTGTCGATTTTTGGGATAAAAGTAACGGTACTTGCACATAGCCTTCGCTCCATCTGCTCGACTCAGTCTGAAAATGAAAAGCACCGAAATGACCGTTCCACGTTGTCTTTACCGTCATAGATAATTGGATCTGCAATCTCATATTTCATAGAAATATTTATCGTGTTCATGATTGGAAAAGGTCATCTGAGCACCTACCACAGGGCGATAGAAAGCTGTGACAATTGGAATGTTAGTACATCACAATAGATGAGTACAAAAGTCAGGTTTTGCAGTCGCGTTTTATTGCGTACTAGTTTTTGACAAAATATGGAAGTAAGTGAAAAATTTATGTGAAAAAGTTACTTTTGCACACTGTGAATCGGGGAATTATTCAATTACTCCAAGTAATATCATCTGATTGGTGATTCGAATAGATGAAGGTTAAGAATTCAGAAAATTGATGCTGAGATTTTTGTATTGTTTTTTAAGAACTTCGGAATATGGACTCAATTTTATAGGGCAAAGGGACAAGTTCACCAGACTAGTCAACAATATGACTCATTCTTTTAAAAATTCTGAACAGTGCCACAGATTATGATCATTGTCCCTAAGAATGAATGAACAAGAGCAGCGTGCTTTAGAGTTGATTAGGTTTCTCCTATTGCAGAGTAGAGGGGAATTATTGATGATTAGATCTTCTTCGATTCATGAAGACAATGTGGAATCCGAGAAAACACATTTAAAAATCATGATATTGATGATCATCGTCAGCAGTGGCAACTTGTGAACGGATAAAAATGAGATTGATGATCGTATAATTTTTTATTATAGATACGAGTCTCTTGATTTAAATAGATGAGTTGAAGGGAGATATTCAAACTGAGGATGGGAAACCAAAGATTCTGGCAGGTTTTCTCAATTCCGGTGAACATTTGAAGGACATAAGCATTATGGGTGATCGACACTTGATATAATATCATTGAGCGATTCTTAAAAGAACGATCAGTCATCAGAAGAATTTGAGCACTACACGACTTGATTACAACTTCCAAAAGCTGGTAGTAGATATTTCGAGAGATGATCGTAGTGTCACCACCGCCCATATATTTTTTTTTTTTTTTTTTTGAACTCAGAACTCTGTCATCCCTAATTGAGCTAATCATAGAGTAAGCTTAGGGGGTTTACTGTTAGGGCACGCGAGATTAGCAAAATTGCAGTGCTAAAATTTTGCGTTGGAAGCGATCTGAACCACCAGGTCAGCGAATAAACTGCCATCAGAATGAAGAGGCAGACGATGAAAATTCGATTGGGCAACAGGCTCCGGGCGATCAAGTGCGCGAGAGCCCCGCCCGTCGGAGCATCCAATTTAGTCGTTGGCACGGAATAGGCATCGCGTAAAACTTGCACTGGGCGAAGAGTGGTCCGGCAAAATGAATAGGGTCCGCGTATAATGAGCAAAACTGCGATGCGGTGGCGGCGCCGAAGTCGATTTCATATTCCAAAAGCGGTATGGGATGCCTCGTATACGGGTGCGTGTATCGGGAGGGGCCCACATACCTGTGCCTCCCGATGAATAAGTGCAGCGATCCCGAAAGACGAGCGAGAGAGGCTGCTGCTGCAGGAGCAAGTGGCGCTTGCAAAAAGTACAAAAGGGCTGCTGCTGCTGCTGCCGTGGCCCGATCCACTCATCGAGCCGTGTAATTTCCATAACTCAGGCCTGCAGATCGCTCGGCATTTGGCACGAGAGCGGGCCATATGTGTGCGGCAGGGCCCGCCTCGGGGCATTATTTTGCCAAGCCGAAATTCCGACAGTTGCGCCCGGGCCGCTCCAGCAGGTGGCGACACGCGCCCCTTTGCCGCGCGCAAAATAGCTGCGGGATGTGCCGGCTCGGCTCATCGTCTCGCCGCGCCGAGTATCATCGCTGGCACGCGCCACACCGGCCTGGCTTCCATTCTTCTTATGCGCTCTCTTGTGCCTCCTCGCAGGAGCTGATTATAATAAGCAGGTTTTTTGCGAGATGCACGCGAGCGACATGTGCCACCGCAAGACTCTACCGCTGCGCTGCATTGATCGAGCAACTGGCACGAAATATGGGGGCGTCGGGTTGCCGTTGTCGTATCTGGGCACATATTGAGTCCGGTACATTGAACATAACTTCGGAGATCGCTTCGAGGTATTACTCGCATCAGTTGCTCCAATCTCGTCTGAGCAACGTGACAGTCTGTTGGCTGGGACGACGCATGTCACTCCGGATATGTCTAATAGTAGAGTAGTACATCACAAGTCGATCCGAGACTGCAGACTGTCTATCGTCGACAGCCACAAGTGTCTTGAATGTATAATGATCATCATTTTGTGTTAGGTCTGTCTCTGGATCGACTCCTGTTGAAGATCACGAGAACTGAACATGCAACAAAGATCATGCTAACGGCCATGACACTCACGATCTTCTCATACGATCTTGGCCATAATTTCTGCCCCTCATGAGTATGGAGTCTATTTGCAGTTCATCGTGTAGACGATTTGAGTAGGCTGGCACTCCCATCCCACAACGCCTAAGTCAAAACCTGAAATAATATGGATCACCGAAGAGATACAATTATTTGCAGATACTACAAGTCAGCCAACAATCTACGAAAAACTTGACAGTGATAAATCGATTGCAGCAGCTATATCTTTGATTCCAACAGACTACAACTCTTTGTAATATAATATTTGAGCAATTATAAGATAAGCCTCAAATTACATCCCAGAAACCTGCAGAATGGACCTCGAATTGCGTGAGTAAATGAGACAACCAGTATGGAAGAGATCGCGAGGACGCGTGTTTCACAAGATACTATCTTAGGACTAAAACTCATCTTTTATTATGTTGTTACACCCACTGGTAACGATCCACCCGAAACATTGATTCATAAGCACTACAACGCCAAAGTCCATTGTCACAAGAGGGAGCGATAACAATAATATAGACATCAACTTGAGCTTTGTTTTAACTTCAACCTCTCGAGACATGGCATAATGACATTTGCCTTGCGTAAGATTATCCACTCTTCGAACGATCGACGTCCTTGTCGATCAAATTTTTCGGTGGCGGACGACCTGTCTCGTTCCCACGATGGTTCCAGGGCGTATTACAGCTCCAATTAAGGTTCCGAAGAACAGAAAAGTTCAATTTGAAATATTGTTTCATCATGCGAGCCAAACCGATAGCTGCAGGATCCACAAGAATTCCATACCGGGCAGCATCTCCAGCGAACCTATCCACCGCTTCCTGGCCAGAAAGGAATACTTGATTCTTGACTCTACTCCAATCCGTGATTTCACGGACCGGTTATGTGGTGGGTTCGTGAGGGAATGATGATGAACCGCTGATACATCACAACCTCCACCCTCGCATTTTTCTACGTCACGCAAATGAACCCAGCTCAAAAACTTACGGCAGGGTAGTCCTCCATTATATGACAATCATCTTTCACTGACCAGGAGAGGTCATCACATCCGGATCACGGATTTGGCTGAAACTCTAGAAATAGTCTTCTTTTAGCGCCAAAAGATGAAATCCAAAATTATAGACCCTAACGCTCAAGCATTTTCGAGCTACAGCCGAGGACATTAGCATTGCAGGTATATTTATATGTATAATTTTTAACATTGGCCTATATGGCCATGCTGATGTTTTTGGCTGTAGCTCGGAAACGCTTGAGCGTTAGGGTCCATAATTTTGGATTTCATCTTTTGGCACTAAAAGGAGACTATTTCCAAAGTTTCAGCCAAATCCGTGATCCGCATGTGATGACCTCTCCTGGTGAGGGTCTTTCGTTAATCTTGTAAACCATGCAAATATATTCTTCTTGCATCCAAAATCCTTGTATCCACTCGTGTAGTTGCGTGCATACGAGAGTAGAGCCACACTCCTGATCCAGTCACTTTTGCCATCCAGAGAATCTAGCTCCTGTGGAGAACCATCGACCCCAACATGTCTTCGTGCTCACGATTTTTTGAAACCATCCACCAAACGACCTTTGGCACAGACTTTTCTTCCTAATTTTCGAGGATTCCCTGTTTTTTCGCAAAGTGATAACGGTTTGGGAATCTTGACCCTCTGTGCTAACCAGAGCAAATTTCGTGTTGAAGTTTGGTGTATTCTCAAGGGCGCAATGATTTTCATTTTCCAATATCTGTGACTGTTATGCTTCTTAGGGAGTAGGGGGACTCTCTGTTTCGACGCAGCGCTGTGTCTTTGTGGAAACTCTATCCATATGAGAATGTTCCAAGATTTTTTGTGGTACTTAAAATGAAATGAGATGAAGTGAATGTAGACTGTGATGGCTGCTAGATTCGCCTTATTAATTTAGCCGCACATGCTAGGCAGTGTGCAATGTCCAGCAAATTTGTTTACAATGATTGTAGCTGGAACGCTGCATCTGCTGCTACTGCTGCATGCGATTATATAGATATGTATCGCTGCTATTGCGCGTGAGCAAGATTGGGTATGGAGCGTGCCGAATGACTGACCATGATTTCAATATAGGAAGAATATTTTATTCAAATAGAGAAACATGGTGCATATAAGGCACATCGAGCGCGAGCATAGAGACAGCACAGGGTGAAGCCCCAATTACAGAGAGAAATTCAGAGCTATACTCACAAATGTATTATATTGTCTACCGGCCGCTCGCATCATGATTGTCATTATCGGACGATGCCCAGGACGCAGGTATCGGTCACTCGTAAGGTCGATCTGGATGCCGGATGATCGTCCTCTCGAGCACGTCACCAGGGTATCGGATCAGAAGCGGAGCCAGCGCCCTCGCGGTGCGGGCACGAGGAATTTTCGGAAAGTGCGGGATATCGCTCCGATCGGGACAACATGGTCTGCTCGGCAAGACGGGCGAACAGAGTCTAAATTTGGCGCAACGCGCGATGCCGGTCAGCTGATTAGCTTGGACACGAGGGGCGCGGTGCGGCGATTCTAAAGGTTCGATGATGATTCGCGACAAACGCGTGATTTCACTGTCTCCCTCTCTCTTACGTATGAAACTTACTGCTTTCCTCTCGGATGCGCCGCTGCACTGTAAAATAAGATTAATTACATTACTTGATACACAGTACATTGATTTAGACGGGGGAGAAAGAGATTGGTTGATTGATTGATTGATTGATGGTCCTTTATTCGCCCGCAGACAAAAGTTAAGGATTATTGTGAAGTGACATATGTAATATGTAAGATTCTCACATATTACATATGTCACATATGAGTAGTTCCGCTTGAAACAGACTTACGAAAAAGGGTCATGTCCTAAATTTATTTCTTGACTTATTCATTCGATTCTAAGGTACAAAATATGAACTTTTCACTATCTATGGGGCCCCAAAAAATTCTTCAGGTACCTTCAACGTACATTACTCTGTTCTTTTGAGTTATTTTCAACAAAAAAGTTAGGGTATTTCTTTCAATAAAATGAACTTTTCTCGAATTAGTTCACAGATACAGAGATGCGGTTTGCGGCATTCGAAAGGTCTTTGAAGAACCTATCAAAATCGGTCTTGCAGAGTTGATTTTAATATCTTGGGTGATTGTATCGGGCAAAAGAGTGAAAAACATGGAAGATTAAATTTCTCGAAAGCCCAATTTTTAAAAATTTTGAAAATTTGATATTTTATGTGAAGTTTATGTTCTTTCAGAAAAAAATAGTCCCGAATCTCTTTTTTGCGTTCCAACGCCTATTTTTGCCAATCATCTTAAATCCATTCCCAAAGCTTTTGGAAATCGTCTCTTTTTCTGCGTATGCGCAGAAATTTGGATCCACGAAACCAATTCCATTGGGAAGCCAAGAAAATTTCCTTCAAAATGGCCACCTTCCGAAGTCAATTCCATGCATTTGAGCTAGAGTTGCAACGTTCAAAAGACCATTGAATCTTGATAGTTCCTCGGAGGTGGATCGGAGGTACTGGAGACAGCAGTAAGGAATTTCCACGCCTGCCCTCGTTTGATGGCGTCCATTGACGTGTCGCACTCGAGCTGGAGGCTTATCTTTCATACGTTGTAGATTCGGTTCAAATGCATGAAATCGACTTCAGCAGGTGGTCATTTTGAAGGAATTTTTCTCGGCTTTCGAATGAAATTGGTTTCAAGGATCCAAATTTCTGCGCGATCTCAGAAAATAGACGATTTCCGAAAGCCTGAAAAATGGATTTGTGATAATTGGCAAAAATAGGTGTTAGAAGGCAAAAAGAGAATTCGGGACTATTTTTTCTGAAAGAACACAAAATTTCACAAAAAATATCAAATTTTCAAAATTTTGAGAAATTTAATCTTCCATGTTTTTCACTCTCTTCCCGATAAAATCACCCAATACATCAAAATCAACTTTGCATGATTGATTTCGATATGTTTTTGTAAGACCTCTCGAATGCCGAAAACCGCATCTCTGTATCTGTGAACTAATTCGAGAAAAGTTCATTTTATTGAAAAAAATACCCTAATTTTTTTGTTGAAAATAATTCAAAAGAACAAAGTAATGTTCGTTTAAGGTAGTTACGAACAAAGTAGTGTACGTTGAAGGTACCTGGAAAATTTTTTGGGGCCCCATAGGTAGTGAAAAGTTCATTTTTTGTACCATAGAATCGAATTAAAAAAGTCAAGAAAAACATTTAAGACATAACCTTTTTTCGTAGATCTATTTCGCGCGGAACTACTCATACATCAGTCTCATAAAAATTGATAAATTCTCCTTCCAATAGATAATTAATAATTCTCGGTTTGGTCAAGGGCAAGGTATATCACAGTTTGTGAATAGTCATATGATACTAAAAATAAAATAATAGCACCGAGGGTGAATACTCCATGGGTTACAATACAATAACGTCGACAAGGGATCGCAAGAAATATCACAATCATATGTGAGTCTCATGACACAGAGTCATGTATGGAGGGTAATCCTCTTCAGTTGAGAGGAGACAATTAAGAAAAGAAAAGAAAAGAATATGGGAACAGATAAGAAAAAGCCCCCATGTGTGAGAGGTGTTGGTATGTCGGGCCACGGTGGACTAGCTGCAACGACAGTTCGTCCATTACGCGTCTGATAGTGGTCGCATCAGTAGAAGAGGATAGTAGGTTTGCATTCAGGTCATAATTATTTTGTGTCGGAAATCACATGACAAATCGCGTAGAACGTCAAATACCTCGGTATAGATACACAGCTCCACAAAAGAAAAAAAGTGGTCTGAACCTGGGCTCTCGCTATGTTATCTTTATGTTTTTTGGGTCACTGATCCCGATCCCGGAGTCGGTTTTTACCGGTCACATCGTTTCTCCGAGATATTGAAGATCAAAACGAGAGGGAAAATGGGAAACCGCTGAAAATTCTGATATATATTTTTTTGGGGTCCGTGAACACGAATCCGATGATATATTTTATTTACGGTCACACAAATCTGAGATATAATCGAATGAATTAATCCAACTGTCGAGACAGTGACAATAACTATTGAACTTTTCCTCCTACTTTTTTTGTTACAGGTGAGTTCTCCCATCAGCTGTACATTCGTGTCCGTCAACTCGATCCTCACTGATCACTGAAACGGAAAAGTTTGCGTGAGTGGAGCGGAAAGGGTTGGTGAGTTTCCACTCTTTCAATTCCTAGATATTTTTCATGAGCCAGGGACACAAGAGAGGATGAGGAGAAGTGAGGCCAGAGTTGTACCGACGTAGAAGATATTGTTTCTACAGGAGCACTGCTCGCTCCGAGGTATCTTCTTTTCTCCGTCATCTTTCGATGTCGCTTCTGCTAACTGCTACGACTGATGGATAGAGCAAACACAGGGTATTATTTTAGCCAGTGGTCTGTGCGCTGGACCAGAGAATCGACTACTCGTTGATTCGCGATGCGGGCAGGAATCGAGAGGTAAAGTTTGTTCTGTCAACCCACACAGTCTCGTCAGATTTCATTTCCTCGGGGCCAAGGAGCGACGGTTCCCTAGCCGATGGAAAATTCAATTGCGTATTTGGCCTTTCTATTCATCGAGTCGTTGTTTCGGGTCATATGATTTGTCTCGATATTCTAGTACAAGTGGTGAAAGGTCTGTACAACTGGCCAATCGATCTTCAAGACTGTGCCCAGTCTTGGTGACAAATCAAATGAATAACGGGAGAGAATGAATTAGCTGTCGTTCCCGAGGCTTGCTATTGAAAGATCCAGGCCGAGATACAGTCCTATACAGTCTGGGCGCCCACCGATACTCCCGTGGCCACTTCAATTTCCCCGTAAAATCTTTACGTTTTCCTAAGTATTGTGATGCACTGAATCGATTCTTCAAGGTTGCCTTTCCAAATTTCTATCATTTTCTTCCTCATCAACAACTTATTGTGGAAGATCCATGATTCTTTGCCAATATCTCGAGTTACATGAATTTCCCGGGAAATCTTCATCGGATCAAAGTAGTAGATCGTGAATTTTTCCACAAAAACTCGAAGAAGATCCTCACAAGTTTCGTGGGAAATGAGACCCCGCGTCGGAAAGAGCGTGAAGAGCACTCGGCGTGGTTATCATGCGTTTAAATGGGTCTGTCAACGCTGAGTCGTTAGATGCGCAACCAAATTGACTTTTGAAAGCCGAGATATCGAAGATCGATATTGAAAAATGCCGCATCAAAACGAATCTGTAAGCCCACGTATTTGAGATACGATAGTTATATGACTCTCCTGCAAGGATACGTAATCACCATGCTCTAATCATATAATTACTCGCCTGACTTCTGCGATACCGAGGGGAGCTCTGTTTGTCCCATTGAATGGGAGTGAAAGGGCCTATTGGCCAACGGCCGTTATCTATTCAAATGAGCAAAATTCTTCGAAAATTACATGCCACGAAGCCTCTGGTCTAGATTGAACGAACATATTCACATGCGCCCTCAATCGTATGGAGCAACAATCCTGAATTCGAGCAACATTTCTCCGTTCCATTTAATGGGACGAATTTGAATAGAATCCACGAAAGCATGACGTACGAAAGTGTCCCTCTGAATTGGATTCAGCTCACCCATTTCTCATACTCCGCACGATGGATATTAAGAACGGAAAACATCATCTGAATTTATCACGAGAAACGTTGGCGAGGGCGTGCCACATTATTTTTGCGTCTCTCGTGACACGCGCGGGGGGAAGCGTATATCACCGGAGGACGAGCAACGTCGCAAGTCGCGCGTGTGGGACTCTCCTTTGCGCTTTTCAATTTCGTCTTACGCGAGGAGCGCTCTCTCGCCTCGCACTCGAGACTCGTTCAACTAAGGAAGCTCTCGCGCCGTGACATTATATTGCCCCGGTGTCAGTCGACGCGGCATCGTCGCCCGGCATTCCCATTTCCCTCTTGTCCTCGACAGACTTTTTAATTTCGCGTCAGTGTAGAGCCTTGCAAATATTAATAATCCTCAGATGTAGTCCGAGATGTACTCCTCGCTTCGCAAACTCAATTCACTTCGAGTTGCTCTAACGTTCTCCAGACCCATCGTTTCCAGATTTAATCTGGCTTTCGAAACATATCCGAACTCGTAGTAACCTTATCTCTCACGGTCTTCCCCTCACGAGTCTGATTTCCAGAAAGTGGATTCACCAGGGCAATGATTGTAACGTGGATGAGCCGTATGATCGAACCATTTCATCATAGACTCATTTTTTCAACAGTTGGTCATTGGAGGAACCGTGTTCCAAACTGTCACCCGTTGCTGACGGGAACCATGCAGAAAGTTCACCAGAACCTATCTACCTGTGCGAGAATCTTGATATTTTGAATGTCTCGGACTCTGATGTCGGAGCGAGCAGTTCCGAGTGGGACAACGATGGAAATAGCTAGTCACATTTCACCTCACGCAACAGAAATGAGAGTCAATTCTTTTGCCAAGGGGAGCATGTTGGAATTAAGCAGTAGTGATGATTCAATGGGCGAGCACACATTCTCCAATTAAACGTGTGATCGGCGAGGGAACAGTCGGGGGAAGTCTTTCAAAAGCATACTTTCTAGTTTTCTATTCTCTGAAAGCTCCAGCATCCAACATGAATCATCCTCAAATTCTTCTGGAGGCCAATTGAGCTTGTAGTCCCAGTGAGCGCGTCTCTTTAGAATAATGATTTTTTTCCCATCTCTCGCCTGTTATGGCTCACGCAAGACTCTCCCTTCCATTTTTTCAATGTCTCATCTCAGAGCTTTTACACAATAAATATTATGAGTAGTCTTCAGTGTAGGTCATTTCTCCTCGACGGGACGGATTTCACTTTCAGTTTTCACTCAGGGAAATTTTACCTGTTCATCGGCTCACGCCGATTTTTAAGAGAACTAGAGATCTTCATTATATCGAAAATGGCGATTCTCATCGAGTATCAATGAAATTGTTCTGGTATTGTTTTCATCTGGGTTTCATGTCCATGGATTTGGACGAGGGATAGAAGTTATGTGAGCAGTTGGTTCGTGGAATCCATTGTGTCAGAATTCAGTAATGCAGGAAAAATGTATGTAGAAGTCCATTTTGTGTGAAGAACAAGTTTCCTGGGGAAAAGTGTTAAAAATTACTTTAGGAAACGATTAGTGTGACTACACTCGATGATGTAGATCTTGCGACATACCACAGCAGCAGCGGATACGCCGATTCGATAAAATAAAACTGATATAAATGTGCGAAATATGACGGCCGTGAGCTCGAGACGATCATGGCGCACGGATGTGACCGCTGCACCATTATCAAGATAGCGATGGCGAATCTAATTGCTCGGCGAGCTCTACATTCCAACTCATTTCTTGAATATTCAGGTGATTTTCGTGTGCCAGATATGTTCGGAGCTGCGAGTAAGCCCAAGAGCACTATTTGCTCTCAAAGCGTGTGCAAGGGGTCGCAAGCTCCGTTCATGAATATTGCAGCTTGCGCGGAGGACACGCAGTGCACGAACGGTAAGTGCGAAGTCGGCTGGCAGCTTTGCAACGTCGGCTCTGGCTGTTTCTCTCATTTGTAGCTGGCGCTATTACGCCGTTTGCGACGCGTTGTTATGCCCGACTCGCTGGGGGGGTTGGTATAACATCCTCGCGCACGCAAGCTCGGTGTAGCCAAGTGTCACGATGCCGTTCGCTCCTTAAAATTCCGTGTACACTGCTGTAGGTGTATAATGGCTGTGCGAGCTCGGCTGTAGCTACGTGACGCAGTCGCTGGAGCAGTATCTGCGGTGGAATAAGGGACGGTCCGTAAAGCAAACATTAGCACCGATCCGTATCTCTGCCCGACGACGAAGCGACTCTTTCCCTCTGCAGTATTACGCAACTTGAACGGCGAGAATCTTATTTCATTCTGTTTCACCCTTGGCACCTTCATGAATAATTTCCCCGACCCCCGTCCCCATCTTTGCTGCGCTACTCTGCCCCCTCCAACGACTATCTTCTCTTCTTTCTTTCTTTTTAATCTGTTGTCTTCCACCCCCAATATCTCCACTGTCCGGCTCTCTACTGCGACAGGTAAGGTATCTGTGCCTAATTTGCCCCCATTCCCTAATTTGCCCCTATTCAAGTTCTCACATGTACGAACCCGCAGACCTTGCCCCGCATTTTTTTCATGTTTGTTACGTTAAAATATGAGAAAATAAATGTTTTGGACCGATCCTAGATGACCCGCACCTTTCTTAGAACAGAAGAACTGATTTCGCTACTTCCGACTTCTTCTTTGTTATTCACTAAAAGTTATGCCAAACAAAATTGATGGAATCAATTTTAACGTGCCTTAACTCATTTTCTTTGTCTTTGTCCCAACTTTAGAATGCTTTTTGCAGAATTGCAAAATTCGATTTTTAGCCGATTCTACGCCCATATCACTAGAAAAAGTGCAGTGTTCCTAATTTGCCCCTATAGTCTTTTTCCAAACTCATTCCTCGGTCCATTAAGATGCACCAATTTACCTCAAAAAGTTTTAAAGGCAGTAAAAAAAGCTACAAAATGAGCTAAAGTACGTATCATTTGGAGGTCTGGGAGCCGAGATATCCCGCTTTCACGAAAAACCCGTATAATCCCATGAAAATAGGCCTCTTTTCCCTGTGGGGGCAAATTAGGAACACACTGACAAAAACTCGCAAAAAATCTTCTTTTGCGAAAATCAAGATATCTCGGCTCTAATTTGTTCAAATTGAACGTACCTTAGCTCATTTTCAAGGTCTTGAAACAAGCTCCAAAATGAGCTAAACTACGTTGAAAAATATAGAGATGAGTTGAAATGGCGAGTAAAACAAAAGTAGTGGGGGCAAATTAGGCACACTTACCTTACCTGTTTATCTCGAAGTACCATCACTGTGGAAGTCTATAACTCCGGCAACAATCGCTGCACTCGAGTTTTCTAGCTGTTGGGATGAGTCCATCGGGATTTTTTCCGTAATCGACTGAGCTAGAAGATGATGTAATATTCTGATTTTGTCTCAAACAGGGCGAATGACCCGCTCCTCCTCCTCGACTACCGAATTCCGGGCTCTGCCCCAGCACAAGGTCGAAACCCACCCCTCGTTGGTGGGGGACGAGGGGGTCGGGACTCTTGTAGGCTTCCTTGGAGTCCAGGGAGTCCCTCGGATTGATGTATAAGTTATCCCAGGCTCGCGTTCTTATCGCCCGGAGACGATTCCAATGCGAATCTCTAGACTCACCCATTCCCGGGGTGCCGGATGAAGATGTGCGGTCCCCACGCTCCGGGGGGCCCTGATTGTAACCAGGAGCTCGTCGCACTCCAGGGCAACCTTGAGTGGGTTTCTCGATTTTCCGTGAACAGCATAATTCGGAATCATACTGCGAGTGAGTTTTGGTGATTTGTATCTCGCTTGAACCCATCACAGCTCCATGATGTCATCAGAGAGGACCGATAAGAATGGGAAAATGAGCGGAAAAGGGGGTTTGACACGATTTTTGTCCAATCTCGGATCAAGCACTGCAGTAAAATCAATTTGAACAATGCGGCCAAAAATCCGAAAAGCGCTAGGTCGGAAATGACTAGAGTGTTGGCGGCTCAAACAACCCCCAGTGCGCACGGATGAAATCAAACTCGAGCCCCGTTGTGGAGTGAGAAAATAACTTTGAGATTATACCCTACTAGATGAGAGATTCCGGATTCGGCATTTGCTCCTCAGAGCGTTACCAACTTTCGATCCTGGAAAATTCAAAGCGACTGAATTCAGCTCTGTTTCGACCGGCACGAGCGAGATCGCTGTTCAGCCCTCAGTTCGGTCACGAAGCTGCTCATCGACAACAGCGCGAGTGAGAGCAGCCGAGCCGTGCAATGGACGTGGGGCCAATTAAACACGCGTGTCCCTCGGTGGTCAGCGAACGAGGATCAGAGGGAGTCGGGCTCGGTGCGGGTGGGCGACGATCATCCAACACGTCCTCGCGCGCTGCTCGGCTCGCAGGCGACGGGGGCAGCAGCCCGTGTAACGCCCATCAGCCGATCCATGTTGTGCCGTCCGCTCGTGCGGATAATGACACCGCGCGCCGGAGATGGACGCGTGCCGCCGCGGTGCATCTGATGCTTCTACTCGCCCTGATGCACTCGTAGATTGAGCGGACCCGGAGGCGATCTGCATGCACTCACGCTACGTACAGCATCAGCTCCGTGTCGCGCTGCACTTGTACCGCGTCACGTGTCGGCTCGCTTGCAGCGGTGAATAATCGATTTTCGTCTCGGCGCATGTACCTCGGGCAATTTCAACGCTTTTCTCGCCTGATCCTCACTGACAGCTTGATTTCAAATAGTCCGCGTTCGTAAATATTGCGTGCAACCGTCCGTCGTCTCCGGGGCTGTACCTGTCGCGCAGTCCGTCGTTTGAATTATACCCACCAGATTTGCTCTACGTTTCGTGCTCGTCGCACCTCGCGATGCATATTTGTCTTGGGGATCACGCACAGAATTTTTCGATAAAAACTATGAGCACAGTTAGGGTAATCGTGGGACGACCGACATTTCAGCCTACTTATTGCGGATGAGTGTCGAGAAAAATTACCTATACTGTTTGCTAAATTTTATCTCACGTCAAAAATTTTATCGAAATTGGTGAAGAAGTTCGGTGAATTTGGGTAAATTTTGCGGACACTTGTGGGGTAATTTTTACGGTGCCAATATGAAGAACTGGGTGCGCTTGCGCGCACCCCGGGCTCGGTATCTCGCTTAACCTAACAAAAATTTCGGGATTGAAGTACATTATATTTGAATCGTTCTGATGAAGATGCCTGGATTTTGATTCTAGGTCAATGCATACAAACTGATGAAACCATTTGAAAATTGTTGAATCATCTTCACATTTTTACTCGTGGTGACATTGTGACGGCATGTAAAATTTTGAGTGAATACGCAGCCAAATGGACTTTTACTCAGTATGTCTCAATTTATCATAGTGAATCACAACGGTAACCTTTTTTTCAGTCACCTCTGTAGATTCTTCATCCTAATGACTGAGCATCAGACCCAGAAATTGAGACTGCAATACCATCAGGATTTTAAAACGGAGTTAGATGACGGATTCCGTTGGAAACTTCGAAGTAAACCACGCGAGGCTGAACGGTGCGTTAGACTCGAGCAATTACAGAGTATTATGGGTATAGCAGTGCAGGGAGTACTCTCTTGCATAGCTGGTGCAGGAATCCCATTACGCGGTCCGGCTTGAGGCTTCCGCGAGTTTCCGTCGCGTGCCCTGGCGCATTCTGCATCGATTACGCGAGCAGCCCCATTCCGAGCCTCCCTCCCTCCGACTCACCAAAATTCCGCTCCGTGTTCGATGACGCATTGAGTCGCTTACATGCTCCCGTCTACTCTTCTCCGATGTAAGCTTCGCCGATTTGCATGCGCGAGTTGAGTCGCAAAAAATATCTCGGCAGCACTCGGCTCGCATTTTTCATCCGCTTCTCGATCGGGCCTCGCATTGACTCGTCCTGTACATGGCATCGCGCGTTCCGTGATATCTACCGCTCGGAGCAGCCGATTCGAGCTCATGGGGCAGTGTGAGAATCGGTGGGCACCACCCCCGCATAGAGACGTTGGGTGGCCGCGAAACGAAGAGAGCGCGGCTGCTGATATCTTTGAGGACGCGCAAAAGTCACGTAGCACGACCGCGCGAGAGAATTCGATATCGCGCCACTCGATGAAATTTCACGGGTAGCGTTCGGCGGAGCTCGTTGTCTTTTTGGGCTTTTCCGCCAGCTTGGCCCCCGTTTTGCCCAAAGTCTCGCAGGCATCCTCGCCCCATCACGGCGAAGCTATCATCCGGCGAGCGGGAGCTTTCGAGCGAATCGGCGCGAAAGTCTTCGGCGTGAAGCTCGAGGATATCGGAGCTTTACGAGTGGCTGCTCCACCGATATGTTTTCCACGGCTCTTGTTCCCTTTCCTTTCTCCTTCTGCTATTTGAGGGAGACCGGGTGCGCGAATCGATCAAGTGGATAGAGGCTTTAGCGCGTCCCGCAGACGTTTTCAACAGCTACCGAGTGCTGCATCGTCCTCTTTTCTCGCGCCATCCTTCGATAAATTGTGCGATTCTCGCTCGAATAGGCTCCATCAACTCTCGCTGGATTCTCTGTGGGATGAAAAGTTCTTCGTTTGAGGGCTTGAAAGCTCTCGAGGTACATAAAGCCAATTTTTCATTCTCAGCCTCCGATCGAAAATCACCTCGGCGATGGTCCGCCGATCCGTCAATTCTCGGGCACGCCGCGACGGTCGATGGGTACTCATCGTCGTCCCACGAGGTGGTAGGCGCGCGTGAAGGCCGATGACGAGTATATCGCTGGGCGATCGTCGGGTCCCCGAGTCGAGTCGAAATGAGATGAGATGCAGTTTGGCGAGGGGAGGCGGGCAGCGCACGAATAATTTAGCTGGGCGAGTGAATAGGGAATGGAGGACTCGCGCTCAGCGCCGGTGGTCGCCAAGAGTTGCCACGCGATCCGCCGATATCGATACTTATGCGCGGCCCGGCCCTCATTGCCCGATTACCGTGCAGCGGCGAGGCCCAAATTGAGGCATCAGCGATGCCATCGCTAGCCGCCACTCGGCACGTCACGACTCTTCCACGTACCCCGCCCAGAAATCGCCGCCACTTTTCCCCACAGTCCGCTGCCAGCGTTTGATCGCGATGGAATGATGGGCTCCTGCAATGGGAACCTAAATGAGCGGATAATGGCCTTGGCCAATTAGCCGACGATGAGTATGCTGCGTTCGTGGTTGGACCTTGAAAAATCTAAAGCTCTGAGGCGCAATTTGCTCGGTGCCCCCAAAATAATAACAATCCCATGAGTGCTGGGACGGTTTGATGCGCTGTCGGTTCGTTTGCTAATGAATCATCAGGCCTATCAATATATTCGGGGTATCAGGCCTGACTCTGGTGCCACCACCGGGTATTTCGCGAATTGTCCAATTGACAAAATCTGGCCCTCAAACTTGGTCGCGCTACTGGAACTTCATAGTTAAGCAAAATCGGCAAAACGGGTGATTTCGAGTGTGCGATAACAGACATAACTTTTTGTGCTTGTGTGCGAAAATGAATGCGGGAGAATACCAGCTGTTCAAAAGTGTTGATTTTCCATCTTCTATGCAGGAAATGACTTCCACACGGTCTTTTTAACTTTTGTTCCCACTTGAGAGATTGAGATAGTTTATTTCGATACGAGGGTGGTAATGTTCGTTCCCGCACAACAAGTAATATTTTCTAGCCCGAGCCGAAGACGAGGGTCGGAATTGTCACGAGAATACGGAAACCACCCCGCTCGAGTGTCGAAAACTATACTTCCGCACGGCCCTTCGTGAGTCCGCGGAAGAAGGCTATCTTTGTCATCGAGCAAATGTGATTATAAATGGTTACCTCTATTTTTCGCCCATTCTGCCAGATCTTTTGATTTCAAGGGAATTCAATTTTTTATGATCATTTCGCAATTTCAGAGTTCAATTTGCTTTCGAGACTAATTCTGGAATTCGGGAGACCTTGAATCATTATTGAGGAAAACTCATCAAGATATTACTCTTAAATTCCTTGGGGTAGAATTCCCTGTCGGAGAAATCACAGAGATACTCATTGAATTATATTTGGTGTTAGAGTTCCACTCCAAGATGAATCCTGAAATATTGGTTGAACAGATAAACTCAGCGAGTTACTATCTCAAACTACGATGGAACGGACTATTATCAATAACCGCATGGTTTAACCTGTCATATTGATGTTGCTACTTGACGAGGGGTTTCACGTTCGATTGCAAACATCGTCAAAATTTGAGTGAATTCTGCTTGAAGGGCATGTGGTTTTGATCATTTTTTGATGAGATTGACATTGTATATTTCTCATTTGGGTCTGAAGGTCGGCATACACGCACGGTGTTCCTGAAGCGCTCGAAAGTTTTGCAAAAATAACGAAAGAAACTGGATACGCCATCATCTTCCTCTCGTTTTCCCGTTTAAGCATCTGTTTCGACTGAAATCGGATCTGATCCGACAGTGAAATGCGAGCAGAGAATGTGAAAACCCCACATGATCGCGTGTATTTTGGTTAGCCTTGATAATGACTCGACGGGCAAAGATATAGCCAGTTGCTGATTCAACATTTCTGGGCGGGTTACAGGAGAAGAAACATGTATTTTCATAGGAAATTTCCCGTAGAATTAGCTGGTCGAACTCATTTTGTGATATCTACAATCGTATCTAAGATGCGGAGGAAGTGGCGCGAGAACTGTCAGTAGAACTCGATCTGGCAGCAACGCTTGGGCTCATGAGTGCATTCGGCAACAGGGTATGGAGGTCTAAATAACGGGTTGATTCATTATTTCTTGACGTATATCTCCATGTAGAATCCAAATTTGGGGTCTGTTTCAATCCTACTTGCTAGGTTGTCATTTGAACTGCGGAAAACTACCACGGTTTCCCAAGAACCATCACTTTTTCGATTCTCAGCTAAGTTTTCCGGTCTATCGATCAAGGAGATATTTTTTGCAATGAGACAGGACATCTCCGCAGAGAGTTGAGTTCGTTCGAGTTTGCTTAGTCTGCTGAATATGATCACAAAGGTGAAATAATCTGAAAACGTACCTAGATCGTACCTGAAGCCTACTTCTCCAACTTTTGTTCTGCGAAATTGTGGTGGTTCTTGGGAAATCGTTGTAGATTTCCGCAGTTCAAATGGTAACTTAGCAAGTCGGCTTGGAATAGACCTCAAATTTAGATTCTACACGAAGATGTACGTCACGGAATAATGAATCAGCCCGTTAATCAGACCTTCATATCCTGTTGCCGAATACACTCATGAGCACAAGCGTTGCTGCCAGACCGAGTTCTACTGACAGTTCTCGCGCCACTTCCTCCGCATCTTAAATACGATTGTAGATATCACAAAATGAGTTCGACCAGCTAATTCTACAGGAAATTTTCTATGAAAACATGTTTCTTCTCCTGTAACCCGCCCAGAAACGTTGAATCAGCAACTGGCTATATCTTCGCCCGTCGAGTCATTATCCTGGCTAACCAAAATACACGTGTTCATATGGGGTTTTCACATTCTCTGCTCGCATTTCACTGTCGGATCAGACCCGATTTCGGTCGAAACGGATTCTCAAACGGTAAAACGAGAGGAAGATAATAGCGTATCCAGTTTTTTCGTCATTTTTGCAAAACTTTTGGGCGCTTCAGAAACACCGTGCACGCTTGAGAATGAAAGTCTTGTCAAGGAAGTTAGGTGGATTTATCGATCGTCTTCTTCGATGATCTCTATTGGAACAAAGTGAACTCTTCTCACTTCTCTTCCGCATTCCCTTCGGCGAGTGAGTCCAAATGAGAAAAAGAAGATTCTTGGTGATTCCCCCAGTGCCAGTACTTGATTTTTCTTGTATTTGATGACATTCCCCTTCCGCTCCCTTGATATCCATAAGATCTTTTCATACTCGAAGTATGCCATTTTTGTCAACGACTTGAGCATTTGTTCATCATCTCCCTGATTAGCTTCTTGACAATATTGCACTGATATTGCTAGCCCAAACCGTCGCTGAGTGGGCAGCAAACATTGGACTTGAGATCAATGCTTCGAGAATAGCTGTGATCATCATGAGAAGCAAGCTCTATTCGAATCAACTTTCGCAAGTGCAAGCAATGAGAACACAATACCCCACTCGTGATGGATCAAGAATCTCGGCATGTTCTCCGATGGCTCGCGTGATTGGAGCAATCAATCGCACGTGTCCGTGAGTCCCTTCATTTCGTCAGAGTTGCTGCTGGTATTCTTGCATGCTCGCTCATCTCCATCGTCCCCGCAACGTCTCAGCTACATCCATCTATGGGAAAATTTCTCGGCAAGCCATGTCACATCCATTGGTTAGCATCCTGGCCAGAGTTGTACAGTGAATATCAACTCAGGCCACTCGCTATTTGCTATCATCGAGTTCATTCAGACAATTCTCTTGAGATCGGAAATTCATCTTTTGATTGATAACCCTCCCCTACGCCAGCCAGAAAGAAAAAACATAACCTCTTCCCGTTCACCCCAACCCTCCTGTCCGCACAGACGCCCCGAATCTTCCACCATGCGTGCCTCGCTCCTTCTGAGTAATCTCCCGTACCCGAACTTTGAAATAATTCTGATCATCTTGAAATTGGAATGGCTTTTTGCAAACGAATATAAGTATCCGCTAGATTTCGTTAACTAGGTTTGTTGACCTTGCCAGGATGGAATTGAGAATTCACTATGACGGTATATTATCTCGTCACATTAATTATTAATGCGAGTCCGCAATGTGCAATGCGGCTCGCCAGGATCTGCTTGGCGGCGTCTTCCTCGTGGACACTGGCCTCCTGTCGGCCGGTGCTGCTCGTACTATGCATTAGCGCATGATAAAATTAGGACGAGTTCACGAAGAAACACTGATAAGTGATAACGCGAGCAGGTAAAGTTAACAAGGTTTGGATTTATTCAATCGATAATTTACAAAGCGCATCCGGGCGCGAACGCAACAGGTGAATATCACGCGAGAGAGAGCCACACGCCATTAGAGAGAGTGAGAGAGAGATATAACTCGAGCAAGTACTCACAATGCGATTTCGCTAGGATTAGGCCGCTGCCTCGGGGACGTCGCTCGTCCGGGTCTGCCTCGAACGCTAGGTGACCTGGGAATGCCTCTCCTCGCCGCTGGGTACGGGCCTCGACGCCTGCAGGTCTGGCGGTGGTAGCCGAGGGTAACCGGAGCACACGCGGCGCGGGAGAACGTACGGGCACCAGGACACGAGGTGCGATGCGCGCGATAACCAAGAATAGTCTGCCGCTTGACCGGAAAGTCATCAGCTATGTTAATTTGGGCGAGCTACGCTCCGATTGGTCGTCCATCTTGTGGCGCGCGCGCATTCTCTCTCTCTCTCTAATTCAAACCTGAGCGCGTGACTCTCTCGTTGCTGCTGCATCACGGAACACCTGTAACAATCTTTTTATACACATGAGGATTCAATCATAACTTAATACTAATTGCCGAGGAGAGAGTGATGGGACTTTACCCGTCACATCACAATACAACACTCTAAATCTTAATAATCATATGACTCATAGATTCGAACTATCATCAATTATAACATATGATAATACCTTGATGAAAATACTTGCCGACAAAAGTTGTTATATTTGATTGAAATTATTCAATATCGTAGTCTAATACTCGTAGTCTACTTGGCATAAATTACACTCATAATACACATACACAGAACCACTCGCGAGTTGATTCATCGTCTATATTGAGAGCTCTCCTGGACAATAGTTCCGAAAGATACGTATGAAAATGGTAACACCCCTCGAGACCGGCGCTGAAATCGAAATTTTTTAGTCAAATATCTCCTCACTCGACTCGAGCCTCGAGCACGTTATGCCAAGGTATTTGAAAAACTTCGTGATGTCTTGACATCTCTCCATTCGGGATACTTTGTCATTGCGTGTCCGAAAATCGAGTGAAGTGAAGAGATATCCAATACATTTGAAGAGGGTAATAAGCATCCAAGTAAGATGACGTATTCTCAATCTTCAATGAAATCCTCTAACCCATCGTATGATAGACGCTCACAAAAGTGGATCCCAAACATTGACACTCGTTAGACATGTAGCAGGGATCAAGAGTAAAATAAGGAATTTCAATGGAATATGTTTATCATCAAGACTATCTGCGGGCTTGCTGCATGAAGTGATTAAAAGCAGCATCTTATCTATGAATGGGACCTCATGTCGCCAAGAGTCCACAGATGTGGCTACTAATAATAAGAGGATATGGATCTCGACGATGAATGTAAATTGCGTTGCTTCATAACAGTCTTCCATTACGCCGTTCATAATATTTCTGAAGCCAAGACTCAAGGGCATAGTTGTATTGGGATTGGAATTTAATGGAACTTCATGAACTCTTGGGATGATTTGAATGTTGCCGAAAAGTTTCAATGGAATCGACTCATCACACCACTTGCATGAGTCTCGTCTCTGGTAGGTCCTGCTATATACCTAGGGGGTATATCGTGAGTCTATTCGGTGATGGTGATGTTTCTTTTTTTGATTTGAATAGAGATATGCATGTGTGTAGATGTGAAGAGGCTAGTGTAAGAGTGGTGGTACGCGCAACCGATGAAGAAATTTTGAAGTTCACCAAGAACGCTAATCCTTGGAACTAATGGTGGCTTTGGACAATGACTACATCTCATTCACATTTTAAATTTTTATTGTTCTCAACATCAATCTTTGATCCATAGTCGGTTTACCTTGATGACATACAGTTTCTGGTTTTGTATTAATTTGATACGGTTTCGAAACTACTTTCCAACAGCAAGATGCTTTGTTTTGAATGTGCCTCAGGCTTCAGATTCCGTTGCGTCGACCATCAGTCACGCGGTCTAGTCTAGATACATTGCACATCTCCCGTATACTGTTTGGTGCTGTGCGCTGATGGCTGATGGTGCCCGCAGCATGAAAGGAACTTGGACCATGGGTAGTGTTAAAAGAACTCCCATATCTATCGCCGCGTATCACATTCTGGTCACAATATGACGGTTAAATTATGTCGGTCAGCTGATCAAGCACGATTCCACTCCTCGCACCTAACGACGGCAAAAGAACTCCGTTCCAGAAAAGAAAAAACAAAGCGTTCCAATGTGGAATGAAACCTCTTCTGGCGAGTCTCAGAATCGTTTGCGTGTGCTTAGAAATATCAAGCGAGTCGGTGTCTTCGAGGGACGCTCCGATGCGTCCCGTAAAAGTGGCAAGGATAGAGAGCAACGTAAAAGTCGGAATCGCGAGGAGCATCTCGTTACTTCGAGGTGGCTGAAACCGAGACAATGGCATCTGCCGCTCGCACGTGCCCTGAGATATCGCGCGAACTCCGACCCGCACCCCCGAGCCAGCTCCTTCGGCAGGCACGTACCTCGGCGGCCGATTTCCTCCGGCAGATAGCTCCTCCGAGAGCTACCAGCTCTGCGCCCGCAGCCACTGCATCTTACGACTGTGCGTGCAGTTGGCGCTCGTAAAGGAATGATGCCTCGACAATCTGCGAGTGGGACGTGCACGAGCCGCGACAGGTTGTTTAAGCGACTCGCCGACAATCTCGATCTGAGATGTGAGCTTGCTTGCCCCAGTTCTGGTTTCTTCGGGTGCGTTCCAACTTCGTTTCAGAACTGAATGACACTAGAGTGCGCCTATGGAGTTTCCTACATTGTCGATAGGTATTTCAGTCGTCGGAAAGCTCGCGACAGCTATCTATAACTCCACGCGTGAAGGAAAATGAGCTGCGTTTCGTCCAGAAGGCATTGTTGGGGCTCAGGGATCAGACATTCGCGTTTCCCAACACAATGGTCACGACCCTCTGAATCCAGAGGTTGTGGTGGCTGCTAGATTTGCCTAGCAGTTAATTACCCGCACTTGCTGGGCTGTGCGCAGTGTCTAGCAAAATTGATTGTAATGATTGTAGCTGGAACTCTGCATGCTGCACTATCGGCCACTACGTAGATGAATATTTAAATATATAATATTGTGCTGCTGCGCATGAGTGAGATTGGAAGAGGGAGTGCGCTAGGATATCACACGTGAATTTAATAAGGAATACACACAAGATTGATTCATCTGAGGAACTTTTTGAGTGCTTTCATGCATAAATGAGCAAGAGCACGAGCGAGCAAACGGGTGGAGCCCAAAAGAGACAAAGAGACAGAGAGACCTATTCATCGTCTGTACTCACAACTAGAAATTTGGCTATCAGCCGCTCGCAAGAATAATTGTCCTTATCGGACGAAGTCCGAGACGCAGCTAATGGTCGCACGCAAGGTTGATCTGAATTGCCGCATGATCATCATCCTCTCGAGCACGTCACCAGGGTATCGGATCAGAAGCGGAGCCAGCGCGCTCGCGGCGCGGGCACGAGGAAATTTCGGAAAGTGCGGAATATCGCTCCGATCGCGGCCACATGATCTGCTCGGCAAGACGGGCGATTAGAGTCTGAATTTTAAGCAACGCGCAATATTGGTCGACTGATTAGCTTGGTCACGAGGGGCACGGTCCGGCGATGCTGAAAGTTCGATGATGATCCACTGTCTCCCTGTCTCTCTTACGTATGAAACTCACTGCTCTCCTCTCGGATGCCCCGCTGCGCTGTAAGATAAGATTAAGTAGTACATTGACTTGGACAGGGGAGAGAGATTGATTGATTGATTGATTAACAATTTATTTTGTCGTGATCACGTTGGACCGTATGGCAACAGGAAATTACACAAACTATACATATAAAAATTTAAACATAAATCAATTATCATGCTGGCGTAGTATTCAACTTACATACAATATACAAAACTATAATAATATGACATAAAATAACAGCCGTCATAAGTGGTGCAAGTACTTTTAGGGCTACAATTTGCAAGTATCACACTTGAGAACAAAATATCACACATCTAGACTTGTTTCAAACACCTTATCCATACAAATATTCCTGAATGGCAATTTTGAATGCGTCGAATGGCACCTTCGAACGGATAGCAACAGGGACGGATTCCCATGCAGCAAAAGCTAAACGAGAGAACGCTTTTCGTACGCCGTAGTACGCGCCATTGGAACTTGGACCCGGGTGGAATTGATCCTTTCAGATCTCCGAATGTCATCATCGAGTGGTCTGAATAAATCGTTCAAATATTCAGGGGTTCCTGTGGTGAAGATCTTATACGTTTGCACGCAAAGGAAGTACTCCCGACGCCGAGATAGTGAGATCCATTCCAGGCGTTCAAAGTAAGGTTTCTAGACAACACCACGGCGGCAACGAAAAATGAATCGTACGCATGTATTTAGGAGCCGCTGCAATTTTAACGCCAAATGAACTGAGAGATCATAATATACTAAACATGCAAAATCAAAATGCGGCATGATGAGAGCATTGACTAGCATTTTCTTCACTTGGCTGGATAGGAAGTTTCCGCGATAACGCAACTTATGTAAGATACCATGGACCCTAGAGTGGATACCGGCGACATGCGCATTTCAAGAGAGATCCTGAGAAAATATGACGCCCAAATTTTTGACTGATTTCTCCAAAGGTATGACATGACCACTCACAAGAATAGGTTGCAGAGATCGAAGGTCACTCCTCATATGGTATTGTACCGAGGCACTTATAATAGCTTTTGTCTTTGGAATATTCAGGCGAAGTTCATAATCTTGCGCCCAGTCAACTATATTTTGAGAATATCTACTCAACCGTTACAGATACATCAACTTCGTACATAATTCAACATCTTCGCAAAGCTCGTCGATCAAAGTTGACTTGCGAATTCAATCCTTTTCACGACAGGGCCTGCTCTTGATTCCGTCCCTCTGACCTTTTGCTACCTAGATAAGGAAGGGGGCGGGCTTGTAAAGAGTATATCGGATATGTTCACGGCTGGAGATGGAGGATATTATTCGATACTCCGTCAACTTTCAGTTACCAAAGTAGACAGGAAAAAACCGATCGAATCGATCTTTCTATTCGAGTTGTGACAGAGCATCTTCGTATCCTGAGTAACGATATTTGATCGATTCGACGGTGGCTGGTTGGGAACCTCATCTTGATGTATCCCCTTCTCTACAGAATGAGTGGATGATTTTCCATGACGATTACCTTCAACTTCACGGTTGAAAACTTGTTAACAGCTCGCACTTTGCGCGTACACTCGCACGTACGTCTTCTACGTTCCTATGGAAAAAGTATGACAAACCCAAGCCCAGAAGAATATTTTTTGTCTGCAAGGAGTATTCTACGCAGCCTTCGCTCAACTCCTTCATCAAATTGAGCAAAAACTCAAGCTCGTGTCGTAGAATAATCAAGGAGATGGACCCTCAAATGGTTTAGAATAGCTTAATTAACTAGTCCAATTCTTTCAAGGGTCCACTTCCTCTTGTGACGTGTGCGTGGAATGAGATGCCACATGTGATCTCGTTGCACGATGTTCTATGAGAATTCACATTTGACTGGACAATTCTGACATTAACTTCAACCACCAGTCAACAATGATCCACAAATCCACTCGCACGAGGTTACTCATCATAACTGCTTTGACCATCGTGATATTTCGAATTACTCAATGAGAAGATAACTTCTTCCTATCTCTCTTTCCATAAGCCCAATGTTTTTTTACCCTTGGTTTTTCGGTCGGTGGGTACGAGATCCAGCCTCTCGCCATAACCATATTTCTCTCCGCATTTTCCCGGCGCGTGGAGCGAAGAAAAAATCCTCAACGGAGGAAATCTGCTCCGGAGAATTCGGCACATCCATCATGTTACCCTTACGATGCTCATTTCACTTTTCGCAAGAATGAACATCGCAATTGTGAAGTTTCGTGCCTCCCGTTGACGTTGTTGAGATGTAAGTGGCAATTGATCGATTAGAAAAACCACCAATTCGATGTTGATTAGACCGAGGTGGGCAGTTACCCATCCAAGCACTAAACGCGGCCACCGTTGTTTAAAATCCATAATCGGCCGAGCTTACTCTCAGCGGTACCCTATCAACTCTGTCGGCCGTGAGCCCAATGTTAAAAATGACCAAAATACCTGAGTATTTGTAGTTAAGGACCCGGAACAAAACGGCTGATCACTTGAAAACTTCGGCAGAGACACTCATCAGTCAATACTTGGACTGAATCGTTACCAGATCTAAGCAGTGGTTGTTTGATTTGCAGGACAAGTATAATGAACGTAGTAACAAAGGGATCCCTGAGATCCCGGGAACGAGAGGACATTTAGAATAAAATTTATAAATTTCAGGGTCAGATACCACATTAGCACTCACTCTTGCATGCACCAAAGATTCTCGAGTGGTAATTCTTTGGTATTATCAATTCCAATCCTTCGGGACACAGCTCTTTGTCCACAATGGTGGCAATGTCGTTGGAGAATAAATGCTCAACAAGGCCTCTTATCAATTCCAGCACTGATATACAATATTTTTGTATGACATATGTTACAATCAGAATTGACTTTTGCACTCGATCGATATGAATGACCGTCTATCGATGAGATCGAGATTCCATCGGCTGGGGATCTCATATGAATCTGGTTGTCACCAGTTATCGGCGGATGAATAGCCGAGATGGAAGGCTCTCATCGCGAGTGACTGCGAAAAGCTCTCTTGTAACACGTAAGCCCGATCAAAATCATGACCATCAAGCCACTTTCGCTAGGTGACGTCAGGAGCCTGCCAACCTCTACTATTGGGACCACTTCAGCGTCCCTCAAGATTCTGATTCGTCTTTCGCCTCAAAAGAGGAAAGACGAATCGTACCAGAGATCTAGCGCAGAGTCAGGGATTTTTTCCTCACCTCATTCATCATGTATTTGAGATTCCATCAAAATCCCTCAAGTTGGGACCATTAGATTGTCTACATCTAGTTGGATTACATTGAACGAGTACAATTCAATTCCTATTTTGTCGTCTTACAAGTATGAAAGTGCATCTGCAATGAGTAAATTCCGACTTTTCCTCCTAAGGTAAGGATTCGTCGTGCAAGAGAGCAAGAATCACTAAACCTCGTTATTTTCTCAACTGCAAATTAAAAAGTAAAGCGTGAAAATCATTTCACAAACAATGTAAAATTAGTACTGCTATCAAAATCTACTGTAGCCAGATGATGAGATCAGAGTTTGATGAGATCATGTGGATGATCGAACATCTCCTGCAGTGCCAACAAGAAAAATTTATGAGGGTCACCTAAGCAACCGCGCAATTTCTGCGAGCGAGCTTGCATCACGGAAATTGACTCTAATCGGCCCCCTGTCCTAGGGATATTCTTGCAGGGTTACGTGAGCATCTGGGGGAAACATCCAGTGATTCCGGACACTGAACAGTCGTTCCGTGACTTGATATTCGATAATATTTCTGGAATACACATTGGTTCAGAAAGATATCTGGAATCATTTTTTATTTGCCATCGTTGTCGCGAGATCATGAATGTATAGCAAGAGTCGGAATTCCCTTGGAATCATTCTCAATCTTGCACGAGAATCAGAGGAATGAGGCATTCCTCCCTCGGTTACTGATGAAGACAAGGCAATGAATGTAGATAGTATTCGAGAGTCGAACAAGTTTGGCATGCTCGCAAACGGAATATGAAAAATGCTGGGACGAAAAAAAATGTCGAGTGGGTGGAGTGGCTATGAGATGCAAAGAAAAAGAAGTTGGCGGATGGTGAAGGATACCGAGAGCAAAAATAGAACACGATCAAAAAGGATCGAGATAAGAATTCCAGCAGCTCAGAGATAGAATAAAAAGAAAATTGGAAATGTCCGAGAGAAGACGGAGGAGAGACGCTCAGAATCGTAGCTCCTCGCAAAATGAAGGTAAAAAAGTGTGCCTCGTATAAGTGGGATCTGAAAGCACTCCACTGCGCTTGGTGAGTTGCATATGAAAAGATTATTGGCGGATGAAGAGAACCGAGAAGCCAAGACCGTTGCATGGATTATTGGATCCATACCAAGGCATCGGGGAATTACGCATGTGAACTCACATTGATGAACAAAATTTTCTTCATCGACATTTCCGTGCTCATTTACAGGAATTCCCAGATGGACATACAGTAGCCATCAAAATGAATGGATCACGTAACTAAATCTATGATTATTCCAAAATACTCCGTCGTACAATAATTTTGGGAGAAAAACCTTGAACATCTTTGAAAAATCATCGATTTAGGTGTGCCAAACCTTTCAGAAGTACTATTTAAGTGGCCTTGATCGACGTTGAAAGTCGAACAAAATTCTTCTTTAGTGGATCACCCACAACTTTGACGGGAGTGATCCGATCACAAATAATCTCACGGGATCTTGTAAACCGCTTCAAAATCTACAATTTCCTTCCTTGTCAGTTCGTTGTACGACCTTCCCTGTCCGAGTAACGAGTTTGGAAAGAAAACTCCATACAACATAGGGTGCTTATGGAGATACCGAGGATGGCACCTGTATCGTTTCGTCTTGCTTTATTGTACCGCAAGAATTCATGGAAAAACATTACGCTACACGATTTTGACGTACATTGATCTCATCTTTTATAGAATTTCATCGGATCTCGTTCCAGGTTTGAGGTAACGCCGATTTTTCAAGTTTCATTGTGAAAATCGATTCATTTCATGTTTTGTCCACACAGGTCGTTTTTAACAAGAAATCTGATGAAATATCCTGAAGAATGAGATGATTTTACGTCAAAACCATGTGACATGATATTTTTCCATCAATTGTTGCATTAGAATAGAGCAAGATGAAACGAAACAGGTGCCAACTTCGGTATCTCCATAAGCAGTCTATGTGATGGAAAGTTCTCTCTCCCAGCTCGTTACTCGGACAAGAAAGGTCATAGAGAGGATTTTTGAAGAATATGGAGGTTTTAAAATGACATACAAGAGCCCGTGAGGATTTACTCCCGTCAAATTGTCGATGATCCACTGGAGAGGATTTCTTTTAGATACTCAACGTTGATTGTGGCCACTCAAAAAGTGCGTGGGAAATGTTTGAAACACATAAATTGATAGCTCGATTAGTTATCCCTAGGAGCCTCCATTCAAAATTTCCGTACGATGATGAGTCTCGGAAGAATCGTCGATTTGATGCGACCCAACATGGTCCATTCATTTCAGTGGGTGGTCCTGTGATTGCTGAAGATTTTTATTGTATCGATACACAGATCAGAGCTACAATTTTTTGGCTCCCCGACGCGTCACTAACATCACTTACAGCAAGAGTCGAACTCGAAGGACCTTCTGAAATTATTCGAAGGAATGTGCATGGACCAGTTTCGACTGTTGTGGGTCCCGCTGCAGCGAACGTGTTAAAAATCAAAGCCACTAGAACTCTAAAACGCGCGCGTTGCGCGCGGATGGTTACGATGGCTTAAAATTCTGGAACATACGACAAAAGGCTATTGTGTTCGAAAAAAAAAAATTATGCAGGTATATATGGTACCAGAAAGAAGCAAATATGATATAGTAAAAGAATATGGAATGGAAATGTCATCCATCTATATGTTTATCTATCTAACATGCATCGTAATCTAAAGTTATGGATTGCTGGTTCAAAAATTCACGACTGTCTGAGGGATTTTTCGAATAATCTCAAAAAACTATTCGATCTACGAAGTGCGCGCGCTACGCGCGCATGGTTCAGCCACCCGTATGGTGTGGGGTCAAAAAACTATCCAGTTTTTATAGAATATCATTGAGGGTGACCATCAAGGAACGAAGATCATTTTGAGAACTGGAGAATTGAGCTCAAATCCGAAGTCAATGATTCAAATTTATGCAACGCTCGTGCATGACCACTTCAATTTTTACGTGAAATATGTGGGTTTCCAATTCGATCGAGATTTTCAAAGGTTTTTATTCATTCTTCGATGGAGACATATTTCTCTCCTCCTCTTTCTTCTACTCTAAGTCGGCTATAAAAGAGAAGGAGGAAATATTTTTCAAAGATATGCACAAAGATCAGCAAATCAGCCTTTGTAAAGCAAGAATTTCTTGAATGCTTCTGTAGAAATTTTTTTTAGTCCACAAATGGAAAAATTTCGATTGATTATCTGAAATTCAATCGATCATCCAGAAATGAGAAAGTTATTGAACCTGCAACACTTTGAAAAAATACATTATTCCCAATTAAAAAATTTCCCGATCCTTTCGGTCCAATTCAGTGCCATCTACCAACTGAAGAGTTGTTTTACGCATTAGAACTTGAATCCAGAAATGAGAAAGTTATAGAATCTCCTATAATTCGAAAAAATATATTATTCACGAATGAAAAATTTCCCAATTTTTTCGGTCCAATTCAGTGCCATCCACCAACTGAAGAATTGTTTCACGCATTAGAATTTGAAGAATTATATTCACATACTAAAAACTTTTTTAAAAATGATGTAAGGATATTCAACATTCACAAAGAGAATTTTAGTTGATCTATCACAATCACAAAATTTTATACATGCAATTTAAGACTTATGTTGAAACATTCATCATTGACGAAAAAAATTCTAATTAATCTAGCCCAATCAAAAAACAGTATAGATCCAACTTCGAAGTGGGTATGAATCATTTTGAGAATTTAGATAAGCGTTCCTGAGATCTTTTCGATCGTTGAAGGACGATGAATTAAATATCAGAAAATAAATCTTCAAATGATTAGCATTAACCTCATTGTTACACGGGATATCCGATATTTCGGTTGTCGGTCAAGCAGCAATCTACTTTCCTATCACTCATTTAGGAGCGATCCGATTAATACATGCAGGTGTAATAAAACCCGATATAATGCGCAGGCGCGACGATCACCTGCTCAATGTTGACAACGAAGCAGACAGAACTGGATAGAACGATGAGTTCAGAATTCAGATGCTTGAAATTCATCGTTTTTTTTTCTTTCGATAAATTGGAAATAATCAACAGATATAATAGTTCGGCTATGTAGATCGCGTAATTGAATTCTTCCAACTATATTGATCCACCTGTAAATACATTCAAATATTACAAATTCATTAATCCGCAGCAACACACATTGAGACGACTCGTAAGTGGCGCGCGAAATCTCGATCGGAACGCCTCGAATCTCGAATATCGAAGTTATCCATTAATAATATAAGAATCCGTGCAAATTCTCTTGGACCAGCTGTTCCCAAGATGACTATTCCATCATACTATCCACGGTGGAGTAGGGTCGAGATTGTTCCGTGGCTACGTCATTGAAGTCAGCACCATATTATACACAGTGTTAAACTAGATCTCACGGAGTTGGTCTCGAATTGAGTAATGATCGGAGATTTTATCAACAAGTTCGATCAAAAATGTCCATTTTCTCCCCAATATCGTGTTCCAAGGGAGTGTACCCTCAGGTCTCCTCGATGCGGGCCCGTACTCCAAGGGAATGAAGTTGTCGCTCGACTGCCGCGCAGATCACGCGAGCAAATTGCGGGGCAAATCGTGAATATTTGCACAGAGTTGGCTGGAATGCAGTTGGGAATTCGCGTCATACGCAGGTGGGCCGATGCAATCAAACGAGATCGAGAGAGGCCGGGAGCAGAGCTGCCTGCTGCACTCTCGCATACCGATCGTGCGTCCAAAAGGGGAGTCGGAGAGGCAGGATACACGCACTACATGTCCTTTGCGAGGGCAATATTGCGGTGGGTCGTGCGCGTCGCGCATCTGCATGCGGCTAACTGGATGTGGCTCGTGCAGATCAGTTTTAAAAATATGGGACGCGCGATACGTTAATTATAGCCGGCCCTCGCGCGCAGATATTACCCAACGGCCGAGCGGCTATCCTAATAATTTACGGTCGCTTCGGCTGGCTCGCTTGTGGCGCGTGTATATGCCAACGAGGCCGCCGCGTTTTCATATAAAACGCGAGCCCGGTATAAATTACGCGCCCGAGGCGCAACGCCAGCCGACGGGGGCCTCTTTGTGCGCGCAGGGAAAATTCTAATGGCCCCGGCCAATTTCGACGGATTGAACTTTCATTAAAAGCTCCGGGAGTGTTTAACATTTGAGGCCACCGCGCGCCGCCCCGCAGTATATTTGTCAGAGTGTTCCCTGGCTCGCTCGCGAGAATCACGATCCGGGAGCTGCACTCGAAGCCGCCCCCGCGCGGGCGAGCGTGTCGAGTTATTGGCGCCGAATACACGTCGAGTGCATTTTCAATTTGCACCGCGCGCGGTCTCAAGGCATCACAGCTCGCACGGCATCCGTCGCAAATGCAATGATCGAGCACTCAAATGCACTTCCGATGGCTTTTTTCCGAGCGAGCCCGACTGTTGAAGTGTGTTGGCTGCGCTGGTCGGACTTTTCATAGCGACTGATTTGTGAGACCTTCACAGACTAACAAGTGGAGGTCCAACCTTGCGGAACACGGATCCTTATGAATCTCTGGGAATCATCTTGTTTTAGTGAGAAATGAAGGTATGTCCAAGGGTTTGATCCCATGAGCCTCCTATCCCGAGATACAGCTATGGAGGTTAACATTGTTACTATATCTATACATACGATTTTTCAACATGGGCCTATGTTGGCAATGCTAATCTTCATAGCTGTATCTCGGGATAGGAGGCGCATGGGATCAAACCCTTGGAGATACCTTCATTTCTCACTAAAACAAGATGATTCCCAGAGTTTCATCAAGATCCGTGTTCTGCAAGGTTGGACCTCCCCTTGTAAGTCATTGGTTGATCCTGGGAGAGCAGTCTTGATTCAATAGAATTCGGAGATAACGATATTAGTTTGAGGAGATACAACTGGGAAGAAGGGCTTAAGAGTGCTCTCTACCTCTGGAAAAGCGATGGTGGCTCCTCTAGCGGTCAAATTGGTATATTGCCAATAACAATTTTTAAAAACAAAGAGGAAGGAAACCAATAGTACCGCTCGCTGCGGATTATTTTTCTTCAAATAATAAAAAAAGTTCCATCGAGATCGGTGCAAAATTCAGCTCAAAAATTTGTAGATACAATTCAGCAACACTGAACAAATGAATCTGCAAATTTTTGGGCCCAATTTTGCACCGATCTCGATGAAACTTTTTTTAAAATTTGAAGAAAAATAGTCCGCAGGGAGCGGTACTATTGGTCTACTCCCTCTTTGTTTTTGAAAATTGTTATTGACAATATACCAATTTGACCGTTAGAGGCGCCACCATCGCTTTTCAAAAGGTAGAGAGCACTCTTAAGGCAATGCAGTCGCCGTGCACCGCCAACGACCAATGAGCTGGAAAACACATCTCACGTGAGAATTTTTCAAGCCAAATCGCAAGAGAATCCGGTAAAAATGTTAACATACGTTAGGAGGTTACCACGGTCAAGTTGTTAACATATAGATAGAATCGAAGAAAAATGGGGATGAAAACGTGCAATGATTATGATTTATGCACATTTCAATTCCCATCTTTCTTCGATTCTCTTGCGATTCAGACGAAATTACGAGTGGACCAATTCAAGTTCGATGATGATGACAAGTAATAGCGCACTCTTCGCTTAGCCCAAATGGGAATGATTCCCATTTCCCTCCGATTTTGGAATGGAACTACTTATGATAGGGCATTCCGAGGCTCAAACGTAACTCCGATTCGAAAGCTGTCAACCGATCGCTACCTAGCCACAAACGAGAGCGGGAGAGGAAGGAAAGAGATGATCCGTCAGCTTTGTTTACATCGCGGTTCGCGGTTCCTCACAGCTGCTCGGAGGGACTTAGAAGCCGCTCAATGAGCCTATTCCAGTAACATGACAGAATAACTCAAGGGATATGAGAGTTCATACACCAATTCTGCTGTCTGCTCTCTTTTTTATTGCAAGATTGTAAATATCAAAAAGTGTAAAAAGAAAGAGTATTTTGGTGTTCTTATTCGTAGGATGTTGCAGTTGAGAAGATTTTGCAAATTATCAAATCAAAAGCATCTCATGCATGCAAGAGATCCGAAATATTGATCATCTGGTTTATACTCTGTGCAGCTCTGAGTTTATCTCTTTTGCGGCAAGCAAGGTGGAATATTCTCATACTGAATTGTGATTGTGTAAAGAGCGAGTGCCCAATAGTGAACTAATCCTAATTTGATGAGACTTAGGTGAACTTACTCATACGTCAGCAGGAGTCAGGTTAACCGCTGGGAAGACTCCGCAGTCTCGATATGGGAGTGATGAAATTATGTAGAGCATGACCTCGCACTTGCTCATGATCTACGTACAGATGGATATTTGGATTCTCCTGTTCTATAGAGTATCAGGCAAGTACAGGCACAATGAAGATACCATTAATGAATCCTATGCACCATCAGCTATATATCTGGCACGATTAAGCTTACTTATCCCAGTTTTCGAACAGGCTTGTGCTTCAGTTCAATGGAGAGTGTGTGAATGATTCACATAACTGGTCGACTGTGTGGAGCTGAACCATTTTTCTACCCTTTCTTTGCTGAGCACCCGAGCCATCATACTATTTGACTTGAAACCTTCATTTTATGAGATCCTTCAACACCTGTTGACTAAGTGCGTTTCAAGTGCAAGTGTTTATCTCAGCGCCCAGATCAATCAATATTGGTGGTTGTAGTAAATATCATGGAAGTACGCATTTTTCTATTCTTGGAAGAAAGAGAAAGAATGGATCTACACGAGAATGTTTCAAATTGTTCACTTTTATTGTAATTTCAAATCATCTGCCAAGAAACTTCATAATACTGCTCACATCTGGTTCTTATTCAGCAGGAAGTACAGTTTTTAAAATGTGATGGTGAATAGACTCCTGATCATGCAGCTTATTGCATATTTTTTAGCATGTTAGACAAGGGGCATGGAGCCAAAAGATGTACATAAATATGCAATCTCTAGAAAAAACAACATGACAGAACGAGTGCTTCTCAGAATGAGAGTCGATAAGTACTTTTAGAACAACTCAAGATGTTGCAATAAGGATTATTTGCACTCTTCATGTTGTGCTGGAGTAGAAGCTAGTTCAGAACATGCTATAATATACGAGCTGAATTTTCTCAGATCGACATGACTGGGAGCGCAGTCAATTTGCTCCTCATAATTGTCACATGGAGTGCAAGATATCATATCACTCTCATGGACATTGTTGAGATTGAGAGTCCCCAGGTCAACTTGACTCGTGCAGAGGTGAAATGTATTAGTAGAGTGAGTGAAACCCGAAAAGACGCTTCCTTTCAGGAGTAACCGACTGAACTTTTCCGAACCCTCCAATTCTTGGCTCAGATGATAGGTGGCACATCCAATAATCAATATTGATGAGATTTATTGTTCAAAAATTGGGGGAAGGCATGAATAACAATATGAGAATGATGACTTATTCAAATTAGCTGTATGAAATAGCTTCAACTCTTGCAAGACATGGAATCGAAGAAACTATGTCGAGTATTTACATAATTTAGGGAGACCAACCATTCTTTGGAGAATATCTAGCATGGTTTCAATTCGTGAGAGGAATCAAATGAATAAGAAACCATGTCGAGTATTCTTCGAACGAGGCCAGGATCTTCAGGATTAGAATAGGATGGAGATGGAATAATTTCCTTCCACCTGAATCAGATGTATTCGTATAATACATCTCGGGTAATTTTGCATGGTCTTTCTTATTTGTTGTTTGTGGAATCCAAAATTTGAAATTAAAAAATTGTAGAAATAAAGGACAAAAGTCAAAAACCTTGATAATAATTTTTCGAACTTGATACTTCTTCATAGGAATATGAAGCGAATCACTCGTTGCTCTCACATGAAAATTGAATTGCCTGATGACATTTGGAAATGTCATGCTCTCGTTTCTGGTGATCATATCATTTGTAATAATAATATCTATGAGAGAGCAACGAGTGATTCGCTTTATATCCTTATGAAGAAGTATCAAGTTCAAAAAATTATTATCAAGGTTTTTGACTTCTGTCTTTTATCTCTTCAATTTTATCATTTCAAATTTTGGACTTCACAAACAACAAATGAGAAAGACCCCGCGAAATCGTCCGAGATGTATTATACGAATACATCCGATTCAGGCGAAACAAAATCATTTCATCTCCATCCCACTCTAATCCGGAAAATCCTGGCCTTGTTCGAAGAATACTCGACATGGTTTCTTATTTATTTGATTCCTTTCACGAATTGAAACCATGCTAGATATTCTCCAAAGAATGGTTGGCCTCCCTAAGTTATGTAAATAAGTACTCGACATAGTTTCTCCGATTCCATGTTTTTCAAGAGTTGAAACTATGTTACACGGCTAATTAAAATAATTAAGAGCCCAGCCAAAATTTGCCCGTCAGCATCTCGCTTCTCGGGTTGCCTATCGGGAGGGGGTGAAGGGCGATGGGTGGCTGTCATGGTTTGGTCATGGGTGGCTGGGTTGGTGGGTTGGTGGGTGAGTGGGGGTTAGTGGTCAGGTAGGTGGGTTGGTGAATGGATGGAGTGGAAATCACTAGAGTTCAAGTGATACGTTTCACTGAATTTCAATGGAAATTTCACTAAAAATCCAGTGGAAATCTCACTAAAATTTCACTAAAAATCCGGTGAAAATTTCACTAAGAAATCAGTGGAAATTTGACTAAAAAATCAGTGAAAATTTCACTAAAAATCAGCGAAAATCGCGACAGTTTTAGTAAAATTTCCCCTGGAACTTCAGTGGAAATCGATAGGATCTCAGTGAAACTCTCACTGAAATTTCAGTGGAATTCGCTCAAGTTTCGACTGTCTATTAGATTTGAATAGTTATCTATTCCAGTATAATTGCATCATCGGATGTAAATAACTATTTCGAAATTGGTGTATTGACTGAGTCAAACGAGATGGGCAATAAGGGTATACATGTTATTCATTGCTGAAGAGAGAAATATCCTTCGTGATTAGTTTTTTATCTAGGTACAAATCATAAGTGGGATAGGATTCATAGGGCGTATAATCATAGATTTTGCAATATCCTTCCAACAAATTGAATTAATTAAGCGAAATTTCCAGATACTCACTGGAGATTCAGGAACCTCACTATGCGCAACATTACACCAACTCAATAGTTCTCAATCACAGTAACTAGGTTACATCAAGGAAATTATTTTTTCCGAATCCATTGTATTATGAAATCTCAACGTTACATTGTTGAACTACCGAAGCATTTCAGGGGCTCATACCATATCAGAGACACTTCCAAGCCGGACGAGCGTTAGTGAGGTAGGCAATAACGCTAGTTGAAATGATTCATCATTCTCACTGCCAGAACCCAGTGAAAATCAATGAATCTTGAGGTACCAACTCATACTCGCCAAGTTACACTTTTGCAAATCTCGAATTCATCGAAGTAGAAAGATATCGGTACGTTATACCCATGTATTATCCTACTTCAGATAAATTCAAGCTGAACCAATGTACGTCCCCTACAAGTAAGAGGTCAGAAATAAGTAAGAGCGGCGTTCAAATCAAATCAAACTCTTCACTGATGATTTAAGTCACACGTTGGACTGTTCCTCTATACCATGGAGAAAGCGTTGTCAGTATCGATTGATAGTTTTAGATTTCATCCCACGACAGGCTTTTGTAGAATGTAGGTACTAGCCTATGCTAGGCCTTTTGCATAACTGATTTCGTACAGACGGGTGCGGAGTTTCCATACCCAATGTATTTGATGGATACGAAGGGCACATATAGTGCCCTGCGAAAGAACAACATGAATATCCTGACTAAAGTGCCGATGTTTTTGACGGCTTTGTTCATGACTTTTCGGGCGCAGGCGCCAGTCAATCCTGATCCTTCGGCTTGAGCATGAGCAGATGTTAACTGCCAGATGAATTGTTAATCCGAATCTCGCCATTTTCTGACGTCGATAGAGGACAGGAAACTCGAGCATTACTTTTCCGTCGTTACTCCTCACTCCACTAATGTCCATCCCACCATAAAACTTGTACAAGCGTGGCTCGGATTGATAAGCCCCGCACCTCGGTACATTCACCTCCTGGCTTATCTCAGATCCTGTCGAGTCTAAACGATATTTCTCATCGTTTCACATGACAAAGACTTTTACTTCATCGTCGAGGTCACTCACCTCATTATTCGTGCTTTAGCTCCGCGTTGTTGGGAGCGGGAGCCTCAATTTGCAGGTTACGAGGCATTAACCTCCGTGTCAGATGAGATCAAAGCAATCAAAGAAAGCGAACGAACTATGAGCTCATTGTCAATATAATCTCCTATGACCATATAGATTCCACGGGGTGCTTTTACGAGAAGTACTTATAATACGTATTACAAATTTCGCAGCAAGTCCAAAGAGAATCCTGTTAACAGTCAAAAGCACTGAGAATGGTTGGATCTAAACATAATTCATCCAATCCTGACTCATCAACTGTGCGTATCTAGTTTGCCAATGACACTTATAGCTCGTTATCTCAAAATTCATACTGCCTGCGATCGGTGCTGGAATAGCTGAAGAGACCGGTCACTCGGACCATCGTGGACTCAACAATGATTGTCTCGCGAAGCGGGTTGTCGGATCATCCAAGTATAGGCGAATAAAACACAAAAGGAACGCATGCAAGCTCCCACGGTGTTTCCTTTTCTCTCGAAAGCCTTCTTGAGTACGCATGTCTCGTCAAAATGAAAAAAAGGTGATATCATAGTCATACTTGATCAGATTTTTCATTCATGAGGATCCAGGCTCAATCGACCCTCTCGGCTGCTCCATTATCGGGAAATTGTCGCAAGCTCCCGAGCTCCGGAGCTTGCGACGGCAGTTACCGGACACGATGTCACGGGCAACGGCACGAGCGTCGTTTCCAATTCAAGTCCGAGCTCGATTCACCGTTTGTCGAGCGATGACTCCTCTGAGAATCGAGGTGATCGCTCATCTCGTTTTGTGTTTCGGTGGCGCCTGTCACGGAGACGTCCCCGGCTCGGGCTCAGATCGGTGTATTCGTATACAACTCGACGCGCGCGGGCGGAAGCTCGCAATCACGATTGACGTGGACCGGCGACATCCGCTACGGCGCGGCGGGTCGAATGCGAGTGTTTACGCGCGGCGAGCTTGTGATTCACGCGCAATGATTCAATTGAGAAGCTGCAGCCTCCAGAGTGCGCCTCGACGGTCGCCTCGAGAGACGCGCAAATACGCGGCTTGACGTCTATTAGGCCCGCGGAAGCGAAGCGCGATTATCCAATCGCGCGCAATTCACCCTCATTGGATAATACCCAACTGGCGCCAGGGCTAATCCAACCCGCTCTCATTATCACGGCTGGTCGCCTCTCGTCGTCGTGGTGAACTTTTTCTGCGCGGTACAGCTGAGCGAGCTCTCATCGAGGCTGCTTTCGTTGCGACCCGAATTGCACTTGTGAGCAACCTCGTCTATCCCCACCGCGGTCCGAGATCAATTTCCGCAAGACGCGTTACAGATGGTCTTCTTTGCAGCCGAGCATATTGGACGGGGTGAATTACCATCTCCTGATGCTTCGTACAACTCGATCGAATTCATAGAATTCGTCGCATGTATGCAATTAGAATCCCATTACGTCCTCATTTAAAAATGTGCTTACCCAATGAATTCACGAGTAGACTGGGGACGATCCGCAACATATCGTTCAACTACTTGACCGAGATCATGGGCTTTTGAGAACTGTTCCATCCAGACGAATGCCATTGTATCTTTTCTAGCCAAATTTTAACCCGTTCACAATTTTTCTGAATCTCAGTCTCTGGAGTCAAAACAGTGAGGAATCGTCGATATTTTGAAGGAAAATAAGTACTAAAACTGAAACATAACCCCGACGGTCGATTAAATGTTGTTTTCATATGGAAGAAAATCACATTTTTACGAAAGCAAACTCCATGGTTTTCTCTGTCCCGTTTTGGATGACAGAACTAATCAGGGCAGGATTTAGTTTATGTCAACTCAAAAACTGAAATCCAACAGCATTTTGATTGTGTTGGAAAATATGGTGAATTCATTCCACGATCAGCTAATGCAGTACGTCACCTGCAGTCTCGAGACAGGGTCCGTATGTGCGAGATGTGTAAGATGTGTGTATGTGTAGTAGACGCCAAACGCGCGGAGCGAGAGCGTTAAGCTCGCCGGCACCTGTGGTCAACTAGGGGACCAACGAACATGTAGTCTTTTGCATTACCTTATTCAATATACAGTTCATTTGTTGATTGATTGTTCGTGATCAATCCTGATGTCCCTCATCAAACCCGTCGACGATCTACATATTTGACAGATTGATTGGAAGAGAATTCATCATCATAGTTGTAAGTTTGGTGTGCTATCCGAAGTACTTGTGGTGATATCGCATGGAATGTGTCCTTGCGCAATTCATGGTCACGGAGATGATCTTTTTCTGTCGTTCTCTACTGGATGGGTTTGGCAGCACCAGATTAGTCTCACGATGCCTGGATTCTTTAAAATTTGATTCAGAAAATTGTCCTATTTAAGGGACGAAATAGTGAACGGGTTAGACACTTCTTGGATCGTTTGACTTAACGATAATAGAATAGGACAGAATAGATAGAATAGATATTCATTCAACTGTATTCAATAGATATTTATTCAACTATTTATTCAACAATAATACTTGTCCTGCGTTTTCGGCATTGCGCGCGGTGGCTGATGCGCTCGTGGCCTCAACCTTGCCGAGTAAAGTCACCTCTTGCAATCGTACCCTGGGTAGCTTATTCTCCTATGAAGTGGATCCAGGTGTGGGGGTGCGTGCTGCCCGAGGCACAACAGGTGCTCGGGCGTCATCGCCCGAGCTTAGCTCGGTATCGGTGCACAGTCTGGCTTTGGGCACAATGAGGTTATTCATCTTCTGTCGCGGGCTTGCAAGTGCAGCAAGGAGACACGTGCGCTCCGCACCGTAGACCCGATATGTTCGCCTGGTGCCTGGAGTACTCACCATCAGCTGCGGCTGCCCATGAAACGGCCTTATATCCGCAGACGCCTCTTTTCTCAGGCAACACCATAGCATCTTGGGAATCGATCCATCGTTGACAATTGGACACGGTAAAATTTGACTGAACTCAAGAATCGAGCAGAGACAACGTAATCGTTCCAATGGTGGCGATTCAGACGGGAAGGTCGAATCTAGGCTGTCTGTTCAAAACATTTTTTTATTTTTTTTTCATTATTTCTTTTTCTTAGAGCACTTGAATTTTTATTGAAGTTCATTTCGGCTTACAGTATTCATGCAAAAATTTTGCCGTAACACTCATAATGATAAAGAATTTTCTTACATCTAGATACAGTGGAACTTCGATATAACGAACTTGAAGGGACCGGCCTCCGCCTTCGTTATATCGAGGTTTCGTTATACCGAAGTTTTGTACCAAAACCTCATGTGCAAGCCCTTCTGTGCACAATTTGAGCAAGGAATAAGCTATCTTGGAATATTCGTTCTACATAGAGACCAATGCAGCAGAAACACGCTTTTGCCATTGAAAAAATCTTCAATTTCCCAAATTAGTAGGTCAAATAATATGTTCCGACATTCGAGAGTTTGTTGGCCCCTGAAAAGGGCCATTTTTGGCTCTGGACAGGGTCGTATGCGTAGGTGCGGGCTCAATTCTTGTTAATTTTTTGAGATACAAACTTGTCGTCCTATGTTCATTTATCTTTTCACTGTTCAGAGAAGGTTTCACAATCTTAGAAAAAATATCGGGTTGATATCCTCAAAAAAGATTCGAGCGGTGGTCTCGAACCTCGAAATTCGATCGGTCATCAGTGAACTTCTCACTAGCTTTCGATTCATTGAAGTTTTTGAGGATTTTATTGACTCATAAGTCACTGAGCACACCCTGAATATGATTTTCTACTCATTGACCGTCATAAATCTTTCTCAAAGACCACTTCACACTTGATCTTTTTCCGAAATTTTACTTTTAGTTCCGGACAAAACTTCGTTATAACGAGGTTCAAGTTCGTAATAACGAAGTAATTTAACACGGGTGGGGATGGAAAATTCAAAGGACCGGAGCTCTACTTCGTTATACCGAGGATTTCGTTATATCGAAGTTCGTTATATCGAAGTTCCACTGTATTTGGGTACACATTCATCAATTTGTTCGTGTACGTAGATCACAACTCTGTAAATATTCCATCATATATTGACGTGCTACAATGTTGGGCTTAGAGACAAAAATATCCGCACTCGGCGGAAGGTGGTGCGAATCTTTCTCAGTTGAATCAAAAACTTTGGTCTTATTGCATTATTGCATTGCTATAGCACATGGTTGATGTCTTCTTTCTCATGACCTTATTCACAAGATGAGTTTTTAATGAGTTTGACTTCAGCCAGGGATCCCGCCAAGTGATAATGATTTGCTCTTATTCTATTCACTGTTACAATAGAGTCGCGTTTGGGATTCAACCCATCGCACCACGATTATCTGATAGTCTGATGAAAATTTGAGAAGTACTATTCCCCTGTCTCTTGTCCGTCTTCTAGTAATTTTGACTGCGTTTTCTCCCGAAGTACTTTTTTGAAAAAAAAGATGAGTCAGTTAAGGGATCAGTTTTGATATCAACACAATCTTTGTTCACGGCTTTTTTAGCTGGACCGTCAGCGTCCTCGTTTCCATTTATTCCCGTATGAGATGGTATCCAATTGAGTTTGATTGTGGACCCATTTTGATCCATAGATTGAATTCTATGGTATGACTTTTTTATCTGAAGAATGTAACTATTGGTTTCGATTTCCGTGGTGGCACGGTTCAAACTCTGTAGAGTGCTCAAAGGATCTGTGAAAATGAGGATGTTTCGGTTTTACAGTTTATTAGCAAAATTGAGTGTGCTATTCACCGCGACGCACTCAGCAGTGGACATCGAGGCATCTTTTGCTATGCTCTTATTAATTGAACTTCGGGTTTTGGGACATGTGAATGCTGCTCCACAAAATTTGGATCCGTTGCTCTTGCTACCGTCAGTAAAGATGGCAAGAGCATCGCTTTCGTCGAGATATTTATTCATCATATCGTTCGGGCAGGGGCGTGTTCATTCAAAACATTTGATTATATTCGTTAATCCGTTTTGGAGATCCATTTCGTTAATTCATTCATACGGTCGCAGAAATTTGATTCGGAAAAACCGTTGAGCAACGATCTGTGGCCACTACGACTACCTAATGTCGAGATGAGGTCAATAGAAATTCGTCGAAAAGGCGAGAATAATTCCAGAACCGCCCTACACATTGTTGTATCGAACGATAATTTCATTGAGTGAGGCTTACTTGTACTTACATACATCAGTTATCGATCCCCTAGCCTCGGTACTCAGAGTATGGGTGGATAGATCACTTTAAATGGATATCCAGCTCATTTCTCACTCTGAGGCTTCTCCGCCGTCATTTGGATAACTGAATTCCTCACCACGAGACGGCCCAAAAGTATTGCGGCTCGCACACAACACCTGCTGGCCTTCCTCGCACCTCTAGAAGCTCGCACTGCGAATCACATTTGGACGGTTCTGGCCACACCACCACGGATCGTGAGCCATGAGATCTATAGCTTCTTCACGCCTTCACATTCCAGGGGCACCGGCAGCGATCCAAATTTGACGCAAGTTAGTAGTAGCGGAGGAGCTCGATGGACGGCTCGATTGCCTTGGCAATGATGCGCGCTTAGATGCGAGAGGTGGGTAATGAGTATCCCTCGGTTGGCATGGAATCAAGCATCGGGAGCTCCCGAGGAACCGTCGATGTTGTTTTTGCGCCGCGCGACCGCCTTGATTGAGAATCTGATTGATGCAAAAATTCGAAGCGATCTCCAGTCGAAGAGACTTATCCAGACTGTGACCAGATCTTGGCGAGGGAGCTCTTGCCGCTCTTCTACAGTAAGAAAAAACCGCTCAAACGCTACCCGAAACTTATTAATGCGAGAGTGAAAATCTGCCAAATAAGTCTAGTCTATTCTTTCCTTGTATATGGTCTCTATGAAGCAAGTGAGCACAACTCCTTTCTCCTCTCATTTTTTTCGAAATCATTTCAAGTGATGGAACACGCTGGAACGTGTGACTCTTCATTTTGCGGGGGTCAGTCTAAACGATGGTATTCTTGGTTCTACGAAGGAGGTCAACTTTGAGGTCCTTCAAAGACTTACTCAGATTTTGAAACGAAAACTTATTCTTGTAATGCTCAGATCCTGAAAGAGTTTGAAAATCCATGAATCTTTTAGATGAAACAGATCATCATATGACTTGAAGGTAGCAAGGTGATGAAAGAACAATACGGAAGATTAATTTCTGGCAGAACGGTAGAAAATATTTGAGATAAGAGTTGTTCCAATTAGATTCAAGGCTATGACCCAAGATTAACATTAGACGTCATTTTCATGGTCATTTACAAGTCATCCCAATTTTTCTGAATGAACACACGTGTCACTCGACCTCGGACTTCTTGGAAAATCGTGAAGTATTAAAAAAAAAATTTCCACGAAACCTTGGAGAACTTGGGGTCGTGTGTCATATGTTTCTATTTGAAAAACTTCAATTGGCCCCCGAATGGTCTATCGTGCAGTCGAGAGAGATTTATCAAGAAGTTTCAAAAATTTTTTCCGTTTGTTCGATATCCAAGGCAGAAAGTAAGTGTTTTGATTTCGAAAAAAGTGGACGAACACATGAATCTGAAAATGACCTACAGGTCCGAACCCAAGGTCACTGCCCCATTGTACTTGGATGAAAATCAAATTTCATTTGACTCGCTTCCCAACATCACGTTTACTCTTGAGACTACGAAGGCTTATGGCTCATTAGTCTCGCTCATTGGCATTGTTGACTTCCCTTCATCACGTCAAGCTCCACTCGAATGAAGATGTTTTATAGAATTTATGGTTTTTCATATTCTTGCGGAGTCCGGATTCAAAAGAAAGTGTTTTAGTCTGAAGGGATAATGTTGACCTCCATATTACCTTGGGATTGAGCTCTAGAGTCAAAACTAAAATCGCCATCGAACGTACCCCTTAAAATAAGGAAACTCGGCTTTTGATTTTTTCTTCACGCATTTTTGAATCAATAGGGGGTGAAGAGAGTTTACTGAATAGTCTAGTCAGTTTATTTACATATTTCCTCTTACAAGTCAGCTCTTGTTGCGTAACGGGTACATGAGATGCAAAAAGTTAGGGTTCGATTTTTTTAGCCGGCATCAATGTGAAACTCATATCCATCCTTTTAGATTGTACTCGCGATCCATACAAACCTGTAGATTTTGAAAATGATCTCAAAATTAGGTCAATAGGGGAAAAGATGATCTAAATGCAAACAGGGATAATCCCACAATAGCGGATCTTGACAATCTCGCATTGTGAAACTTAAGTCTAAAAATTGCCAATATTGGTTCGGAATTTATCACGATGTCGATCATGTGACCGTTTGATACGCGTAATGAGATTTAAATAAACACTGCGATCGTGTCAAAAGATTATGACATAATGTCTGAATTTTCAATGACAATTTTCTAGGCTCACGAGATCTTCTGCCACTCGATCATCGGAGAGTATTTTTATACGATAGTTTACGTATCGTCAAATTGGGTAATTTTGGTACGAAATTGGTATTTCTTACCTTGTTTGGCTAGGCATTTCTATATACATTGACGAAACCCACTTCCATTAGTGATCAATCGAAAGCTTACAGTCTCATCTTCCGATTGACGGGCTACAAAGTTCAATTTGATGTGTCTAAGTAAGAGCTGTTGACAGTTTTATAGGTGTACAGAATTGAACCAAAGTAACCCTGCCGTGATGCATTTTACGTAGAGTAAAGTAACATTGGTACGATTTTTTATGGGTTTTTCGGGTTTTTCCGGTTTTTCATTCATAAAAATTCCGAATGCTGTAAATACCACAATGTAACGATGGTTTCTTCAATATGGTGATATATGTGGTCAAAATGTAGCATCATTCATCCGTATATCGTTCCGGAACACTTCTTGCCAGGTGCACCAACTGGACCACTCGCGTACTGCTGCTAAGCCAGCCTTTTCGGAAAAAGCTTCAATGAACGAGTACAATCCCCCACGCGAGATCTACGATGGCTCAACACATTGTTTATCCGTGAGTCAAGAAGGAGAACAAGTTCCAGAACGATAGAATCATTTACGTTGCCGAATGCAGCATTGAAAGTCATTTTTCGGGGATGTGCCAAAGTTGCACCCAATGTTCCAAAGTTACCCAAGTTTACGATATTCTCTCATCGATAATATGACTGGTTGAAGTCGGTTTGTTTCATAAGAACTCGATTTGGAGATTTCATAGAATGAGCCAGTTCTCGAGATTTCATAGACTCAATTTAATATTTTTTTCAATCGAAGCACGTTGAACCTCATTCAGGTATATTCGACTATAAAATTATGAAATGACTTTTTCCATCAATTTTCCATACATATTATCTAAGAAGTCTCACTCATCTATTCAATTCCAATGCGTCAAACTGGTATCAGCGGGTGGTTTTCATCAAGGAAATCGCGTTAACTGTGCATGCAAAAGGTGTTCAGATCGGCCAAAGATCATGTGAATCCTGAAGATCATTATCAAACAGTACGTGGCTATAACCATCATACTCGAACGCAGTCTTGTAGAAACTTTGTTCAAACTTGATCGCAGTGTTTTGATTTTTACATGGGAAGGCTCGCCGCCACTGTCCCGCCATTGTTTGGTGGCGTTTACGCTAACGGCGGGTGATTCACCCCGATCGATGCGAGACAAATCGAGCTGTGATCCCCCGATCGGCTCGTTTCCCATACCATGCTGTAGGCATGGGTACTTGAGCTATCCTACCAGATCCGCTCAGTTCAATATCGGCATTCGCGACGCCGTTTCGGATCAAAACTAGCTCGTATAATGGCATTCTCGAGCCTCTCGTCTCGTCTTTGTACACCGATCCGCAGTGAATTCATTTGTATCTCACTCTGACAATCGATTACTCGAAAGCACTCGAATCATCATCGAGCAAGTTCTGAATTTCCGAGTGAGTTCATTGTGTGGATACACACGTCTGATTGACAACGATTATTATTTTCCTGGAATTCCCCGAGTGGAATAGTTCACTCCACTGGGCTGATGAAAATCGTGCCAATACCCACAACCAAAGCGAGTCCACATTGCGTTTAATCTAGTTTCTCCCGCAACGTTCTTTGGCCTCGTTCCGCATGGCTCGGCGCTTCAACGCACTTCGTTGTGACACTGACTGAGCGTCGAACGATGAATCGCAAGTGCGCGAGAGCAGCTCATTGTTTGCTCGTCAGCACTTGGTAGTCGGAAGTTTGCCATCACCATCCACGCAGTTTCTCGTTCTGTGGACTTGTTTCGTTTACCGAAGTGCGTCGAGGTATCAATCTGCCGGTAAATGAGCGGAGACAGAACTGTCGAGTTCAGCCAAAAATACTGCCTCGTCACTCAGCTGATGATTTTGGGCAGACCAACGAGCCTGATTGTGGGACCCATGGGATTGAACGATCGCACCCCGCTACGGATATCAACACCTGACCCCAAGGCTATTACCGGAATCGAGTCAAGCGGTGTTGTAACAAAGAGTCCGCGCTAGGCGCAGAGGTGCATCTAGGCAAAGTCAGTGGCGGAGGGGAGAATTTGCTGCATCACCAGGTCCGTCTGGCCGATGCGTTCGCTCGTTTTTTCGGCACCGTCTCACTCGCGCTACGTGCAGCTGATGGCTGTTTGCGCGCCTCGGGCGATAAGCCGCGCTGCCGGAGGTCGCAATCAAAAAAATTCTCGATTACTCTGCCTTCCTCGGTCCATCACCTCCGGAATTCACGCACCTGCTGCGACCGCCCCAGAAGACTGCTCCAGTTCCATCTGCAAAGGAATATTTCATTCCCGTAGGTGCAACTCATCGCAGTGTCGAGGCTCATTGGGCCCGTGCACATGCTTTTCCCAACTTCGATGACCCTCAATTCGGAGTTCAACAAGGGCTCGAATCGATCGCTCCGATGCCCGCTCGAATTACCACCCCATGCGGCGAGTAGGTGGCTTTGGTTTCCTCTTGGGGCTGCTAGCGCACCGGCGCGTTCTGAAGCGACCGAGAGCTCGTTTTCCGTGGCTCACACTGGATTTGCGAGTGCGGTGGTAATGCGATATCGCGCTACTACCTCCGATGCATCGGCCCTGGCTTTTTGATCTTGCAGGTAAGGGTGAGGCTGCAAATACCCCGATGTTTTACTGCCGCATTTTGCCTATTGTGAGACAGGTCTTATATCTTCCTAGGCATGAATGAAAGGCCCTATACTCGGGGGAGGCCTTATTTTCCAGATATGTCTTCATTGTAAAAAAAATTCTTAAGGTAAGATAGAAATCATACTGTCAAGGGGAGCACCAACCTTGCGGGTCCTGGATCCTGACCAAACTTTGAAAATCATCTTGTTTTGGTGAGAAATGAGGGTACCCAAGAGGGTTTTGTACGATGGGCCTCTCATCCCCGGATTGAGCAAAAAGAGATTAGCATTGTCAGTATATCTATATGGACTAATTTATAACAAGGTTCTACATGAGCAATGCTAACCGCGTTGGCTGAATCTGACGAATTCCTTTTAGGTACTTTCATTTCTCACCAAAACAATATGACTCCCAAAGTTTCGCCAAAATCCAGGACCCGCAAGTTGACGTTTCCCTTGTGAATTCCAACAGGGCCCCGAACCTCATGATATTGAATTTCGGAATCGGACGAGGGATCTGATTTTGAGAGTTTCTCTTCTCAGTGTTGTATTTTCAACTTCAAAAGAGATGATCGATATGTATATGAGATGATACCCCACTGAGACCAGAGGGCATCTAATATTCGGGAAAGGATTCCTATCTCACCCTCATGATAAGTGAGACATGGTAGCTTCACTTGAGTGACTCGCTGGCTCGAAAAGAAACCACTCCAAAGGGGCTAAGCGTTGGTGCCGTAGAGCCTCGCCGCACAAAAGCAAGCTCTTGATCTTTTGAATAAAAAATTACTATCAGACAATTTTCAACAAGGGTCACGAGTTCATGGTCACTCAACACATTTGCTATGAGACCTGTTTCTTGCAATTTTATCTTGGCCATGGACTGAACTCATTTGCCCTGAAAAATATGTCCGTATGGAAGAAAACTCTTTCTCAATTGAGTCGTTGTTTATGCCTTTGGTGAGCTAAATCACCATGATAGATCCTCGTTGGGAATTTTTTCTGAACCATTGTGACTTGGAAAATATTGAAGAATGGGAAACCATGCACGGTGTTCAGGAAGAGGGGGAGTAATGGTCCAAAGATGGCAACCAAATCTGCGCACGTAGTCATTTTCTAATACTCGTTATCGATAAAATCCCATTGGAGTCAGGTTCGAACCTGCTCGGTTCTTCAAATGCGTACAAGAATAGTATTTCCTCATATGAATGGTACGCGGATCGTTTTTTTACCGGTGATATATGCATGGGGGGTGTAGACATCTCATAACTTGTGCGTTTGGCCGAATCCTTCAACTCAGTCTGGCTCATTCAAGAGTTCGTTCCAAAATCGTCAAAACAGGGTGAAGCACGTCTGATTCCGCTGAAGCTGAACTTGGGAGTGAGAACTACATTCGAGTTATGATTGACATGCCTATATGACGCATATGCATGAGCGAGGTGAATTTTTGCATCAAGTCAAAATTTACCTTGAATTCGATTGTGCAATCAAGTAACTTTCTCCGAGGTGTATGAATGAGGAGAAAGATTTTTCATCCATCCGATACGGTCCCGAGTATACGGATAAGAAAACGTCGACCAGCGTTAGGAAAGTTACTCTGTTTGGTGAACCGTTTCGTCTCATTCGTTAGAGGGACATTTCTCTCACCCGTATACTCTATTTCTAATATTTTTTCCCCCGTTTCATAGACTTGTAACGGGCTTTTGACTCAACTTATGGGAGTTGAAGTGAATTTGAAGAAGTAGGGAGGGTTGGCGCAAATATTTGCCTTGTTCATGCGTATGGGTTAATCACGCGGTGTTCGTTTAGGGGGCGTCCATGAATTATGTAGGGGTTTTAGGGGTGGAGGGGGAGTCCTCAAAATTCTTACGTTACGAATCCTCACAAGGGTGGGGTGGAGGGAGAGGGGTCAACAAGCTGCTTTACGTGAGTATTAATGAGGTTTCATCATTCATCGTGGCAAAATGTAAAGCTAGATAGAGAAATTGATACGGTACTCCCTCGTTAATACAAAGCTGAAGGGACCGAGAATTTATTCCGTATTAACAAGGGTTCGTAAAAGGGGATTCTAAGCCCTCGATAATACGAACTATTTCGTATTAAACGAGTCCTCGATCGAATTTCAGTCTTTTCGTTGCCCCCAATATCATGTATTGTGTCTAGTGTTGTGTATTCGGACATGAATGTCAAACATATTTTATCAGAATATGAAGATTATAATTATCCTCTGAATAATATTATTATCTGAATAATATTATTAGAAATACTCATAAAAATACGATGGTTTTTGTATCATATTCGTTAATAAAATTCATCGGGTACAAAATAACACTTCACTTTTCTATCGGGTAATTTGCAATCCTGACTTGCTTTTGCTTCGTCGTGGAAGTATTTTTTGGAAATTTTATACCAAATTCTGTCCAGAGCATCAGAAAATTCGAGAGAGACTTCTGTACAGGCTCTATAACTTTTCAAAGTTTCCAGGGCGGTCGTCACATCAGAATGAGAGGGAACCTGTACCTCTCCAAAATCATCGTGACCATCCTCATCACCTGACTCTGAAACGTCTCAAGCCGTGTCTCTATAATGTTGCTTGGTTCGCAAACGGCCAAGTTGTTATCAATACTGATGAAATCTTCGAAAGTTTCACAATCCTAGAATAAATTCAGAATTGTTCGAGATATGTACTGTGTATGAAAATCATGAACTAAAAATATTACTACATGTAATGTCCACAGATTGAATTATGCAAACGACTCACACTCAATTGATGAGATTTCAGATATTCCCAATCTTCATTTGTAGATTCATCAATTTGTACATCCAGGCATAGTTCTTGAGTTGATGGAGTCCGAGCCTTCCGGAGCCAGTTTGCTATAGTTTCTGGGGTTACAGATTTCCATGCTGCAGCAACTGCCCCAATTGCAACAAGTACATTCCACCTCTTCATCACCTGTCCATCTGAGATATTTTCCATAGCTGCACGTACAAGCCTTTGCCGATAATTCCTCTTTACCACAGCAATGGTACCTAGGTCTAAGGGTTGTAGTCTGCTATTGAAATTTAGTGGAAAGAAACAAAACTTCACATGTGACAGCTGCAAACGAGATACATCGTGTGCACTACAATTGTCGAGAGTTAGCAAGAATTTACGTTGCTGGGAGGCCATCTTGCTGTTGAATTTGATCATGATTTTTCTGAAAGGAACCTCATCGATCCATGCATTTTTATGATCTGTGTTCTTGCAAGGTAAGGATGCTACATCAATATATTTGAAGCAATGTGGATTCTCCGATTCACCAATTACCCACGCTGGTAGTTTCTCAGAACCATCAGCATTACAAACGAATACAACTGTCACTATTTCTTTGCTTCGGGCACCTCCATGACATGGATTTCCCCTGACATGGAGCGTACGATCTGGGAGGAGATTGTAAAATAGTAGCTCTTCGTCCAAATTCTATTTGCTCCGAGGTGCGTGGAGCACTTGGACTTCACGAAAATAGTCCAACCATTCATTTGCGTGGGTTTCGTTAACTTTATTCAGTTCACCACATATCACGTGACAATATGTTTCAAAACGATCTTGAAACCACCATAGCCAACTTTCCGAAGTATTGAAATCATTTATACCCATCGATTGTGCAACTGATAGAGCTTTTTCCATTAGAAGATGTCCATTGACTGGAATATTGGATGCTCGCATGAGCTTGAACCACTCGTAGAGATCTCTCTCGACATCCTCGTATTTAGCTGTACGAGTACGTTTTGTTTGTGGAGTGATGCTACCGGCAGCAAGCGAATCGTGAATTTTGGAACGATTGGTGATAATTGTTGATAAAGTTGACAGTGGAATACCATACTTCTTTGCAATATCAATTTTTCGATCTACACATGCATCAACTTCATCTAAAATGTCCAATTCGGTTGTTGTAATGCCAATCTCTGTCCGCTTCCGTTTACTCATTTTGCAAACAAGTTATCAGCTGATGTTTGGCTCGTAGTCACACTGGTGTTATTGATACTCGTCGTGTTGTTTACACCATAACGGCATCGAGGAGGCCGTCCGCGGAAGAGTCTGGATCTATAGAATGCTTTGTCAATTTCTACTCAACAGCAACACTATTTTCCAATTGTTAGTATATATCCTCCGTCCACCGATATAATTACGCATCAAATCACAACGAAGCCTAAAACACAAGTATTTTCTAACACTGTCACTAGAATTTGCTGATATTTGAATACAAATCGGTTCTCGGCAGACGATCTCGTTAAACCGATACAAAAACTGCTCGCATACGCTGGCGACTCTCGTATTAACCGGGTCGATGGTGAGGTAGGAACCCAAAATCACTTCGTACTTCGTGTTAACGAGGATTCGGATTAATGAGGTAAACTCCCGTATGAGCCAATGTAATTTTCGCGGGGACCTCGAATCACTTCGTAATAACGAGGAATTCGGATTAACGAGGGAGTACTGTATCATCCAAACACCGTATCATCGTTCTCAATTCAATGCCTGTAATACTTGATAGCATACAAAAATCTATCCCAGTCAAGATGATTGGACTGTGTCGCACGCAACCTTCCTTAGATTAGTAACGATTGAGGAATGATTTTCGTTAGTCACACAAGAGATTAAGAGTTGATCAATGTGATAGCATATCAACCATTGATTGAATTGTAAATTCGTCGCAAACTCCGATGATTGAATGATTTTGAGTTATTCCAGTATGTTTTCAGCTGTTTATGCTCACAGAGATTGAATGCTAATCAGTAATTGACCACCCAATCCCATCTACGAGAGTTATTCTGTAGCATTTGCCTGGATGATACTCATGTATGTATTTGGACACATTTTTTTAGCAGGATAAAACTTTTTACCTAAAAACTTTATGCTCAAAATTTGGACTCGGGTCATTAAACTTGGTAATTTTACGTAAGGGGTCAAATCTAACGAACCCTTACGGGGGCAGAGGGAGGCGTCAGAAAATCGAATATTCCTTCACTTAATTGTGGCGACATAGGTGATTTGACTTGTCACGTGATTTATGGACGTTCCCTTATACGAATGTGGTTCCCAGTCCCATTCGGCCCCAATTCAGCAAAATCAGTCGTGCTTGATTCCATTCTGAAGATTTTGAAATAAAATTTTCGATTAGACAAATTGAGTTGGGAAATTTGGGGAAACGCACAAGTTATGAGATGTATACGCCCCGCATGCACATATATTACCGGTAAAAAACGATCCGACTGTTCTTCATGTAGGAAAATACCATTCTTGACTCATAGCGAGAAGTAGAGAATGACTACGTGCGCAGATTTGGTTGACAGTTTTGGACTATTGCGTTTGAAAAAATTGTTCTTTGCCACGATTTTGATTTCAAATATTAGGATTGGACTGGGTTTGAAAAACTTTTGCAAGTGATATGACATTTCAGACTTGTTTCTTCATCGATCCGAGTCGATTTGCGTGGAACTCTATCGTGTGTGGTTTGAATTTCTTTAAGAAAATTGCCCGGATCAGCTCGAGCTGGAAAATGCGCGTGCTACATCGTTTCACACAGGTGGTGATAGCTTTCCCCTCCATGTGGCAAGTCGCGTGTGAGGGTCCATGGGGAGTTGTGAAGTATTTGCTGAATGTTCCGACTCTGACCTAATGATTAATCGAAAATGATGGCTCAAAACAAAGTTCGAGACCAAACTGTCATCGACTTGTCGTATTCTGAAACTATACTCCCGTTTGGATAGCGTAGTCGTCGGGACAATGGATTCGACTGATGTAGAGTATCGTATTCTTCGCGAATAGACAAATTTGAGTGTCGATTTCGAATTCTCGCGACGTATCGGAGGAACATGATGCAGCATAAAAGTCAGTATAAAAGTCGAAGCTGCGAGCTCGCATCGTCTACTCTCTTGGAAATCGCATTACGCAATCGGAATCGGCGCGCCAACAACAAGCAGATAGCGATAGAGTCAGATCACGCCATTCCCCCTCGACGCGTATTCCGGAGTCGTTGGAAATTCCGCGCGCATTTACATGTGCCCCGGCGCGCCGCGGGCGGCCCAATGGTTCGCGATCGTCACCGATGCTTTTGATGCGCTCGCTCTGGCATTCGTAGTAAGTGCGAGCAATTGCCAAACGTATAGATAGCAGCTATGGCGTGCCGCCCCGACAGACAAAGAAATCGAAAAATCGAGATGGAGCGGTATAACGGGGCGCGGCTGGCAAAAGCGAGAAGACGAACACTGCTCGATCGAGTCGAGCAAGGAGTCGCGCTCGCGAAACGACGTATACGTGATCGCCCGGGCTCGGAGTCCTACGTGAGAACGAGCGGAGCTGTACGCAGTTCGTGCATTCGAGTCGAATCGCGCCAAGGGGCCGTTCGACGTCGATCTCCGAACTAGCGGGTTCCTGGTCTTTTCACGCGTCTCCGTGTCATCTCTCCGCTAATGCTGTAGAATCAGTCGTTGATGCTGAACGCATCCGAGTACGAGCCAAACATGGCCTCCAACGCGTACGGGCAATTCATTCGATGAAACCTTGTTTGCGATGAGAATGTCCTGATTTTGGAGTAGGTAGAGTATGGGGCGAGACCGAGGAAATACTCAGTTCGGCAATCCCGCGAGGTTAGTTAACACGTTCACTGCGATCGATTTTTCGCAGTTCAATTTCTACTGATTCATATTTGATAGCAATTTTCCCTGGCGGTTTAGTTTGCCCAGAAGCTGCATAATGAGTCAGAAAAGAGTTAACGCCCACAAGGTCGCATCACCAAAGGCTGAGGGTGAAGGTCATGACCAACCGAAATCCACGAGAAATTGCCTTTGCAGTGAACGTGTCGAGGGCCATTCATGTATCACGTGATTCAAATCAGCGGGAAGAGGATCCAAGGGCTCGTCGTGCCTTCAAGGAGATGTTGAAGTATCAACAAGCCTTCTATCGCGATAGGGGCGAGGGGGCACCAGAAAGACAAAACCAGTACCACTTACAAGGAGGGTGCCAGGCCTTCGGATCACCAATCCTCCTGGAACTCTAGGATATGTTTCGTTATACCAAAACATGAAACAAACCACTCTTATAACTTGCCAACGCTCCCTAGAATCATCCTGAGTACCAGGGCCAATATCCCAGCAAATAGGCCTTTTCCAGGTGGATTGATGCATCCATAGCTCTCCATAAGCTGGCTATTCTATGCCGTGGGACTTTCCTTTAGACTAATAAGAATAGTTACATGAAATAGAGACTGAAAAAAACAAATTTCAACTATATAAGACTGGTATAGCTCATCTCAACCATGGATGAGGGAAGTTGAGGATCAAAAAACTGGCAAAATTGAGTTTTTCATCGACGGAATGATGAGTCTGGGAGAATATAAGACTTTTCAATAAACATACATTAATGAATATGATTTACTCACATTCAGAGACCATCACTTTCCCAACTAATGTTGTCAAATTGCACCTGCACTGTGTAAACTGCCAAGGCCAGCCAAGGAGAGTCACAACCAATAGCAGATCCTGCGACTGACCTGTAAAAATTTGACAACAAAGTATCGTGCTCAACTCACACACTAGCTCTGCATATAACACAATGATTTCACATGTTTTTATCCACCAGTTGATTGGAAAAATTCAATTTGAACTGATCTGAAATAGTTCTGTTGACACAAAGTTAACCTGATTTTGACCACGTTTAGAACAACATCACCAGCAAATTCTACAGCACCTAAAAGAAAGTACTCATCTGAAAATCCAAACCGCAATCAGCCACGGATTTTCAAGATGCTTAATTGTCGACGATGAATGGTAAATTGTGAATTTCTCTCAAGCAGAATATCATAAGCAGGTGATGGTCTGCGAGAAACTGTTGCACCGGCAGAGTTTGCCATGCTATAAAGGAGCAGACGACAAAAGTCATGCAAGTGTCGTATTTTTCACTCCATGTTTAGCTTTGGAGAAACTCGCACTTAGGCCGAAATTACACGAACGGAAAAATATCGAACGGACCGGTAAAAATCACACGTCCAGCCAATCAGAGAGCTCCGTTGCCGTTCCGGCCGGATCTTTTCCCATTTTTTTCCGGTCATGTAATTTCACCCTTAATCACTTTTCCATCGCTCCTGACAGTCCGTGGCAGACAGCCTGCGGTTTGGAATTATCAGATAAGTATTCATTTTGAGGTGCTTAACAAGACTTTCCTTGTGACATTGTTCTGAACACGGTCAAAATCAGGTTAACTTTGTGTCAACAGAGCTATTTCAGATTAGTTCAGATTGAATTTTTTCAATCAACTTGTGAATAGAAACATCTAAAATCAGTGTAGAATATGCAGAGTCAGAGTGTGAGTTGAGCACGATACTTTGTTGTCAAATTTTTACAGGTCAGTCGCAGGATCTGCTATTGGTTGTGACTCTCCTTGACTGGCCTTGGCAGTTTACACAGTGCAGGTGCAATTTGACAACATTAATTGGGAAAGTGATGGTCTCTGAATGTGAGTAAATCATATCCATTAATGTATGTTTATTGAAAAGTCTTATATTCTCCCAGACTCATCATTCCGTCGATGAAAAACTCAATTTTGCCAGTTTTTTGATCCTCAACTTCCCTCATCCATGGTTGAGATGAGCTATACCAGTCTTATATAGTTGAAATTTGTTCTTTTCAGTCTCTATTTCATGTAACTATTCTTATTAGTCTAAAGGAACGTCCCACGGCATAGAATAGCTACCTTATGGTGACTATCGGTGCGTCAATCCACCTCGAAAAGGCCTATTGAATGGGATATTGACCCTGGTACTCAAGATGATTCTAGGGAGCATTGGCAAGTTATAAGAGTGGTTTGTTTCATGTTTTGGTATAACAAAACATATCCTGGAGTTCCAGGAGGATTGGTGATCCGAAGGCCTGGCACCCTCCTTGTTAGTATTGGTAACGACCACTAATTGAGTATGACCAACCTGAAAATCCATCACGCTCAACTATTCTCGCGTAAATCCGAATCGACGTATTGATTCCCAAATGAAACTCGTGTTCAAGCTAGAATATCAATCGGTATCGAATGAAATGGGGATGATTTTGGGAGCATGCTTGCTTGTCGCACGCCCTTATTCGATCCCAAATGGTCGTCATCAGATTTATCGTTCGCGGTGTTGCTGCTCAGAGCTACATTAGCCCCGCAACTGGTTCGCGATTGCGCTGGGCATCGGTCAAAGCGACAACATCGAATCATTGCACGACGATGTGGGCGGCAAGTGGGGCAAAGACGAGCTAACATGTTTACCACGCGCACAACCGGGCGGAGATGTGTTATAGAGATGCATACAGTACATGAGCTGGCAGCACACGCTATTGTGTACCAACAAGCTGTCGATCGATGCGCTCACTGATGGGCTGCTGTTCCGGCTCCGATGGGGAGGTGAGCGCTTGATTTCGACCGTGTCGCAGGCATAATTTGATTGACGGCCCGGGCTCTGTGTTCGCCACGCGTGTCTCTTTCAGGCACACCGTCGAAACTGGCTCGGCACCCTTCGACCGCTCATGAGAGCAATGTATTACGAGCGATCTGAGACGCATATCATTAGTTGAATGGAATTAGCTTCACACATGCCAGCGAGAAAAATTTATAGTTTTTTCATTATTAATTGAAATCAACTCCATCTGTCGTCTGATCTATTTCTCGGTTGAGTGATATCTTTATTCAGGTATGAATATGATATTTTACAGAATTCAATGTATCTTTCACGTCTCGGAAAAACTACACCTTGTTGGCCACATCCTGATGAGGAGTATTTGAATTATCAATCGAAAGCATGCGCACCCTTATTCATACTGAATTGTTCGAAAACGAATCGTTTCAACTCATTCTGTTCACATTCCCACCTTGCAGAAGAATGGCAGTTTCCTCGTGCAAGAAAGATTCATCAATAAGCCATTCCCGTTGACGGCAACGCAGTTAGGCACCTCGGACGTTTGGACGTAATTCGGCGAGCCGACTTCCCACTGCAGATATTCTGCACTGTCGAGAACATCGAAATATACGTTGATCCAGCTGCCTTTTTTGCAGTAATCATGTATGCCTACGTAGGCCACTTCCTCGGTTTGCGATTCGAGTTGTCCTCGCTGCTTCAACATCTTGCCCAAAGCCTGAAAATTCAATAGTTATCGATCACGGGTTCTAATATTCTCGATTGTTGTTCGTTGAAACGGTATAAATAAAAAAGAGAACACTTTCTGTATGATCTGTAATGATTCTTCTTTCAATGCGTAAGATCAAACTCTGATAATAGCAGCAGAGAATAGACTCTATGTATCATCCGCTGTCCACTGGATCTGTGACACGGCACAAAAATGTTGACTCTACTGCTGACCCGACGCTGATCCTACACAAGATAATCCATTATTCACTGACTCTCGACCACACTTTCCATTGCGGTCTCGGAATAAATTTCTTGACACGAAAATACGCAATAGCTAATTGCAAAATGAGTTAGAATGACCAAATGGTAAATTGGAAATGTTTAGTGTCCTTATTTCTCCTTAAATTATCGGCATCGGTGGAGATTCTATCGATGTGGGAACATGCTCTAGGTTTGCCATAACCTTCTTAGGACTTTTTCAGATCTGTATAGATCAATAGTTATCACGAATAGCGATTTTGGCCACATCCACGGGCAAGCGAACGGGTTAACAATAACTCAAAGGTTTTAACTTGGTACAAAAATACACGAGTCGAGGTTCAAACAATATTGAAATCGTTCATTTCGTTTCGTTATCAAATTTTACAGAACAATTCAGGTAAATAGAGCCAGACAAGGTGTAATGATAGTTCTCTACTATCACGAGTTCACGAGTTAGTTGGGGGTTTTCCTGCTTTGCCATGAGTTCTCACCGATCTCTCGTTGGAAGAGGCTATAGCAGCCAGATGCGCCCCTCCTCGCTGGCAGAAACGGAGGGCCCCGTACCAATCCTGTTTCACCGTGTGCAACTTGTGGTACCCCATTCCCGCAGTGAAATTGTAACCTTCCTCCAGCAGCAACTCGTGCCGGGTTCGGTTCGAACTCGTCTCGTTCAGTGTTTTGGCTATCTTTGCTTTGATCGATTGCACCTTCGACATGATATTCTCAAACGAGCTGTCGAGCGCTTTGAAAGACGGATAACTCAGACTCGAGGAGGCATTTACTGCAGAATCTGCACCCTCAACACTTGTCACAAAATATACCGATGTCAAACAGATCGCAAACACGAACATGGGCACTTGCAGAATTCTCATTGTTTGCACTGCAAAAATTCGAAACAACATCGTGATGTGGCCTCCACCGTAATCACTGAACTGAGGATGTCGTTTCGAGAGCGAATCGGGAGCGCTGAACTCGTCGAATTGAGATGAACTCTTATCGAGTGATATTGAAATAATCTATTGACTCGCTGAGTTGATTTTAGTCCCCGAAGTTTCCACGCCATACGTTATCTCGACCGTCCGCTTATTGGCATTCGGACCCACTGAAGATGGATAGAAAGGACCCCGCCATATATCATAGGAAATTGGCTTTCGGTAATTATTGATGTAAGTGAGTTCAAACGACAGATCTCGACGCACTGGTCAAAAGTGGTCATGGACGCAAAATCCGAGGAGGTCCTCGTTTTGAGATATCTTGTCTCAAAGATGTCCCAATAATGCCTTGAAAGATGGGGTTATGAGTCGATTTTCATTAATCAATCAAAACATTCAAAACATGAAGCATATAGATCTTACTCGCACTCGCTTGTGCTAAGCTAACAATCTCATCTTTTTGCCAAAAAAAAATGATCCACTATCATTATAATTATCATTATCGTTATCATTATTGATAATTCGGACCAAATAAAAACTTATTAGCAGTGAAAAGATGAGCTGTGGTTTTCATGAAAATAGAGTGAGGTATTTGTATATCATTGTATTCGAATAGAAATTGTGTCAGATCAAATCGTATGGTGTTTGATAAGTATGTTCCATCATGAGGCAAAGCTTTCGAGAAGACAGAGTGCTCGACAAAGACTCAAGTTGCTGCATGGTGAAGAGTCTGCTTCAGTGCGTCGATAAACTATAATGCGCATCTGTATTTTCCCCCATAATTATTATTCCATATCATATTCATCCACCTTTACTGTATCTCACAATCATCGAAAAAGAGCGAGATTGTCAAACGCGCATCCGAAAAATAATGCATGTGCAGCCACAATTTAGCGAAGTTTGATGAAAATTGACTCATAACCCTATTTTTCGATGCATCAAGGGGCATCTTTGAGACAAGATACCACAAAATGAGGACCTCCTGGGATTTTGCGCCCATGAACACTTTTGATCAGTGCGCCGAGATCTATCGTTTGAGCTCACTATCATCAATAATTATCGAAAGCCAATTTCCTATGATTAATGGCGGGGTCCTTTTTGTCCGCTTTTATAGGATAGTACACACACGCCAAAACTTCGAAACCTGTTTTGATATTTGTCGCAAGATCGAATATTCGTCGGGAGCTCGGTCGGCAGGCAAAGACTCATTTTCTGTGCCCGCCGTGAGATTTGGGCTGGGTGTAATCCAATACCTGGATCTAGGCTAATGTTCAGAGCTCATACTGAAACAGCTATTCTTGATTTCAAACCATACCGAGTGATCAATAGTCCATCCTGGATCAGTTTTGAAGGTGATTTTTGTTTGTTGGCGATCTTTGGACTCACAAGGGGAATACCAACCTTGTGGGTCGTGCACTGTAAAAAATTGGTTGACTTCCAACCAAATTGGTCAACCAGTGGTTGAAAATTCAACTTCTGGTTGGATGTCAAATTCGACCAATTGGTTGAAAATTCAACCACTGGTTGGATGCCAAATTCAACCATTTGATTGATTTATTCGTCATGAGACGCGACTCTCGGCCTATCAAAGCATGAGGTCAATCCTCTAGGAGATACGTTCAACATCTCATGAAAAAAGTCTTGGTGTAGTACTGAATTAGAATATTTACTGCATCAGAATACGAATAAGATAGAATCATCTGTTGCGTTGGTGGTAAATTTGGTAAAAAATTAGTAATGGCTTGTCAACGCTCAGGTAGAACCTTGCCGTAAATTGTTGAGTTGGTTAAATACTTACTCCTATTTCACGTTTCTCTGCCTCTCTTTCTTCCATTCATCCATCATTGAAACGGCAACGAGTCTAATTATTCAGTTCAATCTACATCCATCGATTGCACAGTGCTCTTGAAGCACTTCGTATTCCAGACTGCCGACCGCAAGTGCGATTCTTGTAAAATATGGTTAGAGGAATTCATGGGATCACATTCCAATGAGAATCAAGACTGCCGCTTGAGCTGCTTTCGGAAATAGTCGAAAATAGGTGTTTGTTCGATAGTTTCCACTCTCCTACCCTTAGTAACTCGATGGGAACGCATTTTATCCAAAAATGTGTAGAGTATTTTTTTGTAGAACTTTGAACGATGAACAAGAAGAGTTTGTACACATTTTCTCATATGTGGCAGCCTGTTCCTGCAATAAAAATACCTCCATCCAAGTTCCATATTTATCACGGTTTCAACCCCATAACTCAAAAACGATACATTTTATCGAAAAATGTATGAAGCAACATTTTATAGATCTTCAAAGGATGAATGAAAAAGGTCTTAACACACTGGCCCGTGTAAGGCCTCTTGTTTCCGTGATGAAGGTATTTTCATCCAAGACTTATATTTTTTCTGATTACAAGTGGAACCGACAGTAGAGAAGACAAAATTGTGTTTCTTGGATAAAAATACTCCAATTATGGAAACAGGAGGTCTTACGCGAGGAAATTTTTTTTTTGGTGAAATGGGGCAGAAACCGTGAAAAATATGGAACTTGGACGAACAGGAGGCCTCATATGAGGAAATGTGTACATTTTTTGTTCATCGTTCAAAGGTCTACAAAAAAATACTCCACACATTTTTGGATATAAAATGCGTTCTCATCGAGTTATCAAGGGTAGGAGAGTGAAAACTGTCGAATAAACACCTATTTTCGAATATTTCCAAAAGCAGCTCAAGCAGGAGTCTCGATTCTCATTGGAATGTGATCCCATGAATTTCTCTAACTATATTCAACAAGTATCCCATGGGTGACAGCAAGTGCACTTGCAGTCAGCAGTTTTGACTACGACCTGCTTCAAGAGCATCGCAAGGATTTTCGTGGTTAGCGCCCCCAAAAACTTTCGTATACATAGTTTTAGCCAGATCCAAGAAATTTTGAGTTTTTCATAGGCGTTTCAAAATCCGCTCTTTTGAATTTTTGAAATCTGACTGGATTTTCGTGATCAATGCTCCCAAAAACTCTGGCATACAGAGTTCTGCCAGATCCAAGAAATGTGGAGTCTCTTATGAGCGTTTGAAGATCCCGTATTACTGAGAATACTGAATCTTGATAAATAAGTGTTACTCTTCGTCGATCATAAATTTTTCGTTGATAATGATAAGAAAGTGTTACTGCGCGTCGATAAGGAGAAGAATGTATGTACTACTCTATGTCAATCTCAAGAAGAAGTGTTACTCTTTGTAGAAGCTATTGATATAGTATACAAGTAATGAATGTCCAACCGGGATGAATGATGCTTATCGCGCTTTTTTCTAATTCAACTGGTGCAAAAACTGCGATGAGACTCTTTTAATCAAATTGTTCCCGAGGGTCCTCTATTCATCCATTTCCCGAGACGCATATTCAGTCATGTGGCGTCGTAATCAACCAGTGGTTGAATTTGGTGATCAACCACTGGTTGAGGCCACGGATTTTTTACAGTGTGGATCTTGACGAAACTCTGGGAATCTTCTTGTTTTGGTGAGAAATGAAGGTTCCCGGGAGGGTTTTGTCCAATAGGCCTCCTGTCCCGAGATACAGCTATGGAAATTAACATTGTTCATATAAGCCCGTGTTAAAATGACACATATATAGATATACTGACAATGTTAACTTCCATAGCTGTATCTCGGGATAGGAGGACCATGGGACAAAACCCTTCTGGGTACCTTCATTTCTCACCAAAACAAGAAGATTTCCAAAGTTTCGTCAAGATCCAGGACCCGCAAGGTCGGTGCTTCCTTCGTCAGTTTTGTTGACAAATCCATCACCGGCAATCATGATCGTCGACGACTTTACATGAGAGAACAACTATCATTGCTTCGAAAAAATATTCCATTGGAAATTCTTACTATTGTTGTTGATATTCATATTCTTGAGTCACTACTTCTGAAACATCCTCTATAAGAATCCATCGTCCCTACAAAAAATCACGCCTGTATTATGCCAATTATGCCATTTCCTCATCGTCGATGGATTTTAGTGATGTCTCATATATTTGAACAACATAAACGACTCAGTTTTCAATAATCTAGTGGACACTTACTCATTTTCTATATGATCTTAACCTTTTCCGGTCAAATTTCACAACTTCCAGAAAAGTCATACTAATCCATCGTACGTAGCGTACAAAATAGTATATTATGACACTGCACGTACATGGGTAGTTTTGTACGAAGGACTGTTTATGGCACGAGCGAAGCGAGTGCTATAAGTCCTTCGTAACAAAAATACCCATCTGCACGCAGTCTCATAAGATAATTTATGGCACGAGAATCCAAAAATCATGTTCAAAGTTGCGATTTTTAGGTTAGAGTGCTATAAACTAGATTTTCTTTCTTTCAGTGAAATGAAGCTATCCGCCCAAATATTCAGGAAGATGAATTTACACATCTCCTCTCTTGCCAACTCGCAGATTTTTCATAGGTTTTCCAAAAAAAAGTGGTTCCAATGGACCCAGTGTGACTGGTCCGAGTTAAAATGGTGAACTGCTGTTCAAGCTTGGCGGCTTGTTCTCTGTTGGGTCGACAAGATTTTCGATCGCATACGCGCCTCATCCAAACCGGTTCAAACATCCAAGATTTCTATTACCTATTGGTGATATGTATGATCTGTACCCAGGACATTTATGGACAACTCCGGGAAAGGCGTAGTACACATTTGCAATCTAGGAATAGAACTTCACCATTGGGTCGTTCACTGATTGGCTAGATGGTCTCGAAATTGGTCTGGTCTTGATTTTTCTTGCCCAGCTTGAGGAGTGTCCATCAGAGTCGGAAGCGCAAAGACTCGGTAACTTCCTTGGAATCCTGGAAAAGATTTTCGACGATGGATAATTATTTTTGGATGTTATCAGTCCTCCACGTCCCACGAACATTAATCCTCCGGTCGTCTCCAAACTCTCGTGTGATCCAGCAATAGTCAAACGATACGAACTTGAATCTCTCACAGAGCCCATTTTTTCTGTTTCAGGTGAGTACTCCCAAGCTGCATCGGTTGATGATCGTGAGTCACGAGGAGGCCAAGCTCATCGCTCAACAATGGCAAAACTCCAAATGCAGATCACGAAAGTTCCGTGAATTTTGCATTACCGTACCGGCGCGCATAATTCAGACTCCTATCGTTGGCAGACGCAAGTGGACGGGCGGATCATTAAATCGCCATCAAAGGGATCCGATTCGTCGAACGGGCTGCATTCGAGGCTGCAGCAGCGGCCCGGACATCCGGCGGCGGGTGTCGCTCGCATAGCAAGTGCACGAGGCCTCGATATCTCCGATACTTACGGCTCCCGATGACGCTCGTCTCGTTCCGCGATAGTCCTCCTCGCTCGCCTCGGATGTCGATGCCCAGCTGACCCCGGTGGCTCTTAATTAAAATACTTTTTACTCCGATCCGGCCTTCGCGAGCTTCGGCATCGTAGCGGCAGTCGTCGCAAGCGATCCTCGCCGATGATCAATTTCAGCATTTTTTGCCGCATCCTCACCCCGTCGCTTCGTTTGGGTAGCAGATGCTCCCGAACTGACCTGCGACGACAGTTTATCAACAAATTTGGACTCTAGCACAGATATTCAATTAAATTCGCCTCTCTGCACTCCGAGCCTTTAGCGCGGGAGCATGATTGATGCGATGCGAATGGAAGCCCCGAGGCTGGCGCAGAGTGGCAAGCCCGCCGTTTGCGCGGAAACTCTGCTGAACATTGACCACCGCGGCTCGTTCATTTTTGTGAACTGAAATGAGCTCTGTGAGTGGAAAATCAAATTTAGTACTGCCAAACGGTGAGTCCACGACAGACCGTTGACGGATCGTGTTTGACTCTCTGTCTCCTCACAGTGGTGAGCTCTCGAATTCTCGATATCTGCTTCGATGGATTTTGAGGAGGTTTTGTAAGACTTTTGAGTTGCTGATTTCAAACTAGGAGACAGTCGTACTATCGGCCAAGTTCCAAGGATTCTGGAAAGAGGCCTAATATTATTTGATAATATTATTAAAGTTAATTATTGGAGACCGGTAGCTTAGCAGGCCAAGAAATCGAGGAGATCAAGCGAAAAATCCGTTAGTCAGTGTCTTCCCAGGTCGAGTTTGCTGAGATATTGGTCAGCAGGCCAACAGAGAAGCTTGATATGAAATCGTCCAGTCAATGCACCGGGACTCTGAGTAAATTAGTCTGAAGGAATTCTAGTCTGGCGATTGATCGTGCATTAGTGGACTGATATGCACAATCCCAGTCGTGTATTTGCGATTTCACGAGTAGATATGAGTAGTCTTATAAAATTTTACTATCGAAATACTGGAGTGTTGAGAAAAAACTAGAATAATACTGCTGACTTTTGAATTTTCGTCATAAACTCGAAAAATTCAATTCTTGATTTGGATCAATCGACTACAAAGGCACAGAATCCCAAATGATTCGTATTCAGTAAAACTGAGAATGCTTTCTGGTCATACAATTTCTCATTTCAACTCCTGTGCTACTCGGAACGTACAATTAGAATATGAAAGATGCGTGAAATTTGATGTGAAAAGTACATTTTTCCATGAACGTTTTTTCGTGAACACAATTCATAAGACTGCAGTCAAGCATCAGGAGATAGCAATCGCTCTGACGTGAACCGCGATCTCTTGGTCAACTATATATCGCTGACTGCGGGCTGTTTGAGTTCGATTCGAAGAGGCTTCACGACGAAACAATACAGGAGAGTTCGAAGAGGCGATTTAAACTCGATTTGGTAGCGATGCCATGATTTTCCGCCCCAACACTCCCCAGAGACCTCTCCCACTATATACATCGCCGCGTGTCACCACCCGTGGCAATTCAACAACTAACTATCGGATCCGAGAGGCGCGTGCTGGCAATACACCTCGGACATGTGCACTGCCTGAAGCTCTCTCCGGGATGGCATATCCGTCAAAACTGGCTTTCGTGTCGGGGCTTGATCGGCAGTAGCGCAAAATTGACCCCACAGCTCAAAGTGGCCCCCCACTGCTCATTAGACAACTTTTGCCGAGAGAGCCGATCGGATTGCAAGCCCGGCATTCGCGAATTATTCGCAGTGAAGCGAGCTTTTGGCGAGTGTGCAAATTTCACCGGGGGCCGATCGACCGATTTAATGGGTGGTTAGTTGGTGAGGCGGGTATTGACGTACGATATACCGACGTTGGGGCCGACGGAAATTCACCGGAACTCGCCAAACTACTCGACGAGGCTTTTCGATTGATTATAGCGAGCGAGCGAGCGATTTGGTCTTTGAAATTTTCAAATTCGGGCTCGCTGTGCAATAGGCAGTGAGAAATGCGACATAATGGGGCGTAATGGTGCTGTTGCATCGTGGGCTCCATTTATAATAATACACATGGAACTGGATGCGCGTCGATTGCCGGCTCGCGAGCACTCAGCAAACGCGTCCGTAATCAACGCCGCTGCATTGGCGCGCTTGGCCCGCGTCGGAATCCAACAAATACCTCGGTAGCTGCATAATCGGCCCCCTCACGAGTTTATCGAGTGATTTTCGAGTGTTTACCCTTTGCAATTTGCATCCGTTCATCGCTGGTGCGCCGACGAGTTGCGTGCCGAAAATTGCAAACCGGGCTGAATTTTCCCTCTGCAGCTGCTGCCCTTAAAACTGCAGTCGCAACACTAGCCGTTCGTCGGCGTAGTTTGAAGTCACGTGCGGGCCTGCGAGCCTCAAAGATTGGATGGTTGGAATTCGAAATAGTCCACATCGGAACTCAGCCCGTCGCGGGGTACTGTGGATCAATGGTGCACCCGAAAGCGCTCATTTCGATTGAGCTCGCGAAGATTCGCACAGTACCATCAGACTCCGCCAAAACACGCATAGGTCGCAGTTCGCCACTCGGGATGAGGAACTTTGCCGACATTGCGATTGCCTCGCTCGTCGCGCGACTCGGAAAAAGTTTCGGAGCTTGGCAAGTGGAAGACAGAGCAATGCCATCTCGAAGCCACGCGACACTCGTGCCTCTTCAATCTTGCACCGACTCGTTTATAATTCCGTTTGGAAATTTTTACCAACTCCACTCTGCTGGCCAAGTTGAAAATGGATCGCTTTCATTGCGAGTTGTGCGGAGTGACTGAGAGCCTCTCCAAACTACCTCTCCGAGTTTGCACGAGCCCGCGAACTCTGCCGTGCACCGAGTCCACGTACAGAAGCTGCAGTCCTTCAATTCAGGGAAACATTCGTGTACAGCGCAGTCCCCGGGAACGATATACGTTGATTGGCCCGATAGTGGTGGCGTTCATCATTTTCGTATTATCGCTGCAATTTTACTCGGCTGCGGGCAAAAAGGCCAGCGTAGATACGGGCTCGCTTATCTTTCAGGGCTTTGAGCTTGTATATATGTCGGGAGGGGAGCCGGCAACACAAAGGGTGCGCTCTCATTGTTATATCTCGATATCATCGCTCGGGTTAATTTGAATTTAATTTATGACTTTAATATCCGTTGCACTCAATAAATCAGCGCTTGAAATAATCTACGTGCACCCTCCTCCTGTCACATGTAATACCTTTGCATTTACGCGCTCTGCTAGAATGAAATTTCAATGAGCCCGTTCCGCCACAATCATTCGAATTCTCAACAACGACGTACACCAGGATTCTAGAAATCACCCCTCATCCCTCCGTTCTGGTAATAGATGGTAGTCACGGAGAGTATTCGGTTACATTGCCTCTCGACTTCGTGTCACCATGGGCAATCTTGTGAATCAAATCGATTATCTAGCGAGTTTTCGTTCTCCCAATACGTTGTATTCTGACATTCAATCTGAAAGATTCTGTTGGCACTCGTCTGACCACCCTCGAGAGTCCGCATTCCTTGTCTTACGTTCTGGTTCTTCATTTCCGAATATTCTTGGGCTGTTTGGAGGCCTCGCAGTCCAAACGAAGACCCCAGACTCTTACGGGATTTGACCCAATTTCGCGTGTTTTGGGTATTTCTCGAAACACCACTTCGAGGCTTTACATTTAGCTCTGTGAGCCAGTCAACCTCTCGCCGCATTCGTCCACATATGTGCGACACGTTTTTGGCTCGGCCACCTCGAATTTTACTTGACTCTGGAGGAAAAATAATCGATACATCATCTTCCTTGGCCCAAAGTAGAGGAAATTCCATGCTTTTGCTGAACATAGTCTCACCATTAGCTATCCATTATAGCTAGTGATTATGATGAACCATCTCAATTGATCATGCACGTTGGAACATTCATCTTTTGACTGCTATGACTCACTGAATTCTGATGATAGGATAAGGATACTTGCTGCATCATGTTTTTTGATCCGAATTGATGATTTTCCATGAAATCCGTCATGAAATTCTCATTGCTAATGCCTCATTCGTGTTTGGCTTTGGAAAGTTCATGCTGCTATAACTCCCATATTAGTGTTTGGGCTCAAACGAATTCTCACGATCCCCACTACAGAATCTAGTAGAAAACGAAGGTCTAAAAGCACAGGCAGATTCGATGCGTTCCTCCTCAAGCTCGAATCCACTTTATAAACTTCATGCAAGTTTCTCATCGCCTTCGGTGAATTAAATCGAGCCACTTGAGACCACCTTTTACGTATAGGGGTGTGAGGTTGGACACACCCAGACAATATCCTCGACCAATAAATTTGACCGCGACGGAATGGATATCGATGCTCAAAGACAGCTGGTGCGCAAAAAGACGGAGAGTGGACGCAGCTTCTGCAGCCGTTTCCATCCGTCTGCGCGTGGCTCATGAAAGTTTACCGTGGGCCATTCGGTGGCGAGGGACAGCTCAGAGCAGCGCTTGGGCGGGCTGAGGGGATCAGTGGACTTGGCACTGCAAACACGCGCAAGCTCTCGCCTCGAGCTTCTCGGGCAACGTGCGGCGTGTTTACGAGCGCGCCAAAGGGCAGAGCCGTGTCGAGCTGCGGTGTACGTCTCGCCCGGCTGTAATCGGGTTTTACACCTGCACACGGAGAGACTGTGTTATGTGCTCTGCTCAGCCGGGGACCACTCCACGAGTCGAGATGTGCTCCGAGCTTCTTTGCCGAAACCGCCAAAACGACTGCCCGTAGTTTTCTCTGAAAGCTCGCCATTTGCTTGCTCAAGTTGTTTCGCCGAGCTCGTAATGGCCAAGGTGCTTGTGGGGCCAAGTGATTTATTGAGTCTACGATTGTGTTGCCTTGGAATTCTCATTCTTCAAACGGTTTTCTTCCTTTGTATTCAATTAAAACAGGCGATGAGCGTGGCCCATATCGCCCTGGACAAATGACATGGCCACTCATCAAAAGTTGGGATATCGAACTCGATTCTTCCTCTCCCTTGGAACACCACTTTTGGAATCCATAAAGGACTCGGTTACTGTATATTCTGTATGGAATCTATCCTTCGTCCTCGTCACTATAGCATTAGATCCCCGATGCAAGACAGCTCCACTTGCTCGCTCAGCCTTCGAGGCTTCCGAAATCATAATCTTCGTGAAATGTCGTTTGCGATAAGCCTCTGATTCAATCCGACTCCTTTCAGTAGCTTCTGGTAGCTCTGATTATCAGTCAACCGACAGCATCAGTGCCAGCCACGTCGAAGTGGAGCGTGGGCCATTTGTCGCTGCCGGGCCGGACTGATTGGACCATCGGACTAATCAGCATCGAAGTGGAAGTGCGTGCGCCGCAACCAGCCACCAATCTCCTCTAGAGCTGACAATGCCCGTGATATAAATTTGTGCGGGCCATAATCTCGATGTCACACTCGTCGAGCGCGGGCTCGGGGTCACGTAATCCCTCGCGACGCGTTACGGATGACCACCCGGCAGTCTCTAATTTTTCACGCGGGCGAAAAGGGCCGCGGGGTGGCCATAATCCGCGGTGAAAAAGCGTCGGGGTCGTGCCAGCCAGCGAGCCCGTTGCTTCGCGCGGAGTCCATATTTCGCCTCTCGGGCCGTTTCTCTTGCGGGTCGTCGAGGGAGATGATCTCGCCAACCATCCCGTCTCTGCGTATCTCAGCCCCCCTCGACTCCGCGCTCCAAGCGAAGAACTGGAGGTTGCCCAGAATATGGATTTGCGCATGCATCTCGAGGCGCCTCGTAGCCGATATCGGCAAATCCACTCCCGCATCGAGACTCGGCGAGGGTATATTGGCACTTTATCCTCCCGCGGCGCTTTCAAAGCTCCCTGTGTGTACAGAATACGGGCGCAAACACGAATCAAGAGAGAGAGAAACGTATTGCCGCACGTATCCGCATACACATCATTCTTGCGAGTCGCTTTACGATTGTGCTGCGCGATGATAAGCAGACGGAAATATGCTCCGCGGCTCGTGCCACAAAAGCCCGCTAGCTTCGAGACGCTCTTCTCGATTGGACGTCGGAGCGCGTTTTTTGGAGTGAGCACTATGTGCCTGATTGAAATGTCCCATCTCATCTCGCCGAGTGAGCTCGCGAGTTTGTATTTCTGGATTCTTCAATTTCGCACAGTGTATCTCCCCGCCGGGCATGACCCATCATCGAATATGATTCTTGAGCTCGCACGCATTGCGGCGTATGCCAGTGTGCACCCTGGTCCCATTCCGCTCAATCTCGCAAAAACGCGTTGCACCTACATCGCCGCGTATTAGGGTATAACCAGAGATCAGAGGGATGTAACTGAAATCCCCGTTGACGTTACGAACGCGCAGAGAAAGGGCGAGGGAAGGGAGCAGGCGCTCGTCAACACGGCAAGCTTTTATTCTACCCCGCACGAGGTCGTCGCTCAATATTTTAATGCGCCACGCGACGAGTGAGCTCGCGAAAAGAAACGAATGCGAATCCGACGCACTCTTGATGCGGATGTAACGTATGCGGGCCCGAGACAAAGTGTACATTCTGGGATTCTCGACCGAGCCAATTCATAAATTCATCAAGGTGAGCTTGAGCATGAAAAATGCCCCGTGTAGCAGCGAGAGCAACGCGCCGCTTTCGGCCAATCGAGTTACGCGGGGGGCAGGGGGAACAAACTTTCCTGCCGGAAAAAGCATGGCTAAATAATTTCCCCGGAATATTCACGGGCTGTGCGTGTGTATCACATGCGGAGCAGCGCGGAGCGAGCCGTCCTCGACGATTAAAATTTATTGCGGGGTAATCTGTTTTTTCGCAGCTCGCGTGTTTTAGATGCGCGTACGAGCTTCTCGAGCTATACTGCCTCGCCACCACGATTCCGTCTGTCGCATTAATTAGGCCGAGCTCGACCTCGAAACTCGCTCCTCCATTCCCAAATTGCTCTCGTTACGAGTGTTTTCTTGCATTCGTGGCTGTCCGCGCTCGCCTATTCGTTGCACCTCGGTTCTCGAAAAATTTCGTTGAAAAGTTGCGACGAATGAACGGGACTCGCCGCAGAGATTCAGACAAAGCTCGCGATTATAGTGTGCGAATTGATGGGCGCAGAATCGCAAGAATCACAGACTCTTTTGAGTTATGCATGATATCGTTGAATGACTTTGGTACCTACACACATGTTCATTCATTTCTAGATAAAAAGTACTCCTTTACCAGATCTTTTTGAGCAATCTTTTATCTGGCAGTTAGCCCGAAGTTTCGGGTTTCTTTTAAGGCCGCCTTCAGGGCTGTAAAATATTCTTCGATAATAAATTGATACCACTACACAAAAATTGGAAACTTGAAATTATAACGATATAGGGGGGGGGGGCAAGCCCCCTGCTCGCTCCGCTCGCCAACCCCCGCTATCCCTGATTATTGATTTGAAGAAGTGAAGAATCAATAATCCATCCATAGCAACTTAAGAAATAATGAAAATCTAGTCAATTCCATTGATTGTTCTTGGAGTGTGCGGGAAAACTCTTTGTAAAGGTCTCTCATTTATTATTTTCTGTCCCAAAAGAAGAAGGTTCTGTCAATGGCGTGGACAGGTATTGCGTCGATTCCTTCTACCAAAAGGTACGATAAGTCATAGATAATTCAGACTACCCTTGGATCTAGAAAGTATTGAAAGCATTTTCTTGAAATCTGATGCCGATGACAAGAAATTGAGGGAAGCAGGTGTTATCATCTGGGATGAAGCATCAATGATTTCGAAAAAAGCTTTAGAGGTGGTCGATAGAACACTCTGTGACGCTTTTTCCAATGAATTACCCTCTGGTCAGAAATGGTGCTTTCAGGCGGGGATTTCAGACGAATCCTGCCAGTTTTGACCAATGGGAAGAGATATTCTATAATCCAGGAAATTATCATATCGTCAGCCTTATGGCCATTGTTCAATGTAATGAAGCTGACTAAAAATTTGAGATGTAAGGACACTGATTTCTCCAACAACCTTCTGGTGGAGGTGAGGGTAGAATTGATGAAGTGAAAGTGAGACCTGTGCGGAAAAGTGATGATGTACGTAGAACCATATTCAAAGACATCAATGAAGATATTTCTACGAATAGAGTTGCTCTGTTATCTCATGAAGAAAATATCAAAACTGGATGAGAAAATCTTGGAAATCTTCGATGGTCCTACATCCTCTTACTAAGCATTGATCACGCGACTTACAAAGGTGCAGATCAAACTGAGGAGCACACTCATGTGGAATATCCAACCGAATTTCTGAATAAAATTAGAGATGGTTCATTTCCACATGAACTTGATTTGGAAGTAAATGCTATTGTTGATTCGGAATCTGATGACTCGGAATCTCAGTGTGGCAGAGGATTTGTGAAATTGGATTCGATTGAAGATAAGGAAATTGTACAAGTTTAATATCGAAACGGAAGTTATTACTGGGGAGAATATGGGAAGAATAGTTTTCATACCTGAGATAATACTAACCAAGGGTGAGTCTTTCCTACCGTTTGTAGTTCATAGGAAACAGTTTCCTGTGTTCTGGGTACTCGCAATGACGATTAACGAGTCTCACCGTCAACGTTTAGATAAGGTTGGTATTAATATGGAACGGTCGGTTTTCTACCATGGACAGCTTCACGTTGCTCTTTCTCGGTGAAGAGATCCGAAGAATTAGTTCATTGAGAATAGATTTGATGGTGCAGATGATATCGAAAATATTGTTTGGGATGGGAATATCTGGTGTTTGATATTTTTGTCATCTATAATATGAAATTCAAGTGTATTGCTCTCAAATTTCGTTGAGATTCAGTGGATTCCGGGGGTGGGAGAGACAGTACAAGTATATAAACTGAGGAAGCAGGTAATCTTGTGGTATTTGAACGAACAGTTGGAGAGAAAAAGTTGAAGAAGAATACGGTAAATGCTCAAAATAATCAGAAGGATCTACAGAAATTGAGAGTTTGAAAGGAATAATAGCATTGCATGGAACAGAGGGTATTTTCTTGAGAGCTCACAGCGAATATGAGCAATTCCCGGACTCGTGATGATGAACCAGCACTCGAAAAATTGACGGGAATTGATATGTCGAATAACGATTGTTCGAAGAATAGAGTCAAAATTTGAGATGAAACAACGTTACTAATTCAGTTCACTGATATGTATCTCTATGATTAGAGATGCTGATGACATTGATATTACAGAACTATAGTTGCGTACGTTGACGAAGTATTTCGGAAGTCTGAGTTCCAGAAAAAGGGCGATGACAGTGAATTCACAGTCTTCAAATTTCTGCTGAGTAATCAAGTATGGAGTAAGATACTATGCAGTATTTCCAATGATGATATGAGAAAGTACATAAAAATATAAAAATGAATGAGGGACATACACAATGGTTAACTTCAAACGAAATTGAGAATAATATTAGGAAATTGATTATCATATCAAATTGAGTGTACGTGTATAAGTAATGATTTATGGAGAACCATACTCCAAGACATAAATGGAGATATTTCTACGAATAAAGTTGTTCTGTCATCTCATAACGAGAATATCATCAAATTGAACAAGAAAATCGCGAATACGACGTTGGGATATATAATGAAATAATATTTGATGATATACCTTCGAAAAAAGGAACAATGAGTGAGTTGAATTGGTGATGTTTCGACTAAATGGCATGATTTTCGCATAAGTCTTGTCGATTCTCCAAAGATAGAAGGTTATCTGAAGGATCAATTCGTTCAAAAAATGAGAAGAATGAATATGAAATTTTGGGTGTAATTACGAATGTACGTCACAAACTTGATGTTATTGTTGTGAAAGATGAAAACGGTCAAATTGAATCGTACCATCGTGGAGTGGAGTTAGAAATTTGCGGTGACTTACAAGAGAATGGTTAATTTTCTGATCAATAAGATAAAAGTGAATAGAATCGTTTCGAAATTGATTCCATTGAGTGGTCTTTACAGGTTCAACGTACATGTGAAAGTGAAGGCTGTAGATACATTGAAATTGTTAGGTGGTGAAAAGATGGAAATTGAGAAATCAATTTCGGTAAATGAAGTTCATGTTGTGGAAGAGTGTTCCGTCACCAAAGATATTAATTATCGATTTTTGATTCTTGGATATACTGTAAAATTTTTCTAATTCATTTTTTTTTGAGAAATATACATCTTCTTCGTAACCCAAGCCCACTTTGAATGTTGTAATAATTGAATAATCTGATGGAAAATAATGATGATGCAAAAGAAAATTGAGAAAACTGAGGGATCTGCAGGGGCTCAGAAAAAAACTAGGGTCCCTCAGAGGCCCTCGGAGGCCCTCAGGGACCCTCACAGACCCTCAGGGGATCTCACGGGAATCTCTCAGCCCCTAAGGTAAATATGGAACATAATTTAGGTTTATTGGTCAGAGGCACTCGGGGCCCTTCAGCGGCCCTCTGGGGCCCTCAAGGGACCTCGGAGGACCTCGGAGGCCCTCAGGGGCCCTCCTTGGCATTCAAAGCACTCAACGGAATTCAGGGGAGTTCAAGGGAGTTCAGAGGAATTCAGGGGAATTCCGAGGAATTTCATTCTTACATCTATATATTAGGGGTAGATACTCACGTTTTCTTACAACATCGAAATTGTTTGGACTTAGAAACCTCGGATCACATCTTATTCCATTTATTTGACTCATTTCATTTCATTTCATTCCAATGTATTTCGTTCGCGGCCTTTCCCAGGCGATTTGCATTCCCTTCATTATTCGATCTATCAATATACTCGATTGACAGCCCCAAGAGAATAAACACATATCTACATATCAGAAGCTGATATTGATAAATGGACACGAGTTACATCGTACATTCTAATGAATGGATCAATATTCATTGTCGAGGGATGTGAGCAAGTCGAACATAATAAAGATTCCAAACTGAGAAAATGAACATATTGAATCCATGAAGACCAGGCCAGACGACGAAGATCATGGAGCGGGGGCCGGATGGGGGAGGGGAAATTGTGACAGTAAAGTTATATATGATATAAAATTTTTGAGAGTGTTTGTGTGAGCTCGCAGCAGATGGTGATACCCAGGACCACAAGTAGTCAACAACCAGACAATCGCCCATGCGGGACGATTAGAGATGTGGAATAATATCCTATCTACTTATGCATTCACTTGACAAATCTTATAAGTTTTAGAACCCTCAACCCATACTCAGATGGTTTCACCTTCCTGCGTACCGAGTCGCGACGTACCATGTTTCTTTCCGTCTACATTCCTCTTCCCGAAAAATTTTTGCTGATACCATCTGCGCAATTTCGACAGGCCTAAGATGCTCCAGAATGGAATATTACCATTAATAATATTCAACTCGAGACGAAGTGGCTCTGAATTGGCGATTCACAAGGGTACTCCACACCCCACAAACTTTTTTGATGTTTCATAGCACACGGGATGTACCACACCCTACCTCATTTTCCTCAGCTCATTTCGGAAGCCTCCTGATGAACTCTGAAATGAGACTAGATAAGTTCAATTTTGTCAAGATCGGAAAGTATTACACGTGTGCCAATATGAAGTATAGATTTTGAGGTGTGCCACGCAATCAAGGGTGAAATATGCTCATTCAATCCACAAAATAACAGTACAAGTTGTAGATCAGATCTCAACGAGAGCGAAGGTTATCAAATCAAACGAGTCCTTCTTGTCTCGATTATCATTACTTCACCGTTTGAGTGTGACATTTGTTGAAATGTTGCAGCGTATAAATTCGTTTGCACAGAGCTTCTGCCTTTTACTGCCGCTTAAATTCTGTCTCATTGCCGACACTTGGCACTCGAGAAACGGTATTGGTCAATCTCAGGCGCTTTTCCAACGCTGTGGAATAGATATATCTTAATCTGAATCCGACCTGCTTTCACGTCGCTCGCTCGATTAGTGCCGACCGCGTCGACTATGAATTCCCGACTCTGTCATAAAAATATTTGTGTGCCTTAATTTTCCCTCTACGACTTCATCGCAAAACTTGAAGCCACGGCAAATTCATCGGATAGCATTGCGTATCTCTCACTGTCTGTCAACTGCATTGAAAAAATGGAATTTATGGAATACTTGACCGGCGCAATTCGAACGGCGCCCGAAAGAGTCGGTGCACGAGGTGCGATGAATCGGGCTGCGCCTAGCTGAGGGATCGATCAGCGTGTCGTTGCGCGTCCGATCATTAAACTCCGCTTCGAAACGACCATCGCGTACGGCTCGTTGACACCTCAGACCCGTATGCATGAGCTCGCAAAACAAAGGCTCGGCCGATGGCGAGGCGAAATTCGGATCCGCGGGCTTTTGTTCGAGCCCGTGCTCGGGCTATATTCCCATCAATTCGCGAGCTTTATTGCCCGTTTGGTGGCTGGAAAATTCGGGAGTCGCGCTGCGCGTTTCCGCTGCCGGGCCAAATTAAACGTAAATTTGCAAGCGCCGATGCGCCACTCTGCCACTGCTACTGCATGCTGCTATTGCGAATCGCCCAGCTCGCTTCCGTTTCCGCCCCCGAGCCGTTTTTGCCCGTAGCTCTCGATGCCCGAATCCTGTTCTCTGCGAAACTCGAACCGGCTAATTCGATTCTCCCCTTTTCCGTTATCGGGTGTACGAGTCCCACCCGAATCAGATCCCGAACGATGATACAGCCTGCGCATTCCTCTCTGATTGTTGACTGCAAACGAAACGAAAAAACTTCAGTTCGGCCGAGAGCGTTGAACGCTGCACACATATTGCCACAGCATTCGTGTGACGCACTATACAATCGCTCCATCAGCTTCCCTGGTTGCCGAAAATGGATGCTTATGCCTTGTACGGGTTGAAGTCCAGAATTCAAACATTGGATATCCCTCCATAAGATTCTCGGTCTTTAGATTTTGATTGATTCTCAATGTAATCTCAGCTATACGAGTTATTTGATGTACGTTCTGAGTCACGACTTCTGATTCCTGTCGACATTACCGTCAGCCGGGGTAGCTTTGGAACACTCATGGGCGTATTTTATTCCAATTCCTCTGTAACTGGTACAAAAAAATTTCTAGATAATTGAAAACTGGAAACTCTTCGAGATGAGATATAAGAAAATGGAATAGAGACTGGGAAACGGATGTAACGATGGCAAGGAGTACCATGGTTCTTTCTGTCAGATTTTCATATCCGGGGGCTTATATCCCCTGAAAGAATTCTTCGCGGGAGTAATGGTCGCGGTGGATCTGCCGTGAGGAGTTTTGACCGCGGGCAGTAATGTCCCAGGCACTTACGGAGGGTGAGTTATACGACCACCAATCGTCAAGTTCGATTAATGTAATGGAAATTGGAAATTTTTTGAATAGACTGGAGGATTTTCAGATTGTATCGTAATTCCAAGCTTCCATCATCTGAATCTCTATGTATTCCATTCGGTCGGAAAATCCAGTCCAAAATTCTCAGAGTTCCAAGCAGAGCCATCGACTAAGCAAAACAGACGCATCGGCATAAAAATGCAGATTCCGCAGGCTACCCAGCGCACGCACGGCGAATGAACACGAGGAGAAATTGAAAATTCAATTCATGCCCTGATTACCAAGGAGCTTAGGAAGTTGTATCGGTAGAACGATACACTCGTGTTAAGAGCAAAATTAAAATAACCGTTCCAGCTGCGCCGCGGGACTCTTGCGCGGCTCGGTACCTGCGTTTTCTCAAAGTGTTATTTCTCTCGCGGGATGGCAAGGCATTCCCAAGTGCCCAAGAGCCCCCGTAATGGTCAAAAGAAACGAGCGAAAAGACAAGAGGCCGGTATAGCACTCGAGAACGAGATAAGTACGTGTTTTGTCGCTATCGCGCGTATCTGAAGGCGCACGGGATGCTAATGAGCGTCTCGGACGGATTAGCAGATAACTACAATTCACGTTTATATTTCCAGTGCGGTGAGCATGCCTCGCAGCCACTATCTCTTACGCTCGATTGCTCATTGATCGATTAATTACTCATGATACCCATTGCTCACGTAGGAGTCTTCGAATAGTTCCGCACTTGATCAAACCTGTGTAGCTCTACGAATTATACCCGGCTTTGTGTGGCAGAAGCTTTTTGGATGGGTTTCAATAGTCATCTGACATCACTCACTGAGGAAAGAGGAACTCCGTGAATACGTCGAAATTTTGACTTGTCCCGAAGGGAATAAAAAGGAAAATTTCTTGTACGAGTGCACAACCTTTTTTAAAACCACACGCGGCATTCTGAAATTGGCTGGATTGAGGGATTTCTGATGATTGGGACAACATAGGATGGTAGATTTGAGTCTCACCATCGGCGTCAATTTTTGCATGAAAGTAAACCCGGAGATGGCTCACCGGCTCGATCGGCTGTATCGGAAGGATAAGTCTAATTTGAGCTTCTTCTTGACTACCCTTGAGGCGTGCGATAGGACTTCAGAAAATGACGGGATATCTCGAGTGCTGTAACATCAATGGCTGTTCCGAGGTGACTAGACTATTTGCCATAACTAATCATCACCAATACTTGACGTCTTGCTTCTGAGACCAGTTGTTGGTGTCCGTGTCGCGTGTGATGTGATGTGATGTACCTGCTTCCGAAGATTTTGGAGATGGATTCCTGATGACCGGGACAACGTAAGATCGTTATGTATAGATCAAATCTCGAGTCGATTGGTCAACGATGAGCCGCAGCAGGACCCACAAAGAGTAACTCTCAAGGAAACGTTTTGCTCGGGATAGGGGAGAGTGGGGGAAAATTGGACGGTGGCAAAATTGGATAAGTGAGATAGCTCGCACGGAGGCGAGTCTAGGCTTTCGCCGCGTAAATTCTCTTTTAATACCATCACAGACAATGGTTTTTATCGCGGTTAGACCTCCCGAAACAATACTGGGAGTCCACGCTGACATAGGGTTGCTTTCCAAGGGCCTCACGCTGTTTATTTTCCAAATGCGAAAATTCACGCTACTTCTTCAAAAGTGATCTAGCTTAATCGCCATTTGGGGATCAAAAACTACATCACAAAACAAAGAATTTGAGCCGTCGTGGGTCGAAATCGGCTCACTTGAACCCAAGTTATCGCAATTCTGCGAAAAAAACGCCTGGAGCCATTTTTGGACGAATTGTTGGGGGCGAAATTGGACAATGCTAAATCCCATCTAAAATCGGTCGACCGATCGCCTGTCCGTGTTTTTCGAGGATAATTGTGCGTATCGAGGCGCGTATGCGTTTGGGCAAATTTTTCGAAGTGCGCGAGGTTGAGGGTTAGTTAGGTGATCGAAAATGGGTGAGAAAATGAAGTTACGATGTCCAACGACCGTCTCAGGAGTCAGTTTAGAGGTCAGAAGTCGCTTTCAACGTGTTGAGAGTTAGTGCTCGATTTAAGCTTTTTTTTTTCTCGCATTCGGTGACATTGCCTCGAATGTTACACACTATCAGCGGGATCGTTTATGTAGGGGCGAGTATGAATACCTCCAATATGAAGAAAAACCAATGACAGTCGACTCTTAGACGCTGCGAGTCGATTTCTGATTTGCTGAAGACGGTAGTGCACCAATGAAGCGCCTATTTCAATAATGCTGAAGAATGACACAAAAATGGCTTGCTTGGTCGGGCTATGGGAGGATGTAAAGGTCACAAGTGGGGTTCCCTCTTGATTTGGGGTTATTACCACGTGTTTTGGTGGGTAAATGCGACTCTAATAGGTGAGGGATATTGCCGTATACCTCAATTTTGAAAGGCTGTCCAAATTTGCCCCCAAAACTTGTCAAAAGTGCCCCCAAGCTCGGGGCGAATTTGGACAGATTTTTGTTTTTCAACTTCAAGAAAAAGTATGAGACGCTGAGACCTAGGGGTCTGAAAAATTTTTTATAATGTATTCAATAGTTGAACTTCAAAGTCTCATAGCGCGCCTAGCCCCAAGTATCGCCAGATAGCCCCCCTGCAAAATTCGTCCAACTTTGCCCCACTCTCCCCTACATGTGGACTTTCTCGGAGCGGAGGCCCTGAACTCGGTGTGGCTCCCCATTGCCCCAGTCGAGAGGGGCAACGCCAAAACTTGCGACTACGCTATTTCTGCCGGGCCATTTGTGCGAGCGACGCGAGCGTTACCGTATCGCTCGGGCGGATCATCGATCGCGGAGAGCAGAGCAAGTCCCACGCGACGACGACGACGACGGAGGCCCGGGCGAGTTGTTGGATCGGCGGGCGAGGGCGCACTTCCGCTGCCTACGTGCACCAGCTGCTGCGGCAGCAGAGCGGGCCCCGCTGCGCTGCTCGCTCTGCTCTGGTCTCGTCGCGTGGGTCGAAGAGCGTGCGTAGGTGGGCCGACAGACCGGAACCCGATGTACCGAGTGAGCCTGGTGATTCTCACGCCACACGGCCCGCGAGTATCCCGATCGCGGATCGATCGGCTATGCCGATCTGCGCGGGTGTCCTGCTCTGGGGCACGACGTGGCCATGGGGTGTGACGTCCGTCAGTGGCGAGCGCCCTTGAGGTTAGTCGCGCCGTGATGGAACGGGATCAGGGATCACGCGCTTGCTCGTATAGCTTTGGCGCTGAAGGCAACACGTATCTTTCAGATAGTCGCAACACTTGCACGAGATGCGAGTAACGAGACAAAGTGGTGCGTGATGGGTGCTTTGGTCATTGATTGAGAGATCTCGCGCGGATCTGCGCCCGGCTCGCGAAGCTGCGCGTACTGCTACCTGAACCGTACACTCAGATTCGTGGGTAAGCAACCAGGGATTACCGATTATGCAACTAGCTGCCTCGATGCCGACGGACGCCTTTCAGAACTCGGCCGCGTTCGAGCCTCACCCCTCATTCTTCCAATTCGATCTGATGCAATTCCTAATCAGCTGCACTCCGACACGCTCTTTTGATCTTAGCCCACGGAAAGATTGTGAGGCACGAACAAAGCTGGGGGCAGATGGAAAACCTGCCCGCGAACCGAGGACCATCTTGGCCAAGAGGCTACACTATTTTCGTTCGATCTCACGGGCAAAGTAATTTATTTCGCTCGCCCTCCCCCGCGCTCCTGTCTGCTGCTGCGATAACCCAACGAGTGTTCGCGGATACCTGCGAGCCGAGCGAAAAATGCCTTCGATCGCGAGCCATACAGTCCATTTTATTTTTCCCCCGAGCCCGATGATCCACATAGATATCCGCGCGACGGCGTGAGCTCGCTCGATCTATATTATATTTCCAGCCACACCAAATGGATTCTTGCAACGTCGGCGGGGTATGCGCTATCTCGGATCTTCGTGAAAGTACGTTTGCGGATGCCTCTATACACACCTAGATCACTTTGTGCAGCGACGCTATTTCCTGCTCGCCCTGAATCATGAAAGCTCAACAGAGCTTGCGAGCGATAATAACTACTCCACTATCTTTCCAATATCATCTACCCTCTCTCCTCGTGGCTTAAAAACTGATTACAATCGGCGCTTTCAGCTAAAATGAATTACCCCTACAACGCAACCTTCCGTATCCATTACACTCTCTAGCTTGAACCGCGGATATCTCTGATATGCACTCCTTTGTACATTGACAAAGTTCGAGTCGGAACATCAGAGTATTTTGTCCACGATGTATCAAAAAGTCTTTAAACACATCGGGTGTCGATGACCCATGATTGAGAGGCATCTTCAGATTTCTAGTCGATCTCAATGGTGCAACTTCCTTGAAATGCCAGATAGGATCATATCTCCGATCGCGCTTTGATGATCAGTACCAAAGAGTCAGACTGCACGAAGACAACATTCGAAAACTGGATTTTTCTGCTCTCAGGATCCATTCTATCAATTGAGCTCGAGTCGATCTACCATATCATGTTCACATCTCCATCGCTATTTGTATACAAAGAGATTTTGTTGACAACTTCCTGCCGATGTACCTTGGAAAATGAAGATGAAGGTCTTACTTGATCCGAGACGTCGTTTGAATTCACATAGACTCTGAACGACTCAGATATGGTTCGGATACCAGCTGGACTACGCCGCGAGAAGAGTTTGGGGTTGAAATTGTTCAATCTGAACCTAGATACAGCCACTGATTTGATGAAATTTCAGAATCTGTCTCTTTTTATGCGGTCTTGTTACGAATTCCAATCCCAATTTACTTTAATGCATATACTTATAACGTAGAGATTGTAGGTGAAATTTGAGGCAACCTCAAAAGGGGCTGTAATTGCAATTGACTCAATTCGGAGTCTCGCGGCAAAAACAGAGCTAAAACTTCCGCGATGGTTTTTCACACCAACTGAGACGGGGTGGTCGCAAATGACTCAGAATTGCTGTAGGAATGTGCCTCTGCTACAATCTGTGAGGATAAACGCCTCTCATTCTTGAGGAGAAATCGACGAATCGAGAAAATATCCAATTCTGATTCGCAGAGAGCGTGACCTTGTACCTTACATCGTTTTTTTGAGGGGGAAGGAGACGTATGTCCTCACTGATCATACCAGAGACACTTACTTAATCAATTCCAAGTCATTTACAACCAACCCCGTCTCGATTGAAGGAGGAACCATCGCTAAAAATGTAACCCCGTTTTGCGCGAGACCCCGACACGACCTTGAGATCAGGTAGCCAAAAGAGTCGATGGAACGAATTTCTCCCACGCCGAAATATATGATTCTGAGATCAAAATAACGAGATACGTATCTTTTTGTTTTGCCGTAAAACTCCATTTAAGAGATATGCGATCTTTCAGTTCATGAGCCAAACTTCGATTTCTGACCTTTTTGGCACGGTAAAATTCAATGAATCAGCGGGGTCTTTGAATTTCCTCGGAAACTTCCTTTCATATGATTATACTTCATGGAATGAACGGGGAACCATCATTAGTGGGCCAATATATGCCGACAATATCTTGGAAATGAGTATTTTGCAAAAACATTAAAAATTCGATTTCCCAAAAACATTATCTTCAATCTTGCTCGAAATTTTTTGGTAGCACTTGCTTACACAACGACCGACGGGGAAATTAGTTTGGTTTTCTCTTTGCGACTGGCAGCGGCATTATTAATTATTTTCGGTGGTGAATTGTCGAAATATCCTCTTTCTCACGCGTACGAGGCTTGCTTACTAGGGTGAGCCGAAAAATGAAAATCTTTAAATTTCGACACGTTTGAGGCGGCAAAACTTGTGTATGTACTACATATGTACTACATATGCACGCAGAGTAAATATTGGTATGTGCTGTGAGATATCATTGGCAGTTCCGAAAAGAGACTTGAAGTTTGAAACAAAATTGTATCTAGAGTGCCATTTACGGGTTTTTTCTTCTCGCTCTCTTTCCCTTCAAATGATGGATGATACATTTCGACCGATGAACCATCGTTGTGAGCTTAGTTCCTTAGGTATCTCGACCTTTTAAGAACAATCCCGGTGGTTTCCGGGAGCGAGGGTGCATGTGGAATGAGTTACTAACGCACGGTTTTAGGCTATTTTTGCCATTTCTGAAGATATTCGGCCATTCTGACTAGTTTATATTCCATTTTAGGTGCGTAATCGCTCGAAATACTTAAAAAATTAATCTTACATTGCTTGTTCATTGGTCAAAATGCATCATCCATCAGAACATCGATTTGAAGAAAAAAAAGGTGCGACAAGGAGGATCCCTTGAATGGCACTTTACGTGCATTTTTGGTCCAAATTTCAAATCTCTTGTCAGACCTGAAAATGTCGTGTCTTAGCATGTACCGAAATTTTTTTCAAGTGCCCATATCAATACGTAAGTTTCACCGCCTCAAACGTGCCAAAATGCAAAGATTTCCATTTTGCGGCCCACCCTAGTCTGCAAGCCTTGTAAGCGTGCAAAAAGATTTTTCGACAATTCACAATCACAACCGAAAATGGCTAATAGCGCCTCTGCAAATCGCAAAGAGTAAACCAAACTAATTCTCTCCTCGGTCGTTGTGTAATCAAGTGCTACCAAAAAATTTCGAGCAAGATTGAAGATGCAGATGTTTTTGGGGAATCGAATTTTTAGTGTTTTTGCAAAATATTCATTTCAAAAAAATTTTCGGCCTATGTTGGTCCTCTAATAACTTCGTTCCATTCATTTCATGCAATATGATCATATGCGAAAAAGTTTCTATGAGTTATAGAAATCGAAGTTTGGCGTATGAACTGAGAAATTGCATATCTCTTTCATGAAGCGGTTTGAGGCAAAACAAAAAAATACGTGTGTCGTTCTTTTGTCCCTACAGAATCATATGTTCCGCAGCGGGGAAGATCCATTTCATCGACCTTTTTCGCTGCCCAATCTTAACTGGATTGGGACAATTGAGAGGACTGGAAGAAGAACTCGCTGAGCGCTTGGTACCGGCCTCTGGCACTCGGCGAGTTCTTTTTCCAGTCCCTTCAATTAATGTTGAAATATCGTAATCAGTGTGGATGAATCCATAATGAGTTTTGATTTCATGGGAGGATGAATATCTCTCACCATTATAATCTCAATTTCTCTCCTCTAGAGTCGATTGATTATCGGAACTGTACCACAAGAAATTTCAAAATCAAATCATATCAAGGTGAATTAGTCATTCTCATTTCTGTCAAATTGTTGGTCAAAATCGGTCGTTTCCATTCGAGGTGACTGATGGATGCACACGAATTATCCGAAGAATACGATGTTCCGGGCAAAGAATCACGTCTCAATGTCCCAATAGTGACAGTGTCGGTGCGATGTCTCGTGACGAGCTAAATCAAGTCATCCACATTGTCTTATCGATGGCCATCAAGCGGTGGCGTCGGGACGGCTGACGGTAATGTTCCGAGACAGCCAGTTAACTGCACTCTCACAGCCGCGTGCGAATATATTCGCGAGTCGGAGAAGCGATTTCGGCAAGGCCGCTGCCGCAGACGCGCGTCTCGGCCTCGCGAATCCGTGAAATCGAAGCCGATGGAACGATGCCGTGCCACGAAGAAATTGATTTGATGGGATAGTCTCGTGGCCGTGGCGCGCACACGTAATAGCCCGGCGACAGAGTTGGCGTAAGTACAGCCGTTCGCGACGGCGGCGGCGGCGGCGGCACTCGAGAGACAATGGGCACGCGTGGGCGCGCCAGTTTGCGTGCGAGCCGATATTACGAGCGAGACGAGCTCTCTCTCTTGGCAAAGCGATTACTTCCGGTGCGCCGCGGCCTCCGAAAGCGTGGGCCGACTCCGACGTGGTGTGAGCGCAGCGATAGCCATCGTCTCGGCCCTTCGTTAACGCGCCAAACGCCACCCGAGTGCATCTATTTGTGCTTATATGCATGCACTTCCGACATCGCCCCCCGATCCAAAGCGCTCTGATCCGGCTCATCGCGACTGTTTCTCGTCGAGGCTCGAGTACGTGCGACGGCCATGCCTTATACTCGAGCAGCAGCACCCTCTCGTCGGTCTACGATCCTGCCCTCATTCCGGGATAACGAGCCGCTATCGATCTCGGGAACTCTTTGAATAATCTTCGGCACTCCGTCCGAGTCGACACACGACTGCCGAGACCGTAGAAGTTGGTAAAAAATTATACCGTAGACAAGTGCTCCGCAAGTGTGCGACTTTCAGATATGTGTCGAATCTGTCCCTGGAAGATGAAAAGATGTTGGATGAACATGTAAAATTCAGCCGGCTCCAGAGGTTCTTTTTTCATCCCCGCTATGCAACTTTCTCCCTTGTAGGTGCGTACGGCGATAAGCAGCTTTGTGAGCCCGAACTCATAAAGGGTATCGCGTCGTACAAACCGGTACTGCTTAGTGCAGTCACTCCAAAGTGGGCTCCTCATCACGGGTTGCACTCCCAGACACTGCAAAAAATTTCAATACTTTGTGCTCCACATCGGAGCCAACCTACTTTGCTGCTACTGCTGTTGCTGCTTTCACCCCCGGCACGGCTTGGCGCAAAGGGGAAGAAAGCCAGATAAGGATCGGGCGTTTTTACTCCCTTTTTCGACCACGGCTCCGTGAAAAGTTGAGATCTTATCGTCGTAATATCGCGCCGCGAATAGAAAGCAGCTCGCGATAGGCAGCTCTTTGCTCCGTCTTCATCTTCGTCGTCTCGCAAGATAAGGCTCGCGACGCATTCAAAACAGCCTTTCAGAGGCAAGGCGCCGTGATGGGCGGCGCGCAGCAACGCCGGAATTGAACGAGCTGCGATGCCGATCCCTTTGGGCGCCGAATTAGTCTTCTTTGGAGGAAGCCAGCGGGAAATAGCTCGAATAGAACGCGAGCCTTTGACCCGAAACTTCTTTCGATCGCGAAAATCGAGAATGAAGCCAGCCCGCTCGGACTGACCTCGTAGCTCGGCCCACGAATAGCGAATGTACCTTGCAGAATATGCATGCTCATTCGATTCGATATCTAGGTAGCGTGATTTAGCTTGGAATTACACGACTCGCCTCGATTTCCACCTAAGTTTATTTTACGAAAGTTCGTCTTCGTATATAAGGACGTTCTAACCATCGAACACTCGGCCACTTGAGCCACGTGTCAGTGGTAAACTCTCGTTGCTCTTCCACCACTTTGAAAAGCCCGAGCAATGAGAGAAGGTCGAAATACGCATAATATCAGCGTAGAATCAAAATTTTTCATAAAGTTCCTCAATCTAATCTTTTCAGTTTATTACACCAAAATCCTTTAGATACATTCCTCGCAATCATACGAAGCTCTAAAGGTGCATCGATCGAGATGAGGAGTAAAATCTATTCTAGATTGATGCCAAAAAGTTCAGCAATATCAGCTGACTTCAACTCGCTCAGGTCAATCAAATGTATCTCCATTATTTGAAATTCCCGCGAGTGATAAATACGATATCCGATCATATCGACCAAGTGTCAAAAATTAATAACATGTATATGCTCCTCTAATATTCTGCCTCAATCCATAAATCTATTTTCATGAACTAACAAGACTTCAACAATTTGTTCGCTTGAAATAACATCTGGAGTATTGCCATGAGCAATTTCACATAATTTAGAATCAGTCACTCCAGCATCCCCAGCAGGCTTCCCACGACGGAACTACGGTCTGATTTCTGGTTCGTTCTTCAGATTCTTGTCTACTATCTTCGCAGTAAATTCAGTGAAGCCATCCGTATTTAAATGTTTATCTTGTGAATTGTACAATGTGAACATATGATGTATCGATAAATTGTAAATTCTTCTAGCAATGAATGCCATTGGAAGATCAGTGCAAGTACCTCACCCTGCTGCACAGGCATCGCATGAATCGTCAACGATCTGTCCCAGTTTCTTCATCTGCAATTGATTGATTCGAATGCGAATCCGGCAGTCATTGTGCGACCAGGAGATCAAACTCAAGATTCTGGAGACGCACGTTCTGATTCGTGGATCTACTTGGTCACTAATTGGTTGCCTCGAACAGAGCATCAAAATACAGCATTTGGCATCAAGATGCACTCGAGCTGATCGATCACGCGCTGGCAACGAACTAATCCGAAATGTTGACGCATGGCAGGTAAAGGTCCTCGGATGCTAAATCGAAGTGTGGAGTCCCAGAAGTTGCTTGACCGAGTCAAATCGTTCTCGCACACCAGTTGCTCGTTAAATCGGGAGCCTCTTCACGCGCAACTCCCGACCACCGCTCAATGAGCTCATCCGCGCCACAGCCATCACAGAGTATACAGTAAGCACGAGCTCTTGGGCGCGTCCTCGTTCGGATTGCTGCCTCGGAACCCATCCGTCGTATTACATTAGGCCGATTGCGAATCTGCCGAGTTCCACGTGGGCTGGGAGCGAAAGTTACTCGCCTGACAATGAATCGAGCTTCGTCGCCGGGCCCGAGTTCTACCTTTGCTCTCCCCCACGAGGCGATATCAGATGCGCGACACGCGTCCCGAGCATATCGCGTCATTGTGAGCATGCTATTAGAAAAACATTGACTCAGGACTGCCGGGAGCGCGACAATTGTGGGAATCGAGCGCGGCCCGATAGGCCTGCCGCGATAGCTTTCACGGACATAGCCGTTCTCTGTTCTGCTCTGCTCTGCTCGACTCATCGCCTCGTCACTCGCGCACACGGTGCACATCCATAGAGGTATTACAGATAAAGCAAACAATACCTCTATGTGCGCATCTCGTCATACCTCTATGTGCACATCTCGTCCCGAGTCACTCTCGTGCCTCACCTGCATTACAGTCGGCCTCGAGTCGCAGGTGCACTGCCGACCGCATCGTCCACTGCGACGCACCTGCAGATGATGCAGCTCGTCCCGAGACCTCCGCTCGCGATCAAGCTGACGCAGCAGACCTCTAGCTTTTCACGGCGGCACTTTCAATCGTTGCTCTGCTAATAGTTGTCAAAATTTGGAGTATGAATCCGCGATATCGATCGCCAAAGATCGGCGAGCTCATACAATCCATCGTAAATTTATCTAGCACTGATTGACTGATTTGTTGATTCACGCTTAAACTGATTCATCGGTTCACTCGAGAGTAGACGCGTTGGCATTCCGATAACATAATATATGGTTCACGCAAGTTCATGAATCTGGTTTCACGAGTAAATCCCGGAATATATTAGTGAGTACTTTCTTCAACTCATCAAAATATTACCGATTTTCACTGACTTTTAGTGGAACTCACTGCGAGCATGCATCAGCTTCTCACATGATTGCAATATTTGAGGTCTAAATCGACAAGAGAACGAATTCAAGATCAACTCTTTCTGAATTATTTTTCTCCACTAGTGAGTTGGCTTGTCATTTCGAACAAAGTTGGAGAAAAAGATTATACTTTCGCCCACACGCGTTGACTGGTGCAGTGCCATCAGAGAAAGAGTCCGCGACGGTGATTCGTCACCTCGATGTTTTTTGGACGCTACCGCAAAACTTATTTCGCGTGTTGGGCCAGGCCGAGTTTTTTTAAGCTGAATTCTCGCGATGCTCTCCGCAACGACTTTTTCTTCGATTTATTCGGAGGCCGCATCCTTCGAGGCGCGCTAACCGTGAGAACAAGAAGAAAAAATCTTGATCGATGCAGTTGATTATCTCAACACAGTTTTGTCATTAGATACCGATAAGAGATTTCAAAGTTCTCTCCATCCAAGAGTCGGCAGTCTTGTGTGAGGTGTTTGGAAACGAAGGAGAAAAATGAATAAAGTAGCAGGCTCGTTCGGTCAATAATTTATGAATGTCTCGTGAGAATTTTGATGAGCAATGAACTCGCGAGAATGAGAGTCCCATAACACGAATAAGCTCATTCTCGAAGAAGATAAGGAACCTGTAAGTACTCCCACGCTGTAATCTTGGCGAGGCAGAAATCTTTCAACTCGGAAATCGATTGAATGATTGCACTTGCAGTCATATTAATCCTCCTTCCATTCTGTGGCACTTCATGCTGGACAAGAAGAAACCGAAGGTTGACAAAAAATGTCATACAAGCTGAGCACGTGGTCTCTTCCATCTCGGTTATCAGATTATGAACCTTTTTCGAGTGAAATTGTAGCTAATCCTATATTAAAAAGCTAGTGAGGGATGTAGGAGACTCATTTAATTACGCGTGTTTTGGTTAGCATTGATGATCACTTGGAGAGCGAGAATAACACAGTGGCTGATTTAACGTCCCCGGGCGGGTGCAAGAGGAGGAAACATGTATTTTCATAGAATTAGCTGGTCGGCTCCACTTTTACATATCTAGCATCGTTCTCAAAGGGCGGACGGAAGAGTGCGAGAACCATCGGCAGACCTCAATCTAACAGCAACGTGCTGTGCTCATACTTGAATTGGACAGTGAGTATCGAGGTCGAAATAGTGACTGATTCATGACTTTCCACGGTACTCTTTCCTATGGATTCCAAATATGCGATCCACTTCATCTTCTGCTCACTAGGTTTTCATTTTAATTGCAAAAAGATACTAGGATCACCCAAAAGCCACCACGTTTCGGTATTTTGCGAACTTTTCTTACAGTCAGATGGGACACCCTCACGAACTTCTTGTTCACTGTCCTCTAGCCTGCTGAATATCATCCTCACGGTGCCATGATCTGAAAACGCACCTGAAACGTACCCGAAGCTCATTATGTGGGTCTCTGTTTTGTAAAATTTAGTGATTCTCGAAGAACAATGTCTCTCACAACTTGAATGGAAATCTAGCGAATGAGGATAAAACTGGACTCGGAGTCAGATTCTACGTGAAATTTCACATGAAACAATGATGAACCAAGGCATTATTCCGATCACCGTACCGTATGTTGTTGAGTTCAATCAAAACCACAACACGTTGATGCCAGATTGGGATCTGATGGCGGTTCTCACGCTATTCCGTCCGCACTTCGAGAACGATGCCAGATATGTAAAAGTGGAGTCGACCAGCTAATTGTATGGAAATAAATGTTTCCTCCTGTCGCACCCGCCCGCGGACGTTGGATCAGCCACTGTGTTATTCTCGCCCTGCAAATGATCATCAATGCTAACCAAAATAAACGTAATACAGTGAGATTTTTACATTCTTTACTCGCATTTCAATGAAGGATTAGCTACAATTTCATTCGAGAAAGATTCGTGATTTGGTTACCAGAACGGAAAAGGCCACCCGCACAGTAGGGTGGGCCGAAAAAGGGCCTTTTTTCGAAAATCGATACGCCCTAGCGTGGAAATGTTGTATTTGTACATATAGATGTGAAAAAAATTTTGCTGGACGCTGAGAAATGAGATTTTGGGTCCCAGCAAGAGCCATCAACCTTTTATCAAAATTAACGCAGGTGTAAATGGGAATGTGCCTGATACGGCACTTGTTTCTTCCTAACTTTGCTTTTATTTCTGGCGCATCCAAGAATTTTTCAACGTACTTTAGGTCATTTTAAAGCTTGTTCCAAATCCTACGAAATGTGCTAAAGTACGTCCAATTTCGACTAACCAGAGCCAATCTATATCAATTTTTCCATTTCGAGTTTTGGAAGGAGTGAGGCGGGAGAGGAAAGTCGCTTATTTTCGGATTTTTCAAAACTAATCACTTTTTAGAAAAATTGAGATAGATTCGCTTGGGTGAGTCGAAATTGGACGTACTTCAGCTCATTTCGTAGGTTTTGTGACAATCATGAAAATGGATTGAAACACGTTGAAGAATGTTCAGATGCACCACAAATACAAGCAAAGTTTGAAGGGAGAATCGCCCTGTTTTTGGAATTTTTGATATGATTACTTTTTGGAAAAATTGAGATAGATTCCCTCTGGTCAGTTGAAATTGGACGTACTTCAGCACATTTTATACGATTTGAAACAAGCTTTGGAATGAGCTAAAGTACGTTGAGAAATGCTTGAATGCGCCAGGGAAGCGAGCAAAGTTAGGGAGAAAAAAGTACCGAATTAGGCACATTCCCATTTAAACCTGTCTTAATTCTGATAAAAGGTTGATGGCTCTTGCTGGGACCTAAAATCTCATTTCTCAGCGTCTAGCAATAGTATATTTCCGTACTGAGCGCGGTAGCTCATTTTGGGCACTAGGACAGTTTGTCTGTCGAGCGAAGCGGGACAGACATATCCTCCAGTGCCCAAAATGGGCTTGCAAGCGAAGTGCGGATATATTTTTTCATTACGAGAACCCTAAAATCCTATTTAATCGCGGGATTTTTAGGTTAGAGTAATGAAAAATTTTTTCACCTCTATATGTACAAATACAACATTTCCACGCTAGGGCGTATCATTTTTCAAGAAAAGCTCTTTTTCCTCCTCCCGGCACGAAAGTACGTCCTTCCGGGCCTCATTTTGGTCACGAAAGCTCGACTCTTGCTGCCGGCACGAGTCAACTCGCGCTCTGAAGTGCTGTCGATTTTCGCTGCATCTTTCGCTGCCTGCGCCGTTTTCCTGTGCAGAGAGCGCATGAGACACGCATGCGAAACTGAACCTATCGAGGTTATGTTTATCAATATGTTTATTTATGATTTGTGTACACTTGATAGGCGGTATCCTTTTATAAATACTGCTGCTTCAACAGAAAGCTCTCAGGAGCCGACTATAGAGCAGGATTTCTAATTCCCCATGACATAAATTGAAAAGGCACACAAAATATTCATTGTCAGTGACAAGAGCTTAGGGCCACGATGACTTATTGGTGTACACATCTTTGTATCGGATTCAGAGCCCAAATTGAATCATGTGATGATATATCATTCAGCTTTCACCCACAACACATTTCACTCTATTATTTTTTAGCTTACGTCCGCCCCGACCAGCAAAAGCTCGGCTGACGCCTCGCTTGTCGGGCGGACGAGTAGATCATGTCACAAGTATGCAGCAAAAGCAGTAAGTAAAAGCTGTGAGGTCGTCTGCTTGTACAGCCCACCCCTTCAAAATTGTAAACAACTGGAGGAGTGAGGTTAAACGCGTATTTTTGTACTAATTAATACAATTTCGGCGTACTTTCGAGCCGAGAGGAGAAAAAATAGTATACAGCACTCGGCAGAAAAGTGGGATGCCTATGACAGGGTTATATCAATGCCTTGGCTTCGCCTCGGCATTATCATCACGCACACTCAGAAATCCAACTTCCCTGCCTAGTACAGTAATATACTAATTTCGGCCCACCCTACTACTGCACAGTATTTCATGACGTTTTTGGTCAACCTTCCGCATCTTCCTGCACACCGTGACTTCTTGAGCGTGACTGACTCAAAAGCAAAACATGGTTTAGAATCACGGAGTCGTCTGCAGTTTTAATGTCCACTGTCACTTGTCGCAACAGGTCACAATCTTTAATGAGTCGTGAATGACTGGGCGGGTAACGCTTGAATTCATTTTCTCGGTGGGCTCGCCTCAATAAGTGTACATGATTACAAGACGCGAAGAATCACCCTTGTGTTTAGGTATAATTCACAAAATGAGCTATGGCTTGCAGAGGATGAGGTGGAGTCAAACTGACATCCATCTCTATCTATTCCTTCAAAATCAATCTGACCATCCTTGAACGCTTCTTCTGGGTTTGCATCAACAGAAAACCCAGGATTCCCGCGAGAGCTTGCATGAGCGCACACGAGTGCGAAACTGGGATAAATAATAAGGAACTGCTCATTTGAATCTCGCGCAACGAGGCCGTAGACCGCGAGGCCGAAGGATGGGAAATGTTTGAGATGCCTCTTCTTACATTTACTAGCTGTAAGTGATAGAGTATGCAATAATCAGGTGGAATCAAGTCAGTCCATTTGTCGGAATAAGATAATTGATAGCTCCAGGTGCGTTTGATCAGATCACCAATTTTAGGAGCCGGCCTTTTCTATGGAGATTGTTTTCCGAGAACTGCGTCCTTCTTAAAGTGAGATCTAATTTGCAGTACTTTTCCCGTCAGCTCAGAGGAATGCCGAACAATTGCAGTGAGCTACGTGGGGTTTTGCATGAAAATAGTCAAAATGAGTAATCAGTTCGTGGCAAATATTAACTGATTCGGTGTAACATAAATGCAGCCTGGAGAATTCAATTTTAATTTCGGAAGATTTTATGCCCACTACGACAAACTCAAGTTATTGATATTCTCCTAGCAGATCTCGTGATTGTGTAGTCCTGTATTGTCCGTTTGGTATAATACAAGGAGATTGAAATGAGGAACCTTCTCATCCTCAAGTCGACACTGGAGTATGGTACACAAACAAGTGATAGACATACTATTTCAATCATTGCCGCGGGTGCTGAGTCTGAGTTTGGTTTCTCGTTTTTCCCGTCAATCTTCCTAGTCTATCTTGCTTCAGAGTGCACGCTTACTACGCCCACTTCTACTTGCACCGCTGTTCAATCGAGATTCTGGGCAGCCGTTACTTGAATATGCACCGCTGGAAGAGAAAGAGTAATTCCGCGCGAAAGCGGACCACGGATTGCAGACATATCTCAGATCGTTTTTTACTATTCTTAATCGATTCTGTGGTCCAAAGAATGAACTTTTCACTCTCTATGGGGTCCAGAAAAAATTTTTTGTTTATGTGGGGAATATCTTTGTGATAGTGTTTTGAGGAAAAAATACCAATCTTTATTCAGTAAAATGGGTGTAGTTCCGACTAGAGGTGAGATACGACCACGCAATAGTGGCATTCGAAAGGTCTTTCATAAATCTATCGAAATATGTTTTGAAAAATCTTTTTTGAGGCTATGGACGCCACCTATGAGCAAAAAGGTGAAAAACAGAAAAAATTCGACTGATATGAACCCACTTTTTTAAAAATCTGGAAATCCATATTTTGATGTAAAATTGCGTGTTCCTCCAGAAAAAAGTGGTCCCGATCCGTGTTTTTGGGCTCTATGCTGTTTTGCTTTCTCGAAGAGAAAGTATTGTATCGGTGCGGAAATTTTTGCAGAAAATTTTTTCGAATTTCCCATTTTTGACCCCTTAATTGGAACAATAGCCAAATGAAAGTTAGTCCATCTTATTCTCCTCGCCGAGATCTATAAAATGGTACCCCTGTCCATTCCCCCCGACATGCACAACGCTCTCCGTGAAATATTTTCAAACGCGCATTGCTTATGTCCGTATGTATGTGTGTCTGTATGTTGTCTGTCCTTTGTCACGCGATATCTCCTGAACCCCTGGATCAATCTTCTTCAAACTTTGAGGGTTTGTTCTATATTAATCAGCGGTGAGCCCAGTCTCTTGACAGCTCTATACTCTCAATACTCCTTCTCCAACGTTCAACTGATTGCCTAAATTTCAACACCATTTTCAGACCCTGTTGGTCCAAATATTTTAACACCTCCGATTCTCAATATAAACGGTCAATCATTGTTGTTCAAGTATTCCTTGATCGTCCTAAAGAGATTGGTTGATATGGAATTTTGATAAAAATTTTCATTTTTTCAAATTGAATTTTTTTATTTCACGTTCTATGTCACTCGAAATTTGACCAACGCCTGTATGAATCTCTCTGAAAATTTGACACATTATTCAGCTTTCTTGGGCGGTGGGCCCAGTCATTTTTGACGATTATCTACTGATCCCTATTGATTCAAATAGTCGTTTTTATATGAATTTCACTTTTCGTCTTCAAATTTTCTCATGAAAAAATTTTGAGCTTCTTTTTTTTGAACCCACAGCTCAATCCCTACCCAAACGAACATTGATTTACTTTATTCTACTCACCGAGATCTATCAAATGGTACCCCTATACATCCATTTCCGATTACATAGCACAGTCAGTGAATTATTTCAAAGTAAACCTTGTGTGTGTCCATATGTATGTGGGTATACATGTTGTTTTCTCATTGTCATCGTATCTCTCCTAAACCCTTCTACCAATGTCCATAAAAATTTCAGGATTTGTCCTCAATGTATCAGTGATGTTCCCATTTCAATGTCAGCTCCTCACTCCTTATAATCCGTTTATCAAGAAAAATTGATTAGAATAGATTAAGAATCATTATTGAAACATATTTGTCCAAACGCTCCAGCATCCAATTATGAACATATAAACCTTTCTGTGATCGACTTAAATTATCTCTTTTCATTCTAAATAGATCAATTGATACGAAATTTCGATCATAGTTTCCTTTTTCAATAAGAGTAATTTTTTAATTTCTAGTTTCATGATACTTGTAATCTTACGAAGGCCATTCGTGGATCTTTTGGAGATTCTGAGTGGTGATTCAACTTTCTCGTTCCATGGGCCCTGTTGCTTTCAAGAATCAGTTTGAGATCCAAATTTACCCCAGGAATATTTCTCACTTCAATTTGGAATTTTCTCTCACTACAAAATTAATGCGTAGTCATTCATTGGAAATGATAGAATCTGGAGTGATAAGTGAATTCCCATGCGAGTAATTGATATGAATATAAGGCTTATGATTGTTATCACAAAGGTGTAAAAATCATATCCGATAATAAAAGTTAATGACAAAAAGTTTAATTCGAATTCGAATGAATATCAAAAATTAATCGATACGAGTTTTCATGGTTTTAAATGATTAAACGGTTAACAGAAAACGAGAAAGCATTCTGCAAATGTCGTTTTGCAGCGTATTTTCTATGTTTTATCAGTATTCTCAGCCTTTTCGGTTAAAAAATGGCTGAAACCATTTTTATTGAAAAGCCGAGAAAATTTCCTTCAAAATGACTACCTGGCGGAGTCAATTCGATGTACTGGGCCCAAAGTTAGAGGGTCTAAAGAATGATGACACTTCTACTCGAGTCACGATACTAATAGGAAATTTGTGCAAGATCTGCATTTACCCCTCTTAAGGCGAGGGGATAGGCCTGCGCCATATTGGATTTTCTAGGGATAATCACCCGTAATTCGTTCGGAGAATAACCCAAATTATTATTAATAACGAACTACCTGGTATTTACCGAACCGAATTACCTGGAATTTGATATAGGCGCATAAAATGCCTGCCCGAAGAGCGCATCGTGGCCAAAAGTCATATTCTATGCCGGGAAAGTATTTTCCCAAATTGTGATTTTGATGTCGTCTGCTGCAATGAGGGCAGCCCCGAGATTGATCGTGTGCGACGCGATCACACAATTTATTGGGGATTTGGCGACGATGCGCTCTTTTTTTGGATCTGGAGATCATGATGAATACCTCCTTTGGACGCAACTTCTTGTAAAACTTGAGATAAATCCCGAACGGCAGCGAATGCGACGGTACGCGGCTGGTTTGCAACGAGTTATATGGGTGGCCAGCCTGTGCTACGCGAGAGACACATGTTTGTTTATATCCGCGCGGAGCATCAAATTTTTGTGCTACTCTACTTCGGTTCAGAAATGGCCAGAAACAGCTGGAGAGCAGATTCAAGGCTAGCTATTTTGAAACGATATTGAATGAAAATACAAACTTTAGGTGATTAGGTTATCGCCATGGTTATAGCCGACCGGTCAAAGGGTCTATTCATTGAAAGAAATCAAGGTAAGGAATGATTGATTCGAATAAACATGACACTCAACACTGGACATCAACACTTGGTTCCAGAACCTGTGATAGTCTTTGCTGTACAAATATTTGTATAGCGAAGACTTACATCCTTTGAGCCTCCGAGTCCTCTCTGATCATTGCAACCTTTCGATCCAAGGTTCGAGTTTCAATTTCCTAGGATACTTGGTCAAAATGGCATATCCGGGTCATTTTGAGAGATGAAATCAATCTCGGAATATTGAATTGAAGTTTCTACCATCTCTAACAAGATCCCTGTATTTCAGAGGGATGATTTCATGTTTAGTCATCTGAATCCGTTGAAAGTTCGTTGAGTTCTAAAAATTTTGTGATCAAAAGTTAGAAAGTTATATTCTCATTTCTATTCTACTCAAGATGTATTTGGAAAATACAGGATATAACTGCTTTGTTCCAGCCTCTAAACCATTTCTAATCATTCTGATCATTCTATCCAAGGTTCCAGTTCTAATGTCCTAGGATACTTGGTCAAAATGGCGCATTCGGGTCATTTTGAGAGATGAAGTCAATCTCGGAATATTGAATTGAAGTTTCTACCATCTCTAACAAGATCCCTGTATTTCAGAGGGATGATTCCATGTTCAGTTATCTGAATCCGTCGAAACTTGGTTGAGTTATAAAGATTTCGTGATCAAAACTTAGAAAGTTATATTGCAAATTGTATTGTCCTCAAGATGTATTGGTGAAATACAGAGTGTAATTGTTCTGTATCGGCTTCTAAACCTTTTCTGATCATTCAGGTTTTTTCTATTCAAAGTTCCGGTTTCAATATCTTAGAATACTCGGTCAAAACTGCGTTTCCGGGTCATTTTCAGAGATAAAGTCAATCTTAGTATATTGAATTGAATTTGAAATCATATCTGCTAAGATCCCTGTGTTTCAGAGGGATAATTTCATGTTCAAAATAGGGTATCGGTTCAGATTTGATGAGTTTGTATAACTATTGTCATGATCTGAAACTGACACATTGAACACTAAGTTTCATAACTACACCAAAGATTTGATATTCCTCGAACAGTATTTTTGAGATTCCTGGTCTCTGGAAGTCAGTCTCAAACCCATCAGGGTATTTGAATTGTTTGAAAATAAATCCGTCGTTCCCATACAATCTGCATGTAACCTAGAAATACAGGCCAATGGGGCCGGGTCTATTCATGAATGTTCAGAATTCTTTTTGATGTTGAGCCATCGCTAAGCAAGACTAGCTTGAGAGTCTTGATTCATTATCTGCTTTATTCAGTCGCATACGTGCACACGGATGCTGTATTGCATGTACGCTTTATCATAATACGTATATAAATATATTAGGGACTCCCATAGGCCCAGATGCATGGGCCCAGAGGTTCTCTCACATACAAACACATACATATGTACACATATGTACATCGATATATGTGGCGACCCCCGCTGGCACGCGAGTTTGAAGTCTCAGGCTCAGAGACTTGGTGACATCAGGGGTGCCACAATGTCACTAGGGCCGATTCAACATGGTGCGGCCCTATCCCCTCGCCTTGAGGATGCTTCATCATTAATGTTATGTAACTTTGGGCCCAGTACATCGAATTGACTTCGTCAAGTAGTCATTTTGAAGAAATTTTTCTCGGCTTTTCAATAACAAAGGTTTCAGCATTCTAAACTCCTGCACATGCGCAGAAAGATTCATTTTTCAACTGAAAATGCTGAGAATATTGATAAAATGTAGAAAAAACAGCGTTGAACACTAACAACACCGATTGGGATCACTTTCTTCTGAAAGAGCAGGCAACTTTACATAAAAATATGGATTTCCAGATTTTTAAAAAATTGAATTTTTGAGGAATCGAATTTTTTCTGTTTTTCACCGTTTTGCTCATAGGAGGCGTCCGTAGCCTCAAAAAATATTTTTCAAAACATATTTCGATAGATTTTTGAAAGACCTTTCGAATGCCACTATTTGCGTGGTCGTATCTTACCTCAAGTCGGAACTACACCCATTTTACTGGATAAAGATTGGTACTTTTTCCTCGAAACACTATCACAAAGATATTCCCCACGGAAATAAAAATTTTTTTCTGGACCCCATAGAGAGTGAAAAGTCCGTTTTTGGACCACAGGATCTATTAAGAACAGTGAAAAAATAATCTGAGATATGTCTGCAATTCGTGGTCCGCTTTCGCGCGGAATTACTCGAAAGCGAGCTGGTCATACGCCGGAGCAGTAAAATTCAGTCGATCCCCGACGTGCGAGAACTCCTCAACGCGGGAATTTTCTTGAGAGCAAAAAAGTGAGTCGACAGTGGTCTCTAGGGCGCAACAGCATCGAGTGTACGACTCAGGTACCAGAAGAACGAGGTGCCATCCCACACCCTGAGTTGGAGAAATTGGCTAGCCGAATCCGGCGCGTGGCTGCAATTATTCGGGGCGATCGAGCCCGAAGCAGTCGTTGAATTGCACGCCGGGGAGTTCACACGATACCGCAGCAGCCCGTTCTGCAAATATTCTTCCGATCGGAGGTAGTCACGAAGCGTCTTGCTCTTCCGGGTCGTTGGTTCTGCGGATGCCGTATCCACGCGACGGTTGTGTCGGTGCTGCTGGCCTCATATGTTCCAGTGGTGCAAATCGTGCAAATTGGGAGTCCGATGTGTCTACCGCGAGAGCACAGGTTCAGTGGGACTTGTCCCGTGCCGTTCGAATGTGAACGAGAGGATCCCGGTAGAGGCAGCTCGTTCAAGCTCACCAACTGCATTGCGCGATTCAATAAGCATGCAGTGCCCGAGAAGTGTGACTCCCGCGGTTACCCATCATCTCGGTAGCTGAAGCAGAATTGGGCACAGTCCTGTTGAATGTGGCGTTCGAAAGTTTCGGCCGATTTGCCCCTTGGCCCCGACGTGTCTCCCAGAGTCCAAGCTCGATATGTAGAAAGCAGCCGTGAATCCGTTGCGCGACCGCATCTGTCCGTACCCGTTCGAGCACTCAACCGAGATCTGGGGCACGTGCAAACTGTCAGCGTTCCATGATGGGTACGCTGCCACAGCCGCAGGACTCGTCCGAGCGAATTAGCGGCCAACAAGTAGCTAAGCCTTGGCGAGGAGTTGCGGCAAGCGCCAGCTCGACTGGAATTACGCCTCGTTTTCCAACGCAGTGTTAGCATCGCCCCCGTCCCCTGCCAAAATTGTGGCAATGGAAGTTCATTGTTCAGATCAACTTTCATCCTCGCATCACCCATAACTTGTTACTACAGGAGTATAGTAGAATATGACAAAATGGAATATCGTTTTATTCGTGCAAAGGCAAAAAATGTTGATGGACTCGTGACCCAGAAGAGCATTTTTAATTCTTTCGTGCTCAGTTTTGTTGCTTGTTTTGGATCACTTATTGCGGAGACTGCCCCATCCCTACAAAGTCTTGAAATATCATGTTAATTATTGCCTGCCGGCACCATCCAAAAATTATGATAGGATTCGTTTGCGATTGTTTACCAATCGTTTTACCCTCAAGCCTAACGGGGGCCCATTCAAGAGATTTCAGTAGCCTTTTCTCGGGAAAACAGTCTCCGGCCCATTCCATCTTCTCTTTTTCCATTGCATGCTGACTTACTAATCCGATCAAGGTCTCCACTTTCGAATAATACAATTTCGAGATAGACTGCTGAGTCTTGTCATCTATCAAGATATGATATGTTTAACGAAATTGTGATGAATCTTGAGTCGTTATTGAGCCACCCAAGATTTGGCTTGGAATCGGTCTCCGACTCTACTAAATTACTAACTATACGAGGGTTTAACTCATCCCCGAGAGAATTGTGAGTAAATAATATATTAACACAAGCTATTCGAATTCCATATTGCGAATCGCTTTTCCGCGTTTAGAATTGGATACCATCGAGTGAAATGGATATTCGTCCAATTAGAGACTCTTTGTTCAGTGTCGGCAAGACTACGTGTATAACAACCCGTTTATAGGGGTGGTATTGAATCATCTCCCAGAGCCATAAGGGATTGAGTATGAATAATGGTGATTTAATGATACAGGTAGGGCCTGTAGTGGGAATAAAGGGAGAAAATATTGACGATATCGCCATAATGAGAAGTATCTTCCCATAATACTTGCAAGAATTTCAGAAAATATCTCATTGAAGCGATGCAGGATTGTTTCGAACTAGACATTGAAACCTTTCGTCATCAGATCTGTTCAAAAACGTGGCGATAGCGTCACTATTATTACTCAGACATTGTGAATGAAATTCGCAAATGAAATGAGGATGCAAGCATGCCTTTATCACCTCAATCAAGCGTTTGCAAATAATTCTCAGATACTAATGGCTCCAAGATATCGAAATCGCTCCTCACCAGCTGTGAGGCAAGGTCTTTCGGTCTGAGGTATGGTTGCATGGAGTGGCATCGTGGAGCCAAAATCGTGTCGGAACAGACAAATCAAAACTTCCATAGCAATTTCAGCTGATGAGATCAAACTCGAGTCGTGGAGCTGCCAAAATTTTGGATATTGCAATGAAAAAGTAGCCGTGACGAATAGCAGTGTATAATGACCGGATCATGATCCTCTTTTGATTGATTATCATTTTCATTGGGAATCGTAGTACGATAGTTACTTCCTTCTCTTGTATTCCATATGAAAATCAATTTGACATGCGCAATAAACTGGAAATTTGACCCCCTACCAAGCATTGAACATTTCACAAGAATATCGCACACGATAAGAGTGCAATATTATATTACCCCATCGCCATACATTCTTTCGCGTAATTACATTTTAGTCAGAATATCATTCTCTCAATAAAATTCCACCTCACGGAACGAATCCCTCATTTGGTTGTGCTGCATGTTGTGTAATTAGATACTACGTTCCGCTTCGCAATACACGCGGGTTGCGAAATGAATTGAATTAGCCCAAATTCCCTTTGTGAAATATATTTCAGCTCGTTCATCAGGGTAATTCGTGGGCTTGTTTCGCAGTTGCGCCGATGGCCGAGAGCAGAGAGCAAGCTCTCGTGATACAGCTACAATAATCATAATCATAGAAGCGCTCGGCTCGTTTCACGGCAGCGACGTAATTTGAGAGGTTTGCGGTGCATGTTTTGATGAAGAGTGCGCAGGTGGAGTAGCAATGGAAGCTCAACGACTTACGGCTGCGAATGAATTCAGACGACACGAATTCACTCAGCGGGTGCTCTCTCCCTTTTGCAGGAGCGCTGAGCAGTTTTTCCAGTGATGCAAATTTCATTCCCCCGAGATGGTCCGGAGGAACTCGCAACTCGCACTGCCAGACACTCGCTAGAGAATTCGCGAGCATTTTCCGCTCCGCCGGCGCAACATTCATTTCCCATTCGAGTTGGCCGCCCCCGTGCACGGGCCGCCGATATTTAGGGCTTTCCGATAATGCGATTGCCCGTGCGGCTGGAAGCGCACCGACCTAATACAGCCTAATGCCCCGCTAAAAATTCATTTTATCGCGGGATCCGTCTTGCTTCCAGTTTTGCACGGGGAACGCAGCAAAAGATATGGGCCATCCCATCGTGCAGGTACGGCGACCCGAGGGTGGAATTGACTATACCGCGACGCCTGCCCGCGAGCATCCGATGCAGACGCATCAAAAGGGTGGAGAGATGAAGTGTGCCCGCATTCCTCGCGTAGCTCGCTCACCGACCCTCTACCAAGCGAGAAAACGGACAAATTGCCCCCGCCAGCATACAAAGGCAGATCCCCCCCCCCCCTCCTCCTTCGAGCGGACCCGAATTTTTACCAAGATTGAAAATTTTTAGTCCGTATCATGCCTCATCGATCGCCACCCTGCTCCGAGAGCTCGTTTCGCAAGCCGAGACGCGGGCATTGTTCGGCTATTTGATAGAGTTTGCCGGGAGAATTCGTTCCTCTCGATTGCTATTTGGAATCCGCCAGATGAGTCAGGGCTCGAGTGGCGGAGCATCATCCGGAATTCCGAGGGAAAATTCGAACGCGCATTATACCGACTTGGCGAAAGCGCATCGTTGAACAAAATGTTATTCGGGCACGCCGTGGTCGAGCGTGTGAATCGGAACCGAGAACAACAACGAATACGACGGCGGCGCTTATCTCGGGAACACGCGCAGCACTCCCAATCGCCGAATCGTCAAGCAAACGTTTAAAAAGGAGCGCATGCATCGAGGATGACGGTCTTCCGAATCGAGAAAACGGCCGTGCCACCTCGTTATCCGGATCCTCGTGCGGCCTTCCTTCGTCCGGATGAATCGAATTCGAGAGACGTTTTGCGAATTCTCGTTGGGCTGCAGCAGCTGAATCCGCGCGGGCGGCTCTTGTCGCTTTAACGAGGCCGACAGAGCCGTGGCAGGCTCGTAACGAATCGACGCCGCTTTTGGCTCGCTCATACCAGTTTTCTGGCTAACACACTCGCACACGCCAGCGCGGCTATCTTATCTCTGAGCAGCCCGACCCCGCAAATCCGCACCTCTTCTCTTTACAATTCATTCGCGCCGTTAATCACGCCTTATCTCGCCTATTTTTTGCAATTCCTCGCGCCCATCCGACTTCCAAACTTATTGAGAATTTTTTGCCTAACTCAAGGAACGTTCGCGACTCGCCCATCAGGGTTGAGGGAGAGAAGGCGGGCTTGTATTCGAGCCTCAATGAGATCGAGTCCGATTTCTATCTCAAGACGTGTAGAATGCAGTGGAACTTGTCTATATTTTGGCAGGTGCTCAATCTACAGGAATATGCATCATTTTTGAGGAGTGAACAGATTTGACTCATTGTGGATTACCATCTCGTTTCTAAATATATATTCAGGTACCCATCAAAATCCGACGGTCACGTGGAATTCACAATGATAATTTTATACCAGTCCATTCGGAGTTGGAACATTCATGAATTGAAATCGAGACACGTAGATTACATTGAAATTGAGACACGTAGATTGAAATCCTTCAACAAGCATACATCGATTACAATCATATCAAACTTTACTCGTGCTCATGAAAATTCACGTTACATAATAATTAGAATATTGTAATGATAAACGTTTCGTCACACATGGATTATGACACTGGCTTGTCAATCGTGTATTTCTATCAATCACAATATTGTCATGACGAATTCCATTTCTTGGCCTCCACGATCAGTGCCAGATATACGGGAGCCAAATGTACAGAGAGAATGTTTCAGTGGTTATCATGCTGGAATATTCTGGTATTACTTGCATAGCATTGAGAAGTACAACGACGACGTACTGATCCCGCATTATTGGAAACAAGTGGTTCAGCCTCTGATCCCTGTGAGACACCAGCTCCCCGATCAGGGTTGCTGAATAAGTTTCGTCAGGCATCTACACGACATTGACTCTATTGGTTAAAATGGCCCCACTCATTGGCATACCGGGTCGAATCTCATCTCTTTTTCCACATCATTCTCACCAACTTATCATATCCTTCATAATATACGCCAATTACCGCCTACTTGGAGGCGAATCCTTGTACGCAGGTAAGCCCCCTTCGAGTGCAGAAGTTGCGTCCGAATTCGTTCCCAATTTGGAGGGTGAGGCAACCATTCATTCATCCCATTTCTTTCAACCATATGACTCATCTAATCATTCATCATTCCATTCTCATTCTTTTATTTTCGATATGATTGTAGAACGTTTCCAAGTTCATATCTAGACTCGTTGAATTGGGTACACTCGACGGACATTGTATCTGCCCGAATCTGAAAAAGCTTTTCGTCCCTACGCTGCTGTTTCAATCCAAATCAGACCGTTTGTGGTGTCTTGCTGATCGTAACTGCAGACTTAACCCATCAAAATTGAAAGCCGATCGCAAGATTCCAAATAACAGCTCAGGGAGAAGAAAGCTTTTCCAGATTTGGGCAGGTATAATGTCCGCCGAGTGTACATTTGGCCAATCGATGGCATTGATTTAATCAGAGATATTGTCAAAATTTGCTATTTCAAAATTCAATTCATGAAAGCAAGTATCGCTTGGTAGAGACTTAACATTGCTTTTAACTGATGATTCAACTCCAAGATCAAAATACCTGTTGTCATGGTGTGAATCAAGGGGTAAAATGTGTTCATCTATATCAAGGCAGTCAATATTTTCTATATTAGAGGAAAACAGATCAAGAGTATGGTCATTTAATTCATGTGATGGGAAGAATTGCTTACAATTTAGTGAGAAAAAAAGCATCTAGAATAATACTAGCATTGTTGATCCATTTACTATCACAATTGAGGGGGTGGGTGGAAAAAGAGCGTAACCGGCATTATGCCCTTTTTCCGGACATGGCTTTTTTTGACCCCCTATACCAAGATTTACCACCCCCCCCCCCCCCAAAATCCGTTTTTCGTAAGACCCCAAAACAGTCTGGCAGATAAAAGGGCGTAACCGTCATAACGGCCTTTCATCTGGCGTGAGTGCAATGATAGAATGTTGAAAAGGCGTAACTGCTATGATAAGGTGTTAAAAGGGCGTAACTGCTGTGTTAAAATTTCAAAAGCAGGGCTTCAATTTTTGCTCAGCCCAACAGGATTTGGAAAAAGGGCTTAACTACCTGACTGGAAAGATTAAAATGGGCGTAAGTAAGGATGGATCTGGAAAAAGGGCCTAATTACCGAGGAAAAATTTTATAAAAATTCTCCAGAGCCTGGAAACGCTTTTCCACCTAATAGTATAACGACGAAAACATGTTGTATCACCTTCAAATTGAGTGTTTTACCCTTCCCTAGTGAGAAAAATGTCTCGTCATATTCACACGACTGATGGAAGCTTTTCGAGTCCATAGAACCGTGGAGCATGAATCGAACCACCCTCTAGCAACCAGATATCTTTCGAAACATGTCCAGGAACACTCTCAAAAATTTGGAGACGATTGGACTTGATCTCGAGATTTAATTCCACTTTTTGTGAGGAAGAAAGGCCGAAATTCGACCCTGTATTCGGAAAAAGGGCGTAATTGCATTTTTTGAAATTGCTGAGAAAAGCTCAAAATCAAATTCCATCCCCCGGCTCGGGTTGGGCTATTATGAGAATGCTATCTTCTTCGAAATAAGTCAGCTTAACTCGTACAATTATGTCTCTAGTGGTTTTTATTAAGTTTTTATTGATTTTCTCATAACGACCGTTTTGCAGTTACGCCCCTTTTCCACCCACCTCTCAATTAGTATCATTGATATAACGTAAACTGGGGGGTATTAACCCACTTCAATTTGGGAATATTGAAATCACCAAAAATGTAAAACTTACATTCCTCATAATCATTCAATAGTTTGGTAACCGATGAAGGAAAACATTCATAGTAATTGGATGAAGAACTTGGTGGAATATAAACACCTCCAATGATGAGTTTAACACTGCCAATCAAAATCCGTATATATAGTTGCTCAACCATATAAGAGTCCATGAAGATGACATGAGACCTTATTGTCTTCTTCCGACGACTATCCCACCGCCAAACCTTATGTCGAATAAGCTGTTATATCTATCTCTTGTGAAAATATTGTACTGATTCAGTCCAAGTTCACTATCTAAGATACTAGGATGAGGCCATGATTTTACAAAGATGATCACTTCTGGTTTGACAGACAATTCATGGATGTTACTGCGAAGCAAGTCTAACTTGGACCGGATTCCCCCAACATTCTGATAATATATATTTAGGAATCTTGTTACTCTTTTGGCTGGTTGGATTGACCAGGCATATCATTACACTGCACACTAGAAGTAGTTGGTTTTTTCACAACCGTAGGAATGTTAGTCACAAATCTTATCATCAAGTCCACCTCACCATCACTTATCCTTTGAACCAGTTCAGATTTGGTTTTTTTATATTCAGCTTGCTGCATCTTAGTTTTGTCAAGAGCAACAATATATCTCGGATCTATCCGCTTCCTGTTTTTGAGAATCAGATGTGCATCTTCTGGAGAGTTGAGAGTAACAATTATTGGTCCTATAGTGTTAGCTGCCGCTGCTCCTATACGATATGCATGGATATTAGAGGTATTAACTGGTGTGTCTTGAGAATCTCTTGTACTTGTTGTATTTCTTGTAGAATATTTGGCACCTCGGATACTTTGAACAGTATAACATTTTTAGCCTTAGTTATTCTTGCTTGAACTCCATGATAGATGGTCTCACTGACAATGAAGTTATCCGATTTCATTTGACTCTGAACTACTACCGTATCATTCTTCAATCATGAAATATCACCTTGAATACTGGGGATTTGATCATCAATAGATTTTTTCAATTCACTGACTTCCCTCCTAGTTGAATCCAAATTAACTGTTGAAGTATCAATTTTGGCAACAGAATCTTTAATCATATCGAGATTATTCTTTGATACTCCCATAGTTTCAGCGCAGCAGGTAAGCCCATTGTTTTTACACTGCATACATTCGTAAACCATAGAAACATTGGTCTTCAAGGCTACTACTTTTATTTCCGACGCTGTCAAATCTGCACAGTTTTCAATAGCATGAAAGAACTTGCGGCAATATATACAATTCACAATCAAGCAGTTGTCAAAGCCTTTTCCACAGCTATTAACAAGGACATGTTTACCAGGTGAAATGCCACACACGTGGTTTTCATAGGTTAGAAGCAACTGTGATAAAATTATTGGCACAGTGACTAGAATAACACAAGTGATTAATATTTCGATTCATGAACAGTTGGAAGAGCTACACGTGTATTCAAATCAGTTGAATTTCATTCAGAGTGTATTACGCAAATTTATCAGACAAGTGCACTTATGAATTATGGATGTGTATCGAGTGCCACCGCGACGAGTCTTGACAGTTGTTTTTGATTCATATTGAGGATTCGAATATTTGTACAGCGAGATGCGCTCACTCATTTTCCCTCGAAATAGTTGTATTATATTGAGTTCGATGTCACCGATACCACAATAGCCGTGCTTGTCCTTCACCTCTTCTCAGTAGAGCTCGCAAAAGCTCCAAATCAGTGCAGTCTTGACCAAGGCCCACGGCAGATCCTTCGTTTACCCCATGCACGCAACGATTGCTCAGTATATACTTATATATCGACTCTCGGCCAAACATATCGACCAAAGTTCTTTCTGTGTGTGCCCACGGATTGTGTGAAAAGTGCATCCTCGCACGATTGATTCAGCAGAATTTACGCGAGTGACAAACTGTGTATTTAGATCTTAAGCTTAAGGAATAAATGTGATTTATTCAAAGTTACACAGAATCTATAAATCACTGCCTGGACCGCCCACCCCGCTCCAGACTCCTTGTTCTCGTGTTTAAACCCCAAGGGAAGCACCTCAGCTCCCGAACAATTCACGATATGATCATCACAATGATAAGAACGTACGAGGACGAAAAGAGATTTGATTGTTCAAATTGCTAATCTAGAACATTAAGGCGATGCTGTCACCGTGCACGCCGAACTTCGTTCACAAAAATTTCAGAATCTTTTCCAATTTGGGCTAAATGACGAGTCATCCAGGCTCTATAATCATCCAACTCGGCCTGGGTAACTCTTCGTTTAGCCCAAATTAGAAGAGATTTTGAGATTTTTCTGGACGAAAACGCGCTTGTTATACGGGTTAGGAAATATCCGTACGCAAGTTGTTCTCGTTCATCGCCCATAGTCTTTTGATTGGTGACAAACGACGAGTCGTCCACCACGATCCAGATAATGATAAGTAGTGGACAAATCGTTGCAAATTTTGGGTTATCGATATGTTGAGTTACATGTAAGTGAAAAATAATTTCCGGGTTGCACGGTGACCGCATAAAGGTGGAATTCTATTACTTTTATCAGACAAAGAACAAATTCAAATATCGATTCACCCAGAGCATGCCACTCCTTCCCTGGAAATGTTTCGTGGTTTACATAGTGATGTTCTTTTTGCCTGTCCAAGCTCCATCTCACAAAAATGATTTCTCAACATGACAATCTTATGATTCGTGATTGTAGATTTGTGACCATTTGACCAAAGTTCCAAAACTTGGATGAGTATCTAACCGTTCTTATTGTACAGTATACTGCTGTAATTGTGCCGTTTCCCTTCCAATCTTCGAACGGTTATTATTTTCTCGCCCAAAAAAACACTGAATACTTCAGTTAATTGAAAACGCAGATCGCAGGGCGAATTTTCTGGAACCCCAAGCGGGAAGTGCTCGTAATCCATCCTAAACTATTGCCGTAGAATGTCGAGTACTTCATCACTTTGAACACGCAAATCGAGGGAGAGTATAACCCATCGAGAAAAAAGGTTTCCATATTCAGAAAGAGAGAGGCCGAGGCGGGTGCGCCGCGTAAATCTCTGCTCGTTGTCAGCGCGGACCCGAAAAAACGTCGAGGCTGCTCGTCCACGCTCACCGGTCTGCAGCAGCAGCGGCAGCAGCAGCATCGCACGGAATAACACCTCACTCGCTTGGCCTGGCTCTCCTGGAGCTCTCTTTGTGCGTACAACGCCGCTCGTATAAATTGCCGTCCGATCGCCGATCCGACGTATATAGAGGCAGGGCTGCTGCAGCTCGCGCACTGCGTCTCGAGAATCGCGACCACCCGGCAGGCAACCACTGTACTATTGCGGAGCCGCAGAGTCCTCCCCCCCCCCAGACTCTTTTCCCCGATCCCCGTGCTCGGAGAGCATAAAATAGAGGACCGACATCGCTTGCCCTTACATTCTATGATAGATATCGCGCTATCTAAAAATATTGAAGACCGGTTGCAAATTAACCGTCGCCCCCACTCAACTCTAATTTAGAGACACGACCTCCGAATTCAATTTATGCCCAGATTGAATTCATGAAATGCGTCGTCTGGACTCGTGGTTCGACACGACTCAAAATTTTCTATCTCCCCAGTCGAACTGCTCAAAGTCATCACAGTGCTGAATCACGGCGAGTTCTCTACCCCCGTAATCTTAATTTCAGCCGAGTCTTCCGATTTTAAAAATACCCCTTCACTGTGTCCAAGCGATTGGGTTGAAAGCAGCGGATCGATCGGGTAAGCGGTAGCGCCGTGCCTCTGGCCGTGAAGATCGGGCCAACGATCGTAGTCGTCGTGACACCTCAATCGGTGGGCTATTTGCCTGGGTCGGAGGAAGAAGAGGCAGTCGCAGACCGATTACACGGTCCCTACCACCCAAGATCCTCGATCAGAGTGATAAAGTCCCGGCCGTGCTCTGCTCTCTGGCTCATTTCGATCTAATGGTCCGAGTGGCTTGGCGGCTCGACGGGCGCGCCCACGCGCGTTCGCTGCGATCGAGAGTCGGTTCCACGCTGCGCTCTGCAGCTCTGTCCCTTTAATTCGCCTCCTCGGATCTGGCTCGTTCTCTCACGCGCCGATCACGCCCTGTCTCGCCGCCCTTCGTTACACGGCTCTCGAGAGCATGTAGCACAGCCCGTTCGTGCGACTCTGACTGTGACTTATCCATTTGGTTCTCACGACGGATATGAGCTGTAGCCACCAAAATCCGACTGATCGAGGAATCGTTTCCCAAGGTTCAATTCTTGCAAATCTGGGTTGATACGCCCTGGCTGCGCAGCTCTCTCGCATTGGGTCGAACCGATGCATATTGACTAGTAACGACCTCCTGTGTAACTGGCGCCACTCGCAAAACTTTTCAATCAATTTGGATCGATCGCCAGCTCAAGCTCTCAATATCGTTGTTGAGGCCTCGACAGAAAGTGCGCATTTGCGCGTTTGCCCCTTTGCGCGTTTGCTCCTCCCGTGTATAAGCATGAGCACCGTAGTTCCCTTGCGCGCCACGGGCGGACAATGGCTCTACTTCCAAGGAGAAAAAAGAGCAAATACGCACTTTCTGTTGGGGCTCTTACTGCCACAATTCCGTAGTATTTGGCCAACCGCAGTGGATCGATGCTTCCTCCCAACGGTGTAAATCCTCCCCCCCCCCCCCCCCCCCACGGCCGTTGCACAACGCGAGAACCGCACAATCGAATTCACGGTTCGTTGGGTCAACACCGCGGGCCTACCACCCGTCTGACCATGCTCGGGTGTAACTACTGGCCTGTAAGCGCGATAAGTGCCCTCAGCGGTAAATCGTTGCCTAGGCTCAATCGGGCTATAACAGGCGCCAGTTTCCTGGCTGAACACCCCTGCTACGGCTGTATCCGTTCGTCAATAAATCGAACGTTTCCGAATCATTTGCCTTGCGTTTGATCGCGTACCACGTGAGCGCAGCCAATCTCCAATGCCATCTTCGTCCCGAGGAGCAATCGCAATTTCATCAGTCAAACCCGTTGGGGCTGTCGTAACTGCCAGTCCAATTGACCAAATGCATTGCTGATGTGGAACGATGACGAGTGACAAAGCGTATCGTGCCAGATAAGCTTTAAAACTATTTTTCTGCAAAGTGCGATGGAAGAATTGGTTTTCGACAATTTTGGTTCCAAACGCTTTTTCCTGCTAATTCCTTAATCAACTAGGCAGGCATTCATTTCAGGACTTGAGATGAGATTATTTTCATACGTCCCATGTTGATTCCCTTTGCACCGAGTTCAGGAGTGTGTGAAAGTTTGTCGAGCCAATGTAAAATCATTGCTTCAAAATAACAGTTGGATATATTTCTCTCATGCGTTTTGATGTCTTTTTCAGTGATATGGTTCGGATTCTCAGATTCATTGTTTTGAACCCACTTTCGGAGAACAACTGCGATGATTATGTGTAATCTTTGATCAATTCGATATCGTAGCATGAGCAATCGAATCGATTGGCTGCGAGTCTCGCGATGAATAGTCGCAATCAATTACACCGCTATCTCGCGCGGCTCTGTTGGCACGGGCCCGTGTGACGCAGCAAAGAGTCGACGATCCGAAAGTGAGCAGCCGGGACACATTTGCATATAGAGATGCACGGTGGCGAGTCGCCGAAGAAAGAGGTAGCGTCGTTTCGTGAGAGAGGATGAGACGAGCAAAAAACAAACGTGCAGCTCGATGAATATGAATCGGGCGCGAGGATCAAATGCGCGAGCGGGACGAGATTCCTCGTCGGACGAGCACGCACCGCCACCGTAAAAAGGCGCAACGTGTCAATTCGAGGCCGCAGCGGAGCAGACAGTGGGCGCGAGAGTGGCTGTAAATTCAAGCTTCGAGGCCCCGCGAGACGTTTATTTGGCGCCGTACCGCGCATTTTTCGAAAATTCCAAGATTCGCGTCGGATCGACGCAGCTTTGAACAACGTCGACCCAGAGCAGCCGCGCATTCGTGTATGTCCGAGTGACACCGCTTAGTGATTTTTAAGGGATTATAGATCGTGGAAGGGCCCAAGTGTTGCAAACAGGCGGAATTTATTCACGCGTTGTTCGCCAAAATTCAATGCACTTCGTCCCACCAAGATTCGGGCATCAACGAGCTTTATATAGCGAGGCAGTATTAATCAATTTGAGTGGCTGACGGCCAACCGGGGCGCATTGAGAGTGCGTGGAGGGCTCGTTATGACCTCAAAAGCGGCAAGTCCGTTCGCTGGAAAAACTCTGACGGCACGCGTTTGCAATCCTACGTTCGTGCCACTGTCTGCTTCTGATTATAGGCATGTAGTTGCTGAACGCATGATTGACAGTAGCCGCATATTCCGAATGAGATCCATAGCTTGTGAATTAGTTCCATCTTAACTACGAAATCAACCACGGTCTCTTCCAATTTCAATCTCGGGCCGCATCAGGCCGAGTTTCGTTTTGAACACATCTCGTTTTCTCATCGGCGCGGCTTATTTGGAATCTGAACAACGGGATAAAATTAGCAACTCGGTGCACCTATATGATTGCTCCGGTACCTTTGACTCCTCGGTTTCGAGCTCAAATTCTCGGGAGAACGAGCGGAAACTGGGGAAATAGGGCCATATGTGACAGTAACGTTCGTCATCGAATCTTGGACCAGGGCAAACGCAATAATCCTGATCGACACACTGACGCGCACTCTTTGCTCTGATCCAACTGGCCTCGAGTGTGGAAGTACGATGGATGGACAAGTTACCGGACGGAGCGGAAGCTAAATCGCTGGAGTTCGGAGATTTGTAACTTGAGGCGAAAATGGGAGCGCTAACTCGCCGGCGCAACCAGCCGTCGATCCGCGATTCGCATCACGCACACACCCGTGCACGATCGCAAAGAGCCACTGTGAGGTGCAGACTCCAATGTGGGGGGGGGGGGGGGTCAGATTGAGAAGGCGAGCGAGGCGGGCGTGGCGGAGGGTCCGCAGCTGAGCTCGCGACCACGGCGGCACTCGATGCAAATGAGTGCCCAAATTAAATTCCTGCCCCGGGGCGAGGCCCCGCAACGCTCGAGCCAGATGAATAGCCCTCGTTGCGCTACTGCAATGTAACGATGTGTTCTCCTCTGATTGCGTGCCACGGCATCGCGACACTGATGCACGACCGAACTCACGACACGCCACGCCGTTTCCCTCTTGCACACCTTCTCCGATGTAGTGAACCATCGAGCTCGCTCACTCCCCTCAACGTGCCTGCCACACTCGAATCTAGCTGACTAAAATTACAGACAAGACTAGAAATCGCGATACCATCGCCATACCCTAAAGGAAGAACACCAAAACCGTAAACAGTCTATAGCCGTTACGATATCACTGATAGAAATTTGTCCAGTAAACTTAGTTTGAAGCTTAGAATGGCCTAGGAATGATGGCTGGTAAATGGCTATAACAGGGCGACAATAATGGCAAAATTATAGACTGTACTTTTGGATGCTCATGAAAGAGGTCATTCTTGGGTCACGGTATTATGAAATGGTTGAAAATTGGGACGTATTGTATTCGAAAATTGTCCAGAAATGATCGAGGCTGAAATTTACGAGGAGCCACGAATGATGGCTAAATTATGTCTGGAAAATGTCTACAATCCATTCGATTGTGGCCTGTGGAAGAGGTTGAGCGCGGGCAGCAAAACGCCATGATGGACCCCATCAGTATGTGACCTACCGGCAACGAGGCAGCATGGCTGCAGTGAACTGTGAAGGCCTGGTGTCCAGAAGAGGAACGTCAGGACAGTGACATAGTAATCATTTGTATTTTGAGTGTGTTGCCTACTCAGTGTTCCTTCCGGAGCACGGAATGTGGCATCAGAATGACTTACATCCACTACCGTGTCCGAAGCGGTTCCAGAGTTGGGAATCCATGCCGCCCTACAAGAAGTCCGGTAAATGTTGTTCCATTAAGCCCATATGATTACATGCATTTAGTGGGACAGAAATTCCCGGGTTTCTTGTAGTGTGCCGTTGAGAGCTTTGTGATTTGGAGACAGGATTCGATTGTCACTTGGAGCAGAGTAACGCCTGTCAGATTAGCTGCCAACCAAGTTTTGATACAGAGTCACTCACAAAATCGGAGCAAGCAGCAATTGAAAACACCAAGTCCATCGATGTTTGAACTGACTAAAAAATAGAGCGAACTATCATTCGACTTGACTCGCTCCACTCGTACAAGACTTTTCATCGATGTCAGTGGTACGGCTTTCCTGCGACTATCAAACACTGATACTGCATCGTGCATATCGGCCGCGACGTGAAACAATCGGCGTCAGTCAAGAAGCAGCAACGTGTCATTATAAAATATCGGAGCAACCAAACTCAGACATTGCCATACTGCCTATTTACTCGCCGTTGATAATCGGTGGCACATTCATCCCATAGTTATAATTTTGCCAGATCGTGGGCATTTTACCACCAGGATTTGCCCATAATCATGGGCAAGAATTGTGGCGACAACCATGGTTGTGAAAACAACCATGGTTGTTTTCACCTTTTCATTTGATCCAAAATTTTGCTATTAGTACAAGCCATATTTTGACAATCAATGCAACATAATGGTTCTTATTCGGCAGAAAGTTGGAGTGGTTTCCTATCGGGGTGAAAATGTGCGTGAAAAATCTTTGGGTTACTATAATAGTGCGCCGGCCTCGAAGCCGCTCCAAAACCGGTGAGATGGCGAGTCAGATGAAATGGGTTGCGAGGGTACATCATTTGCCATTCGACCAAGATTCGGGGCTGCCCCTGTCTATTTTGTCCGTTCTTGCAAATATGCGCAGCCATCCGAGTGATGAGACTGCATGTCCAACGTTGCGATCTACCCTGTACGAGACGATTTCAACACAACCGTGACACCTAATCTCTCAGCTGTTGGCTTCCGTAGAAGGGCGCGGAGAGCGCGCCCGGTACTTTTTTGCTCCCGCCTCGAAGAGCGCGAAGCAGAGAGATAAAGATGTAAGTACAGCGGCAGATAGTGGGATAGCTCGTTCGCCTTATCTCAAGCTCGTTCCGCCCCAAACGACTTGCGATGCATCTAGCACCTCCTTAGCGGCAACGAGATCTTCTTCGCGGCCCTGCGGAGGATCCGGGTGGAACTGCGAGATAAGAGGCTCAAATGGTCGGAAAGTGAAGCGAGCGCGCCGCCGCCGGATCCTCTCCTCTGCGCGAGGATCGAGCCTGCAATCTTGAGCCCCGCGAGCTACACTCATCCTTGGGACGCCCCCGGCGTGTAAAAAAGCTCCGCTTTATATCTATAATTGCGAGCGCTCCGCACTGTTTGCTCGATCACACCGAGCATGATTGAAAGTGCTTCGAAGGCTCGCTCTGAATGGAGCTACTTTTATTCCCGAGAGCTTTTTACGCTGAGGCAATATTGTTTTACAGAGCTCATTTCTGCTCATTATCCGGTATTCGAGATCGTAATGTAATGAGTTTTACTGCGCAATGGAGATTCTTGCTAGGTATCCACTCTAATACGACGATCGGATCTCACGAGCTAGTCGAGTGAAAACCGAGACCGTTCTCATCAAATAAAACGAATGATGAGAGTATTCATCCAAATCTGTGATTTTTGTATCATCATCCCATCCGCGGTATTGCTACGCAATCATACCAAAACGAATCGCGAGTCTCATCAGACAAACGGGGCTGAAGTAGGATCTCCCGAGCTCTGGGTGAATACGACTGATGTCTGGAATTAAACTCTTCTTTGACTCACTGCTTATATCATGGCAAACTGAATCGTTCGATGATTTACGTTGAATATGAAGTCCCAACGAGTCTGACAAGGGGAGGTCCAACCTCGCGGAACATGGATCCTTATGAAACTCTGGGAATCATCTTGTTTTGGTGCAAATCGAGAGTATCTCCAAGGATTTGATACCATGGGCCCTATACTCTGAGATACAGCTATGGAGATTAACATTGTCCATATAGGCCCATGTTCAAAAGACACATATATAGATACTAGGGTGGGCAAGCCCCCCTGCTCGCTCCGCTCGCCAACCCCCCTACCCCTGATTATTCATCTGGAGGAGTGACGAATCAATAATCCATCCATAGCAACTTATGAAGTAATGAAAATCTAGTCAATTTCATTTATGGTCCTGGAGATTGTGGGAATACTTCCTTGTAAAGGTCTCTCATTTATTATTTTTTATCCCAAAAGAAGGAGGTTCTGTCAATGGCGTGGACAGGTATTGCGTCGATTTTTTTTACCACAAGGTATGACAAGTCATAGATACTCCAGACTACGCGAAAGTATTTCTCGAAAACTGATGCTGACGAGAAGGAATTAAGGCAAGCAGGTGTTATCATCTGGGGTGAAGCATCAATGATTTCCAAAAAAGCGTTGTAGGTGGTCGATAGATTTAGACGCTGAATAGCGCATTAGTGCTCAAAAGCGTCATTAAATAACCAAATAAAAAAAAAAAAAAGGTGGTCGATAGAACACTCTGTGACGTTTTTTTCAATGACTCACCCTCTGGTCGAAAATTGGTGATTTCAGGCGGGGATTTCAAACAAATCCTGCCAGTTTTGACCAATGGGAAGAGATATTCTATGATCCAAGAAACTATCATATCGTCAGCCTTATGGCCATTGTTCAATGTAATGAAGCTGACTAAAAATTTCAGATGTAAGGACACTGATTCCTCCAACAACCTTCTGGCGGAGGTGAGGGTAGGATTGATGAAGTGAGAGTGAGACTTGAGCGGAAAAGTAATGATGTACGTAGAACCATATTCAAAGACATCAATGAAGATATTTTTACGGATAGAGTTGTTCTGTCATCTCATGGAGAAAATATCATAAAATTGAATGAGAAAATCTTGAAAATGTTCGATGGTCCTACATCCTCTTACTAAGCGTTGATCACGCGACTCACAAAGGAGCAGATCAAACTGAGGAGCACACTCATCTGGAATATCCAACCGAAGTTCTGAATAAGATTGGAGATGGTTCAACTTCACATAAACTTGATTTGAGAGTAAATGCTACTGGGATGTTGATCCGGAGTCTGATGACTCGGAGTCTGAACGTGGCAGAGGGTTTGTGTAATGGGATTCGATTGAAGATGAGGTAATTGTACAGGCGAAATATTGAAGCGGAAGTTATAACTGGGGAGAATATGGGGAGAATAGTTTTCATACCCAAGATAACACTAACTAAGGGTGAGCCTTTCCTGCCGTTTGTAGTTCACAGGAAACAGTTTCCTGTGGTCTGGGTATTGGCAATGACGATTAATAAGTCTTCGATGACTTGACAACTTTATGAGTGGTCTCAAGAGCCTCTCCTGATAACATTCCGATAGGGATGTGGTAAAACTGCATCATTTGCCATCCATGCATCAAAATAAAATGTACTAATGGTGGAAGCTTGTACCAAGGGTAAATTTCACAGTACCATATCGCTGCTTTCATGCACAAGTTCCAAACTTCAGGGGCTCGATCTTGTAAGAACAAGACAAAGCTTGAAGAATGGTATTGAAGTATCCAAACGATAGTGGGTCAAAGCCTGTAATAAATTTTGGGAGATTTTTTGACGTGAAGGCTCTAGACGCTCTCAAAATCCCGCAGGTGTAACCACGCACTTTAGGGTCACGGCGAATGATAGGTAGATGATGTAGAAAGATATTTCAGGTACTTCCAATGTGGCACATTCACGTTTATATCCCGAGAATTAATGAATTTCGACCGATTTGCAGTGCATTCGTGTGGCTTTTCGCCTCAAAGCTCGTTCTAGACGCTCTCAAAATCCCGCAGTGTATCCACGCACTTCTGGGTCACGGCAAATGATAGGTGAATAATGTAGGGAAGTATTCCAGGTACTTTCAATGTGGCACATTCGCGTTTACACCCCGAGAATTCATGATTTTGCACCGCTTCGCAGTAATTCGTGTAGCCTTTCGCCTCAAAGCTCGTTCTAGACGCTCTCAAAGTCCTGCAGGCGTATCCACGCACTTGTGGGCCACGGCAAATGATAGGTGAATGATGTAGAAAGGTATTCCAGGTACTTTCAATGTGGCACATTTGCGTTCACACCCCGAGAATTTATGATTTTGCACTGATTCGCAGTAATTTGTGTGGCATTTCGCCTAAAAGCTCGTTCTAGACGCTCTCAAAGTCCCGCAGATGTATCCACGCGCTTCTGGGTCACGGCGAATAATAGGTGGATGATGTAGAAAAGTATTCCAGGTACTTTCAACGTGGCTCATTGCGTTCACACCCCAAGAGTTCATGATTCTTAACCAATATCCAGTTCTTCCATGTTTTCCCATCCCCAAATGGGCCCTAACCCTCAAAATGAGTCGTAAAAAAATTTTTCAAAACACATTTTTCGACGTAAAATTTTTGGTTCATTCGAATTCCGTAGTCCAAATTTCAAAATATTGGTGGTAACCCCCTCAAAAATGCAGAAAACGACAAAAATTGCAATTTTCAAAGAATTGCCCAAAACATCAAATTTGTTTTGAAAAATGCAACATTTTTGTTCCTCATAAAAATTTGCATAAATCGCTTTCCCTCCGAGTTAAACGCCTAATACTGCGTTTTTCCCTCATTTTCGCGCTATTCAGCCCGCTATGGGCGTATAGGTCCAGGAGGCTCCCTGGGGGGAAAAGGATTCGGATTCTACTATCAAAAAGCTACAATTCCCATTCTCGCAACTTTCCGATATCGCTCGTTTTCAGCGTAAGATTAATTTTGGGCTAAAGGTGTTCCGTAAGCCTGTGTGCAACGTTAGTAATTCAGTTCACTGATATATATCTCTACGATTAGGGATGTTGATGACATTGATATTACAGAACTATAGTTGCGTATGTTGACGAAGTATTTTGCAAATCTGAGTTCCAGAAAAAGGGCGATGACAGTGAATTAGTGAGGTACGTACACAATGGTTAACTTCAAACGAAATTGAGAATTATATTAGGAAATTAATTATCATATCAAATTGAGTATACGTGTATGAGTAATGATGTATGGAGAACCATATTCAAAGACATGAATGGAGATATTTCTACGAATAGAGTAGTTCTGTCATCTCATAACGAGGATATCATCAAATTGAACAATAGAATCGCGAATACGACGTTGGGATATACAACCAAATAAAATTTGATGATGTACCTTCGAAAAGAGGAACAACAAGTGAGTTGAATTGGTGATGTTCCGACTATATGACATGATTTTCACATAAGTCTTGTCGATTCTCCAGAGATAGAGGGTTATGTGAAGGATCAATGCGTTCGAAGAAATGAGAAGAATGAAAGTAGAATTCTGGGTGTAATTACGAATATAAGTCACAAACTTGATGTTGTTGTGAGAGATGGAAACGGTCAAATTGAATCGTACGATCTTGGAGTGGAGTTAGAAGTTTGCGGTGACTTACAAGAGAATGGTCAATTTTCTGATCAATAAGATAAAAGTGAATAGAATCGTTTCGAAATTGATTCCATTGAGTGGTCTTTACAGGTTCAACGTACATGTGAAAGTGGAGGCTGTAGATAAATTGAAATTGTTAGGTGGTGAAAAGATGGAAATTGAGAACTCGATTTTGGAAAATGAAGTTCATGTTGTGGAAGATTGTCCCGTCATACAAAGATATAGGTTATTGATTTTTTATTCTCGGATATACTGTAAAATTTTCCTAAGAACATATTTTTTTGGAAGAAATATACATCTTCTTCGTAACCCAAGCTCACTTCAAATGTAATAATTAATTAATCTGATGGAAAATAATGATGATGGGGAGGTCATTTCTCGGAGGCTGCAGAGGAAAATTGATAAGACTGAGGGACCTGCAGGGGCTCAGAAAAATTTAGGAGCCCTCAGAGGCTCTCACAAGCTCTCAGGGGATCTTAGGGGAATCTCTCAGCCCCTAAGGTAAATATGGAACGTAATTTAGGTTAATCGGTCAGAAGCACTCGGGGCTCTCAGGGGCCCTCAGGGGAACTCAAGGGACCTCGAAGGACCTCAAAGGCCCTCAGGGGACCCTCCTGGGCATTCGTGGCAGTCAAGGGAATTCAGGGGAGTTCAAGGGAATTCAGAAGAATTGAGGGGCATTCAGAGGAATCTCATTCTTATTACTATATATTACGGGGAGATACTTACAATGCTAACCTCCATAGCTGAATTCCGGGATAAGAGGCCCATGGGATTGAACCTTGGGAGATATCTTCATTTACCACCAAAACAGGACGATTCCCAGGGTTTTATCAAGATCCGTGTTCCACAAGGTTGGACCTCCCCTTGTGAGTCAGGGGAACCCATAATTGGAAGTTGTGCAGGGCGCAGCAGTGACCGGGTTAAGCAAAACATTCGCTACGAGGGGTTTCATAAATACCAGGCTAGAGGCTGTGACTTCCCAAGGAGTTCAAGGTTTTGTTCGACTTGAAATTTTTTGCGGAGGAAGACTTCATGCTGTTCGTATATCATTGTCGCAGGAATTCTCTGGGAATCGTGTGAGCGGAACGTGTCTCGACTGCGTGTATCGGATCAAACTCGACGATTGGCGAGAACACTCAGCTATAGCGCGTCAATAATTCGGTGACTACTTCCTAGATGGTTCACAAAAACTCAACGCGAGAGATGCAGTGGCTGGGAGATGGCAATGCATCTATCAGCCAAGGCGAGACAATTCAGAAGATTGGTTTGCTCTAACCGAAAATATCGAACCGGCCCGGGTAGTCCTCGAAACGGCAGGTTGTCGTGTAGAACGCGCGCAAATGGGATGCCGTGGGCGGAATCGAATCGAAATAAGCCGCGTTCCGGTGCCTCGAAGTGTGTCCCCCGGGATCGGCAGAGCGGCTCGTACCCGTGCATCTAAGGAGCTTGCAGCGAATACTTTTGTAGTTGTCGCGACGCGTCGCCGAGTAATGGGAACGCGAGCGAGTCGTCGCAAACTTTTTCACTTGGCCCGTGCAGTCAGGCAGGAAATGGACAGTCGGACAGTGAGCGCGCGCGTGCAAGGATTCTACCCCGTCCGATCTGTACAAGCTTCGCTCGAGAGGCTTTGACATAGCTCATTCCCACTCGCGACAATGGCACTCGGGCAGCAAGAAAGCAGTCCCGAGGTAATAGCTCTAAAGGCCGGCGCGTCGGGCTGGCCGATCTACTCTGACCTGCAGAGCTTTGGGGCGTCTGGTGATGGCCTCGAGGCCCGACGTGTATTTCCGTCGGTGAAGAGTCTGAACCAGCCTGCAAGCTCATAAACACTGCTGCACAGTATTCTTGCTCCTTGAATACTTTGGTCATTGTCCGACCAACTGAATATGGACAGATAGATAGCTAGATAGATTGTAGGGGCCGATTGAAAAACAATAGTTCAGGGAACAACCTCTGAATTAGTCATGGACATGATAATGATTACAAAAATGATATCATGTAGCAACCTTCAGTTGTCACCTTTTTGAGGGTATCACAAACTTGGGTCTCAAACGTTAAATACATAGAATATATAAATCGAGAATAGTACATACCTTTTTTCATAAACAATCGTAAACGTACGAGAACTATGCAAGATAGCAAGGTGCGAAAAATCATGCGTGTGGCCAAAATTGTGAGTAATTGATTCTACGTACTGGACAAGTCCTCGTCCCGAATTTTTCATGAGCAAAATTGTTGCAAAAACAGCCATACTTGTCACTACTTCCATATAGATCACAGATAAACAATCGGTGTTGCGAATCCCTAGTTTGGCCTATAATTCTGGTTCCCTGAGCACTACAATTTCTCCCGCTCTAATCGGACCCCGACTCAACATAGCTAAACAGTGCACTTTTCCGAAGTTTGAGAATTTTTTAACTCGAGTTTGCTTTAAGGTAATAGGTTACGAACTTTAGGGTACTATCAGTGTAGGGCCTCTTTACCCCAAGGCTTTTTTAATCCTGGATTTGATTTTCCCGCTATAGAGATCTAATTCTCTCCGACTGCATGAGTGAAACTGAATTTCATCCTATTTAAATAGCCAAGGAGAGTGAACGTATCGGGTAGATAAGCTCAAAAAGGACTGGACTCAGCGTTCACCAACGTCAACCTCTTCGCGCATTTGCTAACATGAGTACAGACTGGCTACACGCGCGTCTTCAGTGTTAGTGAATTCCGCTGTCAAAATATCGTAGAAAGTCTTGTTCTGGCATCTTTTTCAGCCCGGTATCATGAGTTTACTTGAGGTTATCGCTGGGTGATTTTATTCTTACTAGTTAATTGATGCAAATTAATTGTATCAAAAAATTCAATTTCTCGAAAAATCTCACCATTTTACATGGATACTCGAGTACACGATTTAAAAATCACGCAGAAGGATGCAACGTTGCTCGTCGAGTACACAGTATTACTGCCGCAAGAAGGGAAGCATGAGGTTATGAGCTATACGAAATCGCCTCCCCCGTGGAGTCTGGCTTCGCACGTGTACAACGTGCATTTGCGAAATTGCGTGTATGAAGATGGCGAGATTTTAAATAATATGTGAACTGATGGCCCTAGTCACCTCGTTGATCTTTTTTTCTGTTTTTTTTTTTTTGTAACGATCACAATATGAAATTTGATTGTGATTAAGACTCTCCAGGTGATCATTCAAATTCAAATTTGCATTGTGTTATCATATACTGACAATGCTGAATAGTCCTGTCAAAGGACCGAAAGAGCTCCAATAAAAAAAAAATATATATATATATAATATACTGACGATGATGATTTAGTTGTTGAGTTCATGAGCATACTATGAATACTGTCCCTGGATCAAGCTCTGTAAACAGTGGGACATTCCAATCATAAGAAGGAAAGTAACGTGTATTTCTATTATCAGAATGTGAAAGGATTAAGGACTAAGTTGTCAATTCTGCAACAATCATGGAAGTTGATAGTACCTCTACTAGATATGTTCATCCTTACTGAAACATGGCCCAATGGTAGGATCCATAAACATCAACTGGGTCTGAAGGGTTATGATATCGACTGGACAGATCTCAAGGAACAAGTGGGTGCAGCTGATGGATGTGGTGTTTTTTTTGATTGCTGTGAAACACTCTTTGAATTCAAGTTTATGCTCAATAAAATTCAATGTTGAGCAATGATTTGTGAAGATTGATAATGGTGCTTTTGAGAGTATTGTTGGAGGAGTTCATTTGCCTCCAAATAAAGGTCCAAAACTATATCAAGATCATGTTTTCTCTGTTCAATCTCTAGCTGAAAAGTTTCTCCAATATGAGGTACATTTATTTGGTGATTATAATATACCTTCAGTAGAATGGTTATTTTCTCCACTTCATCATTCATTTAGGAAAAAGGAATCTGAAAATGTCAGAGAAGTAGCGGGTATAATATCTAATAATTTTTCCCATTTAGACCTTTTGCAAGTATATCCTATTAATTCAGTGAAGGGTTACTCTCTTGATTTATTTTTCACTTTGTCTTAATTCATGGAACCAGTTCAAAGCTTTGATGACTGGATGATAGCCCCAGATAGTCATCATATCCCTATGTTGTTTTAGTGTCCTTGTGGAAAATCAGTTGAAAATCAATGCAGATCTAGAAAAAATTCCTACGAGGCTAATTATGATGCTATTGCAAAGAAGCTTGGTGATATTGATTGGCATGATGCTTTTCTACGTGACTCTCTAGGAGAAAATTTAAATTTATTTTACAAGATACTGAATCAGGATATTGTTGAATATGTTCCCATTACACGTAAATCCTCAGACAATTTTCCATGTTGGTATAGTTCTGAGTTGAAGTTGGCTATAAAGAAGAAGAAAAATGCATTTGATGAATAGAAGTTCACAAATGAACATCCGGATTATGGAGACTTCAAGAAATTGAGAGCTGAGGTAATTCGTTCTTCCAGAGTTTATCACAGAAAATACATAGGTGAAGTAGAGAATGATCTCTTTACTAATATCAAATCTTTTTCGAAATATGCAAGTGACTCAGCAACAGAGATAAGTGATCCTAAATCAATGAATTTCAATGGTCAAAGAACGAATGATGAATCAGTGATTGTAGAATTTTTCGCAAGCCAATTTGAATAATCAAACCCTCTAGTTCTATGCCAGACGTGATCAATAATTGCAATATTATAAATTTGGATTTGGCTATCGATCGTTGTGAAATCTTAAAACGTATGTAGATGTTGAAATGTAATGGTAGTTTAGGGCCAGATGGTATTCCCAACATTTTTGTTAAGAAACTAGCAAATTCTTTAGTTTTGCCTTTGCATATTCTTTCCAATAAATTGCTTTATAATGGATTGCTGCTTAGTGTATGGTAGTCCTCTTTTGTGACTGCTATACACAAAGATGGGAGAGTTGATGATGTAATCAATTTCAGATCTATTTCTCTCACGAACGTTTTCCCCAAACTTCTTGATGCTTGTTTTGCAGATTTCTTGAGACATGATTCTCTTTGTGATTCATAAGTCTCAACATGGATTTATGAAAAATAGATCCATTGTCACCAACTTACTAACATACGTAGATTTTATAAGTTCAAATGTTGAGACTTGTCAACAGACTGATGCAGTCTATTTAGATTTTTCTAAGGCTTTTGATTCTTTTGATCATGGAATTCTACTTCACAAATTGTAGGCATTAGGAGTCGGTGGTCAGCTCCTGTGATGGTTGTCTTCTTATCTAGACGATAGATTACAAATTGTGGAGTTCAAGGATTCAAAATCTGCTCCAATCTCAGTTACATCGGGGGTCCCCCAAGGATCTCATTTAGGTCCTCTTCTTTTTATCCTCTTCATGAATGATCTTCCAAATGTAATAGATTTTTCACAGGTGTTGATTTATGCAGACGATGTAAAATTATTCAAGCCTATGAGATCCCCTTTAGATTTATCCAAGCTACAAAGAGACCTTGATTCTATACTGAACTGGTCCAAGGAAAGTGAGCTTGTTTTAAATATTAATAAATGCTGTTATGTTTGCTTTGTCTGAAGGCATGATAAGTTTCAGTTGAATTATAAGCTGGCTGAGGAAGATTCATCGTGTGTTAACTCAGTTAAAGATCTTGGTGTCATTCATGATTCGAATCTCAAGTTTGATCTTCATATTAATTACACAGTTAATCAAGCAACCAGAATTTTGGGCTACGTGAATAGTATTAAAAGAGATTTTAGAAATTGTGGATCAATAAAATATTTGTTCAACTCGCTTGTGAAACCGAATTTGAATTTTGGGTCACAAATTTGGTCTCCATTTAGGAAATATTTGATAGATAAACTTGAACAAGTGCAGCATAGACTGCTGAGAGTATTGGCATTCAAAAATAAGGTGATTCTCAATCGTTTCGATCATGATTATTCTGAACTATCCAAGCTTTTTAGAATTCATACTATTGATTCTCAGCATAAATATAATGAATTGGTACTCATGTATGGAATACAGAGAGGCAATTTACATGTACCTGATTTGAGGCACAAAATTGTTAAACATGTTAGTCCTTATGAAGTAAGAACTACAAATTCAGTGAATATCATTTTCGCAAGGTCTGACATTTTCTCCAATTCGGCATTATTTACAGGTATGAGAAGATGAAACAACCTGAGTAATGAAACTCAGTCGTCGTTAAATATTGAAACATTTAAAATGATATTGACAGGAGATATACTCAAGCATTACGGAGATTGAGGAGTAATGTTTCATATTTTGCTATTATATTGTAGAATGTTATTATATTTTAGAGATTTGTGATTGTTAATGTTCAACTATTGGTTGAATTTTTTATTATTTCATCCTGTATTTGAGCATGAGCTGCCCGTTGATTATTTCTAATAAACAAATATGAACAAATAATGATGAGACTATGTACATCAATCTCACTGTGAGGATGTCATATCATTGTTGCCCTTGTGTATGCCATTTGGATCGTACTCGTCAAAGTTTATTCAGTCAAATACCTTCCGTGATTTCTACCCACGACCTCTAGGTCTCTACGTACGTGGACATGGTCAGAAATACAATATCATGATGGATTATTCCATCTGTTTGGAGCTTGGAAAACTTTTCAATGTCAGAGTTGATAGAATTTACTGGGAAAGAATTCTTCGATCACAAGGAAAAAGTGCGTGGATGAATGAAAGAGTAGAACCTCGGAATTTCAACACGGCCCGCTAAAGTTTGGAAGTATTTTTGGATGACGTATGAGAGGGAAACCGAAAAGTCATCAATTTACAATTAGGGGGATGAATGCTTAATCCGTATAAAGTAATCACCTCTATATGAAGCCTGGCAAATGTTGGGGAGAAGTTTGGATTCCTGAAAGGAGGAAGATAGTGATGTGGTGTTTAGACCAACATTGAAAGAGGAACAATTGGGATTTCAGACAGTACAATATTTTTGAAATACTAATAGTCGGCCAACTTGACAGAAATTTGAGTGAGTTGATTATTGACCAATTACGAGCAGCCCCTCGGGTTTTCATCAAGATCGGTCCAGAAGGAGAGGTGCGTTCCGTTGCAACCAAGAGACAGCGACCACACCACGCATACATACGGATATATGGGAGTAATTTTTGCAAGTAGAAGAGAATGGTATAACTTTCATCAGCCTTGCAAGATCATTAGATGATGAAAAGTTACACGAACATAGAAGTTCTGAGCCTTTCAAAACATTGCGCATTTGTTACAATGGTCGGACGTCGTTATCTCCCAGTGTGACTGCTGATATGATTGTAATTATATACTGGATGGACCCTTTCACGTTCTTGAGTATTTTCAAACTTCACATTCTGCTTATTCACGGAAATCCTGAGAATTCCAACCAGGCAGTTCCTCGGGAAGGCCTGTGTCAATACGAAGATTTCCCTCAAAAATAGAAAAATGAGCCAATGCGGAATCTCAGTCAAACACTAAAGATATTCACATGGTTTTGGCAATCCACTCAATTTCAGTCGGCAATTGAGCAAAACGCGTACACTCTCCGCTTGTCCACAGATCGATCCGCGCTCGCGAGCACTCACTTGTCGTCATCGATGCACCTTTCGATAGTGCCCGAACAGCGAGTGAGTGGAGCGAGTGGGCGGCCAACAGAGACCACCGTGGTGCCCCCGCAGTCAAGCAATCGCGACTCGCCGGCTGTGATTGCAAAAAAGACATCTCTCGCACCGTGAGTGGGTGTGTAGCCGCGGACGAGAGCAGGAAGAAAGCGTAGTGGAGAGAGGTGGCACACGGCATGGCGCGTGTCTCCCACGGCTCGACCGCGATGCACGCGTGTACGCAACATTGAGACGAATAAGACCTCGGCCTTGACTGCATTATCGCCGCACATCCGCGCATTCGCCAACACTCGACCGCCTCGTGAAACCCGACTCTCGCAGAGCGTCCGAGTCGTGGTCCTTCTCGATAGGCCTCAAAAATTTCACCCAAAATTAGATCGGCGGGTGGATAAGATAGACTGCCTGAGGAAAACTTCGGTATGATTCGCCGATGATTGAATAATACGTGCTGTTAGAACTACCACAGTTATCCAAGTAGATGCCAGCAAGATCTCAGGGAACCACGGCTCTTTCAATCATCCAACTGTTGTTGCTGAAACATTCATGGCTTGATCTTTGAGACAATTGCCGATGGGTGATCGATGTGACCAATCAAATGCGATCGGGGGGGGGGGGGTTATCTTGAATTCGCGCTACACGCTGAGCGCGTACCGAGCGTGGAGACAGCGTGTAGCTCGGCGTGTAGCCAGCGTGAATGATGCGTCGTCTGCAATGTGTACGAAAAAGTATGTACCGAAATATCAGAATCTCTTTCAAAATCAAGTTCCAAGTGCAAGTTAAGATTCGCGATTTGCGGACGCAAATCAATACATCGACGAGAATCGTGATGATGTAGTGTTGCAACTAGAATAGTGAGTCAACCGATACGCAGCACAGCCGTGACTGCTATAGCCGGCGTGTATTCGCAAAGTGCATTGGCAATAAGTGATCATCTTATGAAGCACAAACTTGAGAAAGTCTATAAATTTAGTGCGAGAGTCCGTATTAGAGGAAACGCCTGAAATATGAACACTTGCTTCGCGGAAGCCTAACCTCGAAACATACCACGGGCTGTAAAATTCGGCTGATAAAGATTTATCACCATCCAATCGACCTTGTGGGTGAATCTCGTAGCCGATTTTTGGAAAAACATAGCGTTACTGCAATCGCATCTACTCATTTTGACGATCAACTTGCACAAAGATCATCACCGCGCATTCGCGTGTATTCTAGTCATACCAATAAAACTCGTCGCCATCTGCAGTTCGTTGATAAATCAACGTAATCGTTCGTAGCGTTGGTGTGTGCTTGCAAGTCCTCTTGGATAAGCTATTCTACGCTGAAAAAGAATATTTCGCTCATCCAAAATATACTCATCTAAGTTCAAGTGCGGACGTCGCATCGTTCGCGCTGGTTACGCGCTCGGTTTCGCGCTCAAAACGCGACAGCGCGTACCTACTCATTTACGATAACCCCCCCCCCCCCCGGGGATCATTGTGAACTTTCGCCAGATCATTCTTGTAGGTATCCAATATGAGTTGGTTCATGGTGAAGTTCGTCATCTATCACGAGTAGCCGTAATTGGAATTGACGATATCGTTGTGTGAGTAGGGCGAACGATGCGAGGGCGGAGTGGTGGCTCCCGTTCGGGAATTCCTCGGCTTCTTTTTCTTCGTTCTTTCAGCAAATTGCGAGCGATCGAATCAATTATAAATTTAACGATGCTCGCTACTATTAAGCGCTGCTCTTAAATTCCACGACGAGGCCAATCTAAACCAGCCAAAATGGAATCCGTGGCCGGCGCGCAGCCATTAAAAGTCAATTTCCATTTAATTTACATCGGCGCGCATTCCGGGCCAAATTGAACAAGAGGGATCGCATGGGCAGAGAATGCGGCTAGTGAGTCTGATGAGAGACGAATAAGGAGCCGAACAAAAAGGTAATAAAATGGCACGGGAGGTGCGAGGGGATAAGAAATTGGAAAGTGGAACGAAAATCCGCCGTTCCAGCGCGCGTCAAATTTAATCCGACCGCAATGGGCCTGGGAACGCGCGAAGCAAGCCCCGAGCTGGTAACGAGAGCGAAAGTTGCAGACCCGATCGAGGTGGCGGCGTCCGAGCTTAATTGCCAAATTAGAGGCTGGTGATGCTGCAGCCAGTAGGGCAGAGGTATCCGTATCTAATTACTCTATCCCAACGAGGTTGCTGCCGTCGGTCGCTTCGACGTTGTGCATCGAAGAGGCCCCGAGGCGTCTTGACCGGAAGGGAACCGCTTTTATTTCTCGATCCATCGAGAAAAGTGACTCGGGATACTGTGGCGCTCATCAAAGTGAACTTTTCCAAGCCTCGATAGCAGTTCGCACGAGTTGGTGAGCTGACGAGGCCGACGACGAGTCAGTTTTGCCGGACTCGAGAATTGATTCGAATGGAGATCGCGCCGAGTTTTCCCTGCGACCCGCCTTTGTTCCCGTCCGACTCCGCGATAATTATCGAACTTCCCGTGAAGACCCTTACAAGTGCAGCCAGTGTATTATCTCGGTGACCCGGGCAGCCTTCAAAACTTATAACGAATCGAGATGGTTACGACTCGTCTGTATAAAATTATTTCACGTCGCTCCGCTCCGGGACGCACTTCGTTATGATTTCTCGACGAGTATCCCTTTGTTTCTCTTCTTATTCGGGGAACTTGAGATCCTCTTGCCGGCTTCGTAGTTTGAATCGATGGAAAAACCGATGAGAACTCCGAGAGGTCGTTACACTCGTCAAGTAGAAGCGGATCTACTCAACGTCTTACAGCTTGCCTTTACAATTTGATAGAAATCCAAACGCAAAGCGTCGCCATTCACCACGGCATTCGTCCCCAGGAAATCGAAAAAATCCTCACCCTCATTGCGCATTTACCGCGGCTCGATGATCCTAACCTCGTACCCTTGATGAATTCAATCACCGAGTGAGAACCTGCAGCGCAATTGTGGACCGGAAATCATCAGACTCGCGAATGTCATACAGCTCTTTCGTATGATCATGATGCTCAAAGAATTCCTCCGACGAAACTCTACAAGCTACCTCAAACTCCTACACTCTTATTCTCTCGGATTAATGCGATGGCAACAAAGAGAAACAAGAAAGAAAACGAATGAAAAAGAGTTCGGATAGATTTTTGCAAGGAGTAAATCAGTGATGCTTGTGCGCCTCCTCCCACCTACCCTCATCTCTCTTTCAGCCGGGGTTTTGCACATCTGGGCCCTCCGTTATCCTTCTTTATCGATTTCGCCGTATGTCTTTGGCCGAGCACTACTTAGAGCGCGTGCCATTCATTACGGCACTTCTGACTGGTTTACGGCTCGAGCCAAGCGGTGGCCAGTCACAAAAACCAGTGACTCTACACGCTGAATCGAAGAAGAATTTTATTCTCTTTATACCGACGATCGCATAAATCTTGGCTCTGCTTCAACACCTGAGCGTTCATACATTGCGGATTCCGTCATAATTCAATACCATGTATGCTCCTTTGTACTGCCTCGCTGCTTGAGCCGAGCTTCTGTGGCACTTTTCATCACTTTTTTCCGAGTGAATGTCCATTCACTACCTTCTTCGGCCCGATTACCGAATGATTATCCGAATCATACTTCCTGAGTTGTGTTTTTCCGAAATTCTCAACTGTAATGGGAGGAAGCGAAACCATTCCCTTTCTGCCGTGGGGTATTTTGGCAGGATCTGAGAGCTAATCGGGAGCAGTAAGAAGTAATGCTGCAAGATTTGATTGAATGGGGTTCCTTTTGAGTTTTAAGATTTCCACCCGCAATCCTACGTAGCAGGCGTAAACGTGCAGCGGCGCGGGCGGTTCCACGTGGTCTCCACAATAATGACACGAGCATGTGATTGGTTCATTCCAAGACTATGGATCGTTCAAGTTTTCAAGAATGATGCTCAAATGGTGTACGATTCGATGAGTGTCCTTCCAGCAGGTCACTGACTCCACCTGTTCATCACTTTCGGGTTTCAGCCTTTTCAAACTCTCGCAACGATTTGCATGGGTATCAAGAGAGAGTAATGTGTCTTCATCTTCGTTCGAAACTCACCCGGAGTCTATTCGACATGAAGCAGTAGCAAGTGTGCAATGAGTCGAAATTTAGCCCAAATCCAAAGAGAATCCGAGTGATGGCAATGGAGCTTGTACGGGCACCACATGTCCTCAAAGTATGCACCTCTTGCAATTTCTGCTCTTGAATCAAGAGTTCGATTTCGGTAGGTTCCCTCGCTCCCTATGTGTGAGAAAAATTACGTTTGGGTAAAGTTTGGGAGAAGTTTTCTTTGGATCAAGTTTGGGCCAAACTTAACCCACGAGACTGACAAGGGGAGTCCGGAGTCTCCGGGTCCTGAAATCTCACCGGAATTCTTTTACAGTTTCGTACCACCTAGAATATGAAGAATCCAGAATAGCTCCGTCAAATGGGCCTTTTGTTCAGAGATACAAGCAATAACGTTAGCATTGTCCGTATAGGCCTATGTTAAAAAGTGATGTACATAGATATACTCGCAATGCTAACGTTATTGTTTGTATCTCTGAACAAAAGGCCCATTTGACGGAGTTACTCTGGATTCTTCATATTCGAGGTGATACGAGACTGGGAAAAAATTTCGGTGAGATTTCAGGACCCGGAGACTCCGGACTCTCCGTGTGAGCCAAACTTGTGCCATCAGCCCCCAAAGAGGTTTTCGTGTTTGGGAGAAGTTTGGCATGAAGTTTAGCCAAACTTAGCACAGCTTTGAGCGAAGTTTCGGAAAACTATGGGGTCTGATTAGGAAATTTGGGAAGCTTGTGGCTCAAGTTTGGGACAAGTTTGGGAGACCTTTATCCAAACTTTGCCTTAGGGTTGGGAGGAGAAATTCCAAGCTTCTCCCAAACAAACGCCTCGCAGCATATACTCCACGCGCGGGTTTTCGACAACCCTTGAAAACAGCTCTCACGATGTGACGCAATTCGTGCCTGCAAAAATCGGGTCGAAAATAGGGGAAAGCCTGGGTCTAACGATGTGCAACTTATCACCACGGCTGCTCATCGACGCGAGCTTCATTCATGCAGAGTTGAGCCGGAGATACTCTCTGCTTTTTGCCTGCAACAAACAAAATTCACCACAAAGTATCGCGTCGAGGGTGAATGAGGAGAGGTACTTCTAAGAAACAGAAACAGACTCAAAAATTTCAATACGAGGAAACGGTTTAGGTTAAGAGGACACTGCGGTGTATATTTTTGAGATATTTCTGAATGAAAAAAACCTGGGGTACTCATCTGAACAGGAGCAGTTGTAGTCATGCCATCACCGAACTTTTGTCCGCGCCGGGGTTGCTCTCTTTCCCTGAAAATTCATTGAAATTTTGTCATGAATTTCTGGTGCGAAAAACTTGCACGAGACGACGGCATCAGCCACTGTTGACTATTGTCACAGGTTACACCTTGACAACGTTGTTGGTTACCAACAGAAAAATCGATATCAACGGTCGTTGCCACCCGACAATATTATCGGCGTAACCTCTTCAACAGTGGCTGATGCCGACTCGTGCAAGTTTTTCTCACCAGAAACTCGTGGCAAAATTTCAATGAATTTTCAGGTAATCAGAGCAACCCCTGCGCGAACAAAAGTTTGGTGATGGCATGACTACAGCTGTTCTTGTTCGGATGAGTACCCCAGGTTTTTTCATTCAGAAATATCTCAAAAATATACACCGCAGTGTCCTCTTAACCTAAACCGTTTCCTCGTATTGAAATTTTCGAGTCTGTTTCTGTTTCTTAGAAATACCTCTCCTCATTCACCCTCGACGCGATACTTTGTGGTGAATTTTGTTTGTTGCAGGCAAAAAGCAGAGAGTATCTTCGGCTTGACTTTGCATGAATGAAGCTCGCGTCGATGAGCACCCGTGGTGATAAGTTGCACGTCGTTAGACCCAGGCTTTCCCCTATTTTCGACCCGATTTTTGCAGGCACGAATTGCATCACATCGTGAGAGCTGTTTTCAAGGGTTGTCAAAAACCCCCGCGTAGAGTATATGCTGCGAGGCATTTGTTTGGGAAAAGCTTGTCATTTTGTTCTCCCAAACTTAAGGCAAGGTTTGAATAGAGGCCTCCCAAACTTGTCCCAAACTTGAGCCACAAGCTTCCCAAATTTCCCGATCAAACCCCATAGTTTTCCGAAACTTCGCCCAAAGTTGTGCTAAGTTTGGCTCAACTTCATGCAAAACTTCTCCCAAACATGAAAACCTTTTTGGGGGCTGATGGCACAAGTTTGGCTCAGTCTCATGAGTGAAGTTTGGCCCAAACTTGACCCAAAGAAACCTTCTCCCAAACTTTACCCAAACGTAATTTTTTTACACGGGTAGGGCTCGTTATCGTGGAATAATACGAACATCTCGTGCATTAAGTACACTGAGCTCTCAAAAGCTCTATTTTAGGCAGGGCCTGGCAGTTCAGGAGGTGTCCGCCTCTAATCGCTGACCGGTTGAGCTAGTGCACTCGTGCGACCGATAACTCACGCTGGTTCATCCAGTCTGCATCATATCCGCGAATATTGAGTCGTGTCCGATCACGGGTAACTCAAATTTCCGAACAATTACGGGCACCAAAATGAAAATCAGCGATAGCTATGGCTCCGTGTCGAGACAGCCTACCCATACCTGACTCTCGATCTACATATTCGCCAAGCCATGTATCCAAGTCCCGAGTGTTAACTGAGGCACCGGAAACTGATCCAGCTGTTGCAATCCCATCGCTCAATAACCACTGCAGCATTATTCCACTTGGTCGCGAGAGATTGAAAGGAAAAGCAGAAGAGAAAGATAGACGGCGGAGAACCATGACACACCGGCCTCGTAACCTTCGCCGCCTCCGCTTTGCACTCTCAATTGGGCCCGTCAGATCGTTAACCTGACTCAAGCTCGTGCTTACGGAGATTTTACTCAATTCTCTTGCCCCGGTGTTAATTTGTACTAGGGGGCGACTCGGAGGTGGCTCATTGTAAACGACTACACCCGAAGAATCGAAGTTGCACCAGCCCCCGATTTAGCTGAAATATCTGTGGCAAAAACCTACACTTTGACCTGGTTAAATGGACAACTCCGCAACTAGTGAATTCATGAAGATTCGCATCAAAAGTTTGCTATAAGAGAGAATTCAAACATAGATAGTTTGGGTACCACGATGGTGCAATGAAACCGGCACACACTCATTTAGACAACTTCTCACACGCTCTACTACCACGTCAGTGCAAATCGAATCGTTCACTACTTTTACCTGTTCGAGAAGTATGCGAACAGATATAGAAGTGATAATTTGCTGGAATGCATATTTCAATGAACAAATTGCAAGGAAAATCAAGTAAGACAACTAAATCGGTCATATTCTCCCACCAAATATGATTCCTGATTCAATCTTGATTAAGCTTCTATCATTCTGGTCCACTCATTAATGTCCTCTTGGAGCTGTTCATTCTGTCACCCAAGTTGAGGTGCTGGGATTCAAATTTGGAGTATTCAGAGCGACAAGTTTCAGTAAGTAGCAAGACATTCCAAGCGAGATCGCTTCATCTCGGTAGGCACGAATATCAAACTCTGTGCGGCTCGTCAACTCCTATCTCCTCAATTTTATCAGCTAGCCAAGTCATGATCCGAAAATAATCATCAGAGCGGAGAGTCAATGCAGAAACGAGATTTTTATTTTACTCCCATAAAGTTTAGTTGTCCCAACGGTTGATGAGATCTTTGTCTAAAGAGTATCATCTTACATTCTGCAAAGTGCAATTCCATTGATTCTGCGGTTACGGCTTATTAGGGAAACGAGATTACCGCAATAACCGTAGTGTCAATGACACTCGAATCTCATCATCATCTTTCAGTCTCCAAACGTTTGCTCATACTTTCCATTCACAGGCGTCAATCGACGTCGGAACAGTTGATCCATGTGGATTTTCCATCAGCGCAAAAGCAAGGCACTCGACGGTTCGAGCAACTCGGAGCAGCTGTCGGGACTCTGATAGCGAATGTGAAGCAAAGTGTCGAGCTCTGTGAAAACGTGTATTCGAAAGATCGGCGCTACCTCGACTGATGTTTGCCAAGGGGCAAATGCAATTTTATTCTCGCCACGCGCCGCGCACTACTCGTCTCGAGTGTCACCATCGTCGTCTCGCGGGACTGGGTGTGCTTTGCAGCACTTTGGTGGAGCAATAAATACTTTATACCCTCACACTCTTCCCGACTGCCTCGACGTCATCATTTTGTTTGCGCTCGACTTTTATTCCCTCTTTCTCATATGGATGTCGAAGTGCTTTCCAACTGTTCTTACTTTAACTCACTCCCTTCATACAAAATCTTCCTCCGTGACTTCTACCTCAAATGTTTTGAGCCCTCACTCGGAATACTTGAGAATGTGGAAACCGGTGGAAGAATAACGAGGCCCGTGTCGTACCGGTCAAACGAGATAGCACAGAAATAAATATATTCTTCCCCTTGGCTCGCCCAAAAGCGATACGGATGGGAATCCAATCTCAGAATTTGATGGAAATATTTTGTTCGAGGTGCTCATATTGTCAATCTTGTGATGAGACATACAGATTTTCGATTCACAAAGAGGGCACAATCCGACTCACCCCCCGTCAAAAAGTTGATAATGTCGAAGGTTATTGGAGAACATGAAAGATGCCACCGCGATCGAATTGAAGGTACCCAATCATCCCCCCTCCCCCGGAAGAATCAAAATCATCCGCCGACGAAATTCGAAATGGAGTTACTCGATTTTTGGACCCTTCCAGTATGAATCGTGTGTGAAAAATCGCCTTTTTCGATGTCCTTCCGTCATAGCTCGAGAGAGGTAAGTTCTATAAAAAGTCCTTGGAGATGATATCGGGTAGGCTTTTGAAAAATTTACGGAATTATTTGATCTCATTCACGAAGGAATTGGATCTCAGATAGTTAGGGAAATTAAAGAAAAATGTACACGGAATTCCTGTTTCGCGAAGTTTTTTCCCCGTTTGAGAACCCGACAGGAATTGTTCTCGATTTTCGGATAGTCAGAAGCTCATCCATTTCTGTCCTTCCGAAACCCTAGAAGGAGTTATTCTACAGGTTTTTACAGAAAACTCATCCCTACCGATTTATCGCGAAAAAACCACAAGAGAAATGAAGGGCCGTGCAAGAACGAATTTTTCACATAACTCATAATGGGAAACGAAGAGAAAATTGACTTCAGCTCAAGTTCCTTCGATGAATGATCTCAATTCTCTCGGAAAGATAACCATCATTTCTTCAAGCTTGAACTTCCTCGAATTTCCGTCACAGCGTGGGCTTCTTTGCGGCGATGAAATACCCTGAATGACGAAGCGTTGACTGATCGAAGGAGGGGGAATTGAAGAGTGTAGTTTGAAGGTATGGTCACTTCTCCATTGCTATTGAAGTGTATCGTTTTCATTCGGGTAGTAGAAGTTATAGTCAGCTCGTTATCCAGCAAGGAGAGACAGATGCGTACCAGATTGAGTTGACTCGCTAGTGCAGCCATTGCAATCATTTATTTTAATCAAAGTAATGGATCCAGCACCGAGACTGCCCTCGACTCGCTCGGGGAAGCGGCTTCATACCGTTTGTCCAAGGTTTACGCGCGAGCACTCGGCTGCTCGAGGGCTCTTGTAGGATTGCTTGTTATCGTCGAGTATCAATCTCACCATCTCCTGCAAACATCTCGTGCTCTAGCTAATCCGCCGGCTTTCGATTTCATGGCTCGCCCAGCGATAAAGCTCTTCGCAGAGTAGAATATATTTTTTGCAATTTTGTGCGTAAAGTTGAACGTTAATAGGTAGTTCCCGCACGGTTTCCGATGCGGGAATGAGTGCGAGAATACATTTCCGCACGTCGCTCAACTGCAGGTGTGCGGAAAGTAACATTTCCGCACAGTTTTGAGCTAGGCGACGTGCGGCAAAGAGGAAAAACTGTGCGGAAATCTTACGTCCCGCACAGCTTGTCGACTTTTCCGCACGTCGCTTAGCTCAAAACTGTGCGGAAATCTTACGTCCCGCACTATTCCTCCAAATATCTGCTGGGACGTTATCCTTCACCTCTAAGACCTTTGAATATACAGATCTACATGATTTCCTTCGTAACTCACTTCTTTTATTGCAAGGTACAGTTCAAGTATGAGCGACGTAATAGACACTTGACGTATGTCATTAAAATGACTTTCAAAAAGCATGTGCTATTCAAGATTTGAAATTTCGCAGAAGAACGTCTTCTTGCAAATCCAATCAAAATAGTTTCAGAAAGTCTTGACTATCCAAGGAGTCTGTGGCCTTTCATTTCGCATGGCTGCAAAACAACAACATTGTAGTTTTGGCCAAATTTGAGGCGATACCCCGTGGCCTCGGACAGATGAAGGATGGAGTCATAACGGCTTCCGGCCCGACGCAGCGAGCTGCGACTGCTCGTTCCCTAGGTCAGGCTTTGCTACATGCACCGCGACAACTCTTCCGGCGATGCTCCGGTGCAGTTGACAGCCGTCCTTGAGCCAGCCACTGCACCCGGAAGAGGCATCGTCGTGGCCCGGATGGCCGGCGTGATTTATAGCTGGCGCTCGCCCGTCACGCCGGACGGAGGCGCACTTGCTCGTGCATCCGTGTAGTCGCCCTTATGTGACCTGTGCTCGAGCTCGGTTTGGTGCATCCCTCTGAACACAGAGCTTGCGCCGCGCTGAATAGGTGCCAGGAGCGCATGGGAGTCGCGTGGGACGAATTGGCGGTGACTGCTATTACAGCGTGGACACCAATCATTCGTCAACTGCCTTAGCTGCATGCAACCGTATTTGAAATGCGAGTGCTGGTGCAACGACCGAGTTATCTCCAGACTGCCGATTCCGTGGTTGACGCGCACGGCTCCCTTGCTGAGCCCAAACAGTACTTCATTCAAAACTTTGAGTACCGCAAACATGCCATCTTCGTATTATTCAGACGAATTTTATCTCTCGATTCAGAGGAAATGAATGGGGATGTTGGCGGAATAACCATAAACACGTATTCTCCACGAGTCAACTCTCAGTCAACTTTAGCAGCTCAACATCGTCTAACAACATTATCGACAGAGTTGCCTTTCCTTGCAAAACAATACGTCTTACTCATATTTATAAAACAATCTATCTATATGCACCCGCCTTTAGGATACATTCACTCTTTGTATTATACACATACTGAATATAATGAAGAGGGAGGACGAATATTAGTCACTGGACACCTGGTCAGAAAGACTATGTCAAGCGTGGTGTTGCTGACATTCGCGATGAAGATCCAACTGATTTGTCGTGCCCTCAAGATAATGACACATATGAGTCGGATTTTAGGACACTTCGAATCCAATTCAAAGATCAATCAAGATCGTTGGACTTTCACAGGCTGTTTATATCGAAATATGCAACGAATGCGAGCCCTTGCAGCTCCAGTCCCCCGCGGCAAATGAAATAGATCCAGGGAGAATCCCCAAGAAGCAGAAAATTTCAATTCCATTGAACAACTCTCAATTGCTAGAATACAGTCAGTGATGCGTATGGACGAAGTCAAGTCTCGAGGGTTTCCTGAGCAATATGCTCACAAGGGTAACGTAGTGAGGATTAGACAGAATACTACCGAAATCTTCCGGAGTTTTTCTCGTGCACCCAAGAATTCAGACTTGATGAGTTTTGCTCCTCAGAATATCAACTGACAAGATGCTGAGCGAATCAGATGCACTGTGGACGAACGTTTACCGTGGCCTCGACGTGCGAATATTGATCAATGAATCCTCAACCAAGAGTCATTTTAGTAGGACGCTTCCAGTGCTACTACACTATATGGATTGGCAGGACTGAACGACGATACGTGCCCCTCTAGAACGAAAGTTACGGCCAATGAGTAATTCCAAATTCCTGATGCAGTACAGAGATCAACGTTCGGCCCCACACCCCAGATTCCAATCCTTTGCGCCCAACACTCTACAACGTCCTGATGCTATAAAAAGTAACAATTATTGCAGAGAAATCAAAATTTCACGGGACGATTTAATAGTTTTAGAGAGCGAGTTCGGCGGTTCAACCATTTCAAAGAAATCCAAATCCAATCTTGTCAGATTTTTTATTCATCTGGAACACTCCTTGGGTCCGTACGGGTGACAGGGGTCGGAACGTTTAAGTCCATTTTCCATTGCAAAATAACGTTCAAAAAGTGTGAATGATTGGAAATCATACTGCTCCACGCAAAAATTAGCCTGAAAATTCACTTCCTTCATGATGAAAAAGGAGTCAATATTCAAAAAAATGACTCGAATTTCCTCTCGCAAAAAATCTTTGAGGAGAACTTTTCAGTAATGGGGGAAATGGAGTTATATCAGTCTGATCCGGAACCACCCACATAATCATAATCAATTGTAATTGGCCTCTGAGAATATCAGCAAAATCTTGTTGCTGTTATGCTAGAGATTAACGGATCGCACCCGAATGACCGTTCTACCGCGTACTTGGTTCGATCCGTATTGGAATGGGACAAACGTGCTCTTCGTCGCAGAACGAGCTCGGGTTTTGCGAAAGAGAGCTATGGGAAGAGAATAATTTCCGGGCATTGCTCGAGGGCAGCATACGAGGCAGTAATGTACTTTGCCGAGGTGAGCTGCGCCCGAGTCAACATCGAGGCGATTGATCGACGAGAGGTGTCGAATCCGGCGTTATTGAATTTGACGCATACGCTGTCAGGGCATTGAGAAAAATGTTTCCGAAAGCTCGGATGGGCGAGAGTCGATCAATCTGGATTTTTGCATGATTCAGGACACCGATCCATCAAAACGGTCGCGGCCCTCAATGAGGGCACTCGCAGTTCGCCGAATACCCTGAATCGACTGGCGGGTGCATCAATCACGACTCTGGGGCAAGGATTCGCTCTCGAGCCGCGGCTCGACTCGCGACTGGCGTTGACACCGCGATGCCGCTCCATCGTGCCCCGGGGGTCGACGCCCACGCCTTCGGCTGCCTCGCGTGCGCCGCCGGTGCGGCTGGCTTGCTTGCGGTAACGAGCGCGGTCATGACGCGTGCACCGGCTGCGAATGTAACGCGGATGCAACGCGTGCCTCGCGATCGCGGAGCGTGTCCAACGAGTTCCTTGACTCGCACAGCGTGCCTCCGATGGATATAATACGCCTCATATTGCACACGCACCAACCTGGCCAAGTACTCTCACTCTCCGATTGATCCCGAGCGCCAGATTCCGCGCGCGGTCGACCATCTCTCGCCCGCCCGACCGACTTTTCTGCTCTCGATCGCGACAAATAAGCCTCGGCCAATTCATTCATGCGAGATCCGCATTCCGCGTGGCGCTTCAAAATTTGATTCGCCCTGTGTTGCAAGTGTGGATGAAGCGCCTAATCAGCGTGTAGTGGTCAGTGCACCGATTACCACTCGCTCACGAATTGAGCCGTCAGCTCCAAGCCGAGATCGGCGCTGAGCCGCTGGATGCATCTCAAACGAAACTCGCTCGTTTGCCTTGAGACGCGGGTCAGAAGAGTGCATGATTCGGAACAAACCAAATCTCGCCTCCGTGATCGAGCGAGAAACCACAATTGTTCCGTGTACCGTTCTATTCATCTCCCAATCTGTCTGCCGGAATTTTACCCTTGCCGTTGAATTATTTGTTTTTTGAACATTATTCAAGTCGTAATTCCTATGTTGATATTTTGGAGATCATCCTTTCTAGAAACTTATTTGATATGTTGGGGGAGCTCTGAAGTAATTTCAGTCTTGGAAAATAAGATTCAAATTTAAAGTAGGAGGAGACACCATTTTTGCTCAATTTAACTTAACAATTCGACATACTCGACTTATTCGAATATTACGGACTTTAACACTCTAATACATGATTATACTGATAGAGAAGAATACATGATTATACTGATAGAGGTAGCCTGTACAACCCTCATCAGAAGTATACTTTAACAGTGAAAAAATGAAAATTGAAAGAAACAGAGTGAGCAATGGAAATTTCTTATAATACCATCATTCACTGTCATTGTATAACCGCATAGTGATGATAAACTGTAGCCATAAGCAGAAAACATCAACAGAAATTCGATACAGGAGTATCATCATTTATCGGAATCTAGATCCAACTATGCAATCTACATTTTGAATCCACTGTTGGGCTCGAGTGATCTATTATTTCATGTGAGCTTACTCCAGGAACGTTCAGTTCGCACTGAGGACGAGTGAATATTCCATTTGGGTGATTCCAGCAGAAGTGTCATTTTTAAGGTCAAGTCTTTCCTTTTGGCGCATTCTCTACCCCATTGATGATTCGATTTTCATTTTTCCCCCGGTCACCTTGCAGTCAAAATGATGAGTATGTTAGGTGGAACATCGTGATGACAAATGATCTTGAGCCCAGTAGTATTTTTATCATCTCCGTAACCATCGCTAGATCGGTATCACGTTTCTTCGAAATCCATTGAATGTGACACTTTCATTCCACTTTGAGAGCATCGCACGAGCTCAAATGATTTTGCCCCGAATCAGCCGAGTACGTACCTGTTAATGCCATCAAACTACAGTAGAAAAATACAAAACAGAGCAGTTTGAGCCATTGATACGCTTTAATAGGTATGCCATGGAATGTGACATATTTTTTGACCTTAGAAGTATCTATGAATCTCAGCTGTGGTGTCCCAATAACTTCAAATCAACGTCCGCGCCGCACAAAAAACCTCTAGTCGAATCCAAAATAAACGAAGCGGTACCCGATCCGTTCACACAGAAAAGCTCGGCAGAGTGTTTTTGGTCTACCACGAAATATGCGACATAGTTTCTCCGGACAAAAGTTTGCCCTGATTATGGTTATACTACGCAAAACCCGAGTGGGCACTTGCATTAGTGAAGCCAGAATTGCATGGTCTGGAGTGACGTAGTGGAATTATGAATATGAAGGGCTGGTTTTGAAGGAAGGACGAGTAGAAAAACCTCATGGTTATCCCCTTCAATAGTAGAAAGTGACGAGTTAGCTCATTCAACAAGTTCTACAATGTCCAAGAGCACTAAACAACGGCACTCACAATCAGTCAGAAATTTCTGAAGCGAATCATATCACCAATCATATTGGTCTTATGCATTATGTTTAGTAGCAACGCTAGCACAAAATACGCACAGAATGATGCTGGTAATGGAGACATCCAATTGAGTGTACAATACCTTGAGTACCTGTCAAGGCGCTGTCGATCAAGATAGAGATCGTGAGCCCAATGATGGCACAAAACATTGCTCTTATAATTCATCCAATTACATTGCGATTCGACAAAGTGACTGGGTCAGTATATCGAGGAGTCGGAGCCATATTTGACTGAAGATGTGGAATTTTTATTTCACATCTTGAGAAAAAACGAGAGAAAAACAAGTGCACATACGTAATAGCTGAGGGCTGCCAAACCACTTCGCATTACTTTATTAATGCAACCAAACTCAGCACTTTTGAGAGAATTTCTCAAAATTGTTGGATTTATACAAACTTGCGGCAGCTCAACCTGTACTTGCCGAGGTTTAAATAGTAACACAGATGCGTACCTCGGGAATATTTCATTCCACTCTGGTATTAGCTTTTTTGGTACGAGACAAGAGATTCACTTTGTTTGACGAATGTCCCATTTGCATGTTGCAACTTCGCACTGTCGTATTTTTCTTCGCGTTTGCTAGCACGGCTGGGGGTCAATGCTCTTCCGAATCGCACTATTCCCATTTATCCTGCTCCTAACAATCTATTCAGATCAGATATTTGCTTCATTGCATTCTATCATAGAGTTCCAATCCAGGAATCCACGTTCTTGGTGAAATTTTTCCTACGACCAACAAATTTAGGCAGCCTGAATTGATGCGTCTCTAATTCTGTTTTGAGTTTATTGGTATAGAGACTCGGGTTAGAAGAGATTGCCGAAGCCAACGACGAGCAAGCGCAAAGTCCATGGACGAATACGTCTAGACAAAAATATACGGAAGTGCACAGAAAAACCTATAAATACACATCTAACTCGATCATCAATAATCGTTGGACTCCCAAGTGATTGTGATCCTTGTGAGGTCGTATGAGCATCTCATATCATTTACTGGTAAAACCTCTTCGAGAAACTTTCACACTCACTCGACTTCGAAACAAATTCACGCTAGGCAGCGATGAAATCACATCTTTCTCTAAAGTTATTTCTCTTTTTTCGTGAGCAATCTTGGAAGAGTTAGCGAACAGCACAGGGAAGAACCTCCATTCAAGTTTATCTGAAGGAAATATTGTGTCATCTGCGATCCAAAATATATCCACTCACTGTGAAGTGGAATACTTGGGTGTTGAAATTGATCGTTCTGAGGATTTGTAAACGTCGCTGGTGGCGCACAGCGGGGTCGGGTTTTCCTTGGAGAATTCGGCGCCACACTAGCTCGTGCTCGATATATATTATGGAAAATTTGATGACCGCGTGCTGAAGATTTCGAACCAAAGATCTCAAAACTGTAATGCATCTCAAATCAAATTTTGGTGAATTGGAAGACTGCCATTCCTTTACACTCATGGCCATATTGATTGGCTGAAAATTTGCGGGTTGCGAAATTTCCAAAAATATCTTGGCCTCGCTGTGCACAGCGCGGTGGAAGAATCTGTGTAATTGTTTGACAAAAGGTAACCTGGCCAGAGGTCAAGATTTTTGTCGAGAAATCTCAGCAATATCCACATAGTGCGCTGTTTGCTCAGTTGCGGATCGCATCTTCTACTAACCTAAGTGGCTTCGCCAACTTACACGACTTATCTTGATACCGATGGATTCAACTGTTGGAGATCGACTACACCTGCGATGGACTTGGAATAACTACTGGATCGACTTCCAGCGATCTTATGGGAACGCAAAAGCGTGAGTACACTCCAATCGTTCAGAGTTGCAACATGCCCTACATGCTTCGCTGCCCGGCCCATCAAGATTTCTTATTACACGCGTGATCCTGCCAGAGTCCGGAAAGCGGCACGACAGCCTAGTATCCACGTCAATGACTCCAGGAAGTAAAAGGCATCGCTCCAAACTCTAAGAATTTGAAAATCCTTTTTTCGTAACAACACAAGTTTTCATTCAGACAATGGATCTTGAAAAAATTATGAATAATGGCTTCTGGGGAAGAAATCTCTAGGGGCAATGATCACGGGATTTCCTTCATCCGAGCTTGATGAGATGAAAGTGGTAGATTCACCCCGCAGAGAAATCATGAGTTATTCCTTTATCTTCCAAATGCTGGGGAAGCGCGATCCGCTAGTCACAGTTGTTCCCAAAAAATAACTATTTCACTCCAGAAAATTTTCCAGAATTTCACAGAGGAATTCCAAAATAAAATACCATATGCACACCAAAATTCCAATTGTTGTACCAGGATTTCTCAGGTACTCATATTTTGACTCACAGAATCCAATGGGATGACATGGAACAAAGCGTGAGGCCAAACTATTCTCAAAATATCTTTTCTTCTACGATTAGTATACGGAGGCGAGTTGTATCGGAGCGTCGAAAATCGAAGTGTCTTGTAATGGTGCCTAGGTTGAGCGGTCACCGTGGTACTGCACGACCGGAAACAGAGCGGTGCAGCAACGCAATAATAGTCGTAGCACCGAGGAGAAGAAGAGTGCGTTGGTCACGCAGCACTGAAATCGGCTGTAGTTAGCTAATTAATTGCGCCGCCGAGCCGTGAATCCCCGTCGTAGCGTGTCGCTCGGCCTAATTGAATCCTCTCGAGGCCACTGCCACTATCGGTCTCTTCCAGTGCAGGTGGATTTTCGAGGAGCTCGGCACAATGCACCGAACGAGTCGCACTCTTAATTTGATGGAGCCTCGTTCTTTTGCTTGCCAAAGGACCCAACTACATCCACGTCCCACGTATTATTATAGCCCGGCTTCCGCTTATCCGCTCACGCGCTCATTCGCCACTGCAATACGGACAACCCAAACGCCCAAGGGCCTAGCGTGTACGCTCTCACGAACACAGGATCCAAGCCAACGTTCCAGACTTCATTTTTCCCTAACTTATTGGCTCTACAGCGGCGCTTCTCTCACTTTTTCTGAGCATCAAATTGGCCACTCTTATCGGGGACCTGATGCCTCCGATCGCATAACAGCTGGCTCCGATGCTTCTCCAATCGTTCAAACACGCGTATCGAACCTTCGGCAGCTTATTGCACCGCTCGCGCCACCAGGCAACGTGCTGTTCGTGACCCTCGCGCGTAATACTGCTCGCATCGGGCAATTTTGGCTCAAATTAAATTATCACAAGCTCCTCTTTCGCCTCGTATGCTTATGATTAGCGCCAAGTGGCCGCACCCGATCATAATAGTTTGACGAGCGATCGTTTAGGGCGCCCAACCGATTGCGATCATCCCCATTACCCATAGAGACCCTAATCTCCGCTCTTTCACTGATGCCCAGGGCAAAAAGTTTGATGTTAATTGGTCCGATTACCAGGAGTACGCGAGCGAGCCAATTGATCCAAGTTGATCACGATGCATGTCCAAAAAGTACGTGATAAGGGCTTGATCTAAAGTAGCTAACCTCTACAAAAATCTATTCCATCCACGGAGACGCGAATAGTATGACACGCCACGGAACTTATCCAACAATACCCAACGTAGGCCAGATTTGACATGGGGTGAGTGTGCCCAACCTGCACCCCTTACGCCGTTTTACAATAGTTTTGACTTGCATATTTTCCAACGTGCATTAGCTCATTCTGAAGCTTCGTTCGAAACCTTCAAAGTAAGGTGAAGTGAATTCAATCCCAAACGACTACAGCCAAGCTATCACAACTTCCCCAGAAATTTGTTTTTCGCGAATTTTCGAGAGAGTGCTCATGTTTTGCAAACGATCTCCGTATTTTGCTCATAAAATCACTCCAAATCCGAAATTTGCGACTTCAAAAGAGGAAAATTGGTAGATTTTTAGCTGAGCAAAAGCAAAATGATGAACTCATTCAATAATATCCTCGGGGACACGCAGAAACCACTCATTCTCTGATATTTCAACATAACGAACTTAAACAGAGTTCGCGGGAATGTCAACGAGTGCCCAACCCTGAGATCGGCAATTGGGGGCATATTATGTACAGGGGGCATGTTGGGTACACTTACCTTGGATTCCGATATGATTCGTCAATCTGATGGAGTAGATGAACCTCGGTTGGCAAAAAGCTGTAAGACTCACGTCTCTCTTTGTTCCATCATTCAGATCATCAAGGTGCGATGGTTTGAGGCTCCGGAAGACTACCCTGCCTGCAGGTTCTGTTGGGTTTTTGAGGTTCTCGTCGACTATATTCTGGTACCACCTGTGAAAATCGAAACCACGCCAGCAACACGGCGATTCTCGAAAATTCTGTATCTTATGAACAGAATGGCGAAATGTTGGTGTTCGTTGTCTTACATTTCGAAAATTCAGACTAGAGGAGACGTTATTACTCCATCAGAGCCGTCCAGAATGACACAGCTACGATTGCATCACCTCGGTTGGAATGGTCCGATTTTGCGTAATTCTTGAGAGAATCCATCGGCCGGCCAGCTACCCTGTTTCCTCAGAGTGCACGCTCGATTCTCGCCTCGGATATATAGAGGGGCCCGAGCACGCGTGGAACAAAGGCTTTCAAAGCAACTCGAAGAGTGTTTTGGGGTCGATCTGTGTGAGGAGCCTCGGCGTCAGCTATCGAAAATAGAACGCGTGTGGCGAGTCCGGCGAATTCAAGTTCGAGGCCGAGCTCGGCATAGGAGGGCATCTGTAGTATACGCTCGGTCTGGACTGCCACTCACACATTTTAGCGATTGCCGCGTTAGCTTGGCAAGAGCAATATCGGTGCCTGCTTCCTGTCATATCACTTGGGCTTGTTGCGCCGGCCGTGATGATCGTCTCACTCCCAGGCCAGCTCGAGCACTCCAGACTGCGTTTATTTTGAGAATCGCAGTGGACGAGGCTGGGGCTCTCAGGTTCAACGATCTCCATCCACTCTGCGGTCGAGATCACACGTGTTCAGTCGTTTGGTGAAATTCCAAGCTTGTTGATCAATCGAGAGAAATTTCATGGATATCGAAATGCAGCCGTGCCGGCATTCTCAAGGGCGCCAAACTGAACACGAAAAATGGATCAGAAAATAGAATAGAGTGTCGCTCTAGGGGCGAGGCAAAGAGAGTTCTCGAGGCTCTTGAAAACATCGAGCACCGATGAAGGCACGATTTCGTCCGTATTCGCGAGTCAACCCTAATGTGTATTCCGTTTATTTTGTTCCATTCTGTATCAAAACGTGGCCATAATTCTATCCATCGTGTGCATAGATTAGAATCTTGTTACTCCATTCTTTCGGATATCCTGCTTACACCGTTTGCGAAATCACTTTTTCTACCTACCCCCTTGCCTCCATAGGCAGAACAAATATGAACCTTTCGAGCACAACTGATATGAAATTGCATAATATTTTAGAGTAAATTAGTGAATGGCTCCTCCTCCATGTCACTCACATGCATTCGAATAAATATGTGCCAAGGCTTATTTGCTCCCGTAGCTCGCGGTACAAGATTAATACAATTTTGAATGAGATAATTGAACCGCTCTACTTCGTGCGTCGCAGGGATGGCCCTTAGAGAATGTCCACGAATGAACGTCATGTCATGCGATCCCGCAATGCCATGTCATCACGCGATGCGGGGCCAGCCATGTCGATGCAGTTCTATATTTTTCTCGGGGAAAGTGAAAATCTTGCTCGTGCGCCGCCTGAGAGCTGCGATAGGGAACAACATTTCTTGACCGAGAAACGTAAAATTGGACGAAGTCGGTCGGCCCCCGTATCGTGCGATGGCATGGCGTTGCGCAATCGCAGGGCATGTCGTGATTTGTAGACACGCTCTTAGGTTCACGAGATGTGCATTGGCAGGTGTCGCAGTATTGCTGAAATTCCAGCGCAATTTTTGATCATCCACTCGGTCCTATTTGGAGCCAGGCGTCAGTATGATAATGCAAATCATCATCCGCCTCTCCGCTGCTCTTCGGCTACAACCGGGAAAATTTTCCCGCGCTCTTGGTTTTTAAATGGCAACGAACACTGGAACATGTTGTTCGGGAAAGCTGGTCCCGACTCATCACGAGTCGACTCTCCAGCACCCCTCCTTCCCTCTCGAAGCCGCACAGCCGACAGCGTCTTGGCCCTCTGAACAAGTTTGATTGGCAATCATTTCTCGCCGCAGTGCGAGAGGCTTGATGCGAGCGCCAGTGGCAGGACGCGCCTTTCAACCTCAGCTGCGCCGCACTCGCGAAAGTTCGTAAGTCGTCGCCGCGGAGGACCCTCGAAGAAGCTCGCTTCGTTACGGAGCAGAGTACAATTGGCGCTCGATAAGTTTTTGCCCTCGCTCAACGGCTCTCGAGTCCAACTCGGCGCTCATCGTCTCTCACTGTCCATTGGCGCACAGTGGGCTGCTGGCGAAAATCAATTTCAAACTCGGATTAGCCCGCGGTACGATGCGGTATCTCGTAACATACGGCAGCGCTGACCCGGGAGATCTTGCCCAGACGCTCGGATGCGCCGGAGCTCATTCCAACTCGCCGAACGCGGAATTTCCCAGGTCGATCGACTTTCCCCCCGCGACAACTCGTTAACGCGGTGGTCCGGTGGTGCCGGCAAGTTTTATTGCACCGAGAGCCGCGTGGTCCGTCAACGCAGGGCCGAGTGCCCCGGTTGGCCATTAAATTTTGAGCGCGAGCTAGTTTGATTAAAAGTTCGGGGCAACTCGCGGCGAACTCGAGTCGAGCTGCGCTCGCGATAACGCCCCGGCCCGCTCCGTGTAAACGAGAAAGCCCTCTCGCTGTCTCGTTGCGTCGCCTGCTTCCCTCGTGCAGCCCCTCGTCTCGGAGTCACTTTGATTCCAAGCGGTGCGATATCGAGGCTCCCGCCTTTCTGCCACCCTGCGCCGATACAGCCCCAAACTGCTCTGGAGGCGCCAAGGAAGAATCGCTTGGCGAGCTGCGGGGCCGGAAAGAGTCCGTGTATACAGCGATCCAGCTCCCAGGCGAGTCGGCAGAGCGGAACGCGCGATTATTTGCACTGCACAACGGCGCAATAATGAGTTCTCGGAGGGATTCCTTTCGCGCGGCTCCCTGCTCTTTTTCACTCGCTCGCCCCATCAGCCTCGGCAACAAATCACCTCTCGCCGAGGAATCCGATTCCGCTGCCGCGTGAGATTTTAATTCCACCTCGGTCGAGCGGCAATCGAACGGCAACTCAGAGTCACTCACCTCCGTCCCAATTTGCAATCAACGCGAACTCTTGAGCCATCTGGAGAGGGCACCAATCCCCAGTGTTGTTATGGTGAATTTGCATCGATATCTGCAGCTCTTGCTTCATTTCTGACACGGTTGGTCAATCGTATTCGAAACTGTCGGTATCCTGTGTGTAAGAGAAGAGGTATATTCGTTTAATTTCACTCTACCAGTCCAGTGGGGCGAAGACTACGTGTAAGTAGAACAAACCATCTGAAAAAAGTGCTAAGCCATTGACCCAAGCCAAGGACCCCAGAAACATCATCCACATGCAAGAGGCCAAATTTTAATAGCAAAGGACAATCGGATGAATAAGAGACAGAAAAGACTAGCTGCTAGATGCAGGTGAAGATGATGTAGGACATGATACCGATGACAACTGCTAGAGACTTCGGGACAAGAAAATGATCGAGAACCTGCGTTCTCAGTTTATTTGCGAGTCCAATGGTCACAAGGCTACCATGGAAGAGAGATTTGATACCAATTTAACAGAATTGGAAGATATTGCATTCTAGCCACGTGGCTATGCTCCGTATAATAAAGAGTGAATTCTTAATAAAGTCTTTCTATTCACAAGATCCATTTTGAAACCACCCAAGATGTAGAAATCACAATTACTGGTTTGAAGGCCATTTTCATGGGCGAACATGTGGAAAAATAACCTCACCACGATTTATGGGCGAGTGTCATAGCTCTTTAGATCACCTGACAATTTGTTTCATCGGATGATACGAGCATTGAAATATTCCTCGATGTAATCACGCATTTATTGCGCATCATTAGTTAGCTTATGAGAATAACTCCTGTCAAATTCATAGTTTTACAATATTCCATATTTTGATTCCCCCCCCCCTCACTGGAGAGATGTTCATCTCCGAAACCTCAAAAAGTGAACACAAGACACTCATAAGGTGCAACCTTGCGAGTCTTGCATTCGTCCCAAACTCTGGAGCTCATCTATTTTTGATGAGAGAACGAGGCATATACAAGGATTCAGTCCTGTAGGCCTTCTATCTTGAGATACAACTACGAAGATTAGCATTACCCATGAAGCCCCATATTTGAAAACGAACATACATATGTATAGATATACTGACAATGCTATTCTCTAAAGCCGTATCTCAAGATAGAAGAACCATAAAAAAACCTCATCAGGGAAGAATCTGAGCTCAAACGGTCACACAATTTTAGAAAGTTGGAGGACCAAACATCTGTTTAGAATACACATGCTCGAAATCATAGTTAATTCATGATTGTATTTACATGGCAAATCAGTGAAACATGAAATACTGGTGAACATACAAGTAAATCACTGAACAATATTGCAAAAATCGAATGTTGTCTCGATTGTTGTGCTCTAAAGTAGCAGAAACTTGCTCTTGTTGTGCTTAGTTGATGCTAGATCAGTCTGAGAATGATGATTGGTCAATCGATGCACTGCCTTCAGTGCGATCGCAAGTGGCTGTTGATTGGATGGGCTCTTGAGATCCTTCAGTTATCGTCGAAGATTCCGTGCCTAGTCTTGAGCCTGAGTACCGATGGATCACTCTTATTACCGTTCTGATTTCTGATCATGGTAGACCAGAGTCCAAGTTGATACAGTTTAGCCTCCAGTCAGACTCGCTGACCTCAATCCGTTTCCTGCTTGTGCTGGAAGTACCAATAATGAGTTTCTCGTCAGGTTGACGAACATTTTCTTGATGTACCCATCTCAGCGAATCATGTGTGATTCTTTTGAGTTGGTGGGGCCATTGCAGACAAGAAGCTGGACACAGACTGTGGTGGATGTGCTGACCAAGGCTCTGAGCCGGTGTCGTTGGTGGCTGGAGTTTGGTTTCCGGTCGGCGAGGGAGTCTCGGTTCCCTGGGGGCTCTGTCGAATGACCCGCTCGAGCTTGTGAGCGCTGTTCGAACTCGCCGTCTCGAGATAATTGATAGAGCCGTGGGGGCGCATTACGGTGCAAGCCAGCCATCAGGAGGCAAATGAAGCAGCGGGCCAAGCGAAAAAAGGCGTCGGCGCCGGACCGGAAAGCCATTGCGATCGTTTTCCCATGGGCGCCGTGGCCGCTCGCGTAGCGCGTTTTTGCCGCAATCGCTCGGGCGTGGGTGGTGAGGGCTGACACCGCGCCGCGGAGCTCAGACGAAGTCAAGACTCCCGTGGCTCGTGAAAAATCGCCCGAGATGTGAATTACGAGGTGACGCAGCCTTGACGGCACGCGGATCGCTCCCAGCGGGCCCGTCGTCGTCGCTCCCATGATCGTCTTCCCCCGCTTCAACGCCGCCGTTTAATCGAATCGCGTATGATGCGATACTCGAGACGTCCATTGACCGCATCAATCAACATAGTGGCGGTCCGAGGCTATACTTTGGAGAGTAACACGTGTCAGGCTGTTCAAGTAAACCTGTATGATGATGAATTCCGCGTGAAAAACTCGAGATCGTTTGGAGCCGAGTTCAGTCGATGTCAGTGTGCCTTTTGCCCCCTCTGTTTTCTCCTTGCTCATAAATCTTGCCTACCTCAGCAATTTCAAACCCAGCTCGGCTGAGGTTTTGGAGCTTCTTCCGAAGTTCAATAGAACGAGCTTGTGTGAGTGGTCGTTCAACATTTCTAATCGGTGTTATGGTCGGTCATTGATAAATTAATTTTCTGTGAGTTCTCAAGGACACGGAGAGAAGTAGATGCACTCCGTCGTGCGTCCAGCGCGAGCGTCTTGTGCCCGACGCGCGGTCGATGTGCCCGATGCAGCTTTGTTGCGCCTAGAGCTGCTAACTTTTGGGACCCGGCACAGAGTTGTGACGTCGGGTACCAAGTCGTCGCAACCGGCGCTGACTTTTGTGATCCGCGCTCGACGAGGGGCTGCTGTTTCAAAAGCGCTATTGGCGAGATGATTGACGCATAGCGATTACAATCGGTACGGGAGCTGGTGAACTTTTCGGTGTCACATTTTCTAAAGTTTAGAATAGTGTTTAAAGTATTGTCCTCCATCTAACGATGCCAAAACCCGCACCAGACCGCCTAGTAGTGGGGGATTTTTTTATCGATTTTAAAAATAACTGATTCGACAGGATTGAATGGCTGAAACTTCCATGTATGATACCGTCAAGTGGGGTAACTTTGCCACACTTTCGACTTTTTTTTGGCATAGTTTTCCGTATAGCTCGGAGAGATTACGGCAAAACCTACCCGTATCAGTAGCCAATCGAATGCTTAGAATCTTAGCTTTCGATTGGCGTAAGGTAGAACTCGATTTGAGAATCCTGTTTGAAGATACGGTCTTGAGAAGCAAAACACTTTTCACAAAACCTGGGGTGGGGTAACTTTGCCACACTCCAGTATCTCCACTGGAATTTCAGTATCACGACTAGAATTCTTGTGAAAATACGAGCGTATCTTGTATCTCATGAGCTCTAATAGATGTTGTTCCCATTGGGAACGTTTTTCTTGACATCCCAAGCTTTGTGCAGCATTGAACAAGTCAAATGATTGATTTGAAGTAGTATCAAAGCTGTTTATATAAGTTTGGTTTTTCAAATTTCCACGGAAGAGTGTCGAAAGATGATGCTTGACTTATGCCTCAAGTACTTGCACGTTTAGCTAGGATTTAAGATTGAAAAATGAAAGTCAATGTATCTCTTTAATTGAGTTCTTGATAATTATTATGACTTTTCTGCGTTCCAAAAGAAATTTCCCCGCATTTAACGCTCTGTATAAGTTATCGATGCTGCACGAGTATTTTCACGAGAGCCTAACGCAAAGCAGTCATTGGCGATTTTTAATCTAAATAAAATCCATCTAGACGGAATTGTTTCATTTGATGAAGAGATAAGTGAATAGTGTTTTCACTGGTATCTTAAATTCCTTGGCTGCTTCGCGGTAAGAGAGTTATTGCCACATCCTATTTGCTTAAGGCACTTCTGAAGCTTGCCATATGAATAATTCTTGTAATTCCCTCTACCCTTCTGCCTTGCATAGTTTCTGGTCATCTGTAAGAGCAGATGGGTGAAAATTGGATTGGAAGAATGAAAGTATGATAAAATGGGAAATTACGTGAGAGAAGTTGAACAAAATAACTGTAGACGTGAGCACTTAAGGCGATGCGGTCACCATGCAAGCTCGAAATCATTCCCAACTTTCTCCGATTTTTTTGCGATTTGGGCTTAACGACGAGCGCACAAATATTTGTTATCATCTAACTTAGATTTGTTCGCTCTTCGTTGAGCCTAAATTGCAATAGAATCGGAAAAAGTTGGGAATGAAAATGTGCGTATATCATAGGTTAGAAGGTTCCCGTGGCCGAGTTATTTCCACTTTTCTCCGATTCTCTTATGATTTGGGCTAAGCGACGTATTGAGGAATACAAGTTGGACAATAACAAGTATTCGACAACTCGTCTCAGACCTTGAATCATCAAACTTTTTATGTAAGGTGTATTTTCAAGGTCCATGGTCACGGTGCACGGTGACCGCATCGCCTTAAGCTGCAGTAGGAAAGTGTGGCAAAGTTACCCCACCATAGCAAAAAAAAAACAGCTTTTTTTCTTTTTCTCGGCGTAAAATTTGTACCGTGGAAAAATTGTGCTTTATAACAACTGAATCATCAAGTTAACGGCTTGAGTCAATCAGAATATGCAGCATTTACCTGTCATTCGACGCCAAGTGCTCGTACTGGGTTAATTTTTTGGGACCAGATTTTTTTGCTTGTCTCTCACTGCGGTACAAAAATAGGTTATAAACAACTCTGAGGCATCTAGAGTTGCCTTCCGCGGGCGCAAAACATAGCTCACGCATGTCCCTACTGGAGGGAATTGTTACTAGAGCGATAAGATTCCCTACCTCACCTACAGCAGCCTCTGAAATCTTTTCCCGGCGGTGTGGCAAAGTTACCCCCCCCCCCTGTGGCAAAGTTACCCCATCTTACGGTAGTTGATGATCGACAACGTCCAAAAATAAACGTCGAACCGGTCCGGAGTGGGGGTATAGGCGTCAGCTCAATTTTGAAAATCGATATACGACAAGGTCATGTGTCATATTTTCGAATACTTGAAAATTTTCTGCATGATAAATCTCGTGTTTCTGAACATGAAATCAATCGTCAGGCCGTTCATTGATGGGGGGTTTCCAAATCTGACGGTCTCCAAAATGCTGGGCGCGTAGCCACTCCGGGGGTCCCGAGTTTATATATAACTTCTGGTCAAATGATCAGAAAGGTTGCGGTGGGCGAGTGGTCAGCGTGCTTGCCTTCAAGCTGTCCACCCCGGGTTCAATTCCCGGGGTAGACGTTTTTTCATTAATTTCTTTTTTCTACTAGTGATATTTTTGGTATGCTTTTTTACTGAATAATGTGCAATAAAAACTAATGAACGGCGAAATAAAACCGGTGCCCCAGTTCGTATCAGTGGATGTTGTTAAAGGTCCGGAAGAATTCAAACGGTTCATACACGCGTTGAGAATAAGAAAATTTTTTTCATGGTCGAACTCGGTGCGAAACATAACGCGCAGAAATTTTCGAAAATTTTCAAAAATCCCTGTTCTACAGATTGCGAATGGAAATTTTGGAAAAGAGTACTGCTAGCATCCTGCGTTCTCGGCGCTGCTTGTTTTTTCAGACCTATATTTCCAAAATTTGGTACACAGCTTTTTCGGAATATTAAAAATGTTTGAAGTAATTTTCACATATACCCTTCACGTAAACCTTCAAACAGTAGATTCCATGCAACGCTCTTAATTTGCGCTCGCAATATATTTGAATGGCGTTCAAACGGGAATGCGACGATGAAATTCGAAATTTCTTCTTGGAAACCATTCAGCCCTCACTCAAGCATGATCTCGCCATCAGTTCATCGAGAGTAAGTGAGACTTTCTAGCGTTTTATTGCACCGTTTGAAATATTATGCAAACATCAAAAAATTTTGAATAATTCACAAAACGTTTATACCAAACTTTGGCATTAGAGGTCTGAAAAAAAGCAGTCGTAAACGCTGAATTACCAGCAGTAATTTTTTCCAAAATTTCCATTCGCAAGCTGTATAACATGAAATTTCAAAAATTGTCGAGAATTCCTGCGCGTTATGTTTCGCACTGAGTTCGATCACGAAATTTCTCATTCTCAACGCATGTATGAACCGCTTGAATTCTTCCGGACCTTTAACAAGATCCACTGATACAAACTGGGGCACCGGTTTTGTTTCGCCGTTCATTAGTTTTTATTGCACATTATTCAGTAAAAAAAGCATACCGAAAATATCACTAGTAGAAAAAAAAAATTAATGAAAAAACGTCTACCCCGGGAATCGAACCCGGGGTGGACAGCTTGAAGGCGAACACGCTGACCACTCGGCCACCGCAACCTTTCTGATCATTTGACCAGAAGTTATAAATAAACTCGGGACCCCCGGGCCCCTACGCGCCCAGCATTTTGAAGACCTTCAGATTTGGAAACCCCCCATCAATGAACGGCCTGACGGTTGATTTCATGGTCAGAAACACGAGATCTATCATGCAGCAAATTTCCAAGTATTCGACAAAATGACACATGACCTTGTCGTATATCGATTTCAAAATTGAGCTGAACAAACGTAAATGGTATTCAGGCTCAGTTTCCAAGGTGAGCCGATCCAGATGGATACAGTTCTCTGATCTCTCAACAGCGATAACTGTACCAGGTCAATCAAGGAGGCCTATTAAAATGATCTTGGTGTACTTTTGGATATAATTTTACGACGCATCGAGGAATTTTAATTGGAGCTAACGGGCAATTAAGCCTCGTCGATGGATGAAGCATCTCATAGAATACAGCGTTGTGGAATTTAATATCTTCACATGGATTTCTTGCCATTTACATTGCAAGCTCTTCGCAAGTTGCAGATTTACGTCAAGATACTACTCAAGGCACCAACCGTTACTTTAATTTTGAATGAGGATTCAAATCCGTGTAGTGAGACGTGTGCTAGAGTTATGGGTGTAGAAGCCTCGTGTCGTGGAATCAAGGCGCATCCAATTTGTAGCTCCGATAAAATAATGCTCACGTACTGAGATAAAATCTTGCGTACAGCAGATCTAGCGTGTGAAGCTCGCAAAGAGGCAACCTCGCACTAAAAAGTCATCGTATATCAAGGCCAAAAGTATGTGAGAGCTCCGATTTCCCGGATCGCTGCAATATTAGTTCCAATTTCTTTCTGGCGGCGATACCAGAACGTGCTGTGTTTATCCGTATGTATTTCCCGATGACTTATGAATACCCGTTACGCTGTTAATTCCCGGTATCTAAATATCTCAACGAAAGAGAATCGGCCTGGTCTCCAATACTTTCATAAGACGTTTCGTGCTGCTTGACTGGGACCAGTTCGCAAGAAATGTCATAGGATCTGAAATATCATCATAAACAGAGCATTGAAGTTAATAGGTGAATTGTTTGAGGCATTCGCCAGTTATTTCGCGCGTGCTCTCGAAATCGAATCTGGAATACGGTGATGAATTGGGTGTAGTTCTTGAAGGCGAGTGACCTAGTTTCGGGGTGCTGGATCACGTTTCATTCGCGTACTCGCTCAGAGCGCCTTTTGATCTACTCTGCCGGACACAGGGCAAAGTTGGATGCGCCTCATTGTATTATATGCCCAAGCACAAACAACTGCACAGTGGAATCCGGCTAATCAAAGTGTGCAGCGAGGCAAGTCGCGTTGGAGCCAGTCGGTGTCAGAAATTGAAATGGAATCGGCTAATTACGCACGGCTGCACGTCGAGTGCGTCTCGCCCGTGGCGAATGCAGTGCTCGAAACAAGCGGAGGGTGTGCGATGCCGAACCAGCCCAGCATCGTTGCGGGGCGTCGGTATAGTTTGAGTTACCCAGGCAGAGTCGCAAAACAAACTTTGCACGACCGCACGATGCACTCTGTTTGGCCGTTTCAACAGCTGCTTGGAGAGGCAATGTTGCTGCAGTGGCTAGCAAATCCCCGGCATCGCATCAGTTCGCCCGGAATCAGTGGCGTATGCGAACAGCAACGCGAGCTTGCAAGCTCAAGCCTGGCGGGCCGTTGGTGACTGAAACTCTACGCTGCGAGCGGCGTTGGGCAATCCGTACGTCACTCGCCAAGAAAGTTGTGGGCACGGTTTAGTGTTCACCACGGTGGGCAAATGCCCGTGTAACGAGCAGGATATTCGAGATCCATTTTCGTTCTCTTCAATTCCGCCGAATCGAGGGTTTTGCTTTCATCTCTGCTTGGAAACTACCAGAACGGATTCCTTGGTTATCATCATGCCGATTGTGATCATCACAGTTGAGAAACTCGCGCATAGACTCGGTAGGCAATATGAACTCAACAAAAGTTATTGGAATTGGATATGGATTTCGCTGAGAATTTCGGTAACAGTACTGCTCCTCGGCATCAATGGTACACGCGAGAGAATCTAATCTTCCCAAAAATAAGGTTAGAGTCACGGGATCATTGCTAATCACTGAGACAACACAGCGCTGAGATTGCTGAAAGAAATTCAACGTTGCTACAGTGTTCTTTTGTTCAGCACATAAATTAGTGACAGAATAGACTTTCGAAAGCAAAATACACAGATAAAAACAATGACAGAATCGATTTTTGGAAGAATGGTACATTATGCACCGTTGCGAGGTTAGGCTGTTTTGGGGCATGGGAATCAATTTTTCCCGAGTGTAACGAATACCCCAAAACAGGCCGACGAGCGAGGTGCATATACTATTTTTTGGTATCAGGGCGACTAAACGCCAATTCTTTGATCGAGCCGGCAAGGAGCCGGCAAGAAAAATAGCCATTTAGTCGCACGGTGCCAAAACAAATTTTTGACTGTCGTTATTTTCTGGTTCACGCCCCTTCAACGGATTGCTGAATCAATATAAGGTAAGTGTACCCAACTTGCCCCCATTAAGCCATTTTCTCAATAACTTTAGCCCATCTCCATATTTTCCAACGTACTTTAGCTCATTTTAAAGCTTGTCTCAAGACCTTTAAAATGAGCTAAGATACGTCCAATTTGGATGAAGTGGAGCCGAGCTCTTTGAATTCTCCCAAAAGGTGATTTTTGAGAGTTTACAAAAGTGTGTACCCAACTTGCCCCCATCATTTAAAACAATGTAAATCGGCGATGAAGTGAATAAAATCGCTCTGATCCGTTTTGATCACCGTGCAGCGACATTTGTAGCTTTTAGCTGGCCCAAGACAATGTTTCCTACCTATTTTGACGCGATAAACACGTTCTGAGTGGCAAGAAAAGCCATACTGCACGCCTTTCCGAGATAACCATATGGGGGCATGTTGGGTACACTCCGATGTCGGCCTTCTTGATTCTCAAACCATCTTCGTGTTTTGTACATAAAATCGCTCCAAATCAAAGTTCTGCAAACCTGAAGGGCGGATTTTGAAGGTCTTGAGACAAGGAATCGAATGCGCTAAGGTACGTCAAGATTGGTTGAACTAAAAAAATTTGGCACTAGTTTTACTGAAGGCGATTCCCTTGGTGCTTTCTTAGCTAAGCAATCACGAAAAATGGAAAATTCAATTCAATTCTTTATTATCCAGCAATTTACAATTACATGAAGTAATAAAGTAACCTGCTGAAGGTACATGATGCACCTGTGCGCAGGACTGGATACCCTAAATCTAACATACAATTACACATATAAATAATGAGATTTCAACGGTAGATAAATAAAATAGATAGAAAATTATAAAAAAAAATCTAGAAAGCAGACAAATTTGTAGAAAATTATCTAGTCTGCAGATTATACACTTTACGGTCTTTGTAATTTGAAAATACAACATAGTACCAAGTTAAAGTCCTACTTTAGCACTTCTTACCCAATGTTTTAATAATTTCTTAACTACAACCTTTTTACTCTTTGATAATTTGATCTCTTTCGGCAATCTGTTGAAATATTCTATTGCTTTGTACTTCATGGCCTTCTTGCCTATTTCCAACTTAACTCTTGGTAGTCTCAGAGACTTATTCCTAGTAGAATTTTTATTACCATAGTATTCATCTCTCAACTTTGGGAAAGTATGCAATAATATATTCAGAATATATGTCTCATTAATATCCAATGGGCTATCAATTTGTCTTTTCATGCCAATCAATCGTAAAATTCTTTTCTGTAGTATCAATAGTGGATTTAAAGCATTACTATATGCACTACCCCAAGCAGTTATACCGTGTGTGGCAATACTATTGAATAGTCCATAATAAATCATAATGAGTGCCTTTTGATTGAGTACTCTTTTGAGTTTTGCGAAAACGAACAATAGGTATCTCAAACGTTTAACAGTTTTCATAATATGTTCTTTCCATTTTAGATTATTATCAATAATGACCCCTAAATATTTTGTGCTATCAACTCTATTGATCGGTTTTCCACCAATTTCAATGAAAAGTTTACTTGGTTTCATATCATTATAGTTACAAAAGCATATATATACTGTTTTCTGTACATTCAACACTAGTTCGTTAGTTTTAAGCCATAAGGCGATCTTGTTGAGAAAAGCGTTCATTCTGATTGCAGCATCGTTCCAATCAGTCCCACTACAGTAAACTACCGTATCATCTGCGTAAGATATAATATTGTTTCCAAAGAGATCAAGCAAATCATTAATATATATTATAAACAAAAGCGGCCCAAGTACAGTACCTTGTGGCACTCCAGTTTTTACTTTGATTCTATCACTCAATGTTCCATTCACTCTTACAAATTGCATTCTATTGTCTAGATAGCTTCTAAGTAGGTCTTGGGCTTTGCCCCTTATCCCGTAGTGTTCTAATTTTCTAAGGAGAATTGCGTGATTGACAGTATCGAAGGCCTTTGCAAGGTCAAGGAATGCTGCCAATACAGGCTTACTTTTATCAAGATTTTCGTATATGAACTCAGTGATCTCAGAAATTGCATCATTTGTACTTTTGTTGGCTCTAAAACCAAATTGAAGGTTAGAGATGATCTTATGTTTTTCTAGGAACTCTATTAAAATTTTAAATAATAATTTTTCAAAAATTTTGGCTATATTTGATATGAGCGATATGGGTCTGTAGTTATTTGCTGAACTTTTACTACCAGCTTTGTGTAAAGGGATGATCTCAGCTATTTTGAGGTGATCAGGCCATATACCATCTTCAACACTTTTATTAAATATTTCAGCTAATACAGGTGCTATTTCGTCACTGATTTTTTTCAGAACTGAAGCATGTATGCCATCAACCCCCCCTGCTTTATCTTTTAGACTCATAATCACATTCTTTACCTCTATTGAGTTGGTTGGGCGAAGAAAACAGCTTTTCTCTACTTTAGTGTTCTCTGGCATTTCAAAATTTTCATAAAGATCGCAATCATTGTTATTCGTAATTTTAGTAATTTTAGTACCAACATCACAAAAAAAATTATTCATATGATTAGCAATTTCTGAGTCATTTTGTAGCTCAGCTCCACTGTCATCTTCGATTTTGATTCTTGTTATTTCTTTCTTTTGAACTCCTATTTTATCCTTTACAAAACCCCAAAGCTTCTTACTATCACCTCTCATTTTCTCAACTTTGGATTTTTCATACATTAATTTTGCTTGCCTTATTATTTTGTCTAACTTGTTGGCATAATTCCGATACTTCTCCTTTAGCTCCGCATTCAATATATTCTTTTGCCATTCGACATACAAGGAATTTTTTATTTCACACGATCTAATTATCCCTTTTGTAATCCACGGCTTTCTAGGCCGACTAATTCTCTTACTAACGTTCATGTAGGAAGCTTTTACTATTAAACCCTTGATCTTATGAACTAACTGTTCAGTTGCAGTATTCACATCAATTATTGCGGTATCGCTCCAGTTGATATTTTTGCTCAAATTACCTAATAGCTTGAAATTGACTCGAGGAGTGTTATTTCTGTTCGTGGATTTTTTTTCAAGTTCCATGAAAATTTGAAGTAAAATTGGGTCGTGGTCAGTAATTTTCTCTTGAAGTTTATGTACTTCTGTTCTGAAAAACTTACATTTCCCAAATATGTTATCTATGCAAGTACCTCCACCCTTATCATTGTTTCTAGTAACTGACGTAATTAAAGGAATGTATTCTTTTTCAAAAAGATTGTTTAAAAACTCGTCCCCGTCATTATCCACATTGATGGTATCTATATTGAAGTCTCCTATGATGAAATGAGTTTCAGTCTTAATATTTTGTTGTAAAAAATCATTAAAAATTTCTATGAATCTTCTTTTTTCAATTGCATGACTACGATAAATACCACTTAGTAATATTTTGTTCCTATTTTTGGCTAAGAATTCAAGATTTACTACTTTCAGAATATCAAAATCCTTGATTTCACATTTCACCTCCAGATTCTTTTTTATGTATACGACTACACCATCAGATTTATTCAATCTGCTGTTATTGTAGAATATATTGTATTCATCAATTCTATGTAGACTAAGGCTTTCAATATTCCATGATTCTGTACATATAATCACTTCTGGTTTCACACACATCCTCTCAATCATTACTACTAAATTATCTAAATTTTTGTTCAGACTGCGAATATTGATGTGTAAAATATTCATACTCCCTGCATTTTTCAATTTTCTGTTCAGACTTTCAATATCTTGATATATCTTTCAATATCTTGAAAACTCACTTTATATTTTCTGGAGAACGCAGAAATGATCCGGGGTCGTTGAAAACTACGTATTTTCTCATATTTTAACATAACGAACGTAAAAAAAAATTGCGGGAAGGTCAACGAGCGCCCATTCCTGAGATCGGCATATGGGGGCAAGTTGGGTACAGAGGCAAGTTGGGTACACTTACCTTAATATTTTGTTCGACATTATGAAAACTACCCCCCATTAGAATTTTAGAACGATTCGTCTTGTTCTGCATGACTAATTGTAAGTTGATTTTTTCTGAGTTGAAATCCTGAATTTTCTCGTAAAAATGACTCAGAACTCGAAAATAATCAACTTTTTCAAAAAATCATAAAAATACCTCAGTATGTAATCAAAAAAATTACACTAAAATAGTGGAGAGAAAGAGTAGAGGTTGGACAAAATATTATCAAAATATCGTATAACTATGTTTATGGGCAATTTCGGAGCATTTAAGACAGAACCGTCACCAGGGGCGTCTGAAAAAAATCCCAAAAAATTTTTTCCTGTTGGTACCATGTTTAAAGAGTACGAAAAAATTTTTTGGAATTTTTTCGAAGCCCCCATGAGCCTGAGGGCCCATAAAAGATCCACCTGAGGCTCCTTTTTAGCCTATTTAGGAAAAATCATAGCTCCGACTAGACTCAATATTTTTGGACGTACTTGGGCGCATTTTCTTTCTGAAGACTGGCACTTTCAAGAAAAGAATTGTCCAAGAGCGATAATTGAGCCTAGCAACTTCTAGGAGCTATTTGCTGAGAGCACATTTTAGCGATTTTTGGGCCTCCTTCAAAGTAATCTAGCTCCCTTTAGACATAAGATAATTGACTTTTACGAGTGGTCATTTCAAAGGTCTCGAAAAAAGCTACAATTTGATCACTTGTAAAAGTTGATTATCGGACTTTTCATAGGAGTTACAGTCGTTACAAGTTGAGTAGTTTCGTGAGAATGCCAAACTTTGAGCTCAATTTAAAAAAATCGTTTTTTTCTTTGGAACCCGAGCCTGTGCGAATATGTTCTTCGATACAGATAATATCAATTAGAACAATAATGTGGGTGGGCCATTCGATTCTGGATTTTATTCAGCCAATTTAAAATACTCTTTTTTGACTTCTTGCTAAAAATGATCTCACCGGTGTGGCCCAAATATGCTTCCATCTTAACAAATGTGCAACAACCTGTGGAGAATCACTCTCCAACCCCCCCCCCCCCCGCCCACAAATATGTGTAAAATTTCGTGTGCGTTTGAGAAACGCGTAAGGAACGGAGTTCCGAAATTCGCCCCGATAAGATGTTTGGAAATGTCAATAAAGTCTAAAACTTTGATCGACTTGAAACTGAGATCCAGTCTTTTGAATGCTCATCATATATCGATACTGATAAAGATGCACACCAATAAGCCCTTGAATGATTGAGATAGTTTGCATAATTTTTTCAAGTAGGTATTAAGCACTATTATGTAAATAAAAGGACGAGTCACTCCTTGGCCCTGGGTGAGCTCTTTCGAAGGTTATGGCGGGGGACATCATTAAAAGCTTCTAAATTCGAATCTGAATCCTCACTACTTAATTAAGGTTCTCAGAGTGCATCAGAATTAATTGAATAAGAAGAGAATTTTTCGGGATTCATTGAGTCGTTGGATTCAAGAACCTTTTAGATATGGAAGCAATATCTTAATCATTCAGATTTCCAATCCTGCCCAGAGAAACACATAGATATCACTTTCATCATTGTATCACTGTCAACAACAATCAAATATAGTGCTGCATGCATTCAGACCGTAGCAGACGCGTGGTTGCTCAGCGCAAGCAGTATACCTGTATCGCAAAAGTGTCGCTTTTTTGTTGCATCATATGGCGGGTTGCATCGAATCTCCCCAGGTGAAAAGGGTTTGCATAGACTATGCATAGTGTTAAGCATAGACGAGTGTAAATTGATTGGGAAATCTAACAATGCACGGATGTCACGATTCTTTGGTGGTTCCACCCATCACTTAAGAGTGCTTCTCAGCTTTCGATAACAGTGATGAACGCCATCTTGCAATCGAACTAGTTTATTGTTATTTAATTAATCAACGAACCGACTCCAAGTGAATAGCGATGCAGCCCTACGCGTGGCAAGTTCTTCTGCAAAACAAGAAAAAAAAAATCATTCGGATTGGTGCGAAATTGAGCGAGTACTGTTGCAGCAAATTACTCAAGAACATCCCATCAGGAATTACAGAACAGTGATGTAGCAGATACCGAACTCTACACGATGTTCATTGAAAATGATCAACTATTAGGCAAGACACATCTCATGAGCTTCGGTTGCAATTTCGGCTATCGCCACGCATAGCTCGATTGGCAGTCCGTGGTAGGTGTTCTGTGATTGGCAGCTTGGCTAAAGCAAATCCAAATTCTGCATCGGGAGCTAGCTCTCTCCTTGCCGATCTCTTCCTCGATCTGCTTCCACTTCACTAAGCTGCTCATATCTCGTCCTGCAAAATACAATATAACACAAAGCATCAGATTTCTTCAAATGTGATACGAAAGCGTGGTTAGACTTTCATGATAACATGACAAATGGAGAGTTAAGTTCTGGGCCTGATTACTCGCACGTTGTGCTTTTGCGTTTTTATTAAAATGACTATCAAAACTGACAAAATGATCATGAGTTGACTCGATACGCGAGTACAGTGAGGCGCGTACTCTATCGAAATCCAACGCTGTACGCAACATATATAACATGGTTATTGAAGGTTATCTCGGTATATTTATTGGGAAAGAGATTGATTTTACAACAGGATCACTTATCTATTTCTCGGGTATTGAGATAATTCGATGAAATTTTCATAGCCGATGGTACAATTCTTGACGCAAATTCTCCCATCAAAACAAATTATTGCAGCGTCCAAATGTAGCAAAATTTTTCTCGTCTCGAGGATCAGACAGACTATAGTCTGTTTGTTTACAAGACAACTATCACCTTGCTTCAGCTCAGTCTGCTTGGTCCTCGAGACGAGAAAAATTCTGCTACATTTGGACGCTGCAATAATTCGTTTTGATGGGAGAATTTGCGGCAAGAATTGTACCACCGGCTGTGAAAATTTCATCGAATCATCTCAAGTACCCGAGAGTTAGATGAGTAATCCTGTTGTCAAATCAATCTCTTTTCCAATAAATATACCGAGATAACCTTCAATAACCATGCTATGCATCTTGCGTATCAAGTCAACTCATGAAGCATTTTGTCAGTTTTGATAGTTATTTTGATAAAAACGCAAAACCACACCGTGCGTGGTTTAGGCCCAGAATTTAACTCTCCATTTGTCATGTTATCATGAAAGTCTAACCACGCTTTCGTATCACATTTGAAGAAATCTGATGCTTTGGGTTATATTGTATTTTTCAGGGCGAGATATGAGCAGCTTAGTGAAGTGGAAGCAGATCGAGGAAGAGATCGGCAAGGAGAGAGCTAGCTCCCGATGCAGAATTTGGATTTGCTTTAGCCAAGCTGCCAATCACAGAACACCTACCACGGACTGCCAATCGAGCTATGCGTGACGATAGCCGAAATTGCAACCGAAGCTCATGAGATGTGTCTTGCCTAATAGTTGATCATTTTCAATGAACATCGTGTAGAGTTCGGTATCTGCTACATCACTGTTCTGTAATTCCTGATGGGATGTTCTTGAGTAATTTGCTGCAACAGTACTCGCTCAATTTTGCACCAATCCGAATGATTTTTTTTTCTTGTTTTGCAGAAGAACTTGCCACGCGTAGGGCTGCATCGCTATTCACTTGGAGTCGGTTCGTTGATTAATTAAATAACAATAAACTAGTTCGATTGCAAGATGGCGTTCATCACTGTTATCGAAAGCTGAGAAGCACTCTTAAGTGATGGGTGGAACCACCAAAGAATCGTGACATTCGTGCATTGTTAGATTTTCCAATCAATTTAAACTCGTCTATGCATAACACTATGCATAGCTATTAGGGTGGGCCGAAAAATGACTTTTTTTGAGAATCGATACGGGCTAGTGCGCAAAAGTTAGGTTTCTATATGTAGATGTGAAAAAAATTTTGCTGGGCGCTGAGAAATGAGATTTTAGGTTCGAGCAAGAGCCATCAAGCTTTTATCAAAATTAACGTAGATTTAAATAGGAATGTGCCTAATTCGGCACTTTTTTCTTCCTAACTTTGCTTGTATTTCTGGTGCATCTGAACATTTTTGAACGTACTGTAGGTCATTTTAAAGCTTGTTTCAAAACCTACAAAATGAGCTAAAGTACGTCCAATTCCGACTAATTCAAGCCAATCTATCTCAACTTTCCCAAAAAGTGATCATTATTAAAAATCCCAAAAATGGGGCGATTCTCCCTTCAAACTTTGCTTGTATTTCTGGTGCATCTGAACATTTTTCAACGTACTTTAGTTCATTTTGAAGCTTGTTCCAAAACCTACAAAATGAGCTAAAGTACGTCCAATTTCGATCAACCCGAGCCAATCTATCTCAACTTTTCCATTTCGAGTTTTGAAAGGAGTGAGGCGGGAGGGGGAAGTCGCTTATTTTCGGATTTTTCAAAACTAATCACTTTTTAGAAAAATTGAGATAGATTGGCTCGGGTTGATCGAAATTGGACGTACTTTAGCTCATTTTGTAGGTTTTGGAACAAGCTTCAAAATGAACTAAAGTACGTTGAAAAATGTTCAGATGCACCAGAAATACAAGCAAAGTTTGAAGGGAGAATCGCCCCATTTTTGGGATTTTTAATCATGATCACTTTTTGGGAAAGTTGAGATAGATTGGCTTGGATTAGTTGAAATTGGACGTACTTAAGCTCATTTTGTAGGTTTTAAAACAAGCTTTAAAATGACCTAAAGTACGTTCAAAAATGTTCAGATGCACCAGAAATACAAGCAAAGTTAGGAAGAAAAAAGTGCCGAATTAGGCACATTCCTATTTAAATCTACGTTAATTTTGATAAAAGCTTGATGGCTCTTGCTCGAACTTAAAATCTCATTTCTCAGCGCCCAGCAAAATTTTTTTCACATCTACATATAGAAACCTAACTTTTGCGCACTAGCCCGTATCGATTCTCAAAAAAAGTCATTTTTCGGCCCACCCTAATAGCTATGCATAACATAGACCATGCATAGATCATGCATAGTAATATGCATAAGCCATGCATAGTCTATGCAAAGTCTATGCATAGGCTATGCAAACCCTTTTCACCTGGGGGTCAGCTGATCGCGCGCGATTTTACTCCTCAGACGAGCGTAAAGGAACTCCGTTCCAAAACTTCCAGAGGCAAGCCTCAAGCCAGAAGCGAGCTGGAGGTTCAATCCGTCAGGTCCAAAATGAGCATTATTTCGTCTAATTTTGGGCAGGCGAGCGAGGTCTCGATTCTCCGTGTTTCTGCTCACAATCGAGACGAGTGGCTGATTCAAACATGTTTTTTCGACTCAACATGACTATCTAAACACGATTCCGGGGTCAATTTGTGCCTAGGATGTCATCCAATCCTTAAACAGCGTTAAACTCCGTAATAACAGGTTTTGCTCCTCTACTGCAAAATTACGATATATCAGAGCCTCGTTAACCACGAAATCGTGTTTAGATGGTCATTTTGAGTCGGAAGAATATGCTTGAATCCCCATTCTAGCCACTCGTCTCATTTGTGAGCAGAAATACGGGGAATCGAGCCCTCGCTCGCCTACCCCAAATTAGACGAAATAATGCCCACTTTGGACCTGATGGTTTGAACCTCCAGCTCGCATCTGGCTTAGGGCTCGCCTCTGAGAGTTTTTACACATATTGAGGGGTTCTTGGGGGAGTAATTCGACCCAAGTTGGTGCACAATAACTCAGATGGAAGCATATGCGATCCATGCCTATGTTGGCATTTTAAGCAAAAAGTTAAAAAAGAGTATTTTAAATTGGCTCAATGAAATTGAGAATTGAATGGCTCACTCAGATCATTGTTCTAATTGAAAGTATCTGTATCGAAGAACATATTCGCGGAGGCTCGGGTTCCAAAGAAGAAACCGATTTTTTTAAATTGAGCTCAAAGTTTGGAATTTTCACGAAACTGCTCAACTTGTAACGACTGTAACTCCTATGAAAAGTCCGACAATCAACTCTTACAAGTGGTCAAATTGTGGCTTTTCTCAAGACCTTTAAAATGATTACTAGTAAAAGTCGATTATCTCATGTCTAAAGGGAGCTAGATTACTTTGAAGGAGGCCCAAAAGTCGCTCAAATGTGCTCTCAGCAAATAGCCCCTAGAAGCTGCTAGGCTCAATTATCGTTTTTGGACAATTTTTTTCTTGAAAGTACCAGTCTTAAGGAAGAAAATGCGCTCAAGTACGTCAAAAAATATTGAGTCTAGTCGGAGTTACGATTTTTCCAACATAGGCTAAAAAGGGGCCTCAAATAGATCTTTCATGGGCCCTCAGGTCCATGGGGGGCTTTGAAAGAATCCCAAAAAATTTTTTTCGTACTATTTAAACATGGTACTAACAGAAAAAAAATCCTTTGGGATTCTTTCCAGACCCCCTGGTGATGGCTCTGGCTGAAATGCTCCGAAATGGCCCGTATGTATGTCTAGTTTTAGAAGAAAAATTTCGACTATAACGACTTTACCTATCACTGATTTGATGTATATTCATCCAAGCTACAATTATAATTCCAAAAAATCAACATTGTTCGAGATCAGGGGTATTTTTATGAGAAAATTCAGAATTTTGAACCGAAAAATGAAGCTAGTTCTACGTAACTTGACGAATCAGACTGAAAGTTGTTATGGAGGGAGTTTTCATGATTTCGAACGAAATTTCACAAGAGCTTAGCGATCCGTTGAAGGGAGCGTGATCCAAGAAAAAGAATGGATGAAAAAATTTTCTCCAAAACACCGACCATGCCATCGTTAACATCTCGAGAACATGTCCTCAAAAACTATTTTCCTGCTCTCCACGATTTTTTAGCCCAGACTCACTTCAAAATTAGGATTGCACCTGCCCTTGGCAAACAGGATCAATGTGATTCTCACAGATAATAGCCTGTGGATCCTGCGAAATGATCTCAAAAAAGCTTAAAATTGCGCTGAGAGAAATTTGAAAACGAGAAATGTGATGCGAGAAGTCATAGCTTGTTGCCTCCAAAAAAACTCTTGATAATGGTCACACCACGTGGAATAGCACCTCGGATATTCTCACGCAAACTCGTCAACTGGAAACCAGTTTTCGGGGCGACTCCTCGGACCAGCCTTGCATTTGTTTACCCTTGCCAGATTCTCATTCTCAGATGCTAACCAGGGCTTCGTCTCACACAGTAGCTCCGATCTATTGTCTAGTTGCTACTTCATGACAGATCAATTTTGATACACACTCAATACAGGCTCGCGGGTGAGTTCATGGATACCACTGAGCATACCAAGACTGCTTGAATTTGAAATTGACTCGGACGATGCCGAGTCGCTCGTGCGATCAGTCAGAATAATAAACGAGCATTGGCGCTACACGGCTCACGAAGAGTCTGTTCGGTGTCCCGAGGCCAGCCGTCATCGCTCGATGGGCACAGCATCGGTTGAGTTTCAATCGACGATCGCGTCTCTCGCATATATACACAAACGAACGCGTTGGCACGAGTTTTAAAGAGACAGCGGGAGTCGGGCGCTTGGAAAATTCAGCGCGGGCTCTTCATTATTTTGAATCGCCGAGCGTGAACATTGGCCAGATTGGCGTTCCTCCTCGTGTTTGCACACTTCCGCGCGCTCAGTGGTAGAGATACACGTTGGAATTCCGTTTGCCCTCTCGAGTTTATCGATTTGGTGCGCCACCACCCCCTCAGCCCTGGCCCGACGATGGCTGCTCCCTTTGTTATTCGGAAGCGCGCCAACTGATGCCGTTCCGCTCTATTTCCCGCCGCGTGGACCAGAACACATGCCCTCGCTCGTGTTCCTCTACTATACATAAACGAGCCCCGACGGAGCGCAGGGAATTCGACAAAACTTGCACCAGGCCAGAGAAGGCCTTTTTGCTGCTGTACGTGACATTCAAGCCCATCTCCGTGCGAGTTTGGGCGTAAATAGTATATTATGTACCCGAGTGCCGCAATCGCGGAATTTCCATGACGAGGGCTGCAAACTTGTTTGCAGCCCGAGTCATGGAAAGCCGCGATTGCGGCACGAGGTACATACATTTTTTTATAGTCGTCCAGCTACAATCTAGCACGTTGCGAGCCGTTTACGCGGCCGTCAAGGCCGCGTAGACGGCCGTAATGTGCTAGATTGTAGCTGGGCGACTATAAAAGTGCTTTTCTCCCAACTCGAGAGGTTTTCTGTTTCGCCCTTCCCATTTCGTTCGCACATTGAAAAGCCCGGTGGATGCGAGATATACCCCCCCCCCCCAGGATATAACTTGCCGTGAATCGGAATGGAACGCACTTGCGAAACTCTCTGGGTTCCATTTTTTAGTCATGAGGTGGTGAGCGTTGTATGAATTGAGTGGCATCCATGAAAACTACTAAAATCATTGAATTCACCAAGATTGCGATATTTTCCGACCGTCCTCCCCCCTCCCTCGTCTCGGCCACCACCCACGCCGATTACTATTCGCTTGGATATCGATTGATGAATCGCGCAACCTTTCCATCATAGAACATCGAGCCGTCTTGCTTACAATTATGAATATTCATCGACTCGTTTCGGCGTGTGAGATTCTGATTTTACACAAGATTGTGGAAACTCGTGGCTATTGATTTATTATTCCAATACGAAGTTCAAAAAGGCCTTTCAGAAACGCGTTACGCAGTTGATAGTCGCACGAATGATGATTTACAATCTGATCAATGACCCGAGCCTCCACTACCCGATACCTGTGCTACTTATATACTGACAGATGGAATGACCGACTCCCTCTCCTTAACCATAGTTTGATTCTCACTCTAATAGCTGCGAAGATCATTGCCACCAGAGGTTCTTGACGCGCCCCCGCGCTCTCACAGTGCTTATTTCCAAAAACTTTCGTGAAGCTCCCCGCCCCCCCCCCCCTCCAACTCTTTTCACTCGAAGTAATTTATGGTCTTGAGTAGTGTTCCCACTTAATCTTCTAACATTACGCATCATTTCTTCGCAACAATTTACCATATTCAAAGATTTTCTATCAGCGTTCAAGTGATTTTCCTAGTTGCAGCATGCACAACACCAACGGCTGAAAATCTCACTAGATGCTCGTCAATGCTTCAAATTCCACCCAAACTTTCAAATCCGAGGCTTAGAGTACGATCATCTGATGATTTTGAATCTCTTAGTAATTTAAAGAATACGGGTGACTGGTCATCAAAAAGATTCAATATTATCATAACTGTCACAATAAGCAAATTTCTAGAGGCTGCTGCACCACTGCTGGAGCACGCCACGCCGTGCGATGGAATCGATCTTTCAGAAAGCAAAGAACCTGACACACGAATGTGATCCGGATTTGATGAGATTTTGTAGGCAGCCCAAGACTGCATGGATTCCATTCGCAGCCTCGTTCTTCAATTTTCCAAGTGCTGGGGTGTGAGCGAAGCTTCTCCGCGACTCCGGGAAAGAGGATTGTTCGAGAGCGATGAGCTTGTGCAGTCTTGCGAAAGCTTCTTTGAAGCCAAACTCTTTGGGTGTCGCATGAACAAAGCGTGGACCAACGAAGCCGCTCCAAATTTGTTAAGGTATAATCCCCGCACGTCTGCGAGAGCCTCGTCATTGTTGAGTCCAAATGGCGAATAATGGATCCGAGAAAGTAGAACGCTCCGCTCTGCGCGCACTAGTGTAGATTGGTGCCGCAGTTTTTGAGCTTGCTGATTCCGGAATTCACCTAGAAGATCTTGGTACCAATATATCTCTTTGACAAATACGTGATGACTCATTCTCTTCATGAAATTCTCTGTTGCTTCGACATGGAATCCACCAGTGAGCACCAAAAGCGACTGATTTGTTGAAATCGGTCTTGAGGAAAATTTTGAAGACACACAGGATAGTTAACGATCATTCTCAAGGACGTTAAACCCGGAAATTATCAATGATGCCCTAATTTCGTCAAGAAATTGTTTGTGAGTTTACAAGATTTCTAGTATGTGTCGCTATTCTCGTCAACTCTTCGAACCTGCTTTCTAGATGCAAAAGCATGTACTTCTGAGGCATCTGTGGTGGCCCTGATCCAAGCTTAGAAAAGATTCGATCACATCTTTTTCTATGCATGTATTCCTCAGCTTCCCGATGCCGAGGTAAGTTTCTCAAATTTCGGCCAACATAACGTCGAAAACTGACAATCATATTTCAAAATTAGAAATCTAAGAACTTTCGCGGGTCCCACCGGTGAGACCCGCGAAAATTTCTATCGTGCAACGGGGGATCTAGCGAATGATCAAACTACAAGAATTAGTGATCCTAAGATGTGATCTTTAGCTTTCATGGAGCATTTGTTGATTTCTCGATACCGTTCAGCTAATTCGCGAGCATGGCCTGAATTGGAAGCTTTTGCCTCGTAAGAACCACGGATTGCGATTGTGATCCACGCGAGTATGATTTTCTATCCTCGTTAATCCACGAGACACAGTTGCTTATTCGAGATCTTCTTCAACTCCTGTGGATACAAAAAGTTCCTCATACGCGGAGAGATAAAATAGATTGAGAAGAGAGGAAGTGCAATTGCAATGTCAACCATTTACTTGGTTTGCCTCATGGTTATTTTTCGTCTAAATTTCTGATAACTTGGCTCTACCTCACTGAAACCACGCGTACTTGGGTTCATTTTGTAACTTTTGACGTGAGCTCTCGAATAAGCTAAGATACGTTGTGAAATATTCAAACGGACTTGATATATTCACTATGCACTTGCTGTTTTTGTGTTATTCATCGCCGTTCCCACGAAAATTGAGTTTTTATGGCGTAGCTCGAACCAATCAAGTCCGATCCCTCAACTGGCCTGTACGCATGTTCTTGGCATCGTCTATAGTGAGTAAAAACCGCTACAGAAGCCATTGGATGTGTCTACGTTGTTTGGTGCACGCTAGAGCCCGAGCAAAAACGGGTCCCACCCGCGGGACCCGTCGCACACAAAAGAGGACGCGCGGGTCCCACCCGTGGGACCCGTCGCAGCGAACGTGTTAATTAAAAGATCAGGAGATTTTACATCGAGATAGCTCTCGAAAGAATATATTAGCTATCTCGAGCTATCTCAATCCCCTATAGGGGATTCTCCACTTTTACGAGTAATACATAGAACGACTGTTGAAGTTTGTAAGATCGTTTACGCGCGATTTTCCGCTCGTGGGCATTCTGGAGTATTCCATTGGACACACACGTTTATCAATGGAGTCATTTCCGACGTTCATTGTCACTTCTTTCCGATGCTTAGTTTCGTTTCTCCAATTTGTGTCAACATAACTTCAAAACCCGAAAATGATATGTAGAGTGTAGCCTAACTCAAATAACCCCTTTTCCCGCCTGTTCAATGGCCTAAAATGGTGGAAAAAATAATCCCCAGTGTCATTGGTGATCTCCAAAGCGATCAACTATCATCAAGGATGGAATAAAATCTAAATCACCGATTACTTGCACCTCGAAAGAAACAAAGAAATGAAGAAGATAAGTCATAATGACGTTCACGTGACATTATTTGCGCTTGTTTATTTATCATGAAAATAGTCAAAACTTCATTTTCAAAACACAAGTCTATTACGAACATCGATCAATTTTTCGAATTAGGTCATCAAAGAGACGGAAAATAGGTAATTCCGGAATTAGATTTTCTCTGCATCATTCCCAGTTTTTGAGGTTATATTGAACGCAAATCGGAAAAACCAAGCTCACAATCCGAAAGGTGAGACAAAAATACGTCAATAATGATTCTCCCCTCTTTGCCCACGAGCACAAGATCGCAGCCGAACGACCGTACATCGTTTGAGGATTCGTGAAAATGGGAAACCCCTATCTTGAAAGCGGTATTTTGATGTAAAATATCCTGATCTTTTTGTTAAAAAACATTGTGAAACATCAATTTTTGATGTCATTCTGCCCAAAATTTAAGAAACCATCCCCGCTACCAGAGAGCTGAGGAAAATACATTAAACATAGTGTAAACTAATTTTTCCTGAGCGCGGTCTATGGCATCTATAGACGGCTCAAAAGCGCATGTTTTCGCATCTCAAAAGTAGTCTGGGAAAGTTGACGTAAATCACCCCATACTGAGATATAGAAAGGACAAATTCAGATTCAAGATGTCCAATTGTAGTCAGGGAATATATCATTCTCGTTCACCAGGAAAGTTAACAGATCACAGATTTAGAATTTATTAGCAATTCTAGATTTGTTACGTGAGATGTAAATCTACCATAAGTTGATGGCCAAAGTGTGAGAGAAGCTCCAGGTAATAGTGTTACATTGATTCGAGTTCTTTGATACCATTGAGCAATGGGTTTCAAAACGCGACAAACCCAATTTAGACGAGATTAATTGATAACAAATAAATGGTACAATGAATTGCATGATTTTCGAATGCAGTTGCACCTCTTCCGATAATGGCTGAGAATTCTAGTGCTATGTTTTTGATCAATCGAATATGAAGTCCAAGCGCTCATTCACGATGAAAAATATTCCCATGAGGTCATCTATTGTATCTGCTCAATTTCTTGGACGAAAGCTTAGTTAATCCAGTGAAGGTGACAAATTTCCGAAGGTTCAAGGAGAAAGAACAAATGAAAGTTTTCTCAACTGGGATAGAGAGGCTACTCATTACACCGCTCTCTCAATAGTTTGAGTTTTCCAGCTCCGTTTGGGCATTTCTAGCACTGGCAAAGATCAATGAGTGAAAAAAGTTCAGAGACTCGTTTCGTCAGGGAACCTTTTCATCCGTGCTCTCGCTTCTCAAAAATTTGATTTTACTCGAGTTTTTACCGTAATCTCACGAGTCTTCGTATCTTTAATGCATCTCGCGACCTTTCTAGTCACATAAAATTTCTCATGAATAATTTCAACGTCTGCTAGTGATTTACGAATATTTACACTCAGCAGGCTGCATGATGTATAGGAATCCACGACGGAAATCTCTTTCGTGTCCCCAGATGAAATAACGAAATGCACGAAGCACTCGTATTGTTTGCGAGCGCGGCAACGAGTTTGGGCGCAATAGCATTGTCGTCAAGTGGTAGTTGGGAGTCGAATGAATTTGCGAGTGCCCACTGGAATATGTATTGGCGGGAGAGTCGCATTAACGGGCACGAGGGTCGGGGCAGATGCGCGTTTGGCAGTCAGCAACGGCAGCGCGGTGGTGGCGGCTCATGCATTAGAGAGGCTCTGCCGGCGAAACTTTACGGCCCATCAAAGTAAATTTGATTCGCGAGGCGGGGTTGCGCGAAACAACGCGGCGCGCAATCCGCATTACACAGCAAGCGGCAACGCGTATACTCGTGTCTGGGGTCCGAGTGCACGGCCAGAGTCAACTCTCGTGCAGCATTGATAAGACGCTCCCTCTCATCCCTTCCGCTCGGGAAGCTCCTATCTCGCAGCGCCCGGAAACCACGTATCGGGGATTAAAGAGCAGCAGCGGAGCTCGTTAGTCGTTGGCAACGAATCAACTCGGGCATCCCCGGCACTAGAGCAGCGGTGCGGTTTGCGTTCGGTTCGTGGATAGCATCGCTCGGTCATTCCCTTTGCCATGTTCCGATGTGGCTCCCGATACGACGCACCCAGAGGCAAATGCGACGAGTCCCGCTCAAACTTGCTCCGGAATCGTGCAAGCGATGGTCGAGACGAGCCGTGCTCCCGAGCGGACGACGACGGGAACCTTGCCGATGGGGTCGCAGTGGAGACCTCAACCACCACGCCACGCGTCGGCATCGCGCGTCGTGAATTAGCAACTCGCCCCGGTTGTGATCCCGATGCGCCGATCTGTCAGTTCATTGCAAGTGAGCGAACATCAGGCCCAGACGGATCGTAACTCGCTCGATCCGAGCGAGCAACCGCCGCCGCCGTACACAGAACAGCTCATCTGCACGTCGCCACACGCCAAGTTCACCGTTCGATAGCCCAAGTGGCCGCGCCTCACTAAAATATCCGCCACGTCAAACCACTCAAGTCCGTCCTCCGGATGTGTTGCTGTCTCGATCAGGTGCTCCACTTGCCCAAGTTTGAAGTTGATGTCTGGCTGAGCCCAAATAGATACCCGACAACTAGACATTCGAAGCCTCTCACTGCTTGATACCAGCTACACCGATGAACTTAGAGGGTCGCCTACATTTTGCATTATCGCTGGCGTGGATCTACTCGCTTCTGTCACTTTGATGAGGGCGTTCTTAAATTCGATCTCTCTGTATCTTGAGCGGTATCGATCAAATATTCAATCAACATTATCTCATCCCGATTCATGAGGAGCGTTTCCGAAAACTCCCGACGAAACTGACCTCTCTAAACCTCTCTGTCTGCATATCTGATGAAGTGACGCTTGCAAACTCAGTTTTGAAAACATTTTGGTGGCCCAAAATCAATTTGCGTGCGATCGATGTGCGCAAATTTTCACTCTAATAGGAACTCTGTATCAGACACTAGTATGGATACCTCTCATAGCCAAACCCGTGGTTGTATGGAGGGTGGGGGTTGCGCAAGTTGCATCGAGTGCAAGCTTTTTGTATCTATTCGAGCGTGTTTCAGAGGTGTTACACGAGTCATTTCAAATCTAGCCTGTTTCCACGGTCAACCGCACACGTGTGGAAGTGAACCAATCTGAAGCTCATCAGAATTGATGATCTTCCTAAGATTGTTGGCTAAGGGCCTTACCGTACTCGGAATCTATCAAGAGTCTCGGGGTCCATATATCCTCAAAGTTAGACTGGCCCACCCAGGTCAATTACATAATTCGTCGTGTCCATGGTGCTTTATATGCACTACGATGGTATTGTGGTGCCCTGTCCCACTCACTACGGTTGAAACTTGTGCAGAGTCTTGCACTACCACACCTCGATTACGCTGCCCCAGTGATTCATCACATGCGAAAATTCCTTGATGTAAAACTTCAAAGCCTCATGAATAGCTGCATTGCATTCACATATTTCACTGTACCGCATCTCACTTGGCTGGCTTTCTACCAAGTGTAGACGCCTCTATATTTAATCGGTTGCCTAGCTTTCAAAATTCTCTGTACAGGAGAACCCTTTCTATCGCAATCCCTCTTTGAACTCGAGTACACTGACGCCCCCCCCTCCCTACTCGACATGGTATCCTGATGACGTCCTGGAGTACAAAACCCCCTGGACTGAAACATGGAGACAATCTTTCACGATCTTTGCATCAGAACTGATGAACTCCCTGCCTCAATTTACCCTAAGTCTTGACTCACTCTCTGAGTTCAAAACGATCCTCGTCAATTACCTTATGGATGGAGACATGACAGATTGTCTTGAGAAAGCTCATACCCTAGACTTCTCCCTATTCCCGCTGCCCTGGTGAACTTACTCTTGTTTTGAATTCATAAATATTAAGTCACGTGACGACTGTTCGGTGTCCGGAATCACTAGATTTCTCCCTAAGATGGTAGCCCAACCCTTTAGAAATGCCCCTAGAACGGTGGTAACCTGACCTGACTCGATTTTTCTCTAGAGAGAAATATCCCTAGATTTCACTTACCTAACCTGACCCAAAAAGTGCGCGTAGCGTGGCCATTATTTACCCTTTTCCCCTGAATTTTTTCTTTAAAATTTTCCTAGGGTCTATTTTACCTGTTTTATTTCATCCGTCCTATTTTACATGTTTTATGGATTTCTTACCTCTTTTGATGATTGTAACGACTTTATTTCATAACTCGACTATCGCGGTTTTTTTTTGTTTTTAGATTTCTTACCATTTTGGATTTTGTTCGTTTCATTTGACATGTTTTGTTTTACCTGTTCGATACTACCCTTTTTGATGTTTGTAACGAATTTATTTTATAATTTTGTTGTCACCGTTTTATTAGTTTTTGGATTTCTTAGTCCTTCCAAGTGTTTCATTTCATAAAACTGTCACAAGTCTGTTCGTTGTACCCTTGCCGTGTTATCATGTTTTCGCACCATATTCCCCTTTTGAAGCTCCCGCTCACCTTTTTTTGTATGGCATCAGGCGCAGGAATACGGGCTACTGCAATGTTTCCAGGCGTTTTGTGAGTACCGCTGTCTTTGTCTAACTCGAATTGATGTGTGAGTTTCCGTTGAAAATCTGTCCGTTAAATTGAACCTTTGCTTCAAGCCATCATTGAATTCGCACCATTTTCTACTCTTGCTCACCACGCATAGGTATTATGATGTCACAAGTGCAGAAAACGGATTGATCCAACGATGGAAGCTTGGGTCCTTCCGTTTCTGTCCGTGGATACGATGTGATGGATGAAAGAATGGATGATGATGATGATGATGAAAAAAGAAAATGGAAAGAAACGAAGGAAAAGTAGGGAAGGAAATGAGATGGTAGGGATGGAGAGAATGGAATGAAATATGAAATAGAAATGAGATGAAACATGCAATGAATGACGAAATATAGTCTGGTCCCCACAGGACCTTTTGTATATCCGTTGGCCTACAGCGAGATGAATATTTTAAAAAATAGTATGGAAAATTACAAGAATTTATCAAAAAAGGTGGGCACCGTAGGTGTGGGAGAAGCTGAACAATGAATTTATAAAATAATTAATTTGTAAGCAGTACATGACTGTCGACCTGCAGTGCTCACCCTATTTTCATTTGAAAGCTTATGGAGCATATATTGGAGAGCAAACTAGGTGGGCACTCTGGGTATGGTCAGTATCGCCGAATCGAGGGGTCAAAGGTCGAAATTCTGCCCAAAAATGATGGAAATTGCGAATTTTACCGTTTAACTCGAAACTGATGGCATATGTCGAAATTTTACAAGAATACTCTTTTGTTCATTTTTCTGCGACTGTTAAATTAGTACTCATGTGTTTTTTCAATCGCACCGTTTCTGAGATAATCACGATAGAACGTGCGGATGACATACATCCCACCCGCTCTCATGCTTATAACTCGAGGGGGTTTCGTTAAATCAATAATTTGGATCAATACTTTTTTGTTCGTCTTTGTTAGGACGTCAAAGAAGTACCAGGCTATTTTTTCCTCAGAATCGCGCTGTTTCTGAGATATTCGCGATGGAGCACACAGCGGGGCCAAGGTGATCTTGAATAATTCGCCTTCGCGTGAATTTGGAACCAATTGACATATGCGCAGATGCAGGAGGTTGTTCTCATCTGTCCAAAAGTCTTCTGTTTGCGCATGTTTCGATTGGTTGCGAATTCACGTAATGGCAAATTATCCAAGAACTTCCTGGACCCACTGTGGAGCGTGCGGAGGACATGCATCCCAGCGATACCACTGATAACTCAAAAGGAGGGTATGCCGGATCAATATCTTAGATGAATTCTGTTTTAATCATCGTTTCGTAATCTTATTCGTTTCTACAAAAGCATTATTACTGTGATATTGTGGATAGAAATCGTGAGAAATTTTGGTTCGGATGCAACTTCCAGATAAACCAGCAATAATTAAGACGTTGAAAAGCCTTCAGTGGGCTTGAGAGCAACACTAAATAACGAAGAAAAGGAATTAGCAAACAAGTTGCAATCTGAAATTCCATAGATTGAGCCAACTAAGTTCTTGGAAAACCATGCAGTAATTTTAGCGAATATCTCAGAAACAGCGCGATTCTGAGGAAAAACAGCTTGATACTTATTTTACGGCCTAAAAAAGATGAATAAAAAAGTATTGCTGCAAAATATTGATTTAACGAAACCCCCTCGAGTTATTAGCACCACAGCGGGTGGGACACATGCCCTCCGCACGCTCCATCGCGAATATCTCAGAAACGGCGCGGTTCCGAGGAAAAACAGCCCGATACTCATTTGACGGCCTATAAAAGATGAACAAAAAAGTATTGATGCAAAATATTGATTTAACGAAACACTCTCGAGTTATAAGCCTGAGAGTGGGTGGGATGTTTGTCATCCGCACGTTCTATCGTAATTATCTTAGAAACGGTGCGATTCTGAGAAAAACACATGAGTATTGATACAACGGTCGCAAAAAAATGAATAAAAGGGTATTCTTGTAAAATTTCGACAAATGCCATCAGTTTCGAGTCAAACGGTAAAATTCGCAATTTCCATCATATTTCGTCAGAATTTCGATCTTTGACCCCTCGATTCGGCAATACTGACCATACTCAGAGTGCCCACCTAGTTTGCTCTCGAATATATGCTCCATAACCTTTCAAATGAACATAGGGTGGGCACTGTAGGTCGACAGTCATGTACTGCTTACAAATTAATTATTTAATAAATTCATTGCTCAGCTTCTCCCACACCTACTACGCCCACCTTTTTTGATAAATTCTTGTAATTTTTCATACAATTTTCCGAAATATTCATCTCGCTGTAGGCCAACGGACATACAAAATGTCCTGCGAAGACCGGACTAATAGTATGTGATGTGTGGAATGGATAGATAATTGTGATGTAATGGAATGAATGATTGCCTCACCCTCCTACTTGGATGTGAATTCGGACGCAACCTCTGCACCCGAAGGCGGCTCACCTGCTTGCAAGAATTCGCCTTCAAGGGGATGTCGGAGTCCTATCAATATTGTACACTTACCGACATGGTCGAGTTTTCGGATTTCTCGATGAATTTTTGAGATATCAAAAATCTAACAAGTAACGCCGATTTTATGAGTCAAACAGAATCGGCGTTACTTAGTAGAATCCCGATATCTCGAAAATTCATCGGGAAATCCGAAAACTCGACAATGTCGGTATTCGGTATCCTCTTAAGTAAGCGATCATCGGCGGATTTATGATGAAGTGATGAGGTGGTGAGAATGATGTAGAAAAAAGATAATGCCATTCCATTCTTCATGTTCCGGAGATTTCTTGAAAATTATCATTCTTACCCATGCGGTCAAATTTGTGTGCATACCTAAAATAAAATTTCGATTTCGTTCGCTTGACTGCTTGGATCTCCTTGGTCCAAAATAACTCTACTTGGGCTCATTCTGTAGCCTTCCTAAAGCTCTTCTAGAGCTACGTGGTATTTCTTCCGCGCAGCTCACTAGATTCTGGAATAATAAAACTAAAGCCTTGTAGAATTCATAAAAATCGAGTCACCACGCAAACCTCCGTAAGTCTGGCGGAATTCGATGGATTTAGATACTCTGCAAGGCATCCTAAAGTGAAAGTCAAGAGCTCCAGGATCCATTTTCAAAAATTTTCCGAGCTCCCCGCGTAGAAATTGAAAATATTGGCGACATGTCGCCGAGCTATCGCGAATTCCCATTTGCGACAGCTCTGCGATAGGTCGGCGATAGGTCGGCGACATGTCGCCAATATGATTTTGCGACAGCTCGCCGACATATCGCCAAACCTGTATTTGCGACATGTCGCAAATTCGTCGACAAAATTTTTCAAAAATTCGAAATTTTATTCGATTTTGTGATTTTTCATGGAACGGGAATCGATCACAAGGAATCTGAGATTGAAATTATGGGCTTGATGGTACTTTTATTTAATTAAAAATAGGCTCTTGGTGTACAAATTCATCTTTACATATCTTTTGACTTCTTGTTTAAGAAATTCCAACGTTTTACGTTCATAAGCACATTCACAAGGTCCAAATAATTAGAAAAATTTGATCGCAGTAGAATAGCGCGTATGATACATTATTACAAATTCGTAAGAAAACTCGCTCAACACTCTGATCGTCGGGCTAAAATCACTTGATCTTATAATTTTTTGTGACACAGTACAGATATTCACTTCTCATTTTGGTGAAAATGATCAAGCTGATGAGTTTTGAAGCCGCATCTCGAAATCCGCAACACATTGCTCACTCGAGATGCCACGTCGTCGGGCCTCCCCATCGGAGCAAAGACGCTTCCGAGACGTCTGCGACTACTTATTGCAAGGCTGATGTAGGTGGACACATCAACCCCATGGCTGACTCTTTGTCTCGTGGAAAACAGACGGCCAAACTTTGACGGGCGAGACTCGATAAGGCATGCTTCCGCGATGATCATCCGGCGTAGCAGAACTCGCAGAACCCAATGCCATCCGTAGTTTTTCTGAAAAAATCACGCACACGCATTAGAAATGCAGCTTCTATTCTTGATACAGGTGGATGGTGATCAGGAAAAGCGAGATACAAGAGGCACATTTTCAAGATTTGAAAAGTAAACACTGCGTGCAATAAGGCGAGGTTATGACGGTCGACTGCACGTGAAAATTCATCGAAACTTAATTATATCGGTCAGAAATACTTATCTGATTTATTGAGATTAGCCTCCGCATCCTCGGAAAGCACCTTCTGCGATAAAGCTGCTCAGCAATACAATAACTATCCCAAACGCCAAATGTCAGAGAAGATTGAGGCAGAAACGAGTTGTCTGTATACTTTTCAATTCACCGGTACGAAGTGAGAGCAAGACGATCGATCAATATTATTCAGATTCGGGTAATGTAAACAACAATAAATTCACACAACCGGGCTTTTCTGTCGATCTTCTCTGACATTTGGCGTTTGGGATAATTATTGTATTGCTGAGCAGCTTTATCGCAGAAGGTGCTTTCCGAGGATGCGGAGGCTAATCTCAATAAATCAGATAAGTATTTCTGACCGATATAATTAAGTTTCGATGAATTTTCACGTGCAGTCGACCGTCATAACCTCGCCTTATTGCACGCAGTGTTTACTTTTCAAATCTTGAAAATGTGCCTCTTATATCTCGCTTTTCCTGATCACCATCCACCTGTATCAAGAATAGAAGCTGCATTTCTAATGCGTGTGCGTGATTTTTTCAGAAAAACTACGGATGGCATTGGGTTCTGCGAGTTCTGCTACGCCGGATGATCATCGCGGAAGCATGCCTTATCGAGTCTCGCCCGTCAAAGTTTGGCCGTCTGTTTTCCACGAGACAAAGAGTCAGCCATGGGGTTGATGTGTCCACCTACATCAGCCTTGCAATAAGTAGTCGCAGACGTCTCGGAAGCGTCTTTGCTCCGATGGGGAGGCCCGACGACGTGGCATCTCGAGTGAGCAATGTGTTGCGGATTTCGAGATGCGGCTTCAAAACTCATCAGCTTGATCATTTTCACCAAAATGAGAAGTGAATATCTGTGCTGTGTCACAAAAAATTATAAGATCAAGTGATTTTAGCCCGACGATCAGAGTGTTGAGCGAGTTTTCTTACGAATTTGTAATAATGTATCATACGCGCTATTCTACTGCGATCAAATTTTTCTAATTATTTGGACCTTGTGAATGTGCTTATGAACGTAAAACGTTGGAATTTCTTAAACAAGAAGTCAAAAGATATGTAAAGATGAATTTGTACACCAAGAGCCTATTTTTAATTAAATAAAAGTACCATCAAGCCCATAATTTCAATCTCAGATTCCTTGTGATCGATTCCCGTTCCATGAAAAATCACAAAATCGAATAAAATTTCGAATTTTTGAAAAATTTTGTCGACGAATTTGCGACATGTCGCAAATACAGGTTTGGCGATATGTCGGCGAGCTGTCGCAAAATCATATTGGCGACATGTCGCCGACCTATCGCCGACCTATCGCAGAGCTGTCGCAAATGGGAATTCGCGATAGCTCGGCGACATGTCGCCAATATTTTCAATTTCTACGCGGGTCATTCCTGATCCGAACTATGACTGTTTTGGTAAGGGAAGATTTTTCTCGAAGAAGAGTCCAAAAAACCACGGAAGATGAAGAAATCGAGCTGCCGGTGGTATTCCTCTGAGTTTTTTCAAGTTTTTCCGTGTTGTTGATGAGAGGAACCAAGATCAGTGCTTATACCACTGGAAAAATGAGCCATCCATAATTTCTCAATGACTGGTCCTTTCTTCGAGGAAAACTTCCTTTACAATAATAGTTACAGCCGCAACAGGAATCATCTGAAATGATTCCAAAGAACGGATTTTGAAGCTGTTGATCTTTACTTTGAGATGCTTTTTGAATCATCTGAATTCACAATATCCGCCAGACTTGCGGAGGTTCGCGTAGGGACCTGATTTTATCAAATCCCACAGGGCTTTAAATTTATTCTGCAAGAATCTATTGAACCGCCCGGGAAATATACCGAATAGTTCTTGAAGTGCTTGAAAAAAGCTACAAAATAAGCCTAAGCAGAGCTATTTTGGATCAAGAAGATCATATGAACAAATTAAAGGAATATATACAATACATTGTCATATTAAGTAATAGTTGCAATTTGGAGGGAATTTTTAATTTATTTCAAATCAAACACTCATTTTGAGAAATAATGCGATTCGACTATTCCAACTCCCTCCAAAGACTCTTAAGCATAGCGAGCGCAAGCGAGCGGAGCAATTCTGCTAGTTTCACATTATTTTCAATATTGTATATTCCTATCTCCATTAGTTTAGTATTTTGATATTGCACTACGCGCGCCACAACTGCCTAGTTCAACTTCTGTCACCGTACCTGCAAATATCAACATACTTTTCTGTACTTCTCTTGTATCAATAATCGCTTACAATAAAATGTATCTGCTTGGATTATTCCTGAAGGGTCTCATGAGGTTATACCCGCAGACTCCATTGAAATTCATTCCAATCAATCCATGTACATTAGGCGTCCGCTATTTTCCAAATTTTTTTTAAAGACTCCTCCACCCCCTAGAGGGCTTCCCTATGATTGGAAATGGAGGGAACGCTTCGGAGTGTAAGCAAAATGAATTCCCTCATCCCCCTCTCCCTGTGGAGCTATTTTCAATAATTTTCAGGCGAAATATTTCTTTAGTTATTGATTTTTCCCACGCATGCACGTAGTCGATTGCCCCCAAAAGTACTTTCAATCGATAGCTGACAAAATTTCCTTCAAAATGACCCTCTTATACAGTTGATTTGATGCATCACAACCTGAGTCGTGATTGTCTTCGAAAAGTGAAACAGTTCAAAGAGTCAAATCCATGAGCTCAGGAATAGCAGACCACCACTGTTCGTCGCACAGATTTGACACCATAAATTTTTTTTCACTTTTCGAAACCACTGACAACCCTGGATGAGATGCTTCCAATCGACTTCATCCCGAGGTCATTTTGAAGGATCTCTTTGTCACTTATCGATTGAAAATACCTTCAGGGGCAATCCACTTCGCCCGTGCGCAGAAAGGCCGATAACTTGGGGGAGGGGGGACTGCTTGAAGATCACAAAAAATGGCTTCACAAGGGGTGTTAGGTTAGCTCTACGAGATCGGGCAATGAGAGCGTAAGTTAACATATACGACGGGGGGAATCTCTCTCTTGTACCAATTGAACGGAGGAAATGTACTGTTGCTTCAGTTCAATAGTCATTTCGGAAAGTTCACTATATTACTTTCTTCCAAGTTCAACGTAAATCCCACATACCTATTGAGATTGTGAAAAGTATCAGAGACAAGTGGTTCGTCAGATTTTTGAGCGATTGTGTGTCAACCGTCTGCGTATTGTCTAGAGATCGTTACAACGCTGGTCACTGGCAAAGTGCGTCGTAGCGATACTCGGATAATGGCCCACATCCTCTTTACTGTTCATTACGGGGGTCGTGCGTACGGTTCCTCTGTTTCGCGAAAAGTGCGCCGACATCGCCGCAACAGATGCAGCTCGGCCCTCCGCTCTCTCGGCGCCGAGTCCGAATTATTTCATCATATAGCTACTCGTGTCGAATGAACTGGGGTTTTCCGGTTATCCAGCGCTCTCTCTGCATTGAATCAAGTGACACAGACTCGCCGCCGCTCGGCTCGGCAGCCAGGGATCCCTCGATGAAAATCTCAGTGCGTGATCCTAGTAAGATTGACTCTGCCCTTACAGCAATCGACCGTGGTCAGCCAGAGCAGCCACCAAGCGTCTCGCAAGCAACACTCGAGCACCTCGCGCAGCCAAAGGAAAGCCAGGCCGAGGCTGCTCGTGTGTAATGGCATTGTTCCTGCACGGGCTGGGAAATTAGAGCGAGTGCGGGTGTAGGTCAGCGAAAAAAGCTTGGGAAGAGGAACAGTCTGATGGAGTAATGCTAGAGCCCAACTCGCAGCGGGCCTGGAATTTCACAAAGCATATGTAAATGCCGGCAGCGCGCAACTCCGCGGAGCGGAACTCGCCACGACGTGCCTCTAATTTATGCCCTCCCGCGCAAATCCGCTCTGCTGCTGCTGCTGCTGCATTGCGCTCGTCTCAGTCGTGGCGCCGAGCATTACTCCGCACCGCAGTCGGGCATTTTTCATACGTGCTTGCATCGCCTGGCTGCCCAGCGACTCGTACGCACAGACCACTCGACAAAAATTATACCCACCACTCCGGAAACGTCCCCGTGAATCTTACTCGGACCAATTCTCACCCATCAAAACGCCGCGATCGCTCGAGAAAGACTCGTGCTCTGCCGCAGTCCTCCTGGTTGATGCCCCTCACGGTTCACAGGCGTACGCGCACCAAGAATGAAAACAACTTGGTCTATTGTCTCATCGTGGTCGTTCACTCTTGCTGAGAAGATATTTACTAGAATATCTCACGCGCAATTCTAAATGCAAAATCTCAAATGCCTTCATCCGAGGGTTATTCTTCTCATCGCCTTCAGGTATTTTGATATTCAAGACGAGTACTCGCGATTCTCAAACTTGTGTGGCTCCGTAATTGGATGTATATTGCACACATATTCAAGCTCAATACAAGACTTAAGTGCAAGGGTGACGCTTATAACGATTATTGAGAGGGTGTGGAATATTATCCAAGTTTTGTCCTACGGAAAAAAGTTTATCAAAATAGGCCCACGCATAAGAGTCGTGAAATCGATAAGAATCGACGTGGTGCAATCGTTCGCCAAGTCCTATCCTAGAAGCCGTCGTCAACATCATCATCGTATCTCACCCTCCTCGAGATGTACATACCTCGACCTACTATCGTGGAAGTTGACTGGGGTAAATCAGCATAGGGGTAATTCATATTTCGACACAGACGCTCTTTGGCGGATTGTCCACCGAGGAAACCAATCATGCAGCATCTGGACTATGAAATGTGCCGTTTCGTGGTATTCCGGGTGACCTCCGACCGTGCAGAATTTTCGAAAGGGAGACGACTGCGATTTAATGAGAAGAACCATGCATCTGATGTAAATAAACTATCTGATTGTTCTCATGTGTGAAGAAGTTTTGTTGAGTCCCGGCACACGCAATGTCATGAAATCATTTGTGTCAGAAAATGGCAAATTCCTAACTCGTGCATGTCCCGAAGAATCTAAGAATGCTGTCAACGCAAAGTTATCCGATGCCCAAATACCAACTGACTATTTTCGTAAGTGGACGCGATCCATGAATATTGCTATTCTCACTCGGTGTCACGAAATTATAGGAGAGTCATGTGATGACTTCAAAAAACTCTGGTTTCAAAATTCCACGTGCTCGGAAGTAAGTGAAAATACCACAAAGGAGTACATTTTATGCGTACAGATGTTGTAAGACTGGTTCTCAACTTGGCTACCAAAGCTGCCAGAGAGAGTTTTCAAATATCCCGGTCAACTCATCCCAGACAACTGCCACGATATCCTCGATCTATTTGGTGAGGCTCTGACGCTTTCCTGGCCGGGACATATGAACAAGCCTCAACGACGTTAAATTATGTGCTCTAATAGATCCAGCTGACCACAGTTACTACATCAGCCGATCAGGTACGAATGAGAAATACATGGCGAAGAATTTCGAAATGATTTCTAGTTGGGCGCAGCTACTGGAGAAAACCTGTGAGCCGCAAGTTTCAGGCTATGGTACAGGCTACGGGTACGGTGTAATTAGTGACGTTCGCACTCCAGTCAGACGCACCAGCATGAGACTCCTGCAAACTTGGATCGGTTTGGTGGACTTCGGGGCTAATTTGGGAGCGTGAACTGTTGGGCAGGGCCAGTGGTCGTGTGGATTGACTATTCGGAAGCCGGAGCAGGTGCCGATACTGGAGTCTACCTCTCAGCCTATGCCACGGCTCCACGGCTAGTCGGACGTGGTACATGAACAGCCACGCAAGAGCAGTCTCATTTTCTCGCGTAATACACGAGCACCGTCCAAACTGCATCCGTACCCGCTCTGCCGTGCTCTCAGAACAGACGGACGCGTGACCCTCTTCAAAGTCGCGGCGGACTCGCGCTTGTCAACTCGCGACGCGCATATCGTATCCGTGTCCGTCTGCCCACGTACTTAGCTATCCGCGTTGCTTGTTCACACCCCCGAGGCTCGGTCAGTCTGTTCACCGTGCACGACGCTGCGGAAAGCCGAGCTCGTATGCAGAGACAGGCGTGCTTATACAGCCTCGAATGAGAAAAATGCCGAGCTCGACACTTGGCACTCGCTTCAACTTCGAGCGCAACCGATGAATCGGCGATCGCTTCTACTGTTGGTCCATTTGAGCAGCACGTTCTCTCGCGTCGATTAATTCGGGTGGTGGCGCAGCCTCGACTGTATGATTCTGTCCGGGCTATCGAGCAGGGGTCTTGGGAGGACCTTTCTTCAAGAAACTTCAGAATCAAGTTCCAAATTCTTCGGAAAGTGTCCAGTTGCTTCCTTGTAATCCTGTACCCCGAAGAAAGACTCTTCCTTTCGATCACTCATCATCTGCGTTGCACGTAGCCCCGCACCTCAATGTTCTAGAACCGTGTGAAGTAACTTGTGATTTTTCTCGTTTGTTTCAGGTGCGTATCAAGCTCTGCAGCTGAGCTTTTGTCAACGAGGCTGATGAATGTAGAATGTGAGTTATCCCGGTGCTCCGACCCCGTGGAAGAGTCTTGAACACCTTCGGCGGGGTAGTTCTGTTTCCCTCCGGTCTACCATCGTCTACTCGGACGCAAGAGTTTGTAGCAAATACCAGTGGAGCGAAATCCTACCCGGCTCAAAATCTCCGAGGGATAAGAGATCGTGGCATCGCAAAGGGAATGTCACTGCCGAGCCACTTGAATGCCGTGAGATGGAAGAAGATCTACGAACGCTTCAATATCCATCTGCAGAGCGTATTTTCCGATGGATTAACCGGATCTCAAGCGGGAATCGCCGAAGCTTGAAATCGGCTATTGAATTCCGCTGCATTAGCCGCCCGGGCGAGCAGCGGCTTTGAGCATGTTAACATTAAAGTTTGCTGCGAATCCGGATCGGAAGTGGTCGGGAGCTCGCTGCATTTTCTGAATATTCCTCTCCGAGATTCAAACCACTTTGATGAGCTGGCCGTGCAGCCATTTCGCTCGGGGTTACTTTTGAGCGATTCGCGAATGAAACATTTTGCGCTGCCCGAGCTGAGCGACAGCGATGAGCAGCTTCGAGCTCCGGACGATTAATTTAATCACTTTGAAGTGACCAAAGGAATTGACACGTCTATCTCTCTCGAGCCAGAAGCCTCATATCCGCTGTTTGCCGGGCGCGTATATCCTGGCTGCTCGTAATCGAACTGGGCCGCTAATGACCAAACACGTGCGTCGTCGGGATATTCGACTACTGGCGATCAGTCGGGCCAATCCGTGGGTGGCCGTCGGATTCGATCGGGGGGAGCAGTGTGCAGAGCTACCCCCCGGTCGACCAGTCGCATTGGCTGAATAATCGCGTCAGCGAATGTTCCAGCGGAGCGCGTGTCGCATTTAATTGACGCCCCACTCGCTTTGTCAATACGCCGTTCTAATATTGCGGTGGAGGCATGAACTGTCGTGGAGCTTTTGTTTGCTCATTTGGCCACCGTGTCGCTCGATTAACACCCAGCGAATTTTGATCGGATTCGGAGTGGCGAGTTTCCCCCTTGAATTTTGAAAGCTCGGCGTGACCCTGCGGCGCAAATTCAGCAGTGCGGAACTTTGCAAAGCTCTTGTAGCCCTAGCGAGGTTAGTTATGATTCCCCAAAACGTTGACACCTCAAGACTTGAATTATTACACAAATCGTACCCTCGTCTATATTGCAGAAGATGTTTGAGGCTAGGTGAGTGGCTTACAATAAACTCACGATTGTCGCAGCACCTCTGACTCGAAGTCGAAAGGGGAGTTGGAAGCGCACAGCCGTTCGAGGAATGAAGATAATTCTATATAAGTGCTCAGTCGATCACCGTTCAATGATGAACTTGTGCGAAAATTGTAATGAGCGACCGAGGATCACAAGTCGCATAACACAAGTCTGCCATGCCGATGAAAGGCCAAATATGATCAAATTTTCATGCTAATGAGATCGTCAGAAACACGAAATTCGACTCCAGCCTGGTCAAGTGGAATCATTCCCCGACCCTCACTTGCAATCGCTGTGATGAGGCTCTGACTCACGGTCTCCGTTTCGGAATTCTTCTTGATGGAAATGATCCACTCATTCCTTCGAGAATCAGAATCGCTCTTCAGGCATCGCAATTCCCCTCAATTTGAACTGAGCAAAAGTGTAATGCGGGCGATGGAGGGCCAATAGCCAACGCTTCTCTACGAAATCGGCTGTGAGAACGTGATGGAGAATCGCAGAAACACCTCATTCGTCTCGCGTCGCGGGTGTGAAAAGCAAACAACGGTCCGACGAGTATAATCCACAATTGACCAGACTCTCCGCGGCGATAGTCCAAATATTTACTCATTCCGATTCGACTCTCGAGCTGTCTCGAAGCTCAACAAGAGAATGAAATCATTCACTCGCTCGGCAAATTTAGCGAGTGCACAAAGGATTGGGGCAGCAGCGTTCGGGTGAAAAGCACTCTGCCGAGCAAATCGACGACCTTGACGCAAAACAGAAGCCTCGGCTTGGTGCTTCTTGCCTCCACTTCGACCAACACAAGCCAGAGAGCAGAGTGACTCTCGCTTTCATCCGCGCGCTGAACAAGATGCTCGGATTGACACGCGGATCCCGAAAACCCACGATTCTGCGCCCCGACCGACGCGCGACGGCCTATAAATAACGATTACTTGCGGGCAACTTTGTACGACGACCGATTGCTTATGGCCAATTCATCTTTGCGCGTGAATCTTCGCTCTGCGAATCGACGGCGTACCGCGCGAGATTCACTTTCTTCGTATCATACCCAGGTCGAGTGTTTTACGGTCCGTGTTTGTCGATGATTGGCCGTTCTGTTCGAGTTGACATCGGAAAGAACGTTGCTGTCAATCGTGAAGTATCATTCTCGATTCCATCTACGAGTTAGCCGACAAAAAAGTACGTCACCGATTCAGATGATATACCATCCTCGAGCATCGATCTGAATATTGGATCTCTTGGATATCAACTTAATTGAGCGGTATGCAGATTGCGATCGAGACACATGTTTTAGTATCGGAAACAATCTGCGTTCGATTCCGCGATTGTGATGAAAAATCCCTTCGCGCGACGACAAGCGAATACCGAAATCTATTGTGTATGAATTAATTTTTGTGTATATGAATCGCTCAAACGCAATGAGATAACCTGCAGCGACTCGTACGCCCCAGCCACGGCCCTCTTGAGCAATTCAGTATGGAGTGGCCCAAAAGTCTGTCAAGCTTGTTGATTCATTGAGTCATGCTCTTACTCAACATTCCGTAATCTTGTGGGAGCCGTGCCGGCAAACGTTACAATTCTTATCTGTCTGAATTGCGAAAGGTGCAATCGGAATTCCCGTGACTCATGACCTCAAATCACGCGTGTATTGCAGTCAAAAGAGCAAGCCTTGAGCATATACGCGCACGGCAAACTATGTCCCGAACTATGGCTTCAAACGCAATGGGCTGACTGGACATCAATTATAAAAACGAAATGGAGTGATGAGTGTGGCTACAAAGTACCACATACCATCATAATAAGTTCAACTTCTACATTGAACAGCCGGGCCTCAAAAAATCGTTGGCGGCCTGACAGGTCTTTCGACTCAACTATCGGATCTTCTTTGGGACGCAGTGCATTTTTATACTGCGCCCAACGATATCAGTTTTGTCTCGTGGCTTACAAATGAGGCGCTATTGCCAAACTCACTGTTGTTTTGGGCTCAAATAATTGTATACGATTCAATTACTTCACATCCAGTGTACGAGAATGAAATGCGAGAGTAAACCATTGCGGCGACAAACCAAGTTCCAATTGATTTATTCGATATCCTCGCGGGAAAGGTGCCAAATTAAAGAGTTTCAAGAGAGCGTAAGATATGACGTGGCTTCTGACGCATCCCGGTAAATTTACAGCTCAAACTTCGTGCGGAAAGAACTCTTTCGTTCGATTTCCTATTTATGAATAACGTTACGTGAAACCTAGTTTGATTATACCGGCATTCAAATATTATATCAAAATCCCAGTTTGATTCACCATTGCAGGTGATGTGAAAAAATGGTATGTCGAATCCTCTGCAAGCCGAGACGATTCGAATGGAGACACTCGGTGAGGCTTTTTTAGAATCTGTATGATTTTCGGCGAAATCGCTCCGCGCGTGGGCAATTTTCTTCTGGGAAATCCAGTATGCGCCGGGGAATATAGAAACAGCATGTTTCCTGTTGAAGCAGGAGAGCGTGCTTTCCTGAGAACGCGTTATTTCGAGGACATCGTGATTTCGCGAGTGGGCTTATTTGCCTGGGGAAACTCTTAATGGACCGGCGCCAAATGGTGATTTCGAGCTGAGCTTGGTCGGCAAAAGGCGGGTATTAGATACTCTCTGCTATCAAGTTCCTAGAGGAACAAAAGCGAGCCTTTTCCGCGTGCTCTTCGAATAATCAGATGCGAGGCCGGTAACTCCTCGTCCGTAGTCACAGACAATCATCTGGACATTGCCCAGCTCGAAAATCTATGAGCACGACCGCGTTCTTGCGAGGTTTCCTTGCGTGAAATTACAGAGACAGTATATGCCCACCTCGAGTCAAACTGACAAGGGGAGTCCGGAGTCTCCGGGTCCTGAAATCTCACCAAAATTTTTTCACAGTTTTGTACCACCTAGAATATGAAGAATCTAAAGCAACTCCGTCAAATGGGCCTTCTGTTCTAAGCTACAGCCAGAAACGTCAACATTGCTAGTATATCTATATATATCAGTTTTTATCATGGGCCTATATGGGCAATGCTAATGTCATAGGCTGTAACTTCGCACAGAGGGCCCATTTGACGGAGTTACTCTGGATTCGTCATATTCTAAGTGGTACGAAACTGTAAAAAAATTTTGGTGAGATTTCAGGACCCGGAGACTCCGGACTCCCCTTGTGAGTGGCGGGCCTCCCTTTTTGAGACGTTTGCTTTCGAAATTTGCTCTTGCGAACGTGAATCCAGAAGATCCATTTTCAAAGGGATTGAATCGTGCTTACAGTCTGGCCTTGCCCAGCAACAACTGAGTTGAGGTTATTCGGACAAGTCCTCTAGCTCCGCACCGAAGGCAAAATAGTACCAATAGTGGAGTAAGTATCTTTTAGGAGTAACCAGCTAAACTCGTCCGCATTCTCCAATTTTAAGCTCAAATGATAGGTGGCACATCCAATAATCAATATTGATAAGAATTATTGTTCAAAAGTTGGAATAAGGCGTAGATAAACAATAAAAACATGCATTTTTCCGACAATGATTCGGTTTTTCCAGTGTAAGTCGGAAAGCATTGGTTTTTCGGGAAAACTTGTAACGAGGTGATTTGTAGATCTCTAAACGATCTACAAAATTAAATCCGGTACTTTTTCCCGTAAAATGCATCCTTCTGGAGTTATTCTTGAACAAGGTTATAATCGAATTTGTTGAGATAAATTCACTAAAACTATTCATAACGGGTTCAAATCATTTTCCTAGGTAATTAAGTCAAATTTAAAGGGAAAAGATCTCCTGATATTCTTTCTCAAGTTTGATCGATTTCGAGTAACGAAAAAAGCAAATTTCGCGACTTCCAACCCCCAATGCGGTGCTTTCATGACAGCACTGACTTGAAAGTCGCGAAATCTGCTTTTTTAATGACTCGAAAACGATCAAACTTTGGAAAAAATACCAGGAGACCTTATCTTTTTAAAATTGACTAATTCAGCGAAGAGAAATAATTTGAAGCCTTATCTATAAACAATTCTAGCGGATTTATTTAAACAAATTCGGCTATAATTTAGATCAAGAATGACTCCAAAAGGATGCATTTTACGGGAAAAAATGTACAAATCAACCCTGTAGATCGTTTGAAGATCTACAAACTATCTTTCTACAAATTTCCCCGAAAAACCAATATTTTACGACTTCAAATGGAAAAGCCGAAAAAAGTTCGGAAAAAAGAATTTTTTATTATTCATTTATGCCTTCCTCCAATTTTTGAAAAATAATACTCATTAATATTGATTAATGGATGTGCCACCTATCATTTGAGCCCAAAATTGGAGGGTTCGGAAGAGTTTTGCCGGTTAGTGAACGAATTCAGGAGCTTACTTACTCGACTACAAGAGGTTTCGCGGGTCTCATGAGTGTCGTCGGGGTTATCGACTGGAGTCGACTTCCACTATCGATTCAAGACAACAGAATGAACAAACCGGCCTGATTACACGGCATTCTGATGGAGTGGGTTCCGAGGCGAACCCATCTCATTGAATCGTCGTCAGCCTTACAAGGTTCATCAACCATTGTGATATCACTGAATACCAGGTCGCACTCTGTGCAGTGGCGTGCCCATACAGACGTCTTGCTGAACCCTTCCAATTTGCTATCATTCGATCCGAAAGAATGCGCGTCCCGCTGACAGCGATTGGGAGGGCTGTCGGTGACGCCACGCGACTGACTGAGTCACAGTGCCATTTTTGGCCGACCATGCGTGAAATTGCAAATTCCGACTCCATCCGTAATCCGAGGACAGCTCCATCGTCGTCACTTCGGCGTCCGCTCGTGGAAAGCGACAACGAGCACTGCCTTGGATAATTCTGACGAACCAACGAGCAGTGCTCCATGGAGCAGCAACACGCGCGAAGCTCGACGCTCAGTTCTCATCATTCTACATGTTACTCGAATACGCGCTCGCAGGATTTGACAATCGCGTCAGAATCGAGCCTACCCGATATTGCGAATTCGTGTCACGCTCGTATTGTCCAGGATGCGATACACACGGCGTCGGAGTCCGAGAATCGAGAGGCGCGGCCCGAGGCCTTTGATTGTCTTATTTATAGCCCCTATAACTTCGTCTTCTCCAGATACCGACCCCACTGCAGACGTGGTTTGTACAATGGCAGACAATGCGATTCTTTGTGATTCGAATAGCACCGATTGAAATTGCTAGTCGTATCTGATGTGGAAATGACGTATTCTGAGCTTCGCCGCTAGACATAATTGCTTTGTAAACCACGTTGCTTTCATACACGCACGTACATCCACCAGCCGATGTAACCTTATTCCCCAACGATTCTGCACGATTCCCCGCGTTTTTGAGCAGGTATAATTGTAAGTCCGGCCGCCTGAGAGAATATTCGAAGTGAGACGAGTGTCTATGGCAGTCACACCTATTTCTTTGAAATCTTATTGGATTCTGAAGCATTACTGTAGATATGCGTGTCAGAACGTCTCCGCGATGAAGTTGAAACCAAAATTGCGTTTGTTCACCGATATCTGCAACTGATGTGAGGTAAGAATACCCAATTTGCCTCTGTACCCAACTTGCCCCCAAATGCTGATCTCAGAAATGGGCACTCGTGGACCTTGCCGCATATTTTTTTACGTATGTTATGTTAAAATATAAGAAATTACGTAGTTTGCATCGACCCCAGATCATTTCTGCATTCTCCAAAAAATATAAAGTGAGTTTTCTATTTTTCGTGATTGCTTAGCTAAGAAAGCACCGAGGGAGTCGAGTTCACTGGAACCGGTGCAAATTTATTTTTATTCGACCAATCTCAACGTACCTTAAGGGACCGTCCATAAACTACGTATGTGGCCAAGGGGGGAGGGGGGGGTCAAAAATTTAATTTAAAAAAACTACGTTCGGCTACGGAGGGAGGGGGGAGTCATCGGCTTTACTACGTAGCTTCATATTTTTAAATTGCGTGCGTAAAAATGGCTCTCGGTACATGATTTCAATACTCATCGGTCAGATAAATTTTGATTAGATGTAATATAATAATAATCTATGAAGCCACACAGCCGATGGTTGTATATGTAAAACATGCACGTCAGATGTTCATTCGTTCACGTCATTGTTCACATTTGCTGAGGGCTCGTGTGTAAGTACCGCGGGAGGTTCCGAACTGGTGAATCGTTTTCATACTTGAGCTTGGCTCAATTGTGTATCCTTCATCAAGTATTACCTATGTTTTCCAAATTTATTTCCTAAAATCTTTTGACTTCGAATTCGAATGTCCCTCCATAAGGCAGATAAACCCTCTAATACGTCTGACAAGACGAATCATGCCCGAATCAGGGAGAAGGTAAATGATCCAATTATAATCACAAAGGATATTTTAAAGCAGTCGTGCTACTCCAACTCAAGATATTTTGAAAAATAAAATAGTTTCCAGGATCTTTGGTTCTTTTCGATGGAATAGAACTTTTATTATTTTTAGAAAAGCTACGTACTTTTTTGGGGGGAGGGGGGTCAAATTGGCCAAAAAGCTACGATTTGCTACGGGGGGAGGGGAGGGGTGAGAAATAATTAAAATCGGTCTACGTCATAGAGATATCTCTATGGTCTACGTAGTTTATGGACGGCCCCTTTGCGCATTTGATTTCTTGTCACAAGACCTTGAAAATCCGCTCTTCAAAGTTGCAAAACTTTGATTTGGAGCGATTTCATGTACAGAACATGGAATTGACTCAAGAAATGAGAAGGCCGACATCGGAGTGGACCCAACATGCCCCCATATGGTTATCTCGGAAAGGCGTGGAGTATTGCTCCTTCTACCTTTCAGAACGTGTTTGTCACGTCAAAATGAGTCGGAAACAGTGTTTTGGGCGAGCTAAAAGCTACAAATGTGGCTGCACGGTGATTAAAACGGATCAAAGCGATTTTATGCCCTTTATCGCCGATTTACATTGTTTTAAATGATGGGGGCAAGTTGGGTACACACTTTTGTAAACTCCAAAAATCACATTTTGGGAGAATTAAAACAGTTTGGCTCCAGTTGGTCCAAATTGAATGTACTCTAACTCATTATGAAGGCCTTGAGACAAGCTTTAAAATGGATTCAGGTACTTGGAAAATATTTAGATGGGTCAGAGTTATTAAGAAAATGCCTTAATGGGGGCAAGTTGGGTACACCTACCTTATTTGATTATGAGTGAATTTGAATCGTCAAACCTGCATCCCAAGCTGCAGTCAGCCGAAGAATCTCAAACGAGTCGGAGTTTTTGAGCTCTCAGGATGAATTTCTCGATATTCATTATATATTATCTTGGTCCGGGTGGACCTTGACGGATGAAAATCAACCCTTAGAACGACATCTGAATCGTTAAAAACCCCCATAGCGGTTACGGATACATCTCCGGGTGAAATCATAAGTGTGCGCAAACAATCATATCAGAGCTTGCAAGCTCACGATTTTTGGCGAATCCCATTCGCCGTCAAATCTTTGACGAACGCTTATCAGGGACTGCTTGTCACTCAAACCTCGCGGATTCTGAAAATTGTGCGCGAGGATGTTCTCTGTGGCTGTTTGCTGCATTGGGCAAGGGTGTCATTTCGCTGTGTGCTTTCCTGCCTTTTCAGGCCTAAATCAGTCGATTCACGAATGAGATTTGTCCAGCAAAGCAATTTAATACGCGATTTTGAGCATTTTCGAATTTGAAGTCCGAAAAATCACTGGCAGACGAGTCTCGTGGAAGTGGACCCATCAGTGCCACCACTCGCACCTCGCGTACGGTTTTCAGTCTCGATTTGGACCCTTCTGGGGGTGCTCAGGGGCAATGGTTCCTTGAAATGCGCCTTGCCAACTCCAATGAGAAGTATATATAGAGGTATATTGATCAGAGCCTCCACTGGATCGGCCGCGCGCTCGGCGCACATAATCGATAGCGTCGCTGCGATTAATTCGAATCACGCTCGCAAGGTCCGGTACAACGATGAAAGCGAGCTAGCAATGGTGATAGTAATTTACAGGAACAAATTACTCGCGCACGCGGCAGAAGAGTTGACGAGCTCGTTGGCGCAAGCACTTCTTGCTATGCGCGTATTCCTTTTTCGGGCTGCGGCCTCCGCCGCCGGCTTTTATTGTCGGTCGACACGTAACTCGGCGTCGGCTGCGTGCGCTATTCATAGGCCTCTGCAGAGCTTGATGCATTCGCGCGAGGTGAGGGAACACGGGAGACGCGAGCGGCCTTAATGAGACCGCAATAATAAGCATGTGAGAGTCTGATGCAGCGAGTTGGCTGCGAGACGCATGGATTTCGTTCGCGCAGAGCTACGACCCCGAGCTCTCAAGGTCCGCGACTCGCGAACAGCTGCGTTGACTCGGCCTCTACTGCATCCATCGTCGGAGTCCAGGCCGGATTTACCACTTTGGTCCTAAAATTTCCACGATCGGTCAAAATTATCAGCTGAGCTTATGATATCAGTTTGGTCTGCTGATCGTTCCACAATCACACGAAACGCCCGATAGGTAACTCTAAATTCACCAGTTCTACACGAGTTGGAGCCGCAGAAGTTTGATTCCGTTAAAGTGGTATGATTTTCCTGGAATTTCAGTCGAAAAGACGGAGTAGCTGACCCCTCATCTTGAGTCATTAGACTTGTAGAAAATTATTGAAACAATTTTTGGGTCCGTTCCTGGTAAGAGGCAATGTGCTCCAATGAAATCCAGCGTACTAAATTCAAATTGGGAAGCATAGCTGTCGTCTCGGATCATCATAATCTCTCATAACCCAATCAATTTTTTCCCCGGTTCCTTGAAAAATTTTCATTTTTTATGAGGACTGCCTCATCTCAGGAAAACTACTAACTGAATAGATCGCATGTCGATCCAGCACCCTATACAGCCCGATGACTACTACCACTGCACCAACACAAATGAGCTCGAAATCAATTGCCGTGCCACGAGACAAGTCGCAAGGGTTATCGATTCTCAAGTGGATCCCGACGAGACATCCACGCGAACCACACGCCGACCCCGTCATGCAGAGTTAGACGGCCATATCTCTTGAAATTTGTGCTACGACGTAACGTATAAATAAGCAAATGCCAGCGGTGCTCGGGTGGTATAATGCAACCACGCGCAGAGGGCTAGCTGCGACAGACAGAAATACGCCCTCTGCGCCCTGATATTACGAAAAGAAAGAAACACGACGGGGCTGCCCCGTTCGCGCACACCTGCCACCCGCCACTGGAATTTGCATGAGCTTTCGCGTGACATGCCCCGTCAACGATAGATTTCGCCATGCAATATCTCCCAGGCTGTTTTGAATTTCATGCGAAACTCAGCGTCCGACGTCTTACGCAACTATTTGCAGATTACAAGCTTGCGAAATGCACAAATATGGACGTTGTTTTCCTCTTCATCGGTCTGGAAAAGAAGTTTGCAATGTAAGCCCCGATCGATCTTGAGCACGAGGGTTGTCCCTCTCTTTGCTGGAAATGGTTTTTTGGAAATGAGGTTTGGCTGTTTCGTGATGGTGATAACTGGCTCAATTTTCCCCTGGTAGAAATGAATCCATTAAAGATGGACGGGAATCCAACTAATGTACATTTTAAGTGCTCCAGTTTCACTGGACAAAAAATGTCGATATTATGTATACAAAATGGGGAGTTGAGATGGACAGAGCCTAGTTTGAGGAGATGTAAGGGATATATGTCCATTTTATGCCCATAAAAGATGCAGATAGATCGACACACTTTTTGACCATTCTAGATGAACATTAAATGTACATAAATTAATGGCTATGACCGGCCGCGCAGGCGCCTGACTTCTTATATACTACTCCAAATTTCTCCATCCCAACTGCCCGACCGCGCCCAGTCTGGGCCAGTTAGTCTTGGCAAGTCCCTCGGCCTTGTGAGCCTAAGTGTTCTGGCGTGCTGCAAATATTGCACCCAAGTTTGACCTGGGCACCACCCTCGTCGACCTTTAAAAGCTTCTGATGGCGGCTTTGTCACGAGTCACGAGCAAGGTACTCGAGTGTCAAAAGTGTCCTTGGCAAAATGTTCGTGAACTACACATGTGCCAACATAACCTCGTATGGTGCGCAAGTGTTTTGTTGCACGTGTAGGTGCTCATGTTTGCATCCATTCTATGAGTATCCCAAACAACTTTCGCTGATTGATCAGTGCAAGTCAATAAATGAAGAGGGATCAATGAATCTACACAACAGCTATTCTCCGATAGTAGCTCAATTCACCTCTTACCACGTGGATCAAGTCAAGGAAGAAGCTCATCGCATGCGAGCTCGACTCTCTCAGATACGTAAATCAACACCGGAACAACTTCAGAATATTTGATCATGTTGAAATTGGTGCTTTGTGGAAAATTTTCTCGTTTCAGGGAATTGAAATTTCTCTGATGAACAAGCGGCAAGTCGGTCACCTTTGGATCATTGATGATAGAAACATCTGTAACTTTACAACAATCACTAATCTACCATCCACTGACGGCAATGTATGTACAATGTAGCATCCTACAGAGATGATTTTTTTCTGTAAAAATATTCGCATGGAACTTATATTCATCCAATATGAATTAGTTGGACAGTTACTGTACATCAACTGGATGAATCGCACAAAACGTGATCCATCCTTGTCCGTAATTTATGTACATAAAACGTCCATTAGATGTACTCATTAAATGGGCCATATTATGCCAATCTTATGCGAGAAAAAGCGTGACGATGGTATACATAAAATTGACATCGGAAATGTCCATTTGTTAGACATCAATTGATTGAGATGTACATTTTATGGACAAAAAATGCAAGAGATTTCTACCAGGGTCGATACAACATAACATAATCTTAGGGCCATGCTCGTATGACGCAATCAGCGCTTTTCGTGGCATTCCCGGAGAGACCAAACATTTTCAGTGCTCATCAGAAATTAGTGCAAATGCCTGCGTTCTGGCACCATTATAGCTCAATGTTTCAATGTGAACTTATTCAATTTTTCCCAACAGTATTTTCCTCTTTCAAAGACTAGACCTCACCGATGCTTCCCTCGTATACCAAAGATGCGAATGTTGTTAGGCATTTGGAGTTTCGGAAAGTTATCAAATTTAATGTCTCAATAGTGATTCGTGGACATCGTTATCTGAAACCGCCTATTTGAACAGCATTATCAATGATAATAATGAAGTGTTCTCAACAAATCCGTTCATCATGACAATTTGCATGCCCCGCAACTTGTCGACTGTCGACATGTGATTCGAGTCACCATTCGATTACCCCAAACCATACATTCGACTGGTTCCGGTAAATTCGAAAAGGATTGCGTCGAATACGCCGGAGTGCATGCGGTGGCGAGTCGAGCTAGTGCGAGCCACGGAAGCTGTGCGGCGTGGCATCGCCGGCTCTTTACGATTCCATTAGGCAAGTTGGGAGATTTCCCCGGGGCATCGTGTGGCCCGCGTCCCGGCTCACTTTGTAATTCCGGTGTGAGAGCGAGGCACGTAACTCTTGCGTGTCGGCTTGCGTTTTGCCCCGAGTGCCGCCACCGTTTCGCGCCTTGCCCTCGCGGCGTTGACTTATGAACCGTGCCGGTGTAGCTCTGTTCTGTGTGTAGATTTTGTACCTCGGTAGATACCCCGGGCGAATCTTGGCGCGCTGAGCCGCTTCATTATTCTTTAATCAAGAGACGCCCCCGGATGGCGCGGGTCCGCTGTGCGCCGAGGCGCTCTTCGCTCGCCTCTTTGTCACCGCTAGCTCGCACTAATTATGCAAATTTTTGCCCCTCCCGCTCCACGCGCCCCCGCATAAATGCATGCACAACACGCCGAGTGGCACTTTGGATATTCATGAAGTTATTCGCACGTGCCCGACAACGGAGCCGAATCCGCTGTGGGAGCGCTCAACAGGCACCACCCCGCACCTCCGCACCGGCGATATTTGACTGCAGTTAGTCAGAAGTTGGGCTGCTAGCCACTGCTCACGCAGTTTTCGTGTTCGCCCGTTTCGAGGGATGTGACGAAATTCCGGCAAGACACTCGCGTCGAAGTCATCGAGGCTCCCTCGAGATGCGCCGTATTATCCGAGCAGTTGGGCCAACTTGGACGAGCAAACTTGGCTCGATCGGAGCGATAAAATCTGCCGCAACGACTCTTGGGGGTAATGGGTCGCGCGCGCAAGCGACAAATGCAGCGACGTCGGCGCTGAGGTAGTCCGCAGCTGTGAACGAGCAGTCCACCGCGGACGAGTCGACCGCAAAGCTTCGGCGCTGGATTTAACAGAGGCAACTTTGCACTATAAATGGTGATAGTCCCCGGCAGTAACTTGGGCTTGATTCAAGACACCCGCAGCCGTCACCCGAATTCGCCTGGCCCAGGGCAGTCCGTCGTCGAAGTGCAACGCCAAGGCCAAGGCGATTTTCCCGTATAATCTAGACAATCGAACCGAGTGCCTCGGTGGCGACAATGGGCACTGAGAGCCTATGAGCCAACTGTGCCGAGTTCATTGGCCGTGGCACCAAAACTTGCGCCCCGGCGCCGATTGATCGACCTCGCAACAGCTGATCTTGTATAGCTTTTGTTGCATGCTTGCCCTCCCCGACTCCGGATCTTACCACTCGCTGAATCTCGCACACTCACCAATACACGATCCCACAAAATGTGGAGAATACTCTCGAATGGGCTCAACAAACTCTCGGGAGTGATATCTGATCCCAGCAGATTCTGAGTTTCTTTATTTATTTATCCAGTATTCATATAAGATTTGATAGAGCCATGAGCTGGGATGTGACTCCGTGGTGACCCACATGGAGTCCAAAATCAAGATGAATGGTTACTCAATCCGCTATGTTGAGTAGAGAGCCAGAAGTGCGGGCGACATCACTTCAACCGGTTCAGTGAAATTTTCATTCAAGCAGTTGATCGATAGCAAATTTCAAACACGTCAGTTGAATTTTAAGGCGAATCGCTTAAACTATCAAGCATGTAAGTGAATGTATTGGTTCATAATTCAGCCGTTTCGTGATTTTAAAGAGATTACTGAAAATAGAATCGCTCTCTGGAGAGGCTTGAAGAGCAGAAATGAAACATCGGCCAACCAGTCCGTTCACTGAGTTGAGTCAAATGCCCCACTCAAACTCGAAGTAGATATGAAACAACGGACTACAACGATAACAAGAAGTACGAACTATGTATTGGGGGAGATTGCGAGAGGGAGACAGAGATTGAGCGTGATGGAGGCCGGGATGGAAACTAATAATAAAGCGCCGCGAGCCGTGCACCCGATGATTTGAGCGGCTTAGAAACTTTGCTATAACCGACCACTCAGCTATACTCGCAAGCATTATTAAACTGTAGAAATTCGCGTTACAATAAGCGCCTTAGCAAAATACTCGGTAAATGGAGTCGGGCACGAAAGAAAAATCCAAATTACGAGAGGCAAGAGTAGGGGGAATTCTCCCTATTTGGGAAAACGCGGGATCTCAACTGCTTAACTGACTGATTAATCAGATTGGGCGCTCATTTTGATGAGAGAACCACGTTGACATCTTGAATTCGATGCACCGTCGAGTCAATCAGTCTGGCGTAATTATGAGTAATGAGCTCGAGAGCAATTTTACTCGACCAAGCAGAATCGCATCTGCACAAGCTCCCATTGCAATTGATTTCCACGCAAAGTATGCATATTGTCCAAAAATTCTACAGCATCGTCAAGATTACAATTTGATGGGCTCAACATATATAAAAGTGATGTCCCTGAATGCATACTGTAATAGGATTTGTTTTGCGAATTTTTCTACTCTTTTTTGCCGCTACTTGACACAAAATTCGCCATCCTTTTCGAGGTTGCAATCCTCACTCGATACCACAAAATACTCGGCCCATCCTGATAGTCATTCTCGTTGTCATGAGCAACGAAACTCCATAAGTGCAGATGAGCTTCGATCGATTTTAGTCCTTGTTGTGCAAATTCATCATCAGTTGATGAATCAGTACATATCTTACCTGTCGAGGATTTGCCTGGTGGAGTTGGTGAATGGCTCATTCTAAGATTCTAATTCTGATGAATCAGTTTTGCCAAAATAAATGTTGGGATAATGAGCAACGAGCAAGTTGTGGTTGCTATGTCAAGATCAAAAACAGAGTTGAAGGTAAAGCTAGTGATGAACCCTTCAAAGTTCCACTCCAGCGATCAATTGAGGGAAGTCACACTTAATGGCGGTTATGAATGAGTTCATGAATTTCTGAAGTGCATCATGCCCTTCTAATCAGCTCTATTTCTACTATTTGTTGTCATTTTGCAGACGGTGTTTTGCTCGACGATACCGCTCAGGAGGGGCCGAGCACGCATACGCCCAGAGGAAAACAGGACGGCACGGAGCACGCATTCCGATGTGCTGGGGCTGCAGTTCGATAGAGTGATGAAATTGTCCATGAGCCCGAAGTCTCCCATCGCCGGGAGCCACGGTCGGGTGGGCGCCTGCCTCACAGAATCAACGGAAGGTTCCTTTCGCGGTTAACTGATGGAGTTTGAGAGTCTTCACTATCCCAGGGTTCAAGCATCCCCCTTACAGGGCTCGAACGTTTTAGCTTGGCCTCAACATCCTATGTGCAAAACGAGCATCTTGGTGGTGTATATATACTCTTGGTAGCGTAGAATGTGCGGTTAGAATTTATTTCTCGTCAATGGCATCGCTATCCCGCTAGTGAATTTTGCCCGGCGCAATCAATTGATAACAATTTATCACAGTATCATCAAGTGTCACACTGTGTTTCGGTGGTGCCACGATGCCCCAATGCGTCTCTCGGAGGCTGTGGTTCATTGCTGCCTTTTCACGCACCCTAGCGAGGATGTGCTCCGTGATCACAGCTCTTGATTCCACTGCGAACGGAGTAGGATTTTGGATCGAGTGTGGCCTCTTTCTTGCACGAGTTGGCTTCGTCGCGGATTGCCGTGACGCGAACCACGAAACCGAGTTGGAACCAGTGTCTCGTCCGAATGATATCCGTTCGACAACTAGAGACTCTTGCATCTTCCGACGGCTTGCACACAAGAGGCAGCAATCAGGAACAAGGTAGCGGCTGGATGCGCGCCGCAGTGGCAATTATATTCACCCACTGGCTCCGTTCTGATGCGATGCACTTGGCCTCGGGGCGTGACGCGGCCATGGCGAGAATCGAGAGCAGGTACAGAAAGCCGTCGTCGTCGTCGCGGGAAAATAGAGACGGAAGAATGGAGGAGAGAACTGCAACGATCCGGCTCATCATCAACTGAATTAATCCACGCGCCTCGTCGTCGGAGTCACTCGTTAAGTTTCTTGAAAGCGAATTCCGAGAGCCAAGGCACACGCGCAGCTCCTTGGGAGAGCGCCACAATGAGGAGTAATTGCGCGAGCCGTGTACGTATAATGCAGGCCGTCGGAGGCGCACAATGGGCGCGCACACCCGTGGAGCTCCCGAGACGCTAATGAGCCGCGAGCCCGGTGACAAATCCGCGTCCTTGTGCCAACTACCCGACTGACGCGTACCACCGTCTTGGTGGACCTTCGAGTCCGCGGTAGTTATTCCCGGTGCTTGAACTTTGAGTATGGAGTGACCCCCCGCAATTGCGCCCTTAGCAACCCTCCCAATACACACTCGGAGTTCGACGCAATTGCAAAATCACCGTACGTCTGATCCGAGCTCCAAAGTTGATGTTCCGGGTCGATCGCGATTTGGCAATCAGCTGTCGAAGCGAGATCCCGCGAACACGCGAAAATACCACGTTGTGCAAACCCCACCCATGTAGAAAATGAGGACACTATCATCATGTGTGAACATGGTATTCTGGAACAACGAGTTCATGCATGACTACCTGCGGAACGAGTTTTAGATTTTTCCTAGTTCCGGGAAATTAATTGGCCTGAGCTAGTTTACGGATGGCGCAGCATGAATACCCCCCCCCCCCCCCCGATATTAGTCGTGCACGACTTTGAAAAAGCTATTTGGGAGTCAATCTTTGTGTTTGGCAAAATTCAGTATTCAAAGGGAGAAAATCCAAAATCTCCATGAGAAGTATTGATGCTGCATGAGACGTCATGCTCATAAATGTTCACGGTGTTCCAGCGGTCCAAGGGTTCGGTCGCTGGATTTGGCTGAAATTCCGGGGATCGTTTTCTTCGGTCAAGGAGAAAGGTGAAATGGAGAACCGGAGGGTATATAATGCCTAAACGTATACACGATAAACTCCTTTGATGGAAGACTCCAGAGTCTAATGAAGCACTCCGTATACTGATGACAATTAACACGAATGTGTCGGTCAAAGATTTTACAGCACCGACTGTCTCTAGGTTGGCTTTCAAGGGAACTTCGGCTTCCCGCTTACCGCCTCGATCGATCGTCTCCCTTTCGAAATCTTGACGAAAGGACGACTCTTTTTCGTCCTACATTCCCAGATCAAACAATATCAGGCGATGTTCCCCTTCCTCCATTCGAGCAGCATTCCGGCTCACTACACGTGCTCGATCACAACGTTCCCAATTCCAAAACACTCTTCATCTTTTCAGCCACTGACCTCATCAACTCCATCCTTCATTTCTATCTGCGTCTCAAATTCTTCAATCTTTGCAAGACAATTTCACTGAGCCTCCTATTCAGTATAAATAATGCTAACTGTCTCACAAAAGGTCGAGCTGTGGGGGTCATGCCCGCATTCGCCTTCTCCGTTTCGTAAATATGCTTACCGATCGTGCAATTACTGTTTTTTCCAAAGAATCGGTCTGTCTATGTGAGTATTAGTCGACCGTTTTCAATTTGTGTAGAGTACCAATTGATACATTCATGCGAAGTAGGAAGGCTAGAGACTGTGCCGGGGTGAGGACTTGGTCAAATCTGCAAACTTCAACGTATACCAACTGACGAAGATAAGCTGGTGGATTTTTTTGGCTTCCGATTTTGGTGTGGGAAATGTTGGGAGTTGTATGAAATCTGCGCGGCAAGCACATTTCTGACGTAATAATTCCAATTGATCGATCAATAAACTGGTCGAAACGGGATGGGTTTCTTTGGACTCTTGAGCGGAGAAAAAAGGCTCACAAATAAAGTACCAATGAACTAACGAGGATAGTTGTAATCATCCCTCAAGACCATTGAGTTTGATGAAATCTAGTGTGATCAGTGTTGGGTTTGAAAGCTCACCCACAATTTCCACTTTAAGGATGAATAATCTTATTCTTGGTTCTGATAAATTTCAGACGTGCTGAAGAATCAACACGGAGTGGGCACCTTGCAAGGATGTAAAAAATTGGTTAAAAACGCCTTTGTACATCGCTCTGACTGGTGGTGAATAGAATAAAAGCGATGAAATAAAATGAAATGAAATGAAAAAAAAGGCATTCGATGGAAGAAATGCAATCGCGAGGCGGACACCGGTGTGAGAGTAAAATTGTGGTGTAGTGATATGCATATAGCATAATTAACTGACTATACTTGAGCTGCGCGGAAGCGTCCGAGGGATAAAGAGTAGGACTAATGGCATGATTTGCAGTGTCGATTATCGTCCGATAGAATTTCAGTCAGTAACTCTAGCAGTTGCGTGGCTCAGAGGAGAAATCGCATGTCATCCCACCACGGCTCCTTCATTCGGGAGATCTCTCAAACATTGGAAGGCTCTCGAAATTCCCACAAAAATATGTTGTGCGAGCTATGAATTCATTTGAGTATTCATAGCACATATTTTCACAATTTTAGCGTATGGCAGTCAGTTGAAGTCTATGAATCGATGAAGAATCTTCGTTGGACAGCTGGGATTGACAATGCCTGGCTGACGCTGATTTGGTGACCACGCGAGTGCTCGCGAATTTCGGCCAGTTCTCACAAGTTTTTGCTGTCAACGAGTTATTAGGATCAATCAAGTTTTCGTAGGATTGTCTCCGGGGTCAATTGAGCAATAGTGGCTCGGCTCGTCGATCGAGATGTCGACCAGGAAAGTCTGTTGAGACGCGAACTTTGCTAAAAATTCACAGAACCCACATTGGAAATTCGCTCATATCATATGCTCTATTACCCATGTAAAACATATAAATCACTCAGAAATATAATGAATGATGGAGGAAAATGAGACGAGGGTTGAGCATGGAAGGACCGTAACTCGTCCCCGCTATCCCCACGGTCTTGGTGATTCGATTGTCAGTTACGAACGTGGGGATTATAAGCACCCATGGAGCTTGATTCGCAGAAAGGTAGCCGCGTGCTCTTGGAGGACAGGAGTGATGGGGCCACGAGTCTAGTTTGATGAGTTAATAATGGCTTATTGACCCAAGTACAAATGTTATCTTCTGCTCGCTTGGCTACGACGCTCGCTCATTCACGATTGTATGAATGGAAGTGCGAGGACGAACCATTTTCCTTTTTCGCATTTTCAGTTCAGCTCTTAGCACGAGTACAGTGCGACGAGTCGTCAATTATTTCAGTCAAGTGTGACGAGTGTAATTTGCTGGAGCGCGGAAATCTTTGACGAGGGATAAACCGTTTGTGCTATCATTTTGCCAGTTTCCGTGTCAACGGGGTTGACGGGATGCTGTACTCCAGGGCGAGGCAGGACGTCAGGGGATAATAATTTCTCGGCTCTGATATTCACGGTGGGCTGCACTTCCGTTTCATTTTGGGGCACCTATGCGCGAGTAGGATAATATACGTCTCTGTGTGTCTCGGTGCCGTTTGATGCTCGGAAATTCATGAGGATCTGCCTTTCACGTGGCGAGTGCGCTCGTCGGCTCGGGCTTAAATACTCGCATTAATAATTCCGTGGAGATGCGCTGCGTGATGAATCCGTCGGCGGGAAAGTGCTGAAGAGCCGGCTCTTTTCTCGTGCTTTATCTGGCGGCGCGCTGATGCCCCCGCGCGTTATCTATCACTGCCCGCTCGTCCCTCTCTCTCTCCCCTTTCATATTCTGCCACTCTTTCCTCCGCTATCTTTTCACCGCCGCGCCAAGACAGCCGGGCCTCTCCTTCTTATTGACTTTCCGTCACATGTGGGACAAAAGAGCTCTCATAAATTTGAGCGACTCGCAGTGCTGCTCGCGAGGAAGAGTCAGGAGGCGCGGGATTGAGCCATCCTGCCGTGATGGAGCGAACTTATTTTTCTCTGCCGGCTAAGCACGAAGTGCAGGCACCGCGGCCAGATGCGGGAGCTCTCTTACGAGGCTCTGCGCACTTCAGCACTGAACTTCGTCATTGCGGGCATTCGCTTTTCATTGAACTCGGAAACTCCGAGATGGGTAGCCCCGGTCGCCCTTCGGTTTGAATTTACGTCGGAGTCGTATTGTCTTTTTCCCAAATGCGAAAGCGAATAGGGCATAAAAGACCTCATTGACCTCATGATCGATCGGAAATCAGCGGAAAACACCAGCGCTCGGTCGAGCGTCTCTTTCGAGTCAAACGCCTGGCGGTGGAGGCACCCCAGAGCCGAGATCGGATAACGCGCTCGCAGTAATCCCAAACGCAACCCACTCGCCGGTTGAGGAGAGGTGGAGCAAATAGCTCGGCAGATTGGCTCTCGTTGAAGCGCCTGTTTCGAGCAATCGAACCTCCCAATAGTCTGAATCAGCAGCAGCAGGGCTGGGCGCGTGTCCGGAATCGCTCGGAATGCCAGAGACAAGCGGAGAAGCTGCTTTGTCTCGGAGGCTCTTTCATTTTCATCCCCCGGCCCCTGTGAATTCCCTCTCATTCGCCAACGACGACTTGCACTCGGCCGAAACTCACGTATCTCCGTCGTGTCCCACGCACCGAACGTGCCACGAAAGTTCAATATATAGCGGCGGAGTTGGACGGCAAAAAGGAAGAGTCTCGCGGAAATCGAAATTCATTACCGAACGCGATACGCCCCGAGCAGCGCCGCCGCCAGCAGATCGAGCGGAAGCAGGAAAAAGTTGGCCAAGCCGGGGAGGAAGTCGCTACTGCTGCGCTGCACTTTTTGCCCCTCTTGCTTCCGTCTGCCGAGATCCGAGAGAGTTTGACCCCCTCCCTCTATTCCTCGACCCTCCACCACCCCCGCGTCTATCCGGCGGGCGTTTTACCAGCTCTCGATGTACTCGGAGACAAAGCCAAGATCCATTTATCCACTATCCATCTCGTGCACGGAGGAGCACGAGAGTGAGTAAGCCGCTCAGTCTCCCATATCCGATGCCCAAAAGCGCGGAGGGAAGCCCTCGCCACTCACTAACCGCGTGGCCTCGGCCTTAAAAATGGCTGTTTTATTCAAGACGGAACCCGCTAGGAATCAGCAAATGGGCAGTTTTGAAATTCTATCCCGCCGAGTCGTTGCGAATTATCTCTTCTGCTAGCCAACGACTCGGCCGGTACGAAGATTGATACCCAAAAAGATTCACCGCCGCCCCGATTCGGTGGTGTAGTTGTTCGCGATTCCAAGGAGTTTCAAACTGCCCTGCCAGAGCGATTGTTCCCCCGGTGGTAGAATGTAAGAAGATACAATTTCCAACGAAGATGTTTTGGCCACGTGGAATACACTAGCACGTAATATCTTATATTATTAATTGATAGCTTGGATATCGATATTCGAGGCGTTTCGATCGAGACTTCGCTCACGACTTACAACTCGTCTCAGTGTGTGTTGCTGTTGATTAATAACATTGGATATAATTGAATGTATTCACGTACATCAATATACGTACATCAATATAGTTGAAAGTATCCAAGGTAACACTAGCGGTACTGATGAGTCCAAGTGCTTCTAAATTTTCAACTGAGGCAGTTTAAAATACCACTTTACCACTGCCAAATTTCGTAATTTTCTATACGGTAATTCGAAGATCGCTAGTTATACCACATCGCGGACTATAATTCCTCTGGGAAAAGTATGGTAGAACTACTTTTATCGTTGAAATGTAAACTCCGTGGCTGTGATGTGAAGAATCGATGTTTTGATCCCAAATTCTCATCGCTCTGACGAGTAAATGAGCTATCTTGCGATGGGTAGGTGATTTTTTAGGCTTCAAAGTTGTCTATAAAAAGCGGGTTATTGTCAGTCAATGCCAGCGGCGCGGCGTTGAGTGGGACTCGAAATGGTGATGTAATCGAATTTTCAGAGAATTTCGTTGTTTTTGGTAAATCACAAAGTTAAGTCGCTATATTCATATTTTCGCGCCCCTGGTACCTTGTTAGTTGATGATAATACACACACTCACAAGGAGGTTACCAGGCCTTTGGATCACTAATCCTCCTGGAACTCTGGGATATGTTTTCTCATACCTGAACATGTAACTAACCACTATTGTAACTTGCCAACGCACCCTGGAATCATCTTGAGTACCAGGGTCAATAGCCCAGCAAATAGGCCTTTTCCAGGTGGATTGACGCATCCATAGCTCTCCATGAGCTAGCTATTCTATGGTGTGGGGCTTTCTTTTGGACAAATAAGAATAGTTACATGAAATAGAGACTGAAAAAAAAACAAATCCCAACCATATGAGACTGCTATAGCTTATCTCAACCATGGATGAGGGGAGTTGACAATCGAAAAATTGGCAAAATTGAGTTTTTCAATAACGGAATAATGAGTCTAGGAAGATATAAGACTTTCCAATAAACATTCGGTAATGAATATGATTTACTCACATTCAGGGACCATCACTTTCCCAATTAGTGTTGCCAAATAGCAGCTGTACTGTGTAAACTGCTAAGGCGGCTAAGGAGAGTCACAACCAATAGCAGATTTTGCAACTGACCTGGAAAAATTTGATAAGAAAGTATCGTGCTCAACTCACACACTGACTCTACATATTCCACACTGATTTTACATGTTTTTATCCATAACTTGATTGAAAAAATTCAATCTGAACTGATCTAAAATTCCTCTGTTGACACACAGTTAACAACAATATCACAAGCAAATACTATTTACCACCTCAAAATGAGTATTTATCTGAAAACCCCGAACTACTGGCCATCAACCAAGGATTTCCAGGATGCTTGTCGACGATGAATGATCAAGTGTTGATTCCTCTCAAGCAGACTAATGAATACTTCAGGCGATGCGGTCACCGTGCACGTTGAACTTTGTTCACAGAACTCTCAAAATCTTTTCCATTATGGGCTAAACGCAGAGTTATCCAGGCTTTATTATCATCTAACTTGGCCTGGATAACTCTTCGTTTGGCCCAAATCGGACTAGATTTTGAGAGTTTTGTGAACGAAAATGTGCCAATTTGTAGGTTAGAAAATACCCGCGGGCAAGTTATTCTCGTTTATTAGTGATAGTCTTGTGATTGGTGACAAATAACGAGTTGTCCACCACAACTCAGGTGATGATACGTAATGGACAAATCGTCTCCGACTTCGTTTCGTGGAAATTTTTTGATTTACATCCAAATAAGATATAATTTCCGGGTCGCGAGGTGACCGCTTCGCCTTAATGAGCAGGTGCACATGGTTTGCGAGAAACCTCTCGCACCGGCAGAGCTTTTGCTATGCAGGAGCAGACGACAAAAGTCATACAAGTATCAAATTTTTCAACCCTTGTTTAGCTTGAGCGAAACCCGCACTTGATCATTTTTCCATCGCTAAAATTGTCGACAACCATCCTGACAGGCGTGGCAGATAGCCTGCAGCTTGGGATTATCAGATAATTATTCATTTTGAGGCCATGGATAGGATTTGCTTGTGACATTGTTCTAAACGTGGTCATAGTGAGGTAAACTTTGTGTTGACAGGGTGATTTCAGATCAGTTCGCCTTAATGAGCAGGTGCACATGGTTTGCGAGAAACCTCTCGCACCGGCAGAGCTTTTGCTATGCAGGAGCAGACGACAAAAGTCATACAAGTGTCAAATTTTTCAACCCTTGTTTAGCTTGAGCGAAACCCGCACTTGATCATTTTTCCATCGCTAAAATTGTCGACAACCATCCTGACAGGCGTGGCAGATAGCCTGCAGCTTGGGATTATCAGATAATTATTCATTTTGAGGCCATGGATAGGATTTGCTTGTGACATTGTTCTAAACGTGGTCATAGTGAGGTAAACTTTGTGTTGACAGGGTGATTTCAGATCAGTTCAGATTGATTTTTTTCAATCAGCTTGCTGATAAAAACATGTGAAATCAGTGTGGAATATGTAAAGTCAGTGTGTGAGTTGAGCACGATGTTGTCAAATTTTTCCAGGTCAGTCGCAGGATCTGCTATTGGTTGTGACTCCTTGGCTGTACGGTTGAGATGAGCTACACCAGTCTCATATGGCTGGGATATGTTCTCCCTCAGTCTCTATTTCATGTAACTATTCATATTAGTTCAAAGAAAAGCCCCACGCCGTAGAAAAGCTACCTTATGGTAACTATCGGTGCGTCAATCCACCTCGAAAAGGCCTATTGAATGGGATATTGACCCTGGCACTCAAGACGATTCCAGGGAGCTTTGGCAGGTTATAAGAGTAGTTTGTCACATGTTTTGGTATAACAAAACATATACCAACGTTCCAGGAGGATTGGTGATCCGACGGCCTGGCACCCTCCTTTTGAGCAGTGAGTAGAGTTCAGGAACCAGAGTATTTACGGGATCGCCCTATATGAGGCTATAGCGAAAAAACGTCCACCAGGGCGGCGCTGGTGGTCATTTAAGCTCCCCAACACTAATGTAGATATGCGTGTGTGATGGTGTGCGCGTATCCGTGAAACTGAGGCACGAGAGACGAGAGACGTGCGCGAGCATGTCGATAAGTTATCGTCTGCAAGTGAGGTGGAAAATGTACGAGTGGAAATATTTTGTGTAACGAATTTGAAAATTATAGAATGTCCAATTTGGAAAATAAATCCGGAAGTAGGCCGGTTGTACAGCTCAAAGACGAGTTGGAACTCCGTGGAGCTTCACTCAGAGGAAGAAAGAAAGAGCTGATTGAGAGGTTATGAATTTCAAAACAAAGAGTTTTGGAATGGTTTTCACGAGATTCATAGTGAACCTTCTAAAACCAACTATGCTCTCTATAATTGCTGGTGTGTGTTTTATGAGAAAAACCAAAATGTTGGATTCATTAGAACCAATGTCGAAGATGCCAAAACCATTCTGGCTCCTGATACAACTTTGTACAAAGATATCAACCTCTCGAGTATCATACCTAGGCTTACGAGCATATATCTCAATATTCATCGATGTTTGAAAAAGATCATATTTTGTCTGCTAAGGAGATGTATGAGAATGGTTACCTTCGTTATTTAAGATACTGCATAAAAGGTAAACATTTTTCGTATGAATGACATAATTTCACTCTTCGAGAATTTATTTATTTCTATCGCAAAGTATTTATTTACAGATAGTTTATATTTGGTTGCATCCAAATGCGAAGCGCAAATGAAGGAACATGTTACTTACAATGTAAACATGAGTTTAGCTATGGATGGCAAAATTCGTGAGTGCTCATGTGAGTGGATGGCTGGGAAAAATACGAAAACTCATTACAAGCATGTTTGCGTGACATTGTATGGCGTTCGTGACTTTGCGCAAGAAAAGCCAGCCGTCACAAAACAGTCTTGCACTGAAAAATTGCAAGCACTCCATCATCCAAGTAAGCGTTCCGCAGGATCTCCTATGGCAGCGAAAGATGTGGTACTAAGAAGGCAAAAAAATTCTAAACGTTTCAATCCCGACGAGCCCGAAGATAATGACGATCCTGATTATGATATTTGGTACAAGTGCTATTTTAGTAATTTAATTATAAATAGAGGAACAATATGTCGCTCAAACAGTTGACGAAGCCAGGAAATCCTCGATCATGATTACCTGAAGTACATGACCGAATACAGGGAACCGAATACATGACCTGATTCGTATCTCTCGATCATGATTACCTGAAGTACATGACCGAATACAATATCTTGCGAGAACTTGGACTGCTTCATATCACTTTAGGAGAAATTGAAAAAATTGATTTAGAAACATTGAACTAAAGTAAAAGTGCTGCGTCGTTTGAGAACCGCAAATTCCGCTCAACAGCGTGTAGATTCTACGAGTATTGTAAAATTTTGAATGAAAAACAAGAAAGAAACATGGCTCTCGCTATTCTAAACCCTGTGCAATTGAAATCTAAAGAGAAGGTTCATGGGAATGTTTACAAAAAAAAATCTCTTTAACTTTTTGAGGATAGTATGCTGTTGGGTCAAATGAAATGCGAGCCGCGTGGTCTATTGATCATGAAAGATTACCCTTTTTTGGGAGCCAGCCCAGACGCTCTCTTGGGCGTAGTGACTGTCGTCGAAATGAAATGTCCATATACCTGTCGTCATGCTCATGCGAATGAACTTACATTTTATTGTCTAGAAAGGGATGAGAAAGGAGGGCTAACTTTGGAAAAAAGTTCTTCATACTATTATCAGGTACAAGGGCAGATTATGGTAACTGGGAGATCGTTCTGTGATTTTTTAGTGTGCACTTCCAAGTCACTTCTCAGAATAAGTATTCCAAGAGATGAAAAATTTATTTCAGACATGTTGGCTAAGCTCATTGATTTTCATAACGAATATTTACAGCCAGCCATCCTTAATCACTTCTTGTACAGAGATTATTACGAAATATTCCAAAAAAATGATGACTGTCCCGAAGCTTATCAAACAATGTTTAATTACTATGATAATTGGGAGGTATTAGGATTCACATCCATTCTGATAGTCTCACCATAATGTGAAGACACTGTTATTCAACAATATGTTTTTAATACGGATAGAAGTCTAATCAGATCTTCCATCGTGCTATGTACAAAATTAGATATGGAATATATTGACATTGTTGTTGACTTGAGCTAAAAGTTACTTTGTACAGTGGGATTATGCAACCACACTCCCAGCGATTGATGACAAAAGTATTTGAAAGAAGAATTTTACATACATTTGTATTTGCTTGAGATTTCATCAACTTGGTTACCTTGCTCATGATATTTTCTCTGAAATTACAAAGCACTGTGCATACTTCAAACATCTGGGTTGCTATAGGAATATAAATATTTCTCAATTTTGTTGACGAGATTTTGTAGGTTTTCATCAATCCAATCAACCTTTCAATGTGAACTCTATACTTGGAAAGCTTGCGATCACTCATTAGTTGTTCCAAAGGTATATAGCCATTTCCCTTAGAAAAATGAGGCGTGGCAACTGTGACATTATATGGCGCAAAGGTATCTTGGACAGTAAATCCTCTATCTGCCATAATCATATCACCAGATTCAACCTTAAATTGAAGTTTACACCGTTTAACCAGTTGCCTGTCACTTGTGGATCCTCCGTAGAGTGGACTTCTGTAGGAAATCAATCCTTCGGGGGTACTCCCCACTGCTTCTTTCAAAGTTGCATGATTCTTGTAAACACTGAATGAAGATTGCTGGATCAATGGATTACCACTGCGCTCTATGTAAATTTCAGTGTCATCAATGATAACTCTAGTCTTTGAAAAATCTTTCTTGAATTTGTCTGTCATCTAGTATTGGACAAGGTCTTTGCTTGGCCAAATATCAATTAGAGACCTATGCTTTGCCATGAAGATAACCCAAGCTTTGAATATATTACCTGCAGCAAACTTGGTAATATTGAAGTGAGCAGCAAGCTCAACGTCTGTGCAATTCTTACGCAGCTTCCAAAGGGTCAATAATAGTTGACTAGCGTTTTTGCCTACCTCGCTAACGCTCGTCCGGCTTGGAAGTGTCTCTGATATGGTATGGACCCCTGAAATGCTTCTGTAGTTCAACAATGTAACGTTGAGATTTCATAATACAGTGGATTCTGAAAAAATAATTCTACGCCCCATCCACAGCCCTAACCCCAGTCCCAGCCCCAGCCTTAGCCACAGCCCCAGTTTCAGCCTCAGCACCAACCTCAGACCAAGACCCAGCTCCAGCCCCAGCTCAGCCTTAGCTCCAGCCTCAGCCTAAGCCATAGCTTCGGCCTCAGCCCCAGCCTCAGCCTCAGCCTCAGCCCCAGCTCCAGCCCGAGCCACAGCTTCAGCCACGCCCTATCCACAGCCCCAGCCCCAGTTCCAGCCACAGCTCCAGCCTCAGTCTCAGTCACAACCTTAGCCTCAGTCCATCCTCAGCTTCGGCCCGGCTCCAGCCCCAGCCTTAGCCTCAGCCTCAGCCCCAGCTCCAGCCCGAGCCACAGCTTCAGCCACGTCCTATCCACAGCCCCAGCCCCAGTTCCAGCCACAGCTCCAGCCTCAGTCCCAGTCACAACCTTAGCCTCAGTCCATCCTCAGCTTCGGCCCGGCTCCAGCCCCAGCCTTAGCCCAGCCTCGCCCTAAGCCACAGGCCTTGCCTCATCCCTAGCCACAGGCCCAGCCTTATCCTCAGCCTCGGCCCCAGCAAAAACCTAAGCTCCTGCCTTAGTCACAGCCCCAGTCCCTGCACCAGCCTCGACCCCAGCCACAGCCCATCGATCCAAAAGGAATGTTTTGACTGATTGGATCTTAGATCAACTGATCGGACCATCAAATCAACTGCCCAATCCGTACGGATAAGTCAAAAGTCATCACCAGCATCACCAACACGGACCCACCGACCCGCCGACCCACCGGACCCACTAATCCACCAACAGCACCAACGATGTCACCACGATACGAGGCATCCGGACGGATAAAATCGGACAGACGCTTAATTAATTTAATTTGTTGGAAGGATGTTGCGAAATCTACGATCATTTGCCTTATGGCTCTTATCCCACTTATGATTTGTACCTAGATAGAAAACTAATCACGAAGGATATTTCTCTCTCCAGCAATGAATAACATGTATATCCTTATTGCCCATCTCGTTTGATTCAGTCAATACACTAATTTCGAAATAGTTATTTACATCCAATGGTGCAATTATACTGAAATAAACAACTATTCGAATCTAATAGACAGTGGAACCTCGAGCGATTTTTACTGGAATTTCAATGAGAGTTTCACTGAAACTCTAGCGATTTTTACTGCAATTCCAGTGGAAATTTTTCTGGAGATGAGGTGATTTTCACTGAAATTCTAGTAAAATTGTAGTGAAATTTTCACTGATTCTTTAGTGAAATTTTCACAGATTCTTTAGTGAAATTCTTACTGAATTTTTAGTGAAATTCTCACTGATTTTTTAGTGAAATTCTCACTGGATTTTTAGTGAAATTTTCACTAATTTTTTAGTGAAATTTCCACTGATTTTTTTAGTGAAATTTCCACTAATTTTTTAGTGAAATTTTCACTGATTCTTTAGTGAAATTTTGGCTGATTTTTTTAGTGAATTTTCACTCAAATTTCAGTGAAATTTTCACTGTTTTTTTTAGTGAACTTCCACTGAAATTTTAGTGAAATTTTCACTGATTTTTTAGTAAAATTTTCGCTGATTTTTCAGTGAAATTTTCGCTGATTTTTTAGTGAAATTTTCGCTGATTTTTTAGTGAAATTTTCACTGATTTTTTAGTGAAATTTTCACTGATTTCTTTAGTGAAATTCTCACTGGAACTTAGTGGAACGTATCACTTGAACTTTAATGATTTCCACCCCATCCATCCACCAACCCACCCACCTGACCATTAACCCCCACTCACCCACCAACCCACCCACCCATGATCCAACCATGACCTATCCACCCACCCATCACACTTCACCCCTTCCGCATAGGCGACCCGATACGCAGTATGTGGACGGACAAATTTTGCCTGGCTCCTTAATTATTATAATTTTCTAACGATGAATGACTATGTGATCCATTTCCTTTGATCTTGAATTTTTTTGTACTTTTCTTCCAAGGCTATAATACACAGTCATGAATTTTCATAATTTTCTAAACCTGTGAATTCAAGAATCTACGCAGGATTATTCTTGAGCTCTTCCATATCATAGCGTGGCTTGAAATGAGATCCACCACTCTCCTGACTCTCTCGTGGAACTTTACAATAGGCTACGCTGATCTTTTCTTTACTGATACGACTCTCAGCAGTATTAGCTGTAGAAGATTCATCACTATTGACTTTGCTGATCTTGTCATCACTGATATTATTCCCAGCGGCATTAGCTGAGCAAGATTCATCAGTATTGCCAAGCACAACATCAGTTGCAATCACTTCTTCATACACATCTGCCTCAAAAATGTGATGCCCGAGGCAAGTTACATCTTTGAGAAGTGAAGAATTGAACACCGATGGCACTTCCATTTGTGAATCTGTCATGTTTCCATAGTCCAAATCAATAGATGACTGGCTATCTACACTCGTATTCATCTCTTGATTTATATTCATATCCATGCTTGGTTTTGTATTCCATGGGAAGACTGATAGCACTACCCCAGACTTCATACGAGTTCTCATTTGACCAGCTGCAAATCAAAATACTTGTCAGTAAGCTGCTTAGTGCTCACACAGAATATTGAAAAGATATATCTATTTCTAAAATAATGCACTCACTATCACTATCTAAATAAAATTGTTCAGGGTGGAAGTGTTCTAAACACAGACCATGACTTTTTTTGGCATGAATGAGGGTTGCTGGATAGCTATAAGCCATAGCTTTCGGAGTTCCAAATTTTGTGGAAAACGATATTTCACCCAGTTATCACAACCTTTGACTTGACACTTCATGCTGTTAAGAAAGATCACTCAGCTGTCAAAATTTAAAAACTTTGAAGTTGCGGAGCAGAAGAATCTCGCTGCCCACACGTATGGGTACACGGGCACACTAACACACACGCATTATGTACATTCATGTTGGGAAGCTTAAATGATCATCAGCGCCGCCTTGGTGGACATTTTTTTGCTATAGTCTCATTGAGTGCTGGTCGACGAATTTAAGAGCGTACCCTTTTGCCTTCTTAACTCCGTGGTTCAATTATCTTGTCCCTGCGATAGCTTGAACGCCCCAAAACTATTGGAATATATCAAGCACAACCACACTATTTACCAAATGAGTGCATTAGCTTTAGAGTGAGTAGAATCGTCAAGAAAGCACGGAAAGCAGAAATGTAAACTCTGTGTCTTGTAAACTCTATGTCGCATAGCTCTTTCTGCACTGCACCGTGGCCCTAGTTCTAACACATCCGGCCATCTAGTGACACTTTTTCTGTATCCTGTGGATGGAGTAGGCATGTATGTGTGTGCTGATGTACCAGTCACTGTGAGATTTGATGCATGTGTGCTAGACCCGGGGGAATCATCAGACTGTCGGAATCAATTGAGTACTGTAAAGCAGGCACGTGTGTCTGTGTATCGTGTTGTGTTTGTCTCCAAGGATCTTATTGTTGCATGTATATGCGTATTGTTGGGGAAATATTATACAAATTAAATTTAATATAAGGGTCCAGAAGTACACGTCCATAGGCATGATCGGGAGTAAGTTATCCTTCGCATGTGATGATAAAAATATAGTTACATACATATACAAAATATCATCCAGAGAATATGACATCCATGTAGGACTATCTTTCTTCATGAAGAAGTCACTTATCTTACTTTGTTTTTCATTTTTTCTATCAATTTGTTTATGAAATTTTCGCTTTTGTGATGGAGATGGAAGTATTCGGCATACTGATGAACTTCTTTCCAGAGCACGTTCAACGCATCGAGCATTTCTTCCGGATAAACTATTTTGCCAGATGGTCCATCTACCTCAACAAACATCATCGTCACACACAACAAGGTCGATGTTTCAGACAAACTCAACAGGCCCTTTGCTTATTTTTGATAATTAAGGCGATGCGGTCACGGTGCACGCTGAAAGTTTTTCGCACTTTTATCCAATTCTCTTGCGATTTGGGCTAAACGACGAGAAGACGAACTCGAGTTAGATGATAATAAACGCGGGTCTTCTCGTCATTTCACCCAAATCGCAAGCAAATTTGATAAAAGTGCAAATAACTTTCAGCGTGCACGGTGACCGCATCGCCTTAAGCGATGAACGAGTTTGGCACGCAACTGACGATCGATATTGACTCATCGATCAGGTAGCTCATGTATGAGAAGAGTTGTGAATACATCAGCTTTGTGTCACGAGGTCTGTTCAATTTGTTGACATTAAGCGGGATTTTGAACACATTAAGCGGGCAAATTTACACGGGATCATATACGAGTGCATCGGGACCGGCGATTTTGATAATATTAAGCGGGACCTACTGTATATCATATTTGCTCCTTTCTGGTACCGCACATATCTGCATCATTTTTGTTTTTCAGCAGAAGAGCTTTTGCTAAATTATCCAAAATGTCACAAACCATCGTAACCATACGTGCGCAACACGCGCGTTTCAGAGTTCTAGTTTGTCCTCAAAAGACGCTGAAATTTCACGAAGTGGCGACAGCTAGTCCAACCCGAGCTCGATTATGACTCCCTGAAAAGCGAAATACACGGCGTGGAGCCAGCATCCGTTGGCTCGTTCGCCCGTACGCTTATCTGAAAAGAACAGGCACCACTCCCGCTGTCCTTGCAACAGCTTTGATGCTCGTGTCGCAAACTCACCCCCTCTGAGCTTGCATGTACTAAGGCTGAGTGATGAGAAACATCTGCCTCTTCTTTCGCATCGTGGGGAGAGCCTTCGAAAGCTGGTTGGGTACGCATCGACTTGGAAAATGGCTGCTGGGAGACCTCATTATTCGCGAATCTGGCCCAAGCACCTGTCACGCGGTGCACTTTACAATTTGAGGCGCTCGCGTTGCGGTTATAGCAGAGAAAACGTCGCTTCGTATGACACGATCGAACGCCAATTCCAGCCGCTCAGCGATCCGAGTGCTCTTTCATCAGCACGATTTTGCGAGTGAATAGGATTCTTCCCGGCAACGCCGACATCGCTCCGACCGGGTTATCTCAGAGTGTCACTTGCCTCGTGTTGTCTCGTTTTTACAGGGTGCTTCCAGCCCAACAGTGCGTGCTATTCATAGGAGGTCCGACTCAGTCTCATAATGAAACACTTGTCTGTGAAAATCTCTTCTTCAAAGATCTAGAACCCAAACGATGAGTGAGACGTCAAGGAAAAAAACAACCCAATCACAACTCATGTGATCATTCTTGACTTGCATATCAAGTTTCACTATCGATAAGGTATCGTCCAGCGGGGTATGATTTCGCGGTCACTCCCGCGCTTTTGGAGCATTGTCGAGGCGATCTAATCGCAACCAAAGCTCAGCGGCTCGTCCAGATGATCCAACTTCCGGCTAAGCGTGAGCTATTGAGCCCGCAATGTTCATTAGGATCTCCCGCAGCAATCGCGAGTAGCCGCTCGACAATCAACAATTGGTGCTCCGCCGCCGGGGGGGGGGGGCTGAGGGCCCGAGATTCGAATTCAATCGGGGCAAACGAAGCAGCAGTACGCGGTTGTTGGTGAGTACGTGACGCTCGCAGGATGCGAAAACTTTGCTCTCGCCGCCGGCCTGCGAGGCAATCTTTGATTTCTGTAGTCGAAAGAGTCGACAGCCCGGGGCACAAAAGCGATTCGCATTCTCGGGGCAACGCGCGCGCCGAGTCAAAGTTGGCGCCAGAATCTGCAAGCACGCGCCACTCGTTCGCCTCCCAACGAGAGTTGCGCCCTTGTTTCCACGCCACGCAACTCCCGCGTCTGATTGCGGCTAACAGCCTCGCTCTCGCCGAGTAAGTACGCCAACTGTCTTGTAAAATTGAGCTCCAGGCGACTACTCGCGCTCCCCGGGCTCGAGTCTCTGCTAATTCATGCGGTGCGCGTTGCTAGCTCCGGCTCCCCGGCCTTGAGTGCTACCCTTGCCCTAAAAACAACTTTGGAGATGCTCATGAGTACGGCCAGATCTACTTGCGAAACTTTGAGGGAAAAATTATTGCTGTGAATTCGTACTAAAAGACGTATAACGATGTCGGTCACATTGTGTGGAGAAACTCTTAGATCGAGACTAATCATCTGAAAACTAAGATAACAAGATTGGAGGTTTCTTGTGATTCAGTACGATTTTTGCCTAACTTCAAGAATTTCTTCATTCATTCAGTGCACTTGGATATGAAGTTCATATACTTGCACCGACTTCAGTTTGATAAATGCTAACTTGCGGGCAATGATTGGGCCCACCCTTTATAGTCGGATCGTGCTTTTAGACGAAACCGAACGACGGTGGTGCATCATTGGGCAACGGTCTCCTCCATCAGTAGTACTATCGAAAAAGGATATTCTTCCCACTATCGTCACCATAAGGGTTTCCAACAAAGTCTTCTTTTTCTAAGACAAATGAGTCAGAATTAATCTCATTCGTCAATGCGTATGAAAAAAAAACATCATATGAGAGGGCATAGCTTCTGGATCGTATCCAGATCCCGTTTGCATCCACTAAATGAAGCGACAGGTCACACGCGTGGATTGGACCTTTTAATAATCAATCATAGAAAAGGTCTCAGAAGATTAAAGCACTTGGAGCAATATTTCTTCGCGTATTCCTCGGTGTATAGGTGCAGTTCCAGGAGGGAGCGGGGGAGGCGCTTTCGTGAGCCAGAAACACAATGTCTCGAATTTATGAGCCAACCCATTTACTTCATACGTCCTGGCTGGGCTTTTCATTTCGGGGCACTTCTGTCCGGGTTTCATTTTGCCCGCATGGCCTCAGTACACCAACGGATGTTTGAGGCTCGGCACTGTTTGCTGTTTCTCAGCTGTGCGCCACGAGGCATTAATTCTCTGTGCTGTGAGCCAGCTAAATTTTTGCTCTCCTCTTTTATCTCGGCTTTTTTGAGCCGCTCTCATTTTTATTACGACAACTCGCGCGGGCTTGTACTGCCTTTTTCTTGCCTCCTGTCTCGACTGCGGGATATTTTAAGGGGAATAAGTACGCCTCAGGCCGGATAAAGCGTATGAACTTATTATCATCGGTCCTTGGACTCCGTCCACAACTCGAACCACTGGCAGGATCTACTTTTCCGTGATTCTCCACTTTTTTCTTATAGCTGGCATGCGACCTTTCCTATGGTCGCGACTCAATCTCTGGTCAAGTCGGCTTGCATCTGATTCGTTCCCTCAAGTTAGACGAGTAGAAAGGAGAGATCGAGCTCCACCCGGACAGGTTTTGCTGTGGGGCTATCTGTCCGTACTTGGAGCTAGGCGATCCGATAATGCAAGGACTTTTCACCGCGGGAGACAAAATTACCCCACGTTGATCATCCAAATGATGTCATGTCGGGCAAATCAAACCAATTGTAGCGAATCAAAGAGTGAAAATGCTTGTAAGCGAGGAACTATTCCGAACACGTTGACAGCGACCTTCGACCTCTAACCTGAGATGTAAGTCGGCCTTTTCACGTTATGACTCCATTTTCCCACCCATTCTCAATCATCTAAGTCACCCTTACCATCTCACGCTTCGAAAAATTTGCACAAATGCGTACCCACCTCGATACTCGAAATTATACCAAAGAACACGCGAACAGGCGTTCGGTCAGCTGATTTGATACAAGATTTCCTCTTGTTCAAATTCGCCCCATCCAAGCTGGACAAAAATGACCCCGATCGTCTCCATCACGGTATTGCGATTACTCGGGTCCAACTCGAACGTTTTTGAACCACGACGGCTTTTGAACCGTGGACTCTTGCGTTTGCGAAATAGACCGAGTGAGGCCGTCGAAAGCCGACCATATGTCCGTATTGGCACCGAGCACCGCACCGCAGTAAGTCTTACCGCCTAAGACACGCAGTCTGTGATAGTATTCAAAATGTGTGTACGCGACGGAAGCCTGGGCTCGCCCCAAATCGAGCTCTCAAGCTTGTCCAAATTTTTTCGGTCTCCCCCGTACTTATCACTCAAGTTATGCTATGGCTCAAAGTGAGCTGTTCTTGGGCTGATACAAATGATTTTGCTCAAGTTTATATTTGTGGGTTCTGCATGGTCGGAACAGAGTGAGCTCTAGAACCTAACCCGATAAGGACAATGGAATTTTCACAAAAAAAATGTGGAGGGCTTCTGATCAGTTCTCAAAACATTTGAAGTTTGAAAGAAGCTTGCATTCACGCTTGTTTGACTCGACAGTGCAAGCACAGTACGAGTGGTCGAATAAATGTGACCTTTATAAGAAATCGTTCATCGCAGTGGATCCATAGACGGAGGAACGAGCTTTCTCCATTACACAGTTTGTGCAACTAACGAAAATTACTGCAATTTCGTGACACGCGCGCACCGAGATAATTCGTTTGAGGCCCGTCTCGTGGTCGGGCGCGAGTCGAGAAATTTCATTATACTCGCAACTATAGTACTGCTAATGGACTCCTGACTGTGGCCATTGTCGAGGCCTCTTATCAGCACGCTTATGCGCTCGTTTTGCTGCCGTGTAGGATATTCCGCCGGATTCTCGCTCTCTGTTACCGTACTATTACGGATAATCGTGCGCTTAATTCAAGTTGATGAAATATATCCGCTGCGATAGCGCAATATAATTAAGATGCATAATGTTGCATCGACTAACTTGGCCTTTCCCTCTCCAAAGTATGGAACACCCATTCATTACTAGAATCTGTATGACTCGATCTTCGATCTGTGCGTACCACGTGGAGTCTTCGGAAGGTCTCTCGGACAAGTCCAATACCTGCGACAATTTTGAATTTTACGTGAAACTCGAGAGACAAAAATTCACGAGGCAAATATTCCCATGCATGGTATTTCAAGTATTTGAATAACTCCCGATGATAAACCTGATAACAGATGGAAACGATTGATCTTTACACGTAGGACTTTCAAACCTTGTTAAAACATTAGCTGGTGGAAGAGAGTAGGGATCTTTCCTTCGGATAGATACCAAGTGCATTACGGACTGGCAATAACAGAGTCTCTGCATTCATTTTTGATAGTGCTCCTTTGAAGAGAATTCATATTGTAATCGAAATGTGAATGATGCTCTCTACAAACATCTCTGCAACCGAGATTCTCACAACGACTCCTTTCCGCTGCCCCGACTGCATGCTCTGTATGGTAAGGATTTTCTACATGACTTGTACAGTCTGAAATTTTTTATAAGCTCATTCCTCGATACTCGGCCAATTAATTCATTTGTAAACTGCTAAACGATGAAATACTTTTGCTCGCACTTGCACTGGTATTCATAGTCGTTATCATCCCAGAGTTACGAACTAATCCGCGGATTAGGCGCTGTAATCGGCGTGGCGGAGAAATAAACGAAAGATTGCTCATTCACCTCACGTTGTCCCAGTGCTGCAGAACATCACGGAACTGAAGTCTTTTTTGTCCACGCCGATTGCAGCGCCTAACCCGCGGATTAATTCTTGACTCTAGGTTTATAACGACTATGAAGACCAGTGTTGATCAAGTTGTTGAAAAAAGAGATTATCTTTTCGTCCCCGCGCTCGAATCTCGTTGTCAAAACTATTCGTTTTTTGGCTTGAAGACTCGTGATAGAGGATGTTTTTACACATAGTTGGTACAAATCATTGATTTTGAGTTATCCCGTTCTTGATACGCCTTCGGCACCTCATAAGAATGCACCACCCAACCCATCAATTTAGAAAATTAGCAACGACGGATAAAAACACCGTTTTTCGTAGGATCAGTTTTTTGCAGAAAAAACCCCTGCCATGTAGTCGCTATGGTGAAAAGTACAGAGAAAACCATGTTGTCCCAAACGGACTATCCCGGGCTCATAATCATAATTTTGTTCCTCGGTGTTACGGGTGCAACATTGAACAGAAATCGAATCTTCACACCTGCTTATTGATGTTCAATCAACTCACTACGTTGTGAGGGCAGTCTCGGTCCTGGCTGTTTCAGTTCGCAATGTCCGCCATGCATAATCTTGCGTGCGGCTCGTATAATTCACCGATGCAACCGTTGCATTTTCTGCGTCCACCGTACACCCACAACCATCTCAAAATCCGATTTCGTATTGTGCTGATCAACGAGAACCAGAACTGGTGGGTCCATGAGCACGAAGATGAATACTGGAGGCTTTCTAAGATTTTGTCGGAGAACAGAGAGATGAGCGTATCGAAAGGTGGCATCGTGCTTTTGATGCGATGGCCCTCCAGCTATTCGGATGAACGAGGCGCCTCGCAACGATGTGGACGAAATACGGGCCGAGGATCCGCAAGCGCGATCGAGGGGTCCCGGGTGGGCCCTCACAAAGGCTCGTGGGCACCTCGTGGGCCGTGAATTAAAAATTCCGCCAACAAGGTGAAGATTCGTGTCCGTAATGCTGGCGCGTGAAAATGTGGGCCGGCGATTGTGCGCCCTCCGCGTCGCCGCCGCCGAGCCGTAAATTCGCAAGCGAGCACCTTCTCTTTCTAATAAGAGCCAGCATAAATTTTGACTGTGGCGACGCATCCTCGGCGTGGAATCTGCGCCACGCGTGTCGCGCCCTTTAGTCGCCCGAGGACTTTCTGCGACAATGCTCTTGTGTGAAATTAGTGTGACGGGCTTCTAAGGGCTAATAACACTCATTAATCGGAATGATACATTTACTAGAATATGATTTTATCTCATATAGTTTGACGCAGAAACCGACACAATAGCCTGTTTTGTCCGCAGACGTCAGGATTTTCTTTTCAATCGACAAAATCTTATATGGACGTTTCTCTGGAACTTTTACACCTGCTGGAATACAGCTACGGATAGTGATATAAGGGAACAATCGAATCTTTCGGCCCCAATTGAAGTGAAAATATTATCATCCAAGTCTCAAAATGAGATATTCTTGGTCTCTGTTTGATCAGAGAAAGTTTATTCATTCTAGCTGACTCGGAAAGAGAAAATGTGGGGAAAATTCTGTGGAAATAATTGGTACTCTCGTACAGTCTTACGGATATTCTGGTGATGCCGCGCAATATTTTGAGTTGATTCAAGCTGCAATTATTGGGTAATGTATTGAAAAAAATGGCTCGGGAACACGACAATGTGCTACCAACTCAGCCAAAACTGTATGACTTTGGAAATTGTGAATAAATAAATCAATCATGTCTCGTTCAACTCAAAGATGATTACGCCAAGCCTTTGCCGTGACTCTCAACGCAATTCTTGGAATGCATATCTGAAGTAAATGTAAATGCGGCGATTTTGCGACGAGTCTCGTATTGGTGCGATATTTCTGTCTAGGATACGACCGTTCTGAAGTGAAATAGAAAAAAATTGATTCACGAAAGAAATCCAGTTTTTCTCATCCCCATTGGCGGATCGAGCTCTATGTTGATAAAACCAATTGTGATCGGATACCTTGACTTTACAAAGCTGCAAAAAGACCGAGGCATTCGTTAAAATTGTCAATCTTGCCAAATAATTGCTTAGGAAATTCTGGAAAATTGTCGAAAAAGTACTTCGAGTTCGACTCATTAACGTGATTTTGGCAATGCCACCGTACTCTATATGAGTTTCAATAGTGTATTTGTAACTCTCAATACTACACAAATATGTTAGCATAAGGTCTCACGTGTGCGTTGAGCGGTTTTCATTTTTCGTTTTTCAACGATTTTCAGCAAAGTGCAAAAGTTCCAGAGAAACGCTCAAATTCTTAAAAACAAAGCTTCTTGCATTTTGCGTTGCGATAATTTGATTGACTCAATAAGACTTAACCAAACCATGTATTTCGTTTTACGTTCCATGACCAATTGAACACAATTACAATGGTTTCAGAAGGCTAGGATGCGTTCAAGACGAGTAACGAGCTCATTTCTCGAGTTGCTATCAGGAAAATTCGACCATTTTCGCAAAAATCTTGAGATATTCTTAAAAATCGACCACCTTCTCACAGCACTCGAGAGCGCTTTTGCTCCCTTCGTACATATCTATTGAAGGGAAATTATTTGCAATAGCCCAAATATTGCGTCAAAATTACAGTTATTATTCGAAAAAGGCACTGTGTGCATTTTCTGGGGTAAACCCACCCGTAATAAGCCAAGTTTCAAGTTCCCCAGCCCAAAACATCCCGAAGCTATCCAAACGGCCCCCCTCAATCTCCACAAGATGATGTATCTACCGCTGAATATTCTAATTCAATTGACTTCGAAATAGAAAAATTCGATTGCCCGCATAAGTTTCGTATGAGAAACAATGTAAACATGATCAGGCTGAACATGATTGTGCATATTCATGATTTATCGAAGGTTATTCCATATTACGTAAGTCGAGGACTCGAGTGCTTCAAATACTTATGTTTTCATGCAAACAAAATGATGCTGTTCCTGTAGTTTTAGAGACCCGTGGGAACAAAAACTCGAAATTTGATTCATTACAAGCAAGACCGAGCTGACCCCGGAAAATGCTCAAAACGCTTTTTTGAAAAAGTACATGTATAAATATTTGACCTGTCTATAATTGGGCTCTCTGCCTTTCTCACAGCTTCACTAGGAGAAATCGCTAGTACAATAAAATGCCTCCCATGCACCCAAATTAACCGTCGGGAATATCTGCAATCTCCAACATTATTGAAAAGAGTGGGTATGCTTGTTACTCAGAGCAATGCGTCTTACCTGTAGATCATACGTTCACCTATTCGTAATTATTCCATTGATGTAGCAAAGTTCAACTGAAATCGGTGCGGGAGGGGGTGGCTTAAACGGGGTGCGTGTTTCACAGTATTCCACTTTTTTGCCAGCGATTGCGGCAAATTCCTCCCTCTCGTACAGGTGGCACGAATGCCTCATTACAATGTTGCCCAGTTCTACTCTCATTACAGTTCGCTTTGAGCAGTGCCAAGTGTGCCAAGTCTTGTTGATGAATAAGACATACTCTGGACATGATTTTCTTAGGTGCAATGCCTTTCACAGTGGACGGAGAAAATATTGCTGCCACGTGTGAGGCGCGCGCGTGCATGAAAATATTACGGTCGCGGGGCTTGCTGTGAGAAGAGGCTCGGTGACGTGGCGATCGAGAAATTGTCATGGGTGAATCGAGTGAGCTGCTGCGTGCTTTTGATCGATATTCCTCGTCGACGCCATGCGCCACGGCGCGTGTGAGATGGACGCTCGTGTGTGTGACCTACGCGAGGCTTCGCATAAACATCGTCCACGTCTCACTCGCGCTTCGAATCAAATTGTAAATATTGATAGACCATCAAAACTAGACAGACTCTTTGAAGAGTGCGATCGACCGGCTGTACATTAAGCTTTCAGATGATCGAAGTTTCACTTTTGTTCATCGACTGGACCCGCGATGCAGGCGATTGCTGAATATACTGCGTGTGGAAATCAGAACTCGACTCCGTTTCCATTTCCGGTGGAATTTGACGTACCATCCAATTGGGTAACTTTGGTACAGTTGGTGCAACTTTGGAACACTCCTGAAAAATGACTCTCAAAGCTGCGTTTGGCAAGGTAAACGATTCTATCGCTGTGAAACCTAGTCTCCCCCTCTGTGGCACGTATGAACAATATGTTGAGCTACCGCAGATCCCGCCGTGGATGCTTGTACTTGTTTATTGAAGCTTTTTCCGAAAAGGCTGGCTTAGCAGCAGTACGCGAGTGGTCCAGTTGGTGTACCTGGCAAAAAAGTGTTCCGCAACGATCTACGGATGAATAATGCTACATTTCGACCACATATATCACCGTATTGAAGAAACCATCGTTACATTGGGGTATTCGAAGCATTCGGAGTTTTAATGAATGAAAAACAGGGGAAAAAGAACCATGAAAAAGTGTACCAAAGTTACCCCACTCTACGTAAGGAGCATGAAGGTCGGGTAACTCCAGTACAACTTCCTATGACAGCTTCTTTCCATCTCATCTTGAGTCGAGTGATGGTCTACGAGGTTTTAGAATGTTTCAAACAGCTTGAAATAAGACTTCTGAACGATTAAAATTAGTTTATTCACATGGTGCTCGGTAGAGTTGAAATATTTTGTAAGTGTACCAAAGTTGCCCCATCGGGGTCTAACTTTGTTACATTTCTTCACCTGCTAGTAGCTCCGGCTTGAACTCATCAAATTGAACTTTGTAGTCCATCAATCTAAAGCTAAGAGTGTAAGCTTTAGATTGACTACCAATAGAAGTGGTTTTGAAACAAAATGAAAAGCACCGAATATGTACCGAAATTACCCAATTTGACGGTTGGTAATTCATTAAACCATGGAATTGCAGCAGCAACTTGCTCGAAACGTCTGCAACACCACGATGGAAACTATGGAAACGTAAAAAGTTGCAAAGATCGCACTACAATCCCGAGTGATGTAATTATGGGATCCCCCACGAGGAGTCAGAAATTGGCTCAGAGAAGATGCATTCCGTCAAGATTGTACGCGCACAGGTATGAAATTCTCCCGCATCTGATTACTGGTTCTGATCAAATGGTCAAACGAGTCAGGTCATTTCTACCCATTGAGCTCGATGTCCAGTATGTCACTCTCTCTTCGCGGCGCTCAAGGTCCAGTCAATATTCTACGTTTCCACATCAGTCCTCGCAATCGTCATATCGTCCATCATATCGTCTGAAGACAGAGCTCAACCGCTGACGACCTCCGCTGGGCGGATACTTTTCACACCGATACCGCCGGGTTCTTCTCGGAAGTGGCGCTGCCAGACACTTGGGCGAGGGGAGACGCGCGAGACGATTGCAAGCCTCGTTCTATTCTGGTGGGAATTGTAACAGGAAATGCCAGAGACAAAATTGCCCGCCAAAAAAAGCCGACGAACCGCTCGTGAAGTTTGTGTCGAGGTGCAGTGACGGTTGAGCACTTGCCGAGTTGTATGATAGGGTCTTTTAGGCGCATGAAACTGCCCGTCGAAGCCAGTGACCCAGGTCTTCACCAATTACATGTGGATGAGCGCGCATCAAACATTTCTCCAGATAAATAGTTATTCAATTCGAGTCCAAGCGCGGTTGTGCCCAGACCCGATGAATCCCAACAACGATCATTCATCATCTCCGGGTTTCACGTCCGAGCAGGCTCCGATGGTGGTTGATAGATCCCACATCTTCGATCTTTGGTCGAAACCACTGCAACCTTATTTGGTGAAGCATTGAATCTAATTCAATGACGTTCCTGTTCATGGCCAGAAATGGAGACTGTGATACGGTATGAATCCCCTTCGTACATCACATACTGATTTTCCATGTCACCCAATCTGTGTTTCTCTGTTGAAAGTTTATCCCAATCATCGGATCGAGTACTGAGATCCGGCTTGGCTCCAATACGTCACGCTATTTGATCAAACCTTGATCCAATTTCGGATTGGGGGGGGGGGGCAGATTTTCGCTTGTTCGTCTTCGCGCGCGGTCGCGTAGTCAACTCGTATGCATCAACGCAGCCGAGAGCGTAGCTATTGTGACGAACCGCGGGATGTTGATATCGAACTCTTATACATTTTCCAGCTGGTTATTGATATCTTTGGAGGTTTTTCCACCAGCCTTCATTCAAGGTTTTTTGACGCTCGCTTTTTACTCTTGCAACATGAAGTAAACTCGTGTGCATATTAATTCTGCGTAAGGTTAAGGTCGTCTCATTTTGAGTTCCATTCTCTTGTGCATTAAGGAACCAACATACAGAGATATTCAATGATATGTTCAACCAAATGTATCACGCAAAACTTGAATTTAGGCATGAACTTGAGCGATACATGATCCACTTCTGACCACTCCTCATAACAGTAAGAGATTATAATTCACAATCTTACAGACCAAACCATGGCCCTCCACACAAAAAATTGCATGAAAAGGGTCTGAAGCTCATATAAAATCAACTTCAAGAGAATAATTATCCTAATATTAGACTCCATACTTGGAAACGGCAGAATCTCCACCAGATGACAAAAAGAAACGATTCCATGCACTGACACAAAAAGTATCGCATGCTCCAAATGTTTTTTTTTCTATGTTCCGAAGTACTCAGGAAATACAATGCTCACACTCTGATATATCTCGATATAGATCTCTAGAACATCATTGAATTAGGGAAAGATCCGTTCAACAAGATTAGTTCGTGAGTTCTCATGTAGAAACTTTATAGAGCTTCCTACGTGGGAAAGACTAAAAGATCGTAATCGACTGGATTTGACGAGCACATTCAAGTGAAGACCCTAACACACTTGTCTCATTACACACGAAAGAACTTGGACATGAATTTGATTGGCTACGCGTTGAAGTGCTGGACCGAGAACCTCATTTCCACGAGAGATTATTCAGTGAGATGATTTCCAAATTTTCATCTATACACATGATAACAAAATCAATCTTGAAACTGATACCCGGTGTCTCAACATATATGTTCTACATGTATAGTTCTATTCTGATATAGCTATTTTATACCCTCTTTTAATGGTATGGCCGTATACTTTTGTTTGTCTCTCGTTCTTGCCGTCTCTCTCGGAAGACTCATACCCCCACAGCTGTACCATGGATGAATTCATGAGATAATTTGAGCATTGATCTAGCTCGATATTTCACTCACTGTTTATATAGGTACCTGAGATGATGGTAGAACCATTCTTTCTACCCATCGAATATCAAGTACGTAGAATTTTAAAATTCGGCTCTGATGGTATGTTTTCTGCATTTCATGTTTCTCAAGAGATCTTTCATGAAAGTGATGACGATTATGGAATAGTTTATTGATATGTTCCCAGCCTGGAGGGGTCAGTGCATTTTACCATACGAAACGTCGCAAATACGCTAAGAAATTTTTAAGATATTATATTTTTCCGTCCACACGATCCTGGTACTCCAAGACTTATCGAAGATATTCATACAACATTAAGAACAGCACTGGTGTTCAGATACCAAAACGTGAGTTTTTCTATATTTCAGACAAAATGGTGACTAATCCCACTGCAGGGGTTATTATCTATAGATATTGTACTCTTCCATGCACTGATGTATTGGGAGTTGGTTCGAAGAATGACAAAGGGTACCTATTTATTCATCTATCAATCGATTCATGAGTTATGCCGAGTTCTCACTCATTACCACCTTGATCAATGACGGAATGGAAACACAGCATGTATCTTAACGAATGGTAAATTGCAGCCACTGCTGTAATTCATCGATGAGTCTACTCTCTAATGATCGTCTCTTCCTCAAACTCGAGGTTGATGCAGTAAGAGTACATGATCGGAGAAAGGCGACCACGACGAAACTCAATTCCGATAAAATCATATTCATCTTTCTCGGTATAATCCTAGTTCATCGGCTGCCCATCCTTCGCGTCGCTCGCTCGACTCATGATCGATCGTATCTTTGTTTCTCTTTGGCACAAAATCGTACGCAATTTCAATCAGGCCTGGCAGAACTGTTTAGTATCGAGTGGGAGCTGTGTATTTATGTGGGAACGGAGTTGCTTTTCCACAGTTGGTTGAGGAGTGAACTCGCCCTTGATCAGCTGACCAATATGATCTGGCCGCATCACTGTGACAAGAATGCGAGACGCGGCGATGCTTACGGGTCGAGCATAACCCACCGTCAGCGCACCCGAGCAGATAGCAAAAGCGTTTTGTTTGTCGAAGGAGACACTTTACGAGCCGAAACGATAGCGACGTTCATGAACTGTTGCAGCAAGCAGAATTCAATCAAACAGACGGTTAATGTGGTGAGTAAGTAGTCGCTCTTCTTCTTCAGCAGCCGTTGAATCGAGTCGTTACTCAGTTATTCTTCAGCGGAAGCATTTTATTACATTTGTTCTGTACATGATACGTGACAGCACCTTCTCCGATGGTGATGTCATATCGAAGAGTAAAACTGGTAACCTTCGGTGAGTTACTACATAGGTTATGGCTATGTCTTTTATAGCTCTGGAGAACATTTTTCGATGCTCATCGTGAAATACGGATGGAGTGCGTAGCTGCAAGAAATTACCACATGGCTTCGATGAATTCTTCAACCGACCAACCTCCAATACACGAGAGTCAATCTGAGGCACTACCGTCGTCGCACGCACCAAGTACCGTCACATCAGACCATGAGAGTGGAGCTCGTGGCCACGGCCCAGTGTCATGCAGGATCTACGTTATTGCTTGCCCAAAATTCCGATCGGCCAGACGGAGACGAGCAAGTAAAGCACGTGGTCGGGTGCGCAAGCACGATGACACGGCTCCAGACGCCGCGCCGCTTCGCTATTTATGGATGGCCGTGACACGGCCTGCTGCCGCAAAGCTCACCGTGAACCCCCGCGAACTCATCCCGCTCGTATGTGACCCGTCCGAGTGGTTCGACTGCTCCTTTACTATTCAAATCGCTCTCCCTCCCTATGAAGTGCACGAGATTTTGCATAAGCTGCGATATCGTCGCCACTGACTGTCAACTGCAATTGAGAAATTGCTTGTCGGCTCACTCATCATGCCTTATTTTGATTATGCGTGCCTAGTGTACTATGATCTGTCAAGTTATCTTATGAAAAAGCTGCAATGTCTCCTCAACACTTGCGTTCGATCCATATTCCGATGCCAGCGCGACGCAGCTTTGAAAACCTTGTTATAAGCATTTGCATTGGCTGTCGCTATCACGTCGTCGAGAGTAATTTTCACGTGTAAAAGATTACAAGGCCGTCACTACGGCTATCTCGCGCTATCTGAATGGCATCAGTGATTCTTATTTGCCCAGAAGAAAGCCCAACGCCATTGAATAGCCAGCCCATGGAGAGCTATGGATGCGTCAATCCGCCTGGAAAAGGCCTATTTACTGGGATATTGGCCCTGGTACTCAGGATGATTCTAGGGAGCGTTGGCAAGTTATAAGAGTGGTTTGTTACATGTTTTGGTATAACGAAACATATCCTAGAGTTCCAGGAGAATTGGTGATCCGAAGGCCTGGCCTGGCACCCTCCTTGTCAGTAAAATATACTTTCTCCGTCAATTCGATTGCAACGGATCTCTGCTTGTGACCCGTATGGACCAGTCACTGTACTCGCGATGTGGACGATTATCAAGTTTGCGTTAAAGCTCACACGCTCGGCATCGCGGACGCGTCGGCTTGTGTGCTCCTGCTTTTCACCTCACTCTGTTAGTTCTCTTTCAATTCGAATGTTCCACATTATTCACTGAGCCCAGATCCACTTCGTTGATTCTCATTTGGTTCACATTTGGATTCCTCAGTTCTGTAAACTATATCTTACACTGCGCCGACGAGTTCCTTAGCTCAGATGCCAGAGAGACACTTGTCTCGGGATTGGGTGCTGTGCAAGCCATATCAGCTGCCGACGGGCGATAATCAACTCGTGCTCCTTAAAGTGCTGACTCTGAGTCTCCTCGGACTACATCATCGTATTGAGATGCGACGGAAGGATGGTTAGCCGACCAAATGGCCAGATTGCGACTTGACTCTAGTGTGCTCTCAAACGCTTGTCGGCGTAACGGAGGTCCGAAATTCGCATTGCCGTACGTCGCGTGAGTTTCCCAATTGGTTTTTGGCGGCAACGCCTCACCGTTTCCGGATTACGCCGCACCGCGGCAAGCAATCTCTCCCAATTAATCTGCCCGAGCCAGTGTTACGGAGCCACTGACTCGCAATTTCATTCAACGATCTGCCGCGTGGGGTGAGCCCCGTACGTATAGCCTCGTTTGAAATGCCCCGAGTCTGCCACGAGAGGGAGGAAAACCCATTCATCTGTACGAATGAATTGCCGGGGCGGATCCACATACTGATCTCTCGTTTTTGCGTGAACGGTGTCTCGCGTGCTAGACCGTGTACACGGGCATGTTGTCTCTGCAGTCCCTCGACAGCGCGCACTTGTATTGGCAAACGAGCCTGGATAGTGGCAAAGGTATGAAAAAGGGCCCGGACTTTTTCCAACACACCCGATTGATCTGGTTCAATGCGGGTGACCGGCGCGCGTAGCCGAGAGGGCTGGCCGGGAAAATCTGGACCGGGTATTCAGCGTGGGCTCTTTTCACTTTGGCTCACGGATTCGGTGCGTACGAGCAGTGGCGTTACGTCGCGCCCATGAAACTCGGCATCACTTTTGTCTCCGAAAAGGGAGATGAATCGGACGAGCACACGGGCGCCGACCCCCTAAATCACGACCCATTTTTGGCGTGCCGTGAATTTTGACAGGCCAATGGGGAATTGTTTGGTAAACGAGCGAAATACACTCTGCATCACCGCTCGTTTTTCAGTGCGGAATTTGCACGCATGCACACCGAGCCGGCAAGCTCGCGCCTGTATTCGATTGTCCTTTGCCGACCGAAACCAGCCACCGAGTGGAGGCCGCGCAGTTATTCATTCTGTTGTGCCCCCAACAGAATGAGTAGTTTCTGACCGAATACAGCGACCACAAATGAATCGTTCATCGACAGCGGCTTCGATTTGTTGCGTCTCCAAAACCGATGCAGCTCGCCCCATCGCTTAGCTTATGCTCTCCCTATCTTGTTAGGACGTGAGTGAGTATCTCAATTAGGGCTCCTCCGCTCTGAGGTTTTACGGTGACACTGGTTGCTTGCGTTTGAAGAACCAAAAATTGTGTACATTTTGCACGATCACGCGTAGCATTTTCGGGACTGTGCTCAGGGCCGAGAGACGGGGAATTCACGGGTAGATGATTGAGGATTGAGGCATACATTCCGCGTAACGAGCATTCGCTCAGAGTACATCTTCCCTGAGCTCTCTTAGCAGCTAAAAATGAATCTATGAAAGATTGTCCGAGAATCGGGACCAAGTGGCACATAGCCCGTGCGAGGGCGAGCTCGAGGACTATTATCAATGCGACGCAGAGTTGGATTCTCAGGAGTTGACCAGTTGGATCGGAGTACTGGTAAGGCTATACCAGATTACAAGTTTCAAAAGAACACATCACGTGGATTACGAAAATGCGGAAGGACATACGAGCCAAATCCATACGTCATCCACAGACTGGCCCTCCCCGAGAGTGCTGTAATAGTACAGCTTATATTCATCGTCAGCTTCGTTTGTCAATGATAAGTGAGTAATTTCACGCGAAAGGAATGGTCGGTTGTACATAATGTTCCAAATCTCTTCCTCATAATTTTTTATCCCTTCTATACATCATATTATGACAAAAAAAGGTCACTAGGACCCAAAAAAATTTTTTGCGTAGCTACTAAGCAAGTTGGTGAAGCTTTTAATTTTTTTTTTTTTTTTGTGAAAGAATTGCTGCTTTTTCCACTAAAACTGCGATAGGTCTGAAACGAAATAAGATAATGATACGTGGATCAGCGCATCCGGAAGCTGAGACAAAAACCTATCAAAACATGCCTTGGAATTTTATTTTTGAGGTAATTGGTCTTATATATGAGCGATCCCATGAAAATCACTATTTAATTTGTTTCTCAAAAACCCAATCTTAAAAAATTCTGAAAACACATAATTCGATGTAAAATTCGATGTTCTTCACGAAGAAAATGTTCTAGTTTCTAGGTTCTGCACTCTCCAGTGAGTTTTGAGCGATTTTGTGCAATTTGATTTTTCGACCAATGAGTACTCGAGAATTTTCTGCGCATGCGCGTAATTTCACGGGATTGAAACCTCGACCAATCGATAGCCCGTGAAATTTCCTATCAAATGATCACTGGTAAAGTCCATTCTGGTGATGTAGAACCGGAGTTTCTAAGCGTTCTTATAGAACAAAAAGATTTACACTCTCAAATCCTATGAACTCGTAAGCCATTGGTCAAAACCCCCAGTCTGAGAATTTCTGGCGAACGACTGATGCGGATTTTACAGACTACCCTACTCGCTGTGTTCCCTTTCAAATGTCGTAGCTCAGCTCTAGAAACATCAAAATGAACTTTACCAGTGATCATTTCAAAGGAAATTTCACGGACTATCGATTGCACGAGGTTTCATTCCCGTAAAATTACACGAATGCGCAGAAAATTCTCGAGTTCTCATTGGCCGAAAAATTGAATCGCAAAAAATCGCTCAAAACTGACTGGGGAGTACAGAACCTAGACTGAAACATTTTTTATTCGTAAAGAAAATCAAATTTTACATCAAATTATGTGATTTCATAATTTTTAAGATTGGGTTTTTGAGAAAAAAATTAAATAGTGATTTTCATGGGACCGCTCATATATAAGACCAATTACTTCAAAAATGAAATTCCAAGGCATGCTTTGATAGGTTTTTGTCTCAGCTTTCGAATGCGCTCATCCACGTGTCATTATCTCATTTCGTTTCAGACCTAGAGCAGTTTTAGTGGGAAAAAAGCAGCAATTCTTTAACCAATAAAAATCAAAAGTTCCATCAACTTGCTTACCAGCGACTCAAGAAAATTTTTTTGGGTCCTAGCGATCGTTTATTTGTCATAATTTGAGGTATAGAATCGATGAAAAATTATGAGGAAGAGATTTGGAACACCATGTACAATCGACCATTCCTTTTACGTGGAATTACTCAAATGGATTCGACTCGTATAACCGATGAATTCATCTTTATAACTTGAACAAAATTGTTATTGTGTCGAACGAAGAACTAAAAAAGCATCACTGATTATATGCATACTCTCAATGGAATGAAAGCTATATAAAAGAGAGGCTACGAGCAGAGCAAAGTCTCAATCAGGGAGGGAGCGTTATACATCGCCAAAGCAGTTTGAATGGGTTGGGACTTTTCGCACGCGAACATATTCCCATCAAGTATACGGATGCGGAAAGATATATTGTAGCGAAGCAATGAGCAGGTTACAACTGCTACTCCGATTCGCGTGTGTGAATTTTCACTGCGAACAGAAAATTTCTCCGTTATCCACTGCAAACCAGTTGATTTCTCAGTGAAGAACCTACTTCCAGTCTCGCTAAAAGTTTTTTGCGCGAAAAAGCAATATCACCATAGAAATCCTCCAATTCACGAAGAAGTCATGACTTACGTTGCCTCCAGACGTGCCTCAAGACTGTACAGGTCGATTATTTTACGGGTCGTTTTCATTACGATCATCGCGCGATGTACCTCGTTACCATTGTGAAAATCTATTTCCACTGAGTTCATGCTCACAGTCCTTTGGCCACACTTTTCGTTCAAAGATGGCTTGCAAGAGCATTGGAGATTCGGAATTGGACATAGTTACTAAAATCGATGCAGTGATCGAAGATTGACGAAAAGTACTCCTGTAGAATTCACTTTGATACTCGGGTTCTGGACAATTCGGAAATTCAAGACTGTGAGGAGTGTACGCATTTATTTATCGTAGCTTCTTGGCAGTGCTTCGAGATCCCTTCGTCGCCAATGCTTATTCTAAATCGAGTGTGGAATGTCTTGTGCGGGGCGATTTCGCGAGGCAAGAAATGGAACACCCTCGGGCGTATCAGCAGAAGTGATACGAGTGCGGGATTATCTTCTTTGTTTTCATTCATAAGAACAGGGGACTTTTCACATAGTTCCAAAATAACAAATGTCAAAACTATAAAATTGAAGAATTTTGTCTCTTCTAATTTGTTCGAAATTACAAAAAGTGTAGAGACGTCATTGCAGTTGCCATATGTTCCGATTTAGCTGATTAATTCAGATTGTCTTCATGCGTCGATGAAATTTTTGAGCAAATATTTGGAATCGGGCACATTCCTTGTAATGGATAAAATAAGATCAGGGGTCGAATGGGTGCAATGAATTGTGTGTGTGTGTTTGTGGTGCGTGTGTGTGTGTGTGTGTGTGTGTGTGTGTGTGAGAGAGAGAGAGAGAGAGAGATCCATGGAGATGACCCAAACTTGATTTCGAATTTCCACTTGAGCTGTTCCCGTTGGATAGCTGACCTGTAACTTGTGATCATTTTTTGTGAACATTGAGTTTTCAACACTTCCGCCTACACCAGTCATTCAATACAGATCGTTGTTATTGGAATTTTTTGAAAGCCGGGGACCGCGTACTGTTTTCATCACGAGCAACGTAAGCGGAATTTGAAGCTACAAGATCATCAAGTTCCTGGAGACGAATGCCTAAGAGCAATTTCACCCAAGGTATAGCTTGGACTCTCGTTGCGGTGTCTGGAAAGAGCTTGCATGCTCAACGGAGAGCCCAGCAAAAATCTCAGCTGTTGGGGTAGGGGGCAAGTGCAGCTTCTCGATATAATTTATGCGCGTAATTAGGCCGGCCAAGGCGCGCCCGTGCTCGAATTAATTGGGAAGACGGTAGTAAAAGTTAATTTGGTAGGCGGCCAGGAGGGCGCTCGTCGTTTGGCTCAGGTGGCGCGGCCCGCTCGAACAACTCGAGAGGCTCACCCCGACGCAGCGGCAACTGGGGCTAGCCACGCGCTTTTACCCCGAAGGCACTTCAACGAGGGGTAGGTGAGATGATGCCCTTGCAAGTACACTCGATCCATGTCCGAAGCAGTGCTTGTGCATGTGAACCGATCGTGCCGAGGTATAGTAATTATACGCAGAGCTCAGAAGGTACCAGATCGCACTTCCGCACCACTTGGGGGAGGATAAATTCCGCGCTCTCTTCATCTCATAATCGACTGAGCGTGAGGTTGTGGGAAGGCGGCGTCGAGTCTCCTCGAAGCCGGAGTCGGTCTTCGGCCTCGATCGATCCATATGAAATGTGGCCGATGGTCGGGCCACCTCGCCGCCCGAATTTGACGTATGTGGCGGACTTTTGTGCTTCATCTTTTGCGCTCTGGCTCAATCAAAAACATTCACCGATGAGATCTGTTTCGCGTCGTATTACACCAAACTTTCCCGTGCACACGCTGCACGACAACAAACGCGCGCAGCGTCCACTCACGGGACCACGGCCGCACGCGCGCTCATTACCCAATGAAATTGAGTTCCAGGCACGGAGCTTGGAAATGCACGCCGACAGAGTCCAAACTCACACGGTGCATGTCATTTGCCCACTAGTTACGTGCTTGTTTTCGACTCCGTTGTTTGTCGGAGTCAAAGCGAGCTTGCAGGCGGGCCAGCAAACGCAACTTTGCCTGTCATACAATTCAACCACATAGCTTGAACCCGCCTTGGTGCGCGTGATGGCCAAAAGCTATAACCTGTGTCATCGGTTTGGACTCGGCGTGTCACCGGACTGCGCTGTTGGTCTGTGGCGCAAATTGAGGCCGAAGTTATTCGGCGATTTCCAAGTTTGTCCCGCTCAGCTCTCATCGAATCAAATTTTACATACAATCAAAGACTCATTCGTCGGGCTGTTCATTTTCGCGAATCCATACGTAAACTTGAATGAAAAACGCGAAAAAACTGTTTCGAATTGCTTGAATTGTTTACACCTTGCAGAGCAATAAGTTGAAGCATACGTGTCGATGCAATCAGAAAGAGATAAAAAATGCGATCCTTGTATTGGAAGTCGTGAAACGGGGTCATCTTCCACGAGTGATTCGAGGTCTTGGTAGGGAGTTTCTTGAGTGGAAGTGCATCTGACTTGGATATTTTACTGGAACGTGGCGATGGAGTTTCGTGTATCAGCGCGATCGAAACTCGTACTTCATTTGTTGTGGCTGTCACCCTGATGATGATTATCTCCGATTGGGCTCTAGAATTCTAAGCCGCGAGGAAACCCTCTGATGTACGGAACTCGTACACGAGGGAGCTCATTTCTTCGAATGCACAATTTTTGGGCACTTTGAAGTCCGATCGAGTGAATGGAGTTTGTTCGGGTCGGACTACGAGCCAGAGACACACGGATATTTGCATGAATATGTACTCTACTGCGGGTGAGAGCATTGTGGCGTGGGACAGACGAATGCGGAGGATCAGAGCGGGAGGTACTTTGAAGAGCCGCAGATGTAAATTTATGCTCTGGAAAATGTCTGTGGGAGAGCGAGGCGCGGGTGGAGGAGGCTTTGCCAAGCCGCGTCGTATGATAATTTTCGAGCGCGACATTCGTATGCGGGCCCATTGAATGTGTAAAAATTCCTGAAAAGCCGCGCAGTGCCTCGGCAAGGCTCCGAGATATCGTTTCCTCGCTCTTGTATTTTTCATCGAGAACCGGCGACGCGATAGAAATGTACGAGACCCACGATCGTTGAACTCCCGCGAGCGGCGATAGTCTATACTTTGGGGGGAACGCAAGGCGACCGTCTCGGTGGGTCGACTGGTGCCACCCTCTGAACCCGATGAAACGGCTTACCTCGCCTTTCTTCTCCAGAAATTTTCATCCCACGATCTGGTTCAACGACATGTGTTCCGTCCAGTTGTAGAGAATACCTCTCAGATCACGGAGAGAGTTGGCATTATTACTTCGTTCCCCTCGATTGATTGACAAAAAATTTTGCGACACATCTCAATTTGGATGGAATACTGCAATTTTTAATTGTTGCAGTATCACCATAGGCATCGTCTAAATAATTACGTGGATTCCGCCGATTTTGGAGTTGATAAAGAAACCCGTACGAGTTCTGTCGCGCAGGTCGAATGGCACTGGCGGTGCGGTGTGAGCCCACGTTGGACAATTTGAATCATGAGAATAAAAACAGGGGCAGCGATTCCTCGTGTTTGATTTGTCAGGCCATGGATTGACATTCACTAGCACACGAGTCACGAGGTAGGCTCATCGAGAAACACTTATTTCGTTGCTATGAGTCATCGAGTTTGATATGTTGAGCAAAGCAAATCGTTTCGTTCTGAGTACCGAGTCAGAGTGAGCCACGCCTCATCGATTCGATCGAAAATGTAGACTCGCTTTCAGGGCTCACGATTCCGTCATATCTGATTAGAATTTTTGTAACAGTGGAGTCGAACTCGACAGTTTGGGACGGGAAATTACAGGATATCGCCTCTGGGCGCGAACAACGCGGGCACGAGGGTGGATATTGGGGGCAGCGCCGAATCAAGTCGCCGAGAGTTTGCCAGCTACTTCGGAATATCGAAATCAATTTGCGGCAGGCCTTGCACGGAGTGGGAATCGAGTTGGGCTCAACTCGCCGCGAGTCGAGAAGCGCCCGCAAGTCGCAAACCGAGAGCACCAGAAAGAGAGATTGCATATGAAATCGGATGGAAAAAGTCGTTACGAGAGAGGACGTTTGATTTGCGAGCGAGTCCATCGACGACATCTGCTGCCGTGCCCGCGCGGACCGCACCGATATCGCCTCCTAGTTCCTTTGTACGTCTGCACGGAGCTTATTTCTGCTCTACAAACTTCTAATTTCCTGGGGCGGCCGTTGACAAGAAAAGGTCGGTCGGTTGGCGCCACCCATTCACCATCCCTCTCTGCTCGCTGGAGCAACAGCTCGTCGCCCCGGTGCTGCGCTAGGGGTTTTTCTGGAAGGGGATTGCTCCGGACGATGTCAAAGTAGTTGGGGGGCGACGAGGTTGTCCGCGGTCGCTTGAGTGCCCTCGACGATCCGCAAGCAGACCTAGGAAGTTGGGTGAGCCCTTGGAGTCACCGTCGCCTTGCATCACAAAGAGCCAAGAGATCGGATCGATTTGAACTAATATTTGGACAATTCTGAGGGACCGTCTTTGAAATTGTGCGCTAAATTTGGAGATGTCATCTTATTTACACGATCGCCCGACAATGTCAAAGCATCGCATACGTGAACAGCTCTGGGGCAGGATGGGTTGAGTTCATATAAGATTGATAAGAAATACTCCGATTTTCTGGCGATTATTCTTAGCAAGGTTTTCCGGAAGAAATCACTCTAGTGTCGTGCAGATGAGCTTTTTTCGGATGATATTATGGAAATTTTTTCAAACGGCGACGAGCGATTGAGGTAGCCTAATATAAGATGGACTTAACCGTTTGGTTCAGAGCAGTCCATTCAAATGAGAAAATATCTGGCATTAATCCTAAATGTTTGCTCTCCAATTCTCATGCACCGGCTATTCTTAGCTGTTTAATAGTTTTGAAAATGTTACATCCATTATAAGATTTATCAGGATAATCTGTCATCACTGCAAGACGATATACTCGCCGAAAATTAATCTGAGTGCAGTTGAATAAAAGAGACCCTGAACCATCTTCCCGGGCTCTCCGAGGAGATCTTAATTGCCTTCTATCGTTTCAGTCACGGCTATCTGCAGAGATGGTCTACTTTGTACAGGGAGGATACTCGGTCCGCATTCAATCAGTCGACAAATCGACGAATCGATAAGTGAATCGGGCCGCCCGTTGGCCACTTGGCTCGAACCGATGGCTGAGCGGATTACAATAACAGTCACGACCGCGGAATCACAACAATCAGCGAATCCAAGCTACAAGAGCCCAGCTAATTGAATTTGATTAATCAATGCCACCGAAAAAGAAGAGGAGAGCCGTCCTCGTCGTCGTCGAGTCGGCAAACAAAGGAGTCGGCGAAGAAGGAGAAGTCAACTCAATTCAATTTGGCCGTAAGAGAATCGAGCCCAACTTTTTCCATTGCCTCTCAATTTGGCTCTCTGCGAGCTGTTCCTCGTCGCGCGCGAAATACAGTCCTCCGACTGACTCGATTGCCCAAGCTCGAAGACGCAAGCAGAGGCACGCTGTCTCCCTTTGTGGCGCTCGAGCAGCCCGAGACGTCGCACAATCGAACGCCCATGAGGCATTTGTGGAAATCCGAGGTGATGAGAGAAGCTCGGCGATGGTTGAAATTTTGAATCCCGGCGGACCGCTGTGTCGGGTAAAAATAGTATGTTACTCCCGATGTTTTGGGGCACGGAGATGGTTTCTCCCCGAGTGCAACGAAGGGAAAATATTCCCCGTGCCTTAAAACAGGCTGCCGGGCGAGGGAAGTATGCTATTTTTCGCATTAGGGCGAATAAACGACAATGTTATGTTCCCAGCCGAGGGTAAAAATGGCGTTTTAGTCGCCCTACGCTATATAAAAATCCCCCCCCCCCCCTCTTCAGAGATACTTTGATCAAAATTATGATTTGCTCGGGTGAAAGTTGAATCAGCTGCGTGTTATTGAGCGGTGTAATCCGTGCGAGATAGGTTGAAAAGTCGCGCGAGTTTCAGTCGGAGTTGGGAAATTACCCTGAACAAGCGGAACATCGCAGCTGCCATCGCAGATATTACTGCTCGCTCTGCTGTTGAGCGAGTGGCGCATACGCGGATCGAACCCCGGATGAAATATTCATCGTCTTGTTCCACTGAGAATCGAAACGAAATTTGCGCGGCGTCGTGATCGAAATGCGAGAACAGCTGATCTCGCAGTTTTACGATTGCGCGGGGCGGCGTAGAATTCGGGCGTGCAGGATCTGTAAAAATCTCCAGATTGACTTGGACAACTGTCCCAGAAAAGGGGAGTCTCGGAGGCGAGCGATGCTAATTTCCCGAGCGGATCTGCATACATCACGGAGCTCCAGCGTCCGCCTTTCGCTAATTGAGAATCGTCGGTGGCTCTTTTTACCACGAACACCCATCCAATCTACCAGATGGTGGGAATAAGCGCACTCTTGCCGCCATACAAACTGAATCTTCAATTTTGAATATCGACCGGAGTGGGTGCGCAGTTGACCCCGATTCGCGCGAACAATTTTTCAACGACCCGCAGCCGCCACTCGTGTCGCTCATTAGGTGCAAACTGCGAGAGCTCGTCGCTCGCAAAATTGAAAGAGTGCGAGCTTTTTGTCGCAGCGAGTTCTCGAGTGCCACCGGAGCGTGTCTGGAATGCAGTTCGAGCAGTGCACCAGAGATGCCACGCGGGCCGAGCAACGAGGCACTCGATCGGCCCTCTGACTCACTCCCGTTTCGCTTCTCGCGTAAAACACGCTTTTCCGAGTACGCGTGTATTCCGACGTGCGTATCGAGCGAGACTCGGCTCTCTTTGCCTGCAAGCGCAACGGCAGCGCACCAATTGAGAGGTTGATTTTGTCGTGCAGCGAGCCCGGCAAAGCGAGGAAACTCGAGAACGCATTCTCGCGACCCGATGCTCTCGTCAAAGGGCTCGTTACTCGATGCATCCTTGCCCTCCACCACGTCTGGGGTCCAAGCACATGCCCAGGCTTTGACTCGTCTTTGTGCGAGCGCGAAACAAAATCATATGTAGACGCGGCACCGAATATCGTAGCGAAACTCAGAACACCGCAGAAAGTCACCCCTCGTACGCTCACATCCGTCCCCGATTCCACAGACGGTGGAACAAAAAAAAAATTGGTCAATCCAATGAACCACCCGCGAATATACATCGCGCCGATTGCACCTGTGAAAGTTTTGTTTCTGTGCAGAATTCGTGTGGGGAAAGTAACCGTGACGGAACGGCATTGCGGTGTCGAGAATACAAATTCGTCCGCCGCGAACGTACAAGTTAATGGCTCGTCAGCGAACTCTTCCGATGGGTCAGAATCCAGGCGCAAAATTTTTCAGGACTGGCAAATGAAATAATCCTTGTTGGCAAAAAGATACGTAGCAGGGGCTGAGAGCTTTCAATGTGAAAGTGCAGCGGGCGAATAATCGATTTATCTCGATTCCCGTGCAGTTTGAACGAAATTTGCGAATTGCAGGTACACGAGAGTAAATAAAAAGGCGAGCGAGTTTCATTGCTGGGTTATTACCCGCCCGCTCGCTGGTAATCTCGTAAATTGTATGGCACTCTCTACCTCTCTCTCTCTCTCTCATCCGGCGAAGCTTGTTCGCCTCGCAATAGCATCGTCGAAATTAAATTTTCATCCATCCGTTAGTGCGGGAATTTCTATCCACTTTTTATTCGCTAGCATACGCTGTCCCTCTCTGGCTCTGGTTGAACCAGCGCGCCCATACATCAACTGCTCAAACTGAGCATTTCCATTCGTTTTTTGGCTCCTCGTCGTTCTGCGACTGCTTGACCGGCGGCAACATCTCTGATATTCAAGATTAATCGAAATGCACTACGGAAAAAGGCGTTTGTGTGACATCGCTATTTGCTCTCGTGAGCAACACTGTCGCCAGAACTGCTCGTTTACGCGCTCGACCGCGGGGCATGAGATGGGACTGAATCACACTTTGTGGCATTGGCCGGGGGTGGAAAGTGCAACCCGGGTGAAAGTGCACGAAGAATGTGAGATCGACTGAACTCATGCATACGTGCGAGTACACTAGCAATGGGGGCGAGTAAACTGATTATGAGAGGTGAGGTGCAGTGGCGCAGGAGAGCATGATCCGCGTGAGCTAGTGTATCACGAATGCGAGTATACGAGAGGGTCGTGCAAGGGACTGCCCTTTCTCTCGACAGCAGCTTCCTCAAGCGAGACTTATCGAATTTTGGCTCATTAACGCACCGGGAGTCGGAGATTGAACCTTGCCATGAGAGAAGAGACGACTGGAATGGGTGCCGTCGAGCGTGGTTTTCGAAATTCCCAAAGAAACCGCGGCTATCGAATACCGCGGCCTTGCTGCTTCTGGTGAGAGACGTCCCGATGCGAACATACTGCAAACAACCCTGAAATAGTGCAAAATCAGGTCGGAGATGATTGTGTGCCATAAGCCGCAAGAACGGCGCCCAGAAAATTTCACGTGTCCCAATTTGATCAAAACTCAGTGTAATTGTATGGAGACAGACGTATCAACCCTTTCAACGCGATTCCTACTTCGGCACACAGAAATTCTTTTCTTCGATAAATGTGACTCGCTATCGTCTATTAGTCTGGGCGCCCACCGAGGCTCCCGTGGCCACTCCATTTCCCCCGGACAATCTTCACGTTTTCCCACGTATTTCGATGCGCTGAGTCGATTTTTCGAGGTTGCTTTTCCGAATTTCAATTAATTTTTTTGTTACTAACAATTTTGTGTACGAAATTGAGATTTTTTGCCAATATCTCGAGTTATATGCATTTCCCGGGAAAGCTTCATCGGATCAAAGTTGTAGATCGTGGAATTTTCCACAAAAAAGGTCCTCACAAGTTTCCTGGGAAATGGAAACCCCAGTCGGAAAGAGCGCGAAAAGCGCTCGGCGCGGTTAACATGCGTTTAAATGGAGCCGTCGACAGTGCGCTGTTTGATGCACTGCCATTTTCACAATTTTCGTTTTTTTGCGAAGCGACCTGGCTCATGTTGTAGAGGAACAAGTCTACTTTGATATGTTGCGAATTAGATTTAAAAGGAATCGAATAATTTTGGACTTTTGACGAGGCAGAAAAAAAATCGGGCGGAGAGCATACATGTGTGCGTGTGAGATAGGCTCAAATCAACCACTAAGTGCGTGTGCTTGTCGCACACGCACACATGTATCCCTTCCGCTCGATTTTTTTTCTGCCTCGTCAAAAGTCCAAAATTATTCGATTCCTTTTAAATCTAATTCGCAACATATCAAAGTAGACTTGTTCCTCTACAACATGAGCCAGGTCGCTTCGCAAAAAAACGAAAATTGTGAAAATGGCAGTGCATCAAACAGCGCACTGTCGACGGCTCCATTTAAACGCAAAATTGAGTCCGTCAAAACTCAATTGATTTTTCGCTGACCTGCCGTCAATTCATTTTCTGAACCACAGAGATCCCTCGTTATCCGCGGGAGTTCGGTTCCAGAAAAGTACCACGAGTAACAAAACCGCGGATAAAAAGACCTTGGTCTTATGGGAAATAGGAGGTATACTTTTTATGAAAGCGCTTTGCAAATCGAATCTCCGAGGTTGAAGAAAGAATGAGTGCTCAAACCTCCAAGAAATCTATCAGAAGTTGCTTCAAAACTAGGGAAAATCGTCATTTTCGACAGTTTTGCTGGTCATTCGTAGTCTTTTGCATTACTTCAAATTGTAGCCGTGAACTGTGAAACTGAGATTCGCAGTCATCATGATGAGATCATGAGTCATCGCCGAATCTTTTATCCACAATTCAAGGTCTACCATTTCAACAAACATTTTTTACCCCGATGTCTACTCATGTGCATCATGGGAAAGATTTCCTATCGGTAGTTCAAATGTAAAATATTCAATACTTCTGTGGTGTAAGTTAGTCCGAATGAGCGAATCTGAGATTGATTGGATACGAGATCATTCTAACCTCGTGGTTGAGATACATGTGTAATTCGATGTGATTACGGGTCATTGATCATTTGATCATTGAATGCGTAAGAATAATAGGACAATTTCCGAGCAGTAATGACCATCGATCCGCGGATAACGAAACTAAGCCCGCGTATAACAAAGCGCCGGGGCAAAGCAACGACCCACGGATACTAAAATCCGTGGATTATAAATCCGCGGATAAAGAGGGATCCCTGTACATTAAATTTTTCCCCCATTCCGTACCAAAATTATCGACAATTTATTGATACTTGCATGATCATGTGCATCGGTGCTGAAAGGGTTATAAAAGTGCGGACAAATTCAGCACACTGCACTTCTTAGGGTAAGCGTGCAATATGATGTGAGACATAAAATTTTTCGATCATGGAAATAATTCTTCACAGATGATACAAAACGGGTATCAAATGTCAAAATCTCTTTGGCTAATTGCCATAAGTTCGTTTGACTTAAGAAGAAAGTCGAGATAGGAAAATTGATGCTTCTGCTCTGTGAAACGAAGAAATTATTTTGTACTGGTACCAATGGCCTTATGCCTACGAATTTCAATGTAACAAGCTGAACGAGTAGCGTGATGACTTCAGTACTGAATTAATCATCGGAGATTTTGGAAAAGGGGCAAACCATATGTATACCTTCACCTATACTATATACAGTGCCGTATCGCATTTTGGTGCCAGAGACAATGCGCACATCAATCAGTGAAACCGTATGTAGTGAGAAACGAGCCCCGATCTTGGGTCCGTTGTGTCGGTTAGACTTAGAATCTCAACATTATGTCACCACAAGAACAATTTCGTTTATTGCAAACGCAGTTTCATAACTTTATAATGTGCGGCCTGCTCATCAAATTCGTGATATTCATATCTTGGCACGGGAAACACGTTTAGTCGGAAATGCACAAATACATCCTGATAGCATGCAAGGACAATGTCCTAAATGAGATACTCTAAATGAGATTAGACTCGAAGATGAAATCTTGAGGCTGGATCGGATAATGTTTCGTCTCCCAGTTCGATCGATTCACAAAATTTGTGAACTTTAAACTGGTTCCTTCCCCAGTCAAACCGCCGAGGAGCATATCACATGTGTTTTGGCGCACAATTGAGCGTCACATACCGATGGATCAATTGACTTTTCGCAGGGCAGAGCGAAGCTCCCGCGCTTTCCCGAAATGTAGCGGGTGACTTCGGTAATGTTGGTGACCTCGAAGCTCCGATGTAGATGAAGTGGCGAGAGCAGAGGTCGGCGTCGACTACTCGTTGCTCGCAATTTCCTCTGTCGTTGCGGCGGGAAATTGTGCTGAGAACTCGCGCGTCACGTTTCAATGTAGCCGCGCGCAGAGAGTGGACGTCTGGACCGCTCGGCCATTTGCTCGGATATCGAGGCGAATGTAGCTCGGCTCGCTGAAATGACCCGATCGCGCTGCACACGAGCAGAAACCCAATTTTGGCCGCGTTAAAGGGCTCCACGGCCACATCGAAAATATTATAACGTCAGCCCGATCCGATGTGTGATGTGGCTACGACACGACGCCACGAGATCGGGAATTTCACCCTGCTGCAAAGTGCAGCCCCGGCCGGGCACGCCGATTGAATCAGCGAGATTGAAGCAGGCCCGTTCGTTTTTAAGATGCCGTTTTCACGAAAACGGCTGATTCTCGGGTAGAGGCGGGGGATGATTGGATGTGGAGACTGATGGAGAGTATCAGCGCAGAATTCAATTTCATAACGACTTGAGGATCGATAGTCGCGGGCTTCGGGTGCAACTCCGGCATGAAATGTGTTGATTGCGACGAATAGTCTGATTAGATTAAGCCTGGCACGATTGAGGCTACTCATCCAGTCACATTGTGTCAATTCAACGAGTGTCAACGAAAACTATATATATAATATACTAAGTGACGAAGATAAGTTGGCGGATTTTTTTGCATTGCGGAATGGTTAAAAATGATTTGAAACTTTTACGGCAAGCATATTTCTAACGTAAAAATCCCTCAGAAATCGATTGGCGAAGTCAGAATTGCGATATCTCTCTTCAGTTCTGATTTGTGAATGAATTTTCGTAAGCATGTCATTTCTGTTTCAGCAAATATCAATCGGAGCGAAATTTCAACATGGGCATTAGAAAGATCGTGGCATTTTGAGTCGGAAATGCTTCTTTCCGGGTCCCATTTGTTGCATTATCTCCTCTAAGATCATCGAAAAGAGAATTTCATGTGCAAATCGTAACGTTTTTTGTAACGCCTGTAACGCTATTGTTGTTATTTTTGCATCGGCGGGCGTCTGCTGCTAGTCTGCTGCTGGCAATCAAGAAACTTCATGTTTGCTGTGAGCGTTCATTTTTGAGCGACCGTTGGCGAAAAGAAGCAATTACATCCATGATTAATCAGTGTAATTGCTTGCCGTCGATGTGATCTGAGGAAATCATGAGAGTTTGTGTCGCTACAACCACGTAGAGTTCGCCTTAACCTCACAGCGGCGTACACGTATCTGGAGCCTATACTCTGAATTCTGATTGAATTAATCTTTGGAATACCTTATTTTCTGCGTAATATGATACCAAACGTCGAGAAGGCAAATCAATTCGATTGGATTTACGTCAAAGATTGTAAACTCATGTCCACGAAACTCCCATCTCTTTTGAGGATGAGTTGAGGTCACATGCATCAAAAGGCTATCAAAATTCTTAGACGATTTCTTAATACTCTTCATAATCAAAATACCTCGTTCTGACGCCTATGATATTAAACGGGCAAATCGACTGGATTGGAAATTTTTTACTAATTTCTATCCGATGGCCTCGAAACTCGTATTTCTCTTGATAAATGAGCTGAGTTCAATAGCGCCAAACAACTCAAAATCCATAGATGGTTTTTTTATCTTTTTGATTGTCGGAATACCTTATTTTGGAGCCTATGATATTAAACTTTGATAAGTCAAATCGATTGAGCTGAAAAGTAATCAAAACTTGTGAAAAAATAGCCTCGGAACTCGTATTTTTCATCAAAAAGAAACGAGACGCATCGCTTAACTTGGCTTTCAGAATTCATCGAGAGTTTTTTTTCATCATTTTGATCATCAAAACACCTTCGTATGATGTTCGAGAACAGGTGGATCGATCGCTGGTATGACTTCAAGGAAATGGTTCCGAGGCGCTCAAAAAAGGGGTCTATCAATTCTGTGAGCCAAGTAATGGGATCGTGTACATTCTTTTTTGAAGAAAAATACTACTTTCGAGGCCATTGTTATGGAATGTTTGAAAGAATTTCAATCCGATCGAATTGCCGTGAGGAAGTTCAATTTCATATGTGTCAAAATGAGGCATTCCAATGGTAAGAAGGATGAAGAAACCGTCCATCATTTTCGAGAGCCATTTGATGCGATCGAGTCCTACTCATTCACAAAAGAAGTAGAATCGATGAATTTCTTGACTCGTCCTCAGGTTCTAACGGTCGTCGTGGAATTATTCTTGTAATCGATCCTGGAGAAGGTCTCGAGGATCGATTATAAGAATAATTCCATTATGAAAGAAGTAGAAGTTTTGAATCCATCGATTTGAAATTTTTGAAGTATTTTCAATCTAATCGATTTGCCCATTGAAGTTTTCAAATCATAGGCATTGGAATACGGTTATTCGATGATCAAAAGAATTCAGAGGCTCTTCCAAGAATTTTGAGAGCCAAATATCGCGATCATGCTCATTCTTTTTTGAAGAGAAATACGACTTTCAAGGCTATCTGTACACATTTTTTCAAGAATTTTCCTCACAATCGATCTGCCTTTTAATGTTTAATATTATAGGCTTCAGATCAGGGTCTTTTGATGATCAAAAGGATGAAAAGAAATTTCTATGAATATTGAGAGCCGATTGAGCTCAACTCATTCTTAAAGGAATACGAGTTTCGATGCCATCGGTATGAAATTTTTGAAGAATTTTCAATTTGATAGATTCTTTCATTTGAGGCGATGCGATCGCCGTGCAAGCTGATTTTTGTTCACAAAAATCTTAGAATCTTTTCCAATTTGGACTAAACGGCGAGTTATACAGAATCATCTAACTTGGCCTGGATAACTCTTCGTTTAGCCAAAATTGGAAAAGATTTTGAGATTTTTGTGGACGAAAATGTGCCAATTTGTAAGTCAGGAAGTACCCGCGAGAATCCAAAGTAATTCCGTCAAATGGGCTCCCTGTTCAGAGCTACAAGTAAAAATGTTAGCATTGTCAGTATATCCAAGTATAAATATCAATTTTTAACATGGGCCTAATATGGGCAATGTTAATGTCATAGGCTGTATTCGTACAGAGGGCCCATTTGACGGAGTTACTCTGGATTCTTCATATTCTAGGTGGTGCAAGACTGTGAAAAAAGTCTGGTGAGCTTTGGTGCAGACCCGCACTTCGTGGGTCACCCTTGTAAATCTAAAAATTTCATAAAATTTCCCTTTTTCTGTGACAAATGTGAGCCCACAAATGCACCCACGACGAAATAACGCACATGCCTAAATGTACAGGATGCACATGTAGAGTTTCGCAACATCGATAATAGACGATATTTCGAAAAAAAAATCGACATCAATATCCAAGATATCGAAAAATTTGATACTGTCTCCCAATCACCGGGCACCATGTCTTTGTAAGGTATAATTCCGCTATAATTTGAATATTTGAATAATAACAATATGAGTCGCTTTCCAGAGCTTTGATGCAGATCAACCATGTAAGAAGAGTGAATCAGTCATATCCACCTCATGTGGATGCCAACCTCATCTATCATTGGTGTGTGAAATAATCCTTAGCTTGAAAATGCTGCAGTTTAGCTTTCTTTTGCTCACCGCACGCATGGGTTTACGTTGCGCTGTGGAGTAATGCCAATAGTATATAGGGATGCCCTCCGTCCAGAGTCATTTTTGCGCATACTTCTATACTTGCGCGCGAATAAACACTTGGCAGATTTCAAATCACTTATAGTTCCATGCTCATTATGCGCGTGTGTGCCGTGTGTATTACAAGCCGCTTAGTTCGAGCCGCCGAAATATATGGATGAAGTGGGGGTGCTGAGAAATGCCGAGAAAAGTGAATTCCCCCCCCCCCCCCCATACAAGCAACATGGGATGGAAACGACCGATTTGTTTGTAAAACGCCATTATCTCTCTACAACTCGGTAAGTATTCATTTTATCAGGAAATGTGAGTTGTAGAACTTTTCGAGATCTACAGGAAAGGTCTTCTGACAAGTTTTCAAATGATGCATCTATTTCGAGTTCTGTGGCATTCTTGTTCAAATATATTCGTTTTTGCAATGTTTTTACTATAAATCATGCTCCATATTTGCTCCTGTTACTGGTAGAGTTTTGTATTCACTGAAAACTAAAAAAAGACATGATTACTTCCATCGTTATCCAAAATGTACTTGCAATATGGAGTATGAATTGTGATACAAATATTGCAGAATCCAAAATTCTGAACAGGAATGCCTCATAACTCCAGATGAACGCAACATTTGGAATAATTATTAAAAGGCCTTTTTTGTAAATCTTAGAAAAACCTACAAAAATTATCATACAAGTTTTCTGATAAAATGGATACTTTCCGAGTTATAAAAGAATAACGGTAGCCAAGTTGATAATTTTCATCCCTCACGAGATATATCTTCACTTTCCTTTTTGAGACATGAACCGATACGATTTTGGTCGAAACGGATTTTTGTTGTGTACGAACTCCCGAAAAACACCTCGTAGGTAGATTTTCCTGTCAGTTTTGTAATACTGATCGCACCTTGAAGCGAGGTGTGTTTCATCACTCGGAACAACTAACTAATAATCGTAGCTCTGTTGTGCAACAGTTAGTTTGAGCTCGAGAAAGTTGTTCTGGATGTGAACGCGAGATGAAAAAATACTCACGACATGCTTGAGGTATCTTTGAATGAAGGAATCGACATTATGTCTGAAATGAATGCAGATGTCAAAAAATTGAATTCGGAAAAAGACGAATGGTTTTGCTAGGTGAAGTTCACAGATTTTTTCACCATTTCAAAGTAATTTCTAAAATATTTTCATCAGAGTGTTCTTGTACTTTACCAGAAGTTGTTGTTTTGTGCTATTTACTACTACTGGATAAGACAAGTTGATCGTACAAAGAATGACTCACAAGGGGGGACCACGGGGTCCGGGTCGCCAATCATCCCCAAAATTCTTTCACAGTTTGGTACCATCTAGAATATGAAGAATCTAGAGTAACTCCGTCCAATGGGCCTCCTGGCCAGAGCTACAAGCAAAAACTTTAGCATTGCAAGTATATCTATATATGTCACTTTTTAACATGGGCCTATATGGACAATGTTAATCTCGGTGGCTGTATCTTTGAACAGGGGCCTCATTTGACGGTCATACTCTGGATTCTTCATATCCTAGGTGGTACCGAACTGTGAAAAAATTTTGGGGATGATTGGCGATCCGGACCCCGTGGTCCCCCCTTGTCAGTATTGCTCATTGCATTCCAAGCAGGGCATGATAAACTCTTCAAACACGAGAATGAGTGCGACTAGGCACACTGCTTCTCTCTGATTCTTGACCCGAGGTATGTAATTGCAGGGTTTGAAAGTACTAGGTGAGGTAAGATGATGAAAGACAGTTCGGTCAAAGTCTTCAAAGACATCTGTTGCAATCGATATTGCGAAACAGAGCAAGAGGTGATTGAGAGATACCAGCTGAAAAACAAAAAGTTGAATCAGATGAGATTCAATTTACATTGATGCAGAAGACACAGCACAATGTGCGATAAATATGTTGAAGAATTGGATGATTATTTGAACTCGCCAAAACCGACGAGACATATAGATATTCCTCAGTGGTGGAAAAAAACATCAGACTGATTTATGATTGGTACAGTACCCACCAAAATGAATGGAACACGGGTTACTTCACTAAAACAGCGATTACTCGGACGCCCTTCGCTCTACGGCAATTTTACAAAAAGCATTTGGAAGATAGGAAAGAAGCTTTCAATTCATGACCTTTGAAATATTTTTTGCCGTAAAATTCATGGTTTCAATGAGCACCGCAAAGTGAATAATTTTTCATTTTAACCATCAATCATTGATAATTTATCGGGAAATTATGATAGCGCGGAAAATCCTTGCGGGATCTTGTAGCTCTTTTCAAGACCTTCAAAATCATTTTTTTATACATTACTCTACGGGTTTTTTCACCCGAGTTACGAGTGATGTGGCAAAGAGAAGTTGGTGCGGGTTGAGGGTACTGGTGATCTAGAGGTATGAGCTTTTTCTTCTTTTAGCTGTCTGAGATCGTTTCGAGTGAGTTCTGAAACATAACTTATTCATATTTCATGGTTTTTAGAAGATTTCACATCGAAATCGTTGATTACGCACTTTTTTGTATCTCCGCTACCCTCAACGCGTGTGAATTTGCTGTCATTCAATCGCTCGTAACTCGGAAGCAAAAAAGCAAAAAACCGTAGACTAATGTATAAAAAAACGATTTTGAAGGTCTTGAGAAGAGCTACAAGATCCCGCAAAGATTTCTACTCTATCATAATTTCCCGGTAAATGATCGATGATTGATTGAAGTGGAGAATTTTTCACTTTTCGGAGCCAATCAACAACATGAGTTTTGGGTTGGAAAAATTTTTGAAAGACATGAATTGATAGATTTTTTTCTCATCTTCCAAATGCTTTTTGTAAAATTGCCACAGACCCAAGGAGGTCCGAGTAATCGCTATTTTAGTAAAATAACCAGTATTCCATTCATTTTGGCGGGTACTGTACGTATGGCAATAGATGTACTGACTTCATTCGCCTCACCAGTCCCACATGAACGGTCTTTCTCGACGGGATCCTCAACTACGACAAACGTTCGTGTTTGAATCACTCATTTGTATCAACTCCTGGTCCAAATCTCATTTGCTCCTGGATATTTATGGAATCAAATTTAATCATTGAGAATACAAGGATAAAACTTCAATAACGATTCAACAGCTGATTACAGATTCGTGATCTATATTGATTTGAATTTGGACTACATCACCTTGCGATATTTGGATATTCACGGTTTATCAACTTTTTTGATAACGATATTCGAGGTGTCAAGCGTGGCCTAGCAGACAATGTATAAGAGATAGGAGTTGGCAGAGCGACAGTTCAATATTCCGCCACCTTACGCGTTCATCCGTGGTATTATGGCGCTGTAGTCAGGGTTGACACCTCGAATCGGCACTTCCGTTGATGGTATCGTATCGATTTCGACTCGACATCGATACCGAGGCTATATCGGAGTATCGCAAAAGTGTATGCAAACGTGATACATCTATGCCACGAGACACCACCGCGTATGCTTGGCCAAGTTCGTCGAGTGCCTGTTGACGATGCCACGTCTCGAATGCCCTGAATCGCGCTAATGACCGGTCCAACATTCGCCGGAGGCCGGACTACGAGGCGCCATGCAAGCCGTCGTTCGCTCAGCACATTTCTAGAACATGCGATCGTTACACGCGTGAACGTGGAGGCGCAAGACTGGCTCGCCTATAATCTCGCTCGCCTTTATTCTGTGTGTGTGTGTGTGTCCGAGCACCCCCCGAGGTGGAGAGCCTCGAATTCCCCTTTGCAAGGGGTTTTCTTGCCCAGCTTCGTTCGACCGGCCGTTCTCGGATTACCGGGCCGTGCTCCGCCGTACGAGGGATTTCACGTAGCGAATTTCCGCTGAGCTAGCGCCGCTGCTGGTGCTTCGGACTCGGCATTAGGATGTGCCCCTGGTGTTGCAACGCATGATGAAGAATTTCGGGCGAGAATTACGGCCGAGGGGCATCTCCCGGACTTGGCGTACTGAGAACTATAAGCAACTGCCGGCAACTGCGGGCAACTGCGAAGCGCCGCAGTTGTCGGCAGTTGCCGACAGTTGCCAATAGTTGCTCGCATTTGCGCTGCAGCGGTGGTACCTATATATACGGCGCCGTATATATATGTATGAGTCCCAGCGCAGGTATATATAAGTCCCAAGGAACGGTCGACAATCAATTGATTCTACGGCAATATCATTGCGGAAGATCACGCCTTGGACAAAATCGATTAGTCTATTACATGATAATGACTTTTGGATTGGATACTTTTCACGCGCCCGAAAATGCAGTGCTTGAAGTCACATCACACGTATACCTTTTGTCACAATGCCATGAAAATTTAAAGTCGATGATAGAGTATAAAATGTCACGATGCACTCGATCGATTGAAAGTACTGTAATATCCCACGTATTTGCATCACTAGGAACTCGACCAAGGATAATTACGTGTTTTCAACAGGTGCATCAATCAGTGGCTCGTCACGCACCTTCACTCAGGCAGATGTGATTTACTCCAGGCTCACTCACGTGCACATGCGTATCGTGATACTGAACGAATATGTTGCTCAACTCCTCAGTCATATCGAGGATTTGGGGAATTGATTCTCGGGGATCAACCATCGCGTGCTCGATGCTCGGACCACAGATTCCGTATGAAGCTACTCCGAAACCAAGGGGAACAGTTCAACCCGCAAGTAACCGGGTGTTCTGATTCAAAATCCTACCGATGAGGAAAATCAACTTCGGAAGCTAGGGATTCAATCAAATCCGCAGATGGATGGATGCTCGAATTTAAAATTCTGTCGGCAGAAAATTCAAACCTAAAACCTAAGAAGGCAATCACACCCGCAAATAACCGGATGCTCGGACCGGAAATTCTGTCGAGGGAACGATCAAACCCAAAACCTAGGAAGGCAATCAAACCCGCAAATAACCGGATACTCGGACCACAAATTCTGTCGAGGGAACGATCAAACCCAAAACCTAGGAAGGCAATCAAACCCGCAAATGACCGGATGCTCGGACCACAAATTCTGTCGAGGGAACGATCAAAGCCAAAACCTAGGAAGGCAATCAAACCCGCAAATAACCGGATGCTCGGACCGGAAATTCTGTCGGCAGAAAATTCAAACCTAAAACCTAAGAAGGCAATCACACCCGCAAATAACCGGATGCTCGGGCCGGAAATTCTGTCGAGGGAACGATCAAACCCAAAACCTAGGAAGGCAATCAAACCCGCAAATAACCGGATACTCGGACCACAAATTCTGTCGAGGGAAAAATCACACCCAAAAGCTAGGGGAGCAATCAAACCCGCAAGTGAACGGGTGCTCGGACCGGAAATTCTGTCGAGGGAACGATCAAAGCCAAAACCTAGGAAGGCAATCAAACCCGCAAATGACCGGGTGCTCGGACCAGAAATTCTGTCGAGGGAAAAATCAAACTCAAAACCTAGGCTGGAATTCATAGTCGTTTTTCGGAGCAAACTTTTGCTCGGTCGGTAAGAGCCAATTTCCTACCTTTGCTGGAGGGGCGCTATCATCAGATGACCCAGATGGCAACACAGTTTTCCGAGAATTGTCGAGAAGTGTCCAAAAAAACTTTTGCAAAGCTCTAGTGAGAGTTTCCGGGAAATTCCCAGGAAACCGTCAAATTTCCAGCTCGGTTTAATTCTGCAAAGGTAACCATTAACATCCTGGGGGACTCTTGGTTATCGTCATAAAGCTCTCAGAGATACTCCCCGGGAATTCCCTGATAGCTCCACGATAGCTTCGCAAAAGCTCCGCTGTGGCGCTGGCTCTCGATCAGCTCCCCGAAAGCTCTCCTGGATTTGGATATATATCGAAACTCTTCTCCGCAAAATGACGAGAGATATAAATATTGCGTAAATAAACCTCAGCGCCTAAACAAATTAGACGGGGAGGATATACAATTTCTAAACGAGAACTTGTACTTAATGTGATGGTGATTGATGTGAAAGATTTGTCCCAAGTGTTCTATCAAAGTGTGCGTGAATTTGATTCTATATGATATGTGAGAAAAGCACATGCATTTCTGATCATAACCGTTGCAACATAATTTTGTCGTGGACTATATTTTCTTCACACGCGTGTAGTTTCCGTCGTCTTCGGCTTCTGACTTTTATGATTCTATCATTAAAGAGCGGATGACAGCTGATTATTCAAAATTTTTAGTCTGCTTGATGTTTACATTTTTGAGAGACCAGTTTGAAGTTTGAACGCTCAGCGTTTCAACCAAGATCGCGACTCGAAAATTTCTGCGAGTTAGGATCAGAGAAGGAACTCGTAGGAAAACTGATAAATCATCATTTGCAAGAACTCGGTTTGGATTCTGCGCCTCCACAGTCTCAGATAAGTAATTTATCCCAATTATGATAGTTTCAGGATAATTTTGATTGTGTTTACTATGTGACATAACCTCCAATATTTGTTGAAGGACACAAATTTAAATGAGCTTGGAAAAAGATTAAGCCTGAAAAATATCCATTATTTCTTCGAGCTCTCTGATTCTTTGTGGGTTATTACTTTCCTGACGCAGGCTTATGGCGAGGCTTAGTCGGGGTCTTTCAAGGAAGATGGGGTGCAGCACACGTCGCGCGAAAAGAGAGCGGTCGAGAGTGGATGCTGAATAATGATGCGTCTTGCGTTCAAAAATTCCGATGATTTGAAGAGCAGCTACTAGCAAACTGTTCCAAGACAATCCGAAGATGAATTTCTATGCAGAAATGAAAGGTAGTGGTGGCCATCTGCTGGACTTGAATCTGTGAACATGAAAATCGTCTAGCAGAGTTCTGCGTGACAAAACCCAGAGATTTTCACAGATCTGACTCTCAAAATCGAGTTCAAACATTTTCATGCCCGCGTACCATTTCATGACAGCTGTGTATTGAAAACCGGTAAATTTTAGTTTCATCCACATACAATTTATAGAAGTTATATGTGAAATTACGATCCCTTGTCCAATTTTGTGATCGTATGAGAACTACCAATCGATACGTCATAAAAAAATTAGCCCGGAGTGTTCGCCCTTAACTCAGGTATGCTCTAACCTTACTGTAGGATCTGTATCAAACCTCAATCTTGCGTTTGCAAATGGATGATAAATTATTATTCGTAATTCTCAAAGCTCTCTCTGATGCTTGTATCGCTCATCATGGATGCTGGTTCAAGCAGCCGAAAAAACCACTTGAAATCATGTACACAATCATATCTGAAAAAGCTATGCGGAAGCCATCTATCGGAGCTTTAGCAGAAACTATTCGGGAGCTTCAATAGAGTTCCCCGGGAATATTGCCAGAACTATCCGGGATTGTTTGGAAGCTTTTCAGAAAGCTTGTGCGGGAACTAACCAAGCTGGAAATTTGACGATTTCCGGGGAACTCCCCAAAAGCTATGTGGTATTTCCTGTAAAACTCCCGCGGAAGTCCCCAATAATAACCTTGCCTGCTGGGTGAATAAGCTGGTAATAGCAGACGACAGAACGTGGAAATCCAAACAAGCGATTAGACAACAGGGGAATGTTATTAGTTTTCATGAGGTTTCCCTCGATTTTCAGACTTTGCGCTGTCGGTTATGTTACTTTGTCGAACGAAAACCGTGAATCTCACATTTTGTTGGATCTGCTAAGCTTGCATGAGAGAGTTTGAAGAATAAACTCTCTTCTATCTCTCCTACTAAAATCAAAATAGCCGTGATATATCATTCTATTTATTTTCATCAAAATTGATGAAAATCTCTGAATTTCTTGATGCAAATAATTTTGGTCTAGAATCGATAATTAATTGGGGTCAAAAACCGTAAGCTACACATTGCTTGGAAATGGAGTGTGCTCTTACTGCTCAGGGAATGTTTGTCTTAGCCATATGAAAAATGAACTCTGAAGAGCTTTGTGGAAAAAGTCTTCGAGGCAAAGTTCATGAGGCGAATCAAAAAGTCTTCAAACTCTTGGTAAATTTCATTTATCAAGAGTTTGAAGTAAAATCAGATGCGGTTATATGCGTGAGTGATCACCTCCCTAGTTTCAGGGTTTGATTTTTTCAATCACAGAATCTTCGGTCAGAGCACCCGGTCATTGCGGGTTTGATTACCCCCCTAGCTTTTGGGTCGATTTTTCCCTCGACAGAATTTCCGGTCCGACCACCCGGTCATTTGCAGGTTTGATTGCCCTCTAGCTTTTGGGTTTGATTTTTCCCTCGACAGAATTTCCGGTCCGAGCACCCGGTTATTTGTGGGTGTGATTGCCTTCCTAGGTTTTGAGTTCGATTTTTCCCTCGACAGAATTTCCGGTCCGAGCACCCGGTCATTTGCGGGTTTGATTGCCTTCCTAGGTTTTGGCTTTGATCGTTCCCTTCGACAGAATCTCTGGTCCGAGCATCCAGTTATTTGCGGGTTTGATTGCCTTCCTAGGTTTTGGGTTTGATCGTTCCCTCGACAGAATTTTCGGCCCGAGCATCCGGTTATTTGCGGGTTTGATTGCCTTCCTAGGTTTTGGCTTTGATCGTTCCCTCGACAGAATTTGTGGTCCGAGCATCCGGTCATTTGCGGGTTTGATTGCCTTCCTATGTTTTGGGTTTGATCGTTCCCTCGACAGAATTTGTGGTCCGAGTATCCGGTTATTTGCGGGTTTGATTGCCTTCCTAGGTTTTGGGTTTGATCGTTCCCTCGACAGAATTTCCGGTCCGAGCATCCGGTTATTTGCGGGTGTGATTGCCTTCTTAGGTTTTAGGTTTGAATTTTCTGCCGACAGAATTTTAAATTCGAGCATCCATCCATCTGCGGATTTGATTGAATCCCTAGCTTCCGAAGGTTTTAGGTTTGAATCTTCTGCCGACAGAATTTCCGGTCCGAGCATCCGGTTATTTGCGGGTTTGATTGTCTTCCTAGGTTTTGGCTTTGATCGTTCCCTCGACAGAATTTGTGGTCCGAGCATCCGGTCATTTGCGGGTTTGATTGCCTTCCTATGTTTTGGGTTTGATCGTTCCCTCGACAGAATTTGTGGTCCGAGTATCCGGTTATTTGCGGGTTTGATTGCCTTCCTAGGTTTTGGGTTTGATCGTTCCCTCGACAGAATTTCCGGTCCGAGCATCCGGTTATTTGCGGGTGTGATTGCCTTCTTAGGTTTTAGGTTTGAATTTTCTGCCGACAGAATTTTAAATTCGAGCATCCATCGATCTGCGGATTTGATTGAATCCCTAGCTTCCGAAGGTTTTAGGTTTGAATTTTCTGCCGACAGAATTTCCGGTCCGAGCATCCGGTTATTTGCGGGTTTGATTGCCTTCCTAGGTTTTGGCTTTGATCGTTCCCTCGACAGAATTTGTGGTCCGAGCATCCGGTCATTTGCGGGTTTGATTGCCTTCCTAGGTTTTGGGTTTGATCGTTCCCTCGACAGAATTTGTGGTCCGAGTATCCGGTTATTTGCGGGTTTGATTGCCTTCCTAGGTTTTGGGTTTGATCGTTCCCTCGACGGAATTTCCGGTCCGAGCATCCGGTTATTTGCGGGTGTGATTGCCTTCTTAGGTTTTAGGTTTGAATTTTCTGCCGACAGAATTTTAAATTCGAGCATCCATCCATCTGCGGATTTGATTGAATCCCTAGCTTCCGAAGTTGATTTTCCTCATCGGTAGGATTTTGAATCAGAACACCCGGTTACTTGCGGGTTGAACTGTTCCCCTTGGTTTCGGAGTAGCTTCATACGGAATCTGTGGTCCGAGCATCGAGCACGCGATGGTTGATCCCCGAGAATCAATTCCCCAAATCCTCGATATGACTGAGGAGTTGAGCAACATATTCGTTCAGTATCACGATACGCATGTGCACGTGAGTGAGCCTGGAGTAAATCACATCTGCCTGAGTGAAGGTGCGTGACGAGCCACTGATGCACCTGTTGAAAACACGTAATTATCCTTGGTCGAGTTCCTAGTGATGCAAATACGTGGGATATTACAGTACTTTCAATCGATCGAGTGCATCGTGACATTTTATACTCTATCATCGACTTTAAATTTTCATGGCATTGTGACAAAAGGTATACGTGTGATGTGACTTCAAGCACTGCATTTTCGGGCGCGTAAAAAGTATCCAATCCAAAAGTCATTATCATGTAATAGACTAATCGATTTTGTCCAAGGCGTGATCTTCCGCAATGATATTACCGTAGAATCAATTGATTGTCGACCGTTCCTTGGGACTTATATATACTTGCGCTGGGACTCATACATATATATACGGCGCCGTATATATAGGTACCACCGCTGCAGCGCAAATGCGAGCAACTATTGGCAACTGTCGGCAACTGCCGACAACTGCGGCGCTTCGCAGTTGCCCGCAGTTGCCGGCAGTTGCCTATAGTTCTCAGTACGCCAAGTCCGGGAGATGCCCCTCGATTACGGCGCTGCCAGATTGCGCGGCTTTGTTGATTTACAAAACAATGTAGCACCCCCCTCCCTCTCTCATACTCTGTATTGTAGTTGGAAATTATATTCGTTGATGAAAGTAGCCTCCCAACGGCGTCCGAAATTCCTCAAAGTATGACTAGTTGTGAGAGTGTTATACGATTCCTTTGACGTGTCTCAAACATAATGAATATGACGTTGAGCTGTTCGAACGACTTTCATATCCGATTTTGCAGAGTAGGTTGATCTACGACAAAAACAGTGGTGAGAATAACGGGCTGACGTGGATCTCTTCGCATCGCTTTGATCGGCTCGTTGGATGGGAATTTGTCTCTTCCTATGAGGTGATCATTCCTAGCCAGATCCAAGTAAATAGAATTGTTCTACTCCAGACCGAGCTTCAGAGACAGTTGACGCGTGTTCGGACCTCGAAGCTATGCGCCAATATAGTTTTGAAGCTGTAGGTGTAGTGAGAATTCTCATGATGATCCGGGATTTAGCTGTATATCGGAGTAAGGAAGCTTTTTTGATCAATGAGTTACAAGGTTCTGAGTTAGATGCATCTACTGCTAACTCAATGACAAGACTGAGGAAAATTTCGTATATTTTTTTTTTGTTAAGCTGCCATCTTTCAGACAGCTCGATTTTTGCGGAAAAAAAATTTCTCCGGAAAATTTTACCGCATCAAGTGATGTAAACTAGGCTATCAAAACCTGTGGGATACTTCGAAGGAGATTACAAAGAAGATGCTCGAATGAGATTTGGACCGCTAGCTTGATCGGGTTGCGAATGAGGATGGATTTAGTGCGAAGGTTCCAAAATACACAGTCTGACTATTTGACCAATGCTTCTCGATTTTCGCAGTGAGAGGGATCAGACAGGGGTATAGGTAGCGCATTATCGCTATCCTATACGGTACGACTCCGCCGCAAGTATCGCAGTCGTGTACTGGAGCTGATGTTACAATTAATTTTCACATTTTCACAAGTGTCGATAGAGTGACTTCACTACCAGTTTACCCAACCGTTAACGATTGTGTAAGTGGTGCATCTAGGGTTTCATTATACACTCGCAACGCAGGATTCTTATTTCGACCGGGAACATTACCCCAAAAATTCCCCTCCACAAAGGAAAATTCCGAGCTGACCCGACCGGGATTCGAACCTACGCCGCTCGAGCGCCCCGAGTTTCAGCCGACTAAGCGCTCGCAACCCGGAAATTATATTTCATTTTCATGCACCTCAAAATTTTGATGATATGAAGTTTGAGACAAGTTGTCCATTACGTATTATCATCTAAATTGTGGTGGATAACTCGTCATTTTTCATTAATCCCAAGACTAATATCGGCGATGAACGAGAATAAGTTGCCCGCGGGTACTTCCTAACCTACAAATTGGCACATTTTTGTTCACAGAAATCTCAAAATCTTTTCCAATTTGGGCTGAACGAAGAGTTATCCAGGGCAAGTTAGATGATTACAAAGCCTGGATAACTCGCCGTTTAGCCCGAATTGGAAAAGATTTTGAGATTTCTGTGAACAAAAATCAGCGTGCACGGTGACCGCATCGCCTTAACCAACTGAGCCACCGGACGCTCTTCGTTCGTGGGTTGTGAGGGAACACCACCGTTACACCTGAGAGTCAACCACATATGGCGCTGTCGATCATCAGACTTCCAAAATTCTCGTCACCTCCATCGGGAACACCATCAATTCCAAGTGATAGATAGACCCATGAAATAATATGAGTACTCCAGCCTGTATAATCAGCACTGATCATAATCAGAAATTTGTTCTTTTTGTTCGCAGATGAGCGGCAAGCGCACGAGGAGCTTCAAATGCGCGGTTCATCACCGGGACCGGGAGGTCTGCTCCGAGAATGACTTTCATCTACTCATCCACGAGCCTCCTCTCTTTCAAAGGTGAGAACTACTTCCTCAACTCTTCGTCGTGAAAACGTACGAACGAGCTTGAGAATGCCATGGATTGAGACTTCGCGATGATGGCTCACGAGCAGGAGTTGGTCATCGAACACGATTCGGGTACTCGGACCGCGATTTCGGCATTTGGCACGCTCCGCTGAAGCTGCAAGAACGGGCTGCACGTGAGAGCCGAACTCGGAACTGCGAAAGCGAGCGACGTTGTGGGAGGCCCCGCGGATCGAGCAACAATCGACGGCATAGTGGCGGTGACACACGGGCGCACAATTGCAGGATGTGCTTTGTAAATTTGCGGGGCGCGGCACAGCTTGTTGCGCGTTTCTGTGTCTTGCGAAAGTTGCAGCTCGCAATACTCACGGCTTCGGGCCCCGTTTTTTCGAGCGTTTCCTCCACAGCCTGTGATGTCTCTCCTCATCTCCAAGCTCCAACGGTTTCTCTCCTCTGATCAAAACGATTTCAAGAATTCCTGGGTGTATTCCATATAAACCATTCAATCAGGTGGTGGAGCCAGCAACCATGGTTCAGAAGTCAATCTAAATGCGATGGCAATGGGACTAACTCCTAAATGATTGATAATTATTGATAGTGCAGTGGGATGTAACGCGATATTGTTGATATCGATGCTATGCTCGCTCTCCTTTGAGAGGACTATGTATGAGTTTTTCAAAGTCAGGGTGGATCAAGTTCACTTTTCGAAGCTGGGATTTTTTGTCTTTACCATCGGTAGCAGTACTTTTTGGACCGTGTCAACCTATATCAAGACTTAGATTCCCAGAACGTTACTTTAATAACACCGGCCAACGCAATATTTTCGGGTCAGAATGGCATATTTATCAAAATATGATTATTCCGTGTATTTTTTACCGTACAAACAGATCCAATAGCCAATTTTGCCCCCAGGTGAATAGACTGCTGTGGAGTTGTATCGGGACGACCAATTTCTACATAGTGTTACCTGCTCAACACGATGGAAATGGTTTTAGAAGGCTAGGATGCGCTTATAATGAGTGACAAGCTGATCTTTCGAATAGCTATCAACAAAGTTCGGCTGATTTCGCAATAAATCTTGAAATGTTCACAGAATGGATTACAGACATCCCTTTTGAGCTCTCGAGGGCGCATTTTCTTCATTTTCAGATATGATTTGAAGAGATAATATTTGCAATAGCCCAGATATGTACATAGACGAGTACACATGTATTATTCCAAAAAAAAAAACGTTTTGAGCAATTCTTGAATCAAACTCAAGTTCGTCCGAGTTGAGTCAATTTGAAGTTTCCTTGTCCAACGTGCCTCCAAAGCCGTACAATAAGTGGCTCCCTTCAATCACCCTAAGATGGTATATCTAGCGCTGAATGTTTTTATTCAGTTACTCACATCAAAGTGCTCTTATAAATTTGAGATCTCGTCCGTTACAAGAATGTGTCAGTACACCTGTCAATTTACAAAATTAGCAGAAAGAGCTAAAAATTATGGTTTTGTAAAAATCATTTTTTGGCGATTTAAAACAAATTTGACGTCTTGCGGCAAAATGGGCTATTGGATATGTTTCTACGTTGAAAAATACACAAGACAATCATATTTTGGCGAATGTGCCATTCCGCACCAAAAATTTTTTTGACCAGTGTAATCATCAATCATAAGTGGTTCTCATTCACATCCGTCAAAACAGATGGAGCACAATCAAAGGTTGCAAGTAGCATATTATTAGCGGTTTTATGGCCATCGACATATACTGCGTCAGCCTAGCTGCCAGTAACGAGCCGTTTATGCGTGAGATTAGGTTTGAAAGTTGTACCAGTTATTCTTTTTAGTGTCACTAACTTTTGGGTGAGGCGTCATGCATTTCTTTGTAATTTTAGGTACACATATTATGGAAGTAAGAAGCACAGTTTTTACACCCCGAAAGCGGTCCGTGCAGGCTTGGTGACCCACTTTCGATTTCATAATTTGCAAAAGAAATCGATGTTTTGATTTTTCATTGATTTTTCACGAGGGAAGGACCTAATGACAAAAATATTTCGATTTCATATTCATTTTTTGAAAAACACCTGCTGAATCGGAAAAGTTCAACATAACCTTAAGGAGGCAGTTTTTTTAGCAGGGCCCAGTTATTTCAAATTCGGGCAAACTTTTCTTCAAGTTCAGAAGAAGTTTGTGCAAGCTCAGAAGATATTTTCAAGTGCGGGATCGTCTCATTTTCTTGTCTATATAAACTTTTTCTGAACTGGATGTTCAGAACAAGTTCAAATGAACAAAAAATTCATACGCGGGTGAACTTGGAAAGTGTCCCTTCGAACTCCTACCAATAATTTAAATTCGAACTCAATCCAAAGCCATATTTTCATACTTTGGTAAATCTAAGCACACCTGATCTAATTTCATTGTAGTATTCATTAGGAATATCCCTCTTTGGTCATCAAAGATCAATCATGAAATCCATTTTGCGTTGGAAAAATTCGTACGTTATATCCATGAAAACCTATTTTGTATACAGAATAATGATTCAGTACAATCAATAGTCAAAATACTAATTTTCAGCGGAGCCGTTCAGATTCATCATCTAGGTTGGTGAATTGATAATCAACTTTGATAAAAGCGGCGATTTTGTATAGTTGGCCCATTTGAGGCTGTTAGATTTACATAATTATTCTTTATAGAGTGGAATCATTTTTGAGGTCGAAGTAGCAATGGCATTCTCCGGACCCGGGAGAAAAAATGCGTGATCCTCGAAGTCGCTATGCGCCTCGGTGTCTGGTGCGACTGCCATAGCCACCAGAAAAATCGGTATTTGTGGGGTATCGGTCGCGTATCGAGTTATGCGAGCACCTGCGACATGGTCAGTGCGATACAGACAGAGCGTTCGATGTCGCAGAGGGAGCACGAGCCGTCGAATACGTGACCGAACAATGGCCCGGTCGAATTTGTGACCCGGCACGAGCGCGGTAAACGCGAGCGTATCATCTCGGGCCAATTTGGTTGTACACGGGCGCGATACGACTCTAGAGCTGCACACCATGTAGCGGGGCCTCATTGTGACGGGGTGGGGCGAATTTGGCGAGCGGTCCGGGTGCACAATGGGGCCCCGAACAAAGTCGTGCCAAGCCAAGCAACAGCTGCTGTGCTCGTATAAATACGCGCGGCGGTGGCGAGACGCAGGTACGGACGTGCTCTCGCCGCGGAGATGCCTCGCTTCCGCCCGCGGAGACGCGGAACAGCCGGCGCTGACTCAACTTCCGCCCTCGCTCGCACCGTCCCAGCTCCCAATGCTTATTCCTAATACCTGTGCGTACCTGTGCGTGTCCTCGCTCCTGGCTCGATCGATTCTTCTCCCGCACTGCACAGCGAACCGACCAGTGTTACTATTGCGAATTCACCAGGCGAAGACAAGTTACACGAGATTTGGGGCGACTCGCTGAAAAAATGACGCATCATATCGCACTCCCTCGCGGCTACACGAATCCATCAAATTATCAAAGACTCCATCGATGCGATCCGTCGACCAGTGCATGGTTGCTTTCTGAATCAATAAATCTAGTTTGAACCTGCAGCAGCAAATCGAGGAACTGGGTGCACGGTCGCTATGCATGCCTTTTCGGAAGTACAACTAATTCATTGGTAGAAACCTAGTCGTCACTATGGTGGTTGATATTTGTCACGTGTGGAATGATTCGACCAGTGACTACAATTGCTGACGGGCTTTGCTGATTTTTCGAATAGTGTTGGGCAAACATCATGGCCCTGCGACATACTCATCCCTCGGATCATTTGAGGTCATGTATACCACTGAACGAGCCACTGAATGAGTGGATCAAAATAGAACCCCTTACGTCAATCAGTGAATCTGGGATCCTCCTCCTATTATCACTGATGCCTCAATGCAGACGCAACGACTGTAAATCAATGGAATTTATCGACCTTCATACATGCAATCAGGATCTGCAATTTTCTAATGATCCGGGTGAAGGATAAGTAAAATAAGAAGCTATTCCATCAGGTTCGGCCTAGAGAAATAACTGGCAATTTTCATTCCTGGTCGCTTGAACCACGAACTCGAAATTGCTCCGCCTCATCAGGATACGACAATACAGGGCGAATGACGATGATTCGCGATCTGATACACTAGAAACTGTTATCGCGCGATGTCGCCCTTGAGAATTCTTGGCATTGAAATTATAGGTACATATCCATTACAATCGGGGTGTCATGTCTCCCAAACAGACCCCGAAATACGGTAACGTGTTGAGCGTGAGCTCAATCGATGTTCACATCAGACAATGTTGCCAATCCAAAAGTCAAGATTTTTCTTGAAGTCAGACAGATCGTTGGGTGAGCTCTTGGGTCTTATCATCGGTGAATTCCCATTGAAAAACGCACAGACATAATTTCAATTGGCGAATAATGGGAACATTATAGATTTGTGTTGAGATTTGTATATATTACTCCTGAGATCACTCCATAAAGTCGCGGATGATCCACATCATTATTATATTCGTGTAAGAGAATTAGAATTGAATTCCAAATAAAATACACTGCTAAAAAAGTTCAGCAGAATGCTTTCTCTTTGCTATTGGAGAAGTCAACTAATAACATATTATTCGTTCAAAAATTCAAAAATATTAATTTGTTACAATGATCAATTCTCCTTATGGAGTTTATAATACAATATTTATTCATTCAAAATATCGATATTGTCAAATAATCAACTTCATCAAATAATTATTCCAATGAATAATAAATCATTTCTCTGACTATCATTTTCATCATATACTCTTCCAAATTTTCATGTTTACCTAGGATACCCTTCCAAAATTCCAGTCAACGATATTTTCATTAAATGACTCCGCAGTATCATTTCATCAGTACCATAATAATTCCTCATCGACGGATCTCTACCAGAACAGATTGTTACTGCGTATGCTATCGCTAACACACCGCAAGAACTAGAAACAATCTGTTTTCGCACGTTCTTAAAAACTGCGAAATCATCTTCCAGTACAGGACACCTTCTTTTTATGCAATCCCTTCCTTTATTATGAAAAATTATTCAACAAATTGGACGAAATACTGGAAATGGGACACAAGTTAATAAAGGATATAGAAAGAGTATTTGGGGAATGAATTCTGTTTCCCGGAGATAAACAAATCAAAATGATCAGAACGTGCAGAAGGTTGGTTATGAAATATAGGAATAACAAAAATAATATGTTATATATATTTGGTTTGTAACATATGAATCAGGCATGAGTATTCTGAGCTGTGAACGATATTTGAATTGAGTAGGAATTACCCATGGTGACTATATTGGAAAATGGATGAATCGGTTCTAAGAAAATCAAGTAAAATTGAGTATTTTTCCACAAATTTGTTATCTGAACAATAAATCATGGAGTGTGAATTTTAATTTGCACTCGGTAAAACAGAGTAGAACGACCATACAGGTCGTTATTGTTCTTTATTAACGGTAAAAATTAATTGGTTGATACGGAAATTTTGTAAAAAGATGATTAGATTAGGAAAGGAAGTAATTAAATGTCAGTGAACGCAAATATTCGAATAACAATATCTCATTTGGAACGCAAAATTTCGAGATCGATTTGACAAAATCTTTTGAGACTTTGTAGGTGTATTTCAGAAGACTGTGATGATGATGCCAGTGAATCTTGAGCATGATCGCACGAGTACTTTTCGACTTGTGAATTTTTTAATGAGAAATTTGAAATTTTTCCGAACGAAGCACGTCTTTTAAATGATTTATACTTCATTCTACTGTATGAGAAAAATGTCGACGAGGTGATTTAGATGTTTCTCGACGTTCTGAATCGATTGGTTGATACGGAATTTTGTTAAATTGTGATTATAGAGGTCTTATAGCCCGATGCAAGAGAGGTATGAAGAAGCTAGAATAAAATGAGCCCCAATCGAAATTCCGTATCAACCAATCAATTCAGTACGTCGAGAAACGTGTAAATTTACCGCCTCAGATTTTTGAGGGGAAAGGAGACAATATTTCTAGTTTTTAAGTTAAAAAAAAATTACAGATAAATGAAGAAAAATTCATAAGTATAAAAGTAATCATCGGGGGGCAGTTGGAGTCTAGCATTGCCATCTAGAGACGCCTCCAAACATGGCATAAAAATTTAGGACGATCTATCAAACCAGCGAGGAGTTTTGCTGAGCCATATATGGGGTTGTAGTAATTTTGTGAGGGCTTATAAAGAGAAACTGTGACCTACATTATATAGATCTTGGCAAAGGATGAGAACTGTACAATAAATTTAATGTGTTCAAGAGCTTCACTGAAGGGGAAAAAATCTTTTTAGAAAAAATTTGACGAAAATTCACCTGGCACCAAATGAATGCTTTCTCTTTTGAGAAAGCAAAATGATTCAATCGTGTATTGCCAGATTTCCACGAGCTATTTGAAATACCTAAAAGTGCCATTTTGATTGATCAGCTTGTTCTAGCAGTAGAGCAGCAGTGACGTTCGTGTGAAAAAATGGGTCATGAGCAAATTGAGTGAATATCGTCAAAAATTGGCAGTCTGTAAGCTGTAGAATATGAGAAGAGTCAATAATTTGCATGATGGTATAATTTGCCAGCTTGAAGTATATCCTGTCGTTTGGATTATAAACTTTTATCAGTCAGCATACTTGGATTGGAAAAGATAAAAGTGACAGATGTCTGGGTTAGCGGTCTAGAATAGGAATATTGATTCAACTCGGTGACTCACTTCATCGAGCTCAGTGTTTGACAGACGGTAATAGATAGTGTTGGCAGGAAATAATCAAGTCCAAGGAATCATGAGGTGAATAGTAATTTATTCAACTATTTCTCTGACATAATATCAATGAGACTACTGGAATGGTTTTGATCCATCAATGGCAGCAAAAGTTGGAACACTTGAGTGAGAGCTCGTCACTTTTCATCAAATCACACTTTCCTCCGATCGTCGTAACAAATTCACACGCACTCACATGTACTCTGCATCCCAAATCGCAGAGATGTCACAATTTATCACTGTCCCTATTCATTTTGTGCGTTTTCGATAAATATGTGGCCTTCTAAAATGTGCCTGAGTAGAACGTATTTCATGTGACGGAATGCAAATAAGAATAAAGATTGTGTACTATAAGTATCACCATTTGATCGGATTTGCCGACGATTTACTCAACGAGTGGAATACTGAACGAAACAGTGCCGATTACTTGTTGTACAGCTCGACCAGGTGATGGGGTTCGCGAGGGAAAGTTGTGCGCGAGTCAGCGCGACGAGAGTAAATTCGCGCGGAGATAGATCATTAAAGAGCAGAGACGGATCGAAGTCCGGTTGGAGGATGTAGTTGATGTGAGTAGCGTCAGGATAACGATAGTCGCGGGGATCGATATGTTTGCGGGTGAGACCTGTCCGAGTGGATGCGGGAAAAAAACTTGAATGAACGTGTGTTGCGAATGTGCCGTGAAATTGTGTACTCCACAAGCGTGCAGTGAATGGGCGACGACGAGCACGAACGATTCACTGTTGCCGGCTGGTCCTGTGGATGGATCGCGACCCCCGGGTGACGGAGTCCGGAATTAGCACCCGGTGCCCCTCGACGACGAGCTAGCCGGCTATCGCTCTGCCCGAACGCACACTCACTCATCCACGCGCACATTCACAAAAGTCTCTCTCGGCACCGCGGATCGCGGCCAACTGCTGAATTTCGCCTGTCTCGCCGCTGCAGTCGACGCGGTGGAGCCACGATCCGGCTGAGTCGGTGCCCTCCCTCCTCCCGGCTCGGCTCGGATTGGCGCCCCGCGCGGGCCTCGCCAGCGCCGGGCCAATGGCTCGCCCCCTCGGGCTCCCACCCGGCCGTCGCGTGCCCACCCACGCTGCTGGCAGCACCAGCAGTCGCTCGGTGTGGCTCGGTGCTTCCCGAGCAGACAGCAGCAGCAGACGACCGCTCAGTTCGCCGCGCGCAATCAGCTGAGTCGCGTCCCCGTGCCGTGAGTGCGCTGTATCCCCGTTGCAGAGGTTGCCCGATGCGCGAGTGGTGTGATGCAGGTGCAGGTGCGAGCGCCCGAGGGCCGTGTCCAGAGTGCAGTAACATAAGTTTCGTTGGCAGTTGGTGTTGACGGTTGAGTGTCGTAGCAGCAGCAGGATGAAGTCGAGGCCGCTGATAATGTGCGTCAGCACCGCCGGCAAGATCGTGAAGGAGGCCCGGCCCAAGATCTGCTGCGCGGCCTCGTCGCCGCCCGGGCCCCAGCTGGCCCCGACCCACGCGCCGACCACGACGACGACGACGACGACGACGACGCTGGCGAGCAAGCAGGCCGCCCGGCCCCAGCACACGTCCGTCATGTGAGCACCGATAGGATACCGATAACGCGATGTGCGGTTGTTTGTTGTGATGCGGCTGCCGGCGTTGTTTTGGCGCGTTTCGGGGAATTACCGGTGGGCAGTGCGACAGGTGCGTACGTCTGTCGAGCGATCGCCGTCTGTTTTGTATGCATGCGACAGACGGCGATAAGTTGTACATCGCTCAACGGACACGCACCTGGACAGGCCACCACGCGACAGTGCGAAATTCAAAGGCAGAGCAAAGGACGAAATATACATTGCGATTGCAGCCGGCGCCACGTGCCGCTCGCGGCACCCGCCCGAGCGCAGTCGCGCAACACTTTGCAAATCGAGACACCCGATACCCCGTCACGCCGCGACAAAAAGTAATCCGAGAAAGTGATAGCGCGTCGATGCCCGTTGTCCGGCCACCCCATCATATATCACGTTGACAACATACAACGAGCCTCGCCGAGTTGCGCAAGCCGTAAACAAATCCACGCCGCTGCCCGATAACAACAATAACAGCAGCGCAGCGCGTCGTCTGGCCCAACGCGGGCTCATGTCTTGTCCACGGGATGTCTCATTATTGACACGAGCTAAATCGCGAGAGCAGAATTCGAAAATTGCCTCGACTCGGCGTTCGCGGATGCCCTCCGACGACGGCGCAGCAGAGCGAGAGAGATTTCAATAGTGAATGATCGCCGAGTGCTATGTCAAGCTCTATTTTGCGCTGCCGGGCCGTGACCTTGCCCTTCGGCTCCGCCGCATGAATCGCCGTCGTCGCATGCACGTATGCACTTCTAGTGACACGAGTTCAGACGCTATGATACTTTCCAATATCTCACACATAGCAGTGCCAGATTCGCCTATACATCGCGCAAAGAAACTACGAAAATTATACCGTTAACTTTACGAACGTTGCCGGTGATGCTATTTTCTGCTCTGTCGAGATATTGATCCATCAATTTACCAGAGACCTCCCTCACGGACTCCTGCACTGTTTTTACATCAAAGAGTTCAAGAATGCATTTGCCCTTGCAATATTGGAATTTTTACACCTAGATCGACATTTTTACAGAGCATACATGAGCAGTCACGTGGAACTTTCAAAACATGTGTCCCACTTTGCCCTTCATACGTTTGAGGAAAAAATCGCACGGATCACAATGAATGTCTTTTCCGGTGCTCTTTTTGACACAGTCGTTAGTTTGGGGATCCAGGCTTACCGTAAAAAATCATAATCTGAAACGGTGTTGAAATTTTAGTTCCGTGTAGCCTGCCCTCTTTGCGGTGTTCATGATTATATAAAGCACCCCATTAAAGGGCTCGTTCGAAATTCGGGATGAGGGCTAATTCATCAAACATAATGGTATGGATTGAATGACATAGCCATGAAAACCAAAATTCCACTTTTAAAGTGCATGGTGGGTGGGCACGCACATTTTGTGACACGATGTCGTTCAATATTTCAGTCACTCACAATTTTAGTCATTTCGTTTCTCAGAGATACAAGTGAATTTGATTCGTTCGAAGCCTTTTCGCGCCAACTTTTCCCCAAAGTTCATCGACAAGTGCGCATTTTCTATGCCCCAAACATCAAAAACAATTGATTTTCACACTTTGGGGAGTACTTTCTCGCGAAAATCAATTTTTACTGAATTTTTTGGTCAGTTCCATGACCAGGTCCGACTCTTGAACGTAGAGGTATTGATCGACTTTTGAAAAATATTTGATGGCTAAATCAAAATTCGAGGACTACGTGAGATCAATTCTGGTGACAAATGTCAGGTTCCGTGATATCGTGATATCCATGTTATTTTTATTATGGTACCGGTGAGTGAAAATACTTACGTCCGTGGGTGACTTAGTTCGTACTCTACTATATGTTCCAAAAATTCAAAAAGTTGGTCTCAGAGTGTTCGGGAGTGAGATCCGGGGTTGGCACATTTTTGTGAGCCTCAAATATTGTGAAATTTTTGCGGAACTATACTCGTATTCGCGGATAAATTCGAACTTGGCTCTCCAAAACGTCTCGTGTGATATCGGCGAGTCTATCGAGGAAGCACATTTTATTAGGCAAAACGAGAAGCGGGACGGACAGATCGATCGTGAAACTGTGAATCACTGGTCTTGCGTGACAGCTATACTATTATATGCGAGAGGGGGAACAGAGCGCTTCGCGAGTGAGTCATGCACGACTTTCGACATTGGAAGATCCGGTATTATATAGCGGCCAGATTCAATTGGCGAGACGTTCGCGCGTGCACCCAGATAGTTCGCTCGCTAGCTGAATCTCCATCGACCAGCTCGCTTCGACTCCTGTGTGCATGTGTTTCTCTGCACTTTGCCAAACTAACCCTCCATTACAGACAACGTGAAAATGACAAATATCGCAAAATATCTGAGAATTCGAGATGCTTCAAATTTTTTCTATCATTTTCTAGCCAAAGTGTAACCTCGCGCACGAGCTTCATCCTCGCAGACATTGACTTTCTTTTGAACAATGTTTTCCTTTTCTCGAATTTCCATAGTATTTCAAGCAATTATCACAAGTTTTTGGGACGACCAAATGTAAGGGGATAAATTTATACCATCGTAAGTTTGCGAAGATAGTGACTCAGGAGTCAGTTTGTCATGGATACTTGGAAATTTGTGAGCGTTTGCCTGCTTCCACTGCACACGCTGCGGATCATGAAATATTTAATATTTGTCTATGCAAATGAGAAAAAAACGTACAAATTAGACGAGAAACTGAGAAATCAGAAAATAGTACATTTCGATACTAGGGTGTAAAAACTTTTTCTCGCGTCCGAGTAATGGGTTTCCGGCCCGGCCGTAGGCGACGTTCAGAATCATCACGAGGGAGCGAAAAATAAGTTTTTCACCCGTGTATCGAATAATATTCTCAGACAAACTGTAAGAGAAAGTGGAAAATCAGTGCGGAAAAGTTACTTTCTCGCACAGTGTGTCAAAAAGTAGTGTATATTTCGAAACATACACCACCTCTTTGACATCTTGTGAGAATTTAAGATTTGATTGGAGGGAATGGAACTCACGAAAACCAGTGATTGCCTGTTTTGTATTTTGTATCACACTGCAGCCATAATAATACATGATTGTATGATAACTAGAGCCATTTGTACAAATGCAATAATAATTGTTGGATAACGGCGCAGAACTCCAATAGACACGAGGCAATGTTCTCAAGCTGCCAGTCGCACACATGCTCAATCCGGAGCTCGATCCGGAGTTTTTGCGTAGTTCGACCGACCGATAAGGTGTTACACGTCGCGGTGCCTCCATATTATACGCGTAAAGTGTGACGACTCTCGGACGAAAATCGACCCCCCCCCCTTTATCGCGAGGTATTTCTGAGGTATTAATCGCGTTCTCAGCTAATTACCACCAGTAGCGAGGAGCTCGAGGCACGCGCAGATAAGTCATCGGCTGTGCATTGCCCAATTAATCGGGAACGCCTCTCAGCAGTGAAGTGCAAAAAGCGGCGACTCTCCTGGATGCACCGTCGGATCGCGAATCGAACGGGAGCGGGTCGCGTGCTGCTGCTGATGTGCTGCGTGTGCGATCGCATTATCGGGCGGGCAGAGACCACTTATCCCGTGCAGCTGCCACCGCCGCCCGGCGGAGGCTCTCTCTTTTTTTAACCGCCGGCAGCGGGCGGTGATGGCTCGCGAGCCATCTCCCTCGATGCGCGTTGCGATGTGGGCCTCTACTTGTGGGTGACGCCATGTATTCATGCGCGTATTTGGACCCCAAAACAATTTGCCTCGATTTCTCGCTGTGCGTCGGTGTGGTCTTGGGAAATCTGGGCATTCTCAATTTCTACCGAAAGTTTTTCTCATTACGAAGTTGATCAAGCCAGTCAGTTCGAGCAGCATTTTCTGATAGGGCCCAGTCATCAACAGGCGAGCACCAGATCTTTTAAACAGTCGGAGACCGTCTTTTTTCTCGCCAGAACGATGTGATGTCTTCACGATACAGAAAATTTTCCGAGAATTCTCGACTTATTCAGGCTTTGCTGTATTATTTCCAGACCGTGGAAAATAGAAGTGCCGATTCCATTTAATGACCCGCAGTATCGAGTGAATCGAGGATCTAATGGACATTTGTAATGCCGTTTGTTATGAGGTCCCTGCCTTCGGCGCAGAAGGTTGGGATTCAAATCTCTGCCGACACCAATGTGAATTTTCATAAGCGCCTTTCGGTGGCTTTTAGGCCCCGCAAAATAATCTCGAAAACAGGTCGGAAATGCGTTGTTGAAAAAATGCCGTTTGTTGCTACAACGGATATAATGTATAGAATATGAGATAAATACATTCAAGGAAAATTTATTGGCTTGCGACCAATTGCGATGCAACCTACAGAGACGCAGTTTTCCCGCGTGATACTGGATACTGCGAGTGAATATTTTTCGTGAGGTAGACAGTGCTGCGGGTGGGGTAGCTTCGCCGATATCTGCATCCGTTCTCGAGACACAGCAGCACATATCGAGCGGTCGAAGAAGAAGGTCCCAGCCTTCGCTAATCCGCGAATGACTTACCACTGTCGTGTTTTTCTTTTCACGGGGCCCGCCGCCGCACCGCACGCGTCGCACTTTTTCTGTCGTCGATCGCTCCGGATGCCCCGCCGCGTGCCTCTGCGTCCACCTGTTGTCCGTCGGGGGCCCCCGAATCGAGAGATGAACGACTCAATATCTCCGCGGCGAGCTCAATTAATTCGTCAGCGTGGACCACCGCGGCTCGCGCTGCAACGAGCCAATTAACGCGCGCCCGATGCGCATCGCGTGCCAATAATAAAACCAGGCGTGTGCAGAGCCCGCGTCACGCTTTCACGGTTTCGCGGACGATCGTGAAACCGACGCGCGAGCGAGAGAGCCGTCCGTCGCTGTGGGCACCCACGCGCGAGCACGTTATATTGTGTATGCCCCGCGAAAATACGCTCATCCGATGCAGCGAAGCGGGTCGATAAACTCGTTGCTCGCCGCCGTGCAGCGCGAGCCGGATCTCCCGCCGCCCGAGTTCGCGAAACTAGATCCTGCGAGAAAATAGTATCCGAGCTCGGCTTGTGCGAAATTCTCCCCTGCGCGACACGCAAACTACCGCGCAGTCGATGCAGAGACGCGTGCAGCATTATCGCGGGGGGCGAGTGGTGGCCGCGCGCAAAGTGCGACACTGTCACGTCAACTTTTTGTCACAGTTAGTGCGGGCGCAACGGCACGACACGCACAGCCGGCGGTGCACTCGTTTCGCGTCTCCCCGGCAAATGTGCCCTCGCCAAGAGTCGCTTTATTGGCCTAGCGGCGCGGAAAGCTCTCTTCACTCCTCCGGCCCCTTCTCTTCGGTAGCCACGCGGTAATTATGCGATCGATTGATCTTCATTGCGAGCGATTTCCACGCTGCAAAAGCTTTGTGCCCTCTGCCAACTCGTCGCGATTGAATACTCGAACGTTTTTTAGTCCCTAATCGAGAGACCGATCTCATCGAGGAAGAGCACCCCTCATACATGTACTAGCAGCCCTTTTCCTCTGCCATTTACTTTTGCAAGAGGATCGTCGATTTCCGGTTCTTCATCAGACAGGTCGCGGCTATCGAGAAATCCGACAGTACCGAGGCCATTAGCAGGTGAATGATGTTGCGAAGTTTGAAACCTAGCAGAATCACTGAGATGGAAGAATATTGAAATCCTAAAATTATTTCCGAGTCAAAAAATGAGGTCTTCTGCTCCTGAGTAGTAACGAGTAGTTGTGTTCGGTTTCGGTGAATTTCTTCACCGCAGTAGCCAGTAAACGGAGCCTTGAAAAGGAATAGTCCTAAAATCCGTTCAGAGGCAGTTTTGATTTTGGTGAAACGAATATTTATAGTAGAACCTGTCAATTTTGTCGAAACGAGCGGGTCTCTTCGCAAGTTTCCGTAATTCACTCGAAAGACAACATTCAACATAATATTTGATTCATCACAGTACTGTAAATGTCGATCTGTAGTTTTTTACAAATGAATTTGCGCATAACTACAAATTTTGTTAAATAAAAGTGTTAAATTCGGACCACAACCTTGTCAAAATGTGCGGCCCCAAGGACATTCTTGATTAGTATAAAAATGCAAACAACTGGGAGGAAATTTTTTAATTCTATCTTGGATATGTTGTTGATTGATATAAGAAGTCTGATTATTACTCCTCTTATTGCACTATGTGTTCCGTGATTAGGAAATGTGAGGTTGAGATTCTATGAAGCAAAAAATTGGTTCACAATCTCCCATCGCACATGCAGTGTGATCAAAGTGCCATCTATCGGCCAAAATATCCGGATCCTCCCCGGACTAACATGCCGTGCTAATTTATTAAGTATTCAATTTCACCTATCTTAAGAAGTGCAAAAAACTCGGTGGCCACAGTCACCGTGGCATCCGGGTCGACTGTGGCCACCTTCGCCGAGCAACACGAACTTTGTAAACTTTTAACACAAAAGCGGTTAATCTCCCCTCTGAACAGATTTTGTGATCACAAATAAATCCAGAAACAAATAACACGAAAGTCTTAAAACATTGAGCTAATGAGCGAGAGACCTGCAACATAGAACAATGAAATTAAGTCGACCACTATACGGTGTGGCCAAATTCACCACGGTGGAGTGACCCAAGTCATCCCGAACGACCGGAAGATTCAAGGAAGCAGAGAAATGACAATTTTACGTTCAAATGTTTGTTAGATATGACATCTGGAGTGGCCAAAGTCGACCTGGGGGTGACCCAAGAAATGACCATTATTTGTCGTTCAAATGGTCGTTGGGAGTGGCGGATGGGGTGGCCAAAGTCGACCTGGGGAAGCCAAGAAATCACAAGTTCTCGTTCAAACGGTCATCATTCTAACGGCCAGTCAGTACGATGAACGTAGAATCAACTCGAATCGAGCGTTTGACGGAATGGCGACGGAGCCCTTCGTCTATGCCAGACTATTTCACATTCTTAAATGTACTTTCTCAAATCATCGCTTCGACGATAGAACGTTATGATGCTTCAGTCGATGGGAGTTATTCTTTGCCCATCGCGTCCTCTTCTAAAACACACAACAACTCGGATTTAGTGAATTTCCCGCATTTCTCACTGGGAATCTCGCAGGGGAGTTTGAGATTACAGGAATCGTGAGTGAGGATGGAAGAATATGGAGCGATTGAAAATGTCTCAGCGTCCAGCAGGATTCCTCGCTACTCTAGGCTCTCGCGTCCGAATCATTCTGCCTGTCGCCGATTGATCGACGTGTGCGCGTTACTGTGCTTCGTGAAAACTGGCATTGGTCCTACAAGGAGGTTGAGAGAGAGGGGCCAAATCGCGCAAAGGGATATGCAGCAGAAGAGCAGGAAACGGAATAAGGAGTGGGCTCGCGGGTATATTTTTCGGGCCAACGACGACGCGAGCGTGGCTCGGCTTGGCACGCGATATCCCACTAGCGAAACTTCGGATGTTATCCCCGATTTGCTGGCGCCGACGAGTCGCGACGAGGGGGATCGCGAGCAGCCAGACTCCGTACGATCCCGCGTCTCTGCATCGCGCGCGTATCCGTCGGGCGTTTTGGGAAGAAAACGAGGCCACCGACCAGAGAATATACTTACACCCACCTAGCAAAATGGTCATCATCGCAGAGTGTGTGATATCCTGACGTTATTCACGGGCTCTTCCCAGCGCGCAACGCCCTCTTTGTTTTCAGCCCCCTGTCGTAGCTCGACACCGTTGCTTGCACCGATGACAATACACCTCCATCATCCACCATGGTCAGATTCTCACTGTAATTTTAATTATCAATTTTCAATTGGCTTATCGTGGTCGTGGCTAACTTCTCCCGACCGTCGCTCAATTTTAACCTCTTACGCTGCGATGTTGAGCCTTGCTCATGCCTGTACAACGAGCTGTACAATTGCAATTACTGCTGTGAACATACAGGAGCTTGATTACGCTGACTGAGATACATAGATTATTGCCAATTCCACAAGTTTTCAGTCGAGTTTCGTATCAATTTGTTCAAAATCAGTATTCTTCGATAATCTTGGTGCATTTTGAACGATGGGAATGTGCTACAGAATCATCATATCTCGTATCAAGTTCCTGTACCAATCAATGTACTCGAACCATTAATCGCAAGAGGGTGGAAAATTTTTTCCGGAAGTCCATTATCGGACTACTCACATCAACCAGTCAGTATGGAATATTTGTGTGAATAAGCCAGAGAATGACTGAACTGTACCCAAGAAGTTTTATTCGATCGAGTTGGTTATTTAGTCTGCTCCTGGTCAAGGTATGGAGCACGTTCAAAATATTTGATTTTGGACGAGTAACGAGTATAACTAACGGTAAACGGCGATGTATCGGGAAACGTCCATCTCGCTCATGGTTTCGATTTGCTCCGGTTTGAACAGGCATGAATGACTCAAATAATGTAATGTGACGAGTAAAGGGGTAACTTTGGAACAAGCCAAGCGAGAGATCTTGTCGCGCGCGGTCTCCAGGGCGGATAATCTTGCCGTTGTTGTTCAATACACCTTCTCCCCACTTTGGGCACGCATCGGCGGCAATGTTCCGTGCCGCCAAGAAGGTCCTTTTAATCAGCTATGTTCTGGCTCCTAACAGACTTCTTCCAAAGTGAGATTTTTGAAGGGGGTGAAAGTCTTTTCGAAACACAAGTGAAGTTCCCCGACTTTTGTACGACAAGTCCCAGGTAATCGATCTGAATCTCACTTCCGTGCAACATTCATGATTCTTTGGGGTGGACTTTCCTGTTCAAAGATCTACTCAGATCTCAATTGGGTGTGTTTGATGTCACGTAAACATCGGATATCTTCAAAAGTCTTCTTTAAAAGTTCGGAAAACTCGATTTTTGCATTGAAAATTCGAGAGTACTCTTCAACAGAATATAACAACGAGAAATTCACTCGTTTTTCTCAAGTTCGGGGAGGTCTCTAAATCGAATCCTCAGAGTCCAGAGAGGAATGCAGAACAGTAGAGCAACCGTCTATAATGGCGAGCATTTCTGCATTCCACTCTCACTGATCCAAACTTGCTCCGTTCCATCCGAACCTTGGAACTCAACTTTGAGCGCTTTACAGCTCTGAGCTGAGACGTCTTCTAAACAGACTCTGTCAACCCCATCGAAAGCTCACATTTCAGCTTTCGATTGGCTGTTGACACAACGCGATTCCGACGCAAGATGCACGAGTTATACCCGAGGCTCGAGCGAGAAGTACGCGATTTCTGTTTTTATCTTGCCCCAGTTGACGGCGAGTTTGGGTCCACTCTCCACGGCGATTCGTACAGCCGATGGAGACCGAAAAGCGAACTGGTCTCAACGAAGGCTCGCGCGCGCCGTTGCCTCGTCGGCGTGTACATGAAACCGTACATCGGGGGGCCGCTCTCGAGGCGTCAAAAGCTCGTGTACCGAAGCGTCGGCGAATATAATCCATTACGCTCGAGGAGGCCCGACTCGCCGTGCGCGTGGTGGAGGAGAACGAGCCACTTCTATAATTGAGTATAGAAGACAGTTAGAGGCCTCTCCCTCTCTCGATCCACTTTCAGCTGCTCAGAGATGCGCTGTTGCGCGCGCGGGTCGCAAGGAAACCTTTGGAGCGACGAGCAGAGCTGCGCGGCTGCTGCTCCGAGGTGTTGGCGCGGGCAACCCGATCCCCCGCGTACATAGCCTCCCAGTGATGCCCCGAGGCCACCACCGCCACGAGAGGTTAGCTCTGCCACCCGCGGGCGGCGTATGGCATCGGGTTACAACTGTCTCGCAGTTTTTGAGGTTTCCCCGGTTGAATACTGCAACCCCATGCCCCCCCCCCACCTCCACCACCTACTACCCGCGATTGTTCTCGGATCACGAGTTTCACAATCTGGGATTGGAACTGGATCGTAAGAATTGAGAAAGCGGTGCCCGGGTGGGAAAGGGACAAGAGTGTCGGTAGACCGGCTCTCACGGGGCGGTCGTCAACACGGCCATCTCAGCCACATTCTTTTCAGTTTTAGCGTACCTCGTGTGAGGGGAGAGCTGTGATCCCACTGCCGCCGCCTACTGGTCAGAGACGTATGATAATTTCTGTGATTGTTATAAGTTCTTGTTGTTGGTTATCGCGAGCAATCCAAAAAACAAGCCTCTGACACCATTCCAATGTCGCGCAATATCTCGATGCTGCAAAATATGTTGATTCAAGCAGACCCATGCATTCCATCGGTTCCTCCGAATCAATTTATTTTGTCCCAAATCACAGGCTTCTAGGGCTACCAACCAACGCGGAGACCCTCGCTGCTGCAAGTAGTGCACGTCAATGTCTGATCAGGCACGAATGACACTCATATTCATGAGCGACACTCTCGTCGCTCATTTGTACCCGCAGGAAGAAAATCTGTTGTCGGGAGCCGACCATGAAAAATTTGCAAAGTCTCCGAGAATTCGAAATTGTCACTCCGTTCCGCCCGAAATCCTTCCTGCTTCGCTCATGGGCGCGATCGGGACTAGGTCCCTGTGCTCTCGTTGTAATCTCGGACGAAAGCAAAGTCGCTGATGGATCCGTCCTGTGAAGGAATCGTTTGAATTTCCAGAACGTTTGCGGCAATGAATCGAAGCCCACGACGATCGATCCCTATTCTTCGTCGAGCTGGGAGTATTCGCCGCGCATGTTAATCCCCGTACCTACACAGCGCAGGATGGCTGCTGAACCGGAGAGCGAAGCCGCTTAACGATGGCCCAATTATGACGAATGGTACGAGCACCCATTGGCCCATTGCGTTACCAATTGCTGCTCGTGGAATATCCAAAGATTATAGGCGTCGTAGTGGCAGAGCTCGAACAATGCGGGCCTAATCCGACCAACCTCCCACTCGCTCCTCGACGTTAACTCGAGCTTCTACGGTAGCGAAATATTGCGTATAGCGAACAAGGATATATTAAGGCCTAATCCGGACGAGCAGCAGCAGCAGCAGCATAGAGGGTGAGGTTGGAGCCACAGCCACCACGACCGCCAAAGAGGATTTCAATCGCCTTGTTAAACACGCCAGCACTCGCAAAACGGGCGCACACCACTGTGTCGGCCAAGATTATTCGCGCCCTTAATTTGCCCTGGCCCGCCCGCGTTGGTACTCCGACAAATCGGTTTATGGACCGCAAGAGCTCCGTCCCGCCGGATAGCGGCGGTGCTGCCGCCGCTGCTGTTCCGATCTACTCGCCGCAATCGCTATCCTCGAGATTCAAAAACCATTCCGGATCGGCGGCGGAACCACGGCGCAATCTCTCCCTGTTGCGACTCGAGTCAAATTGCACTTGACTACCTGTAGAGAGTGACCTTGTCCGCCAGAAATCTTTGACCAGATCATTTGACAGATGAACTATTAATCATCTCTGAATGGTTGACGAGCATGTCTGGCCCAACTCGTCTTTCTCTACTGCGACGAAGCTCGTGTGAGATCCAAGGCAGGATCTCGGTCTAAATGGACTTGGACCGAGCTTCGACGATTTTTACAATTCAAAGTTGCTAGAGCTGGCTGAATGATAGTTACTTAGAGAAAGTCGTTGCTCGATGCAAACCAGAAACTGTGTGTGTAAAATTATCTGGAACCAAGATTCCGTGCGATTCCTGTCTGACCACACATTGGCTCACTCCACTCAAAATTTCTATCTCCAGACAAACAATGACGAAATTTTCCTCAGTCTATTCTTGCGTTGACTTGCGTCAATGGAAATCCAGAGAGAGAAATTCCGAGGATGGACTCGGGAATTTGGAGATGTGTGCTATTAATGCACCATCTCTCCCACTTGATTCGATTCCTTCTCCCTGCCACTTGATATCATCGATCAAGGTGGAATTCTAGTCGACTTCATGCATGGAAACGTTTCAATTATGAATTGTTCACAGCGTCGGATGAGTCGATGCAAAACATGACGGGGGTCAACTTTTTTTGTAGTTAGAGAAATATTTTTAGCTTTCACAGTCCTTATCGCGCGCAAGGGCTGCCTTGTTTGTCCCCTGCGGTGCATCCATCTCTCCGAAGCTCTCCGGCTCTCGCTTCGACAGATTTGCAAGCGCACCCAGACACAGTTGGACTGCGAACGTCGGGTGTACAGTCGTGCACAAAAAATAAGAAGTGTAGAGGGCTAAATAGCTGCTAGAATAACGGTGCCACGAAAGCCTCTCGAGCGCGCCGTTGAAAGCTCCGTTCGACGCAGCAGACCTTGCGCGGGTATCAGGCGAGATTTACGCGAAGCTTCTTCGGAACATTTGAATGCCGCGAGAGCAAACTAACGAGCCGAATTGCGATTAAACGAGAACTCCCGTCTGCTCCGCCTTTCTTTTTTCCCCCTCGCTCGATACCGATAGCAAACCTCTGGGAATTTAGCGCCCCCATTAGTTTTGATGCGCCCGTTCCTGAATTAAATCGCAAATGCGGGCGTGCGCGCTGCTACAGGGACTCGGGAAAATAAAATCTGGTGCTCTTCGGGCGTTTGTTATCGCGCGAGCACTGCTTCTGTTGTCGGCCTTGTAAATACGGAGCGTCGTTCCTTGGTGCAAAAAAGGACAGTCGACCCCGAGCAGCCGTGGCTATTTTGGTGCTCAGACCACGCGCATTATGGAAATAACCCCACAAAAATAATCTTACGGGCGTGTTTCTGCTGTTCATTGTCCAGTCCAATTTCGCTCACTGAGTGCCCTCCGGAATTACTGCGCATCACTTGTACTGCGGAGGACAAACGCTGTACGTGAATTCATCCACCGTTCGTACGGCAAGACAGCAACGATCCGGTCGGGTTGAATAGCTCTCTGGTGGCTCGCGGCCGCGCTGAACTTACTGAGGTGGTGCCCCGCATCACCGCAGCACCCCGCATCATCGCGTGGATCCATCTCAATCGCCTCGCTGAGCTGCACATGAATTTGCGGCTCCTCTATTGGAGATGGTTGGCCCTGCTTAGAAACCAGCGAAATCGACACGGACCGATTTGTGACAACTTGTTGACTCAGTTATGATGTTGGTGCAGGTAGTTCCTACCTACAACCGGCAGTGGTCACGTGGAGTAAAAATTGTGACCAGGTCCGATCGATAGCAGTGCCGTACGTAAATTCGTAGAACGACTGAAGAGATGAAAAAACTCGAAAAACTAAGAGTCTGGAGCGTAATTTATTTTGAAATGATCCATTGATCAAGGTTCTTCACTCTAAGAAAACCTGAAATATTTGCTGCTTGTACCGGTCCTCCAAATCATTCAAAACACCACTTGTCTCAGAGATTATAACCCAGTTAAATTGACTCTCACAACTGAGTCAAAGCGGAGGCATTCGCTGAAGACTTCTCGAACAAGAACATGAAGCAACGCACGACCGTCGAGACAGTGTCCAGACCGTAATATTGCAATAATGTAAGCAGCGCTTATCGATGGGAGGCGGCTTGGTGGGAAGCACAGGCGAGTAATCAGGAATACCGTTGGGGCCATTAAATTGTGGAATAGGTGGAGGTCCCCCATTACAGTACAAACGACGAGATACGAGAGCGATAATGGCTCGCTTACAAACAGCCATCGTCGCGCCGACACGCAACTACAGCAGCGACGGAGATAGCCACCCTCTCTTTCAATTTTCGTGCGCAAACATAACGTTGCCCCTCGAGTTCCACCCCTGACACTCCGCGCGGTGGAGGTGTTTCCGATATTGTCGCAATAACCGGCTCTCGAGCGGCTAACTACGAGACGGGGCCATTCATCCCCTCGAATTCAGACCCGAGAGATAGACGGTGTGGCTAGGCGCACGCGCGATATAGACGAATGTATTGCGATAACAATAACGAGCCAGCCTTAACGAGGGATTCTAGGAAAACTGAGCTCACCTTCCTTTGACCGACTCGGCGCGTAAGGCGAAGGGAGAAACAGGTATCCACTCGACGATGCGGCACGCGGGTGTCGCCCAACTAGAGAGAGCAGTAATTATGCGTTCAGCTAGAATGGAATATGGCCACGCGCGCCCAACTCACTGGGTGCGTTTGATGGTAAATCGATACGTTCGCGGACGTCTGACTGGGGTAACTCTAGCTTCGTGCATGCTTGTCTTGTCCGTGGAATGCTCGAAGAAGTGAGGGAGCTTCCACAAACGAGTCCTCTTCGGAAAATATCGACACAGGCAGGCCATCACTGGCACTCGGTCCTCGCGATTACTACTGTGAGGCTCGAGCGACGGGCAAATTGTAAGACCGAACAGGCCTGCCCGATCAAATCGGAAAACACTCTCGTTTGGAGCAGTGACGAGAAGTCTGAATAGAATTACAAAACGTCATTCCCTCAGTTTGCCACTCATCAAAATATTGGGTCCGAAATGAAACTAGGCAAAAAATTACGATTCGTGGGAAGATCGCGATCATGGACTATTGTTCTATTACGTGATACGGCGCCTCGTTCATCAACAATTCGCGACCTCTCCCATCAATGATGCTTATTTTCGATTCACACTTCCGGAATTGTGCTGAGGATTATCCAATCTTCACGATTCCACTTTCTGGGCGAGAAACACTTGATATGGATTATTCCTTAGCACTGAATCGTGTAGGATCTAGGACTCACCACCAATCAGTCGCAGATCGGGCGAAAATCTACACACAAATCTACGAGATGTCTGCTGAATCGTCAAGCTGTGCCGCATCAATAAATGAACTCAACCGCGACAACGCATTTCGCGCAGTGCATATTTGACTTGGCGCACACATTGACGGAATCTCAAATACACGCTCTATCTTCACTCTAAATCTCTTGGAGGGAAAAAAGCCTTTAACTACAGGTTTTTTCCCCTTCAAGGTTACAGGGATTTCGGAGTGCCTCTAACTGAAGGCAAATTTGCCTCCAATTGAAGGGAAGTTCGGTTTTGCCTCTAAGGTGAAGAGCTAACCTCAAAATTAATGTGAACAAAGGCGAGTTGTTTTGACACAACTCGCAACTCGCGGGAGTTCTTTTCCTTCTAATGGGAGAATCTAAAGGATGATCGTCCTTGATGAAATTCATGATTCAAATTAGAGTAATGTGGAATCGATGCGATGATATATCATATGCACACGGCAAGCATGTTGAAACGTGTTGTGCGACTTATTGCTTCTTATAATTATAGAGCAGGCTATTTCGAGATCTTTGACGATACGCCTTAATCTGGAGGTGAACATGATGGGCCATAACAAAAATGTCCAAAACTTAAGCTCCCCGGGGGAGCCGATGAACCTGTACGACTTTTGAGATATACCCTTTAGAGATGCTTGGTGGTTTAGTGGTAAACCTTTTGCCCGACAACCTGAAGATCGAGAGTTCGCATCCCTCTTCGGTCGAAAATTTTTTTCTTTTCAATCACTATCATCATTTTATTATTACTTTTTCTACTCTATAACTATTTGCATATGATTTTGAATTGACTTCATTCGATCACTTCTTGAAATAACTCCGTAAGAATCCATAGTACAACGTTCGCGATATCATTAAGCCCAATAACATACGTTTTGATTGAAAATCTTAAATTTCGCGTGAAAAAATTTCTGAGAAATGTTCGTTATTTCATCACTACAACTGGAGACTTCATGCAGGATGCAAAAATGTAAAGAACAATTTAATTCAAACTATTTCAAGAACTAATAGAATAACATGAAGTCGGAATCATATATTAAAAAATCTAGAGAGTAGAAAAAAAATATTGAAATGATGATAATAATAAATAAAAAAAAAAAAAAATTTGACCGAAGAGGGATGCGAACTCTCGATATTCAGGTTGTCGGGCAAAAGGTTTACCACTAGACCACCAAGCATCTACAGAAATTTAGTCTCAAAAGTCGTACAGGTTCATCGGCTCCCCCGGGGAGCTTAAGTTTTGGACATTTTTGTTATGGCCCATCATGTTCACCTCCAGATTAAGGCGTATCGTCAAAGATCTCGAAATAGCCTGCTCTATAATTATAAGAAGCAATAAGTCGCACAACACGTTTCAACATGCTTGCCGTGTGCATATAATATATCATCGCATCGATTCCACATTACCCTAATTTGAATCATGAATTTCATCAAGGACGATCATCCTTTAGATTCTCCCATTGGAAGGAAAAGAACTCCCGTGAGTTGTGTCAAAACAACTCGCCTTTGTTCACACTAATTTTGAGGTTAGGTCTTCACCTTAGAGGCAAAACTGAACTTTCCTTCAATTGGAGGCAAATTTGCCTTCAGTTAGAGGCATTCCGAAATCCCTGTAAGCTTGAAGGGAAAAAAGCCTGTAGTTAAAGGCTTTTTTCCCTCTAAGAGATTTAGAGTGTTGCTGCTTTGGAGTTGGCTTGGGGTGTGATGGGCTCGGGTTTGCCCGAAACGGGGCTTTTGCGCGTACATTGATCGAGCGGGGCGAGCCCGCGAGTCTGGCGCGACGTCGTCATTGCAGTAAACAGCACAAGCGGAGTCGAGACACGCACACCAGACAGCCCATGCCGTTGGCTGAATTTTCTATTTTGCTCACTCTCGTCTCGTAGTCGCCGGGCGCTTCATTTGTACTTCTTGCGCGGATCCGATGATGCTGTTGTCCCCTTTTCTGCACTTCTTCCATCGCACATCCGGTTGACGTCGTGAGTGGCCACTACCCGCTACGTCCGACGCCATGACTCGATCTCTGAGCGCCGTGTCTCGTGTTGCCGATTCTGCGACGAGGCTTGCTTAATCCGAGATATCCGCCGCTGGTTGCGGGATCATGTGGCGTGACTGTGGCACGGTGAGGTGCATAAAAGACCTTGGGGGTGCGCCGAACGTAATTCCATTGATATCGATACTCAATGGGAGGCATGACTCGCGCGTTGCTAACGTGGAACTGTTTTTTTGGTTGCAGGATGGTGCGGATGATCGGCAACGAGTACCTGACGGAGGAGCGCGACCGCAAGTACTACGCCGACCACTACACGTGCTGCCCGCCACCCCTCTTCATCATCATCATCACCCTCGTCGAGGTGAGAGCTTGAACTTTTAATTTCTGCTGTCCCATCTGCTGCATCGTCCCGTGGATCCCAAGTTCATCTAGACAGCGAATGAGTGAGTGGCTCACCTCCCCTCCCCGAGCCTATCCACGTCCTGGCTCTCACTCTGGGGCCTTATTACACACCCTTCAGCCAGTTCGAGGAGTCGGCCATTCTTTGACCATCAGTGCGTGTTGTAGAGGTGCCAGTGACGGTCACATAACCGACTCAACCGGACAAACTCAAACTGAAACCTAGATCTGTAATAAGGTCCCTGGGAATCGAAGCACGCTGTCTCTGCTCCTATATCCCATGTAGAACATAAGATTCCATGAACATACATGATCATTGAATCCGTGGATTCCATGTTCATATAGGATCAGGTATAGCATTGGTTTGGAAATTTGTCATTTTTATCTCGGAAAGACGTGATATACTCATTCACAACTGGCGTAACATCAGTACCTCACAGTATTGATCGAACATTACTCAGAAAAGCTTTTCTCGGAGTCATTCTCAGGTATTGAACATTTGAAGCCCTGGAGAGAAAGGTTTCGTAAAAAATGTCACTTTTTATTCGCTTTTATTGCACTCGACCGCGTCCGGGCGGAATCTTGTCACCAAAATCTATGTGTGAGCGCGTCAATGATTTCTTTTCGCGTGCATTTGTGTTAGTTTCGTGCTCTGCGCGTTTCAACATTGTGTCAACGCAGAATGGGTCACTGCGCAGCGTGGGACCTCTCTCTCTCTTTCTCATTGCATATTATCATCCGCGCGATCAGCAAGAGCCTCGCTATAGAATATCACAGCAGCAGCCGACGCAACCAAACGCAACTCGTCGATCCTTCGCATACCGTAGAAATTTCACTTTTTCTAGCTTTGATTAATCGTAACATAATGATTATCAACAAATAAAAAAATGTTCTTTTTGAGACGTGCTTTGAGATATGCCTATAACAAGTATAACAACTGCCTGTAGGACCCATAACCTCCTCGAATTGCTGCCACTGCCACGCGATGCTGTCCTGTGCTGTGCTGTCCTATCAAGCCTGATGGCTGCTCTGCTGGCTGTGTTGCTGCTTTTAGTGCTGTTAGTGTGATGATTTGATATTTCTCAGTTTTCAGCAGTTTTCAGAGTGCGGTCGATTTCGCCTAACTATTGGATTCTTACAAATTTTCTGCATGCGAGCTCGCTATACCATGGTCTTATCGAAAGTTTCTCTCCACCACGCGTGACCGATAAGTTTGTGATAAGTGTTAGCAGATAAAAAAGAATAGCCACCTCTAACAGTTGAATAGTTTCATCTTCTTGGAAGCTCTGTGAGGAAGTTGAGTCCTCAGTGTGCAATCAAGTTTTGTGATGTATGTACAGTAAGCGCAATGAGCCAAACTCCTGGTTCTCAAGTTATGAAGCACAATCAAGGTGATGAATGATATTTCATGAGACACTGTATGCTTCTTGATTTGTCATTGAAATCAGACTTTATCCTCACTCATAGTATTGTATGCTTCAAGAAACTACAGATGAATGACGGAATGGACTACATTCAATTGTAATAGTCACAGTGGCTCTACGCGTTGTGAACTTGTTCATTTGAACCATTGAGGATGCTTCCTGTCGTTTCCTGATGCATCACAGAGATTCAACAGTCCCTTTTGGTTGAATTTTCATGGGTCCAACCATTCAGGTATAGCATATCATATTATATTGGGCTCAAGATTCATTCCGTTTCTAATTAATTTCACACCACTGATTTAGGAATATGATCATCTATGCTCGAACTTTGGCATGATATGCATCATATGACCTGAATGGATGGAGATATCCTGACGATAAATTGATATATCGTTGGATGTCTTCATATTCTAGTAATACGGGTAATCCAGCCTCTCAAAAGTGATTTGACTGTAGCTTGTGAATCAATTCAGAATTATCGGTATGCTCAACATGAGATGAGAAATTTATTTCTGAACAGCCATAACCGACTAATTTATTCCACTTTTTATCAATTTGCATTCCGCAGGGCTTGAGCAGAAATACGAATCTTAAGAATAATAACTCAAGATTCTGGCTGATTTTAATATCCTTTATTCATGTTCTATATTCCAAGTCATTAGAAGTGAACTAAAGTTGAGAAAATAAAATAATTAAAAAAAAACAATTTTATAAATTCGCTTTTATGTGAACTGTTAAGCATAATAGCATGTCAAAATTGGAAGAAAATGAAAACCGTTATCTACGTTTCTGTCATGAACAAAGAGTCAGTCAGTTGACGTCCAGCTTCACGAATTCCATGATTCCAAGATATCAAAATGGTAAAAGCGTGGGTTGTAAACTTGATACATCAAGAGTATTTTCCAACAATCAACCCGCCGTTTTACCAATTTGATGTCTTCAAATCATAGAATTCGTGAAGCTGGACGTCAACTGACTTACTCTTCGTTTATGACAGAAACATAGATGACGGTTTTCATTTTCTTCCAATTTTGACATGCTATTATGCTTAACGGTTCACATAAAAGCGAATTTTTAAAATTGTTTTTTTTTAATTATTTTATTTCAAACTTGAGACCGACTCCTAAGAAGATTTTTTTAAAGTAGTATATGATCAGTATTTTGACGTATTGGTGTTAGAATAGGCTTGAATCAATATATCACACCTTTCTGGAACAAAAAAAACGTTTGAAACGGTTTTACGTATGATCATATATGGCCATAATCCTCGGGTTCCATGATCAATGTATGTTCATGGAATCGTATTTTGACATGGGATGTTTCAAGGGTGAGCACCGTTGAAACCATCGCTCTGGAATCTAGACGGGTTAACGCACTTGTTTCACTCGATAGACGACGACGATATTAGAGATGAGAGGAACATAACCGAGACGAATTGTCAAATTTAGGGGCTCTGAAGAATCAACTGGGACTCGAAGTTCTCGTGCATGGTATGAGTCGAGTATTTCATGTCGCCAGGGACCAGAAGATTCTCTACATTTTAGCGACGGAATCCGGCAGTTCGAGGGCGGCCAAGAATTGTGGAGGCTAATAAGGCTCTCCGGATACCGTATAGAATGATCCTGCGAGTAACAACTCTAGCCATTGGTAGTTCAACAGGCTAGTCGAAGTAGCTTTTTGGGAATGTTCCTCGATCGATGGTGGATCACGGTGGTTATCGGAGCGAGTCTGGATGTAGGCTAAGGGGGAGAGGCGCAATGAGGTTGATGTATAACGCTTGCACACGAATACAAATCAAATGGTGTCTGTTGAGAATCATCTAAAGGACATTGTAACCCAGATGCAAGGGGTCGCACCATTATTTTGAGACGAGCATTCAAGCTCAAGAAACCTGGTTAGTCCGGAAATCTGTGGGTTTCAAAATATTCAACTTGGTGGCGCCTGGACCCTTAAGGGAGCAGGAAAGAACTTGAGTTCTTCCCTGCTCCCTGTCAGATTGATGAGTTACATCATTCCGCCTCCAATTATCCTCAATGATGATTCTGTAGATGATCGATGTTTGGGTTGTCACTGTAGCCCTTCGACGGGCTTTCGAGATCGGTTCTGCCGGGCCCGTCGCCAGGGTTCACTCTCGACCTTGTTCGACCGGCACCCGCAGGCAGACACACCAGTGGTGCGATGCCCGCTCTGGTCAGACTTGGCCGCTACTCTCGTTGGCGAAACTCCGATGAAGGAGCTGGGTGGTGGATGACTCAACGCCAGTCGCCTGCACCGCTCGCCTCGACAGCCACACCGGCGTCAATGTCGTGGGCTCAGACGCGAGCGAGCGATACGCGGACGAAGGGGCGCACACGCGATCCCGGCCCCTCTGCGTGCGAGCTGTCCCCGCGATTAGTACACCGCAGAGCCATCGCGACAGGGGCCAACGACCCCGCGCTTTTCACGGTCGAATTGATCGCTGCTTGAAGCAAGGGCTCGCGCCCCCGTGGCTGACAACTCCGAGCCCCCCGCCGAGCAACCGAGCTCGTATTCCATCGCTTCTCGCGGGTCGTCCCCGAGACACAGCCGCCGATCGCCCGCGTGGAGTCAACTGCGTCTCGCCGCCCGTTTCGATTCCGCAAAAGTGCGCGGCGGATAGCCTCATTCGCGTGATTGCTCCGAGCGAATGGACAATCCTGTACAGCAAGTATCGCGCAGTGTTGTGGGCAAGACAAGCAAATGATCATCCACCACACTAAAGTAGTTGAATGTGCATACGATCGTCGGCCCAAAGTTGTAACCAATGCATCCCAACTGGTTACACTGAACCCAAGTTTGATCGCTGTTGTCGGTCTCATGACGATCCAGACGATGTCTTCTAGGGTCAGCAGACGCTCTGCTGATGCACTAACTCGCGTACAGATGTTGACGAACTGTTGCCTCATTCGTTGGATAGCAAGGCCGTCTCAGGTGTCGCCTCTTTATGAACTCGAACTCTTTCTACCGATTAATCGTCACGCGCGTTTCGGAGGTCGATCTCTCAAAGTCCCACTCAGAATACCATACATCGGACTTCTGCGACCGGGCGGGCTCGAGTTATTCATGAGTCCATCAATTTCGCCACGATGTCCTCATGTCACTGCATCGTCGTCATCTCGGTTGTTGTCAGTTTTCATCGATGAGTGCCGACCAAGTCTCACGCGCGAGTATCGCTCTGGAAGAGAGTCGGCGGAACGACGTCGGGCATTGCGCCCAGCAGGGCACCCACCGACTCGCAGAAGAGATACAGACCCGTGGATCCCGTAAAGTTGGTGATTCAGATTTTCCACTACGTTGGTTGGGAAGATGAGTTGTACGATTCGATATCTCGAGCAACAAGAACATTGGAGTTTGGATTGGGTGCGGTGGCCCGCACCGTTTTGCTTGCAAATCGTGCGTGCATCGATCGGCGGTGGCCGCGATTCAATTCCCCTCTCTCCCGACGAACGTTTTGGAATGGCAGTCCGACGCGGGCGGCCTCGCGTAAGAGATTTGTCGGCAAATATGAGATCATCGGGCCCATCGGGAGTCACGTTTGCCGAGAGCGGCGCAGACCCACCGCAGCCGTAATTGCAACTCATTAGTCCACGGCAGCCGCTGCTGTAATTTCACGATGCTGCTCGCAGTCCTCGTCGTCGTCGTCGTCGTCGTCGTCGTCCACCGGCCAGCAGCGATCGAATCGCGCAATTATCCCGATTCGGCCCGATCATCGACTGCTGCCTCTACTGCGCTGCGTCCTAAGTGTATTACTGACGGCCGATGCAGTGCGATCGGGTCGCTCGGTGTAGTTGTGGTCTCGACAGTGCGGACGCATCTCCCTCATTAGATAGCTCTGCAACAGCCGCTCCACGCTCCCCTTCGACGACGAAAATGAACACATTATCAAAGTTGCACTCCAAAATTTGAGTTCTGACCACGTTCCATTTCGACTTTCACGACAATCCAATTTATTTGTCGTGGGTGGCACTGGGTCTTTCTTCGAATTCGGAATGGGCTGTAGGGATAGGAAAGTTCGAAAGGCCCCCTATAAATGAAATCTTACTCTAGGGGGGGAGGGGGGGGGTGATCAGCCAAACGTGCCTTGCCATGTTTATAAGAAGCGCAGACAAGGGGGTTGGAGTGAGAGCCAATCACTGATCACTAATCATTGATCACTAGTCACCAATCACCGATCACTTACCACTAATCACCCGTCACCAATCACTTATCACTCTCTCTCTCTCAACCTTTCCGAGTGAACCCCCCCCCCCCCCGCCCGAAGTGGCTATTGTGAAAAGAGCGAGTTTCACTCAAACGAAGTAAAAGTTCCACTCGTTCTTGAGTGAATCTCACTCTTTTCGTAACTACCACCACAGGGGGGGGGCGGGATTCACTCGGAAGGGTTAAGAGAGATAATCAACAATCACCAATCACAACCACCATCACGACTCACCAGTCTCCCCCCATTCACCTCTCAACCCACCAACCCAACGAAGTCGTCCGTCCACCAGTACGGCCGCTCATTATAGTTCACCCCTTGTACAAAGGCAACCCGATACGTGAGGGCCGGACGGCCAAATTCTGCCAATCAAGGAATAGAAACAGGAATAAACGCGAAAAGTACTGGAGGTTATCTCCAATTTATACAGTATCGGAAGCCATCAAATCTGACCGGAGCTTGCGAGTTCAGAGATGAGGAATCGCTGAAAATCTCTGATGTAGTTTTCAAGAGTTGATCGAGTCGTGAACGAGTGTTGTACCCGTGATATGTGGCAATGAGATGCGGCTCCTGTCTCGGCGGCGATACCCGAACGAGTCCGAGAGCGGGTCGGAACGCGCGAAAAAGTGTAAGCACGGCCAGACCGGTTGCACTAGGTAGCTACGGCCGATCGATCGGTGGCGCAGCGATAGACTCACCCCGTGTGACTCATCGAGCGACGCATTCGCGTGATCGTAGCTGCCCAGAGGGGTGATGTCTCGCTGATGCCCCGATGAACGGCCGTTGCTCTCTTCCGATGAGACGATGGGTTTTCCTCTGCCGTCTGTGGTTTCCTCTTAGGGTTATGACAGACAACCCGCCATGACGCGATTCTCATGACATTTCACGACACGACACCTCCCGACACGACACGTAATTTATTCCGATGAAGCCAACCATCGATCGATTTGATAGAACCAGCCATGGGTTGTGAAAATGAATCCAATCCATCGATAGTTAGGTTCACCAGAATGAATTATGTGTCGTGTCGTGAAATGGCATGAGAATCGCGTCGTCGCGGGTTGTCTGTCATCACCCTTATTTCAGAGACGAGGCCATCTCAATTGAGCGGGCTCGTGCGATTGGGCCGAATCGAGCGAGCGTTCGCCAACGGGCACCACGCAATTTCCATGTTTGTCGCTCTGATACTGCTGTTAGGTGTGCGTGGTGCCTTTGATCGCCACCCGGGCACCCATGACTCGCGCCGTTTCCTTCTCACGTTTAGACAACTATTCTCGCGACTGTACAGAGTCGCTGTCTCAGACCGCACGTGTATATCATAAGAGTCAACATTGGGTTTTTCGGAGATGAGGATAATTTATTTGCCGTGTTAACAACTATCATGTTCTTGACTCTGATCATGTTGCTGTACTTTATCAATTCCGTCGTTCGTTAGCGACAGGGGCACGAGTGCAGCAGTATACATGAATCTGGGAAAAAGATAAAGAGTCGTTTTCATTTGTTTTAGTGGTTTGCACTGAGACTGTAAGCACGACGTACCGATAACCGGGTAACTTTGCTACACTTATAACTTTTTTGGCGTTGTTTTTCGTATGGTTCGGGAGGGTTGCGATGAAACCTTTTTTAGACAGTAACTATTCGAAAGCATGAAATTTTAGCTTACGATTGGTGTAAGGTTGCACTGGATTCGAGAATCCTATCCAGAGATACGATCAGGAAAAACAGAACACTTCTCACAAAATCTGGAGTGCGGTAACTTTGCTGCACTTCAAATCCAACACATGTTACTTTGGTTCAGGAATAGAGAATCGACTCTTCCTGATCATCAAATAAAAGTCGAAGACGTTAACTCGAGGATTACCCGGCATAGAAACATCCGATCGGGACGTTAAAAAAGTCATTTCGAAGCTAACGTCTTCGAAATTTTATTAATGACCAGAAAGAGTCGATCCTCTATTCCAGAACAAAAATAACATGAGTTGAATTTGAAATGGGGCCACATTATCTCACCCTAGGCTCTGTAAAATGTGTTTTTCCCATGCTCGTATCTTTGAATAGGATTCTCAAATCAAGCTGGACTTATAACGACGATTGCAATCCACGATTTCGAGCTTTCAAATGGTTAATAACTGAGGTAGGTTTCATCTTTCATAACCTTTCCAAACTGGACTTTTGAACAATGACAGAAAAAGTCTAAACTGTTGCAACTTTGCCCCGGTTGACGGTACTTCGAGAGTGAAGCTGGTCTCCTCGCACTGTATGGGATTGAAATCACAGTTCGTCGCCAACGCCAAGAGCAGTGTAGAGTCTCATAAAACGTCTCGCTATATATATGCAGCGATATACACCCCGATACGAATATTTTCCTAGCCCTCTGGAGCCGTGTTGAGCAACTCTGTCGTGATCGATGATGCCGCAAAATATTGACGTCAATATTGATAGTCACGGTAAGAGGCTGCTGAGACCTATTTTTTTGCGATCTCCCCTGTCGACGAAACAACACGATTGCTCGTTATACTTGGCCTCGCTCGACGGACTCTGTCCCGAGTTCCAACGCCCGCGCATTTCATAATTCGGGCATCTTCACGTGTTGGCGTGGTGCTGCCCCGGTGCAATTGACTCTTCGGGATTTCGGCTGGGGCCGCGAGCATCGCACGAGCATCGCGGTGATCCACCGCAGCTCGAGTGGCGCTCTGTCTGCGGCTGCGAATATCGGTAATGGCATCTGCACCCCGGCGAATCCGCCCAAGAAAGAGGGAGGCTCAATTTGTGCCATCTCGCGTCGCAGCTCGTTGCGCTCCATCCTCCACGCTCCCATTGGGTGAGATTAGCGACGATAAGAGACTCGTTTACCACTAAATTTGATCGGGGATAATGCTAATCCCAGCACAACCACTCACCGCCACCGTGCGCGCTATCTCCTTCTGCGTCTCTGGATATTGCGTCGCCCATCTGATCCCATAAATACCGAGCGCGCGCTGCGCATCTCCATCGATGCTAACCCGCGATTGTGGCTCCGATAAAATGCGCTACTTCCCCAACTCCAACGACTCCAACGTCGCATCGCGTTACCCGATTACGGGTGCCAGATTCCGTTTTGATCAGGGCAAGATCAACGAAGATTTCGCCGGTCATCGATTCCGCGGATGATTTCGTGCGAGCAGACAGAATTGGAGGAACATCCCAGTCCCGCAAAATTTCTGCGATGCCAATTAGATTGCTTTGACCATCTGTGACTCGATGATCAGTATTCATGGTCTTTTCTGTATTTCATTTTGTCCCGTAAGATTTCATCGTTCCTGGACTCATACGCGATGAGCTGCGACGACAGCCGCTGCCTCTTACCGATCTCAGCTCGGACAAAGATTACCCCAGATAAACATTCAATCCGTCCTTCGAGTGTCGGAGACTCGACATTACTCCTCAAACTTTGCCTCGTTCCGCCGGCTGAGACACATTCTTCACAGTGGCAAGGGCACATGAGATGTACAGTCGATGTAGTCGGACAACCTGTTCTGCGGCTTCATTTCTCCTCTCCGCCGCCGATCGATTAGGATAGCAGCGCTCCTGCCAAAAATGGCGCGTCTCTGAATGAGCCCAAAACGGGCCAGCCATAGTCCACGCTCACTCTGGCGAAGCAAGAAACTTCGCAGCAGCACGAGCGCGTCTGACCACAGCCCGAGTTGTACTACTGGAATTGAAATCCAGCTATTTAATCAAGCTAGCTAGGAGCGCACGTTTATCGCGGTTTTATTGTGGGTCAATAATCCTCTAAGATGCGAAATATTCCCCCACGAGGCTCGCCTCCCTTCCCTCCCCCAATTCCACAAGAATTGATCACTGGCAATCCTCCATTTGGAAGAAAGGCCCGTGCTCGCTCGCAAAAATAGAATCGCAACCGACCAGCCGACACTCGATCCCTGTCGAGCGATTCGTCTCCATGTCCTCCTATAATTGGCATGATCGAAGTAATGCAAATCCACGGAGGGGAGGGGGAGTGCATTCAACAGAATAAATTGAGTCTCGTGTCGCGTTACTACTCGTTTTTGGCCTTGAGTAAGCGCGTCGTTTGTAGTGGCACAAGTGTGCTCGAACACGGCTCGGTCAGTTGGCATTGTGATTAGTACCAATACTCGTTCCGACAACGTTTGGGCTTAATCTAACTATCTTTTGTCATCGGAATCGATAAGCCTGGCACAAAAGATGGCTCGTAGGCAAGGTCGCTCTACCCTCCTCGCTAATATTTGCTCAGTCGGCGGAGGTTCTTTTATTTTTCACGCGTTCACTACTCATTATCTTGTAGCGCTTTGTCTCCGATCGAACCTGCGTTTTCACACGATCCGAGGCAAAAGTCGACGCCGCGTTCTTAGATTGATCGATAGGACTGACACTGTAGATGACCCCGCGCAGTGACTTATCCGTCGGGTTTCTCGCAACTCGTTTCAATTTCTCACAATTTAAACGTCACACTTGTCGAACGAAAAGACGTACGCGCTCGTGTCGTCCGCCACGTCGTTCATTTGTGGGCATACCCTCACGCAATGACGCAGTCGAGGCGATTCGACTCCCGTGACCTGTACAAAATTGCCTCTGCTCTGTTGCCAAAATATACCGCGATAGGTGCATTAATGGCAGAAATATTTTCATTTTCATCTTGCATTTTGAAGAATCACTCCACTGGCTCCACGACGTAATGAGTTCTCTTCCGTGCCAAGACGATTCACCGACGACGGCTTGCGCAGGTCGAGCGTCGCAAGTGCATCCTCAGCAGCCCAATAGCAGCCCTCATAGTCGTTCAAGCTCGAGTACTTCGATCTCCCGTTGAACTCGAACTCACTCCGCTCATGGATCCATTAGAGTTCCCACGATACAAATACGTTACTGCATTAACTGCTCTTGGGCCGCAAACGAACGAGCCTCGACCAGCACGAGGGAGTCCCCGTCGAGTTGCGCGCATTGGTGGGACATATATCGCCGCCACTTTGCTCGCAAGTGCGACACCATCGGACACCTGCCGGGTTCTGTCTGTTGTACGTGTGCTACGTTGTGACAGTCTCTGCGGCTCTGACGGGTCGTTGAACGAGGCCCTTGAAGCGCCAACCACGAGCTGATCTGCCTACAAGTGCCGATGGCCGTGGTGGCGCTGCTGCTCTTGCCTCTCCCTAGCCGTTCTACTGACTACACGTAATTTATTATCCCTCCCCGTCGAAGGAAATTTTGGCCCACTCGACGATGGAAAAACGAATCGATCGCAGTCATGGTCAACAGAAGCCTGTCTCGATCTCCCAAGCTGTGGCTCCGTCATTCATTTATTCTTCCATCTAGAAAATCCTGGGAATCGAAATGAGCGAGCGTACAAATCATCGAATCGTCAACGTACTGACGCATGCCGAGCGGAAAGCTGGAGGTCCTCCGTTTGGGGTAACGTCTTCTCGGCCCTTACTGTAGATGAATTGAAAACTTCCCGGCCTCCGTTCATTACTTGAGGGCATGCGGTAGCCGTGCAAGACGAATTTTCTCCACTCTTCACTCAAGCTATTCTTCAATTCGCGCCCAACTTGTACGTGATGTCTCTCCGCTTAATTCAAATCGAGAAAGAACTGGAGTAAAGTCTGGCTAAGAATGTTTTCATGCTATAGATTAGACAGTACCAGTGCATGTCCCGTTGTTCCCATTCTTCTGCAATTTTCCTGGATTTTGGGATATTGCGAGTTGTAGAGTATGAACTAGTCAATAGTTGCAATATTTCTCCAACAAGTCATTTTATTTTCACGTGAGGTATGAATTGAATCCTACACCCGGATTGCGCGGCAACCCCATGCCCCTAATCATCGCAGAACCACACGTTCACGCCTGAAGACACCGACAGCCAGGCCATCCCCCCCCCCCCCCGGATAAAGTGATATGTTCGCAAAATATCTCTTGCGAGAGATGCTCCCGATCGACTCGGAGCCCCGATGGCTCCAGCTATTGCATAACATCAATCTCGATAAAATACCGACGTCCCTTTTCGGCTGTTGTTGAGCTGTGTGTCGGCTGTGCGTCATCTACAAAACGAGTTTAATTTGTCTCCGTGTTGGAGAATACGTCTCTTGATATTTGCGTGACTCGAGTCGTCGTCGTGTGATTTTTGCGCATACAATTGGAATGGGGGCGTTCTGGATCCGTGCTATGTAATTTCTGCAAATAAAATAAGCTTTGTTCCAGAGCGGCTCTATGCTCTTTTCGTACTACGCTTGGAAGCTCATTTTGCGTACCAGAAAATACCTCACAAACTGTTCTAATGTGCTAAATGGGCCCCGCGCAATCAGTTCGGGAGCGCGGACTGTTGCGTATGATCCAGAAATTGGCTATTCTGAAGATTCGAAAGTGTGAACGTTGATTCCGGGACCTGGGTCTTGTCAACTGTCAGAAGTATTGCTCAAGGGCGAAGTCCATCTTCCATGAGTGCCAAGCCGTGTATCTTCCCTTCGCCAGCGTGGTGAAAAGGTCAGAAAACGATAAAATTCCGCATTCCCACGCCAATTAAACTATGGAGAAGTCTGTTACGCATAATGCTCACAAATTTGGTCTCGAGCAGGCTTTAAGAACAGCTCGTGGATTTTTCCTCTAGAACTTTGAATTGAGATCAATCGAATTTTCACGTTCAAACATCGCGAGAAACATACGGCCTGTCTAACCGTGTTGTTGTTATTAGGACATCGAGCTCTCTGGGCTATTATTTCTCGGTCCATATTGTTGCAGTATCGACTTTTATAATAGAAACAAATCGGCTTGCGTGCATAGAGTAGGCTTCTCATGTTCACCTTTTACGCGCTGTTCCCAGTCACGTTTCGTTACCACGTCAAAAGAAATGACGTTCGTTGACTTGCCAGAGTGAAGTCATTGAAATACGATCAAGAGCTACCACCACGACCCACTCTAGTTTCCTCGCCTGGCCTCCGTAAAAAATATTGCGGAGCAAATTTCGTCCTGTCTACAACCAAATTTCGAGAAGGGGACAAAATTGTTTGGTGCTTAATATTGAAGATCGAGGTAGCAGACTGGCAAAAAGTTCTGCTCATTTCTGATATTGCGAAAAAACCTGAGTATTTTAGTCCATCCTCACTAACGTGTCCTCGATCAAATTGTATACAGCCCTCGATGAGATTGGCCAGAGTTGAAAAACCGATCGTGTTGTGAGTTCATCCGAATAACTCGTGACTAAAATTTTTGTTGCAGCTGGCTTGTTTCACATACTACACAACGTCAAAGGGCGAGGTTAACCCGTCCGGGCCGGTCCCGACCGACAGCATATTCATATACAGACCAGACAAACGACTGGAGCTATGGAGGTTTGCGCTCTACATGTTCCTCCATGCAGGGTAAGTGCTACAAAATTTTTGGACAATATTCTGATTTGTATTCTACAAAATTCTTCAATCCGATCCAGGAGGACTTTGTTGATGTGAATTACTCACTTCAATACTGCAAATGTTGTTTCGTGCTTGCAACATTTCGTAGACAGTATTTGTTGACCCTATCGACACAAGAGCGAGTCATTTATCGTTTCTTGCACATCATCCCAAAATTAACTTGGGCAGCTCACAGTTTACCTAATTTTGAGAAATTTCAATGAATGACTGACCTCTCGGACTTGCGTTTCGCAGCGAGAGAAAAATAAAGCAACTGTTGGAACCAAAGCAGCTGTCTATTTTAGTGACCCGGGGGTGTTATCCAAATGAAAATATAAAGGATGGGCAGTGGAGAGGAAGCGAGACATTTTACCGCTCGTACGGATCGATTTCATTCCTTATTTCCCACTGCTTCTTGGTGTATCAGAAGGGGGGAAGTGGTGTGTGGCTCGCATCGATTTTGAAATGTGTCGCGCCCGGACTGTCCGTCGAAGCCCTCGAGGGGTGTAAGATGTTTGGACTCGCTATTGTAACGTGTCGCCACGTTTCTTTGTAGTATTTCCGTTCTGAACTTTGCATTTGCAATTGTGCCTGTTGATCGATCACGGTTTTGCGGAGGGGAATCATCTTTGACCGCGACGCGGTCCGAGGGAGCCTGGGCCTTGGACGACTATTTGCAATTGCCCTCAGCAATTTTGCGGAGGCCTTTTTAGGCTCGGCCTCCTTGCCTCTGTTCCCCGGAAGCGGCGGCATAATAGTCTTACTGACTGGGGTGCTGTGCAATTTGCCCACGTAATTTGGCGTTTCGCGAGCAGTTGAGCCATGGTCGCGCTCCAGATGTACCTTGGCTGTCCCCACGATTGATGGAATCGCACTGGCGACGACGCTCGGCCACGCACGGTCTGGGCTGGGGTGGTACCCGTGGTAGCGCAGATCGTCGTCCGCACGGAGCGCGCGACTCGCTTCTCACCGTCTAGGGATTTTGGTGTTGGAGAGGTAACCTCCATCCTCCATGAATCATACGATAAATCATGTTCTATCTATATAGGCGAGTTCTAATGATGTGATGCGAGAAGGGCTGCTATAACAATTTTCACTAATAAGTCGATTCCAAATGTATCAGTATTTCGTACTCTCTAGCATTCTACGAATTGAAGTACAGCCGCTCATGGCAGCAGTCATTACTGCATAATTACTTGCCATCACAGAAATGCTTGCCGAAATATCAACATTGTCAATATTCTCAAGACTATTTTGAATCACTGGCACCTCGGCACAGTCAAAGATTTGCTAAATAATTCACGGATCAATGGGTCTCAATGATTTGAGCTACTGATCATAATCCTAGCGTAATATTGGTGCTCGTCATAATTTACAGCGCCGACTAAACTGTTTTTTTTTTTCATGCTTATTTTTCCACATGATTCGGCTCATCTTCATGAGGAAAAGGTGCAAGTTAATGCTGTTCGAGCCTCGAAAATATCCGAGAGAATCGAACGGCATTCAATTCTCTTCCATACTTCACGAACATTTTTTCCCGCAAAGTAAGATGATTTAATTTGATCAAGCCATCCCGTGAGCTTGTACATATGTTACTTGCAAACTTCGATTTGGCGTCGTCTGCTTTGCAAAAAATATCGACTCACGGATACATTCCCAACACGAAAAGTCCCTAGACGGTGAGTAGTGAGTCTCGCGCATCGCGCGGATGACGAACTACGCTACCACGGTACCACCCCTGGGCGCCGCGGCCGCACTTTCGACGACGAGCTTCAACTCGTAGGAGCGACAGTGTCGACCATCCTCGGCTTTACAACAGGCCATCGGGTATTCAGTTTGATTCAACATTGATGGGTCGGCGCTGAATGCCGACTGCGATTGAGACGTGCCGAGATACAATCCGGCGGCGATCGATAACGACGAGGAGCGCGTACGTCGGAGGACGAGGCCAAGGTTCACCAGTCGACAACGGTCTAAACTCGTCGCGCGACGCGTGGCCATTGCCAGGAGTGAATGATTTCACCTATCGATATGGATTCAGAATTTTTCTGGCAAGTGAATAGTGGGGTAGTCGTTATGCGCCAGCAAGCCGCTGCCGCGCTTTTTGATACCAATTCCACTCTATACCGCAAAATCTGACTTGGACTCGATATCATTCCGATTCGGAGTCGTTCCATGGCGATCTAATCCTCCAAGTCGGACCACATCCGTATCGCGAACTGATGTCCAAGAGTCTTTTCTCGTCTGGTCTGGATGAACTCAGGTTTGCACGCCCTGATTGGGGTGAGGGAGCATAAAATCATCTCCGAACCTGCTCGTGGAATTTTAGGGCTGGCGCGGAATCGATATAGTTTCAATTCGGACGTGGCAATCACTCGAAAAAAATTGAATCAGTGCGGACCGAGGCGCGAAGTCGAGGCACGAAAACTTAGCAGACGCAAATTCGGAAGTTGCACTATGAAATCGCACCGCCGACGCAAACTCGACCGCGCACATTACAATATAACGATGCCGCTGTCGACGCGGATATATAAAGAAAGAATACCGATACCAGGAGGAGACTTGATTATGCATGCGCCAACGCGTGCATTTCGCGTCCTCGCCTCATCTTTGTCCACGGCGGAGAGCAGCGCGAAAAAAATTGGCAAGCCCGCATCCGTGGCGAGTCGTTCCGCGCAAAGTTGGCGTCTTGTTCACAGAGACTTCAGCAGCTCGGGGCTGTTTTCTAATACCTCCTGCGAAAACAGCCTCTCCCTCCTCATCTACATACCGCAATTATGAAAATTCCGCTGCGCCATTGTACATCCGAGTCGAAGCGCCAGCGCCACAAACGAAGCCTGAAGCTTCCTCGAGCTGCCCGCAAGCACTAGCGATTTCTAGATTATTCCGGGGTAGCAAACCGAGAAACGTTTCATCATTTCTGCCGAAACTTCGTTTTTCGACATTCCAACTTGATACAGTAGTTAGAGTGAATGAATCATATTTTAAGCACATTCACGTCCTTTTGGGCTTTGAAAAACGTCTCATCGTCTAAGAGTTTGGAACTGTTGAATAGATTTACCTATTGTCGTAAAAACAAAATGAGCTCGACCATTCGCTGAATTACAATTTACTCTGTGCGAGCGCTCTTTGCGCTCTGTTCCATCAGCAAACGCCGAACAGCAGTTGAGCCGCGGCCTTATTCGTGGCGAGCAACTGTGGCTTCTTCATTCGCATTTGCCGGTAGTCCATTAGGGAAGAGAGCGCGTGTCATGTTGCCCAACACCACTTTGTCTCTGCTGCACATTCGTTGGCTTTGGCGCTCCATTACATGATTGCAGCGTCGCTCATCCCGACAATTTCTCACTTTTTTCCCCTCTTCTCTTATACTCTCATCCTCATATTTTCTCAATAAAACTACTTCAAATCCCACTATCGTAATTAAATTTTCACAGAACACGAACTTCCATGATTCAAAAGTGTGACGCTGCTATAAACCAACTCGAGATGAAAATATCTTTTCATAAAATTCATTCACCTCCGATTCTGGTCTTAGGCGTCCAAATCGCCAACATTTTCGATTACAAATCCATGGCTCTACAACCGAAAACACGTCCTCGGGTATAGCACCAATAACAGCTGCGACAAATTTTCCGCAAAACTTGGAGTGTTTCGTGACTTTTGCCCCAAGAATTGCTCAGCAATAGTTTGAACAGTGTCAAAATCAATCAGCCGAACCATTTATCGTGTCTTTCTGGGAGCTCAACGATGTTTCGATTCGTTCCGAGAATGCGTCTCGATCTGAAGTGGTTTTTTAAGCGAGTGGCAGCAATGTTCCAATGCGGGAGCCGATCAGCAATAGAATTGGTAGATTTTGGGCTGGTCACGATGCCATATAACACGCGTTTGTAAAGTACTGACTGAGCTCACATAGGGTGAAGGCTGATATTGGTATCTGGAAAATCTACACGAGTTGTGGCTCGGGGTAGAGTCGCTTACCCAATCACCGCGGGGAGGGGGGGGGGGGGTAATAATAGCTGTGGAAACAGCATGAACTGGGATACGACACTTGTTGTTGAATTTGTCAAGTTGATCAAAGATTTTGCGGGACTCAAGATGCGTTGACTCAACCCATGTGGAGCAACAATAGTGGGGATTACAAACTGGGTGCTGCTCATATTTACAGTTGTAGTAGTCGGGAGCCCGCCTCGCATTGGAGTTGGTGGTTGAACTTTGGCCCGCGGTCTGGCAGCTACTTGGCGCTGTAGCGCGGATCCACCTCAAATTCCCGCTCTGACTTCCACAAGCCGGCATCCCGTCTCGGTGTGCTGAAACTCGGTGGAATTTTCGCTTCCACCCCGCGGTGTCGGATTAGGGCGCAAATTAGCACCTCGGCTCTGCATCTTCGATCGCTGAAATTCCTTCCCAGGTCACGCACGGTGATGTTGAATTTCGTGCATCTTGTTTATCGGCTCGCATCCGTCCTCCAAAGCGCATCCTTGACACGATGGGGTCGTCCTCGTTTTTGATAATTTTCAGCCAGGTATCGCGGACCACGGTCGGCGGTTAACGTGATCGTGGGTGCTGAGAATTATTCCCATAGATGTCCCATTCGAGTAGCGAACCAGGTGTGGCAAAAAGTTGAAACCAAAGACTTGCAGCTCAAAAAAGTATAATCGCAGCCAGGTAGAGATATGAATTGAAATTGCTCGTGTGTTTCAGATGGCTGCATTTACTGTTCAACTTGGGGGTGCAAGTAGTGGTGGGCCTACCTTTGGAGATGGTGCACGGCAGTTTGAGGATCGCTGCCGTATACATGGCTGGTGTCTTGGCCGGTGAGTACACTTGCATTGTCCGGGTCTAGTTTTTACAAGGTCAAGTGGCCAATCTGTCCCGACGGGATGGATCGCCCCACGCTCACCGTCGAAGCAGTCGATCAGGTGTTTGACCATGACAGTGAGAAATGAGAGCAAAGGGCGAGCCGTCGGAATGACGAGCGACAGCTTGGCGCTAGCATTCGTCGCCGCGGACGTCTGCGCGACGTGCCGTCGGATCGGGTATCTGTCGCGACGCGTAATTTGTGGCTTGATGTGAAAATGCACCCGGTCGTTGGCCACGGGTGTTCGAGCTGAGGGCGTCTTCTGGAATCCTGGCGAGGAGCCGCCGGCCCGGACCCCAGACACGGGTATCCAAGTCGCCCATCCTTGGCACTTGTCGCCCCGGTGCCGGACCGCGTGGAATGCTGAGCGAGCGCGGAACTGATGAGTCTCTCTCTCTCTCTCTCTCTCGCGACGTTGTTGCAGCGAGCGTATATATTGAGATGCGAAATATTTCAAAGTCTTATCCTACAGCATCAAAATTCGTTCACAGGGGCGCGGCCATTACGGTCGATGGTCGAAGTCGACGGGTTTGGTCGAAGTCGAAGTCGAACGGTCGAAGTCGAACGGGCTGCCCGTCGCGATTGTCGTCTGCTGTCTCGAAAGCCATGAGCGGTGGCGTTCACGGGTATTCTGCCGGATTCGGGAGAGAGAGAGAGAGAACGGACCGGTATACTGTATGTATGCTATGGGTACCTACCCAATCCCAAGGTTATTCCTGCGGGTGCGCTTGCGCGCGTGAATAAATCTTAGTTGTATACCTAATCTTGTGTATATGCCCGAAATCCGTCAGTGTCAAACGTGAGTCAGCCAATGTTGAAAAGATAGAGGTGATTTGAGCATTAAGTAGGCAATGTCAAAATTGACTGAGCTGACCTGACCCCGTAAATGTCCAAAATTGAGTTTTGAATAACATCGAGAGGGATCTTCTAAGACGAGAAAATCTGCAAAATAGCTCGCATCAAAATGAATTTTATGATGTCTTGCGATCTGACGATCAACGAGTGGATCATGGAAAATCTAATGACACTCATTGTAGATGTCGTTGATGAGTAGTTTTGTACATAACCATTGCGATGGCTTGTATCATTGAACATCTCCTCGCGAGGAATCAGTCAGAGGTCCACAGAGGAGACCATATATCACGACACATTGATATTGATGGGTGGCAAATTGATTATCAATCTTATAAGGTGTGATGAAATGTAGTTGGAAGACAAAGTGTTTGATCAGCAGATGTTCGAGTAGAGCAGAAAAGGTAGTGGGCAATACTAGATGCTACATTAGTCGGAGCTTTCATGATGAATATATTCATCTATAGCCCTGTGCATTTTTTTTCTTGTCTTCGTGGCGCACTCGCTTTTAATAATTGTTACGGATGAAACCCCTCCATCATTTTTCGCCAATCTGTAGCTCAAAATATGACAACAAGTTCATCAGGCATATGTGATATGATTTGATATGATTGTTTGTTTGATGGAAAAATTCGTTGATTTTGACTTGTAGAAATTTGCTATAAGAATAACTTTACAGACTTTTTCTGAATAATATTCCTCAAAGTTGACAGTACGTATTCCGATTTCGGACATTCACGAGGACGTGTGAGTGAGTTCTGAGATTGGCTAGTCACTGTTCGAAATCTATCTGTGCTGTACCGTACAGTTTATATCGTACCGTTTTTGATAACAAAAATATTTGAGTTCCAAATTACGTCTCAGCTCGCATTTATCGATCGTATGAGTTAAAATATGTTCTTGAAACACCGAAATTCCTCCATGTGAAAGTATAAAATGCTGTTTGCAATTTTTTTGCAAAATTTTTGTGAATTTCTTCCTTGTCAACGTAAAACCATCGTAACCTCCTTTTTAAAAATGTTCTCTCTTTTTTTGTGGTGAGATCTCACTGAAAAAGAATGATTTTTGACTTCGAGTTCACGGTAAAATTGTGGCAAGTCAGATTCGTTCGAATTTCGATTTGGAAAAAGAACGAAATTTTTACTCGGATTCACTGAGCAAATTAAGACTAATAAATTGTTGTTGACTATCCGAGGGTTAGAGAAGAAGAACGAACCCGCCACACCCAAGTTAAAATTTCATTAAACATACTATGGTTCTGATCCCATCAAGATCCTTGAAGTACATTGATTCACCGGGTGAGCCCGTCCATAAACTACGTAGACCGCTTTCAATCATTTTTCACCCCCCCCCCTCCCCCCGTAGCCAATCGTAGCTTTTTGGCGAATCTGACTCCCCCTTCCCCCAAAACACTACGTAGCTGTTCCAAAAATAGTGAAAGTTTTATTCCATCGAAAAGAACCACAAAGATCCTGAAAAGTATTTTATTTTTCAAGATATCTTGAGCTGGAGTAGCACGATTACTATAAAATATCCTATGTGATTATAATTTGGATTATTTCATCTTCCCCCTGATTACGGGCAGGATTCGTCTCGTCAGACGTAGAGGGTTTATCTGCATTAGTTGGAGGGACATTCGAATTTGAAGAGTCAGAAGATTTCTGGAAATGAATTTGGAAAACATAGGTAATATCTGATAAAGTATTCACAAATGAACCACGCTCAAGTATGGATACGATTTACCAGTTCGGAACTTCCAACGATACTTACACACGAGCACTCAGCAAATGTAAACAATGACGTGGACGAATGAACATCTTACGTACATGCTTTACATGTACAACCATCGGCTGTGTGGCTTCATAGATTATTACATCCAATCAAAATTTATCTGACCGATAATAATATTAAATTCCATGTTCCGCCCCCCGTACCCCAAAGTATTTTTTAAATTAAATTTGTTACCCCCCCCCCTCCCCTCTTGGCCACCTACGTAGTTTATGGACGGCCCCATAGTACTACCAAAATCGTTATCACTCGAATACCGTCACATGAAAAAAACTTAGAAATGACGTTAGACAATGGAACTTGGCACGAAGCATGCGAGGGATGACGAGGGTATCCAAGGAAAACTGCTCTAATAAACTTCCATTCAATCCGAATTGTATATGAGTAATTCCACGCAAAACAGACCGTCGAAAAGGGGTCATGTCTCGCATCTTTTTCTAAGTATTTTTAATCGATTCTATGGTCCAAAACATGGACTTTCAATTTACTATGCGGTCCAAAAAAATTTTTTGGTCCCATGGCGAGAATCTTTGAAAATGATGTAAAATCCTTTTTTTCAAAATTCCAGCAACTTTTGTTCACTAAAATGCAAATAAGTCAAGTTTGCTTGCAGATAGAGACACGCGGTTTACGGCATTTGAAAGATCTTTTGAAAATCTATTGAAATGCATTCCAAAAACTTGGTTTTGAGGTTACGTACACTATTGTCGAGCAAAAAGTCGAAAAACACAAAAACATTGATTTCTCGAAAAGCCATTTTTTTTATTTCTTAAAAATTTGATATTTGATGTAAAATTTTGTGTTCTTTCAGAAAAAAATGGTCCCAAACATTTTTTCTGAGTCCTAAAGCCTATTTTTGCTATTTTTCGCAAATCAGTTCAGTTTCAAGCGATGGGAAATCGTCTGTTTTCTGCGCATGCGCAGGAATTTGGGTTCTTAAAACCAATTCCATTAGAGAGCCAAGAAAATTTCCTTGAAAATCACCACTTGGCGAAGTCAATTCCATCAATTTGGCTCGGAGCTTCAACGTATGAAAGATGGAGCTTCAGCCCGAGTGCATCGATAGGCAAAGGTCACCGTCCGCGGATCTCAGTCACTTGAGTCACTGCTGTCTCCGACCACCTCTTGGGCGTTGCCGACATTCAGTGGTCCTCTGTACGTTGTAGCTTTGGTCTCAATTGATGGAATTGACTTTGTCAAGTGGTCATTTTGAAGGAAATTTTCTTGGCTTTCTGATGCAATTGGTTTCAAGAACCCAAATTTCTGCGCATGCGCAGAAAACAGACGATTTCCTATCGCTTGAAAAACTGATTTGCGAAAAATAGCAAAAATAGGCTTTGGGACTCAGAAATGTTTGGGACCATCTTTTCCTGAAAGAGCACGTAATTCTACATCAAATATCAAGTTTTAAGAAATAAAAAAAAATGGCTTTTCGAGAAATCAATGTTTTTGTGTTTTTCGACTTTTTACTCGACAATAGTGTAGGTAACCTCAAAACCAAGTCTTAGGAATGCATTTCGATAGATTTTTTAAAGCCCTTTCGAATGCCGTAAACGGCGTGCCTCAATCTGCAAGCAATATTTGCATTTTAGTGAAAAAAAGTTGCTGGAATTTTGAAAAGAAGGATTTTACATCATTTTCAAAGATTCTCGCCATGGGACCAAAAAATTTTTTTGGACCTGATAGCAAGTTGAAAGTCCATGTTTTGGACCATAGAATCGATTAAAAATACTTAGGAGAAGATCCGAGACATGACCCTTATACGTCGTACTGTTTCGCGTGAAATTACTCATATGTGGGTAGAAATATTTTTCTCACGAAGAACACATCATTTCACATAAGAAAATGTGTTTGAAGAACGGCTATTTGAAAAAAATAAAATCAGTTTCTTCAGGAAAGCAATCATATACAAATGACCCTGATGTGGTGGAAGAGAGTTGTTGTTGTTGTACAAAGAACTGTTTGATAGGTTTCTCCTTCGTAATTGATAATGGTGACCTGCGCATCGCCATAGTATCTGACATCGTTCTTGAGTTACATCAATTTTAGCGAGTAAAAAACACAAAATGGAATATTTAATTGCGTATCAGACTTGGAAGCTCTTTTCTAATCCTTTTTCGATATGCAGATATTTATAATTTGACCTGTGAAGTAGGATGTGGAAAGAGGACTTTGAACAAAATCTGAGACTTGACTCTATTTCAGTATACCGTTTTCTCCTGAAATTTCTCATATGCGCATTAGAGTTGATGCAGAACGACAATGTCAGATTGGGACTGCTCGGTTTCGGCAGAGCAGCATCAGCTTTTATCGTTTGATACTCACACAGTATAATGACGAACGCCTCGAGAGAAGATCTGGTCGTTCTCGTAGACTTGCTGCCCAATCCATGTACGGGTCCACCAGACTTACGCGTTCAAAGAGACGCTATTAGCATACCCCGACACACAAAATCCCACGCACACGTGCGAGCGCGCGTCCCAGGGCACTTTCATCTTATCAGTCATCGGGTTAATTAACCTGTGCGGAGGCAGTTCAGAGATCCAAGCTCGAGCTCGCGCTAAATGGAATGGATAGCATCGGGATGATAGAGCGAGTGAGCGGATCCTCGCGGCTGTGAGAACAATCTCCCGTGGCATGAGTGCGCCGAAAGAGAGTCAAAACGAGCTCCGCACGATGAGGTCTTCTTGCCTCGCGGTGCAGAGAGTACCCGTGCCACGAGTGCTCTTATGAATTGCTCGATGTGGTGAGTATCGCTCGGGCACTCTTTCCTCTGCCCTCTGGGGTGCGAAGAAAAATCCCGGCTCAGTTGGCATGGCTGAGATGGGGTCATTGATTCACTCAATTGAACCACCCCTGTGATCACGAAAATCCGTGAGTGCCGACTGCGTGATTACTGCCGTCGTCCCAAGAGATCGTCCGACAGCGCATGCACTGTGCCCCACGAGCCTTTGCTTGAAACTGACGAGGCGAGCACCAACCTTGCGAGTCCTAGATCTTGACGAGATTTTGGGAATCTTCTTGTTTTAGTGAGAAATGATGGTACCCTAAAGGGTTTCGTCCAATGGGCCTCCTATCCTGAGATACAACCATGGTGGTTAGCATTGTCAGTATATCTATTTATGTGTCATTTTAACATGGGCCCATATAGACAATGCTAATTTCCATAGCTGTATCTCGGGATAGGAGGCCCATTGGACAAAACCCTTCTGGGTACCTTCATGACCACCAAAACAAGAAGATTTCCAAAGTTTCGTCAAGATTGAGGACCCCCAAGGTTGGTGTTCTTCTTGTGGGTTAAATTCACGGGGATCGACAATAGAGTCGGTCGCCGCAGTCGCCGTAGCGTTTGGAAGGATTTCAAATTTTTCGGAAAAAATGGGAGCTCGGCTGCGCGATAAATTCAAACGGCGCGCAAATCGTTGCGAGGCGGAAACGCGGTTCCCATGCGTGTTGGCGTGCAAAACTTGAATAATATCTGCACAGGGCGATGCCCGCCAGTTGCAGCTGCGCTGGCACAGCCCGGGGCTGCACAAATGTGCAGCGCGAGTGCCGCTTCCCGCGCCAAGAGGAAGTCGCGCCGATCTAACTCGCGCCCTCGCCCATGCATGCAGCCGTCACCGGTTCCCACGCGCACACTTTGACTCGTCTGTTCCATCGGTGTAGTGTACTCTTCATTGCCCCTCTCGTAGTCCGCTGGATAACCATAGAGATATTACGAATGGATAACCCACGGACCTCGAGACAGCCAAGAAACATGCAGTTTGTGCGCCGCACTGGCATTCCCATCAGTAATTGCAAGGGCGACCTTCGCGCGGACGCATCGGCGCATCAACGACGCGTTTGGGAATCGACCCTCGCCCCCGCAGCCGCGAAAGAGAATGTGCGGAATCGGCCTCCTGCTTGGGGGGCCCAAGAGTTGAAAGTCAATAAAATAAAAAAATCATTATGGGGTTTGATTTTAGGTATCTCCACGATCATCTTACAACAAGGATCAAACGAATCCGTTGGCAGACTTCGAAATAAAGTAGATCTTTTGATTTTTCTGTTACAAAAGGTGTGTAAGGATTCGCCTTTTCCACGGTTCTTCGCACTTTGGGAATGAGTTTTATTGAAAAAAAGTGTAGAATAGTCGAGAGTTTTTTGTGGATTTTTCAAATATCTCTAAGTTAGTATATCTTTATTCATCGAAAAACGAGGAACATCAGCTGTGACCTGGATAAAAAAAATGTTCGACTTTCATCAAATTTATCAGTAGACATCAATATTATCACTCCAGTCGATTATGATCATTATTATAATAATAGAATTGAATCTCAATTGATAACTAATTATAATTATAATTATGATAAATTGTCTTTATATTTACAATATATAAATTATATGTAAATATAAAGACAAGAAAACCTCAAGTGGTGATTGTGTGGTGACCATCCTTCAAGGCCACAATCCTGCGATCCTGTGAATCGCAGGCGTGTTCATATTGTCACGATTTTCTCCGCACCGGTTCGCAAGAAAAACGCAAGACTCTGCGCTCCTACGTTGCTTTTGCGCCCCGCCTGCGAACCGCTTGCGCTTTTCTTCCGCGCCGGTGCGGAGAAAATACATGAGATTCGACCACCAAACTTTGAAATTCCTTGCATTTTTTCACCAAACTTTGAAATTCCTTGCATTTTTTCCTAAAGTTTTTTCAATTACTCAGGAAGGATCCTCTTCTTTGATAAATTAGAGCATACTAACTTGTGAATTTCAAAGAGTCTACAAAAAACTATTCGACACATTGTTCAATGAAACTCAGTCCTTCCGAGTTGTTACGCCGTAAATTTACACTACGGAAACCATGAAATAGATCATCTTTTACTCACACTCTGTGATAGAAAAATAAAAGAATCGACTTCATTTCAAAATTCACCGCCGAATTGTTTGATCCTTGATGGAAAATGATCGTGGGGATTCCAAGAATGAAACCCCACATGAATTTCTCTATTTCATTGACTTTCGACTTTCCGGTCTCTAAGCCTGCCGTGCTTGGTCGCGACTCGCCTTGGACGAGATCTAACGGGATTATGATTATTATAGATTATCACTGTTGTTCCTTCACAATTCCTTATGCGAAAAAAAAACAATTTTTTCGAGTGATGAACTTTTGGACTAATTTGTAGCATTTTTGACCAAGTATCAATATCCAGTTGTTCAAAATGTAAGTCATCATAATAGAGTCACGCTGATGACGGACCGCATGGTTGTCACCCTTCCACTGAGTTCATCCATTGTCGCAGTTGCTTCCTTCAGCTCCAAGATTCTCAATAGCCCGCAAAAATGATGCCCAAGTAACGACAATTTGTGTATCAAATAAGTGATGATTTTTTATGATAATTATTGCTTCACAGGTTCTCTTGGCACTTCGGTCTTCGACACAGACGTATACCTCGTCGGTGCGAGCGGTGGAGTTTACGCACTTCTCGCAGCACACCTAGCCAACGTCCTGCTCAACTACAACAACATGGAGTTTGGCATCGTTCGCCTCATTGGCATTCTTGTCGTCGGTGAGTCTTATCATATTCTGTGAAAATTGACAATTTTCATCACCAAAAAATGCAACGATTTTTGACCGAGCCATCGAAAGTCGAATTTCAATGTGAACCGAGTATTTTTTTACACGCATACTGCAAAATATATCCGAAAATATCTTACGGTTGCGGGTGGAAAAGGCTCGGTTGTGTGTTGAGAGAAACGTTTGATTTGATGAGCTGTTAGACTTTTTTTCCATAGTACTAGCTCACTTTGAATTTTTAAGGAATTTGTAAAAAGAATACAGTAGCCCGTGAAAAAATGTTTAGTGCATGATCATGCATGACGGCATACCGCTACTAGTGCACGATCATGCATGACCGCGTACAGAAAATGGTGGTATGTAGTCATGCATATATCATGCATGAATTATGCATGACCATGCACCATACAATGTCGCAAATCATTTGAGATTAGGTACTAATTTTGGTGTATGGAGAAAGCTCACGATCAGGAAATTTGAAGTGTTACAGAGAAAAATCTACCATTTTGCGTTTTCATCGCTTTTTGGTTCCAATACTACGAATCACTCAAAAACTCTGATGATTAAAATGGCTCTGCCATTTGAAGGCTCAAACGATGTCAAAAAATTGACCGGTATTCCAGAAAGATAATTCATCTCCCTCACGGTGGTCTTGAACCACGTTCATATGTGGTCGACATACCAAGACCTAAAATTCCTGTGCAATGTGTTTCTGTGCACTTAGATGATCATTTCTTGACTGGGCCGTTACGAAAAAATCAAAAGAAGGGTGGTTTTTTGGTGTTTTCCTGTCGTAATTCCTCTATAACTCGAAAGAGACACATGTCATCGAAAAATATGTGGGGTATAAATTTGTAGATTTTCAAAATATCTACAAAAATTGTTCCCATAGTTTTTCTCGTACAACGTATCCTGTTGGAGATATTTGAGGAGTTATGGGATCGAAACCGTGAAAAATATGGATCTCGGACGGAAAATTCTTGGTTGCGAGAACAGGAAGCTTCATGTAAGGAAATGTGTTGAGACCTTTTTGTTCATCTTTCAAAGATCTATGACTGTTTGCTCCACACATTTTCGGATAAGTTGTATTCACCATGAGTTGTGGGGTCGAAACCGTGAAAATCATGGGCCTTGTGCGGGAATCCTCCAATTACAAAAACAGGTGAGCGTAACCGAGAAAATGTGTAGAGACCTTTTCGGTTCATCTTTCAAAAATCCACCTAAAGTTGCTCTACGCATTTTTTGATGAAACTTAGTTCTCATGAGTTATGGGGCCGAAACCGTGAAAAATATCGATCTCGAGCGGAAATGTCTTGGTTGCGGGAACAAAGCCTCGTATAAGTAAATGTGTAGAGACCTTTTTTGTTCACCTTTCCAAGATCTAGAAAAGTTCTTCAACACATGCCAACAAACGTGTATCTTGACAACCGCATACCCACATTATTTCTGCATGCATATATCTCCTTAACTTTAATAGAACATGTTCTATCGAGAATGTGCACTGTAAAAAATTTGTGGGAAAAATTTCAACCAGTGGTTGCAGTTTTTCCCTCAACGACTGGTTTGGGCCAAAAGTCAACCAGCTGGTTGATTTTTGGCATCAACCACTGGTTGACTTTTTTCCCCACAACGAATATATAAGGATGAATGCGGCGCCCACGATATTGGTCGATGGTGGTCTCCGGGTGACACTTTTGAGTGGGAAAAACAAGTTTCATGTTTTTTCACAAACAAAGAGGAATAAACATCAGCGCCAGTCGAATACACGTCGTGAGGCTGGAGGGATGAATAGATGGACGGATGGGGTGGGAGGGTACATGGGATGGATGGATGGAATGGAACGGAATGGGATTGAATGAAATGGAATAGAATAGGATGGAACGGACTGGAATGAAATAGACCGGAATAGAACGGCGTGGAATGGAATAGGATGGAACGGAATGGATGGGAATGGAATGGTTGTGAATGGAACGGACCGGAATGGAACGGGACGGAATGGTTGGGAACGGAACGGCATGGAATTGAATCGTATGTTCCATTCCGGCCCGTTCCATTCCATTCCACGCCGTTCCATTTCAGTCCGTTCCAATCGGGTCCGTTCCATTCCATTCCATACCGTTCCATTCTGGGCGGTTCCATTCCGGCCCGTTCCATCCTATTTCATTCGTTCCTTTCAATCCCATTCCGTTCCAGTCCATCCATCCATCCCATCTAGCCCTCACCCCAAACGTCCATCTATTCATCCCTCCAGCCTTACGACGCGCGACGTATATTCGACTCCTTCAGGACAGGCAACCCGCTTTGTCGTCTATACGCGACCGGTGCTAATGTTTATCCCTCTTTGTTTGGAAAAAAACATGACGAAACTTGTTTTTCCGACTCAAAAGTGTCACCCGGAGACCACCATCGACCAATATAGTGGGCACCGCATTCATCCTTATATATTCGCTCGGGAAAAAGGCAACCAGTGGTGGAATTTTCAACCAGTGGTTGAATCCCAACCAGCTGGTTGATTTCGACAACCAACCACTGGTTGCCGATTTTGGTGGAAAGTCAACCGATTTTTTACAGTGTGTGAAGCAATTTTTTGTAGGTCTTTGAAAAGAACAAAAGAAGTTCAGTGCCTTTTTCTCGTAAAACGTATCCTGTTTGTAATATGTATATGTAGATTTTTCGTCTAGACTCATACTCCCTTCACCAATATCAGAGTTGTGAGTATGGATGTCGACAAAGAATCCTCAAATAACGCAAACAATATGCGTTTTACGAGTAAAAGTCACTGAATCTTTTTTGTTAGTTTTTGGGAAACCTACAGAAAATTACCGTGCATATTTTTTGTGAAACATGTGTGATTGGAGTTATGAAGCTAAAATAATTTTAGAGAAAAATTTTCGAGGATCATCCTCAAATATCTCCAACAGGATGCGTTGTACGAGAAAAATTATGGGAACAACTTTTGTAGATATTTTGAAAATCTACAAATTTATACCCCACATATTTTTTGATGACATGTGTCTATTTCGAGTTATAGAGGAATTACGACAAGAAAACACCAAAAAACCACCCTTCTTTCAATTTTTTCGTAGCGGCCCAGTCCAGAAATGATCATCTAAGTGCACAGAAACACATTGCACAGGAATTTTAGGTCTTAGTATGTTGACCAAATATGAACGTGGTTCAAGACCACCGTGAGGGAGATGAATTATCTTTCTGGAATACCGGTCAATTTTTGACATCGTTTGAGCCTTCAAATGGCGTAGCCATTTTAATCATCAAAGTTTCTGAGTGATTCGTAGTATTGGAACCAAATAGCGATGAAAACGCAAAATGGTAGATTTTTCTCTGTAACATTCCAAATTTCCAAATCGTGAGCTTTCTCCATGCACCGAAATTAGTACCTAATCTCAAATGATTTGCAACATTGTATGGTGCATGGTCATGCATAATTCATGCATGATACATGCATGACTACATACCACCATTTTTTGTACGCGGTCATGCATGATCGTGCACTAGTAGCGGTATGCCGTCATGCATGATCATGCACCAAACATTTTTTCACGGGAGAGTTACGCTGATATTTCAAATTTCATCAAAAAGAATCAGCGAAAAGGTCACTATTTGTTCTCGTAGATCAATGTCATTATTTAATGCAAGTATGTTTCAATGGTGCGAAAAGCAAGCTTGACCAGTCACCGACTAGATACCCTATGGTTTTCTTCTTCCCGGCTGTTTAAAACCGAACTTGCCAATGAACTGCTCAAAAATTAAATTTGTCAAAGCTAGAGGGACCCGAAATGTGTGTGAGTCATTTCTAAGCATTTTGCCAAGTACCGTCACCCGAGGGGTCTGGAAAAGATCCCAAAAAAATGTTTCCCACTAGTTCTATGTTTAAATAATACAGATATTCTTTTTGGATTTCTACGTAGCTTTCCGCAGGCCCTAGGGCCCAATAAAGGCCCATTTTTTACCCTTTTTAAGCCTATTTTCGAAAAATCGTAGCTCCGACTAGACTTGACTTTTTTCGACGTACTCGGGCGCATGTTCTCCGTTAAGACTAGTACTTTTGAGAAAAGAGTTGCCCGGCCACACAACCTTTCAAAGGTTGTGTAAAAGTTCGTCTCCTCGGCGGTTTGCCGTCTTTTTGTGAATTTGTCGCAATAACTTGAAAGATAATGGTTTTATCAAAAAATGTGTAGAATAGTTTCTTGGAAATTCAGGAGTCAGTACGCTCACATTCATCGAAGAACTGGATCCACCCAAAGTGGTTGAAAAAACTTCAGAAAAAAGTGCAAGGAACTTCCAAGGTTCTATGGCACTTTTCTTTCATCTGAGAATCTCAAGCGGCTGTTCCTCGTTTTTCGATGAGCGAGAGCATACCACCTCGTAGATCTTCAAAATATCTACAAATAACTATCATTGAATTTTTCGATGAAACTCATTCCTCCCGAGTTATTGCGGTGAAATCACAAAAAGACGGAAAACCGTGAAAGAGACAAATCTTCACACACCCTTCCCCAGAGTAAAATCGAAAAAATGGCTTAATCTCAAAAACCACCAACAGATCTTTTGATTTTTTTTTTGGAAAATGATCGCGGAGACACCTCGAATCGAACCCTACAAGAACTTCTTCGTTTCATTGACTTTTTCGACTTACCAGTCTCTCCGACACACCGTGAGCATTCCACGATCTCGTTGACCCAGAACAGCGAGGAACCTCGATCGTCCCACTAATAATACCGCTTATTTTGTGTTGCAGCGAGCGCGGACGTGGGCTTCGCGATTCACGACAGGTACGCGGTGGAGCAGCTGGCGTTCCGGGTGTCGTACGTGGCGCACCTGACCGGGGCCTTGGCCGGCCTCACTATCGGCCTGCTCGTCCTTAAGAACTTCGAGCAGCGACTGCACGAGCAGCTGCTCTGGTGGGTCGCCCTCGGCGTGTACGCGGCCTGCACCATCTTCGCGGTCATGTACAACCTCATGCACCCGGACTACCCTTGACGCGAGATCAGCTTCGTGTACGGGCATCCTGTGCGCACCTCGTAACGCGAAGCTGAAGCTCCCCGAGCCACCGCTGCCCGCGCGTGGCTTTGGTGCCCCCCATGCCAAAGACGACGCGGCCCCGCCGCCGCCGCTGCCGGCGACGAGGACGACCGACAAGACTGAGCCGCGCTCCGCGGGCTCACTCACCTGCATCATATGTACATACTGAGCTCTCGGCATACCCTATACATAGCATCATATTGTATTATTTTTCTGTACGCTGCAACTGGGCGCCTCTGTTATTGCATTGTATTGTATTGTAATTGTAATTGTAATTGTAATTGTAATTGTAATTGTATTTCGTGGGCTTGCGAGGTCGAGCCACGGTGGTTACAGCAGCCCGACTGGTCGGAAACTCATCACCGATCGCGCGGGTGCCCGCGCGGCAACCTTTAATTAGTCGACCTTCGGACCAACAACGTGCTCCCGCGTCTACGCGTCCATGTGTAAATATGATGTACAATTAGCGATCCGCGTACGAAAGAGCCGCGTTCAACCCAGCGGCCGTCGCAAAGCTCCAAGCTTTCCCGGACGGTCCCGCGCTCCGAGAATCGTCTCAATCAGCTATTCGAGCTCCAACACCCACTGGTCGGGCAAGGTGGACCAGAATTTCCAAGTTCGAACCGGACATATAATCGAGACAGAGCGTTGATGTCTCTGACCCCCTGCAACTCCGGATTCGATTTTCGCGAACGCGCCTATTTCGAGAAAATGATGGAGATAACTTTACGCGCCACTATATAGCGTACATCTTCGGGACAGAACACACACTGGAGCGGCATCCCGCGAGTTTTGATCGGGCAACGCGACGCCTGTGTCGATTCATGCTCATCGTTTCGTGCCAGATGAGATTCAAAGTATGATTGTCGGCGGATCTTTAGATATGTATCGCGCGCGCGGCTGTGGCGGGCTATCACTTGCCGAGCGATGCTAGTCAGCTATATCATTAAGTGTATTACTTTATGCAAACTGCAGATACTGCCGAAAGTGCGTTTACGGTCACGACGTCTCCCGAGCTTTATCCGGGCCGAAGCACGGAGATACGATCGTGAGATCTCTACAGTCATCTAGATCTACTGTATTTTAGATCCTCACACATTCATTGATCCAGTCGTGCGAGACGAGCGAGTTCCACCTTGAAGAACAATACGCTCGGTGAGTCGCCCTTTTTCGATCATCAGGCCTCGCTCCGGGAGGTAAAAATTTGATAACCATAGCACAATTGTATCCGAGGGATATCGCATTTCTCGAAGAGCACTCGCAGTCTCTGTTGCGTATCTGTACGCAATAAGATGATAGCACTCCCTTATCCACGAGATCGTACTCCGTATGTCATGTAAATGACGAACTATCGAGTTGGTCCATCCAAAAATATTTCAATAAGATCAATTTCTGCATAAAGGCTGAGTTCTGTAAGACGTCCATCACAGCTGTTTTTCATCAAATTAATATTAGATTTATAATCGCATCTACCATTGCACAATGAACCGGCATCTATCCGTGCCGTATGTAGAAAAATGATTCGTACGAGATATTTTTTGAGCTTACAATGGTAAACTCAGTTCTTTGAGTAATCTTGAATTACTCACCAATCGCACCACTCACGAGTTCTGAATACTTGCTTTTTTCGAAACCCTTATGAAACAGCTCACTAATCTTATTAAAAAAAAATCATAACTCTGTTGAAAGAATTGTGGATCGAGTCTCATTTTACTGAATTAAAAGCGAATAGAAGATTTTGATTCGGAATTTTGAATCTTCCATTCTTTATTGTCTTTTGGAATCGTTTCCCGATCAATTCATGAAATACGAGATGGAATGTCGGAAAAGTGATGCCTGTAGGATATTATTTGTTCTGAATTGAATTTATGAATCGTGAGGTTATGGTTATCATATGGAAACCTTTTAGTTTTTATTGATTGTGTCGATTTTCCTATGGAACTCGAGAGACAATCTCCTATAAGACCATACTGTTTCGAAATTTCTAATGCTACAACTATTTTGTTTCCAACTCAAATACAAGTTTACCGAGCAAAAAGATGAGACTACTACAAATTTGTAATACCAGTCGTTCAAATTATCACTAATTAAAAATTAAAATAAGAACATGTTATGAACCCTCTTATGTATAGAATCAGTCACAAGCCTCTAGCCAAAGATATGGAGCTAGTAATAAAGACGATGATTTTTACAAAATGTTTATTATATGAACCCGACCAAAAAGTCCGATATGACGAGTGTCGTTCGACCAAAAAGTCCGATGTGACAGGTCTCGTTCGACCAAACAGGAGAACATAGAATAGATGTACGGCTCTAGATGGCATAGTTACAATGTATAGTCAGATATGCATTACTTGCAATCTTATGATTGGCATGAATAATTCATTTCGATCCAAGATTGTAAACTTGTAGATTATGTACCCGAGTGCCGCAATCGCGAAATTTCGAGTGCTTTGCAGCACTTGTCATGGAAAGCCGCGATTGTGGCGCGAGGTGCATGTGATTTTTCATAGTCGACCAGCGACATAAGCTCATTGCTGGTCATCTACGGTGCTAGGTTGTAGGTGGGCGACTATAATAGTATATTATGATATAAGGGCGTAAACGATGGTTTTCGCACTTCAAGTCACTTTTTTAAGCCCGAGCCGCAAGCAAGGGTCTTAAATAGTCACGAGAAAGCGAAAACCGTTGCGCGCGAGTATCATACTATGATTTTTGATCTTTTGTGAGCAAATAAAAAGCGACAAACAGTGTGCAAATGACTCATTTGCGCACAAACGATCAAAAAATGAATTTCGGCATGAAGATTAAAAAGCACCCGTGGAAACTACGCTTGTATGTTATTAGAGATCAGAAGGTCAAGATTAAAATGTTCATGCATGGGTACGGTAAATAGTGTTCACGGAATCGACCCAACCCCATTGCATATGAGTACCTCCGTGGAAACTTTGAAATAACGTGTGCCAGCTTGTACGAACCCTTAAAACGCTTGAGGAAACAATTACAAAAGTTATTCTTAATGTATTTTTTGTGCTCTCTTTGTTGCAATCATTAATTCTCTGATCCAGGGTGATCCAAAAAAACTACCATCGAAAAAAATGTCAAAATGTCAAGTCCGTGTCGCGCTATACCGCGTCTCTCCATGTTATCCTTATGGTACTGATGAGTGGGAAGATTTACATTCGTGTGCGAGTTTATTCATACTTTATATGTATGTTTCAAAAAGGCGAAAAATGCATCTTAGAACCTTCGGAAGAAAGATTTCGCGCTGGCACATTATCGACCCCCAAATATCGAAGTTTCCGCGGAACTACTCATATACCATCTACCTTCTCGGTCGACTTTCTGTAAGTATTTGGTACCTAGGCGGAATAAGCGATTCGTCAACTCCCCGATCCGTATTCATTGATCAAACACGAAATGTCATATCTGTCATTGCCGTACCAAATTGCGATCTCGAGCGGATCTTTCATGGAATTTAACATGCAACATTTTTTTTCAACTCGCAATACTTTCTAGTTTCGATCTTCAATATTCACCTTAGCGCAGAAGTTCACTTTTGAGTTTCGGCCATATTTAAGTCTCGGTGGAGCAAGTTTCCGCGGAACTGCTCATATAATTATATTCTTATGACATTCAGGGAAGAACAAGCATGTAGTCTGAGGAGCACGTTGAACCAGGAAACTTTAAATTTGACTCATTACGGATAGGTAGGCTTGAGCTTACTTCCAGCAGAAAATGCTCGAAACGCCTTCTTCGGAACAGTGCACGTATATATTTGATCCCGTCTATTTCCGGGCTATTGCAGCTAATATTTTCACAATTTATTCATAAAAACGAAGGAAATTTGCCCTCGCTGGGTGGAAAAGGGTTCTCTTGGTCGATTTTGTGGGCATTTTAGATTTGATAGCAAAACCAGTATTTTGCTGATAGCAACTCGAAAGATAAGCTTATGCCACTAATTCTGAACGCATTACAGCAGGCTAAATATACGTAGGAGATAGACCCGATATGCTCCTGGCTCCACTGCGCCAACACAGCAAATAATTTACAAATTTTGCAAAAAACGATTGCTGTTTTGAGGAAATCCGTTTTCAACGATTCGAAGAAAATTCTGACGTGCAGGGGAAAATGGAGGTTAAATACAGATTCTACGGAAAAATACGCTGCTAAATGATATTAGCAGAATGCTTTCTCACGTCGAAATGTGCTTATCTTAGTAGAATCTAATGAGTATTATATCAAAGTTTTTCATTACGGATGTCGATAGGATTCTGGTATTCATCAGTGTTGATTAACTGCTTGGAACCAGAATTTTATCGTTATGAAAGATAATGATAATGATGGTAAAGTTGGTGGAAAGCTGTTGTCACGAAATAAGTTCTATGATTCTTCGTCCACGGTTTCTCCTCAGCGTTTCGACCGATCTTTCTCAAATTTATGTGGGTGGTAGAGCACCATGCAAAAATGTGCTGAAAGGATTCATAGCTCAATCTATTGAATAGTTCTCGATTGATGAGTCTTCGGAAATTAAAATGTCAACATTTTCTAAAATTTATTGCGAGTTTTTAGAATTACCTTCTACGAAAACTGTATAAGAGAAGTTGAGGTGAGCTTATAAAGTGTTCATCTCGCCATCCTTGATCGATCGGTTGATACGGAATTACGTTAAACTGTATGGGAAAAGAACTGTACATGATTTTTATTTCATTGATAGAAGATTCATGTTTTAATTGGTAGAGATAAATATGAATGAAAATTCCACATTAACCAGTCGACGGAAAATGATGAAAAAATAGTTACTCAGGTGACGAAAAATTTGGTGTGTTGTTTTTGAGAGAAGATATTTGAATATAAAATGATCGATTTTTGGAAAATTTTGACATTTTTATTTTCAAATAGTCATTAATCGAGAACTTTTGGATAGATTGAGCTATGGATCCTTCCAGCACATCTTTGCATGGTCCTCTACCACCCACATGAATTTCAGAAAGATTGGTCGGAAGGCTGAGGAGAAACCATTGTCGAAAAAACCAGGTGTGATAATAGATACTAACGGACATGCACTGATGCACATCGACAGAGAAAAATAAATTGGTAGAGGACCATGGATGACCCTGGAGGAAGAAAAAGTGACTTACAGTATAAAGATATCGGCGAGGTGAACAGAATGGTGAAAGCTGATTGGGTATGAATGGTGATTTTTAGAAAGTTTGTGGAAAATTTGTTGTGTTGGAATCAATGGAATAAATTCTATTCATAAATTCTATTCATAAAGGAATAAATTCATGGAATAAATTCTATGATACTCCGTCTACGGTTTCTCCTCAGCCTTTCGACCAATCTCTCTGAAATTCACGTGGGTGGTGGAGGACCATGCGAAGATGTGCTTACAGGATTCATAGCTCACTCTATTGAACAGTTCTCGATTACTGAGTCTTGTATAATAAAAATGTTAAAATTTTCAAGAAATTATTAGGAATTTTTCGAATTATGTTCTAGAAAAGTTTTATAGGGTAATAAAATGTTTATCTGGCCGTCCTTGATCGATTGGTTGATACAGAATCACGTTAAACTGTGGGAAAAGAACTGTACATGATTTTTTTTCATTGATAGAAGATTCATGATTTAACTGGTAGAGATAGATATGAGTGAAAATTACACGTTAACCAATTGACGGAGAATGATAAAAAAATGGTTTTCCAGGTGACGCAAAATTCGGTGTGTTGTTTTTGAAAAAAAAATATTTGAATGTAAAACAATCGATTTTTGAAAAATGTTGACATTTTTATTTTCGAAGAGTCATTTATCGAGAACTGTTCATAGATTGAGCTATGAATCCTTTCAGCACATCCTTGCACGCCGCTCTACCACCCACATAACGGGACTAGGCGGGTAAGCACGATGAATCGGCCCTTGTCAGGTATGGCCCCCGGAGTGATTTCCCCCAGTTTCTGATACCAAAGTGAGTGGGGAAAAAAGTCTTTTTAGGTCCCAAGGTCGTCCTGATTTTTTAGAGTAGAAACTATCTAAAGTTTACTATAAATCGCAGTTCCTCTCATTCAATCGGATTTTGTCGCAGATCGATGAATCAATCTGAATTTTTTTGACATATTCTTGAAACTATGGCAATCAACGAAAAAATATTTGCGGATCCGTGATTGTTTATTAAGGCCCCGAAAAAAATTCAGAAAGTATAAAAACTGATTTTGAACCCATTCATCTGCAATTAAGACGTTAGAAAATCATCTCATCGTGTTTGCTGGGTCATTTTACATCGAAAACCGTTTTGAAAAGTATCATTTTTGGTGGTGGAAAGTAGTCAAAAATGCGAAAAACCACTTTTAAAGCAAATTTTAATTCAGTAATTTGCATCTTCTGCGGATGCGCGTCGCTCTGCATTTCTGAAAATACTTTTAATCGATAGCCAGTGTAATTTCCTTCAAAATGACGACTTGAAAGAGTCGATTTGACGCAGTAGAACCCGAGCTACAGGTGGTCCAAAAAGTTAGAAAAATCCAAGGTACCAAATCCGTGAACCCATGCCCCCTTCAATGGGCCTAAAAAATACGATTTTTGAGTCGGGATGTTTCAAAGACGTGAACATGTGTTTCTAATATATTTTCCGACGTAGAAACCGAATCCGTGGCCAGCTTCGTCCCCAGAGCCCAAGATTTTTCATTAGACTCAAAAAACCGACCCGAAAGTTGAGAGTCGTTCTCAGCATTGTTACACACTTTTGAGATGCATGAAGCGTGTGTAAGTAGGTTTGAGTCGAATACATATTGAATAGAACTATGTTTCCTCATATATTTTGACGAGCTGAAGACGATGCCGATGGTTCTGAGCGGGAATGAGATGGAGTGGGAGATAAACGGCATGATGCTGATTTCGCTGATAAGATTATATAACAAAATATAGCTCCGCCAGAAAAAATCTCACTCCCTTCTCATTCCCGATCCTCAAAACCATCGGCATCGTCTTTAACTTGTCAAAATATATGAGAAAACATAGTTCTATTCAATATGTATTCGACTCAAACCTACTTACACACTCGTCATGCATCTCAAAAAAGTGTAACAAGGCTGAAAACGACTCTCAACACTCGGGTCGGTTTTTTGAGTCTAATGAAAAATCTTGTGAGCTGGAGATAAAACTGACCACGGATTCGGTTTCTACGTCGAAAAAGACATTAAAACACAAGTTCACGTCTTTGAAACAGTCCGACTCAAAGATCGTGTTTTTCAGGCCCATTGAAGGGGGCATGGGCTCATGGATTTGGTATCTTGGATTTTTTAACTTTTTTTATAGCCACCGCGGCTTTAAAAATGCGTATGCACTTCGTTGCGTAATCGCGGCTTTGCATCACTCGGGCTTTATGGAAATTCCGCGATTACGCAACTCAAGTGCATAATCTATGGAGCACCTGTATCTCGGGTTCTACTGCGTCAAATCGACTCTTCCAAGTGGTCATTTTGAAGGAAATTACACTGGCTATCGATTAAAAATACTTTCAGATGCAGAGCGACGCGCATGCGCAGGAGATGCAAATTAGCAAATTACTAAATTAAAATTTGCTTTAAAGTGATTTTTCGCATTTTTGACTACTTTCCACCGCCAAAAATGATACTTTTCAAAACGGTTTTCGATGTAATGTGACCCAGCAAACACGATGAGATGATTTCTTCACGTCTATATCGCAGATGAATGGGTTAAAAATCAGTTTTTATTCTCTCTGAAATTTTTTCGGGGCCTTAATAAACAATCACGGATCCGCAAATATTTTTTTGTTGATTGCCATAGTTTTAAGAATATGTAAAAAAAAATTCAGGTTGATTCATTGATCTGCGTCAGAATGCGATTGAATGAAAGGAACTACGATTTTTAGCGAATTTCAGATAGTTTCTAGGGTACCCTTAAAAATCAGGACGATATTGGGACCTAGAAAGACTTTTTTCCCCACTCACTTTGGTATCAGAAACTGGGGGAAATCACTCCGGGGGCCATGCCTGACGAGGGCCGATTCACCATGCTTACCCGCCTAGTCCCTTTCAGAAAGATCGGTCGAAAGGCTGAGGAGAAACCGTCGACGAAAAATTACGTTGCACAGACACACACACGAACGGACACGGACAATAACAGAGAAAGTTAAATTGGTGGAGGAAAAACCGTGACTTACAATAGGCAGATTTCGGCGAGAGGAACAAAATGGTGAAAGCCGATTCGCTATGGATGAAGATTTTTAGGATGGAAAATTGATTTGAGTGAAAAAATTGAGCAAAAATATCTTGTCACGAATACAACCCTTTCTCTTTGAGAAAGCAAAACATTAAATAAAATTATTTACTCCCTCGAGGGAAGCTCTGACCCTCGAATTTTGTTCCTCAGTACTTTTGGCGAAACACGGTAATACAAAACCCTCGTGAATATAGTTTAAATTAAGATACCGATTAGTGGAATCACTTCTCCAACTTGAGTAATCTCAAATCCAAATGTTCTCTCTTGATTGTGTGTTAACCAAAGATGGAGGCATCATATTATGTTCAAATTAGGCTCTTGTTATAATTCCAACAAGTTTTTGCACAAAGATTACAGAAGAAAATTGGATTGAGCAATACTTTGATGATAGTATTATTCATTCCTCACAGTGATTTGAGTTGTACAGTTTGTACTGCACAAAGTATTACACTTCATCATCGATATTGCGTTGCTCTCCAAATCAAAATACTCAATTCAAGACTTACTTGCAGATTGTCCTCATCTAATCATCATGACTTCTCACTGCATACTTCACAAGCTTACCCTCATACTTCATCTGAAGAGATCATCTAATCTTATATCTAAGTCATCATCAAACACCACACTGATTGGTGATATCAATTTTGTACTTATATAATCACACGTAGTTAGCTCAATTTTCCAGTTTGAAGGTCTTGGAACTATACTGAATTTCTGCTCTAAAAAGTCTAAAACGTCCTGTCTATTGTTAAGCACATTGAAAACCAATCTCTCTTTTTTAGGTAAAACTTTCTCCAACATGTAAATGAAATGATGATGCATACACATGAATTGAGTATCCAACCTAGTTGTTATGTCAAGCCAGTCCTGTATACACTCTAATGGAGTAGTCAAAAATCCTGAGAACAAAGCTGGATTAGATAACAAGCCATTGGCAACCATGATGCCATTGCACTTTGACTCTTCGTAAAGTACTTTTGCTTCATCATGATTCTTCACATTCCCATTGGCAATAACAGGAATTGATACATTAGTACGAATCATCTTCAGACTCTCAATATCTATTGGTTCACTCCTCATGTCTGGAGTTCTGGCATGTACAGTCAAAAAAGATGCTCCTGCACATTCTATCTGCCTACACAACTCCACACACTTTTTCATGTCTTTGAGAATGCGTATTTTTACCGATACTGTGAAAGGTTTTGCAATCTGATTTCTGCATTGATATATTAGATCCTTCACTTTTTGTGGCTTTGTAAGTAAATCTGCACCGTAGCCATCCTTCATTGCCCATCGTTGAGGACAACCGCAATTCAAATCTACACCATCTGAAAAGCTAAACGAAATCAGAAATGTCAAATCAAGCTAATGGATTTCTCACTAAAAATGTCGAAACAAATTTACGGTGATATCATTTCCGCAGCTCTCACAAAATCTTCTGTGTTCTTAGCTGCAAATTGGACAATCAAAGGTCTGTCACTGTTGCTTGTGGAGAACTCACTATCTCTTGCTTTAGATGATTGCACAAATGAGTCAGCTAGAATCATTGGCGTAAAACAAATGTCACAACCATACTTTCTCACCAAACATCGGAATGCTAATCTGAAATGAGCAACGACATTAGCAAAGTTAGCAGCTAGAAAAGATGAATTTACGAGGATTCAGTATATTTCATCAATAACTCACTTGGAGTATCTAACCATTGGAGCACAAATTTTTGTCATTTGGGGCTCTAGCAGTTGGTCCATGATGTTTGCAGACATTATGAGCTATTACGAGCTAGGAACAGCAAATTATGGATACAACATAGGGGATATAGTGGAGGCCCGGGGAGGTTTGACGTTAATGAAACTCTGCGTTGTTTACAATTTTGAATTATTTTCGTCCCCACCAATGCAGCACCATTCCACCCACCACGTGCCAGCAGAGTTGCAGCGTCTTCTGCTCTGCGGTATTATGTACTGTACGTTAGGTTAGTAATGAGAGAGACCGATCCACAAATGTGTTGCCAATTGCCATCAATTGGATAAACAATCTCTCTACCCTCCCTAAATCTACTGAATCTACCGGGGATCAAAAATGAACTGAAGTGAAGTATTCCCACAATCTTGGGCATGAATGATGAGCGAGTCAATACAGGATAAAATTGATGAATCATTTAGAGTCTTGTCTCAAGAATCGCGAGGTTTGATTTTTGATGGATTGAATTAGTACCTAGATGTTATTTTCGCATTTCAGGATTTCTCACAATTTTCAGTCTTGTTGTTCCAGAGCTCTACATCCCTAAAAAGATACCAGAGGTAGATCAGAGTTTACCCCCTTTGGAGTTCTACAGAAACTATGTATCGAAGAATATACCTGTACTAATAAGAAATGGCATAAAACACTGGAAAGCTGTTGAGAAATGGAGCATTCCGTTTTTCAAAGAAAAGCTGAGAGACAAATTAGTCAATGTTGCAGTGACACCCAATGGCTATGCTGATGCAATTACAAAAGAGAGGAAGGCAGCTCGCTATGGAGATGTCGAGTATTTTGCTCTGCCAGATGAGAGAATGATGACTATGAGTTCATTCCTGGAGAACTTGGAAGAACCTAATGAAAATGTTTTCTACATCCAAAAGCAGAACTCCAATTTCGAAGATTTCTCAGAACTTTGGAAGGATATTGACGGTGACATTTCTTGGGCCACAGAGGCATTTGGGATGAAACCAGATGCTATCAATTTTTGGATGGGAGACAAGAGAGCAGTAACCTCCAGTAAATATTTCATGCCATGATTTCTCAGAATGGTGAAGCACACTTTTAAAGCAGTTGTAGGTGAAATATTTTGTAACTCTCTATCCCAATAGGGATTAGTCCATCACACCTTAATTGCCTTGTCCAAGTATAGGAGACTCTTGACAATATTTTCCAAAATTCAGATTAAACAGCTCTGAACTCACTGTAGAATGCTGGATTGATGAAACACTAATGGTATTTTCATATTCTCTCCTCAGTGCACAAAGATCCTTACGAGAACTTGTATTGCGTGGTTTCTGGACACAAAGAGTTCATTCTGCATCCACCAACTGACTTGCCTTGGATTCCATATAAGAAATATCCAATGGCAATTTACAAAGAGATTGAACAAGGTCAGTGGATCACAGAGCCAGTGAGCTCTTCAAAATTTCACTACACCAGTTCAGATGCTCCTTCAAATGGTGTTGTATACGATTCAGTGAATTGGATTGCTGTAGATCCTTTGAATCCAGATTACAGCAAGTACATAAAAACTTCTAGCTGTATGTAGTTATTCTTTAGGGTATTTCAATTTAAATTTTTGGGACACATTTCAGATATCCACAATACAAGAATGCCACCAAGATAAGTGTCACAGTAGGTAAAGGAGATATTCTTTATTTACCATCATTATGGTTCCATCATGTGAAACAATCACATGGATGCATTGCCATAAATTATTGGTATGACATGGAATATGACATTAAATACGCCTACTACAAATCTCTAGAGATATTATGCAATCAACACTAATGAGAGCAGTATATCGATCAATTCAAACAGATATGGAAAGAATTCATCTAATGTTAGAAAATTGTATGCAATTTTACTTTACTTACAAATTCAAGAACATGTTTATAAAAGGACATGACCCAGTTATGATCATTGGGCAAAAATAATTGATTGCAGTTCAATAAAGTATCCAATACTTTGTACATAGTTGAAATTTTCTTGTTCAGCATGAGACTATGACAAGAATAACAACAAAGGTGTAAAAACTGTTTCAAATTGTCTTGAAAAACGTTGATATACATGATTGAGAAGGAACTTGCAGAGAAATTTTCTCTACTCCAGAGAACTATTAATTAATCTGAAAAATCTCTATATTAAAGGACTTCAAAGAATGAAAAAATTACAACTATCAATTACATGTCTTGATACTTTGGATCTAATGGTACAATCAATTCGGAAAGAAAGGCTCATCATTCCGATCACTGTTACGATTTAGACGATTAAATTGTCTTTTTCTTCATCGCACAATGTCTAAAACTCAATCGGCTTCGTCGTCGTAGTCATCTTGATCATCCATCAATCTTTCTCCCGAACGACGGTAGGGTCTTTTTGGTTGTTGTGTCTCATATGTTTTTCGGTTTTCCAAGTAACGACGGTAATTATCTTCGCGTTTTTTTCTTTGCTCCTCTGCTTGTTGTCGCAACTTTTCAGGATTCATGTGAGTTGTAACCATGTGTCTGGTTAGGGAGCTTGAAAATTTGTATGTTATGCCACATACATTGCAGGATAAAACTTCCTCGCTCTGCCCTTGTTGCTTAAATATCATAAAATTGAATAATTAATTTCTTATCGCAGTCAACCGATCATACCGTTTATAATTTATCAAATTTATAATACAACATCAGTGAAACGTCTGCTCAATATTCGTTTTGGAGAAATTCAATTAATTGAATTAGAGTAATTCGATTAAAAAATTGACCTAAACATTATCCTATCATTCCCAATTTGCCAGATGGACACAGTGTATCCAAGAAATAATTTTCAGATTGAAAACTTGAATGTAAGCTACTCCTATCAATGAACTTAAAGCCTTAATGGGCCTTACCTCCACCCTACCCGACTATTCCCGTAACTGATTTTTAGAACGAAGAGTAGAATAAGACAAATGAAATCTCAAGAGTGTTTCGGTATGAGTGAAAATTAGTACTCGACATAAACAGATTATACTATTCTTCAAAGTTCGATACGATTAGTCCAAGGACTTGTATTCAATTCCGGTTCACAAAGCAAAAGATGGAGAAAACAATATTCTCGACACGCTGTGCGAAAAAGTGTCTTTTCCGCACTGATTTTTCACTTTTTCGCACAGTATGTCGTAATAGTACATTTCGATACAAGGGTGGAAAAACTTGAATCGAAATGTACTATTCAATTCTTTCGTCCAGATGAAAAAAGCTTCTAACAACAGTGATGAGTGTTACGATAGTTTCTGATATCCAACAAACGCACAGAAGTTGTAGCAGGTTTTTAATTGAAAAAAGCATTAAAAACTGCACTGCTACAGTTATCACTGTGGCGCTATAATTACATTGTCGAAAAAATCTCGAGAAATCTTGAATTGACTATCCTAAACCAAAAAGTACGCAGACATAGCGAATTCTCATAAGTTCCTACGACTCCTTTCCGATTCCATCAGATTTCAAGATTAGAAAATGGTATATAGTAAGAGTATGCGCGCTTTGGGTCATTGGCATGAACCTAAAAATGGAAATTTTCGAAATTCTCGCTAGTCGATAAGAAAGATGTTTTCGTGGGCGCTGGAAAATGACATCTCCGCCCCAAGCAAAAACCTTGGAGCTTCAGGGTGAAATTACATGACGAGAAAAAAGTTGGAAAAGATCCGTGCGGAACGGCAACGGAACTCTCTGATTGGCTGCACGCGTGATTTTTCCCGGTCCGTTCGATATTTTTCCGTCTGTGTAATTTCTGCCTCAATCAAAATAACTCAGCGATGGCCAAGTATGGCACAGCAGACAACAAGTGCTGGAAGGTGACCCATTGCGTCCCAGTTCGGTTGCTCTGCGCTCGAGCCGGCAAGCGAGGGCGGCACACTCGAAGGCATACTATTACCCGCAGCTGTATAATTACTCTCGTCCATTAATGAGAACCTTATTCCAATTCCAAATTCTAAAAACCGTTGAGCGAGAGTGCATGTATATACGTCGCATTACTACGTATGGGAATAGTGATTTTCGAAAACGACCGCTGACTCAAACATCTCACTCATTCAAGACAGAAATAATCGTGAAGCTCTAATTACCTGCTGATGCACCAACATATGCCGCTGTAAATTGTTGAGTCTATTGAACTCTCTGCCACAAACTTCGCAATCGAATTTTCTGTCTGGGTCATGATTTTTCCGGTGGATACTCAATTCTGTTGAGTTGGGGAAACACTTTTGACAAATATCACAGACATTAGTCCTACTTTCACCACCCAAATGTGATTGCTCGTGTTTCATCAGACTGGTTTTGTCGAGGAAGCGACGTCCACAATATATGCATGGTAAAGGTTCAGAGTCAGGATCATGGGATGTTAAATGTTTTCGAAGTGTATTGGCCGTAGGGAAAGATTTATGACACTCCAAACACTGAAATGGTCTAGCTTCAGTGTGGACCTTTCTATGACGAGCTAGTGAGTTTTGATCAGAAAACCTGCAAGAATGAAGGAAAAATGTAAAGATGTTCCATTTATGGGAAATGACGGTTGATTCTGAGATTTAGAAGAAAGGAGTAGATTCCTTTCTAGTTTACTATGTAGTTTGAAAAGGGAAGATAGAAAGAGGATGTTTGACTACTGCGCCGTAAAGCTACCTTTTTGGGCATAAGTCACATGGGAAATTCCTTGTAGTTATATCTTCTTCTCTAGCATGTTTCAATCTGTTGTGCTTGAGAAGTTGAAGAGACGTCTTGAAGGATTTATTGCAGATATCACATCTGGGCTCAGCGGGTGACGGTATGATCACTTGAGTTCGTTTTTGACCGTGTTCATCTTCAGATATTATCAGAGATATCGTGACCGTGTCATCGTCAACATCTTGTACTTGATTGCGCTTCTGTAGTAATGTGAGTAATGTAATCAGTTTTTCACGTATATATTATAAATACTGTAGCAGGAGAATACAACTCACCTTTTTAGTATTGAACTGTTTGAGATCCAAGTCTGGCACAACATAATTTTCAGCATCTGCTGGATCTTCTTGAGCTTGGTTTGAATCTTCTTGACTATCTTGCTCGTCACTGCTATTTTCTGCGATTGCATAATTTCCATCAGGAGTAAGATATACTTGCTGTAATTTCCCTTGTTCATTTTTGAAATATAACTGTCCATCTTCATCTTCATGCAAGTATATTTGGTCTTGCTCTGTCTGTGAGAAAAATTGAATGAGTATAACGTTTAGAGTCCTGATTCAAAAATATAAAAAGAGCGTATGATCTCAAATATCGTTTCTTTGCAAAATGCATGAAGTATTCTACATTCACTCAGAGTTTTAATCGAATTTAGCACACTGGTGTAGAAAAATCTCTTTCTGACCTGTTCTTGTTGTTGCTGAGATAGTTCATCAGGACCTTCCCACTCCTGATTTTCTTGCTCCATAGGTTCTTCACTGGCATATTGATATTGCTGCTCATTGTCTTGAGTGGCTTGAACATATGTTCCTTCTTCTTCATTGACTGCGTAATAAATTGTTCCATCTTCTGGCAGATCATCATTCCTGTATCTCTGCACCTAGAATTCATAATTCATGTACACAGAAAACAACTAAAATAGAGGGAAAGTTTAAAACTGATCCAAAATGTAATTGTTCAGATTCACATATTTAGACAGTTATGATAAAAGTTCACTAACTTCTACAAACTCCACATTTGAGTGATCTTGGACTGCGACAACTTGTTTCTTGGATCCCAGCACAGTATAAACTAGGTTATTCTCAGAATTCTGAACAATTTGATGTTGACTATCACTCAGAAGATTATCTTTATCCTGTTCGTGATTAGTTTCAAAGTTTTCTCCATTGTCAACCACAACACCAATCATTTGAGAGTTTTCTCCATTGTTGTACATCACATATGTATTACATTCTTCATGATCAGTTGTGGGTGGTTCTGAATTCTGTGCTAAGCGTTCTTGTTCAGCTTCTTCATCTCCCCAGTCAGCTGATGCATCATAACAAACTTGACTGTTATTTTTTTCATTGATGTCATCAGGTACTTCCTCTTGAGCATATAAAACTTTCTGAAGGAAGAGAAGAAATATTGTAAGTTGGATGATTTTTGACATATTGTGTCAACCCTTACTACTGTTTAGCATAAATCATCCACACATTGGCTACCACATCTTTGAGATATGCAAGCTTGTTAAGCAAGATATGTAAGATAGATGTCAAGTTGGAATACCTCACTGAGACTTGGACATTGTTATTAAAGATGCTGAGCAGAATTGACTTAGATTTCATCACTTTAGACTGAGTACCTGAGCGAATGATATTCATTACACTTAAATTTTCAGTTGTACACAAATCAAGTACCAAGTACAAAATGACGGATGAATGGGTGCCAGAAGTACTAGTTCATTGGCAGCTATCTTGAGTGATACATAGAAAAAAAAGAATGAATTCAGCACTCAAGGGAGAAAAATTGTATCAAAATTGAAAGACTTTTGGAAGTACTTTGGACAGCAAAACATAAAACTCAGGTACACGCAATCTTAAGAAAGTTTTTCATTGGATACATGACAAATTCTCAGGGTTCACTCACAATGGCTGTCCCCCAGAAATCATAATATTTTAAGAATTATCAATTTACTACTTTCATCCAAGTGTGACTCAATATTACTGACATCAAAAATGAAGACCAAAAGAAATAGTATGATCATCTAATCCTCTCCTACCAACCTCTTGTGCTTCATCTGGCTCTTCATACTCTTCAACCTCCTCTATTTCTTCAATAATTTCTACTATCTCTTCAATATCACCGTCATCACTTCCACCATCATGCTCCAGGATGATTTCCTGTCCATCAGCAGCTTGTTCCAAGATCTGACTCACGGTTGAATCAACCTCCATGCTTAATGAATTTGTATTTTTTCAAAGAATATTCGTTCAAATGTATTCTGCAGCATCCCCTTCCTCTATTCTACGCATTGCAAGGTGGCAGTAGGTATCAGGAAATACATGCCTGTAAAAATGGGAGTAAGTGACAAAAGTAAGGGAAAAGAAGCAATCGTGATCCAGCTGAACAGTGAGATGAGCAAAGATGGGCGCTCAGGAGCAGTCGGTCACCAAAAAGCAGAAAGACAAATGGAATGAGAAGTTGAAAAAGAATTGCTTTGGTCTCTAAACCATAAGAGGCTCCAAGCTCCAATTACCCGGCGAACTAACCCCTCGAGAGCACTGACCGGGCATCTTGTCGCTTCTGATCAGCGGAGTTATTATAATCAAAAAAGTTACAGCGGTAGCCACGCTTGGTGATCTTTGAGTACGGGTGTCAACGTTGAACCCCAATAAGGCGCTGAGTATAATGTGGTACTTATAATGCCTGCCACAGTAATAAAGTAAGCGCCAATGAACGTGGTTGACGATTCATGCACGAGAGACATTGAACATTGGAGGACCGCTGTGAGCTCTTGGCTACTCTCATGCACTTGGAGATTCAACATCGAGAAAAGTTACAGCTAAATCTGTCCGAATCTCACAGAATATCGATGATGAGGGGGAGCCAGAGCTACCCTGACTTCTACTTTCCACCATGACTACAACCCTGGCGAAGAGTTGTTGCTCCTCGTGCCCATCATCAATCATCGGCGGAGATATATTGGCTGATATTGGCAACTGAGTGCCGAGTTTATAACTTACTTACATTTTCCGCTCTTTTAGCAAAATAAGCGATATATTATTAGGTAGCACAGTATCGGTCGGTATATGCAGGTATATGGGAACATTGCACCCGCTGGGATTCTGTCGACGCCGACCGTCGAATGCCGAGCAGTTATCAACGGACAGCAAAATGGCAGCTGTGGATGAGAGCGGACCGCGCGCGAGAGACACGATTGACGACGCCGCGAGAGCTAGTGGGTTAAAGTTAGGTTATTATGGCGTAGCCCATATACATATATATATACTATGCCTCATTCTGCCGACATATGCATAGGACATATGGGCTGGTTGACATGATGTGTATTCAGAAGTTTGGTGGAGGTTGTTGGATGTGATTGAGATCGTGTCCAGTGTTCCACTTGTCCAGCAGTGACGACCAATCGCGAATATAATAATCCATTGATGCTTGCTGAATGATTTGTATATAGTGCGGGCTCAAGCTTATCAACTTAGGTATTATTTGAGTTGGAAAAGATTTACACAATCACGCAAGCCCGACAACCGGGTGCAGCAGGAGTTCGTATGGTGGAAATTGCAGAGTTCTACCCCTGTTACGCTACGAGCAATTGATATTGAGTTGAAATGCGATAGCGAATATCTATGCAGCAATGCCGAATACCCGGCACTATCAGTATAATTAGAAGCCAATAATAATTGCTGGATCTCTGGGCCTCGGTGTCGGTGTAGAAGCTCCTCAGTAGGGCTTCCCGGCTATATGCAATTACGGTCGTTTGTCGTACTCTCTCGAGTCGAGTGTGGATCAGGGTGGAACAATCAGTGAAAAATGTTTCTTGACCGGGATGATGGAGCAGCCTGATTCGCGATGCTGTGGCGTTAGAGAACTCGATCTCACGCTGCAGCCTCACGTCATTCCGAGGTACAAAACTCGCCTGCCGTTGGCGACACAACAGGTGAATATTCTCAGAGTAGTTATACTTTTGAATATCTTGATTGGTGAGAGTCATCAAAATGCGATATCTTTCGACAACATATGTAATCCAATTAAAATTCATCACCTGAATGTAGTGAATCTCACAACATACAATGTGCACAACACTCAGAATAGCTCTGATGTGAGTGGGTGCTTTCTCTCTCAAATACTTGATTAGTTGATTACTCTGATCCCTAATCAATCGGAATTCAATCTTATACAAAACTCCAGTACAGGAAAAAACCAGCAAAGTAAGTCTCCCTAATCCTGCTTCACAATTGCAGCTTCGGCTCAGGAGCTTAATTCAAGTTATTGGGCACAACCTCAGAAGAGATGGCAAAGAAAAGAGATTTTGGTTTTATTTTACACTGCATAGGACAAGTATGTCATCTCCTTTGTACACCAGTGAAGCAGTCAACAACGCCAATCCAAAGTGGGCCACTTTGGATTCATCGACTCTTCGTGCTACAGGGCATTCAGCTGCTAATGGTGAGAAGAGAAATAAATGATATCAGAGTATTGGATCTGTTTCATCCATAGCATAGAGTTGATCTCGTTCTTGATAATTAGTATCTATCCAATTGTTGAACAAGCCTTCCTCATCACAGCAGGCACTTCAAAGATGATCCAGGAATTAATCTTTCTCCAAACAAGTTCAATCAGATTTGTTTTCTCCAGAATAGAGCTTAGAGGAGGGAACACTAATGTAGGATTATTTGAATCCTTACTCATGCTTGAAACAACTCAGCGTTATTGGTTTGAAAACAGAAATAAAAGATCTTCAAGAGAGCAAAATTTCAATCAATAAGATACAGTTTTGTTCCAGTTTGCATCTATAAATGGATGGCTTGCTCTATCATGCTGCTTAGTTGCTCGTTCTTAAAAGATTTCTTCTGATTCTTTCACTCAGAGAAATCATCTGAAAATGAAGAAAAACAGTTTTATTGCTATTTTTAGATTGATAAAGAATATAAAGTGTTGGAGTCAAAGATGCACTACTAATAGTGGAAATCCATTTTTTTGCAGAAGTTGTTCTCAGACTATGGAACAGAGTCATTAAAGACAATATATTGTCAGATACTGTAGTGTTTGCATGGGGCATATCTCTCACAGGATTATCATACATTGGACCAAAATTACCAAACAATCTGAAAACCATTCTTCGAGATAACTCTCTTATATTCCATATTCATGGTGGATACTATGCTCCGCCATTTTGTTTTACAATTGACCCTGATTATAAGAGATACCTGGTGATGGCTATTAATGCAACAGAAGTGAGAGATAGTTACTCAGTGAGTAAACTTAGCAACCTTAGGAGTAAGATGCAAGCACTCAAGCAACAGACTGATGCTGCAGCAAGTTTGAAAGAGAGAATAGCTTCTGGAAATACTGTTTCTTTTCCAAAGTATCAACAGTCAACTTTGAGTAGATTATACCAGCCCCAAATAGTTAACCAGGAGAAGAAATTTGAAATCCAAAGAATACGCAAGGATCTTGAAATTGCAAAGTTCAGAGCCAAATTGTTGGAACAAGAAAGAGTGAGAAAAATGACTGAGGTTCGATTATTGAATCAATCTCATATTGATATATCTGAGGCAAATACAGACCATGGTACAAGATGTTATTGCATTTCATTGAGCTTTTAAGAGCACTCCTGTAATAATGATTACATCAACTAAATGTTTGATCTTATTTTGGTAGGTTCTGATCTGATGGCTCGTTACAGAGAACTGCATAAAGATATCGAACGATTGAATGAATGGAGACAGAACCATATAGATTTGAGAGAAACATATCTGCACAAAACGGCCTGCTTGGCTTATCGTCGGAGACAGCTCATATCGGAATTGAATGCTATTTATCCAATTAACAAAGTAAGCTCCTCCAAGCCTTGACTGCAATATTTCCTGCTCATAAGTCTGACTCTCTTTTCACTCTTAGGAACAAGAAGACAAGTATACAATAAATAACGTGCACCTACCTGATAGTGAAAAGCTCTCCTCTTCAAATGACACTCATGTAGCTGTTGCTCTTGGTTATGTTGCACACACAACTCAGATGATTGCTAATTTCCTGAATGTGCCCACTCGGTACCCTATTATACATTATGGGTCCCGCAGTAAGATAATCGATCATATTAATGAAAATCTTCCAGACAGTGATCGAGAGTAAGCAACCCCAAGCTTAAAACTCTAACCCTGCTATTATAAGATGATAACAATTTTATTTCCAGATTTCCCCTTTTTGCACGTACTAAAGATAAATTACAATTCCATTATGCAGTTTATCTCATGAACAAAAATATTGCGCAGCTTCGATGGTACTGTGGTCTTCCAACTTCCGATTTGAGATCAACATTGCTCAATCTCTCAGGATTGATCAGTACCCAGTCAAGCCATGTGTGAGTCCTCTATCAAGCCAGGATGATTTACAATTGGATTTGATGTTTAAGGAATGAGTATTTTGCTTTTATTGTACCACAGATTGGATAGCACCAAAAGAACTCTGTCAGGCTCATCATTGGATGTGACTATGGAGATGAATAAGTTCAGTCTGCCTTACAAACCCGTACCAAAGCTATTGTCAGAAAAGCATCATAGAAGCTCAAAAAGTATAAGCCAGTTCAAAGGACCTAAAACACAACTTGGCTCTTCTCTTGATCAAGGGCTGGATCAGTCCATGCTACCTCAATTCTTGACCCAGTGTAAAAGGATCTGTAAGTCTGAAGAGAGTGCTATTGATGATTCTGCATTGGCAGGTACTGAACAGAGGCACATTGCGAGCAGCTGTGAAACCTTTACAAAATCAAAATTTGAAACAGTGAGAGATACTACTGATACTCTCTATGACAGTGCAAAAGAAGCAGATGACACAATGCCGGTCGCAAACGACATTGAAATTATGACTCCTATGTCTGTGTCGAAACCAAAGGTAGATTTAGAGTGTAGGAAAAATTCTATACCTGTCAGACAAAGGAGTTCCAATTCAGTCAGCAGTTGTGAGATGGCTCTTGGTGGCAGCTTGATAGATGGTGAAGATAGTTTGAATGGACATTGTATCACGAAGAATGATGATGATAATGTGCTGAAATCAAAAGAGGGCGGGTTTGACGACAATGACAGTCTCGTGATTCAGCATTCAGGGGACTTTCTAAATAAAGGTGAATGACTATTATGGTGGTTGTACTCAGACGTCATGCCCACATACAGAACTGATTGTAACTTTCTCATAGATAATCGGGATGAAGGTCAATCCATCAATGTACCAAGTGAAGAGCAGATTTTGCTTCAAAATTCCCTGTATAATGCAGTGTCAATGTGAGTCACTACATAGAAACTTTTTGCCGGACATGATTCTTTTTGTTCCATATCGTTGCGAATGAAAGACAAAATTAGCTCGTCACCCACCTCCCCTTTGTACTCGCACGTGTTGCAACAATTTCGTTGCATTTTGTTCATTTAGTGTTCTATTGAAACCATCTGATGTGCGACGGAATCATTACCCAACAAAGATAACATCAAAAACATCTACTCGCAGCAATAGCCCTGAGACGGAGCGACATTATCTCTTTATCTTCAAATATAACTCGCATGAGTTTTCAGAGATTGGATCAAAAACATCAATGCTAAATCAGCTATCCAACTGAATTTGAATGTGCAAAGTCATCTCATGCGTCACATTCCGGCGTGCCAAATCACTAATAAATAGTCCTTGGTTCAAATTTCGTAAATCTGATCATGTACAGGCATTTCAACTTTCATGGGGGGTCTAGCATTGGGACATGCTCAGTATCAATGACCGATCTCTTTAAAAGAATTTGATATAAAGTCTGAAATATGTTGAATTTGGAGTCGTCATCTGAAAGATTATGAGTCGAGAGTATACCGAGGGAGGTGTGGTCTTTCATCTCATTATGTGTCTTGCTGGAATGATGATGCTCAACTTGCCCTTACCTTTGTAAAAACTTGAAAATTTCGATAATTTTTCGATTGACCCACATTTTCTATTGGTCTGATCTTTGAAGTCTGAAAAATTTCTCTCGAACCAAGCGATTTGGCCGACCAGGTCTTTTTCAAGTTGGGATAAGAACACTTGTGATTTTCCACAGTTCGTACTGGAGCATTTTTTTAAAGATTTACTCATACTCGATAATCCTGCGTCCTTTCGAGACCCATAAATTGGTCTGTCACGCTCAAGGTATCGACAGACACCAATTGAAGCAGGAATTCTGATTTTCGACCGAGCAGAGGCAAAGCCTACGTACGCCTTATTTCGTGGCAGGCCTGGCGATTGTCGAATTGGTCTGGAATTAGGAAGATGGTACCTATTGGCATTACATGATAATGTGAGGGCACAAACATTTTTCGGTCAATTTTGTGCCTATCATCCTCTCTCATCTCACTATTTTAAGCTCAGTAACGTCAGAGTGCTGATAACTCATCTGAGAGAGCGATTTTCCAATTTTTTGTCTAAAGACATTCTATCCTGATACACACAGCAACCGGCGCGGTGCCAATTTTGTATTTCTAAAATAGGTATCTTGTTATCATTAACATAAAACCTAAAAATCTAGCACAAGTGCGATAGTATGCTCAATTCTGAATGCCGATCGGCTTAGAATGAGAATAATCATTTTCGCGAAAATCGCGTCAAAACAAACGCTTTGTCTATAGCACATAGAAATCTCAATTTCGTCGCATCGCATGCCACGCTAATCTGATTGTTACACCACTAGAAATGTATAAGAAAGTCGTCTCTACTATACATCCTCCACACAAGCAATGCGAGCTCTACACAAAAATAGAGAACTGGCGAACATTGCACATATTACTAGGTCAGTCATTTCTTGATTATGTGGCAGGAGTTTCAGAAGACATTTAGACTAGGCGAAACTACCGCCATCGTTTGCAAAAGTAGGTAAGTGGAATTTTTTTGTGGGATCCTCTCCGGAGGACCCTCCTGATCATAGAGACGTATGGACCCAAGCCGAATTCCGATGCAACATTGTTTAAACCGAGATTGTTTAAACAATTGAGAAAAATCACTTATTTCGCCCTGAAACTAATTTTTTAAGGTAATTTGGGATATTTTGGGTCGAAAAGTATTCTTGTCATTTTTCTCTAGGAGCCATCATTTCCGAGCTATAAGCGTTTCAAAGTTGAAAAAACGCGAATTTTGCGATTTTGAACGTTAAATAAAGGTAACAACAAAGCGAGAAATCGATGTTCTCAAGGTCGGGATCTACTCACTAGGGTGTCCTCTACAGGTTCCAATAGCAAAAGTCCATGGTCCCGGCTCAGAACCTTCCGTTTCCCGGAAGTTTTCAAAGCACTGTTTCTACAGGCGCCAGTATAGCTATATACATCGCGGACCGATATATATAGTCAATCTCAGATCCATTCAAAACAGTGCATTGAAAACTTCCGGAAAACGGAAGGTTCTGAGCCGGGACCATGGACTTTTGCTATTGAAACCTGTAGAGGACACCCTGGCGAATAGATCCCGACCTTGAGAACATCGATTTCTCGTTTTGTTGTTACCTTTATTTAACGTTCAAAATCGCAAAATTCGCGTTTTTTCAACTTTGAAACGCTTATAGCTCGGAAATGATGGCTCCTAGAGAAAAATGACAAGAATACTTATCGACCCAAAATATTCCAAATTACCTTATAAAATTAGTTTCAGGGCTAAATAAGTGATTTTTCTCAATTGTTTAAACAATTTCGGCTTAAACAATGTTGCATCGGAATTCGGCTTGGGTCCATACGTCTCTATGATCAGGAGGGTCTTCCGGAGAGGATCCCACAAAAAATTTCACTCACCTATTTTTGCAAACGATGGCGGTAGTTTCGCCTAGTCTAATTGCGAACTATTGAATCTATCTTCTTTTAACTTTTTTAACGCCGCAGATGCCATGTATTCGCGTAGATGCGTATAATAATTTGAGTGATTGAAGTATACAGGCTGTCATTTAAATACATGAGATATTCATTATTCCTTCACACATGCGCGGCGCGCGGAGCTGCGAGTATTCTAACATTGTTAGAACTTTGACCAGAGAAAACTCAACGGGAGGCATGCTGTCATTTTGAAAATTGTAAAGTTTCCCAACCGAAATCGCCTGATTCGTGAGATTTTCCTCCATTTTTCACGAGTGTTTTACAACAATCTTGCTTCTATTATCTACACGGTGTCTGAAGCATGATCGCTTATTGCGTTGATCTCTTATTCACGAAAAATGTATTGTATTTTTCTTCTTACTCTATAGGATGGTACAAGAGACGATTCTTCAAACCACTCATAAGAATGATAATTCAGGAGTGTCCCAAAAATACTCCAATGAAACTGCCTGTGATACCTCGGTAAGTTGAGACACGATGAATTTTGTATTGAGTATGTTTCAAAAAAATTTTTCATTGATCAATCAAGATTTTCAACATTATTACCAGGTTGGTTCAAGCTAAAACAAACATTTGTTTTCCAGGTAGAGGATAGAATAAGTGATATCAAAGATCAAGCCAATCAGATTACAACTTCGTCAGAATACATGAATTCCATAAGACGGAGCTCAGAAAATGTTTATGCCAGAACTGAGGCTCTAGCTAATAAGACGACCAGCTTCAAAGTTATGAGGCCCCGTTTGTAGAGATCAAGAGTAGCTAGTTCTTCAACATTTTACTTTGTTGGAATAGGTATTAGGAAGAACATTTGTATTTTCAATCACGTGGATCTGTCAAGGTATCTGTACGACTTGGAGGTACGGCGGAAACATTTTTGACATTTTACGCAGAATCCCGATTCATCAATTCAAGTCAAGCAAACTAATGTCTTCACATCTGAGGACATACAAAAATGAACTAGCCGGTAGACGTCCTTGTTTCACTAAGTTGGCTCTAATCTCACCGGATAAGAATGAATATATTATTAGTATCTTTTATTGCATCTGTGGCTGAAAATGAGTGTTATTAGAGATGATTTTGATCTATCTAGGTGGGAGAATTGGACTCGCTTGTATAATATTTCGAACCCGGAAAATGTATTGTCTGTATGTTATCGTATATCCAGAAGTGCGCGAGCATGAAGGAGCGCTCGCGCGTTTTTTATGAGTATGCTTATAAAACTGAGATCCGAGAACTGATTAACCAGCACGGTGCTCTAGGAATGAGTTCAACTCAAAGCTGCTTGCCCTTTAGAATTTCTTTTTACGTTTAAAATACATGATGAATTATTTTCTCGTAAGAACCAAAATTGTAACCGCTCCGATTCCGAGAAAAGTCCATTTTGAGATTCTTCTATGAAAAAATGAGTTTTCGACACGCTCTGCGAAAAAGTGTCCTCTTTGCAACGAGTTTCCACTTTTTTGCACAGTTTGTGGAAAAAACTCAGTTCGATACATGAGTGTAAAAACTTTTTTTCGCGTCCGAGTAATGGGTTTCCGGCCTGAGCCGTAGGCGAAGGTCGGAATCATCACGAGATGCGAAATAGTGCATTTCGATACAAGGGTAAAAAATGAGTTTCATACCCGTGTATCGAATACTTTTTCTTGGCAAACTGTGAGAGAAAGTGGAAAATCAGTGCAGAAAAGTTACTTTTCGATCGACCGTGCGTAAAGCACTGCTTTACGCACGGTAGTTTTCGTTTACTTTACGCCCAGTCGATCGAAAAACGTATTTCGATACTCGGGCGTGAAGTTTTTTTGCTTTACTCGTGCTAATTTCGACCCTCGCCAGGGGTCGGGCCGAAAACAATCACTCGAAAAGCAAAACCAAACTTCCCACCCTCGAATCGAAAAATACTATTCTGGCACTGTGTGTCAAATTTAGTACATCTCGATACGAGGGCGGAAACCACTTCGTCTGAGTGTCGAATACTATTTTTCGATACACTGCGTAAAAGTGCACTTTGCGCACAGTTTGTCGACTTTTACTCACAGTTTATCGAAAAGTATAGTTAGATTGTACACGGCCGTGAAACCTATTATTCGCATCCTCGTGATGATTCCGACCCTCGCCTGCGGCTCCGGCCGGAAACCCATCACTCGGACGCGAAAAGAACGTTTTACGCCCTTGTATCGAAATGTACTATTTCCATCTTCTGTGTTAGGAACAAAATCAAAAAACCCGTGCGGAAATGGTACATTAAGTAACAAGGGCGCAATAGTATATTTCCGTACTGAGCGCGGTAGCCCATTTTGGGTACTAGGACAGTTTGTCTGTCGAGCGAAGCGAGACAGACATGTCCTCCAGTGCCCAAAATGGGCTTGCAAGCGAGGTGCAGACATTTTTTCATTACGAGAACCCTAAAATTATATTTAAACGCGGCATTTTTAGGTTAGAGTAATGCAATAGTATATCACGCAACAAGTGCGAGAAGGTCATTTTCCGCACAAGTTGCCAAACGAGTGCGAGAAGTTAATATTCACGCACACTTTGGAACTTCTCGCACAGCCAGAAGGACACATTGACGCACGCTCGCGAAGCAAGCATGCGTAAATATGTATTTCTAGGTGTGCGAGAAGTTTCGAAGTGTGCGTGAATGTTACTTCTCGCGCGAGTTGGCAACGTGTCGAGCAACGTGTGCGGAAACTTCTCGCACGTGTTGCATATACTATTTTTTGCAACTGTGCGCGAAGTTGTAATTAAATGCACCACTGTCCCAGCAAGATTATCTTGAAATTAAGTTTACAAGAAAGGCCGAATTTAGAGGGATGACGTGACATCATATTTTGGAACTGTGCGTGAATGAAAATGCATTAGAGTGAGAAGTTACATTCACGCACACTTCACCAGTGCGTAAATGTAAAACTGTGCGAGAAGTCATTCACGCATTACTTCTCGCACTGTAAATAATGAAGAGAAGTCTCATTTTTTTACAACTTTGCGCACACAGTTGCAAAAACGGAGTTTTCAAGAAAGGCCAAATTCAGAGGGATGACGTGACATCATATTTTGGAACTGTGCGTGAATGAAAATGCATTAGAGCGAGAAGTTACATTCACGCACACTTCACCAGTGCGTAAATGTAAAACTGTGCGAGAAGTCATTCACGCATTACTTCTCGCACTGTAAATAATGAAGAGAAGTCTCATTTTTTTACAACTTCGCGCACACAATTGCAAAAAATACTTTTCGATACACTGTGCGTAAAAGTGCACTTTGCGCACAGTTTGTCGACTTTTACTCACAGTTTATCGAAAAGTATAGTTAGATACACGGCCGTAAAACGTTTTATTCGCGTCCGAGTGATGGGTTTCCGGCCCGAGCCGCAGGCGAGGGTCGGAATCATCACGAGGATGCGAATAAAACGTTTTACGCCCTTGTATCGAAATGTACTATTTTGATATACTGTGCGTAAAGTTGTGCGTAAAAGTCCATTTTGGTGTGAGTGTGCGGTGCGTAAGGTTGATCATGATTCCATTAACGTTCAGATTTCAGTGCGTAAAAGTAACTTTGCGCACAGTTTGACAGTGCGCAAAGTTCTCGAAATCGTGCGCAAAGTAAAATCTGTGCGTAAATAGTACATTTCGATACAAGGGCGTAAAACATTTTATTCGCGTCCGAGTGATGGGTTTCCGGCCCGAGCCGCAGGCAAGGGTCGGAATCATCACGAGGATGCGAATAATAGGTTTTACGCCCGTGTATCTAACTATACTTTTCGATAAACTGTGAGTAAAAGTCGACAAACTGTGCGCAAAGTGCACTTTTACGCACAGTGTATCGAAAACAACATTAATCAACCGTTTTCCAATTTCGATTTTTACGGCAAAAAAGGCTGATCGCACATCAGCAAACGATGATTCCGGCATTTTTCTAATTCCTCCGGCCCCTTTGTGAATTGGTACCCATGGAGTTGAAGTCAAAGATGTTGCAGTTTGAGATCGAATTACGGGCATGCGGTTGCCTTGCAACCCGGCTGTTGAGAATGATTGAGTGGCTGATCACCTCCTAATCTATACTATGAGTACATTTTTGACCCCAACTTGAGCGAATTCTCTTTGGATTTGTGATAACTGAATTATTGTCGCATACAAGTTAGAAATTTAACAAGATTGCGAGTATTCGCCGTTGACTCCAAATGTAAAGAGAATTCAAGTGAGCATGAGGACAGATACTGTCCTCATCGGGGCTTGATCGACAAGATCACGAGTATATACGAAGATTCGTAGGTCAGACGGCAATTCAATAAGAAATTGCAAGTCATAGGTAGTGAATAATCATGAACATGAGAGAAGTTGGTAATCGGTAGAATATTGTGTATTAACGTAGTTTCTATATGGACAACAATTCCTTTCAGTTTCCTACATGTTTCATCAAAGACATTTATATGACTCGACGCGGAAACTGCGTGTTTCGAACACGCAGTTTCTGCGTCTCGCCGTATGAAACGGCATGTATGCGTCTCGTGCCAAAAACTTTGTTCAACAAAGATTTTTGGCACTCGACGCATAATATACTATTTTCAATACAATCCTGTTCTTTATGTACCAATGCATTCAAGTAAACTTCTACGTTCTGATAGGAATCAGGATATTTGGGATGACATGAATCATGTGACGTCTCTGATTTTCTTCCCTGAATACATCAAATTGGAACGGAAGTTGGGATGTTACATGGAGTTACTTTTCTTGCAACGAGATTACAATATTCGAGATGAATTCTAGCATCTCATTTTGGTTATGAGCTGGTTCAGGATATATTTTTTTTTATCCATTCTTCAGAATTTTTTTTCACCCCCGGCGGGGGCTTCGCCCCCTGCACCCCCACCTCCTCCCCCTTTCGCGCCCTCCACCAACTTCGGTGGTATGGACCGGACACCAACTTTCCGCACAGATATATCAAAAAGAATCGTAAGCAACTCGGGCGCAATTTTACGCCCTCGTTCCCGAAATTTTCGTGCGTAAAAGTGAACTTTTTACGCACTCATTTCGGGAACTCGTGCGTAAAATTTCTTTGCGCCCTTGTTGTTTAATGTACTATTTCGATACACTATGCGTAAAAGTGCACTTTGCACACAGTTTGTCGACTTTTACTCACAGTTTATCGAAAAGTATAGTTAGATACACGGCCGTAAAACCTATTATTCGCATCCTCGTGATGAACCCATCACTCGGACGCGAATAAAACGTTTTACGCCCTTGTATCGAAATGTACTATTTACGCACGAGTTTCCGGAATGAGTGCGTAAAAGTGAACTTTGTGCACGAAAATTTCGGGAGCGAGAGCGTAAAAGTTGCGCCCGTGTTGCTCACCATACTTTTTGTCATTGGTGCGGAAAGTTGCCCCCCGTGTTCTACGCCTTGGAAGATGGGGAAGGATAGGGCGCGAGCGGGGTCCAGGGGCGGAGCCCCGCCCGGTGGGGGTGCATCCCTCTTCCCTCAACCTTCTCACATGAAAAACGTCATAGATTCATCAAATAGCATTCATATAAATTGAATCCGTCGTCCAATACATCATACGGTGGTTTTTGACGGGGAAATAACTTAATCTGCCATGGTGACGGGAATGGCCCACACTTTATGGAATGAAGAATGATAATGAACTCAAAAAGATAGCTTGTCCTAGAAAGAGGATTCGAGAAACGGACGCAAGGTATAATTTCTCCGATCATTTCTGGGCTGTGACTCAACAATTACGTCATATTGACATTCTTGAGGATACAGTGTAGAAGGTCTCTTGATAAGTTGTTGAGATCGAATTCTGTTATTTCTTCCGGTAAACTCAACAGTTTGGAAATATTCTAAGTCAAAGGTCACATTCGATTTGTGGATTCTTGCGTCATTTGCATCACAATAGGATCAAGATAGCAGGTATCAAGGATCTACAGGAGTTCTCTCTAGCAGAACAGTTTCAATTTCAAAATGAATAATCTCGTCGTTCTTGATATTCGTCAACCAGATCGAGTAGGTAATAATGTAAGAGTTGCCAGAATTCGCAACTCCAATATGACTCAACTTCAAATATTTCTAAACTGGTGCAGTTCTCCGCAAAGAGTCACAGGATTCAGTTACAAAATGTTAATGAGACCACAATATACCCTGTAGAACGTCAATGAAAGGCATAGAAGTTGAGTCACAGTCCAAAAACACTTGAAAAACCTTGTTACTCCAGTTGAAGAATTTGTTTCTCCAGTCCCTTTTTAGGGCAAGCCAGTTTTGTATTAATCCATAAATGGTCGGTTTTCATTCCATTTATATAAAGTTTTGGTCACTCTATCACACCTAGGGACATAAAGTGTGGCCCATTCCTGTCGTCATGGCAGACTATCTTCTTTTCCTTCCAAAAACCACCTTAGAATACATTGGGCGACTGATTCAATATATAGAATTGCCATTTGATGAATCCATGAGGTTTTTTATGTGAGAAGGTTGAGATGACCCTCAGGTGGATGAAATTCTACGACCGCTGTTTTTCTGAGATAGAGGTGCATCTCGTAGAAATTCATTTTTTCTTTGGAAAAGTCTCAAAATGGACTTATCTCGGGAACAGGTGCGGTAACGATTTTCGTTCTTGCGGGAAAATGTCGCATTTATCATGTATTTCAAGCGTAAAAAAAATTCTGAAGGACAAGCACGTTTGGGTTGAAATTATTTCTAGGGCAATGTGCCGGAGATCCTCAAAATGTGAGATATCCTTGATAGAGTTATTCATTCCGAAGCGTTCGTCACGCCCTTAACATGTGCGACGGTTAGTGGTGTGCTTACTCGTGCATAAGATACTTGACAGGACGAATGGAAAGTTTTTTGAGAATGAGTAGTAAGGCAGTATTATTCATCTTGATCTGAATGATTTTCAGTCGACAACAAGTTTCTTTACAACTTTGCAAATTTCTGGGGCTTGCAACCTGAGTACGCTCCTGATGCGCGCTTCGAAATATTCATGCGTTCTCCTTTGAGTATCCAGAAAACTTATCAAGTTTGAAGATCCCTGCGTTGCTATCTCAACAAATCACGTATGTACAAATGAGAATGCCAACTTGATATCCGGAGGCGTAGGATCTGAAGCATACTCTTCGTTGAGAATCATTGAGAGCCACCTCTCTAGCAGTTCGAATGGGTGCGGATGGCCACACGTTTGAGGTCGTGCATCAATTTTCGTCTGAAGGAGATCAATGTCATCCGCTTGCTACTTATCATGAATTGATCGCAATGATTTGGATCAGTCATCAAAATGATCGCTCAAAGATTCACCAATTCCATTGTCACAAATTAATTCGTTCTTAAGAAAGGTTGATCGGGAATAAAAACTTATTCGTAAATCGTTGATTGAAGTATTATACAACATTCTGACATCTAACTTTCGAAAAGGGCGAGTAATCCAAGTCAATTTCAGGTTTCAACAAATTGCTTCCGACGTTTGAGGAGACCTCAGCATTTTATATTCATTTTGACATCTGAAAAAACAGTTTCACCAGAGAAATCTCAAAATACCATTCTGCTACTATTGAATTGATTGAAATGAGCTCTGAACTATGTTGAGTTATGTGATATTTATAACGTAACATGCAGAATATGTTAAGTTAACTGCAGGCTTAATTTGTTCAATTGAATCTCCCTGCTTTGGTATTCTCTACAGTTGAGCATGGCTTTTAACGCCAAAAAAATAGGAAATGCGAGGGCTTTTACGTCCTTAAATTGTGTCCGACTTGTAGCTCATCCAATAAGAAATCACATGAAAAAAATCCTACAAGTTCAATTTTCTTCGATCAGCTTGTGCTTTGATGTATGTCAATGGAAAGCTCTGAATTTTTTGCACTGATAAATTAAAACATGTAGAGTAAAATTTCCCAGAGACTTACGTTATCAAGTTCTTCGACCCTTTTGGTCTCAACGGTGACTGTATGCAGCACTACATGTGATGCTTGTTCGTGTGACACCTGTCGGTTGTGACAAATTAGTTCAGGAATAGTGAGAAATCTATGTGGATGCTTATATTATCATAATTTTCCGTAGGCTCTTGTTTGACCATTGTTTTGCCCACCATTGGAACTTGGAAGATCTTCCCGTGCTGTAAAATATGGAGTACTGCTCCGCAGTGGCGTTCGAGCACCCCATCCTCTGTTTTTATATGAATCTGCTGCGAGTTTACCGTAGGACAGAGTTCATCTCCTCGGGGGACCTCCGGACAGAGTTTGACATAAAATCCATTTTGAATTTCGGTTCATTTCGGATCGGGGGGTCAAACTACTGTGATAATTTTGGAGATGTAACCGACAATTTTGTTGCTGTGCATTCAAGATGAATGGAGATCAATTCCAAAATTATCACAGAAGTTTGACTTCCCGATCCGAAATGAACCGCAATTCAAAATCAGTTTCGTGTCAAACCCTGCCTCCACATGAGTATAGAAAACTCTTGGAAAAAATCACTTCCATTTCTTCGCTGTATCTGAACTCTCGTTATGTTCCTCTCTCTCTCTCTCTTCAGAGGTCGTGGGTAATTCAGAACTTGGAGGGATCACCATTAGAATCTGATCAGGACTGCAAATAGATCCGTACACATGACATTTAAGCGGATAGAAATTGCACTAGAGCAACCAAAAAATCAACTTCCGACATGAGTCTTGTGATGCAAAATGATTTATGAAATGCTTCAGAGAACGAACTGGCCGAAGAAAATGTGTTTCTAATTTTTTTTCTCAGAGCGTCTGTAGAGTATCCTGGAGGTGCCCTTGAGACAAGAAGAGTCTCGCTATCCTCTGAACTTAGGTTCGGAAGTTCAGCAAATAATTTGCTGAACTCATGACTTATTGTAACTACTTTTTTCTCGTGGTCAACTCGGCAAGTTTTCCACCAAACTCATCCAATCGAGTAAAGACGGATCGATCGATCAATTGTGTCGTGGAAACTGAGAACTACTATTTTTTTGATCTTCGATTCTATTCTTCCATTCTCGTATCTTTGTTGTCTGAATCCATCTGTTCATCGATCAAGTTCTAACGCAAACATCGATATTCTTCTTAATTGATTTATGCTATGGAGTTTTACATTGAAGGCATTATTCGTGTAGATATGAATCAACACGAGAGCTTCAAGTTTTTGAGCATTACTTGCTCATCAACGTAACGATTTGCATGGTCCCTCTTGTATGTTTACTGCAACTACATCTGTACAATGCTAATTGCCATCTCGTGTGACCTGTTAACGGATCGTTCATGTATGAATCTCTTGTGGGAAAATTATTGTACGATGCTTCTTCTTGGAGATGATTGTTATATTTATATTGAGGGATTATGAAGAGTCTATCTTGTTGATACATTAATAAATCCGGGTTTAAACGAAGAGCAGCCATTTCTCATTCTTTCTGATAATAATAGGTAAGTTACTTGAGCGATCACCTCTAAATTCATGAGCTTTTGAAGATAATCCAAATTCCGCGCTTGCCGATGCTTACGGAGGCTCGCGCAAATTTTCTAAATCGATGGAAAAACTTATATGAAGTACTTTGAACCTTGATTCAGTCTCTTGAATCCAAGAGGCACTCTGAGTTAGCGTCTTGTGTGTCAAGAGGTCCAAGACCCGTTTTGACGCCCTTCTGAACTGAACTAAGAAATTGTATCAAGGTTGCTAATATTCATAGATAAATCCTTGAGGAAGTCGATCAAGAGAAGTTCGTCAATAAAAGTGGAGGTGGGCAATGAAAATCTCATGAAAAATCAATTGTAATTATAATAATTGACCGAACAAAACCGACAATCAAGGAATAATTCGCCGCTGTTTTGAATGACGCGATCAATGAAACGAAAAAATTGATACATTGAAGACCTAGATTCTGAGTATATTGAGTTTATTGAATTGAAAATGAGTTTTGAGTCTGTCTAGTTGATGCTATAATCGACGAGCGCAGAGTTGAACGCAGGTCAAACCGACTTTTCGAGTTTCTATTTGCAAAAGTATAATAACGATTTCGGAATAAGATTCGGGGAGAGATGTTAGGGGAATCATAAATCCAAATCGTCTTTTCGACCCTCACATATACTGCAGTTGTCGAATGCCATCGAAGATTTAATTATAAGCTCACGACATTGCTGCTCTATTGCGTTCTGCTAACGGTTCTTGTGCGATTTTGTTTGCATTGTAAAAATGAATCTATACAGGAAAAAATAAAATGTTTGTTCTTCCCCCTTTAACCGCTTAGGAACGTGCTCGGAACATTGGATCAGCGTATCCTTGTCCGTCGAGTGATGGTTATTGATGCAAATGAAAATACCTGTCTATCCAATGACTCTTTTACATTTTATAAAGCGCATTTCAAAATAGTATCGGATCCAATTTCCATTGAAAAAGATTCTTAATCTGTGCTTCAATATAAAAAATACCAATTGTGCAACTTTTCGTGAAACTTTTTATCAATATTCCGCCTCTTGTGCTCACCGCGCATTATCATAGGTAATATCTCTATGCGCATTATACGTGTGCAGATCTCAATTATAGATGAAACTGGGAGGTTGTAAATTAGTCATTTACTCATTTTGATCGTCAAATTTGCTTATAGCGATGTGCAGCTCGATGTGCAGAGAGCGCTTCGTGCTTGCAAGCTCTTTCGCGGTAATCACTGATAGTTGGAAGTTTTAAAGCTGCATGTAAATTTTTCGTATTCGACAACCGAACGAGCAATATCCATTGAATCAGAGCAGAAATATGAAGGGCTTTCCTGATCATACACGCTGCTAGCTCGCAGTGAGATGTGCAGAATAGTAGGTCAACACTCATGGGAGTTTCTGTCTATGAAATTTACTTGATTTCCTAAAAAAAGAAGAAACTCACAGAGGCACAACCGAAGGCTGTGTCGCGAGACCTGTAAGCAGACACTAGTCCTGGCTGCACAAAATTACTAGAATGTTGTACGTCTTTCCATCAACAGCAACCGTTTCTCGAAATTCGCACGCGCGTGCGGGTACAGTGTGCAAATGTTTGCCCCGCGTTGCTTACGATATTTTATGCTATTGCTGTGAGCAAAATTGCAACTCGCCAGTGAATACGCAATCATCGAATTAGATCTCTCATCAAGGAGCATTCAATCATTCTAGTCAATGTGTGCAGCGAACTGTATAATAAAGTTGAATAGAAAATTTTATTGAAGGTAATAACAACATTCATGAGATTAACTCAAATCCGCTGCTCAATCATGTGTTGCCTGAAGATCACCACCTTACTATTAATTCTTTGATCGATCAATTTGTGAAAAGTATTGAAACCCATTCTGGTACTTCAATAGCATGGTTCTCAATATTTATTTTGAATTAGAGAGGCAGTACTAATTCCATCTTGATTTCAAATGAGAGCCAAGAAGGCTAAGGAGAGTCAAGTTATTTTGATCTTCTATTAGTATCTAAATATTCATTGGAACCAAATTATTTGAAATGTGAGAAATCTTAAATGATGAATTCCACGCCAAAGCGACCTACGAAAAGGGGTCATCTCTCAGATTCTTTTTTAACCTTTTTCATTCGATTCTATGGCCCAGAATAGGAAATTCGGACCATCTATGGGGCCCAAAAAAAATGTCTCCTCTCCATTGCACGCACATCCGTCAACAGACCGAAAATTTATCGTGTAAAAATCGATGCTCTTTTATTCACGAAAATGGGAATATTTCGAGTTTTTGGATAGCTGTCGATTTGCGGGTTGCGGCATCTGAAAGGGCATCAAGAAACCTATCGAAAACGTTGTCGGAAATCCTTTCTCTGTGATTTGGGGGCCTCCTGGAGGCAAAAGAGTGTTTTTCACTAAAATGTTGATTTCTCAAAAAGCCATTTTTTTTATTTCTTTAAAATCATATATTCGACGTAAAATTTTGCGTTCTTTGAAAAAAATGGGTTTCAGAGAAGTTTGGGATGAACCAAGTGACTTATGAGCCATTTTTTGAAAATTCGATTTTTTCGGTTTCAGAAAAAGGCGATTTTCTGCGCATGCGCACAAACGTGGACTTTCGGGACCACTTTCAATGGAAAGCTGACAAAATTTCCTATAAAATGACTACCCGCAAAGTTGAAATTCATGCACTGAAACGCGATCTGCAAGGATTAATCATGTCGAATCAAAATCACATGAAAATTCAGCCCATTAACGCCTTCGTGGCGCCTGCTGAGATGACACATTCACGAGATCTTCTCGGGACTCAATTTTGAGGACGAAATTGACCTGAGAAAAATTCGGACCACATGGTTTCAACGTAAAATTGTATGAACTTTCAAAATATGCGATGAAAAAGCTCGTTTGAGGCGGACCCGAGGTGCTACATTCAATTTTTCACAATTTTGAATGTGAAATATCTTATTTTCTGGAAAAAAATTGAATGTAGCACCTCGGGTCCGCCTCAAACGGGGTTTTTCATCGCATATTTTGAAAGTTCATACAATTTTACGTTGAAACCATGTGGTCCGAATTTTTTTCAGGCCAATTTCGTACTCAAATTGAGTCCTGAGAAGATCTCGTGAATGTGCCATCTCAGCAGGCGCTACGAAGGCGTTAATGGGCTGAATTTTCATGTGATTTTGATTCGACATGATTAATCCTTGCAGATCGCGTTTCAGTGCATGAATTTAAACTTTGCGGGTAGTCATTTTATATGAAAATTTTGTCAGCTTTCTATTGAAAGTGGTCCCGAAAGTCTACGTTTGTGCGCATGTGCAGAAAATCGCCTTTTTCTGAAACCGAAAAAATCGAATTTTCAAAAAATGGCTCATAAGTCACTTGGTTCATCCCAAACTTCTCTGAAACCCATTTTTTTTTTCGAAAAAACGCAAAATTTTACGTCAAATATATGATTTTAAAGAAATAAAAAGAATGGCTTTTTGAGAAATCAACATTTTAGTGAAAAACACTTTTGCCTCCAGGAGGCCCCCAAATCACAGAGAAAGGATTTCCGACAACGTTTTCGATAGGTTTTTTGATGCCCTTTCAGATGCCGCAACCCGCAAATCGACAGCTTTCCAAAAACTCGAAATATTCCCATTTTCGTGAATGAAAGAGCATCGAATCATATTATTACATGACTCGGCTAATGCAAGCTAATTTTAATCAACGGATCTGTTGATTAAGTGACACAGATCGATATTGGATTACTCCAATTCGATCTATGTACCTTCAAGGCACCTCGCAATTCGAGTGTCGCAACTTGAAGGATTTTGATGGAATTTCAAATACATGAAAAGTGAGATGAAAAATTTTTGACTCTACGCTAGATGTTGGTGCGTTTCGTCTTTCCTCTCCGGATCAGACTCTTCAGGGGGGCTGAAGAGATCCGAGTAGAGGTTGGCCCCCGACGTCACCTAGCCAAAGTGGCTTGATGGTCATGATTTTGATCGGGCTTATATGTTACACGAGGGCTTTTCCCAGCCACTCGTGAGAAAGGTTTTCATCTCGGTTGTATATTCGCCGACAACCGGTGACAATTAGAATGAATTTTTGTCTCGATCGATATGAACGATCGAGACTTTATCGCTTGCGGGAATTTCAAATCATATTATTACATGACTCGGCTAATGCAAGCTAATTTTAATCAACGGATCTGTTGATTAAGTGACACAGATCGATATTGGATTACTCCAATTCGATCTATGTACCTTCAAGGCACCTCGCAATTCGAGTGTCGCAACTTGAAGGATTTTGATGGAATTTCAAATACATGAAAAGTGAGATGAAAAATTTTTGACTCTACGCTAGATGTTGGTGCGTTTCGTCTTTCCTCTCCGGATCAAAATCCTTCAAGTTGCGACACTCGAATTGCGAGGTGCCTTGAAGGTACATAGATCGAATTGGAGTAATCCAATATCGATCTGTGTCACTTAATCAACAGATCCGTTGATTAAAATTAGCTTGCATTAGCCGAGTCATGTAATAATATGATTTGAAATTCCCGCGAGCGATAAAGTCTCGATCGTTCATATCGATCGAGACAAAAATTCATTCTAATTGTCACCGGTTGTCGGCGAATATACAACCGAGATGAAAACCTTTCTCACGAGTGGCTGGGAAAAGCCCTCGTGTAACATATAAGCCCGATCAAAATCATGACCATCAAGCCACTTTGGCTAGGTGACGTCGGGGGCCAACCTCTACTCGGATCTCTTCAGCCCCCCTGAAGAGTCTGATCCGGAGAGGAAAGACGAAACGCACCAACATCTAGCGTAGAGTCAAAAATTTTTCATCTCACTTTTCATGTATTTGAAATTCCATCAAAATCCTTCAAGTTGCGACACTCGAATTGCGAGGTGCCTTGAAGGTACATAGATCGAATTGGAGTAATCCAATATCGATCTGTGTCACTTAATCAACAGATCCGTTGATTAAAATTAGCTTGCATTAGCCGAGTCATGTAATAATATGATTTGAAATTCCCGCGAGCGATAAAGTCTCGATCGTTCATATCGATCGAGACAAAAATTCATTCTAAAAGAGCATCGATTTTTACACGATAAACTTTCGGTCTGTTGACGGATGTGCGTGCAATGGAGAGGAAACATTTTTCTTGGGCCCCATAGGTGGTCCGAAGTTCCTATTTTGGGCCATAGAATCGAATGAAAAAGGTTAAAAAAGAATCTGAGAGATGACCCCTTTCCGTAGGTCGCTTTGGCGTGGAATTCATCACATTCAATCGTAGAGGACTAATATCTGTGTGAATGAATAGACACAGTAAAATTGCAAAGGGACTAGGCGGTTGAGCATGGTGAAGCGGACCTTGTCAGCTATGGCCCGGAAAGTATTTTTCCCCACTTCCTAGCCCCAAATCATGACGAAAGCAAAGGTTTGTAGGTCCCAAAGTGACCCCTGTTTTCTACGGCACCCTAGGAATCCTCTAAAAAACCCTCGAAATCGATGTTCCTTCTATCAAATCGCATTCTGATGCATTTCAACGAATGAATCTGAAATTTTTTTGACATATTCTTGGAACTCCATCAAATAGAAGAAAGATATTTGCATACTGACAACTTTGGATTTAGGCCCCGAAAAAAATTCTTGAATATTGAAAAACGATTTTTCTCATAGAGGTTGGGGATTAGCACGGAATTTGAACATTCCACCGTGTTTGTCAGGTTATTTCACATCGAAAACTGCTCAGAAACATATAACTTTAGGTGGTGGAACATGGTCAAAAATGCAAAAAACCATTTTCAAAGCAAATTTTGAGTCAGTAATTTGCATCTTCTGCGCATGCGCGTCCTCCTACATCTCTGAAAGTATTCTCAATCGATAGCTGACGCAATTTCCTTCAAAATGACCCCTTGAGGAGGTCGATTTGATGCAGTAAAACCTGAGATCTACATGTGTTTTCGATGTAATTTTTGACGTAGAAACCGAATCCGTGGTCAGTTTTGTTCCAAACCTTCAAGATTTTTGACGATTCCCAAAAAACCGACCGGAGGGTGTACGGCCATTTCCAGCCTTTTTCTACACATTTGAGATGTACGTTGGGTATAGGCAAAGGTTTGGACTTGTCGCGTAAAAGATGCAAGTATGTTTTTCTCTGTATTTTGACCAGCTGAAGACGATAGCGATGGTTTCGAGGCTTGGGAATGAGTTGGGAGTCAGATTTGGACTGATCGAGCTATATTTTGTCTTATGATCTTATCAGAGAGAACTGCATCATGCACCTCATATCTCTCTCTCGAGTTATTCCTGTGCCTCAAAACCATCAGCATCGTCTTCAGCTGGTCAAAATACAAAGGAAAACGTACTTGCATCCTCTAGTATCAGGTTCAAACTTTTGCCTATACTCAACATACATCTCAAATGTGTAGAAAAAGGCTGGAAATGGCCGTGCACCCTCCGGTCGGTTTTTTGGAAATCATCAAAAATCTTGAAGGTTTGGAACAAAACTGACCACGGATTCGGTTTCTACGTCAAAAATTACATCGAAAACACATGTTTACATCTTTGAAACAGCCTCGCTCAAAATTCGCACTTTTCGGGCCCATTGAAGGAGCCACGGCTTCACGGATTTGATACCTTGGATTTCTTCATTTCTTGGACCAGCTAGATCTCAGGTTTCACTGCATCAAATCGACCTCCTCAAGGGGTCATTTTGAAGGAAATTGCATCAGCTATCGATTAAGAATACTTTCAGAGATGTAGGAGGACGCGCATGCGCAGAAGATGCAAATTACTGACTCAAAATTTGCTTTGAAAATGGTTTTTTGCAATTTTGACCATGTTCCACCACCTAAAGTTATATGTTTCTAAGCAGTTTTCGATGTAAAATAACCTGACAAACACGGTGGAATGTTCAAATTCCGTGCTAATCCCCAACCTCTATGAGAAAAATCGTTTTTCAATATTCAAGAATTTTTTTCGGGGCCTAAATCCAAAGTTGTCAGTATGCAAATATCTTTCTTCTATTTGATGGAGTTTCAAGAATATGTCAAAAAATTTTCAGATTGATTCGTTGAAATGCATCAGAATGCGATTTGATAGAAGGAACATCGATTTCGAGGGTGTTTTAGAGGATTCCTAGGGTGCCGTAGAAAACAGGGGTCACTTTGGGACCTACAAACCTTTGCTTTTGTCATATTTTGGGGTTAGAAAGTGGGGAAAAATACTTTCTGGGCCATTCCTGACAAGGTCCACTTCACCATGCTTAACCGCCTAGTCCCTTTAACTATATTGCGACGTTTCGTCTGCATGTTTTGCAGACCTCATCAGGCTAGAAGGTGTATACGAGATTCACATTATTATTAGATAATATTACTTCACTTGTGCTCAAAATTTTCCAACGTAACTTAGCTCATTTTGAAGCTTCAGAAGTTACACGTTGAGCCCAAATACGCATGATTTGAGCGACTCCGAGTTGGGAGGGCGGTCACCGGGCGGTCACTGAGGGGAAGGGAAGGGAGAGGAGGAGAAGAAGAGCAAACCCGGGAGTCCATTCACTTTCACATACTTGGCCATTGCATTCATGACAATTCATCAGTGCAATCAGTTTGATCATATTAGTTGCCTACGTATAGGTTATGCTTGTATTCGATTTGACGTTTCAACAGCTGATATAATTTGCAATCCTGGAGTGGATATCCATGCAGGGTTGAAGAGTTATTTCTAAGCATGTGGTCTCGGATTTTGGAACTATGATTCTGATACTGTGATGGTTTAAGTACTTACGAACTGCATACCGGAATAAACTATCAAAAACACTTGTTGAACTCGTGACCCATTTTTCCACACTTTCTTCCATTTTGTGAAGAGGAGGATTTTACTCCTCAGGAATTTATCGTGTTTTAACAATGTTCAGAGTTTTTCCTTTTTCCAAGGTCTTCAGCTTGAAAGGTAAGAATAAAATTTACTGCTTTCTTATCTTTCACGAATTGTGGATTAGAAACAACTCCGAAGTCGTTTAACCAAGAAATTGATTATTTAATTGCAGGCTTAAACCAATCCAAGAAACTGTTTTCATCCATGACTCTGAAAAATTACAAATCACTAGCTGTTTCAGAGCCTTCACCAATGGTTTATCATGTTCAATTGAATAGGCCTGAGAAACTGAACGCCATAAATGATGATATGTGGATGTAAGTTTGAATCTAGACAAGTTACAAAGATATCTTGATGAATCAAATCCATTATTAACCCTCTCTTTCAAGTAGAGATGTTGGCGAATGTTTTCAAGAGTTATCCAATAATAGCGATTGTAGAGTTGTCGTTCTGTCTGGTGCTGGAAAAATGTTTACTGCAGGTACCTAAATATTTCATACAAATACATCAATTCTTTGATCCGCTTACATTTTGTGGTACGTATATAAATGGAGAAGCAACAGGTAGGACAAACTTATGTTGAAGATTCCAGCTTTTCTGATCATTTGGCATGGTAAAGTAGGCTTTTGTGAACAGGGAGCTAAATTTTTCCACGTCTATGAGGGTTTGATTGATCATGGATAAAAAACCAGTCTGTTGATGTTTGTCACCAGGCATAGATTTGATGGATGCCATGGGCTTATTTCAAGAACTAGCAGATTTACCAGATGTTGCCAGGAAATGTAAGATATTAGATATGAAGATTAAGCAGTATCAAGATTCATTTACAGCAATTGAACAAGTGAGTTCCATATCTATGAGCACCTATCTATGTAAATATAAAAGAATCAGTCATCAATCTATTTTATTGAATTCCTATTCTATCATATTCTGTTCTATCCCATTCGCTCCTAAACACTACTCTACTCCTAAGGGCAGCACACAAACCTCAATACATGCATATTCTCTGGTGGGTTGATCATCTATGAAATAATGTATTGCTTCAGTGCTCCAAGCCAGTAATTGCTGCAATTCATGGAGGATGCATAGGTGGAGGTGTCGATATGATTTGTTCTGCTGATATCAGATATTGCTCATCAGACGCCTGGTTCCAAATAAAAGAGGTTGATCTAGGAATGGCAGCTGATGTCGGTACTTTACAACGCTTACCAAAAATCATTGGATCTCATAGTCTCATCAAGGAACTTACGTACACTTGCCGCAAAATGCTGGTGCTGGAGTTGATCAAATTCATCTTCCAAACACCTTCCATGAGATGAAGATTTTAATCATGAACATGAAACTTTTCAGGCTCCTGAAGCTCTTCAAGTCGGATTTGTGAGTCAAGTTTTTAGTGATCAAAAAAGGTGAGCAGGGAATGACACATAATAGCACTAAAAGCAGAATTTTTCATGATCATATAATATTACCAGTTTAATAGACATGGCTGTGGATTGTGCAAAAAAGATTGCTGAGAAAAGCCCAGTAGCTGTGCAAGGTTCCAAACTTAGTTTGAACTATTCTCGCGAGCACTCTGTCGAAGATGGCTTGAATCATATTGTAAGTGCTTTTACACATAGGAAGTTGATCATTCCACCTAAAAATAAGTCTTCTTGATAAGTTCTTGTGAGATTTACTTCATTATTTCAGCGCATGAGGAACCAGGTCATGTTTCAAAGCGAGGATTTCATAAATGCTGCATCAGCACTAGCAACAAAAGGAAGTCCACCAACTTTTTCAAAGCTCTGACAAATTTGATTTATAATTATATAGTTTGATACTGCATATATCTTTTTGCAACTGTGTGCACGAAGTTGTAAAAAAATGAGACTTCTCTTCATTATTTACAGTGCGAGAAGTAATGCGTGAATGACTTCTCGCACAGTTTTACATTTACGTACTGGTGAAGTGTGCGTAAATGTTACTTCTCGCTCTAATGCATTTTCATTCACGCACAGTTCCAAAATATGATGTCACGTCATCCCTCTGAATTTGTCCTTTCTTGAAAACTTCTTTCTCAAGATGATCTTGCTCGGACAGTGGTGCATTTAATTACAACTTCGCGCACAGTTGCAAAAAATAGTATACGCAACACGTGCGAGAAGTTTCCGCACACGTTGCCAACTCGCGCGAGAAGTAACATTTACGCACACTTCGAAACTTCTCGCACACCTAGAAGTACATATTTACGCACGCTCGCTTCGCGAGCATGCGTAAATGTGTTCTTCTGGGTGTGCGAGAAGTTTCGAAGTGTGCGTAAATGTTACTTCTCGCACTCGTTTGGCAACTTGTGCGGAAATTGACCTTCTCGCACTTGTTACGTAATATACTATTGTTACACTCTTAAGCACAAGAATAATGGCGAGCGACTGCTTCTTAAAAATCTCATTGGTTGAATATATTTATATTTTTTCATGAAGAAATTCGTTTTCACTGTTTTGATTGAGTTTGTAACTGATGAGTCTTACTTCTTTCGTTTCTTTTTCTTTTTAAGCTTTTTCGAGCTCGATGTAGACTCTATGTACGACTGTTTCTGTGATTTTTCCATGGCAAGGATAGCAAAAACATCTTTTTCGTCGGGTATTTGGGGCTGCATGAATTCCGAGTCATTTTAAAATGCCATGAAAATTGAATGGTTCACTCATGGAGGAAGAATAAGATACTTACAATGAGAGAATTCATATAGTGCTCATAATTGATTCTGTTTGTCTGTGGATCACAAGCTATTGACATCATCTCGTTAACTTCTTGCGAAGTAAACGGTTCACCCAGTTCCATGACTGCCTTCTCCATGACGTCTCTCATGATGTATCCTCGACCTTCAGGATCCAGAACTTGGAAAGCTTTGAGTAGTTCTTCTGGATCAGCTGGTTTGTATCTGCGAATTGGATGCTATTGGACGTGAGTCGATCAACTCATCGATTTATCGATCGCCATCACTCACAAAGACGAGTAGAAAAAGCACAATAATATAGATAAACAAACTTACTTATGCTCACTGATTGCTTTATGCATATACTGTACAAAACGATCTTGGGGAACGCAGTTGTTTTCGACATCTTCGACTTCAACTTGTATCTCTTGCAACTCAGCTTCAGTGATGACGCATCCTAACAAAAATTTCTGTTTATGATACTGAAATTCAGGAGCTGATGATTCAATCCATTCATCGGAAATGCTCAAAATTATCGCTTGAAAAACAGTCGGGGATATTGAAAAGAGAAAAAAATTGCACACTGGCGCTCCATCTGCGTCAGTAAAATTTTCGGATGCGCAATAGATTTTGGAGAATATGTTGAACTTTTTCCCAAAGTGTATATGATGGGTTGATACAATCTCAATACGTTTATCCACGACGACAGCGGACATCATCCATGGGGTTTACGGAACGTATTATACGTCTCTTTAATTAAAATATGGCTGTGCGAAAAATCTCACTGGTAAAATCTGCATGATTGATTCAATAACTTCTAGGTGATTGATTCAACCCCTTATTATACCTAATCACCTTTTTGTATGAGTTTGCACATTGGAGAATCATGTTCTATTTGAAAAATGGACCTTTGTAGGCGAAAAAAATTCCGCTTTCGATTCCGCACATTCTCCAACAAACTAGTCATTAACGTGGTGAATATCACAAGGTTGTCCGTTTTGCGCAATGGTTCCCAATATCGAAACTAAGTTCCGATTACTCAGTTCAAATTTTTCGTCACAGTGTGATTGAAGGACTTTTTTCCTCTTGGCCCGAATCAGAAAATTGGTGTTAGGTCGCTCTGATACCAAAAAAATTGTATGTGAACGGCATTCTCCGGACCGTTGAGACACGAAGAATAACCTTCCCTTTTGTAACTCAGAGAAACTTGATTTCCGTGCCTCGCCGAAACCGACATTCCTGGCAACGGTGCATTTTGTCATAAACTGTTTTATACGCGCGTATGATGAATTCAAAATTCCGTCGATCTTGAAGGAAGGGAATCCATCCTTCAAGATCAACCAGACTTTGCATATTAAAGCTTAAGGACGACAAAAACTCTCAATATTCTTTCGATATTTTTAAGATACAGTCGGTGCTTGAGTTTGAGGTCGATCTTCTTTCACATTTTTTTTTTTATTTAGAAAAAGAGGCTCGACAAACTAGTACCGTATGTTCCTTCCGCTTGTCATTCGAGTATTCGCTCGCGTCTTTCGTTTTCTGGCAAGAAAGAGAAAAAGCATGCTTGCATTTTTTTACTATATATACTAAGGTAATTCCGACATTGTCAATCAATTTACGTTGCATTCAGGTTCGAAATGCATGGCAATAATCTAAATCACATGATTCTATACGTGTAACGAAGATCTTGTTTCAGTTTCAACTTACATACTTGCCCAACAGCAGAATACATCTACCTATTTTGTCAATTTTTATACAGAATAGTAGTTACTATTGCGTTAGGAAGATCCAAGCATCCCACGCCTACGCATTCAACGCCGAGTGCTTTCGTGCACTTTCCGACTCGGGGTTTCATTTCCCACGAAACTTGTACGGACTTTTTCTGTCGGGAATTTTACGATCTATGGATTTGGTCTGGGGTTATCTCCGGGAAATTCATGTAACTCAAGATATCGGCAAAAAAGCATAATTTTGCACTAAAAATTCTTGATAACTAAAAAAGCAATTGAAATTCGGGAAAGCGACCTTGAAAAATCGATTCAGCGCGTCAAAATACATAAAAGATGCGGATTGAAGCACCGAAGGAATATCGGTTGGCGCCCCGACTAACAGATTGACTGCAGGTAATACACTCACTATGACTATACTACACCACGTTACCATACAGCAATAGATGAGGGTCCACCGAACTGACCGAAGAACCGTGTGAGTTTCCGCAATGATGTCCATCTATATTCAAGAAGTACACATGTGATTCTCACCGACGCAATGAAAGTCTCATCGCGTTTTGTACACCCGCGGAGTATTAATGATTTGGTTCATCACACAAAAGCTGTCATTTGATTTCTACTCAGTTTTGCTCACCAACAGATCTTATTATTGTTCCCAGTTCTCTCACGTCTACTTGATGAGTTTTTGCATTGTCAAATACATCGAATGCTTCAATCAGTCTTTTCTGTAGCATGGTGGTCTCCACTTGAAAAACAATCGAATCATATGATTAATTCATTGCAACTTCAATGCAAACGATACTCAGATTAATATTTCATACTTTTTTTAAAACAATTTTGTCAGGGACAATGACGGGTCACGCAGGATTTTGAGCTAGATACAAGATCTGCTGTATACAATCAGCAATCACCATGGTGATGGCATTCACGGAGCAAACACTCGATTTGGTATACCTCCTATAGTTCATGTGTATTATTGTGACTTCATTCCCCAAACCATGCATGAGTCGAGATGAGTGAATTCTCTATAAATATTCTACAACTGCAGCGGCAAAATGGCAAAACGATGTCTTAGCAGTGAAAAGCTGTGCACACTGATAGCCAGGCAAGTTGTCTCCCGGACAGCTCATCGAGGTGGACTATGAAGTACTGCTGCGGGGATGAGACCCACATCAGAATCCCAATCCCAGTCTGACCTGCAGGTATCTTATCCAACGAAAAGCGTTCTCTCCTCATTTCTTTGAGTATCGGTAGATCCACTTTTTCACTGTATTTTCAATCGTAGCTATAGTACGTAACAGAGTAACTTTGAATCGCAGAACTAATGAAGGCCCAAGGAGAAATTCAGAAAAATTGTCTGTTTCACCTTCCTTTTGGCAACTTTAAAGGTCTACACAATACGGCGTATGAAATGTCGAAGTTTCGATGGAACTACACACTCTTACGATGAAGAGTGACTACACTGTCTTCGAGAACATCTCGACGGTTCTATAGTTTTTATGAAAATTCATTTTGAATGAGTACTAGATGTGAGTAAGAAGATACCTCTGAGAAAATTATCTGGCGAAAATACAAGTTAGCCAGAGCTCACTTATATATTTTACCCTATATATGCTCTTCTTTTCCAAGAGGAAAATTTGAAAAAAAAAAACTGCAAAAAACCTCGTTTCCTGCACAGAAATGACTATAGTCATTCACTACATTGTATACAAGTAACCGACTCTAGAGTAGCTACAAAAATGAGAGGTACATACAGCTCTCGCGGATCCTAATTTAGATGCACCAATCCGAATTTCAAACCAGGGCGGACAATCTTCATTATAACGATGTCAGATACCGACTTCGTCGAGTTATCAAATGCCTCTGTGAATTTTCGAGCTATTGTGGAGATTCAAAGTACGCCAATTCCAAAACTTCAAAAAATCAGAGTTGTTATTCAGGCTTAGGATATCTCAAAACTTCATAGAAAAATGGATCAACTCTGCAAAATCGCTAGGTGTGAAATATTAAATACAAGACATGGAGAGGTTGCAATCTCAGTAACTGAGTGCTTATCAAATAGTGTTACGCACAAAATAAGAGTAAGAATGACCGAAATTGTCGAAGTAGTTTAGCCTCGCGATATTATCGATGGTAGTGGTATATTATTTTGACGGACGGAATATTGCTTGGATGAAAATAATCACGATTATTCATAAAGAGAATTTATACATTAGAGGCCTGTAAAAATTACTGAATATATCATAATCAAAGATACTTTTCGATACAAAACAATCTTTCATTTAAAAGAATTGCATGATCAATCGAAATCATGACGACAAATGTACATAAGAATTATTTACAAAATTCATGAAGGCTTCTTCAAACCTCTGAGTTAAAAATGTGCAGTTTGCTTGTAGATTTCATGCATATCTTCCATGATCTCTTGAGCACCTGTGCCTATTTTTCGTGCTAGCTCCACTTTTTCATTGACAGGTAAATCAAGATATTTCATCACTAAATCACCATCAATGATTCCTCTGGAGGGATTACCTTGCATCCTCATGACACTCTTATAAGTTCTACGGACGCGAAAAAAGAATATTTGTTCATTAGAAGCTGAAAGATGGATCTCGGAAAAATTTTCTCACCTGTGAGCTTTGGGGTTCAAACCAGCAGTGTGATAAATATGACTGACCAAAACATTTTGTAACATGAGTAGTCTACGATATGTTTTTTCAGGTACTGGTAGGATATATCCGAGGCTTCCATCCAATGTTGCTGTTACATGAAAACGATAAGTTGGAATGAGGCAAGGATTTTTACATGCAAACCGCGTAAGCCATCCGAGTAACGTACCATACATTGTTACATGTCTTTTATCGGACCCAACAAGTTGTTTTCCAACATTGGCTGGGTCAACAGTCTTGCATTTAATGCGGAAAAACGTATTGATCTTTTGCCCTAAATGTGTGTCTGCTTTCCTAATAAGTTTTTGTCCACCAAGGCTCTGGGATGACTCAGGTTGGTAGGAAAATATTGCAATATTACTCTCTCCATCGGCAACAATGAATCCCAATTCACTGTTTTGGATGAAATACTCAATTGCATATATTTCAGTCGTTCGATAATCCTAAAAATTAGATATGAATAATTTGACATCCTTATGATGTTGAAATTATAACTCTTTACGTGATGTTTCGCACATACCCGACTAACGAGAGACAGAGTTTTATACTCCTGCTGAAACCTCAACAAACTCACAGATTTGTAAACATCAGCTGCAAGAATGAGACTTTTTATACTGAGCATTTGGCATACATAAATTTGCGTATCAATAAACGCAACTCCAACCAGGTCGTTGTCTTTCAATTGCCAAATGTAGATCTGTGAGAAAAGAAGTTACTAGGTCAACTTCCATGGATACAGAATGATCGACGGAATTTTTTCAGCAAACCTTTTGTCCAATGGCAGATACTAAAAATCCTGACACCTGGGTGATTGCCGTAACAGGGCCTTTCTGTTCTTTGGCATATATTTGTTTGAACCGATTCTTGGTCAGAGGCTGTCCAGGTTCCGGAACAACTTCAATTATGTCAAATATGAATATCTGTGGAAACAGAAATTATGTGGCATGGGCTCAAGACATATATGGTTCTGAGTTATGCTTTTGGAATCCAAATTTTTCATTATATAATTACCCTGCCTCTGCTAGTAATGTCCTCTCCATAGTTGTAATTGGTGCCTATCACGATGTAACCTTTTAAACCGGATCTAGTACCTTCATATGCCAACGATACATTTTTCAAACATGTAACATGCTCCCATTGGTCCAAATCAATTTTAGTGTTAGGGATGGTATCCCATGAGACTGGAGAGAATAAAACTATGCTAAATTGTTCTTGAGTAGGGTATATGAATCGTTCGTTCCGCTCTTCTTCAGTAAACTCCTATAATTGAAAATTCCATCAGATACTGATCAAGAGTGAAGAAAATTTTACAGAAACATCTCCAGACTTACCTTGTCTTCTCCATTGAATTTGTAATAGCTTTTCAGTGGTTCGGAAATACTGGTCACGACGCAGTAAGTTTTACTTTCGAGATGATACGTGACAAAATGAGGCGTGCATCGCAACGGTACCTTTCGCACTGGCCAAGGAGCATCATAAGATAAGTGCGTGGGTAAAACACAGATTCTCAATTCATCCTAAACAGAGACAAAGAGTTATTGTGAATCATCTTCGTCCAGAAGTTGGCAGATCAAATTAAATTTCTTCTACATTTGCAAGTGACAAATGGTGGATTCACGTCTAATCCAACTCATTGATCCGAAAAAAGTAGAGCGGTATCTCCTTTCGAGATAATACGATTATTCATTTTCTAATTGTTTCTTTTGGAAGATGGAGATCTTTTGAAATCAAGTTTTAGCAAGATATGTGAAAATTTTGAGCCCTTCATCAATGAACTCTAGCCGCGATTCGCCGAATTTAGCAGCGCATATCAAATTTCATGTCTGTTGTGTGAAAAGACAAGGGGATAAGAGTCTTTTGAATCCATCTTGGCCCACGGAGACTAAAAATTTTCTGCTGTGTGTCCAAGGTCGCAGAGGTGAGGATTTTTCTTAAAAATGGGATGCGGGCTGTGTTTGATAGGTAATCGTATCCCAGCTGAGGAGTTGGACACTGTCATAAATTTTGTCGCGGTCGAATCAACCGTGTATTCGACCGTGCGGTTGCTGTTAATCTCTATTACTAACTGAACTTACAATCTAATTAGCTCCTCTAAAAGGTCAAGCTGAGCTAAGACACGTTGAAATCGGACCTCTTGAGTGGTCGAGTCATCGCGTATTCACGAAAAACATTCTCGAGATAAGATTTTCACCAGCAAAAGGAGTCCAAGGGGTTCGGGAGCTGGATCTGGCTGAAACTCTCGGAATCATCTCCTTTTAGCACCAAAGGATGATCCCCAAAACCGCAGAGTCTAACGCTCAATGCCAAAAGGAGATGATTCCCAGAGTTTCAGCCAAATCCAGCTCCCGAACTCCTTGGACTCTCTTGTAGGCCTGGATTGTTAAATTCGGTCAAAACAAACAAGCGATCAAATTCGCCGCGCGATCCAAATGCCGAATCAAAATATATCTAATGGAAACTTAGACCTAAGCTCGTCAGTGAATCCAGGATTCGGGGAGGGGGAGGGGGGGGATTATATACCCATATACAGAGTGTTCGAAAAGTGAGTACCCCCCCTTTTTCAGAAACGGTTGAAAATGAAAAAAAACCGGAACGCTTCCCCTCTCATTTTAACGCAGACATCCGATGGTGCCTTGTTTTTGACCGTAGAGGTCATTTTCAAGGTCATCTTGGCAAGATAAATGGAGGTCAGTATGAATTGACGATAACGGCTGTAGCTCCGAAAGTAGGCGTTTCATCAGAGATTTTTTCGATCGAAGTTGATATCAATTCGGCTGTTTGAGGACAGCCAGATTCGATCGAAGAAAGAGATGACGAGGCGTAGGAAAATCCTCCTGGGCCGGAGTTGTTGAAAACTCGACCTGGTCGAGATGACGTTATCAAAGCTCTTGATTGTCTCGAGCTCCATTCAAAAATGAACGACGTTTGCCTCGAGTTTATTGATTGTTTTAGGCGGGTGTTCCGTAATTGTTTAGAATATTTTGGGCGTTAAACTAAGATTAAACAAACTTCGATTAGAGAAATGAAATATGTATCTGCATAATACATCGCGATTATCTGAATATTCGAGCATTCTAAGATTCTTTGGTATAGCAACACTAATTAAACAGGAGAATCATATTGTTCTCAGGGAGGAAACTTTACAACACGAAATCCTTGTCAACACGAAATTCAATCCGTCCCGCTTGGCTTCGTATTAACGCGACTTTACTGTATATCCCCTCCCCCTCTGTTTCCGAGCATCGTGTATGATTTCCATAATAGGGACTTTTGGCATATGAATATCTCGGCACTTTCCTTGGAACCATGAGTAATCCTGGAAGAAAATAGTTCAATCACGTCAAAAAACGTCTATTGGAAAATGTAAGTCGAATTTTTAAGTGGATCATTTCAAGATCTGCGAGAAGTCGATCTACACAGTTTTTGATGAATTCCTCTCCCTTTGGATTACGGAATTAGAACCGTGAACAATAAAAGAAAAAATATTAAAATATGTTAATTACGCGAATGCTCGCGCGAATGGGATATCTTGTATGAGAAAGTAGGTGAAGACCTCTTCTTTTTCAAGATCTACAAGAATGTGTTCAACACATTTGTCGGTAAAATGCGTATCCTCCGAGTTAGGATGGGACCAAACGTTAAATATGACAAAAAATACGCAAAAATAACCTTATCATGCAGATGAGACGTATCCTATGTGGAAGAAAGTGTGAATACCTCTTTTGTTTAAATTTCCTAGATCCACAAGGAAAAACGCCACACTTTTTTCGATTTAAAACGTTTCCTCCGAGTTACTGAGTCCCGAGGATTGAATTCAGTCGAAGAAAATCCTTTCATCGGTCAGTAAGTAGAAACCGATAAAATAGCATACGCATCTCGAGTTGAAAACTTTGTTCTTCACGAAAACCATTCTGGCTTCACCGACGTCCAGCAAGGTTTTCGCGAAGAACAAAGTTTTCCGGCACTCGGCGCGTAATATACCATTTTCGACCGTATCTGAAATTTTCAAAGCTTGCAATTCTGAATATTGTCAGATTTCATGGGCACGGATGCCTAGAAGTAAGTCCAACAACAATCTCGTTTCGAGATCGCAACCGTGTATGAACAAGTTTCAAAAATGTCGTGATTGTATGTAATCTCATCAAATAACTAAATTTCCAGGATTGCCAAGGCCGAAATTCAATAGACACGGTAATCTTTATCGTCTATCACCACGGAAACCAACTTTTTTCAGACGTATGAAAGAGCCATCTATCCATATTGTGATGTGCCATCAATTTTATTAGTTTTTTCATTCGAATCTCGCACCAGTACCACCTCATTAGAATTGCGTGGATTTTTCTTCTACGATAGGCACGCGCATTAGGCTCCAGGAATTCAGATTGAGACACTAAGACGAAGATTTTTGGGAAGTCTTGATTAAAAAAAACTGTAGGTCTTCCATGAAACTAAAGGTAATACTCCATTAATGTAAAAAATAAAAAGAATGGAATAATGGGTTCCGATTGGGAACAACTCTCATAATAGGGTTTTTGAGTTACACGATAAAGAACGGTGTCGAAGGTAGTGAATATCATCAACTCGCTCTCAGGAAAAGCTTATCATTTTATGATTTCGACTGCACATTTAGTGAATAAGTATGCGCCAACTGTTGTTGAAGACTAAATCTTGGCCCTACTTGGACCATCTTTGAGCATTTCCGACAAGTGTTCTGGTCAACGCTGAGTCTACGCTTTGTATACTACGTCCTCTTGCGATTGGCGGAATTACAATACGGTCTGTGTGTCAATGGAATCGTTTCTTTCAAGCTCAAGGAACGATGTTGAAATAAACGAGATAAGATCTTCGCTCAAATGCTGCTCAACTGCGAGAACTTTTGGATATAGACTCTGCACACAGTTTTCTCATAATAAAACAAACGGCTCAAATGACTTAGTTATGGGGCAAAAATAGGGAAAGTAAGCATGACTTTCTCGAAGAGCTAGTATTACTAAGCGAAAAACCTTACACCAGATAACGAGCAAGCAGTTTTCTCTGCCGTCCCGAGTAAGAAAAGGCGTATGGGACAAAAGTCGAAACCGAGATATTCGACAAAACGTGTTTTTGCGCTGTAAAACCTCAAAGATGATCTATATTTCAAGTTTTTTCTCAATTTTTATAAGGAGAGCATACGGACATGATGGAATATTCTTTATTAAGCCATCACAATCATTTTGGGAGATATCGGACATACGCTAATCACGCCAAGTACAAATACTGGATAGAAACAGCGTATGTCTCCTGCATGGGATGGACGTACGGCAGCTATGCAAGCGACAATGTCAGAATGGTATCTCCTCAGCTCTATCCGATACTTGACAAGAATAACTCAAGTCGTGCCATACGACTTTTATGCTCAGTATTAGCTGCTATTAAATTCATTAAATCAAGCTCAAAAAACGTATACAACATATTTTCATCTCATTTTGGCCAAAATTTGGATTATGCCTTATCTTACTCAGGACAGCAGCTCTCGAATTAGACTCGCAATTATACGACCCGCGCAGCATAGATGAGGTGAAAGATGCAAACTATGGAAAAATAGGGGAGTTTATAAAAAGTCACAGTCACATCAAGAGTTTAGTATTGAATTAAAAATGTTTTCCCGGACGGGGAGATGCATTCATCCACAATTTTTTGCCACGAGAGCAAGGAGGCTTTTTCAACATTGCGACGAAGAGACTGTCTTATTCGATGGTTTAGACTGTTGAGCGGACGAATGAGTGAGAGCTCATTAATATGAAATGAAACCAACGACAGAAATGAGTGAGACCCACTTTGGCCGATGTTCTTTGAGGCAAAATCATCAGCTTGGGAGATCTATCCTTGATAGAGACTCCAGCGTAATAACATCATTTTGAAGGTCACTTACTTTCCTATTAAAGTACAAGAAGCCTTGAGGACAGTTGACATTATTGAAAGGCGCGAATGACTTTACAGGCCCATCAACATTCATTGGATGAGCGCGTAGTTCTCCTCGTCCAGTGAGAAACAGCCAGTGGGGGTAATCACCACCAATGAATACTCCATTGTAGCCAGCAATGTTACTGAAGTACCTTATCATGCACAGTCGTGTATCGTTCAGACATGGCATGTCCTCTTCTTTTGGGCTAATCCTGATACAAATCAGTCACCAAATAATTATTAATGACCCAAAGAAAACATGGAGAAGTTAATCATATTTAATACCTTGAAAATCCAACTATGATATTGTGTTCAATCTTCTTAAAACGCAATTTCAGGTATCCCCTAGCATACCTATAAATCTGATAAATTTGAAGCTCGCTATCTAATCTCACTATTAGCATGGGTCGATTCCCATGATGACCTAGCGCAACGACGGCAATTTCTCGAACCTGAGGAATTTAATCATTATAAAAAAATTCAAATGGTGACAATTGAAGTCAACCAAAATAAGTAAGCTGATATTTACCTGCACTTCTGGATTGACAGCTTCATTTGATTGTGTGCTAATAGTAGTGAATTCCATACTATCATGTAAAATGTTTTGTCCAAAACCAAAATTTCTTATCAGGTAAGACAGCCGCAAGTCAGGGAGCGAATAAACTTCTAGTGTGCCACTATCTCTATATACAAATAGCCAGTATGATGGTTTTATCTCTTGAAGATATCTCTGCCACCTGCGGATTATACGAGACATCTATTATAGTATTGGTTGAGCTGAGTTCATAGGTGCTCGTAGGAATGTAACACATATACAGATTTGTAACATAAATGATAGTTATTTCTGTAGACTCATTTCAAATACAATATTGTTATTGAATGATTTATTTGTATTGAATCAGCAGAAAAAAAAAAATATAACTCATGTGGTCATTGAAAATCAGAATTGTTCTCCAAATGAGCAGAATTTTCATTTGATTCTGTCAATATGGAGTCTTAGAGATCATTATATTGAATTTTTACCAAGTTTCATTACTAGAACTCACCATGGAGGTTTTTTTCCGAGACTATCTTGACTTTTTGCGGTAGGCGGTGCTGGCATTTGAAAAGCTGAAGTATCACCATAAAGCAACTCATCTTCATTATCAACACTTTCAACTACTTGAGGTTCGTCAGATTTGTCCTCATTGACAACTTCGTCATCTTCTTCAGGTAAGACTGTAGTAAACAATCCACTAACGTCTCTGTACGCACATACTAATTCAATTTGTGGTCGCTGAAGAAAAGATCACACAGGTTTTCCTTCATGGATACATGAATAGACGAAAAAATCATAACCCAAATAGATTAACACTCACGAATTGCAAGCCCACAGCTTGTGCATACAGTTTTGCTGTGCCACGTCCTTCCCGCAAAGTTAAAAGGACTACTTGTCCATCTTCAGACAATAAAGTTACATAAGGATCTGCACAACTTGCATGGACTATGGGGCATCCCAAATCCATAGGCATGTGTTGAATCTTGAATAAATAACAAGTGAATGGGGGCAATGAGAAAAGTTTCAAATAGTAATGATTTTGATCATCAAGATGAGTAATTTGATTCAACTAACTTGATCTAAACCTTGTAAGAGCCGTACTCCCATTTGAGTCACTTGTATAATGTATCTATTCGAACCTAAATTACCGGAGAATATTGTGGTACCTTGAGTGGAGAAACCACTTTGATCCACGACTTCATTGATTTCTTGCCCGGTTTGAAGAATCTGAAAAACGATTATGAAACTCTCGTTTTCTCTCAAAATACGTATGTTTTTGGTTACGATGCAATAATGCGCATCGTTGTGAATGAATAATAGGTAATTGAATGTTTAGATACTTTAACAACAGCTATGGCTCGACGAACTTATGTCATCAAATGATTAAAATGTGCCAGAGGAAACTCACCATTGTAGAATCATCCTGGGTCAAGATTAAGAATCCATGGGTAGCTTCCGTTTCTGACCGGCCTCGGACATCGGTAGCTGTTGAATCGATCACAGTCCAAATGTTCTCATATCCCGGCAAATCAAATGTAGTTATGACCTTTTGATGAAGGTTGGATCATTTAATGGATAGAAGGAAATCGGGAGAACTTTTTGATAGTGTAAACGCTTATTTCATACCTGAGGTCTAATAGACTTCTGTAGGACACAAAGAGCGCCATTTTTACCGTACCCAGAAGTCGTGACTAGTTCTACATCTGGATCTGGACTATGAGAAAATTCTTCTGATAAAAATGCAGGTTCTCCCATTGAAATGTTGCCGCAAGGTCCAATATTCAACAAGCTATCGCACACCTATATGCAAGATCAGGAAAAAAATCATAGATGAGATGAAGTCTAATACATTTCAAATGATATTAGTTCCTCAATAATACCTCAAATGTATAAGATGTTATTTGAATTGATGTCTGCGTTTCACTACCATATACTTCCAATTCTTCAGGATCTCTGATGTCTAGCACATCTGATGCCATCCAATCTTCAAGGAAATCTTGTCTTGCTTTCTTGGCAATCGGTTCATTTAATGACTTTTCCAAAAGAGAAAAGTCATTGATATTTTCAGTCTCTTTTTCAGTGAATCGCAATAACAGAGAGTTGCCAAGGCGAGATCCAAGGAATAAATAGTTATCTTCACACATACACACCTAAAGAGATGGTCACCATATTAATAACTTGAAGAATTTGTAGAAAGGTCTAACTATTTTATAAGGAAGGAGTAAGTAGGTGAAATCTATACAACTATATCTTTTTACATAAATCTGAAAAAGTAAAAGCTTACACATGATGTCAAAACACTGGCAGCAGCTTTATCAAAGTGGAATCCTCTGACAGATCTCATACTGTCCGCAAAAAGAGATAAAACATAAAGTTCTCCAGTTTTAAGGGAAATGACCAAACGATCATGCGTGATGAATGCAACTTGTGAACCTTCAAGACTTATCTTGACACCGTCTTGGATTTCTGAAATACACAAAGTTTTATGTAGCTCGGGTATCACAATTATTCTCATTTGGACATAATTGAGAACTCACTGAGTGGAAAGTTTGTGGATGTGTCTGCTAAACTATTCAATGATACTCCATACGGAGGAATACTCTGGTTAAGATATATTAAAGAATTAACTGCCATTATCAGAGTACCCCCAAGCGGTTTCTTGACAGCCACAGCTTGATAACAGTCAAACGGCAAGTTAGAAACGGACCAAATGATGGGATGCACTTTTTGCTGAATGTTTAGAGATATGGCAACCATTGCACAGGTATCTTGCCTCACAGCTATTCGCCTGCAACATCACCAGGGAAAGATGTAGTAGCGGGCTTGCTAAAAGGCCAGTAATTCTAGCTCAAAATCGATCCGTTTTCGACATGACTGGGGGATGGTATATTTTTCTTTTGGGTGCGGAATACCTTACTGAACCCCCCCCCCCCCCATACAATGGAACAACTCCAGGGGTGTGGAAAAGATTACAACAACAAAATAGTGAAAAAGTTTGTATTTTTTCCCCATTATTTTGCATCCCGGGGAGTAGTTGTAATATTTGGATTGTTCCTCGTGGTACCATGTTGTAGGCAATACAATTTTGTAGATTTGAAAGAACAATGCCATGTGTCAAACTTTTGCCTAACTCGAGATAATTAGCTACAAAGCTAAAATATGTCAAAAATTTCCTTTGTTTTGGATTGTAAAGAAAGCCAATGGATCGATGTGTACTTGCTGGAGAATGTAGCCCTCACAGAGTACTATATGTGAGAAAAAAAAATTAGAGCAATCGGTCAATAAACATTGACGCTATTCTAATTGTTTATCGCAAATAGTTGTTTTTTGCAATAGCCGTAAACATTTTCCAAGTGCACTAAAGTTATCGCGAAAAATCAGAGAGCTTCCTGGAACCTTTAACTACAAGATGCAATCATACAACTGATCACTTTGTTACAACAATGACGCTCTGAGGCCAATTGTTAAGAAAAATCGGAATTTCTCGATTTCATTTCGCACACAATTCCGCGAGTAATGGATATATGGAAAAATTCATCCTTGGATCTTGTAGTACTATTCCTGCTCTAAATTTAAGAAAAAGAACATTGATCTACGTTCCTTTGAATCGGAGATACTGATTTTTCTTTTAAATCGATATTCAATAAACAATTAAATATTGAGGGCCGAACTTCTCGGGAAATGGTTGAAAAATGTATAAAGTTTCATAAAAACAATGTTTGGTTCACATACCTTGGCTTGTGTTCTCATCCCGGCAGGTGAAAGTTGATGTTTTCTTCAGCTCGCTTAAAAAAGCTGAAGGGTCGAGGAGTGGGGGTTTTCCCGCGCCAGTGCGGCAGGCCGCGCAGGAACTGAGTCCCGCCGAGTCCCGCTCTTTAAACTCGAGCGGCCGAAAATTTTGACGGTATCTCGGGTCCTACTGGACCGTTTTCGATCATTCTTTCTTTAAAATGGGGTTGTTTTCAGAAAAAAAACCAATGGCGTATAATTGACATTAATTTGAATGGCTATTTTGTCAGTATATGAGGTATAGTTCAGGCACTGGGGGGTCTGAGTAAGAAATTCGCATTCCAGAAGGTTTGAAGCTGTATTCTCACGTATTTTGAGGCGCTAAATGGAATGCACGAGGTCGCTGGACCGATAACTCCAACGCTCTTCTGTTATTAAATATTTTTAGAATTTGAAAGAAACTCGGGAAATATGCATTTTCACGGAAAATTTGTGGAGACCAGAGTTGTAGAACGTAAGATTTCCTTCCGAGAAGGTTGTCACAAATTTCCCGGAAAACCCAAGCTTGTGGCGGGAAATGCGCGAAAACCGTTGCGCGCGTTCAACATGGGCTTATATGGGGGGGGGGGGGGGGGGGACGCAGCGCTACTAAACTTGCTGCCAATTCGAGAGTTGTCAATTAAGGGCTAGGGGACCAAGTGCATTTGAAGGGTATGGAATCGCCTTCAAAATCGCACAAAACGCATCTGGCTAAGTACGAGGCTTTTCTAGGGTGAAGTGAGAAAAAGAGGAGAAACGCAGATTCTGAGCGCCGGGTGCGGGTCGTTTTTCTGCGAAAAAAGAGTATTGACACTCTTATTCCTCTTTTTTTTGAGCCATGCTCCAAGGGCCGCGTTCTTAGCGAGATACGGTCGGTACCATTCTGAAGGCAATTCCATCCTCTTCAAATGCACTTGGTCCCCTAGCCCTTAATTGACAACTGTCAAACTGGCAGCAAGTTTAGTAGCGCTGCATCGGCTGCCGCATATTAGCCCATGTTAAACGCGCGCAGTGGTTTTTGCCCATTTCCCGCCACAGGCTTGGGTTTCCCGGGAAATTTGTGAGAACCTTTTTCGTAGAAAAATTTACGTTCTACAACTTTGGTCTCTACAAATTTTTCGTGAAAATGCATATTTCCCGAGTTTCTTTCAAAAATTTTAATAACAAAAGAACGTTTGGGTTTTCAGGCCGGCTACCTCGTGCATTCGATTGAGCGCCTCAAAGTACACGAGATTACACCTTCAAACCTCCTGGAATGCGAATTTCTTACTCAGACCCCCAAGCGCCTGGACTATACTCCATATACTCACAGAATGGCCATCCAAATCTATGTCAGTTATACGCCATTGTATTTTTTTTAGAAAGCTACGTCATCCTGGAAAAAATGATAGAGAACGGTCCAGTAGGACCCAAAATACCGTCAAAAACTCCGAGCGCTCGAGTTTGAAGAGCGCGACTCACAAGGAGGGTGCCAGGCCTTCGAATCACCAATCCTCCTGAAATTCTGGGATATGTTTTCTCATACCAAAATATGTAGCAAACCACTCTTATAATAATCCAACGCTCCCTAGAATTATCCCGAGTACCAGGGTCAATATCCCAGAAAATAGGCCTTTTCCAGGTGGATTGATGCATCCACAGCTCTCCATAAGCTAGCTTTTCTATGGTGTGAGGCTTCCTTTTGGACAAATAAAAATAGTTACATGAAATGGAGACTGAAAAAAAAACATATCACAACCATATGAGACTGTTATAGCTCATCTCAACCATGTATGAGGGGAGTTGAGAATCAAAAAATTGACAAAATGGAGTTTTCCAATTACGGAATGACGAGTCTGAGAGGATATAAGACTTTTTAATAAACATACGGTAATGAATATCATTTACTCACAATCAGACACCATTACTTTCTCAGTTCATGTTGTCAAATGCCAGTTGTATTGTGTAAATTGCCAAGGCCAGACAAGGAATATTAGAACTAATAGCAGATCCTGCGACTGACCTGGAAAAATTCAACAACAAAGTATCGTGCTCAACTCACACAATGACCCTACATATTCCACACTGATTTAACATGTTTTTATCCACAAGTTGATTGAAAACATTCGATCTGAACTGATCTGAAATAGCTGTGGTGACACAAAGTTAACCTGATTTTGACTACGTTTGGAACAATGTCACAAGCAAATCCTTTTCAGCGCCTCAAAATGAATACTCATCTGATAATCTCAAGCAGCAGGCTGTCTGCCACGGATTGTAAAGATGGTTGACCACTATTTAGCAATGGAAAAATGATCAAGTGCAAGTTTCTCTCAAGCTGAACAAGGAGTAAAAAATTCGACACTTGTCTTCTGTCGTCTGCTCCTGCATAGCAAAACAAGCTTTGCCGGCGCGACAGTGTCTCGCAAACCTTGTGCACCTGCTTATTAGGTATTTATTAGTGTACTTTCTCACTATTGACAATTCATCGTCGACAAGCACCCTGAAAGTCTTCGGCTGATGGCCTTCAGTTCGGGGTTTTCAGATAAGTACTTTTTTTGAAGTGATGAATAGAATTTGCTTGTGATATTGTTCTGAATGTGATCATAGTGAGGTTGACTGTGTGTCAACAGAGCTATTTGAGATCAGTTCAGATTAATTTTTTTCAATCAACTTGTGGGTAAAAACATGTAAAATCAATGTGGATGTTACGGGCGCAAGCTACACAGGCGCCAGCACTTCGAGTGTATCACATATAAGTGTATATCCCGGCGGCCACAATTTTTATTCAGTACATGAAGGAGAGTCAAATCTTAACAGTGGAATATGTAGGGTCATTGTGTGAATTGAGCACGATACTTTGTTGTTGAATTTTTCCAGGTCAGTTGCAAGATCTGCTATTGGTTGTGACACTCCTTGGCTGGCCTTGGCAGTTTACTCAGTACAGCAACTGTTTGACAACACTAAGTGAGGAAGCGATGGTCTCTGAATGTGAAAAAATCATATTCATTACCGTATATTTATTGAAAAGTCTTATATCCTCCCAGACCCATCATTCCGTTATTGAAAAATTCAATTTTGTCAATTTTTCGATTGTCAACTCCCCTCATCCATGGTTGAGATAAGCTATAGCAGTCTCGTATGGTTGGGATTTGTTTTTTTTTTCAGTCTCTATTTCATGTAACTATTCTTATTTGTCCAGAAGAAAGCCCCACACCATAGAATAGCTAGCTTATGGAGAGCTATGGATGCGTCAATCCACCTGGAGAAGGCCTATTTGCTGAGATATTGACCCTGGTACTCAGGACGATTCTAGGGAGCGTTGACATGTTATAAGAGTGATTTGCTACATGTTTTGGTATAAGAAAACATATCCCAGAGTTCCAGGAGGATTGGTGATCCGAAGGCGTGGCACCCTCCTTGTCAGTTCCTGTGCGGCCCACCATGCTGCCGCGGGAGTACCCCCACTCCTCGATCTTTCAGTTTCTTTCAAGCGAGCTAAAAGGAACATCAACTTTCACACCTGCTGGGACGAGGACACAAGCCAAGGTATGTGAACCAAACTTTTTTTTTTAAATGAAACTTTGAACATTTTCCAACCATTTCCCGAAAAGCTCGGCCCTTAACATTCAATTGTTTATTGAATATTGATTCTAAAAAAAGGTGTGCGTCCGGAGAACGCGCGGTTGATGACGAAGTCATAGGAGTTTGCTTGATAAAAGTACTATATATAGCTGAATTTTTCAATTTTCTTTATGCTACGTAATATTTATTCCCGTTGATTATGGGGTTAGATGACTGAGTTGCTCAACATTTAGTGAGGCCAACAATTCCCCAAATTTCAATCTCTTGCCGGCTCATATTCGCTTCAAAAATATTCCCGATGATTTTCTCATCTTTCTTGACGATTTACTTCTTCAACAATATAAATGATACATGAAAGATGAATTCACACCCGTACAGACATTTTTCCAGAATACAGTAGTTCGGTTCATGGCTCAAATAAAATTACGAAAAGTTGACTTGCCGTGAACGGGTTAATCCTACCACATTTTTTTCAATTATCTAAACGAGCCACCTTTGCAACTAGAATCACAATCAGAAATCCTAACAGAGGTGTGCTGAATTACACAATGAATTGAATCCAATTTCTGACAATTTTTGCAGTGCTTATATTGAAAATCGCAAGCACCACACCAGGAGTTGCGATACAAGGGCACTGCTAGCTTTTTGATCTGCACTCTGACTTGCAATACCATCATGTCAATATGCTGGCATATCATCTTACTACTACATGATACTCCTACTCACACATAGCCGCGCTACATAACACGCACGACGCATGGGGAGTTGCGCGCGCACCCGCGTACGAATATTCGTGTCCACATGTTAGACAAAACTCAACGCGCGAGAAGATGACTTCGTCGTCAAAAATCAGTATCTCCGCTTCAAAGGGTCGTAGAGCAATGTTCTTTTTTCTTAAATTTAGAGTCGAATTAGTACTACAAGATCCGAGAACGAATTTTTCCATATATGGGGATATCTCTGGAACTTTTGATTTTCGGACTCAAAAAGTGTCCGAGCGGTGGAAATCGAGATACACGGCTAGAGCTCGTTATTGAGCAAGCATAATGGTTTATGTATAAAGATTGCCTGCAATTAGGTGTTAGAATGTAGTAACGAAAGTCAGAATTAAAATATACTGAACGCTCCACCGATGGTTTCATCATTCCTCGATGTATTTTTCACAAAATTGCGGCTGCACAGCCCTCATTCAAACGGATGGTACTCGTGGAGCGTCCAAAGTCTCTAAGTGTGGAAATTGGTATGATATTTTGAGGGTATTCCTAACATGTTCACAGTGTTCAGAGGTCTGTGCCCCCCTACCGCGTGCGTGCCTTCCAAAAAGCTGTGCGATTAGGCACGTTCTCTTTTTCGTTTTATCCGGTTCTCTGGCTTTCCCGTCAAAGCACATAGGTCTACAGCAGCTCAATTTTTTCGTTTCTTCATGGAGAACACGATAAAGATTCTCCACAGTGTCTCTAGATTACGCTCCACGAACTGTAGCGGCTAAAGCGACTCAAGAATTTTTTCCCAAAAATCTGTGACACTCACATCTCTACGAGTCACGGCTAAGCACAGTGAGACACACCTGCCTCCACCAGAAAAATCGTAACCTTGAACCATTAGAAATCAGTCTGAGGAGTTACAGAACTTGATCAGAAACGCTCCACTCACGAGAGCCTGCCTTATTTAAAGAGTATGACGTTGTGACACGTAAACTCCTCATTTTTCGGGTGTTTTCTCGCACATGATTGACTCTAGTTATCTCCCCACATCCACTAATCAAGCTCCAACTTGTTGACCACTCTCAGGACATCCAAACGAAGATAGTTTGACAGGTTAGACTCGAAGAAACGTCCTACAACTAGTTTGGCTGAGCTGTGACAGCCAATCAATGTTAAAAGTTTCAGAGATATCCTCATATCCATTACTTGCGGAATTGTGCGCAAAATAAAATCGAGAAATTCCGATTTTTATAAACAACAAGCCTCAGAGCGTCGTTGTTGTAACAAAGTGACCAGTTGTATGATATCATCTTGTAGTTAAAGGTTCCAGGAAGCTCTCTGATTTTTTGCGACAAATTTAGTGCACTTGGAAAGTTTCTACGGCTATTACAAAAAGTACGCTGCTAAAACTGATTAGCAGAATGCTTCCTCACAGCATTATATGGGCGAATCTCAGGATTCGGGCAACTTTGTGATTACGAACTATTTCACGTCTTAGGAGACATGGTTTTCAACAAGCGAGGTCTTCCATTGGAAATTTTCGAAAATTCACTCGTCCTCAACACTTTCGAATGCTTCTGAGGTCCATATTTTGCTTTGGACAAACGATATAAGATACTCTGTGCGAGGAAACTCGATTTTTCGGCTGTCACAACGATTTTCAGGTGCACGCCGTAGCTTGTAGGTCCAAGGGCTATTGATCAACCATCCTGGAAATTGGATGGGTGATTGGTTACACTTTGAAGAATTGAATTATTTTTGCCTCACGGCCGTTCTCGCCGAGATGCGAGATCTAAACGAGGTTGTTGGTGTGTCACAAAATTTTTGTCATTTTGAAGAATCGCTCTTGCTTACGATCCTGTCATGGGGGGCGATAAAAATAATGAGATTCTGGAGACGGGATATGATTCAACACGGAAAACCTATGAATCCAGCCAAGTCCCATTGATGTCATCAAATCCTGGTGGCTGTTATCACCATGGAAAGAAAAATTGCTTCTGCGTAATTTAGCCTTGAAAATGTCTTTTTCTTATGGGACATGAGAAAAACCCCGTTGCACCTGGAATCACGTGTAATTTGATCTCTAGGATAACAGAAACGTATATACAAACTGCCCCAATCGTAGACCTACCCCGGGAGGAATGCGAGGCTCATAAAAATTGAGAATTGACGGAATCGTGCATTTTGTTTAGTGTAGAGTATCTTTATTTCGTAGCAGAGGCCATTGGGAAGCGTCGTATAATGTTGATCATGACTTTTCCTCACTCCTCTGATATTAAGGTGACCTCATTTCTGCGAGAAAGTATTCTCATGAGAATGATTGTAACACGAGGCCCTCATTTAAATGCATAGGGCTATTCGTTATTCGGCCGCAAGTGCGCAGCGAAGCTACAAAATGAGTTACGCGACTATTTTATCATTGTTTCAGTACTACTTTATCCAAAAGAAGTTTGCCGTGTATGTCCTGCCATTTTGAAAATTTCCAAATTTTTCAACGAAAGTGGCCCAAATTCTGATATTCGCCCATATGATAGTTACTAATAACGAATCCCACATCCATTAGCATTCTAATTGCGAACAATCTTCTTTATTCTGAGAATAATCGAATACTTTCCTATATGTTGATAAATTCTTTCAAGGGAGGTTTTGCGAGTGATTTAGAGAATCTAAACTCAAGTTGTGTTGGCAATATCTATAATGGTTGGGATGAAATTTGGTACAGTTGGTTTGATTATGATTGAAATGGAGTTTTTGTAGAAATTTCCGATTTTTCCGAGAGATAAGTCCATTCGAATGATATTCCACGGATGTCAAAAGTATTTAGTATCGACCAACCGATTTAGGATGCCAAAAAAGTATGCCGTTAGATCATTGGAAGTGAGATAAACGAGTTGTAGATGAAGATACGGGGGAAAAATTGCGTATCGATGAAAATGTTTTTATGAATTTTGAGTTATTTTCTTGAGGAAGCATCTTAGGCAGATTTTAGGCATCTAAAGAGAGGTTTCTTCAACAGTATTTATCGTTCGGTTGAGGCGGAATATTGATGAAATCGGTTTGTATATGATTAAATAGGAGTTTTTGGTGATAATCTTGATTTTTTTCGTAAAAACTCTATTTGAATGATATTTAACGAATTTCAAAAGAATTTGATATCAACCAATTGATTAAAAATGCTGGAAAAGTATGTCTTCCGGTCATTGAAAGTGAGAGGAATGAGTAGTAGAGGAAGATATGGGGAAAAAATGAACATTAATGAAAAAATTCCCATATATTATGAGTTATTCTTCTGAGGAAGCATCATGGAGAGATTCGAAGTATCTAAACTGAGAATTCTCCAACGATTTCTATCATTGGGTTGAGACGGAATTTCGATCAAATCGGTTTAAATATGATTAATCTGGAGTTTTTGTTGAAAATTTTGATTTTTTCAGAAATTCGAGTTCTACAGAGATCAAATAAATATTCGGTATTAACCAATCGATAGATAATGCCGAGAAAAGTTTACTTCAGGTTACCCAAATTCCCGTGAGACTCTGCTAGAAAGAGATATTTATGTATTGAAAGACGAAATTTCATCAATTTCGCTCCTGAAAGCCCATAGTCCAGTCCGCCACGGCCGATTCGTTGGTCCAAAGGGGTAAAGTTGTGAAATTAACATATTGTGTAGATCAGAACTAGAAACTAACAATTCTAAAAATGCAGACACGGAAACCCCACGGTTTTCGAGAAAATTGATTGTTTATTAACAATTTTGCAAACCGGACATGTCCATCGGGGTAAAGTGGGGAGTCGACGGATTATGAAATTTGACAGTGAGTAGAATGCAGGGTTGAAAATGCAGACAGATCAGTTCATAACTCTATGAGGCAGACAGGGGTCAAAGGTCAATTTTTCACACCTCTCCGAACAAAAAATCAGTAATTTGCTTTATAACTCGGAATCCGTGCGTTTTAGCGAGATTTTGCTGAGGAACTTTTTTTAGGATCTCATTGAGATCTACAAAATTGGTCATATTACCATTGCTCAGAAATCCTTTGTTTCTGAGATATAAGCAATCTTAGTTTCAAGGATAAACGTTTTTCGATCCTAACTCGGGATTTATGCGATGTGATGAGATTTTACAAGAATACTTTTCTAAAGATCTTCCAAAGACCTACAAATTGAGTTATCTGGACCGTTGCTCAGAAACTCACCAATTCTGAGATATAAGCAATGTTAGTCTCAAGGATAAGCGTTTTTGATCCTAACTAGGAATTTATGCGATGATATGAGATTTTACTGGGATACTTTTTCAAAGATCCTCCAAATACCTACAAAATAAGTTATCTTGACCTTTGCTCAGAAACTCACCAATTCTGAGATATAAGCAAAAGTAAGTACGGCAATGGAATTTTTTTCGTCATAACTCGAGATCTATTCGATTTGATGAAATTTTGTCAGAATACATTTTTGAAGATCCATCAGAGATATACAAAGTTGGTCATTTTGACCATTGCTCAGGAATCCTTCCTTTCTGAGATATGAGCAATGTTAGTCTCAAGGATAAGCGTTTTTGATCCTAACTAGGAATATATGCGCTGTGATGAGATTTTACAAGAATACTCTTTCAAAGATCCTGCAAAGACCTACAAAATAAGTTTTCTTGACCTTTGCTCAGAAACTTAGCGTATCTGAGATATAAGCTAAAGTAAGTTCGTCAATGGACCTTCTTTTACTTTAACTCGAGATTTGCCGAACTTACTCTTGCTTATATCTCAGATACGCTAAGTTTCTGAGCAAAGGTCAAGAAAACTCATTTTGTAGGTCTTTGCAGGATCTTCGAAAGAGTATTCTTGTAAAATCTCATCACAGCGCATATATTCCGAGTTAGGATCGAAAGAGTTTTATTCTTGAGACTAACCTTGCATATATCTCAGAAACGAAGGATTCCTGTGCAATGGTCAAGATGACCAATTTTGTATATCTCTGATGGATCTTCAAAAATGTATTCTGAATCAAATCGAATAGATCTCGAGTTAGGATGAAAAAAATTCAATTGCCGAACTTACTTTTGCTTATATCTCAGAATTGGTGAGTTTCTGAGCGAAGGTCAAGATGACTTATTTTGTAGGTATTTGGAGGATCTTTGAAAAAGTATCCCAGTAAAATCTCATATCATCGCATAAATTCCTAGTTAGGATCAAAAACGCTTATCCTTGAGACTAACATTGCTTATATCTCAGAAAGGAAGGATTCCTGAGCAATGGTCAAAATGACCAACTTTGTATATCTCTGATGGATCTTCAGAAATGTATTCTGACAAAATTTCATCAAATCGAATAGATCTCGAGTTATGACGAAAAAAATTCCATTGCCGTACTTACTTTTGCTTATATCTCAGAATTGGTGAGTTTCTGAGCAAAGGTCAAGATAACTTATTTTGTAGGTATTTGGAGGATCTTTGAAAAAGTATCCCAGTAAAATCTCATATCATCGCATAAATTCCTAGTTAGGATCAAAAACGCTTATCCTTGAGACTAACATTGCTTATATCTCAGAAAGGAAGGATTCCTGAGCAATGGTCAAAATGACCAACTTTGTATATCTCTGATGGATCTTCAAAAATGTATTCTGACAAAATTTCATCAAATCGAATAGATCTCGAGTTATGACGAAAAAAATTCCATTGCCGTACTTACTTTTGCTTATATCTCAGAATTGGTGAGTTTCTGAGCAAAGGTCAAGATAACTTATTTTGTAGGTATTTGGAGGATCTTTGAAAAAGTATCCCAGTAAAATCTCATATCATCGCATAAATTCCTAGTTAGGATCAAAAACGCTTATCCTTGAGACTAACATTGCTTATATCTCAGAAAGGAAGGATTTCTGAGCAATGGTCAACTCGACCAATTTTGTAGATCTCTGATAGATCTTCAAAAATGTATTCTTACAAAATTTCATCAAACCGAATAGATCTCGAGTAATGACGAAAAAAATTCCATTGCCGTACTTACTTTTGCTTATATCTCAGAATTGGTGAGTTTCTGAGCAACGGTCAAGATAACTCAATTTGTAGGTCTCTGAAAGACCTTTAGAAAAGTATTCTTGTAAAATCTGATCACATCGCATAAATCCCGAGTTAGGATCAAAAACGCTTATCCTTGAGACTAACATTGCTTATATCTCAGAAAGGAAGGATTTCTGAGCAATGGTCAACATGACCAATTTTGTAGATCTCTGATAGATCTTCAGAAATGTATTCCTACAAAATTTCATCAAACCGAATAGATCTCGAGTTATGACGAAAAAAATTCCATTGCCGTACTTACTTTTGCTCATATCTCAGAATTGGTAAGTTTCTGAGCAACGGTCAAGATAACTCAATTTGTAGGTCTTTGAAAGACCTTTAGAAAAGTATTCTTGTAAAATCTCATCACATCGCATAAATCCCGAGTTAGGATCAAAAACGCTTATCCTTGAGACTAACATTGCTTATATCTCAGAAAGGAAGGATTTCTGAGCAATGGTCAACATGACCAATTTTGTAGATCTCTGATAGATCTTCAAAAATGTATTCTTACAAAATTTCATCAAACCGAATAGATCTCGAGTTATGACGAAAAAAATTCCATTGCCGTACTTACTTTTGCTTATATCTCAGAATTGGTGAGTTTCTGAGCAACGGTCAAGATAACTCAATTTGTAGGTCTTTGAAAGATCTTTAGAGAAGTATTCTTGTTAAATCTCATCACATCGCATAAATCCTGAGTTAGGATCGAAAAACGTTTATCCTTGAAACTAAGATTGCTTATATCTCAGAAACAAAGGACTTCTGAGCAATGGTCAATATGACCAATTTTGTAGATCTCAATGAGATCTTAAAAAAAGTTCCTCAGCAAAATCTCGCTAAAACGCACGGATTCCGAGTTATGAAGCAAATTACTGATTTTTTGTTCGGAGAGGTGTGAAAAATTGACCTTTGACCCCTGTCTGCCTCATAGAGTTATGAACTGATCTGTCTGCATTTTCAACCCTGCATTCTACTCACTGTCAAATTTCATAATCCGTCGACTCCCCACTTTACCCCGATGGACATGTCCGGTTTGCAAAATTGTTAATAAACAACCAATTTTCTCGAAAACCGTGGGGGTTTCGTGTCTGCATTTTTAGAATTGTTAGTTTCTAGTTCTGATCTACACAATATGTTAATTTCACAACTTTACCCCTTTGGACCAACGAATCGGCCGTGGCGGACTGGACTACCATGAATCAAATTTGACTGGGAGGTGAGTGCTGCCAAATCACTGGTCTCATCTCTGAGTGATATTCTACAATTCATAGAAAGGCGAAAATCGATCTCGTGGAGTGTAATAGAGAAAGCGGTCAGGAAAAAAAACAACATATATACACACATACACACACATATGCAGAGAGTGAGAGAGTTGAGTCTCTCATTGTTTAGGGAGCTACAGGGGGAAAAAGTGTTACCTACAATCGATAGATAATGGCGAGAGGAGTCAAAAGATATAGGTATCATCCAGACGGGAGGAGATTCTTAGAAGAAAATATTGGTTTGAATGGAGAATTGAGCAAAAAATTTGCTGTGCCAAAAACAACAATTTCTCTTTAGAGAAAGCAACAACTATTTGAGATAAACAATCAGAATAGCGTCAATGTTTATTGACCGATTGCTCTGATTTGTTTCTTACATGTAGTACTCTGTGAGGGCTACCTTTTCCAGCGAGTACACATCGATCCATTGGCTTTCCTTGAAATGAAAAGTGAAGGAAATTTTTGACATATTTGAGCTTTGTTGCTAATTTTCTCGAGTTAGGCAAACGTTTGACACATGGTATTTTTATTTTGAATTTAATGAGTTTTATTGCCTACAACATGGTATTATAAAGAACAATCCAAATATTACAACAATTCCCCGGGATGCAGAATAATGGGAAAAAATACAAAATTTTTCACCATTTTGTTGTTGCAATTTTTTCCACACCCCTGGAGTTGTTCCATTTTAAGGGGAGGGAGGGGGGGGGGTGTTTAGTAGGGTATTCCGCACAAAAAAAATAAAACCATCCTTCAGCAGTCATGCGCAGTTCGAAGTCTAGAATAATTCTAGACTAATTATTACTGGCCTATGAACGTTGTTGAGCAACGAATCGAAAATTTAGCAAAATTTAGAAACTGAACTCTAGGCTGGTCTAAGCGACGTATGGAAGTATATTAAGACATATCATGATCGATCTGGGCCACAATGGACACTTTGGGGGTAGTTATGGTGAGTTACAGAGGGTGTCGTATAACTACGGTGGCAGGTGCATATCATGTATCTTTTCCATAATGCGTTGTCTCAGCAATTCGATGATGATATACCCAGGATCTCACATATGGTAATGATAGACTGGATGTACACCAGGGGGATCTTCTCTGACCCGACAGGAACTGCCAAGGGGTGGAAATAGGGATAGTAATCGCAGAAAACGGTGAAGAATTTTTTAAAAATCGTCAAGTGAAAAAACCCAAAATTTTATAACGGATTATCGTGGAGGGTGGTAGGATGTATCACCAGTGATAGCATTATTGCGTCACAAAGTGTGAGTTGTATGAATCCTCTATGCAGAATCATAAAAATATCAATTCTTCACACATCGTTGTTTACAAAAACGTTTCGTGGGCTGCCAAAATTCATAGTGATGCATCCCATCACCCTCTAGGATAATCCGTTACAAAATTTTGGGTTCTTTCATTTGCCGATTTTCAAAAAATTCTTTACCGTTTTTCCGCGATTACTACCCCTTTTTACGACCCTTTCCGGCAATTTTAGAGGGCTGCCAAAATTCATAGTGATGCATCCCATCACTTTCTACGATAATCCGTGACAAAATGTTGGGTTTTTTCACTTGCCGATTTTTAAAAAATTTTTCACCGTTTTTTTGCGATTACTATCCCTATTTCCACCCGTTGGCAGTTCCTGCCGGGTTAGAGAAGATCCCCGTGATGTACATATAGTCTATCATTACCATAAGTGAGATCCTGGGTATATCATTGAATTGCTGAGTCAAGGCATCATGGAAACGATACATGATTTGCACCTGCCACCCTAGCTATAAGACACCCTCTGTAAATCACCATAATTACCCACAAAGTGTCCATTGTGGCCCAGATCGATCATGATATGTCTTAATATACTTCCATACATCGCTTAGACCAGCCTAAAGTTCAGTTTCTAAATTTTAAAAATTTTGATTCGATGTTTAACAACGACTAGCAAGACCGCTACATCATGAGAAGATGGCAGACAAAATTCCTAATCCATGAAGAAGACCCACTTCCAACTTACCCTGCAAAAGTTCTCACAGGCTCAAACAGAATCAGCAATGTCGGTTCATAGTAGCCATGTAAGAATTGCAAGTCTATAATGTTGTCCATTTTTTCTTCCAAAGTTTTAAGCACAATCATGTATGATGATAATATCGGTGTCTTGTGAGAGGATTTGGCATTTTCAACCAAGTCACCATCATCAAGTATTGGATCCTTGCGGAATGGCAGAACAACCAATTTTCTTCCATAAATCAACATCACTGCACATCTTCCATCAGGATCCACTCTCACAATTGGGATGTGGTGATGATTGGTCCAACCATCCTAATGTGGGATAAGAACATTGGGACATTAATCACTTAGGTACTCGCATACGACATTATTGTAACTCCCTTCTATTATTTGGAAAAATGATCAGAAGTTGGAGTTTGGAAGAGTGGACAACAGGGTTTGAAACGAAAAGTGTTATAGCCAGTCTGAGTGATACCTTAATTTCTTCTTCTTCAAAGTAATGTAAGGAGACCGTTCTGAGTCCATGGATTTCTGGGTCATATTCCACAACGGACAGTTTAGCTTCTTTGAAACTCAATAAGAGCGAGTCTCTGGATGAGCCAATCAGCTGCACTGCTTGCATTGACATGACGTTTCCATGAAGAGTGTATTGAGCGAGGCACTCCAGTCTCATCTTGGGTGGTCTAGCATCTGTTGGTAACGAGAGCAAAAGTATCATGGCACAACTTGGTACGATGCAAGGTGATACTCAAGCAGTGGTTGAAACTGCTGAGGATGAATAACAGTACCTGTGAACTTCTCTTTCTTGGCCGGATCAACGTCAGGGATGAGGCGGAAAACACGGATGGTGTTAGCACCCGCAACGACGAGGCTCTTTTCTGAGCGGTTGAAAAAGTTGCAGGTGATAGCGTGCTCCACACCCGTTGCGGGGTGGGTGCTCTTGGTGATGGAGTACATGTCGCCGCGGTCTCTCGAGCGACGGCTGCCGGCAGCTCGTCAGCGTCCTAACCTGCAAAGAGCCGGAGGTGCACCTCACTCGCGTAAGACCTGCACAACTGGGCACACAGCTCAACCGAAGATGCGAGGACACGGCCTTCAACTGGATGGTCACCGCTGGCTTTGTCATCCTCACTTACAGGGAGAACAAGTCCTGTCTTCCCAAAACGAATGGGCTAGCTGTAAAGTTGTACACATGTTGTGGATATCGCCGGTCACTCGGATTCAAGCAAGATAAGCACTCCCGAATCACAACCCCAAAAGCCCCCGAGCCAGACGATCCTCGACTCGGCACTTCACGAGGCACGGAGCACAAGATTATCAATATCACTGCGTATTTTCAATTTTCAGAGACATGGGATGAGCCGGATGAGCGGGGAGTCGACTTTGGTGATGACTCTCGGCGAGTCTCAGACTGTCTCTCTAGAACTGACACACTAACGAAATCGAGGTAGCTAGACCAACCTGACCTTGTGACAGCTTGATTTCGCGGGAAAACGCTGCGATGTGCATGCATGGCGCTCATAAGTATTAGGCACCGGCTTCAGTAATTTGATTACGTTTTATAAAAATCTCTGCCCAGTGCGAACGTAAAAATCTCAGCGATTCCAGTTTTAAAGTCATTTACATTATTCAGGCAATGTGACTCGAGACGTATCCTTGAACTTTCCTGCTCCAAGTGTATGCTTGAATTTACGATCGAGGGTATTTGTTGAGTTGACTCGTTGAAAAACCGCTTTACAAATTTGGTACCTACATTTTTCCACGTACCCCCGTCTCTAGTCGTCTTAGAATCACTCTTGTCCACAGAAGAATAGAACGTCTGAAATGCCACTTGTCAGAAAACCCATGCGTTATGCCCATCCAGAGGGTCACACTGATGTCTGTTACTTCACCGGGGGGAGGTGAGTTTTGAGACCCCACCTGATTATTTTTTGTCGTATTTTGACTTTAACTTATTATTGGTTTAGCAAGCCACATGAATGAACTTTCAAATCTTGCGTTGACTAGAATTCTTGTTCATTGCAGTGGTGGAATAGTTACTTGTGGAACTGATGGAGATGTTCGAGCTTGGGTGCATTTGATGGATGATGATCCATCTGCTAACTGTATCTCAGATCAAGTACTGACAGTACTTTCAAAGGTAGATTATAATGTTGTTGAAGAATCTTATACAGGTCACAGGTTGTATTACTCAATCTCTTCCTTCCATGAAAACAGGGGGACTCGTTATATGTAGGAACTGACAACAATACAGTGCAGATTTTGAGTCATCCAGATCTTGAGAAACAAGGAATTGTTACAAGGTTTTCAGCACCTGTATGCGCATTGGCAACTTCCGCAGAGAGTGACTTGATTGTTGCTGGTGCTTGGTAAAAATTCACAACAATAGTCTATCAATTCAGTACTCTCAAAATCATATTCTAACTTCAAGTTGCACATGCCCATGCTTTCAGTGATATGCGAATACAGGTCTCAAATATCAAAACTAAGGATAATTTTGAATTGAATGGACATGATGCTCCAATATTAGGACTTTCTCTGGACCCAAAAGAAGAATTCATTGTATGGTATATTTTTCAAAAAATAATCCTAATAAGATACATGAAAATTGAGATGAGTTTTTCAGGCGTCTTCAAGTGGTGATGGTACAATCAAAGTGTGGAGCATCAAGGACCGAAGATCAGTTCATACATGGAATGTGGTTCCTAAGTGCAATTCTTTCTTCACTGCCAAAGCCTATGCAGCTCCGTCTTTTCAATGCAAAATTGGAGAATATCTGGCTTATCCTCAGTATAAAGAAGTGGTTGTAGTGATGAGAAATACTTGGAAAGAAGCGTTCAAGCTCAGAACTACAGAATTGAAACATGTAAGATAAATTGATGTTATCACACAATTAAAAGTAATTTTTTCATACCAGTAATTCATTCTAGGAGTTGAGCATCTGCAAATTTTCTGAATGTGGGACACTCATTGCAGCAAGTTCCGTGTGTGGAGAGATAGTAGTGTGGGATGTAGATACAAAAGTTTTAGTTGGAGTAGTAGAACATCAACAAAATGCCAAAATTACGTCTCTTGCTTGGAAGCCAGAAAAACCCAGTGAGATAGCATTCTGTGATGCACTTGGACAACTCAGCTGTGTAGACGTTGTGAGTGTGATAGAAAATTGATGAGTGACTGGATGTTTCAATCACATTTTTCGTATCCTATACAGCAAACAGCTAGAAATGAGTCTCCTGCCGCCATGGAGGCTGAACCTGTCGCGAATGGACATATAACTGATGGAGACTCTAATTTTGCAAGTATTAACGGCGACGCTGATGATGACGATGACGACGATGATAACGTTATTTCACTGAGTAAGATAAAGGCATCCGTCCTTGATGAGGATCATAAGAGTTTATCTGACGTAGAGTCAGATCACCATAGAAATGAGAAACAAGCATTGCCTGAAGTGAATTTGCAAAAGCCTTTCCAGCCAGGCTCCACTCCAGCTCATTTATTGTCTCGTTACATGGTAAGGACTTCCTCCTTGATGCAAACAAACGTGATATCAATTGTTATTGAGACTGTTGACACTGTTGTAAAAATTTATATTTGACCCAGGTGTGGAATGACGTGGGTATTGTGATGTGTTTCAATTCAGAAGATGATGAAGAGAGCAACATAGAGGTTTCGTTCAATGATGTAACTGTGCATCATTCAATGCACATCAACAACTATTTGGGACACACAATGGCAGCTTTATCCGTGGAAGCCTTGATTCTTGCAGCTCCTCCTGTTGAAGATGCACCAAGTAAAGTAGTTGTGGTAGCACTTCAAGGTAAAATATCGATTTATCATCATATGGTTTCCTGATCTTTAGTCATGTTTCAATTACAAGGCCTTGACGGCTTTCGAAAAATTGTTGTACATTTTGTTATGCCCCTTGATAAGTGAGATAGGCTCAGGCATCGATGCGATACATCCAGACGTGTTGTCGGGTCCGAAACTAGAAAAAATTCTCTCACAGGTCATTCCTTTATTGTACTGGAAGCCCCTTAGCATGCTTATGACCAGACAGTCTCATTGCAAAAACTGCATTAATACGCCCGCTCCCCCCAAAACTGTGAGTTTCATGAGCTAACAACACGTTAAAAAAGCGTGTGAGAAAGTTTATAGAGCTCATAGTTGTATCCTACTATTTCACGTTATTCAATCGCATTTTATGAGGTGATGTAATTCGACGAGAAAATGATACATCAATAGTACCTGGGTCTCATATTTTTTGAGAATTTTTCTCTTTCGGTTCTCTGCATATAAACATGCACCATCATGAAAAGTTGAAGGCATTTTCGTGAATTCCGGCACGCAAATAGAGATTCTGCTGCAAGCTTTATCTCGTTAAATGTCTGAACATTTTTTTCACCTAAATTCTTACAATTCAAAATCAACGTAAGATAGCGGGGCGAAGCTCAGCGTATACTTATGAGATGAAAAAAGCCACGGGGAACCTCTGTGGAATATCTACTTCTTCGTCTTACTAGGCTCCTGTACGAAGGATTTTGGTCTACATTCTTTTTTGAACAGCACTCTAAAACTTTTTTTAATAGTACATCACATCAAAGGGGGGCCTGAGTCTATTTTACGCCCGAAATGGCCATGCGGGCGCGGGCTTGATACATTTATTCGTATTCGAGAGCCTCACAACCGACCCTCGAGACGTCAATTTTTAGCCAGAGTGACGGAATGTAACTTGCTTCTTGGGAAATATTTTGTTCTTCATAACAAAAATATTCCAGAATTGCTTTACTGAGCCTTTACTCGTCCTTTTCGCATTTTTTTAAATTATTGCACAGAACCAGGTGTTTTCTACGCATGGACAGAAAATTGAAATTGGCGACGCGATCAAACGCTTATTTTACTTCCTTGAGTTCATCCTTCATCCTTCATTCATATGATTTATGAACCTCGAAACATGTTAGACAGTAAGGGTGAATGTCAATAAATACGTCAATTTGAGTTGTCAAAGTCACAAAAAAATGTCGATGATCCCAAGTTTTTCTTGCACATTTGGCTTTTATACATGCTTGTCAACATTTATGCGAGCTGGCCCAGCTTGATTTATTCTGGCAGAAATATCGACGAATTTACCAATTTGCTATGTACGGGATATCGCAAAAATTACTTAACCATTATTTAATAACGATTGAAAGTCAACGAGACATCATTCCTTGAACAATAAAAGCTGATTATTTAATCATTGTGATTTCAAAAAATCCGTACAAAATTGAACAATATTTCGAGTTATGCAGCATATATTGTGACACAGTGTACTGTTACGAGAGTGCCAGGGGAATTAACAACTTGCCACGGGAACACCATTTTGATTCATTAATTTCACCTTCTTGTGTATAACGGATTAAATAAATTTTTCAATTGCATAAAATCAAATGGCATGGGTCGAAGGTTGAGGCAACTTTTGTCGAAAAATCATGAAAACTTCCATGCAATCAATCGTTGATGTGAGCCAGGGAAGTCAGCACTTTAGGACAATTGACTAAACCAGTTTTCATTAGCTAAAAAAGAATAAATATCAATATTTTGATCTAAAGATTTTGTTTGGTAAAATCAACTCGCTCACTACAATCCAAAGTGAAAATACTAAGATTTTCTCATTGACAATGTTCACAATAAAACAATCAATAGCTGTGAAATCTAAGATTATAAGTATTTTCCAGCGATTCTCTGGAATATTCTGTCTCTAGATCTTGGACTAAAGATTACATCAACTCACACAAAAACATTAATTTGTTTATAATAATAGTTCTAGTCCCATAATTGCCATAAAACTTTTGAAATGTAGAGTGGGAACCCTGCGAATGATCCGAGAGTCAAAAGATTATAAGAGGAGATCTCTTATTATGATCAGAAAAAACCATAAGAGCCGCGAATATACTCCAATCGCCTCAGGCAATCGCGTCAAACCCATGACTGTTTTATCGTGTACAGACATCGCGACAAATTGCGGCAAAGAGTTATTCTCGGAATCACTCTTTCTGAGTGTAAGCTCGATGAAACAGAATTTAAAAAATTGGCGCTCGTGTATCTAACTGCTACCATGCCAGAAGAAACAATAATCTTCGACAGAGTCTCGACACTCTCTATTAGAGATGAATTTCCATATCATCAGTCTCGCGCGCAACGCGCTAACTTTGCTCAAATTAGTATTTTGAACACATCCGATTTATAAGAGTCTTTCAACCCTAGCTTTCATCGACCTAGAGAAGCGAGGGCTACAATCTATCTAAAAGCCGCCCTCGTCATGGCATTACCCCCTCAAGCCCAGATACAAGACAAACCAATTTCAACCGCGAAAGTGTATAATACTGTCAACCGGGGTAACGTTTGAACAAACATTTAATTTTCTTCGTTAAACCTCGCGAAACCTGTACGTCTTATCAAAAGGGCATTGTATTCGTAGTCAAACGAAAGCTCACAGTTTCAGCTTTCGATTGAGGTGCTTATAAGGTCCATTTGGACATCTCTGGTTGGAGCAAAGAGCGTTGAAAGTCGTGTTTCAAAGTTGAACACAGACTGGGTAACTTTGGAACAGAAATTGTTATCATTATTTATTCGTCAATTAATTCATAAAGTAGGTCACGCAATCGATTTTCACGACTGGTAATCAAAAGCTGAGTGTCTTAGCTTTCCATGGACTTATTGTAAAAGGTCATTTGGTTGAATTTAACTTGTACAATCGAGCATAGAAACCTACAGCATCCCTCGCACTGCTCGCGTCGCGGCTAACTCTCGAGTGGGAAAATACCTTCACAGTTGGTTTCTGACAAAATCTGCCGTAAGTCGGCTTCGGTGGGCCGAAATGAGACGTTCTTTGCCTCACTTTGAAGCTTTCATCAACGACTACTTGGGTAAGTAGAATACAATGATAGTTTAAAGACTGGTAAATATTCGAGACAACATGAATAGGTGTTCCAAAGTTACTCCAGTTTCTGGAAAGAAGTACGTACTTGTCAGTTTTTACTTTACAAAATTAAATTTTACTAGAAATACTCCAATGTAACAATGGATTCGTTCAGGTACGTGTTCAGACAAGTGAAATCTAGCTCAGTTACCTTATAGTCGACCTCGCAAATTCGGAATCACGCCACTTTTTCCGAGAGACTGTTTGTTGCATTAGGAGCATACTTTTGAAGGAGTCAGTTCATGAACGGATTGGAAGCTGATGGAGGTCTTCGCGCCATTGCAAAACATTGTTTATGCCTCCCCCAAGTGGGGGAAAACGGGATTGGAGGATCGTTTGCCTAGCCGACTGTGCGTGGTAACCATACTCTTTCATGGGTTGTTTCAAAGTTACCCCCCCCCCCTCTTTTCCAAAGTTACCTCGGTCGACGGTATATCCAGATTGAATTATATGAGACTGATTCATTTGTTCATAAATGACAAGGTTGGGGCACTGGGAACAAAGAGTGGATTGTCGATCTCCCCGATGGTGAAGAAGCTGAGGCCGTGGCAGCTGGTGATTGTTTTGTCGCAGTTGCAACAAGCGCAAGGATTGTCAGACTGTTTCTTCCTGGGGGTACCCAGAGAGAAGTTGTAGCTGTTCCAGGTCCAGTCGTTGCAATGAATGGTCACCGAAATAATTTAGCCATCGCTTATCATTCTAGCATAGGTGAGACATTGATCTTTTTTTTTTGAGTCTCGTTTCATTCGTATCCCTAGTCTATCAACTTGAAATCTTATTCTGGTAACTGTTAGCGCCAAAGCTACGCGAGCTGATGTGGGCGAATTTTTCTGAGATTTTATTCGAAATTGCTTCTCATGAGCGACTTTCTCGTTTTCCTCGGGAACATGAATATCGTGATGGGTTATAGATAATTAAGGTTGCTTTATCTCTTGTGAAAGTCTCAACAACATCCGGATTATAAATGTCGCAATGATGGAGTAATGATATCACCATGTTATCACCAATCCACATGATTCTGAATATACTGTGGCTTCTTTCAGGAGCTCACGGAGATCAAATGATGAGTTTACTGTGGATTCGTGTACTCGGACCTAATTTGAAGAGTTACTCCTTGCACCTCCCTCTTTCACGTGCATCTAATTTGATGTGGCTTGGATTTTCTGACCTTAGTTCTCCCGTTGTCATGGATTCTGACGGGATCATCAACCTTTATGATCAAAAAGCCCGACTATGGAGAGTTGCCAGCAACACCAACCGCCTGGTAACTTTTTAAGTTCATTTATGATGATTCAGATCGAATATTTGTCACCCTGATTTCGCAGAATAGAGAAAGTGTACTCAACAATATTCCCAATAACCGCCATTTCAGGTGAATGATTCAATTGTCGAGACTATATAAAGTTGATGGAGGGGTCTCATCTAGTCTTTCAAATTTTTTCTATCAACTAATAGAAAAACTCCTTACAAAATTCATTATCAAGTGACAGGTCTCTATGTTTGAATAACTAAATCTATTGATGTCATCAATGTACATGTACATTCATGCACATTGACAGAAGGTCAATTTTAGGCCTTATGTTTCATGATTTGTATTGATCCACACGCGTTCGAACCATTTTGACACAGATCAAACGGATCTCGCAGGTACTGGAGCCCACATTTCATGCTCAAGTCACCGGTTACGTGACTTCATCAGCGAAACCGATTTCAGTCGATATTTCATCGGGCAAATTTCTAAACGTTTTCAAAGTTGGAGTTTGAAGGAGTAGTCTTTTATTAGTGCGTTGCTTGGGGGCTTGGGACAGCTTTTCAAATCGCATCTCAAATTTTCTCATCGTTTTTCTTCTGGAATAGTACAGGATTCTTTCCCTGATCTTGAAGGCCGCAATTCAAATTTTTATGTGGAGAATGTGCACATTCCCTTGACCGGGTTCCCCAAGATGAAGAAAATGTGTATATCAGTACCATATGAGTAATCCCCGCGAAAGTAGACCTAGAATGCCAGCCAAGTCTTAGATTGTTTTTTCTTCATTCTTGATCGATTCTATGGTCCAAAAAATAAACTTTTCCATTACTATGAGGCCCTAAAAAAATTTTCGTGGGTCCTTGTGGAATAATTTTATAACAGTGTTGCATTGTGAAAATATTCATTCTTTTCAGTAGAATCGGTTTAGTTTCGATTTGACGTAAAATACGACCCCGCGGTTCACTGCATTCGAAAGGTACTGCATTCGAAAGGTCTTCAAAATTCGCTGCTAAAAGAGATCAGCTAAATGCTTTCTCTTAGCGAAATAATCTCATTTGTTCACTAAAATCAATGAGAAATTTGAAAAATTTATCTGATATGAGATTAATTTTTTCTAGAAACCGTTTTAGTGGGATGAAGATGATCTAGAGTGTGATTTTTTAAGCAAACATAATCGTTTGGTTCAGGCGGAGTTTCAATAGAACTGATTTGTAGGTGATTAAAATGGAGTTCTTGGAGGAAATTTCGATTTTTGGAAGAAAATTTGATTTTTATGTATTCAAATATGTTCCCATTAGGAGTTAATTTTATGAGATTACTTTTGGGGGATTCTCATGATCTACACTAGGGTTTTTTTGTGCAAGATATATTCGTCCTATTGAGGCGGAGTTGTGATATAGTTGGTGTTAAAAGTGATCAAAATGGAGTTTTTTTTACAAACTTTGGATTTTTAGAGAATAAATTGAATTTTGATTATATTAAAACGATCATTCAAAAAAATCCGTATCAACCAATCCCTTCAAAATGACGAAAAAGTATCAATTTAGTCTATTGGAATTTGAATGAATTAGTTTGAGGGGAAGATATGAGGAAAGTATAAGTATTGGAAGAAATATTTTAGTATATTTTGAGTTATTGCTTTCTCCAAAGAGAAAGCGTTGTTTTCGTGACAGCGAATTTTTGATCTATTTTTCGATTTAATCGCATATTTCCTTCAAAAACAGTTCTTGTATCGACAAAATGCTTAATCCACTTTGTCCTTCTCGCCGAAATCTATCGATTGTAGGTAACGCTTTTTCTCCAGGAAGCATTCCAAACCTGAGAGAGACCCATCTTTGAGGCCCTTTGTCCGTGTTTGTGTGTTGTTTTTTTCCGTCGACGCCTCCTCCTGTACACTGGACCCGATCAACTTTTGCTCTTTTACAAGTCGTATAAAATCATTCAGAGATGAGCCGAGTGATTTGGCATCTCTTTTCTCTTGGTATCATCCAATCTAGAGTCTTTTCAGGCAAAATGATCAAATCTCTTGTTTTAATGATGAGATATCGTATTCCACCAAGGTCTCACGGGGATTTCAGTTACCTAGACTATGCTTATATCGACTTAATCCATCAATTAGTTGATACCGAAATTCCATTTCATTTCTGCAAACCCCAATAATCTAAGAAACTCGAAATTTCCACCAAATATTTCATTTGCTGGACCAAAAACAAAGATTTCTCTTTTGAGAGAAGAAAGCAAAACACATTAAAATACGTGTCTTGATGAAATTTTTTTCGAGGTTATCGATGTCCCTCAAAAGCAAAAAAGTGAGATTAGAAAAAATTCGATGGCCCAAAAACCTATTTTTTTAAAATCCCAAAAGTCCATATTTCGATGTAGAATGTTGTTTTCTTCCAGGAAAATAGTCCCAAACTGAGTTCTTAGGTCCCACTTCGTTTTTGTCACGTTCTATTGATTTTTCCAGCTTTTGCGGTTGAAAAACGAGTGTTTTCTGCGCATGCGCAGGAATTGACGCTTTAGAAGTTCCTTCAAAATGACTACCTATCAAAGTTAAATTAATGCACTGGGGCCAAAGTTACAAGGTTCAAATGACAGTGATACGCCCACTCGAATCGCACCCAGGGTTGGTAGTCCATAACACGACACCTTAACTCTGCGATGTGTCACACATCGCACGATGTAGTTTTCACGCGGTGCGCGTGCGCGGGCATCTGGCTTCGAGATGAACGTTGCGCGCCGAAAGAGAAGCAGATGAGATGACAAACGAAAGGCGAAGGCATCGCCGGCTCGGCAGTCAGACGAATATTTTTTGCATTTGTATTCGATTTGAATTTTTGATGAACTCAGAGTCATGAAGGGATATTCTCTGAGGACATGGGAATCGATTCATGCATTGACTTCAAATCGAACCATGAAATTCGATTTCCGTGACCACATCCAAGGAGGAAAAGGCAACTTTTCTCGATGTCCGGACTTGGTTTTCGACGCGGATTTTGAAAACTGTCTCGACTATAAATGCTTTCATCATCCCAAAGTGATAAATATTGGTTCTTTATCATTATAAAGGAGCCATTCATACAATGATTCCGAGTCGGCTGCTGAAATTCGATTTTTGTTGCCACATACAAGGAGAAAAAGTCACATTTTTTTGGCGTCCCGACATGGTTTTCGACGAAGATTTCTCAATCTGACTCGAGTAAACATTTCTTTATCAAGCCGGACTGATAAATATAGCTTCTTCGTCATCATGAGAAGCCATTTATGCATTTATTCCGAATCAAATCATGAAATTCGATTTTCGTTGCCACATCCAAGCAGGAAAAGTCAACTTTTTTCGATCCCCGGACTTGGTTTTCGACGCGGATTTTTAAAACTGTCTCGACTATAAATGCTTTCATCATCCCAAAGTGATAAATATTGGTTCTTTATCATTATAAAGGAGCCATTCATACAATGATTCCGAGTCGGCTGCTGAAATTCGATTTTTGTTGCCACATACAAGGAGAAAAAGTCACATTTTTTTGGCGTCCCGACATGGTTTTCGACGAAGATTTCTCAATCTGACTCGAGTAAACATTTCTTTATCAACCCGGACTGATAAATATAGCTTCTTCATCATCATGAGAAGCCATTTATGCATTTATTCCGAATCAAATCATGAAATTCGATTTTCGTTGCCACATCCAAGGAGGAAGAGTCAACTTTTTTCGATGCCCGGACTTGGTTTTCGACGCGGATTTTTAAAACTGTCTCGACTATAAATGCTTTCATCATCCCAAAGTGATAAATATAGGTTCTTTATCATCATAAGGAGCCGTTCATACAATGATTCCGAGTCGGCTGCTGAATTTCGATTTTTGTTGCCACATACAAGGAGAAAAAGTCACATTTTTTTGGCGCCCCGACATGCTTTTCGGCGCGGATTCCTCAAACTGACTCGAGTAAGAATTTCTTTATCAACTCAAATCGATGAATTCATCTTCTTCATCATCATGAGGAGCCATTCATGCATTTATTCCCAATCAAATCATGAAATTCGATTTTCGATGCCACATACAAAGGAAACATTTCACATTTTTTCGATCTTCCGAATTGGTTTTCGACGCGAAATCTTCAAACTGACTCGACTATAAATTTTCTTATCATCCCAAGAAGATGAATATGAGTTTTTCTTCTCATGAGATTTTTACTCGAGTCGAATTGAGAAATCCGCGTCGAAAAACAAGTCGGAATATTGAAAAAATTTCACTTTTTCTCCTCGTATGTGGAAAGGAAAATCGAATTTCACGATTCGATTCGAAGTAAATGTACGGATGGCTTTCCACGAGAATGAAAAACATATACTTATGACTTTGGAATGATGAAAAAATTTTTACTCGTGTCAAATTGAAAATCCGCGTCGAAAACCGAGTCCGGGCATCGAAAAAAGTTGACTTTTCCTCCTTGTATGTGGCAACGAAAATCGAATTTCATGATTTGATTCGGAATAAATGCATAAATGGCTTCTCATGATGATGAAGAAGCTATATTTATCAGTCTGGGTTGATAAAGAAATGTTTACTCGAGTCAGATTGAGAAATCTTCGTCGAAAACCATGTCGGGACGCCAAAAAAATGTGACTTTTTCTCCTTGTATGTGGCAACAAAAATCGAATTTCAGCAGCCGACTCGGAATCATTGTATGAATGGCACCTTATAATGATAAAGAACCTATATTTATCACTTTGGGATGATGAAAGCATTTATAGTCGAGACAGTTTTAAAAATCCGCGTCGAAAACCAAGTCCGGGCATCGAAAAAAATTGACTTTTCCTCCTTGGATGTGGCAACGAAAATCGAATTTCATGATTTGATTCGGAATAAATGCATAAATGGCTTCTCATGATGATGAAGAAGCTATATTTATCAGTCCGGGTTGATAAAGAAATGTTTACTCGAGTCAGATTGAGAAATCTTCGTCGAAAACCATGTCGGGACGCCAAAAAAATGTGACTTTTTCTCCTTGTATGTGGCAACAAAAATCGAATTTCAGCAGCCGACTCGGAATCATTGTATGAATGGCACCTTATAATGATAAAGAACCTATATTTATCACTTTGGGATGATGAAAGCATTTATAGTCGAGACAGTTTTAAAAATCCGCGTCGAAAACCAAGTCCGGGCATCGAAAAAAATTGACTTTTCCTCCTTGGATGTGGCAACGAAAATCGAATTTCATGATTTGATTCGGAATAAATGCATAAATGGCTTCTCATGATGATGAAGAAGCTATATTTATCAGTCCGGGTTGATAAAGAAATGTTTACTCGAGTCAGATTGAGAAATCTTCGTCGAAAACCATGTCGGGACGCCAAAAAAATGTGACTTTTTCTCCTTGTATGTGGCAACAAAAATCGAATTTCAGCAGCCGACTCGGAATCATTGTATGAATGGCTCCTTTATAATGATAAAGAACCAATATTTATCACTTTGGGATGATGAAAGCATTTATAGTCGAGACAGTTTTAAAAATCCGCGTCGAAAACCAAGTCCGGACATCGAGAAAAGTTGCCTTTTCCTCCTTGGATGTGGTCATGGAAATCGAATTTCATGGTTCGATTTGAAGTCAATGCATGAATCGATTCCCATGTCCTCAGAGAATATCCCTTCATGACTCTGAGTTCATCAAAAATTCAAATCGAATACAAATGCAAAAAATATTCGTCTGACTGCCGAGCCGGCGATGCCTTCGCCTTTCGTTTGTCATCTCATCTGCTTCTCTTTCGGCGCGCAACGTTCATCTCGAAGCCAGATGCCCGCGCACGCGCACCGCGTCAAAACTACATCGTGCGATGTGTGACACATCGCAAAGTTAAGGTGTCGTGTTATGGACTACCAACCCTGGTCGCACCACTAAATGAAAAATTTGTGCAGGTTTCGCCTATGGCCTATGCCTCCCTAGCGCATGCTTCATCATTGATGCGTTGTAACTTTGATTCCATTGCATCAAATTGACTTTGACAAGTAGTCATTTTGAAGGAGATTTTCTTGGCTTTCCGATGAAAATGATTTCAGCAGCCTAAATGTGATGTGCAGAAAACATTCATTTTCCAACCGCAGAAGCTGTAAAAATCAATAAAACATAGAAAAAACGACGCGGGACCCAGAAATGAAGTTTGGGGCCATTTTATTCTGAAAATGTACAGCATTTTACATCGAGATCTGGGCTTTCGGGGTTTTTAGAAAAATTGGTTTATGCGACATCGGATTCTTTTTGTTTTTCACCCTCTTGATTCTGCAGGACGTCCATGATCTCAAAAAAAAATTTGTCGAGACGTATTTCGATAGGTTCTTAAAAGACCTTTGCAGTGCTGTGAACCGCGAGGTCGTACGTTTCTTCACATCGAAACTACACACGTTTTAGTAAAAAAATAAGTTTTTTTTCTCATAAAACACTACGAAAAAAATATTCTTCAGGGACCCAAGAAAATTTTTTCTGGAACCCGTGGAAGTTAAAAAGTTCATTTTTGGACTAATAGAATCTATGGAAAATGGTGAGGAGAACAATCTGAGATACAGTGCCGTGCAAAAATTCCTGAACGGTGTTACGAAATCTTCTCTCACAAAAACGTTGATAGCTCGAGCCCAGATTGATGTAGAGAAATTTTAAAAAAGCATCTTAAAGATGAGAAAAAATGCTAACTTTTTGTGGTTTTTGATTTTTCTTTCATCCCCTCTTAGCACCTCAAAAAGCTGATGTAATTTCAAGTATTTTGAAAAAAAGCTCAATGGAGCCAGATTCTTGAATTTTCAATGAAATACGGGTAAAAACTGACAAAAAATCTAGAAAATGACAAAAAATCTACGGTTTCGGCTACTTTGAGAGCTCGCACACTCTCATGCGCATGACGTAGAAATTAATCAAAAAAATCATTGCAAATGGCATTTTTTCCCCTATTCAAGATGCTTTTTGCAAAACTGTTCTATCTTATTCCGCGTCCAAATTACAGCCAATATAGTAAAAACAGTTCTCTCTCGAAATCTTTGAAATTACATCAGCTAACTGAGGTACCAAGAAGGGCTAAGAGGAAAATTAAGAACCACAAAAAGTTAGCATTTTTTCTCGTCTCCAAGATGCTTTTCTTTAATATGTCTCTCTACATCAATCGGGGCTCGAGCAATCGAAGTTTTTTGCAAGAGAGGATTTCATACCACTGTTCAGGAACTTTTGCACGGTACTGTATGTCTGCAATTCGTGGTTCGTTTTCACGCGGATTTACTCATATGAAGATTCTAGAATGTGAAACTATCAATCCGATCTGAATTTGAATCGTTTACGGTTCAAAATCATCTGATCTTCTTGAGGTTGGATGAGCTAGATGTTGACGTATCTCGACAACACAAAAACTGCGTAAAGTTAGAACAGGAGAAAATTCGCCATCGAAGTACTTTTGCTCTGATTCAATACGTTGAACCAGAAAGTGTTTTGCTATTTTGTAACCGACGAGCCATGAACGGGATATTGTCGTTTTTCAATTATCAATTTGTAAAGATTGTTCCTTAGAATCTGTGAAGAAAGGAAAGCACTAGATCTTTGAAGAATTGAACCATTTTTCAAGAAGACTCATCTCTTGAGAACTCTTTGGTGTTGATAATGAAGCAATGATGTATAGGAGTGTTTATCCATTCAACAGAGTATGAGTATAATAGTACTGGGGACAGCAGACTCGAAACGTTACCCGTAAATTCAAGTTATCCTTTAAAAGTCATGAATTAACATGATTAACGTATCACAAGCGGAGGGAGCGGTCAGTTTTTGATTCGCCCTCGTTGTAATTGAGTGTAATGAATCCATCAAAATCAAAGCCTCGGAAACTCTTCATGTACCTGTACATTATTCGAATGTGACATCGCACAGGACTACACAAAACCAGTTTCTCACTCGATCCAATTCAAATTTAGAGCAAAGGCAAGTTGGACAGTTATTTCATCATTGGTATCAATGAGTCTGATAGAATTGCACGCTGCATATTATGCAAAGGAAGTCACTATCCTCCGACGACACCGCGACCAATCGTCATGGAAGTACCTCTAACTATTCCTCTCTGCGAACCAGAAAGCGAAAAATCTGAAAAGGAAGCAAAAGTTTGGCAGCTAGGCAGTCACCCACTCGATGAAAATGAGGCTCTACTATCATTAATTTCGGTACGTTTTCAGGATTTGAATCTTCTTGTAGCGATGAAAATTTCCTCCAGATTATTACTGACTGCACCAGAACTGTGATTGGAATGAAATGAGTTAAATATGACATAAATGAATAAAATACTAATTGCAGACTGCATGCCGTAAAAACGCTGAATTTCGTGCTGTCGAGATATGCAAATATATAGCATCTCAGAAGCTGATAGAGATAGCTATCAAATATGCATTACGCCTACACAACACGGCTTTGGCAAATAAGCTCCAAAGTATCGGCGACACCAAGGAGTCCGACGATGAAATCCGTAAAATTGCGACCCAAGAAGACATATTCAATGATCAGATTGATCTGTCTGAAGACCAGGAGCTTTCATTTGTATCGGTATCTTCCACACCGGACGTAGAAATAAGGCCTCTCACACCCAGTCAAAATTACGGTAGAAGAAGCAATCCATTCTTGAAAAAAGGGAGTACGCCAAAACCGAAAGGTAAATTTTTGAGCCTCAACTGAACTGGATAGTGAATAACTGCGTTAGAGTCCAGATAATATCTGGAATGAATTTTTTAGGGTTATCTGCATTGGATGAGTTGGAGGAGTCGCCAAAACCTATCACTACTCCACCAGTTGGTGTAATGAAAGCTAAAAAACCTGCACAAAGTGTTCCGAAGAAAGAATCTTTTCTGTGTTGGTTGCAGAGGAATAAAGAATCTGTGGAAAAAGAATGTGTAGGGCTAGATAAGGGCCAACGAACAAAAGTAGCCTTTGAAAGGTTTAAAGCAGAAAGCGCTAGGACTGAAAGTGTTGAAGCTACCACAGATGAGATGAACAAAAAAAGGAAGCTCTGCGAAGTCGATGAAAATGAGGAAAACTGCGAAACAAAACGGACAGTGAGCAGCAAGTTGGAGGCGTTCGCTCGTCAAGATTGACCACGAACATTTATTATTCAATATTTTTTTGTGACTGCGACAAAATTGTTGGATACCCTGTCGATTGAAAGATCATCATCTTTGAACGGAAATTTGAATTTAATTCAGACGTATCAGTCATCAAATTGTAAATATGTAATTATAGTGTTTGAATGAATAAACATATTTTTTCAGAGTAGATTGTATGATAGATATCATGTGAGTAACAGAGAGTGTTGTTTTTCCTCGCATCACCTTGCATCAATGAATTGACCAGGTCAGAGGTCCAACTGGGCTTTCCGCGCACAACTGTTCTGTCGATTCGCCGATGACAGAGTTATGTTGTTTTCCAGTGGGCAAGTTCATGCGATACATCAAAGTGGAAGACATCATGACTACGAGCGCGATAAAGAGATCGTTAGCCACAACTGCTTGAAATTTTCTTTGAGCAAATTTTCGCAACTGCAATTATATGAAGTAAGCAAAGTTATAACTCGCAATTTCTTGGCGCGCATCATTAAGTGACGACCCACTTCCCCTAGCGGTTTCCATTATCAAGACCTCTTTCTTTTTCAAAATAAATGCGAGAGGCAGGAGATGACCCAAAGCGACGGAGTGTGCAGCAAAGTGCGCTGCTCATCGCGCAGGCAGTCCAGAGTACTCCAGAGCAGCGCGCGTATATGCGGGGCTGCGGACGAGTGATGAAGCTCGCCGTGTCCCCCGCGTAACAAATCTAGCCGTGGTCTAATGCACCAGTCGACTTCACATATAAGTAGAATGGAGATGGCTTGTGAGCGAGTAAAACCCACAAACTCCGCAAGTGCAACGGCCGAGGCAGTATTTAGAGAGCCTCAGCGCCGAGCTCATCGCGGCGATTGCGTCGAGCTTTCCCCAGCTCTCTTTTATCGGTCTGCGCCGCTACTTGGCTGATTTGTCTGATTCGAGTTTGTTCTCAGTGGAATCGCAAAATTAGCCGAGTATGTCGGGACCGGGTGTCGGCAACAAGCAGCAGCGAGCCGCGGATCGGAGCTCCGCCGTCGCTGGGACAATCGAGGGTGAGTCGCCTAAGCGCAGCGTTATGCCACCACGACGACGTTTCGATCGGCACCGTGTCCGGGATTATCCATCAAAGCTTGTGAGATTTTGAGCATGTTAACTGTCTTACCTGTTCATTTTTTTGGGACGTTGAGCGAAGATCACCTCTTGCCCGTTAGCATAGTTAGTTGATTTTTTCATAATTTCCTCGATTCTCTCCACATTGCGTCCCTAAATCGGGGTTTCCCCTTCGATGTAAAAATTCAATTTGCTGGATACCAAGCTGACTGCAATACATGGCGGATACTCTCAAACGATTAATTTGTGCAAAAGACAGACGATCACCAGAGGTACGGTTCTACCACGTTCCCTTGCGTTGTCCAAGTTCAATCGTCCCTCTTCTGACGTGACTCAATTGATCTATGTAGTTGAAAGAATTAAGTTACATTCAGCTCTACTGCCATGAATAGGGACTTCGAATAAATCTGCCAAAATTGCAGCTGAACATTTTACTCGAGCGCATTCGAGATGGTATAACCAACTCGAGGTAATAGACAGAAGCTCCTGGAGAATTCACAAGTCGGCTGTCCTATTTTGCCAGTTGTCGCCACTTCGACTCATTTTGTCAATCGAACTTTACGATGTGGGAGGAAAGCACCAGTCCAAGATCCACAAGATTTGTATATTCCGATTTGCCGCATCCCAGACAACGAGACAATTCTAATAGAGCTCATTTGAGCTTTTTTGGGCTTCCGAACAATGAAAACAGAGCTCTTTCGGTGCCCTGTCGCAAAAGCGAAATTTGACATCTATTGGAGCTTTAAAAACAATAATAAAGGAACTCTGAAAGAGCTCTTAGTGAGTAACAAATGAATGTTATTTCTGCCTCCGTAGAAGCCTCATAAGCGTCACTCAATCGGTACTTCTAGAGCTCGGAGAGGATTCCGTTAATTTTTCTCACAAAAAAGCCGATCCACAGAAATTTTTGAAGATGAATATAGTATATTATGCGTCGAGTGCCAAAAACAAGGTTCTCGTGAAGAACAAAGTTTTTTGCGGAGACGCACGTGCTGTTTTATACGGCGAGACGCGGAAACTGCGTCGAGTCGTATAAAATATATTCAAAGAGTACGATGAATCAACAAAATATTTGGAGAAAAAAATTATGCACCAGTGAGTCTCGAACCCAGAACCCTCGGATCACTGTCCTTGATTCTGCGCCACTTGGCTATTCTGATAGTTACATATTATTCATTAGAAATTGTACACAGGTGATCAATACTCTAAGTTATCATCCTGCAAAGGAATACACTAAGCCAAGTTTCATTGCTTCAAATACTCACGATATTAATCGATTAATCAAAAATTATAGAATCAGGATGAAATATGTCAAATTTTATGAAAAATTATAGTCTGAAATTAATTGAGATAACCCTAAAAATAGCTAGAGACAAGTCGAGGAAAGGGCGAATCTTCCCGGTTATAACTGAGATTCATTTGAAGTATTTTCATACTTGCAATTGATTATATCACTTGCCAAAGTTTTTTGATACAATGCCACTAATGCAATCGCCCTTGAAAAGAAATTTCATCTCAAGAAAACCGACGGCCCTTAAAAATGTCACTGATCTATTAGGGTTCCAAAAGAGCTCCGAAAACACTCTTTTTCAGTCTTGGATCACTTACCAATTGCATACTCCCATGACCTTCTGTGGGGGTTCGGCCGGATGTAAAATTTCGCTGCTCCAACGGAACTCTTTCGGAATTGTTCTCGGAACTTGTACAGAACCCTAATTCAGAATCCCTTTGGAGTTCTTTTGGAATTGTGTAATTAGCTGGGAGAGGACTTGGTTGGTAACAATCCAGTTTAAAGATATCTTAGTCTTTCATTTAATCGACTGCACGACCTGGTAGCTCTGCACTGCTTACTATCAATTCCATTTGTCTGGCATCGATATCGAAATAAGAACATATTAAGTCTTAGTTGGCCATTCCATCACTTACTCTCACTGGATATTATCGTGTTTTGCCTATTATAAGCCGTACTCCTAGAATAAGCCGTAGAGAGCTCAATTAAGAAGATAAAAGCCACCCTCCGAATATAAGCCACCACGAAAAATAGTCACCTCCAAAAATGCGCGGGCCTCTGAATAAAAGCAAGGTTTTTGGACGGAATGTAATCAACGAATGAAGATTAAAGATGCGTCATGCATGGGCGTAGAAAAATTGGGATAAAATTGACGAGAGCACTGTAAGAATTTCATTGTGTGCTGCTCATTTGGATAAGAATCGCTCCTTTGAAGACCCTCTCATAGCCAATCTTGGCAGAATGGAGGTCCGGAGAGCTTCCTCCAGGTATTCCTCAACAAAATGATATTCCGGAAGAAGACGACGTTCATGTAATACTTGAGTGACTTTTAATTCGAGTTAGAATTCATTTCATATCCTAATTGACGTATTACTTTTCATGTGATTTTAATCGATTTTATATTCGACCCACTTATTGATAATGATTTTACTCAAATAAATTTAGAGATTTGACGATGTTCATGGGTCATCCGCTACTCACTCGCATTCTTCTTTTTCAAAAATATATGCCACCCTCCTAGTACAAACCATCCTCTTACCGCGAGCCGTTGCTTTTCCACAAAATTTTATTTCAACTATAGCTTATAACAGGCCAAACACGGTAGTTGGGATCAAAAAAGGTTGGAGTCGCAAGATCGAAAATTGCTTACCGTCAACAGGGGCGACTCTGAACAGACGGGGTAACTTTGAACACTCGAGGTACACATTTTTAATTCTCGAAATCAGCAAAGTAGGGACAAGCAAGGGTTCTAATGGTAGTTTGTTTAATAGTGGCGTACGAGCCCAACATTTCGCACCGGTGTGCGAGTCTCTGTCAGCTGTAAGTGAGTTTACAACAAACTTTCTGGAAGACATGATTTTGGAGTGAAAAAAGTTGCCACAAATGATCGGTTTCGTTTAAGCACTCCTACGGCGCATCCAAGTCCTTGGCGCTAGATTTCATTGACCCTTACCAATATCTCGAAGAATCCATCGTTACGACGGTGTATTTTCACCTTGACTCAATGTTTTAGGGTAAAAGCTGAAAAGTGCGTGGTTTTTCCCCAAAACGGGGTAATTTTGATCACTTCAATGGGAAAACACATGCTTTTTTTTACGAATGAGGTAACTTTGAACACTTCAAAAAACCGTAGTCATTCAAAAACCGGGCTAACTCTTAATCATACAAATTAGTTCTATATTGTACTTCGATGATTCTCGATTTTGAGATTTGTGGTTGACATCATTTGATTTTCGAAATGCTCTACTTGACTTTCTCAATCATGATACACGAAGGACCGAATATTTTCTTATTAGATTAGAACTTTGTATTAGTGAATGTCTCAACTCAAACGCAGATTGTGATCACAATTCAGATGATTTTTTGAAACTACTGATTTAATGTTTGAGCCTTCGTTTCAACTCCAGAGAACTCAAGATGAGTTTGTAATACTTTTCTGAACCCAAGCGTGTTACATAGAGACAAACATACAGCATCACCATATCCATCATCGAGGATCTTACGTTTAATCAATCTAGATCAAAGTTACCCAAGCAAGGGGTCTGACTTTGAACACTCTTCAAATGCTCATAACTTCTGTCTACAACATCCAATTGGGCTCTACTGCGGCGCAATCGAAAGCTAAGACAATCAGCTTTTCATTAAACCTAGATACAAGGCTCTTATGCGAATTAAAGGAAAATTACAAGCGAAATTTTCAAACAGTGTTCAAAGTAACCCCGGTCGACGGTACCCTAAAACAAGTCTGTACTGCTGCTCCGGTCTGTCTTATCGAACTGGCGTGTTTTTAATGATTGCAAATACTCTCTATAGGTCGCACGAGTAGGTCATCGCGGTTCTCTATGAAAATTCCAATTAAGTGAGCATTGTTGTGTCCTAAGACTCACAATAAAATAAAGTTGAAAACAAGAGTTCAGTATAAAAACGTGGTGCCTACGAGGCTATGGCGACAGCCCAAGACTGGGAAGGGGGGGTGCTCTAATACTGCACTATTAGGGTTTGAAGCGTGCGTTTCACTCTCGTTTGAATTTGACTAAAGCAAAAACTTTCGAACTAAACAATGGATATATGTATATATATATACACACACACACCTATATATATATAGGTGTGTCTGTTAGATAGTTTGATTAGTTTAATCAATTTTTTTCCTAGTGTAGAATCTTATTTGCGAAAAAAAATCATGTCAGAATCTCAAATATGAGCTCTTTATTGATCTGAATTTAGAAATTGACCAACCGATCAAATAGTTTGGTTGATTTGCAAGAATAGTATTCTATGAGGTTTATTGGGTTATACAGATCAGATAGATCTCATCATCCGGACCACCCTGATTTGATTGGCCGAACAACGTTCAGCGGAGCTTGGCCTGACCAATCCGGATGAGCTCCATCCCCTTCCACGTGCTACTCAACTGACTTTTTTGATGAAAGTGTTGCTATGAGCTCTGGTTTACATCTGTGAAATCGAGTATACGTCAATTTGCACGAAGTCTCATTTCTCTGTGTATTTACATTGTGATGAATTATGTCAAGCAGCTGTAGAGGGGGAGGAGCTGGTTTGGCTTGGTCAGGCTAAACACCGAACGCTGGTTCGGTGAGGTCGCAGATCATAAGATGGTGAAATTAGCCTGCAGACCGGTCAGCGGGCTTATTCCCAGATCGCGATGTTAGGTGTTTGTCATGGTATGTCACGGTAGTTCCCTTGAAAACTGCTGTGCATGAGCAAAGGGGCGCTAGTTATCAATACCAAAGCGCCCCCTCGATTAAGCTTAGCGTTTTTCAAAGGAACTAGCATTACATACCATGACAAACGCCTAAGGGTGCCTTTTCACGACGTAAAATTTTTCCCCCACAGCCCATCTCTCGCCGTTGGGGCGAGAGAGACAATCCCCTGCTTTAGGGTCTCTAGACCAATAGTCTCTCTCTTTTGCTCCAATGGCGAGAGATGGGCTGTGGGGAGAAATTTTGCCGTCGTGAAAAGGCACCCTAACATCGCAATCTCGAAACAAGACCCCGGGTCTCCGAATGAACTCATTTAGGATTAACCTATAGAATGGAGCTGTAGAAAAGGAATGTCATGCCACGTAAATTTCAAATCAACATCCATGCAAACATCTGCATTTCGTAAGCGCAGGATTACGGCGACCAAATCACATCACATTTATTCAGAGTCCTGATACACAGTCTCGCCGCGGAGGCGTGCAGCGTCTACATTTATTTCATTTCGTCCCTGTGGACGCATTGCACTTGCGTGTTTCGCGCTCAGCGCAAGTGAGCTTGGAAGGCGATTGGCTAAATTTAATACTGACCCGCAATAGCGAGCAGATTACTTGTGGTAGTGGGTAATCTGTTTAGGAGACGAGTATAGGCAGACCAGAGCAGCCGTCGGACCTACGCGCATCAGAGTCTCGACATCATCACGACTTCACTACTGCCCCGTCCTGCGTCAAGTTGAATACTAATTGACATAATTTTCCTCAAAAACCTGACTCGACAGAGCAGCCCGGGAAACGGATTTGCAACCAGTGGCTGAGACGGCATTAAAATCAGCTTTCAATACACCAAGTCATCACAAAATGAGTTCAAGATGGTCGGGTGGTGCAGTATTCTTGATCACCCGGATACTCTGAGTGACAATTCCCTCAAGACTTTTCATAGATTGACTTTTGGCTCGGGGTCACATCATTTCAACCCCCTCGTAAGCGCTGGTCCGATGAAGCTATTGCATTAGGCCGGCTTTTCGGGGTCTCTTTATAGAATTTCCGAAGTGCCAGAGGTGGTCCCGGTGAAAAATGAGTACATGGGGAAAAAATTGGGAGGAGTGAAAGGTCAGACATTATGCATGAGATCGGGCTCTAAATTTCAGAAGATGTCCCACGAGTATGCGGTGAGGGTGACACGGCGGCGGCGATGGACGTGGTGCAGGAAGCCATGGGCTCATTCGGTCCGTGGCAATTGGTGATAGCCATCGCGCTGTCGCTGGTCAAGTTCCCCGTCGCCTGGCACCAGCTCTCCATAGTCTTCCTAGCGCCCAATAGCCACTTTGAGTGCGTCTCACCTCGGGCTGCCGACGACAACGTCAGCATGATCGACAGATGCTCTGTCGATGCCGGCAACGTCAGCTTACCATGCACCCACTTCCTCTACGACAGGAGCGTCTTCCGCGAGACCATCGTAACTCAGGTGAGAGTTAACCGATCCTCTGCGCCTTCACACCATGGCTCGCATCCAGAAGCATGCTGCGACGGTCGAGCAAATGAACCCAGCCTTTTGAAAATAGCGGTGGCGCCATCTTGCGGTGGAACTGGTATATTGTAGATGATTAATTAATCAAACAATTTTAAACGGATAGCAGTGTAGAGGCACGCGCGGGGAATTTTTCTACAAGTTTTGAAAAAAGTTTCATTGAGATTGGTGCAAAATAGAGTGAGTATAGTTGGAGAGAAAATATGTGCCAGTTTTAAAATTTTCTCCCCAACTATCCTCACTCAATTTTGCATCGATCTCAATGAAACTTTTTTTAAAATCTGCAGGAAAATTCCACGCACTTGGTTCTACATCTCTATCCATCCAAAATTGTTTGGATAATTAGCTATTTACAATAAACCAATTTGACCGCGAGATGGCGCTGAAAACAGCTCGGAAGCATTCTTCATCATAGGGTTTTCGGTCAAAGCAGAGAAAATAAGGAGGTAAAACTAGGGGGTTTGTCTCAACATTATTCAAACACGTGCTTCTCACTCATTTGAGGTGTTATAAAGAGCACTGAGTATCATGGCGAGTATCCTATATAATAGTAAATCGAGGTTTTTCTCCATAAATTCTTGTGAAGCTTTATCCTGATTGAGTAATCGCGTCCCCCAAATAACGGGGCTAGTAGAATCCTATGGGTAAAACTGATTGTTCAATGGCAGCACATCATTGTCTTTATTCTACAAAAATGTTTTTTTTTGTTTTTGGTTTTGTTTTTGTTTTTTTTTTTTTTTTTTCATTCGGAAGCCGATACGATGAAAGCCAAATCTGAAAATTTTTCATGTATAGTGATCCTTGGAAGAAATCACAATAACATGTCCTGATTTTAACGAAATTTTAAACATGTCTCACGTGTAATCTGAATGGGCAGCTTCCTTGTCCTTGCTGGGGATTCAACTGACAAGGAGAGTTTCAGGTCTGCGGAACACGGATCTTGACAAAACTCTAGGAATCGCCTCGTTTTGGTGAAGAATGAAGGTATCTCCAAGGATTAAGTCCAATGGGCGTCCTATGCCAAGATACAGCCATGGATAGATTAACATTGTCCATATAGGCCCATGTTAAAAATACACATACCGTCAACCGGGGTAACTTTGAAACAACCCATGAAAGAGTGGTTATCACGCACAGTTGGCTAAGCAGATGATCCTGAGACTTCAGTACCGATTTCTCTCACTTAGGGCACGCATAAACAATGTTTTGCATTGGCGCGAGGGCCTCCAACAGCTTTTAATCCGTTCATAAGCTGACTTCTTCAGGAGTATGTTTTCGACCCAGCAAACAGTCTCTCGGAAAAAGTGGTGTGGTTCCGACTTTAGCAGGTCGAATCCAGGGTAGCTGAGCTATATTTCACTTGTCTGTACACATATCTGGACAAACCCATTGTTGCATTGGAGTATTTTTGTCAGATTTAATTTTGTAAAATAAAAACTGAGAAGTACGTACTTTTGTTCAGAAACTGGGTTAACTTTGGAACATTACTTATTGTACTCTAAATTATCTCCCAATTTCTTATCATCATTAGATTCTACTTACTCGACTAGTCGTTGATGAGAGCTTCAAGATGAGCCAAAGAACGTCTCATTTCGACCCACGGAAGCCGAGTTATGTCAGTTTTTGTCAGAAACCGACTGTAGAGGTATTTTCCTCCTCGAGAGTTAGCCGTGATGCAGACAGTGAGGTATGTTGAAGGCGTCTATGCTTGATTGTAGAAGTTAAATTCAAACAAATGGACTTTTACAATAGGTCAATGAAAAGCTGAGACACTCAGCTTTTGATTACCCCAGTCCCCAGTCCCCAGTCCAAAGTTACCCCAGTCCGTGTCTAACTTTGGAACACCATCTTTGGCGCTCTTTGCTCCAACCAGAAATGTCCAAATGGACCTTATAAGCACCTCAATCGAAAACTGCAACTGTAAGCTTTCGTTTGACTACAGATACAATGCACTTCTGGTGTAAGACGTACAAGTTTCGCGAGGTTGAAGGAAAGAAATACTATTTTTGTTACAAAGTTACCCCAGGGCCCGTGTTCTCAACTTTGCGGTAAAATTTAGAATACGGCCCCGGTTGACGGTATATAGATATACTAACAATGCTACCCTCCATAGCTGTATCACGGAATAGGAGGCCCAATGGACTTAATCCTTGGAGAGACCTTCATTTTTCACCAAAACAAGATAATTCCTAGAGTTTCATCAAGATCCGTGTTCCGCAGACCTGATGCTCTCCTTGTGAGTTTCATAAGAGAAGTCTTACGTAGCCCACTCAACAATTCTGGGAATAGTATAAAAATATCAAGCTGTGGATAACTAATACTTCTCCGACGAGGTTGGAGCTAAACTGGAAGAAGTTCACAGCAATTGGGATGATTTTATTTTATAGCTCTTCTAATGCAGTATACCCTCGCAATACCGGACACCTCGGAGCACCATGGAAGTGTCCGCTATTCCGAGGTGTCCGCTATTCCAAGGCTTCAGTCCTATAGAAATCAAACGCGAGTCAAACAAATCATCTCAGAATGTCCGGTATTTAGAGGTGTCCGCTATTCCGAGGTGTCCGTTAACCGAGGTTTTACTGCAATTCAAAATTGTGAAATAATAAGTTGATGACATTGCAAAGTGTTTGATAAGAGAAAAATCCGGAGTATGAATGAGTTTAGCGACAAGCACACAGACTCCATTGAACCAACGCACTCATGTACTTTTGAAGAGCAGACTGTTGTTTATGCTATTTTTGAGTTCCCATCGGGTTTGGTCGTGAAACTTAGATTGTGGCCAGCCAAACCCACGAATCTGTCTGAGAACAGGGTGTCTATGCATACCTGCAAAACTTTGAGAACCTGGAATAAAAATTTCCACCTGACAAAACCTGGAAAACCGTCAATTTTAGTCTGAAATCTTGAGATTTTTGACTATTTTGTCGTAAAACCTGGAACTTCTAAGAGAAGAGTTTCAATTTACAGTACCAGTCGAAAGTTTGCATGTTCAAAAAAGAATCAGAGATGAAATTAAAAAATTTGATTTCTGTAGCCTCCTCGGTCCAAAACAACCCTAATTGAGTTTATTTTGGAGATTTTTCTAAGTACTCCAAGGGACTTTTGGGCTTTCTGTCATGCGATACAACGATTCTTGCTAGGTTAATCGAAGTCCATGGAAAAGTCCATGGAAATTTTGTCAACGCTCAGACTTTTGCAAGTCAGACATGACTTAATGAGTCAGGAAGATTTCAGAAGCATTTGAAAGTAGAAGTCAAATTCTTCTAAATCTGTTTTTTAATGTCATTCTAGGTCGTTCCTCGTTCGAGAAATGACGATTCCTGTGGTGAAAGGTTCGTCTCAGAATAGAGTCCCAAGGTTTATGAACGGCGAGGAAATCAGACTTGCAGTGATATCTCTTTGACTTCTTTCAAGTTCTTCCTTACCAGTGGGAGAAGGAATGAAGAATAGTGCTTATCCTAGTTGGAATATAAATCCCTTCGTAATTTCTCAAAGAATAATGTGTAGGAAAACTGTCATGTCTCTGAACAGAAACGGCCTAGAATAACTTCCCAAAACGGATTGTGGAATTCTTGACTACTAGTTTCAGATGCTTTTCGAATCATTTTGACCCATAAAGTGAGGTCTGACTCGCAGAAGCCTGAGCGTTGAGCCAATTTCATGAATTTTCCCAAGGATTCGACTTGAGCCGGTGAGAATCTTTTGTGTTGCACTTGAAAAAGTCCAAAAAGTTTTAGGAGTACTTGGAAGAAGATTCAAAATGAGCTAAATTGAAGTAGTTTTGGCCCAACGAGGCCGCAGAAATGGAAATTTCTGAATTCGGCCTTTTCATTTACAGGTGTATACAAACTTTTGACCGGTAGTGATTCCATTCTATTCTAATTTTGAATACAATAAAATTTTACAGATTCTTTTGACTTCGTAAATTTGGACCTGGAAAATAATACACCATTTCGCTGGGCGCGTATATTCAGTTCGGGTGCTAGGACAGTTTAAGTTTCGAACGAAGCGAGGGCAACAAGTCCTTCGCGCCCAAATGGTCCTGCGAGCACATGGCAATTATGGTTTTTTATCATGAGAAACCTGAAACCGGGGTTGTAAGCAGAATTTTTTGGTTAGAATCATGAAACTGAAATCTTCAGACCTGGAAAACCTGGAAAGTTGTAAAGATTGTAATTAATAGACACCCTGGTAAAGCAACATGGAAAAAAAACAAGAAAAATTATTACAACCAATTGGCATGTAATAGTAATTGAGTATTACTGGGCATTGAAGTAATTAATCAAGAAGTATTTTGCTTGCATTATAAAATGAAATACTTAGGATATTTCATATTTGAACTGTATATCTGCCAGCACGTGACTCAGTCCCCAATATTTATGATTATTTATCAATCATACCTCATGAGAGTTGGACTGTCAATAATTACATTTGTGATTTTCTGTATAGAGTTCACAACCACATAACTATAATCGCAAATGGGCCCATTTAATGGACGCTCAAAGACCGTATTATCGGTGAAATTTCAGATTTTCACTTGCTCTTCTAGTGGGATTTAGTATGCGAGAGAGAGCAGCTTGCTAATCTTGTTCAAACTGCGACAATGTTTGGAATCCTCATGGGAAACATGATTTTTAGTGCCATGTCAGACAGGTAAAATAGTAATATTTCTTCCGAAACATTTCACCTTTGCGGATTTTGAAAATTCATTAAAAACTCTATTTAGAATTGGGCGAAAGATTCCCCTGATGATAGCAATCCTACTGCAATCCGTATCTGGACTTTTGACTGTGTTCTCGCCGTGGTACGAAATGTTTCTGATCTTCAAATTCATTTCGGCCTTGGCCACTGGTGGTACTATGCTCATCAGTTTTGTTTTGCGTGAGTTCTCATTTTATTTTGGTGGCAAGTGTTGAATATTTGATCGTACTTCTCTAACTTTTGCTCTTGTCCAATTCTAGTCATGGAAATAGTTGGACCGAAGTGGCGTTCGAGCTTGTCAGTACTGTTTCACGTCCCGTTCATCTTGGGGTACCTCTCGAACCCCCTGATAGCTTACTTAACGCGAACATGGAGTGGTTTTCAAATGGCTGTATCGATTCCACCGATCTTCTTGTTGACTTATTACTGGTAAGCGCGTATGCATACTAATCTTATTGATTTTGACTAGATGACACGCACAATGCAGCGGGAATAAATCCACTACTCGTGTTGCAACTGCCCCATCTACATAGAATTGGCCAGAGCTTTGTTCGAAAATGACACCTGTAGTTACCACGCTTTTCCGCCTCAAGAGGCACGGAGTTCTAGCTTTTGAGAAGTTTCCTTTGCGAAGCTTGTAGCCCTGGCCAGACCGAGGTACATTCGATATTCTCATTGCCTGCGTTGGAGGTGATGAAAATTCTTAAATGGCAAGCTCGTCGATTTTGGAACGATCTACTACATCTCGTTAAAATTTGGTGGAAACATGGCCCCTGCCCATGTTACAGGTGGCCAACTGGCGGTGTCTTTTTTTTTTTTTTCGTTTCTCAACATCAATCGTGACCACGAAAGAGATTCTGGGAATATTTTCTGACACCATATGAATCGAGTATTTTGCGGAGAGAGAGAGAGAGTCCGGTGATCTTTTCGATTCAGTACTGAGCTATCTCTCACTACTCGGAAGAATGTATTCTACAGCCTATCCAGTACCAAATTCGATGTGGGTCCATTTCATTTTGTTTCGGAGCGATCCACGTCGTATTTAAACCGCGAATAGTTCACGAAAGCTCCTCTCTCTTGTTTCATGCAATCGAAGGAATCATTTTTCTCAAATGCGCAAGGGTCGATTTCATTGAATCTGATTGAGGTTAATACTCGAACACATCATCTAACGCCAAACCATTGCTCAGGATTATTCCAGAATCACCTAGGTGGTTATTGGCGGTTGGGCGGACGGCCGATGCTGAAGTTGTCTTGACGAAAGCTGCAGAGAAAAATCGCATTGCTTTGAGCAAGGTGTCCATCGCTGCAGACTCCTACAGGTCGAAGCAGAAGATGTGCAAGGAAGAGAAGAGGTACAACATCTCGCATCTATTTCGCACTCCTAATCTTCGTGTCAAGACTATTTGCATATGCGTCAATTGGTTCGTGATCAGCATGTGCTTCTTCGGACTGGCGCAGTACATCAGCCTTCTGGATGGCAACATTTTCACGAATACCGCTGTTTCAGGTAATCACATGCACAATAATCCGGGTACCTACTGATTATACGCTCATTACTCTGAGATTACATTTTTGCCAATCGCTACAACAACATGATCATGATCATGCTTTGACCCGAGTGATCAACTGAATCGGTCATACCGAGGAAGTTCGCTCAAATTCTTGAAGAACGTCCATCTATCAAAGAGAACTTTCTGACGTGTTTGAAGCGAGCCGTGCGACGCATCCGGAGACTTGCTTTCTGTAGTCGTTTGACAAAAAATGGGGAAGTACCAGGTTAACGACAGCAAAACAGTGGAAAGTGTTCTATCATGCGCGGTTGATCTGCGAAACTCTCACTTTCTACAGATCATTACGAATCATGTGGTACTCCAAGTCTTGCATTCGATCGAAATCATCATGATGAGTTGATGTGCTTGGTTGAGCTCATTGTCATAACTTCCTGTGGTGCAGACTTGCTCACGGATACATCTAAGCTTACGCAGTACCATGACTGGTGTATTCTTTGGTCTGATTCTGGAAAACTCACATACGAGTGCATACAAGTGATCGGAACGTCGACTCCCCTTGCTCGCAGGCGATTCAATGGGCCATCGATATTCATCATAGCTAGATCATCAGAATATGTTGTGAAACGTTATTAATCAAATGCTTGCGCGCCGGATGGAATAATAAGTTGTGGATATACTTGACGTTGCATTTATCTATTCTCTTTTCATTTTACGCTCCATATACTGCTGCCCAGGTCGGAAGATCTACCAGCACTCATCCGTGACCAGAATAGTAATAATGAATTGTAAGATGTGACTGAAGTTCGAAAGGACGGTTGTATAAACAGATCTTGAAACTCCCAACGAACCTGGTCCCCTTACCCGAGCTTGTACAACCGTGCTTTGAAGAGAGTATTCTCTGAGCACCAAATGAACGTATGATATCCAAAATTATAGGTTCCGAACGGTCACATATTTTTGAGCGACGGCCAGCGACCCGAGTGTGATTATATATTTCTATACATATCATTTCTTCAACATAGGCCTAATATGGACAATGCTAATATTTCTTGGGATGTAGCTCGGAAACGCTCAAGGCCGTGCCGGAGTCTCCCGCGAAACGGGGTTACAACTTACGCGATGGTTTTTTCATCAATTGAGACGGGGGTGGTCGCAAATGACTCGAAATTGCTTGAGGAATGTGCCTATGGCACGATCTGTGAGGATAACCGTCTCTATCTCCCTCAAAACTCGATGTAATGTGCAAAGTCGCGCTCTCTGAGAATCAGAATCGGAATATCTCTCGATCTCCCCAAGAGGGCGAGACGTTTATCCTCACGGATCGTACCAGAGGCACATTCCTGAAGCAGTTCCGAGTCATTTGCGACCACCCCATCTCAATTGATGGAATAACCATCGTGTAAGTTGTAACCCCGTATTTTCCGCGAGACTCCGACATGGCCTTAAGAGTAATTCCACGCGAAACAGACCAACGAAAAAGACTCACGTCGGAGATTGTTTCCTTGGCTTTTCCATTCGATTCTATGGTACAATACATAAACTTTTCACCACCCATGGGACCCCATAAAAGTTTTTCAGGTAACTGAAATATATATTATAACCTATTCTTTTAAATTATCTCCACCAACGAAATTTGGGGCTTTTCTAGAGTAAAATTCATATTTCTCGAATCTAGTTAGAGATACGGGAATGCGGTTTGCAGCATTCGAAAGGTCTTGAAAGAACCTTCCGATATCAGTCTTGTAGAACTGATTTTGAGGTTATGAGTGGTTTCAGTGGGCAAGAGAATGAAAAATACAAAGATATTAATTTCTCAAAAAGCCATTCCTTTTATTCCTTGAAAATTTGATACTTGATGTAAAATGTTGTGTTCTTTCAGAAAAAAGTAGCCCCGAGCATTTTTTTTGCACTCGAAGGCCTGTTTTTGCTCCTTTCTGCAAATCTATTGTCTAGGAGATTGATAATCGTCTGTTTTCTGCCCATGCGCAGGAATTTGGATTCTGAAAATCAATTCTATTGAAAAGCCAAGAAAATTTCCTTCAATATGACCACTTGACAAAAAGTCAATTCCATGCATTTCGAGCAGAGCTACAACGTTCAGAAGACCATGCACCGGATCTTAGGAGGTATGTTGGAAGTACCGGAGGAAGCGATAGAGGAAATCTGCGCAGGATGCGAGTTGAGGGATCATCTTCCATACGTTGCAGCTCCGGGCTCCGGTTCTAGTTGATGAAATTGACTTTGCCAATTGGTCATTTTAAAGAAAATTTTCTTGGCTTTGCAATGAAATTGGTTTCAAGGATCCAAATTCTTACGCATGCGCAGAAAACAGACGATTTTCAATCGCCTTCGCCCAGAATATAGATAATAGCAAAAACAGGCCATAGAACGCAAAAAAATGTTCGAGTTTACCTTTTTTTGAAAGAACACAACATTCCACATCAAACAATAGTTTTTAAAGGGATAAAAATTATGACTTTTTGAAAAATTAATGTTTTTGTATTTTTAATTTTCTTGCCCACTGAAGCCGCTCATAACCTTCAAATCAATTCTACAAGACTGATATCGATAGGTTTTTTTAAGACCTTTCGAATGCCGTAAACCGCATTTCTGTATCTCTAAACGGATCTGAGAAATATGGATTTTATTGAAAAGAAGATCTAAATGTCGTTGTCGGAGACGATTGAAAAGGACAAATTAATATGTGCCTCACATACCTGGAAAGTTTTTATGGGATCCCATGGGTGAAGAGAAGTTCATATTTTGTACCATAGAATCGAATGGAAAAGCCAAGAAAACAATCTGAGACATGACCCTTTTTCGTAGGTCTGTTTCGCATGAAATTACTCTTAAGCGTTTGGGCACATAATTTGGGGTATCTCCTCTTGGTGTTAATAGAAGACTATTTTCAGAGTTTCAGGTATGGCAGATTCAAGAACAAGATACGACAGTAGCGAATTTTCCACAAAAGGTTTTCATTTTGATGTATGAAGAGGAAAAGAAATCGAGCTAGGACAATAACAGAAATTCCTATTTCACGTGTCAAGCCGAATACTCTGGAAAGATCCATTCTTCCACTATTTTCCTTCGAATTTGTCATCTCGAGAGGACTAAATTGAATGTTCAGGTTTTTCTGATGAGAATTCAGTGTGCTTCGATGCTGCATTCGCCAAGGCATTAAATAATTTTATCGCTCTGATACCTAGTCTCCTCGCTCAAAGCACGCATAAGACGGTATCCGCGGAACCTTCAACTTTTGGCCTTCGCGGTGAAATAGAATTTATTGGATAATGTTCTGCCACCTCTAAAACATATCGAGAGAGTCTTGCTATTCCTTTTGAATCGATATTATTCTTTGGACCAATGAATCTAGTAGAGGCTGGCAGATTGGCCCTCCAAATTGACACTTCACTTGGATTTTGCGAAAGATACTTCGTGGAATTTTCTTTTGTCTATAAGTTTATACTTCGCATTCAGCCACGGTGTTGTCAAACTTTGACGTATTTGCGTTAAAAATTTTTGATCCATGTCCGTACGGACATTGTCCGCAGTAACGACGCACAGTATTAAAAAAAGAAAAAAAAGGCCACGAGACAATTACTTGCCTCGCTCATATTTTAAATGCCTGAGATTCATGTTGATTTCCGAGGTGTTGGGCGCGAATGCTTTTTCAGATTCAATATTGAAAATCTCCTGCCCGAATGATGTGTTGCTGTCAATCCACATTTCGATAGTCCTGCCAAACTCTACAAATCCTCGCAACGCCATTTGTCTTAGCTAGAATATTATCATTCACTATTATGACGAATCAGTGATGATGGGAGTAAGTATTTTCATGAAAGCTAGTTACGCTGTCAATTGAGCGATTATTCTCCATCATGGACGTAAGTCGCTGTAGGGACTCAAATCTAATGAAAGCATAAGATTTGAGGAGTCAAGTAGGCTGCGATCAGATTTTTAAGGGTGCGTCCACAATTGAGCGCGTGCGCGCGTACCCCCGTGCTCCCGCGCGGCTCCCGGCGCGCGCGCTGCTCCTACCATAGAAAAATTACGAGATTCCCTTGTCACCCATAGGTAGTGCACTACTTTCGAAGTATACACAGCTGATGGGTGCTCCAATTCTATATACTTTGAAAGTAGTTGGTAACGAGGAAAACTCGTAATTTCTCAATCGTAGAAGCAGCGCGCGCCGGGAGCCGCGCGGGAGCACGGGGGTACGCGCGCGCGCTCCATTTGTGGATGCATCGTAAGGGAATGATATTCTGAGAGGCTGAAGAACTTCAGTGGAGTAAGACAGTGGACACTCGTAATCTACCAAATCAGTCAACAATTTGGTTTTTATCAAGAAAACCTGGCATGTATCACCAAGAGTGGGCCAAGTACCATTTCGAGTATCACGAAAACAACCAGCGAAACTTTTTTACAGAGCGTGAAAGTCTCGCTTAAATTGTGGTAACATAAGTTAAGGAGGCTCCGTCGTCGAAACTTTTTAAGTCATTCTGAATAACTCTACTGCGAGACTGCGCATACTAACTAATGTGACTCTCAGGCTTTAATAAGCAGGTGTTAGCATCAACAGGTTGACGATCTGTAGGAGAGAATTATTTCTATCCGTTTCTATTATACGTTCTGCAGCTTCGAAAATGTAAACAACCCCGGATTTCCAAATATTCAATTTACCTGACATTTCTACTAGGAATCAATTTTTTAATTTTCAACATTAATGAGCTTCAAGATGTATTATATTAGAAAGTCAGTGATATCAATGATGGTTTTTCATTCCCTCTCATCTAAATGTGTTAAGCTTCAAGTAGTGATGTCTCTAACTTTAAATTATCACAATACCCAGTGAATTCTCAAACTCGTTCAAAGTCATAATCTTTCATTCTTCACTAATCACCTGCAGCTCATATTTGTCGAAAAATATTCCCAATAACGAGCTATTAGCGCAATTAAAAATTCCGACGACATGAATAATGAGCTTCAAAAACGACTTGCCCTTGTATGTACATACACATAGTTCACGAGAGTAAGAGAGCCCACTTCACGATCAAAATGGAATCACGAAAAATCGGCCTCGCAGTATGCGTGTTGATGTGTCTGGCAAGATTTCGGCAGATAATAGTATCCAGTATGCATTGTTTGACTTCACTATGTATTCAAAATCAATTCAAACTCGAGAGAGCTCGCAAATCAAAAAAATTCGTGTGCGTTTGAGAAACGCGTAAGGAACGGAGTTCCAAGGCTGTCTTTGGATTGATGATTGAATATCGATATGATCTGGAAGTTTGGATGAGTTATAACTGATTTTCGAGATTTTCGAAGCTCATCACAGAAGTATTTGAAAAAGATATTACGGTATCAAGCCTTTGAGTGATTGAGATAGTTGACATCATTTTCTCAAATACAATATACCATGCTTTACCCAAATAGAATTATGACTTTTGCTTGGGATGGACTCCTCAAAATGTTATGATAGGAGACATATTTAAAAGGAGTTAGCAAATGTGATTCTCAATTATTAACACTGAGTTGCTCATGAGAAGCATCATAGCTGGTAAAAAAGAAAATTTCATTGGACTTGATTGGATCATTTAGATTCTGATGGTTCCCCACACTTATATCATTTCATATTCCAATTGAAGCTCTAGGAAAATGATGAGAATCTATTTGAACTCATTAATTAAGCACAAGGATTAAAATTGACAATAATAGCTTTCCAAACCACGGGAGAACTTCGACGTTTGTCCCAAGTTTTTGATTGAATTGATGCCCTTATTCAACAATTCACAACATTATATCAAGTGATCTACTCTCTTAGATTGTCTTCACTTTTTTTTAGATATAGATCTAGTCCATAGAGGATCACAAGTAGTATTCTCTGTTCATTTTCAAATAGATATTCAATGTATATCAATGTGAGGAGTGCCTAACAACATCTGTAGAGTGGACGTGATGAGACGCGTAACCCATATCTAAATTTTGGCCAAAGATGACCAAGGATTGAACTCTTCATGATTTAATGCAATCTTGTACTCACTGGATAGGATGAAAAACATTATCCTATTGATGAGCGAGATCACAGTTTACCTGCTGTACAGAATACACACTCATTTCATCTAAGCAGGTTATGGGATTCAACGACAACAATTTGATTCTCACAAGTTGAAGCTGAGATGCTTCTGAACAATCTCCTTCAATTGAGAAAGAGTAGGCTAATGCTCTAAAAAAATGAGAAGTGTATTGCATGCAGCCACGGTTGAATGCATTTATCCTTGACTAAAATTGGTATTGGTGGACAATGAGGTCTTAGAGGATTTTGACTTTTGTTGTAATGTCTAAGTGAGTCAATGCTCCTTGCCAAATGCACTTCCTTGTCAAATCATGTTTCAGAATTTGGATGGGGATTTGAACATGTTCAAATGTGGAACAGTGGTCATGTATGAAGTGAAAATGGTGGCACACGAATAACCGCATCTTTGATTAAGACCCCATATTTAACCAAAACAGAAATGTTTTGGTTGCTTCAAGAAATTACTTGCCAAATTGGGGTACGTTAGAACAGATAGAAATGAGCTTGCTGAATACTTTAAATTAAAATGAAGCAGGACAAAAGAGAGTTCGGAAAAACTCTCGTTCTGGAGTACGGATCGTGTTTATATGGCGTTTGTTCAAACTCAGAAAACCCTCATCACCCACGCAATGAGGGCATAATGAGGACCCACCACACACAACACTGCATACTTTTTATTGGGATCACACCACCAAACACTCACGATCTGAATTTCCGTATACAACCCGTATGGCAATCGAAAATTAGCGATGGAAGCATTACTCGTTCCAGCATAATGCAGGAAAAATACTAAATAACAATAAGTATCATATGTTGTTGTCAGTCGAGCTGTGTGCATGGAGAGCAGAGCAGACAGCAGACGGATCTTGGCATTGGCATCTGTGATATGCTGAGAATACACGCGGTCCCTCAGCCCATGCAGTATACCTATATCGTATGTCAGTTTTTCGTTGCATCTGTATGGCGGGTTGCATCAAATCTCGTTACGCGGGGCGGTGTCGGTCGCAAGATTTCACTCCTCACCCAAACGAGCGTAAAGGAACTCCGTTCCAAAATTGACTTTCAAAGAAAGTAAAGTATGAGGCAACCATAAGAGGGTTCTTCTCGATTGACCTGCGGATTAATAAGAGGGATCATGATGCATACTCCGTGATACAAGGAATCTATTGCAGTCTCAAAATATGTTGGTTGCCGACCTTATTTTTGAGAAAAAAATTGTCAAAGTATTGAAATTTTACATAGCTTCATATGGGCGATGACCACGGAATGAGTCATATCTCTACATTTAACAGTGGTACCGGGATGAGCAACTGTCCAAGCATGGATCATCTATAGGTGAATGGAATATAATTCAGAAACATGCATGTTGCCGACGCAGCGACTGCACGACCGCTGCACGCTTGGGTTATGTACACTCGCCGGACAAAATATCTGTACAAGCCATTTAGTAATTTTCACTTTTTGGGTTGGTATCGCCATGCATTCGGTCCATTTTCCGCGTTCCCTTAGAACGGAATGAGATAGGCCGTGCCAACCCGAAAAGTAGAAATCACTAAATGGCTTGTACAGATATTTTGTCCGGCCAGTGTACCTATGTGTGTCGGTGAGCGAGCGCGTCTCGTAGCCTGACGCTTGTGTTAGTAGGCGCGGGGCCCCGAATGCTCGTGACACGTTACCCAACGACGGAGCCTCCTTGAGGGCTCCGCAGATCTCCTCATAGACGATTTTTGAGCCACTGTAAATTTCTCATAAATGCTTGTTGTTGCTCATGAAGACATTTCCAAGAAAGGCCAATTGAGCAGGGATGAGCCGGCGGGGCGGTTAGTGACACTTGATTCCCAATTTTCGTTTTTCGGTCAGGCCCACCCATTATACAAAGCAATTTCTTCCAGATCTCTGAGGTGCCCTTATAAAGCTCATTTCGGCAGAGGCACAATCGCTCTTTTTGACAGTGTGCAAATTCAAGAAACAGTGTATTCCTCAGACATGATGAAATCACTCGAATCGAGAAACAGAAACTTTTTCCAGTGTACAAGACCTCGTGACCGGCGTGAGGCGTCCATAGAGATGTAATACCTAGAGGCGTCCCGATTCGAGTCGAACTCCACGTACAGTTGGGTTCTGACGAGCTGATTGTTGGTTGCAGCGGTAGTGCAGCTTCCGGGGACGCTGCTGGTGCTGCTGCTGATATCGCGGGTGTCTCGGCTGCGGGTGCTGATGGGTGGCAGCCTCGTATCCGGCCTGACGCTGATGCTGCTGACGCTGGTGGACAACTCCTGGCTGCGGGTGGGCCTCGCGACCGTCGGCATCGCGGGCATGTCCGTCTCCTTCCCGACGGTCTACCTCTACAGCATCGAGATGTTCCCCACGGTGGTGCGCAACCTCGGCATCGGCGCCGGCAGCACTTGCGCTCGCCTCGGCAGCATGATCGCGCCCTTCGTCGCGACAATTGTGAGCCTGCACTCTTGACTCAACTTATCCACGGTATATCAGTGATTCCGCCGAAAGTGGAATTTTCCGTGTTCCAAGTTTCCAAGGGTTGGAATGTGCACTATAGCAATCTTTTGGGGTGTATTCTATTGGTGTGCAACTATGTTGATAGTTTTGGAGACGATCCTAACGTTCCTGTATTTTATGGTGCTAGGCAAAGGGTTCTATGTCCATTCCCTTCCCTGTAGGCAACCCAACTTCGACTTTTGAATTCACCACGACGCATATGCGGTGTCGAAAACCCCTATATGTAGCTATGCACTTCAATTTGTAATACTTCAGATAACATAATCCACCGCTTTGTGAATCCAACTTGAACCCTCAGCTCGCGCACGGCTATCCGACATTTTGAAGGCGGGTTGGCACCAAAACTGCACGCACAGCACTAATTAGGTCGGCAAACTTCCCGGTAGTCTATTGAGCCTTTCTTACTAATGAGATCAATTTCCAAATACCCAAATACACCTAATCCATGTGCAACAGTAGCCGAAAACTCGAATCTGTAGCCGGGCGCACCACATAAACGTGTTTTCAGAATGGCGTACAAAATTTTTGGTCCTTTCCGTCCCCGTGTCGTACTCCTCCCCAACGCGCTATATGGCTTCGTGGAACACATTTTCTTAAAGTATTTGGTTGCATTGGATCAAATCTATGCGGAAAAGAGTCTACGATTCGTTGTCGAGCCGTGGGTATAATTTTAGTGGCAGAATCTCCTTTGCGTTCCTTTCTGCGACCCCTTAAACTCGACATATCTTTGTCCGACTTGAATTTTGAGCTACGTAGCTCCGGGTACTTCTTTGTGCCAAAAGAAGTGGAAACCAACTGCAACGATCCACTAAAACTCGTCTGGGGCTGGAATAATTTTTTGACTCAAATCACTCCTGGTGACGATTCTGGCCCCAAAAAACTCTTCTTCCGGCGGAATCATTCATTATATGCAATCGTCAATTACATTAGCACAGAATACCGATAAGAACCCCTTGCCTTCTTATCCTATCGTGGTATCGGCCATATGAGAGCTAGATTTAGACTTATTGTTAGTAAAACTGGAAATTCAGGTACTTTCATCCATTAGGTGCGAAGACGAATGCTTTCTGCGAGATATGATCTCAGCTTGCTATCGATCGATACTACTACGATCTTATGTACAGGTCTGGACACTCCATACAATAATTCCGTCGCGTGTTTGAGTCGACGTCTTGGCTTGACCAGATGGCCGCTCAGCCAGGAAGCGCTCTGATCGGTTGGCTGTGATTAATACGGCTCATTATGTTAGTTAGTAAATACACCAATTGACGCCGACAGAACTGACAAGAACCCAAGACTCGTGTAGTGCACAGCTCGACCCGACAACCGTTGTCAATTTCAGAATTTACTGTAAATTTTACTGAAATATTCCTGTAAGAATTGTTTAATATAATGTCCATATGATTGTATAGTATCCGAGTGGAAGATTAATAAACCTGGCGGAGACAAATTTTAGTCTTTCCAAATGCTTGAGGATCTCTCTTTCTCCCACAGAAACCATCAGGTATAATTAGCTTGTGAGGAAATCACCCACTCGAAACGTTGCGTGTTTATACTTACGATGATTCGAATGAATGAAGAGCTCCCTCCGCGTGCTGATTTCTTGACCAGTCAGAACGCTTTTTGTCCGAGACGACATCTTGCCGAGCCGCGACTCAAACACGCGACTGTTTTGCCTTATAGAGTGCCGAGACCTGTAAATAAGACTGTGGATAACACCATTGGATTCTCATATTGACTCCATACCTTCTTCTCAATCGATACATCGAATTATTTGAGAATATAGATTCACGAATGAGAACTGCTCCGTTTCGAAGAATTATCATGCTCTCCGCTCTCAGTACACGGTGGTCCTGAACCAACTCTATCCTACGGTGACGACAGCAAGTGGGATTCTTGTTGGATATGGTTCGGGACATTTGTGGGATCACAACCTACTAAGAATCAAAATCGCCACTCGGCATAGTGCTCCTGAAGGAGTGATAAGACTCGTTAAAATGTCGACGAAAACGGGTCACGCTATCTTGTAGGGTTACGCGAGTACATTCAAATCCCGTTTTAACGAAAATCGCAGCTGATCATTCACTGAAATGCGAGCAAGAAGTGTTAAAACGCCATTTAATTTCATGTATTTCCATCGGCATATATAAGCAGTCGAAGGATGTCAGTAGCATATTGGCTGACACAACGTCTCCAAACGGGTTAGAGGGGTGTCAATGTGCATTTTCATAGGAAATTTCCTGTAGAACATGTTGGTGCATTCCATTCTTTGATACCTAGCATAGTTCTTGATATGCGAACCAAGTAGAGCAAGAGCCGTTAGCAAAATGCAATCCCACAGCAACGTCTTGTTTTGAGAATTGCATCGACAAAGAGGGCATGGGGACCAAGATGAGGTATTGATTCAAGATTTTTATTGTATTTTTTCATCCAGAATACGAATTTGGAACCGCTTCCGTTCTCACTAGTCAAGTTTTCATTAGAACCGCGGAGAACTGCCGTGATTTTCCATAATAATTCATTACTATTGGGCGGATAACAATTCGATAGAGTCAGCCCCAGGGTGTATTTTTAAGTGCGTCTTCGGATCTTAGCACCTTTTGCATCTTATTGAGTGAACCGGGATACATTGAACAAGTACATCAGAGATGCTCTTGTATGACTTCGTGGGAACAGCGTTTGATTGATTGCTCCGTATTCTTTTAAAAATTTGAATGAAATCCGGACGTTTCTGGAGAATTACGACAGTTCCCCGCGATTCTAATGAAAACTTGACTAGTGAGAATGGAAGTGGTTCCAAATTCGTATTCTGGATGAAAAAATACAATAAAAATCGTGAATCAATACCTCATCTTGGTCCCCATGCCCTCTTTGTCGATGCAATTCTCAAAACAAGACGTTGCTGTGGGATTGCATTTTGCTAACGGCTCTTGCTCTACTTGGTTCGCATCTCAAGAACTATGCTAGGTATCAAAGAATGGAATGCACCAACATGTTCTACGGGAAATTTCCTATGAAAATGCACATGGACACCCCTCTAACCCGTTTGGAGACGTTGTGTCAGCCAATATGCTACTGACATCCTTCGACTGCTTATATTATATGCCGATGGAAATACATGAAGTTAAATGGCGTTTTAACACTTCCTGCTCGCATTTCAGTAAATGATCAGCTGCGATTTTCGTTGAAACGGGATTTGAATGTACTCGCGTAACCCTACAAGATAGCGTGACCCGTTTTCGTCGACATTTTAACGAGACTTATCACTCCTTCAGAAGCACTGTGTTGGGCCGTTTTTGAAAAAAGTCGAAAAAACGTGTCTTTGCGGTGTTTTCCCCTGTTTCACCTTCAAAAACTTGAAAGGAGCGCATTTTATTGGAAAATATGTGGAGCAACTTTTTGTAGGACTTGAAACGATGAACAAAAAAGGTCTCCATACATTTTTCCATATAAGACCTTCTGTTCCTGTAATAAACGTGTTTTTGTTTGAAACTCGTATTTAATCTGTCATTTTCCACGATTCTGACTCCATAACTCAAAGGGAACGCATTTTATCGAAAAACTTGTAGAGTAATTTTTTGTAGATCTTCGAAAAATGAATAGGAAAGATCTCAACACATTTTTCGATGCAAGATCTTCCGTTCCCGTAATAAACGTATTTCGTCTGAGACTCGTATTTTATCTGTCATTTTCCACGGTTTCGACCCGATAACTCGTAGGGAACACATTTCATCAAAGAATATGTACATTAAATATTTGTAGATCTTCGAAAAATAAACAAGAAACAAATGTACATATTCTTTCATGTAAGGCCTTCTGTTTCTAATACTCGAGTCTCAGAAGAAAATACGTTTATTACGGGAACGGACGACCTTGTATCGAAAAATTTGTTCAGAGCTTTTTGATTCATTTTTTAAAGATCTACAAAAAATTACTGTACACATTCTTCGATAAAATGCGTTCCCTCTGAGTTACGGGGTCAGAACCGTGGAAAATGGCAGATTAAATACGAGTTTCAAACAGAAACACGTTTATTACAGGAACAGGAGGTCTTATATGGAAAAATGTATGAAGACCTTTTTTGTTCATCGTTTCAAGGTCTACAAGGAGTTGTTCCACATATTTCTCGAAATGCGTCCCTTTCGAGTTTTTGAGGGTGAAAAAAGGAAAAACATCAAAAAATAGTATATTACGCAACAAGTGCGAGAAGGTCAATTTCCGCACAAGTTGCCAAACGAGTGCGGAAACTTCTCGCACGTGTTGCGTATACTATTTTTTGCAACTGTGCGCAAAGTTGTAATTAAATGCACCACTGTCCGAGCAAGATTATCTTGGAATAGTATATTCTGCAACAAGTGCGAGAAGGTCAGTTTCCGCACAAGTTGCCAAACGAGGTCGAGAAGTTGATATTCACGCACACTTTGAAACTTCTCGCACGCCCAGAAGAACACATTTCGCGAGCGTGCGCGTAGATATGTACTCCTAGGTGTGCGAGAAGTTTCGAAGTGTGCGTGAATGTTACTTCTCGCGCGAGTTGGCAACGTGTGCGGAAACTTCTCGCGCGTGTTGCGTATACTATATTTTGCAACTGTGCGCGAAGTTGTAATTAAATGCACCACTGTCCTAGCAAGATTATCTTGGAAACGAACTTTTCAAGAAAGGCCAAATTCAGAGGTCTGACGTGACATCATATTTTGGAACTGTGCGTGAATGAAAATGCATTAGAGCAAGAAGTTACATTCACGCACACTCCACCAGTGCGTAAATGTAAAACTGTGCGAGAAGTCATTCACGCATTACTTCTCGCACTGTAAATAATAAAGAGAAGTCTCATTTTTTACAACTTCGCGCACACAGTTGCAAAAACACGTTTTTCGACTTTTTCAAAAAACGGCCCTAGTAGCGACTTTGATTCTCAGTAGGTTGTGATCCCACAGATGTCCTGAAATATATCCAACAAGAATGCCACTTGCTGTCGTCAGCGGAGGGTAGACTTGGTTCAGGACTACCGTGAGTAGTCTATATCTTGATCATGAATGTTTTTCATTCAGAGGCTGCATAATAACCTGGGGACCTCAGGACTTTTTTCAAGCTAACCCGGTTGGCAGACTGAATTTGTAAAATTACAACCACAATCGTAAACGTCATCGGTTTTCACTTATACATCTTAAATGGACCATCAAATTTCTATGGTTTATATAATTTTTTTGCAACTGTGTGCGCGAAGTTGTAAAAAAATGAGACTTCTCTTCATTATTCACAGTGCGAGAAGTAATGCGTGAATGACTTCTCGCACAGTTTTACATTTACGCACTGGTGAAGTGTGCGTAAATGTAACTTTTCGCTCTAATGCATTTTCATTCACGCACAGTTCCAAAATATGATGTCACGTCATCCCTCTGAATTTCGCCTTTCTCGAAAACTTCGTTCTCAAGATGATCTTGCTCGGACAGTGGTGCATTTAATTACAACTTCGCGCACAGTTGCAAAAAATAGTATACGCAACACGTGCGAGAAGTTTCCGCACTCGTTTGGCAACTTGTGCGGAAATTGACCTTCTCGCACTTGTTACGTAATATACTATAATCGCATAATTTTAAATTTACAGGGGCCTGAATACTCGTGGTTGCCTCCTTTATTATTTGGGTTGGGTCCAATAATCGGCGCTCTGCTATGCTTACTTTTGCCCGAAACTATGCATTGCGACCTTCCGGAGACTATAGACGATGGCGAAAGTTTTGGGAAGTTAGTTTTTTTCCAAGCTGGTCGAGCAATTTGAAATTTTGACTAAATTATGAGAACCCTCAATTTTTCAGGAAATCGCACTGCAGGAAAAATGTTGAGCCAAAACGTTGACAATTATTATCCAAGTGGAAACGAATTGCTTGCCTGCAGGTGTCTATGGAACCACACTGGGTGAGTGTGTGGTTTGACTTGACTCAGGAATCACGGTATGCTTTGTGGACACCTCTAATCATCTAATATGCTTATACCCATCTTGAAACCATCAAATGTTGACCTGTATGAACACTTTATGATATTGTTCCACCCACATAATGATACGTTTCAAATGAGAAAACGACTTGTTTCATCTCACTTGACTGGGGTAACACATGGCCTGTCCAGTAGAGTGGGCCGAAAGAGGGCTTAGTTGGAAAATAGATATGCCCTAGCGTGGACATACTGTGTTTAAATTTTCTCTGCGTACTAAGAAATGAAATTTCCGGTCTCAGCAAGAGCCATCAAGTTTTCATTAAAATTAGTATATAGGTTCAAATGCGAAAGCGCTTAATTCAACACTCTTTCCTTGATGGCAATTTCGCTTGTGTTTCTGACGCATCTAAACTTTTTTCATAGCACTCTAATCTAAAAATCACAACTTCGTAGTCGAACATGATTCTTTGGATTCTCGTACTATAAAATATCGTATGAGACTGCGGCAGATGGGTAGTTTCGTTACGAAGGTCTTGCACTCTGAATTTCTTGGAGTAAACTTTACCCTGTGGAGACACAATTTGTAATTTATGAAATTTTTCGTTGTATTCAACTGTGCTCTTCCCCGAACTTTTGATTGAAAATTCGAGTCAGACAAGCTTTAGAAGAAGAATTTTGCAGGACATCAGGTCTATTCTCAGTAAGTGTAAGAGTATTCTCACAAAAAAGAGTTTCAAATTGCACCATATTTAGGTCAAATAATGTATTCTTGCCAAAGTTATCATTTCGTGTTGCAATGGCAAGGGCTTTGGATACCTCAAATCTAAATCAGCTAACGAGAATCTCGCATTTTCAATCGCATCGATGCAAAAGGTTTTCTCCATCCCAGCTTAGATACTGGAAAGCGTCTCCAGCACAACGCTTGGACTGAGATTTCATATCTTGGGGTCGAAATCCATGCCAGAACGGCTCGGATGGAGTTGTCAGTAGCTTTCTTGACAAGAACCTCCACCCCAAGGAATTAACACTGTATAGTACTCGCTTTGCTCGTGCCATAAACAGGCCTTCATACAGAACTACCCATTTGCACGCAGTCTCATACGATATTTTACAGCACGAGAATCCAAAAGTCATGTTCAAAGTTGCTGTTTTCAGGTTAGGATGCTATGAATAATGTACTAACTCAACGCCTAAAACTGTTTCCAAGTATAAATATACAAACACAACATTTTCTCACTACGGCATATCAATCCCCGGAATTAGCTCTTTTTCGGCCTCCCTATATATCATCCAGGTCGAGATCGTTGACAATCTTATTTTTTTACAGGTGTACTTGTGAGGAATACATCTGTATTTTTGATATGTGTTATTGTCTCAATATTTTTTGAATAAATATATGAAAATCTTATCCCCAGTATTATTGAGAGTGAATCGAATGATACTTGATGCTCAGTAATCCTTCCGATAAGGTAATTACTCACGGTGTGAGGCCCGACTTAGGCGCCACCACCGGGTATTTTGCGAACATTCAGATTGGCCACATCTTACCCTCAAAAGGCAAGCTCCTGTCGTCCTGTATAAGCTAAGTCGGCAAAAATGAAATTCCTACGCTTGCTGGCGTTAGCTGCGCCAAAGAATTTTTGTCGAGAATTTCAATACTCTCATCGCAATGTTTTTATATCCATTCTAGAAGGAATTGATAAATCTCCTTGTAATATAATTGCCAAATATTAGGAACATTTGATGTTATTTTCACTTTTTTCACGAAAATTATGCTGGATATTGGCGAAGCTGCGATGCCCATCATAGTTTTTATGGAGAACAAAATTTTCGGCACGATATGCGTGAGCTATTTTTCCCGTTTCGGCGTAGATATAGTTTGTTCCCGTGCGTATTTGCTACGACCGTGAAAATATTTGTGGAACTAAAAGTTATGAGCTTGAGCGACGTAGATGGTGACTGGCCACAGGGTCATTATGCCCAAAAAACAGTGGAAAGAGGCCCAAAATGGGTATGCTTATGCATTCTGTATCTCAGAACAGAAACCCCATGAGATTAAATCCTCTGAGATTCCTTCATTTCCCACCAAAACAAGGAGATCCTCAAAGTTTCATCAAGATTGGTCAACAGCAAGGTTGGATTTCTCTTTTGTTAGCGCGGAAAGCAGTTTCACCTCCATTTGGAGTTGAGCGGGCAGAGTGGACCGGGCTGGAGTCGAGAAAGCGAGTCCCGTTTTGAAAAAACTTCTAGTAATGAGTACCGTCAAATTGGGTAACATTGGTACAGTGGGTGCAACTTTGGTACACCCCTGAAAAATGACTTTCAAAGCTGCATTCGGCAAGGTGAATGATTTTATCGCTCTGGAACCTGTTCTCCCCCTTTGTAGCACATATGAACAATGTGTTGAACCACCGTAGATCCCGCGTGAATGATTGTACTCGTTTATTGGAGCTTTTTCCGGAAAGGCTGATTTGGCAGCGATACGCGAGTGGCGATTTTGGCGAAAATGAGATGAAAATACGTTCATATAGAATGAATTAAATCAGATTCTATAGTGAAAACTAGAAATCTCTATCAAATTCTATTTCTGAGATAAATAATAAAACAGTATAGCATCTAATCAAAATCTCGAGTAATACTTGCCATAACTACCGCATAGCAGGCAATACTCCGCAAGACTACCGTATAGGACGACATACGACATTCTACGGAGTATTCGGTGGCCACGAAACGAAGCTGATCCTCCGCCCGACCGTATGTCATGGATGGCGCAGACGTACGGCTTTCTTGCGGAGTATTCTGCTCACAAGAGCTAGCGTATGTCAGTAAATAACACGTTGATCGAGTCAGTTTAGAGAATTTTCAGCGACAGTGAACAACTTTGGTGAATAAACATTTTCAAATACTTGTTATGGACAACTATTATTTTATTGAAAATTTCATAGGTGCGAATGTGTATAGTACATATACTATAAGAGTCAATCCTGAGTTCAATGATAAAAAAAAAGTTGAAAAATAATATATTAAGATCTAGGAACTAACACAAAGAGTTATTCCATGCTTATGGATATTGTACGGGTAAATTCATATGAAAAGCGCGTCTATTTTTCGGTATGAGAGGGCATAATTTTGCAACAATTTCCTTTTTATAGTCTTTATTAGCAGCGTGTTTAGCATAAAAGGCACGGCAGCCAACTGTAATCTCTTTGGTGTTTAGAGTCTACTTGTTAAAGTAAACAGTTGGCTGCCGTGCCTTTTCCTACAAGTCGACGTAGTCGTCAGCATCCATTTTTGACACTTATATATCTTCAATATCAAATTATGCACAACACAGAAACTACCTTTTGGATCTGATCGTTTGATGAAACGAGAAGTTTCGCGCGAATAACGAGTCACTGACTGCTATACGGTAGTCTTCTGGAGTATTGACCCACACTCGCCGATCGCAGCGCTACCGTATGTCCGACAGGAGGGACATACGCTTTTCTTACGGAGTATTGCTGATGTGCGTGATTACCGTATGTCCAATATCTCAAAAAGTAAGCGTGATAACGAGATAAAAAGTATACCGTCATATCCGCATGCTCGCCATATGTATAAAAGGGGGAATATTGGCTTTTGTATACCGGGTACCTGCCTTTCGGCAACACCGAGCCAGGCTCGGTGATGGCTCAGTCCTCCGCCCCGACTACCGACTTTCGGGCACGGCCCCCAGCACAAGGCCGATGCCCACCCCTCGGTGGGGGGTTTTGGGACTCTTCTGGGCTTCCTGAGAGCCCAAAGAGTCCCTCGGGATGATGGATGAGTCTTACGGGCTCGCATTGTTATCGCCCGAGGGCGATCCCAATTTGAGTCCCTAGACTCACCCACTCCCGTGGTGCCGGATCGAGATGTGCGGTCTCCTCGCTCCGGCGGGCGGTAACTGGGGCCGGAGGGTCGTCACACCCGAGGGATGAGGCGCCATGCCCCAACCCCCCTTGCGGTTTCCGGGAAAAGTCAAAGCGCCGAGCACCAGTCTCGGAGCCAGTCTTCTCCCTACCGGCTTCGGGCCTAAGCCCGGGTACGGTGTCCCAGTAACTGGGGCCGGAGGGTTGTTACACCCCAGGACATGGTGTCCCCTTTGCGGTATGTACAAAAGGGGGGGGGATGTGAAATTCGATGATTTTGAAGGCTTCACGGCCAAAAAACACGTTTTGTCGAATATCTCGGCTTCAACTTTTCTGCCACACGACATTCCTTAAAGTGGACGGCAGAGTTAGTGTACCTGGCAAGAAGTGTTCCGGAACGATTGACGGATGATTAATGCTACATTTCGACCACATACATCACCATATTGAAGAAACCATCGTTTCATTGGGGTATTTGAAGCATTCGGAATTTTAATGAATGAAAAACAGGGGAAAAATCATGAAAAAGTGTACCAAAGTTACCCCACTCTAGGTAAGAAGCATGAGGATAGGATAACTTCAGAACACCTTCCTATAATAGCTTCTTTCCATCTCACCTTGAGTCGAGTGATGGTCTACGAGGTCTTAGGATGTTTCAAACAGCTTAAAATAAGAGTTCTGAATAATCAAAATTAGTTCACTCACACGGTGGTGGGTAGAGTTGAAATATTTTGTAAGTGTACCAAAGTTGCCCCATTGGGGTCTAACTTTGGTACACTTCTTCAACGGCTAACAGCTCCTGCTTCGACACATCAAATGGAACTTTGTAGCCCGTCAATCGAAAGCTGAAACTGTAATAAGCTTGAGATCGACTACTAATATAGAAGTGGGTTTTGTCAATGTATGTTGAGATGCCGAGCCAAAGGAGATAAAAAGTAACAAAATCGTACCAAATTTGCCCAATTTGACGGTATGTTATATCCAATAAAAGCTTCGAGGGCATTGTGCGAGGAATTAGTTCTGAGAGAGATTTCCAAACAAGAAGATCGACCTACTTGCTTGGTAGTGTTTCTTCGATGATACACTACACAGGCTGCGACACAGCACTCCAAGTATTTTTGAGAGTAGCCCCTGAGAGTTTTCGTAAATTTTTCCAAAAGTTTCCCAGATGTTCTCGGGGAGTCGTCAAATTTTTATTCTGTTGGATTTCTCAAAAATTTTCGCACCGTGTCGATGTTTAGGTCACACCACTCAGAAATATCCTCGATATGTTCCAACTATGTTCCCAGGGTGTTCACAGAAGCTCTCAACACGTTGTTGACACATCGGCAAGAGAAATTTTGAGAGGTTCCAGAGAACGAGTATGGATATATCGATACATTCTTTAACATTTTGTCGATGAATGAAAAATTGATGAGAGGCTAGGGGTTATACATTTGGTAAAATTGCCCGAAGAAGAGGGAATTTCTGACATCTGACTATTTCTAAGTTACAGATTTCATCTTTTTGTGAGTCAACTTCTGAATATTGAATCCTTGTAAAGTACTATGTAAGAAATGTAGAATGGTTTACATTTTGATTGGCAGCCAACTTCCAATGATCATAATATTCGCATGGTCGATGTAATTTCTCACTACCATAACAATGAGATGAAAATTGTAAGTTGACCGGGAGTTAGTCTGTAAACCTCTTTAATCTCTCTGCAAGGTAAGAGCTCTGGAATGTCTCCAAATGGATGGAACCTCGTTTTTCTAAGTTATTTGTGAAACCTAGTTCTAAGGTGTCAAACATTGCTCCAAGGTCAACCATTTAGTACCTGTCACGATTTCTTGCGGAATAAGTGAGTTAATCTTTCCGTTTTTTGTTCTCGAGAATAGGCAGTAATTTTTCAGATTCTTTTTCGTGTAAAAAGCAAAAAAGGTTGAGATTTTCTGCTAGACCTATTAGCACTCATCTTGGAAGGTGAAAACGCGGGGAAATTTATTTTCAAGAAAGGCCATTCTGTCTAAGTTACATCTCATTCGCATATTATATTGTCATCATACGAAACTCATGGGCAGGTCCCAAAATGCTAAATGTCATAGAAAATGGCATAGGAATTGTCATAAGTTGCCGTAGAGTCCCATTCAGGACTTTATTACCTCAGGTATAATCATGCCGGGGGCCTAATAGTGCACAGGAAGGAGGGCGAGGTCAAGGGGTGCAACCTCTGGTGGGGGTCCAAGGGGGCAACGACCCCGGCGCGGGGTGTGTGGGGCGGAGCTCCCTGCTTTGTAAAAAAATTTGGTATGAGCACATTATATCTGATGAAAACTTCAACAAAATTTTGGGAAATACTCAGTTTTGAAAGAACTTTTGAAAAATATCCAATGCTTACAAGCGTTTGACAAAGATATTCCCCATGAATGATTAGAACCACACGGACCTCAAGTAGGTGCTGAACGCAGGTCCGTTGGAGACTGATCTTCCAAAGTTCAATAAATAGCAACACTGAGTTGACAAGTTAAGATCTGTGGTTGACTGTAACGGTTCATTTTATCCCGACTCGGGCTATAACGATTTGGCCAGTATATTTTCTGGGCTGAGGCCTCTAGCATCTTGAAATGTAATCATACCCAAAAGTATACAGTGAAACCTGTGTACATTGGACACCTTCGGTGCAAGAGAAAAGTGTCCAATGTAGGCAGGTGGCCAATGTACCCAACACCGGCTGGAAAGTCACGACAAATCATGTAAACACGATGAATATGGATTATTTTTAATATGTTGTCATCAGAATTCGTCATACATATATAAACCCTTGTTGATGCTTGAAATTATCGTCGACAATACAGTAATACTTCACACTGGTTTAAAAAAATTGCTAATTTTTGATTGAACTGGACATTTATGGGAAAATAGTTCTTTTTCATACTCGATATTAACGTTGTACAAATCACTCATACATTGAGGTAAATGGACGGATGCAAATTTCATAAACTCTTTCAGATGCAATTGAGCTTCTTCATAGCTAGGTACACTTGTCACATTCTCTAGAGATGAATCTTCACTATCACTGTCATCAGAACGAACATTCCTGCTTGAACTACCAGCCAATACACTCTCTAAGATTGCGTCTGGCGAACTAAGTGATTCTTCGTGAACTTGCAAGTGATCATCACAACCCACAATTTCTTGCGCCGAACAGATGTCTTCTCGTAACTCCGCCTTGTCGCAACTTTCGTTTCCTTTCACCATCACAATTTTCATTCCACAACCGCAAAACTTTTTCACTGCCATCAGCTATATTCCCGACTGTTGATTTTGAAATTGAGAACTGTTCGGCAATTTTCCGATGACTCTGACCTTTGCTGAGTGCATCAAGCACTTCTTTTTTCTTCTCGATGGTCAACTCGTTGTATTTTCTCTTTTTGCCACGATTCATTATATTTGATCAAAACAAAAACACCAACGAAATAACGACGTTACTTGGAATGATGCTCGAAATTACACACGCTATAAATGTACGAGCGACAAGCAAATCACATGAGCGATGAGCAATAAACACGGCAATGTGAAATTGTAAACGCGTCAATGGACAGAGTTAGATACTGCGATGAGAGGGAAAGAGTGAGTAGACGAACGAGAAGGATAGTGTGAAGTCAGAAAACCGAATAGCTGTGTGAGTGAGATGTGACAAGGAAAATGTACACTGCTCACGAATATCAAATGTATATAATTCTAAGATTGGCCAATGTACACAGTGAAAATTACTTGTTCGGTGCACGTTCATGGTGTCCAGAGTAGGCAGGTGGCCAATGTACAGAGGTGGCCAATGTACACGGATAATTTTACATAAGAAACAATGGGCTGAAATCCGGTGCAGCGGAAAAGTGTCCAAAGTCGACAGGTGGCCAATGTACCAAGGTGGCCAATGTAACAGGTTTTACTGTAGTATGAAAAATTTGTGGGAAAAACTTCAACCAGTGGTTGCAGTTTTTCCCTCAACCACTGGTTTGGGCCAAAAACCAACCAGCTGGTTGATTTTTGGCGCCAACCACACTGGTTGACTACCTATCCAACCACTGGTTGACTTCTTTCTCACAACGAATATATAAGAATGAATGCGGCGCATTGGTCGATGGAGGTCTCCGGGCGACACTTTTGAGTCGGAAAAACAAGTTTCGTCATCTTTTTTTCACAAACAAAGAGAGATAAACATTATTGCCAGTCGCGTATGGACGACAAAGCGGGTTGCCTGTCCTGCAGGAGTCGAATACACGTCGTGAGGCTGGAGGGACGAATAGATCGACGGATGGGGTGGGAGGGTAGATGGGATGGATGAAAGGATGGAATAGGATGGAACGGACCGGAATGGAAGGGAATGCAGCGGTGTGGGATGGAATGGAACGGACCGGAGTGGAATGGAACGAATCGGAATGGGAGGGATTGGAACGGACCGGAATGGAATTCAATTGTATGTTCCGTTCCGTTCCAATTCCGACCGTTCCATTGCATTCTGTTCCGTTCCATTGCATTCCATTCCATTCTGGTCCGTTCCATTCCGGTTCGTTCCATTGCACTCCATCCTATTCCCTTCCATTCCGTCCGATTCCGGTCCGTTCCTTTCAATCCCGTTCCATTCCATTGCATTCCGTCCCATTCCATCCATCCATCTCATCTAGCCCCCCCCCCCATCCATCCATCTATCCATCCCTCCAGCTTTACGCTCCCGCAGGACAGGCAACCCGCTTTGTCGTCCATACGCGACCGGCAATAATATTTAACCCTCTTTGTTTGTGAGAAAAAATGACGAAACTCAATTTTCCGACTCAAAAGTGTCACCCGCAGAGACCACCGTCGACCAATATCGTGGGCGCCGCATTCATCCTTATATATTCGCTGTGGCGAAAAAGTCAACCAGTGGTAATGCCAACCAGCTGGTTGATTTCGACAACCAACCACTGGTTGCCGATTTTGGTGGAAAGTCGACCAATTTTTTACAGTGCAAATCGAAAAATGATCTCAGAAATTTGTTCGACAAGAAACTCTAACCTATAGAATTTGGAGTGTTCGCTTGGCAATCTTTCCTCAATGATAATTCAAGGTTTCATGAATTGCAGAATCGTCTGAAGAAGCACAATAAACTATAAATTTGCAAAATAATTGCAAATACTCCGAAATTTCTCTGAATAATCAAGAATTTCGAGAAAATAGGTATAATACAATAGTCTTAATACTTGTTCAATGGCAGGTTCTAGGAGAGCCATGCAAAATAGTACATTTCAATACAAGGGTGGGAAAACTTTTTTGAATAATTTTCCGATGTTTGAGTGCTTACAAATTGCATAAAATAGCATTCGCGCCTCGATCATGAGGTTCGCCGCTTCCGAGCGATTATTTCGACCCTCGCCTGCGGTTCGGGCCGAAAGCCAATCGCTCAGAAGCGAGCTACAACCTCATAATCGCGGTACGAAATCTACTATTTCGCGTCCGAGTGATGGGATTTCGGCCTGAGCCGTAGGTGAAAGTTGGAATCAACACAAGAATTCGAAGAATAGGTTTTACACCCGTGTATCAAACTGTGTTTTTCGACAAACTGTGCGAGAAAGTGGAAAATCAGTGCGGAAATAGTACATTTCGATCCAAGGGCGTAAAATGTTTTATTCGCGTCCGAGTGATGGGTTTCCGACCCGAGCGGCAGGTGAGGGTCGGAATCATCACGAGGATGCGAATAATAGGTTTTACGCCCGTGTATCTAACTATACTTTTCGATAAACTGTGAGTAAAAGTCGACAAACTGTGCGCAAAGTGCACTTTTACGCACAGTGTATCGAAAAGACACTTTTTGTTATTCTGCGCGCAAAAATGGCCATTTACACGCAAGTGCGCGTGTGCAAATGCCCCATTTGCGCACGGGTTCTCGTTTTCACAGTGCGCAAATGACTTATTTGCACACGTTAGTGCGCAAAGATCCATTTGCGCATGGTGCAAAGGATGAAACAGTGTGCAAATGGGACGTTTACGCACAGTTTGCTTACCAAATTTGGATTGATGGTTGATCATCCTATACTCACTAAGATATATCTGAGTATAGTGAGAATTGTGGATTTATGACTGTAGATGTCTTGAAAAAAAACCAAAATCTGGATATGTTGAGAATCATGCCTAAATGCATGTAGTACAAGCAAGAAATAAAAAAGGCTGATTTGTAGGACATCACACGATAAACGTTCTTCCACATCAAGCGATGGACTGTGTGCAATGAAGTTATAACTATAAGTATTATATTTGCGTAATAAATCGCGACTACTCTCAATATTGAGACGTTTAAAATCAACGACAAGAAAGAACATTCTCTCTCGCACCGATCCCTTTTCATCCGTTGGTAATAGTATGTTTTGCATCAAGTTCATGAGGTTGTAGCTCGCTTCTGAGCGATTGATTTTCGGCCCGAGCCGCAGGCGAGCACCCAAACATCGGAGAATCGCATAAAGTTTTTTTATCCACAAAATACGGTTATTATTCTCCGAAATTCCTTCATTTCTCACAGATTCATATGTGGCGAACTATTCGATCACCATCAAATCAGCATCTCTGAAAAATCTTCTCAGATAAAATTAGATACCCAAATTATCGTTTTACGGACTATAAAATTCGAAATTGATCGTCTTACGGTGCATGTACCAAACGTCAGAAATAATAGCATATTATATGGGCAAAAGTCTTTTTTCTGATACTTTTTTCAGGATTTTTTTTGTCGGTGGGCTCCCCCTTCCGCGGGGGCTTCGCCCCCTGCACCCCCACCAGGGGCTACCGCCCCTGGACCCCGCGCTGCGCCCTTCGTAGCGCCCTCCCATTATCTCCGATCAGTAGCGTCATTTCCCCAACAGATTGCGAATAAGTCGACTTACTTTGGATACTACTAGACATCGGGAAACCATAAATATATTCGAAATATGGATGGTTTGATAGATCTACCGATCAATGTCTCAAATTACACAGTATAATTATCGAGAACAAAGATTCAGGAAATTCCTTCACCCCAGAGCGAAAAAAAATCGACCAATTCTCTAGCTGACAGCCAACCTTGGCAACATCCGCGACATTTTTTAAGAGTTTTGGGCGAGTTGCATTTTTGCTCACAGCAATAACAAAAAATATCATAAGCAACTCCGGTGCCGACATTTGCGCTCTCGTCCCCGCACTCGTGTGCAAATGGTTTATTTGCGCACAGTTCCATCGTTTACGCCGAGCGCAAATGGACCATTTGCACACTCGTGGCGGGGACTCGTGCGCAAATGTCTGTTGGCACCCTTGTTGCTTAATATACTACTTCCACACAGTCTATCGAAATAGTACATTTCGATACGAAGGCGGGAATGTTGGTTTCCGCACAACGAGTGATATTTTCCTGCTCGAGCCAACGGCGAGGGTTGGAATTATCACGAGAATGTGGAAACCACCCCGTCCGAGTGTCGAATACTATTTTTCCATCTTCTGTGTGGGGAAAAAAAGTCAAAAACCCGTGCGGAAAAGTCATTTCTCGCACACAAGATGGAAAAATAGTATTCGACATCCGGACGGAGTGGTTTCCGCATTCTCGCCATACATTTCGCAAGAAATATGTCTCATTACGTCTGGCGTATATCTATGCAGCTTCTGGTGCATGCGGTAGCCCGCCCTACTCCCGGACTGATTCATTCATATAGCAGGCTCAAGACGCCATGGTTATCTGTAGTGGGTGTATATCTAAACTCTAATCAAAATGTACATGAACGGCGATGAAGTAAAGTATGTTGCACATAGCCCTTAGCACTTTATTGGTATACCTAATGATTATCTAATTCTCCCGTGATATTTAACTCGTTTCACGTCACGTAAAATGAGAATATACACAGTAACTCTAGTTCCATATAAAATTAGTCATTATTTACATTTTTTACAATCTGCAACTTTCCTTCTACGTCTCAAGCGTGGTGACGTACTTTTGTCGACGCGCCATGAAAAACCATCACTGCATGGGCTCGCGCCTGATATGGGCTCCAACAGGCGAGATGGCCACCATTCAGGTTACTTCAGAAGCATCCTTTACGTAGTTGTTTGCCTCAAGTAGAGTACTCGATTTGGCAGCGGAAGGCCGTTGACAACTCCATTTGTTCGTTTCTGCACTGCATCCAACACGTGATTGCCATATTTTACAGTTGTACCCAAAGATCCTAGCCACGAGGAAACGATACTTTTTGAGGGCATTTTTTCCACAGCTAGGCTGCCTGAAATTTATGGAAAATCCATCAGCTTAAGCGGTTCACCGATACGATTTCATTCCAAAGCTCGTTCTGACCAGAATTTATGACAGCTTGAACGATACTCGATTTTACGTATAAATATCATTAGATCATCCAAGTTTGACAGAGTGTCGCACGTGGATCTGATCATCGAGTGCAAGCAGGGTTAGTAGGGGCCTCTCGATGCTCTCGATACCCGTGAGCCAAGGCATTTGGTCTATGAGGTGAGGCCATGGTCCTCCAAAAAGCTTTAAATCGGTTCGGCGAAGATATGTCGATTTTTACTCGACCAAATGATTTGGGATTTCAGAATGCATGTCTAAAGGGTCAGACGAAGCCAAATGTATCAATTTCTTACAGAAAAGGATCCAGAGGAGTTGTGCACAAACGTCGTCTGCTCATGAGCGGCAACATACGACGTCTTGAGTAAAACCTCGTTTGGGTACTTTTTTGTAGGAAATTGAAACTTTTGGCATCGTAGTACCTTTTAGACATGCATTCTGAAGGCGCGTATAAAATCCCAAGTCATTTGTTCAAGTAAAATTTGACTCATCCTCCGAACGGATTCAGTTCTACATTCAATATGGTGGCTGTCTACGGCCTGACCATAAGTTTTCCGCGTTATAAGCTACTAATCAATGTACACATCAGTATGGTATCTTTCATGTCACAGGTTTTGTTTTTTTTTGTAACACAGGATCACGCTTTCACGTTTGAATCTTCCTCATCTGGTAAATATAGAGCAAAAAAATTCGGCGGGGCGCTTTGGATATACCCCAGCAGTGACACGCGAACACAAATACACTCTATAGACAGCATGTATTGAATAAAAGCGAATAGAAATTGGCCCTGTTTAATTTACGTGCACGTTGATTGTGCGTTGCTCAACAAGCTGAGACGCGTGATAATCAATCGGTCCAGCTCCAGTCGATCGAGTGTTACGCCGTACGTTACTTCAGGTTGCACAAGGAGATACAATTGCAGTGATCTTTCACGGTTTTTCGCGGCAACACGATGTGCATGCTTGGAATATGCCGGTTCGACGTAGAATCTCACGAGGAACACGACGACGACGGCAGTTTTTGGCTACAAGATACTTTCTGAATCGTATCGATCATCAGAGACGAACTTAGGAAACAAAAAATTTATCGTTGGCAGGATGTGAACCGGTAGGACGTTCCGTAGAAACATCGGACAATTCAAAACCTTTCGATTAGTAAATCAGAGATGAACGGTGTTGTGCGAAATTATTTGAGTTACATATCTCCAAACGTTTTTAGCGACTCACCCACGAGGAATTTGATTATTGACTCATTCACAGCGTCCGGCTTCTCTTGATGTGGGAAGTGAGCAGCTTCTTGCACAACCTTGACGCTGCATCTGCCCACAAATTCCGTGCTTTGAACGATGCTTTCCAGGGAAACTGATGGATCCGCGTTTCCAACTATCAGCAAAGTTCTCGCTGCTATTTGCTGATTATTATTAGCGGCCAGCCTCGTATATGGCAAGTTTCGGTAGTAGTTTATAGGCCCTGTCCAGTCCTCTGAAATTATTGCGGTTGCAACTTGATTCAAACTTTATCGACACATAAATGAATGATTAATAATGATTAGTAAAAAGTGAGGAGTGAATGATTTGTAAATACACGTTGGATAGGCGCACAGATCCAAATAACCGCGTTTGACCACATCTCCGGATAAGGATGAGTTTTCGTTTTTCGACGAACCATAACTGAAATCCATGGCAATTTTGAACAGCCTAAGACGTGCTTTTTTGAATTGCTTAACATACTCTTCCAGTCCGAGTTGTTAAAGTAAGATGTGACGGTTTTTTTGCCCTGCAGGGAAAATCCGCGGAGGGCTTCCCAGCCTTTTAAAAATAGCAGTGGCGCCATCTTGCGGTCAAACTAGTATACTGCATTACTGCAGATAAAATGAATTAGCCAAACCTGTTCGGGTGAATAGTGATGCAGAACCCACCTACGTGCGGGGAATTTTCCTGCAAATCGAAGAAAATTCCATTGAGCTTGCTGCAATTATTCTTGCTCAATTCTGTACCAATCTCAATAGAACTTTTTCTGGAATTTGTAGGAACATTCCCCGCGCGTGGGCTTGCTCCGTTATCCATCCAAAGTTATTTGTTCAATGAATTATATTTACAATGAACCGTTTCGAACGCGATGGCGGTGAAAACAGCTGGGGAGTATTCTCGAGGCATTCCACTATTACGCCTCATGGTTGAAAATTTGAAGAATGGAACTCTAATTTCATATTGTGGTCAAAGCATCTGGATTGTCACCAGCAGGGTCATTGAAATCGTTTTTGAGGAACCTACATTGTTGATGACGAGAAACCCTCACTTACGTCGCTCCGTTATATAAGAGTCTGTTATATGAGCAAATCTCAGAATTTGGGCGATTTTGATGTTTTGACTCGAGGAACGTTCTGACAATCGTCCCTTGAACTATTTCGTGTTCTCCGTTGGAAGTTTTCAAAGATCTCCTTATGGTTGATTATATTCAACACTTTTCGAGCTCATGGTTTGCTCAAGTCGATTGCAGAAGCATGTACCGTTCACCTGGATTGCAAATTTCGCATGTCCCGCTCAGAATTTCGTGCATGGCCTAGCTCATGGCTTTTAGTGCGATTGACCAATCATCCTATAAGTCTGGGTAATGATTGATCAGGTATCCAAAAACCATACGCTATGAGCCTGGGACTGTGCCTAAAAACTGTGTAAGAGCGGTGACTCCTTGAGTAAGTGTCCCACAATTTCCGGATTTTTTAAATTTCCCCACTGCAAATGATGTGGAGGTTGGTGCGATCAAAATTTCGTCTCTTTCGCAATGGCATCTTTTTCTTTGAGCCAAAACCTAGAAATCTAGCTCAGTCACAGAGGTGTGCTCCACACCCAAGTAAAATGCGAGACTGAACAAAAAAATGTTGTCCTGCGTGATTTGATTAAAAAAAAGCGTTTTGCGCGTGGCACATCAAGGTACTAGCTTAGAAGGGGCTGGAACTACATGCGATCCACCCTTTATACTCAAATACATGTACCTGAGAGTCACACCGATCGTAGTTCCACCCTACGAGTTACGCGAGGCTTATGAAAATCATTTACTACAAAAATATGATTTTGAGTAAGTAAAATATCGTTGTTTTATGCTGCTAAGATCACATAGGATTGCTCTAGAGTACCCAAACTATCTCAATACCTATTATTACACCTTAAGAATACGAATCCGAATTTTGGAAACTGAAAGATGCCTCGCCTATGCTTATACACGAGGCTTCTCGTTTTGCGGCCAGAATACGAGGTGCGTCACTCCAAAGTGGATCACACAAATATTCCGTTATCTTTTAGGTACTAAAACACCCGAAAGAAATTTTGTAATCAGTGTGCAGCCATTTCAAAATTTTCTCAACTCCACAGCTGAAAATCGCCCGAATTCTGAGATTTGCCCATATATCACGGGCTGAATAATTAGTCGGGAAATGCTTAGAACGCTCGTGCGCCAAGATTCAAGACATTATTTTCGGCTTTTTAGATGACTTAAATGCCTTAGAATCTTTGACAAGCCGACACAAATAGATGGTGAGGTTCCTGCGGGGAATAGGCCAGGCATAGTATTTGCTTATAGAGGCACGACCAAAATTTGAAGAACAAATTTCCACCGTCCGAGGGATTTGCATGAGATTTTGTCTCTCGTCGTACATATCCATTCGTACTTCGTACCCACGTAAACCAGAATATTGGATGTTTCAGAAATCCAACCCAGCCCAAGGAAGTTTATTCGCCCAATACTCTCCATATCGTATATCGCATTTGTAGAATATTCTTACCTTTCCTACTGAAAGTATATTTGTACGCCTCGACATAATCCTTTTCGATCTCACGTTTCTCAATGTGCAAGTGTTTGAAAGTATCGTTGATTACGGATAAGTCCTCTTTCAGTACATCGATCTCTGGCAAAAATGGCAATCTACTGAAATGCATCCACCTGAAAATTGGAATTAACTTTAGTCAAACGGCGATGAGCTCGGGTACCCGCGCCACTACATTGCGATGCTACAAGAATGTTCTCTTCGTGCATGATGGGAGCTGTCCCGGTATCCGGGTGTCACGTGGGTAGAGGTGGAGATCAGTACCTGATCTCACATCTCCGCTTCGCGCCACGATGACGTTGCGCCCGCGTAACGTATGTGCGCGGTTTGTCGAATTGTCGGCCGTCGCAGATTAACACTCACTTACTCCCCCCCCCCTTCTCTCTCTCTCAATTCAGAAGATCTCATTTTTCAAAGAAGCTTTGAAAGAGTTTCTCTTATCACAACCATCCCAGAGGATTGATGTGGATAACAAACAATACTTTAACCTCTGATAGGCTTGGGCTCTTTCCGATTAGGCTTTTAATTATAACTTACTTATGCACATGGCCTTCCCGCCATTGACTGAAACATCTGTGATAATTTTCCGAGCCCACTATCCTTTATATGTACAAAAATGTTTTATATTTTCTTGCTCCTTTTTCCTATCTTTATCTGTATAATAAATAGTGTAATTTGACTTTCTACGCACCTTGCAGTGCTTCAAAATGACTAGTCACTTGATGTGATAATACAATGTCCTTGACCAAAACGACAAATTTCATGAATGTGATATATATTTATTATGAGTGACATACGTATCATATGTAACAGAATTTTTAACTTTTGCCTCTGAGCAAATAAAGGATATCAATCAATCAATCAATCTCTCTCTCTTTCTCTCACCTTCTGCTCATTAAAGTACCAGTCGACTCAATTATCGTGATTCATGCGAATCGCCCCTTCCCTTCCCACGTAACATTTTCTGGTGCTAGGGTAAAAGCGAAAGATCCTGTATAGGGAAATATTTTTCGCAATTGAAATTGCCGAAGGGGGTTGTCCAAGTAAAAAAAAGAAATAAGAAACTTAGTGGCAGCAGTCATCATTCACTAGATTCTGCTCGAGGGGAGATCCAAATTCACGACTGCTTATCCTATGTGCACGACCCGGGTAGAAAACGCGATCCGGGAAAGATCCAGCCCGGATATCCGGGGCAGAGGTAGGAGGATAATGTCCGGATCCGTCGGTCGTCCGGATAGCTAACCCGGCTTGGATCAAAAACGGACGATTCTCCGGGTAACATATGCGCCTCACTCAAAAAATGATGAAACATAGACTTTTAAGATGCATTTTCACAATACTCTACTCATAGAATCTTCCACAAATCTATCTATTCTGATACTTCAGGAGAGTTATGTTTCCAATCTATTCTCCCGAAAACCAATTTCAAAAATCTCATGAGTATGAATCATGTTACTCGAATACTGTGATTGGGCTAGGAATGTGTCTTCGAAGGATGAGATCGAATGGTCTTCGAAGAGATAGACTATATGAACAACTCATACGAAATGGAACTACAATCTATATTGATCAACAATGTTACAGTTATTTGAGCTACTCAATCAACTTTTACCCCATGGATTCAAATTAAAATTTCTCATGATGGATTATGTTTCTCATCCTTTGGAATCATTTCTAATACCTAAAGAGGTATCATTAAAGCAATTTTGGATGAGGAACTGACTTTATTGATGTTATTGAATTATGTTGATCATTTTGAGGCATACCCTACAATTATCTGAAATACTTAGTTTGGAATAAGAAGAGTATGAAATTATCACCCTTATGGAAATCTAAAACATAGCGCGTTGCTCGAAGTCGATGACTACATAAAATTTGCATAAAATTCACGATTTGTTTGAGACACATTGCAGGAATAGTACATAACAACATCCAGCTGCTCTAGAATATGCACATTTGTATAAATTCAATTTCGAATATCTTGTGAGATATTGAAATTAAGCGATGTAAACAATCAACAAGGTTATGAAGCCCTACATTTCTGCTCTCAACGTTGATCCGGCCACAGTCCGTCCGAGGTCCGGCTGGAATACTCGAGAAAGTTGATCCGGGGAATCGTCCGTTTTGGATCCAGCCCGGGGTAGCTGTCTGGACGATGGGCGGACGTAACCTCCGGCCAGCCGGACGAAGTTAGGGATCCGGTCCGGATCTTTCGTCCGACCTATCTCGAGCATTTTCTACCCGGGGAGTCATGCTGTTCAATCCCAACTGGACTGTATCAACAATTTACATCTGGAATCGAGCACGACGAATGAGTCATCTCTAACATCATCAATCACCAACGGAAGATGAACATGGGCGAGGTACAAAAAATCTGAAGATTAACTCATCATTTGAAAAATCTTTCACATTCATGAAATCAAGTAATTTATCCATCAACTCAACTTTCATACTTCGTCAATTTTGGAGTAAATCATCTTCACAAGTATGAACCGTACGAATCAATCGGAATATTTCATCAGAGAAGCATGCTCGTGCGCCGAGAATGCGACGAATGATATGATCAAACATTTTTAATCAGATGGAAATTATCGTTTGCAGATTATCCAATCAACCTGGAGAAAATCAGAATGAATGCTAGAATCAAGAGTGCAATATAGTTTCTCCACATTCAGCGACGGGCGAACATGCTTCTTTCAATATTTATAAATTATTCCATGTATATATATAAAATACGTGGGACCGATGATGAGTATTCCGCTGCGTTAATATTGTAATTATAACAATTAAGGAGCCAGGCAAAATTTGTCCGTCCACATGCCGCACATCGGGTCGCCTTTTCGGAAGGGGTGAAGTGTAATGGTTGGGTGGATGGTTGGGTGGGGTGGTGGGTGGGTGAGTCGATGGATGGATGGATGGATTGCTATGAGGTATGAGGCACGAATTATGGAGAATTATGTATAAACATCTCTGAAGAACGAGTCATGAGTTATGAGGAGCTCGAGTTATGAGGAACTCGAGTTATGAGGAACTCGAGTCATGAGGAACTCGAGTCATGAGGAACTCGAGTCATGAGGAACTCGAGTTATGAGGAACGAGTTTTGCGGAGTCTGTGATGAGGAATGAATTATCAGAAATGAGGCATAGTCATGGGAATAGAAATGCTGGAATTAGGTCTAATTACGTGTACCTAGGCCTCATCCGGTGTAGTTTGCTCTAGTTTGGTCCAGTTGGGTTCTGTTCGGTGATTGGGTGGCCGTATGGGTCATGGAAAGGTTTGTGAATCCGTGGGTAATGGGTCGATGAGTGGGTCTGTGATCGAGTGGTCGTATGGGTCATGGAAAGGTGGAACAGTGGCCGTGTGGGACACGGGTTGGTGAATTGGTGGGAATGTGTTATGAGGAATTGAGTCGTGAGGAATTGAGTTATGAAGAGTTACAGCAGTTTGTTCGATTCGGAGTTACGTGAAAGATTGTTCGATTGATTCACTGATTACGTCGTTTGTTATTTTGGATACTCTGTTAGGCATTCCAATGTAATTGCATCATCGAATTTTTTTTTCCAATAATCAAGCGCCAGTCTAAATTTTGTTCGTCCGGATCCCTCGTATCTGGTTGCCTATGTGGAAGGACTGAAATATCATGGGTGGGTGGATGAGTGGGTAGATGGGTGGGTGGGTCCGTGGTCGGGTGGCCGTGTGGGTCATGGGTAGGTTGGTGAATGATGGGTTATGGATTATGGCAATGGTACAGAGAAGTAGCGTGGAGGCACAAAAATAACGTAAATTTTTTGCGAAACTTATATCGATTTGAGCTAACCAGGGGTGCACGAGATGTAGGTCTCTGGTTTTGGTGAACAGTCTCATCCAACCCCCAAAGACGATATCTGACACGGTGTCCTTGAACCAATTTTAAATGAGTCGGAAGACCACCTCGCCAAATATTTTCTTAAATGGTTGTTCAGGGCTCAAATAACATCCTCCAACTGTTTTTAAAATTGCCTACGTTAGAATTTTCGAATAAATCAACTTTTATGATTTTTTTTGAAAAAATTGTCAAAAAACGACTTTGACGCGCTTTGGTGATGATGAACGCTTAGTTATATGCTTCGAATTTCGCAAAAATTTCGTCACAAAGTGCAGATGGTTCATGACACTCTATCCCAAACGATTCGCAATGTAATACGTAGAGGAAGGGATAGGCTTCGTGAGCTGTGACTAATGCTGGGGTAGAGAGTCAGATATGGCGAATATAGAAAGGTCCACCCATCTATATTGGGAAATTTGTCGTCTGCTCACGGCTCTGTCTTCTTACTCACATTGGTCCTAATAATATGTACACAATGCCTTGGACTCTCGGCAAGGTCCTCATCGTGCAACAAAAGTTCTCACTTTGGTTTTGGAGAGCTTGCAGGTATATCATATCTGCTCCACATCGCGCATTTGAGTGGAGAGGGTAGCTCTATCGTAGTTCTAAGATGCCATGTGCTTGCTTTCATGAAGAGAATCGACTCAAATTTTGGGTATTGTGCATGAAAAGAGAGGCGGGAGTGCAGAAGCTGAAAAGAGACATGGAAGACTGCTCCAAAAATGTTCAGCGATTGACGGTCAGAATGATAAAGTACCTTTATCTATATTTCAGGCATAGGTAAGTCAGATAGGGCAATCTATCAATCTGACCGTCAATCGCTGAACATTTTTGGAGCAGTCTTCCATGTCTCTTTTCAGCTTCTGCACTCCCGCCTCCTTTTTCATGCACAATACCCAAAATTTGAGTCGATTCTCTTCATGAAAGCAAGCACATGGCATCTTAGAACTACGATAGAGCTACCCTCTCCACTCAAATGCGCGATGTGGAGCAGGTATGACGAACCTGCAAGCTCTCCAGAACCGGAGTGAGAGCTTTTGTTGCGCGATGAGGACCTTGCCGAGAGTCCAAGGCATTGTGTACATATTATTAGGACCAATGTGAGGAAGAAGGAGACACAGAGCCGTGAGCAGACGACAAATTTTCCAATATAGATAGGTGGACCTTTCTATATTCGCCATATCTGACTCTCTACCCAAGCATTAGTCACAGCTCACGAAGCCTATCCCTTCCTCTACGTATTACATTGCGAATCGTTTGGGATAGAGTGTCATGAACCATCTGCACTTCGTGACGAAATTTTTGTGGAATTTGAAGCATATAACTAAGCGTTTATCATCACCAAAGCGCGTCAAAGTCGTTTTTTGACAATTTTTCCAAAAAAAACCATAAAAGTTGATTTATTTGAAAATTCTAACGTAGGCGATTTTAAAAACAGTTGGAAGATGTTATTTGAGCCCTGAACAACCATTTAAGAAAAGATTTGGCGAGGTGGTCTTCCGACTGATTTAAAGTTGGTTCAAGGACACCGTGCTGAAGGTGTACAGTTGGATGCTCAATGGCTTTAGAGTTACAGACTTTGGTATTGCCCACAAGGGCTCATGCTAAGAAAACATACTGGAAACAGGTCATTCATTGATGACATGTTTTAAGCTCTACAATATAAGTATTCTCAAAGTCAAATATCTTCAAATGCCAGATTCTATGGGCTTCTGATGGTTCGTGCGTTCTTTATTGATTGATATTACATGCAATGTGTGCGCATTCATTGCTTTTGTAAAGTGTAGCTGTTTTATACAGGGGACTGACTGATTTCTGGCAACGCTGGTGATGGAATGAGACGGAAGAATAGGATGTTGGCATACTTGAAATTCTTATTTGGTAACTTCAAGAAGTAAGCACCCAGTTATTGCTTGCAACGCTTTGCAACAATTTCGTTAGGTTTACTATCAGAATATTTTACTTTAATGGATGTCAAAGAGAGATTACTAAATAAAATCACCAAACCACAACACTTATATCTGGAACAAAATTAAGTCAAAACTTGCAAAGTTATACTAGGCAGTCTAGATTCAATTTGTTCAATCCGGTATAACAAGTGGTTGTATAAGGGTGATGGGTAGGAGGTGCATGGATGAATGAATGGGTGGGTTAATGAGTGGATGGATGGTTGGGGATGATAATGAGGACGGGGATGGGGGTGGGAAGTACCGGGATGAAATGGTATAGTCCGGTCTGGTTTCGGCCAGATTGGCGTATTGAGTCAAATTCGGTCTAACCTATTCTCACGCGGTCTATTCCTTTCTGATTAGGTTAGGTTTAGTCTAATTCGGTCGACTTCGGTCTAAGTGAGTCTAGCTCGGTCTAGCTCGGTCTGGTTCGGGGTAATTAGGTCTCGTTCGGTATAGTTCTGTTAAATTAGGTGTAGTTCGAATTAAAGAGGTATATTTGATCGGTCTTTGCGAGTTAAAGTCAGCTGGTACAGCTGAAATTTTTGGCATCAATCGAGAATGGATTTTTCTCCACTCTCGATCAATTTCAGAAATACCAGCTGACTTTAATTCGCAAAGACCGATCAAATATACTTCCATAATTTGAAATTCCCGCGAGTGAAAAATACGATATCCGATCATATCGATCGAGTGTCATAATTAATCATAATCATATATATATCTCTGGGAGAAGGCCGAAGACCTGCCAAAAGTAAAAATGGTGAGAAATCAAATGGAAATAGCGGGTTAAAATCACCTTTCTCGCAAGCGCTTAACGAAGATGAACTTTCGTATATAAGGACGTTCTAACCATCGAACATTCGGCCACTTGAGCCGCGTGTCAGTGGTAAACTCTCATTGCTCTTCTACCACTTTGAAAAGCTCGAGCAATGAGAGAAGGTCTAATTCGGTCTATTTCAGTCTAGTATTGTCAAATAGGGTGTAGTTTCGTCCAATTCGGTCTACTTTTATCTAGGTCGGTCTAATTTGGTCCTTTTCGATCTAGCTCGGTGTAGTTGGGTCTAGATCGGGCCAATTGAATCTACATCAGTTCAGTTCGGTCTAATTAAGTCTAGCTCGGTCTAGTTTGGGTCGATTAGGTCTCGTTCGGCCTACTCCGGTCTAATTCGGTCTAGTTCAGTCTAGTATGGTCTAATACGATCTAGTTCGGTCCAATTAGGTCTAGTACAATCTAGGTCGGTCTAATTCGGTTTGGTTTGGTCCAATCAGGTCTCTAGTTCGGTCTAGTTTGGCCTAATTTGGTCTAGTTTGTAGTTGCTCTTATATGCACCAAGTCCGGAGATCAACGGTCAACTTATGCACACTGCACAATGAATTGAATTGACATCGCTTTGATTAACCCTTTACATTCACGCCATGTAACGGAAGTTTTTCAGCCTAATCGATTCATCAAAGATACACCAGCTCAGCTAATTGAGAAGAAACTATGCAATTCCGCAATATTCATTGTTGCTTACTTGAAGTTATATTCTCCACGATTAGCCAGTATAATTTGATATAATACCAATTTTGCGAACTATTTTAAAACTTTATTTAGACACCTTGAATTGATCAGCAATCATTATTTTACAACTATTCTTATTGAAGTATAGAAGCATTTCTGGTGCCTATGACTTATCAAGAACATTTACAAGCCGAACGAGCGATAGCGAGTAAGGCAAAAACGCTAGTGTTGGAATGAATAATTGTTGACAAAAAAACAAACGCTTTTGCATTGTCCACCTCTTGATGAAAGTTCTGATTTTCAAATTGGAAAGTCAACTCCCAATTGATCAGATATTATTATGAATCCCAGTTGCATATGGAAAACTCGGCATCCGCGATTCTTAATCGAGCTCTCGAATCATTCTCTAAATTATCAGCATGGTCTCGTGAATCAGAAATGATATTCCGTAGGTTTGGTGCACAAGTGGTAGAACTATTATGCTAATATTGCGATACAGAGAGCGAGAAAATCTGCCTGTCATATTTAATTCATCGGACAACGGTTGAAAGAATTAAGAGTTACCTAGCCGAAATCTTGATGGATTCCCTATGCGATGTATATAACAGAGTGATGCTGGTTGAATTTGGAAAAGAGACAACAGAGAAATTAAGCCAAGTTGAGCGTGAAGAGTTTGAGTCTATTGTAGAATTGGCTTTACGGGTTTCATATCACAGAGAAAAATTGAAACGAGATATGACGCGTCCTTATGAAATAAATGAGTATTCAGATGAAACATCTCTAAAAAAATTAGATAAAATGTCCGCGGATTTCGTCAAAACCTAGGACCAATTTTTCATATACATATTCTATCAAAAACGCCCAAAAACCTTGACGAAGCTCGAAATATAACTGATAGCCTAGATGATAGTGAAGTATAGGCATGACAAACTCAACCGAGAGTTTTCCCTAAAAGCAATGAAATCGATTTTGAGGGATCCATTCCCTCACTTTCTTCGGAGAGTGAAGCATTTGGTGATAATGAAGCTGGAATAACGAAGTGTCCATCTCGAAACGAATTGAATATTCAGAAAAAAGTCAGGAGCTACGTTAAGAAGAAATTACTCTAAGATGATGAGCACCGCGACACCGCGATGAAGTCGCACCACTCTCAAACTATTAGAGATGCGTTGGAAAAGACTCTCAATATGATGCGTCAATCCAAGAACTCACATGATGCACACATACTTACTCGAGAATAAGTACGCAAGTGCCAGTCGTGGCGGAATTCAAACAGCAAAGTCACGAAATTATTAAGTTGGAGTGAGCACGAAATGGAAAAAGATTCCCTAAAACTCGTCAGACAGATTCAATTTCGAAATCTCAAAAGTCATGTGATATTATCGATAAGAGCGTCGCAAACAATAGTTATCAGCATGAAGAGCGCACAAAAGAGGATAGCGAGCTGGAGGAACTACCTACGTATGTTCTTTACAATGCTGATATACCAAACCAAAGAAAAGGAGGCTTCTGCGCCATCATTGCGATGGACATTAAGAATGCATTAATTTTGAGTAAGTAAGGTGCCTCCCATTCGCCGGGTGGGCCCGGCAAATGGGAGGCACACGGTGGGCCCACTCGCCGTAACGAGTGAGTACCTGCGAAACGAAATCCTCGTTTACGACACTGACGAGGGACAGGAGATTCAAGAGCTGTCTGCACGGATCGGTCTCTGGGCTGTCGTACTGGAACACCCAGTACGACAGCCTGCTCCCTATCGAACTGCCAGAGTAATAATCGTGGCTTTCGCGGACGACGCAGGACTCATAGTATGGACAGACAACGAGGAACTTCTGGGTAGATGCGCGAACGAGGCCCGGGCCCGAGTCTACGAGTGGATTACCAGCAGCAGGTTCCTCGAACTCCCTGTCAAGGAGTGCACAGCCATAGTGGTTACGAAACGGGAAGAGTTCAACTCGTCCCGGTTGTTCGTCAACGGGCAGGAGATCTCCTGCAACACAGAGTTGAAATACCTCAACGGGTGGCTCGACGATGAGAGGTGGTTCAAGACGCATATCCAGGAAGCCACCCACAGGGCAAGCAGGGTCGGAGCTGCGCTCCAGCGACTGATGCCGAACACCGGAGGACCTAAACAGAGAGGCGTGCACTGCTCAACGCCCCGAGCGCTTCCATCATGCTCTACATCGGTGTGGGAGAAGAGTGTGAAGAAGGCCGTCATCGAGAAGAGGATGGGGTCTGTCCACCGGAGAGCCGCTCTGAGGAGCATCCGTGCCTACAGCACCGTGTCAACAGACCGAAAATTCATCGTGTAAAAATCGATGCTCTTTTATTCACGAAAATGGGAATATTTCGAGTTTTTTGATAGCTATCGATTTGCGGGTTGCGGCACCTGGAAGGGCATCAAAAAACCTATGGAAAACGATGTCGGAAATTTCTTCTCTGTGATTTGGGGGCCTCCTGGAGGCAAAAAAATGTTTTTCACTCAAACGTTAATTCCTCAAAAAGCCGTTTTTTATTTTTTCAAAATTAGATATTTGACGTGAAATTTTGCGTTCTTTCAAAATAATGAGGTGCAGAGAAGTTTATGGCGATCCAAGTGATTTATGAACCATTTTTTGAAAATTGGATTCTTTCAGTTTGAAAAGAAGGCGAATTTTTGCGCATGCGCACAAACGTAGACTTTCGGCGCCACTTTCAATGGAAAGTTGACAAAATTCCCTATAAAATGACTACCCACATAGTTGAAATTCATGCACTGAAATGGGATCTGCAACGATTATTTATATTAAATCAAAACTACATGAAAATGCGGCGCCTGCTGAGATGACACATTTACGAGATCTTCTCGGGACTCAATTTTGAGTACGAAATTGAACCGAAAAAATTCTAACCACATGGTTTCAACTTAAAACTAGCAAAACTGCCTAGCTCGGCCACGGTGTACAGAAACTCATCGAAAATGTAAAAATGTCAATGTTTCTCCCAATAATCACCAGTACATGAGAACGATTCCATTTTTCGGAACAAGTAGTCAATTGTAGGACTCAATTCTTTCATCTCATCTTTGAATTAATTCGGTTTGTATCTTCATTTCGACGAAATCTGTATATGCGTAATATTTGTGAATCAGTTATGCATGATCAAATCTCGAAAATTACCGTGGTTTGAAAGATAGAGTTCTTGAAAGTCTAATAGCACCTATAGTGACTTAGAGGAACATTCGTTCTGCGAATTGAGGATAGGTATTTGATTGGCGAGAACAAGTTGAAAGACCCGACGTAATCAATTTACTTCGGTAACTCTCCTCGGAACCAGATGTGGTCTTGTAAATTTTATTGATGGAACGGAACTGTTTGTAGGATTTTTTGTAAAAACAATAAGAATCATTCATTCTCAAGATATCGTTTTCTCAATATTACGGAGTATTGGAGTACATACATTGATTCAGAATCATTCCATCAGCATTAAAGCTGAAACCAACTAAAAGAATGTCAGATGAATTCTGAACAGAAAATCTTTGTTCATTTGCCCCAATGTTGAGGAAATACTCATCTCTGATCAATTCATGAAGGAGAAGAAATGCGACATCGAAATCTCCTTCGACAAGATGAAACTTCCATGGCGTACCCAAACAATGACACAATTCTAGAAGGACTTCAAGAGGATTCTGGATAGGGTTCTATACAGTTTCCTGTAATAAACGTATTTCGTCTGAGACTCGTATTTTATCTGTCATTTTTCCCGGTTCCGGCCCCATTACTCAAAGGGAACGCATTTTATCGAAAAAAGTGTACAGCAATTTCTTGTAGAATTGAAAAATAAATCAAAAGGTCTCAACACATTTTTTGATACAAGGTCGTCCATTCCCGTAATGAACGTATTTCCGCCTGAGACTCGTATTAGAAACAGGAGGCCTTACATGAAAGAATATGGACATATATTTGTCGTTTATCCTTTGAAGATCTACAAATATTTAATGTACATGTTTTCTGATGAAATGTGTTCGTTTCGAGCACGGTCTTATATACAGGTCCGTCAACTCCCGTGGTGGGGAAGGTCTACTACTGAAGCCGTGAATAAGCTTCGTTTCGTCGCCACCACACGTCTCTACTTATCCTCTGAGAGGCGGCCGAGCGCGTGCGTGTAGGAGTAGAGATCGTCTGCTCTGCTGGTCTGTCTGCTGCTCGGCAGCTCACGATTGCACGAGTTTCATAAATCCATGCTCTGGTCGAATTTCATGACGATCCCCGATTGCATTGATAGCGATTTTGATTCTTAATAGGTTGTGATCCCACAGATGTCCCGAACCACATCTAACAAGAATCCCACTTGTTGCCATCAGCGGAGGATAGACTTGGTTCAGAACCACCGTGCGCCCATGATCGCCTACTTGGCAATGAATTTTTGGATGCAGGTAAGCCACCTCCGGGTGCGAATGTTGCGTCTGGATTCATCCCCAAATAAGAGGGCGACGCAAATTCTCTTCTTCATCGCTATTTTTATCATTCGACTCATTTCATTTCATTGTTCATTTCATATCCTCATTTTTGATGACGAAGTCATCTTCTCGCGCGTTGAGTTTTGTCTAACATGTGGACACAAATATTCGTAACGCGTGGATGCGCGCGCAACTCCCCATGCGTCGTGCGTGTTACAGTGCAGGGCTATGTGTGAGTAGGAGTAATTACGAAGTAGTGAGATGATATGCACAAGCATTGGCAAGCATTGCGGCATGATCCACGTCAAAGTGCAGATCAAAAAGCAGTAGTGCCCTATTGTATCGCAACTCTTGCTGTGGTGCTTGCGATTTTCAACATAAGCACAGCAAAAATTGTCAGGAATTGGATATCTCGAAAGGGTGTGCAATACGACTTTTTTTACCACTCAGAATGTGTTTATCACGTCAGAATAGGTCGGAAAAGGTGTTTTGGACCGGCGATTAGCTCCAAATGTGCGTGCACGGCGATAAAAACACTCTATCGCCGATTTCCATCATGTATTTTGGAAGAATTGAGTCAGTTCGGCTCCAATCCATCAAAACTAGACGTAACTTAGTGCATTTTGAAGGTCTTGGAACAAGCTCCAAAATGAGCTAAAGCACTACGGTGAATATCGTTGAAGTAGACCAAAGTTATTAAGAAAAAGGCTTAATGGGGGCAAGTTGAGTACACACTTTTGTAAACTCTAAAAAATCACTTGAAAAAATTAAGACAGCTCGGATCCAGGTGATTGACTCTGGACGTAGGTATTTGAATTTATTTTGAAGGTCTCAAAACAAGCTTTAAAATGAGCTAAAGCATATTGAAAATTGTTGAGGTAGACCAAAGTTATTAAGAAAATGGTTTAATGGGGGCAAGTTAGGTACACTGACTTCATCATCTATATTGTTGGAGAAGTAATCGTCACGAAAGATGAGAAAATTATCGGGAATATTTTTGAAGCAAATATGAGCCGGCGAAAGATTGAAATTTGGGAAATTGTTGGTCTTACTAAATTCTGAGCGACTCAGTCATCTAACCCCATGATCAACGGAAATAAATATTGCGTAGCCAAGAAAATTGAAAAATTGAGCTACATGTAGCAAATTTATTGAACAAACTCCTATGACTTCGTCATCAACCGCGCGTTCTCCGGACGCACACCATTTTTTCCATACCATTTACTTATCCACCATTATCTCAGATATTTCGTTCCATATCCAATAATCAATCCGAGTTTCTCATTTGATTTCATTTTATTCACTCATCCAGCATCATTCCAAATCGTTCACTCCACATTCAGCATTATCTCATAACATTCACTCCACATTCCATGATTAAAGTAATTTTTTCCACCAAAATCCATTCCATTCACTCATCCAGCACCATTTCAAATTATTCGCTCGACATCGCACAAACAAAATAATTTTTATGCATTTTTCCGATATTTGAGTGCTTACAAAATTGCATAGAATAGCATTTGCTCCTCGATCATGAGGTTCTGCGCTTTCGAGCGATTATTTCGATTATTTTGAAAGTGAAATATCGTATTTTCTGGCAAAAAATTGAATGTAGCACCTTGAGTTCGCCTCAGACGGGGTTTTCCATCGCATATTTTGAAAGTTCATACAATTTTACGTTGAAACCATGTGGTTCGAATTTTTTTCAGGTCAACTTCGTACTCAAAATTGAGTCCCGAGAAGATCTCGTAAATGTGTCATCTAAGCAGGCGCCACAAAGGCGTTAATGGGCCGAATCTTTATGTGGTTTTGATTTGATATAATTAATCGTTGCAGATCGCATTTCAGTGCATGAATTTCAACTTTGCGGGTAGTCATCTTATAGGAAATTTTGTCAGCTTTCCATTAAAAGTGGCGCCGAAAGTCTATGTTAGTGCGTATGCGCAGAAAATTGCCTTTTTCTGAGACTGAAAAATCAAATTTTCAAAAAATGGCTCACAAGTCACTTAGATCGCCCCAAACTTCTCTGAAACTCATTTTTTCGAAAGAATGCAAAATTTCACGTCGAATATCTGATTTTGAAGAAAAAAAAATGGCTTTTTGTTGAATTAACGTTTCAGTGAGAAACACTTTTTTGCCTCCAGGAGGCCCCCAAATCACAGAGGAGGAATTTCCGACAACGTTTTCGATACGTTTTCTGATGCCCTTTCAGATGCCGCAACTTGCAAATCGATAGCTATTCAAAAACTCGAAATATTCCCATTTCCGTGAATAAAATAGTATCGATTTTCACACGATGAATTTTCGGTCTGTTTACGAATGTGCGTGCAATAGAGAGGAGAAATTTCTTTTGGACCCCAAAGGCGGTCCGAAGTTTCTATTTTTGGCCATAGAATCGAATAAAGAAGGATAAAAAAGAATTTGAGAGATGACCCCTTTCCGTAGGTCGCTTTGGCGTGGAATTCACCATATTACTCCTATTCACACTCACTCACACAAAACCGCAATAGTACACGTCTGACGCACAGTAGCTTTATTCGATTATGCTAGTTCGGAACGTTCGAACTCTCGCACCTCTCTTCCTAATACAATGAGTAAGAGAGAGAGGTCCGAGAGTCCGAACAGTCTGAACGAGTATAATCAAATGAAGCTATTATGAGCATATGGCTCTGGAGTTGCGCGCGCATCCTTGTTACGAATATATTTGTGTCCACATGCTGCACAAAAATCAACGCGTTATAAGATGACTTCGTCATCAAAAAGAGAGAAGAACGAAGAAAGAAGTTCAGGAAGGAGACCGAAGAAGGGAGAACAAGACCTGCAACTCCTGGGAAGGGAGCCGCTCGACCTAGAGCTCGAAACGCCACCGGTCCTGAAGTAATGCTCACGTAGTTTCGGGCCCGGATTAGTGAGTTTGGCGGATCTCTCCCTTGTCCAATGGTCCGGATGGCCGTATCGATGCGGATGCCAGCCCGGGACTGATGGGGAGGCACTGGCGAGCCGAGTTTGGCTGACCGGTGCTTCTCCATCGTACGTCTCCTTGCCCTACAACCACCTATGAAGAAAAAAAAGGAAAGAAGACAGACAGACAGACAGACGGACACACACACACAAACACACACACACACACTCTATCTCTCTCTCTCTCTCTCTCTCTCTCATGGTCCCCAAAGTGAGACTTGAATATGGAAGAAGATCTTTCCAAGTTCAATGCGCTCACTTCTGGAACTTTCTCCCTTCAGGCATTCGGCAAATTCAGAAGATCTCATTTTTCAAAGAAGCTTTGAAAGAGTTTCTCTTATCACAACCATCCCAGAGGATTGATGTGGATAACAAACAATACTTTATAGTCGCCCAGCTACAATCTAGCACATTACGGCCGTCTACGCGGCCTTGACGGCCGCGTAAACGGCTCGCAACGTGCTAGATTGTAGCTGGACGACTATAAAAAAATGTATGTACCTCGTGCCGCAATCGCGGCTTTCCATGACTCGGGCTGCAAACAAGTTTGCAGCCCTCGTCATGGAAATTCCGCGATTGCGGCACTCGGGTACATAATATACTATTAACCTCTGATAGGCTTGGGCTCTTTCCGATTAGGCTTTTAATTATAACTTACTTATGCACATGGCCTTCCCGCCATTGACTGAAACATCTGTGATAATTTTCCGAGCCCACTGTCCTTTTATATGTACAAAAATGTTTTATATTTTCTTGCTCCTTTTTTGCTATCTTTATCTGTATAAAAAATAGTGTAATTTGACTTTCTACGCACCTTGCAGTGCTTCAAAATGACTAGTCACTTGATGTGATAATACAATGTCCTTGACCAAAACGACAAATTTCATGAATGTGATATATATTTATTATGAGTGACATATGTACCATATGTAACAGAATTTTTAATTTTTGCCTCTGAGCAAATAAAGGATATCAATCAATCAATCAATCTCTCTCTCTCTCTCTCTCTCTCTCTCTCTCTCTTTCTATTTTCAATCATCTAACACTTCCATTTCATTCCGCCTCGGCCATGGTTTTTCCCCCCATTCCTGAGACAACAATTTTGGTTTCCACTTCAGTGGTTGGTCACGTGCCCGGGTAGCCGCCAGTGAGTCATCCTTCGCCCGTGTCGTATGTGATCTAGGGACATCGAGAGGAGCGTATAGAGAATGAACCAATTTGGACGCGATTGATCGGTGCAGTGCTTGTCCTTGTCTATACCGTGAAGACTGCATCCAATGACGAGTGTGTGACTCGCGACATACTGGCGCCATATCATTCTAACACGAGACCCTACATTAGGCCACCCATCAGTGCAAACGTCCTCACTATTACATAGTGCGATTCTTTTCTACGCGATTTCCATCAGTCGACTAAATTCTATCTTTTTTACACGATGCGTAACTAACGTGTTTTGGCCCAGGGAATGCAAGAGTTGGTCAAGAATTCTTTTAAGCTCTCACCTATCTTCATCTCTCTCGCATACGCAAGAGAGTTGCTGACGATACAGGTACGGGCTTCCTCATTTCGAGCTGATTTGGTCGTGAGATACACTGACTTTGGATGATTGAATGAAGACACTTATTGAACTTAGTAGGGAAAACTGTATTGTAACTTTGTTCCTTGGGTTATCAATCACCAAAATTGAGGAGAATTGGATTGATCCGTGCTCCCAGTTGGTTTGTCGACAATGAAGCACTTGACTGCGCAATGGGATTTGAATACTCGCCGCTCTTTTACCTCGCTCTACGTCACGTTCATCAAAACACTTTTTAAAAAACGATATCGACCTTTGTAAAATACTATTCCACTTATTGCAAAGAAAAAATGAGCTATCGCAAAATTCCAAAGTCTATCTCGATCTCGCCTCTGATTCTGAATGATTTTGATATGGGGATGCCCTATCTCTGGCACCGGCGCATGTTCAAAATTTCGAGAAGGTTAGAATACCCGATCCACGCGAACATACCTCAACGGAATCGTTCGAAGGCTTCGCCATACTTTCGAACACCGCTACCGCTGTGTCAAATGTCAAGTGCATGACTATTGCATGGACAACAAGTAGAGAGATGTCGCGTGAGACGAGTAGACGAGGGCAACTCACTTGTGGTTGAAGAGGGTCTCGCCGGATGCACCTGTCCAGTACATGTTTGGATGAGGGCTGGATATAGCTATGAATTCTCTGATAACGTCTCCGTGAATTGCAGCCATGTACCATCCCAGAAGACCACCCAAATCGTGCCCTATTATGCTGCAGCTCTTAGCTCCCAATGCGATTATGAATTCCCTCAGCTCATCGATGAGTATTTCGATTTTGTAAGAGCTCTTGTTGGCGGGCTTGTCACTGTCCCCAAATCCTTTCAAATCGATTGCCGTAACCCTAAAATCGAAGCACGTTCTTGTGATGTCCAATCATTTTCACATTAAGGTGTTCTGTAAACTATAATCTGCTTTACCTGCTCGAAATATGAAAGGAGAAAGCTTTTGTCAATTATACATAGCGTGTGGGACAGTCATTTTTCTAGGCCCGAGGGCTGGAAGCGAAAATGACTATGCTGTATCGATGCCTTCAGAAGAACAAAGAGTGTACTGAACGTGTCGTTCTATTATGTCAATATACTCATAATTAGTTACACTGACATCGAGATCTGGCATACCACAATAAGTAAATGATTCAACATATTCTTGAGAGGAAGCCCTTGAGAGTCTGTGTATCATCTCACCTGTAATACTGTGACAAGACCTGCATTTGTTCTCTCCACGACAACCAACAATCTGGGAATCCGTGTAGAAGCAGCAGCAATGGTTTTTCTTTGCTCCCGGCCTCCACGTAATGAAATTTGACCCCCTGCAAACAAAAAATGTTTATGAGAATGTATGTCTCAACGATTACCGAGGGAGCATCATTCGAGCTAAAATTAATCACCAAGTTTCCATAAGGGAACTTTCACTATTAGGACACCTTGCGACATGGCCAGCATTGGAAATGTGATCAGATGATGTCACCATCATTGGAACCTCTATTGAAAAATTCAAAGAAATTGGTAGAAAATTCGAATGTTAGATCAATCAGAAATTTATAAAGGGAATGTTGTGCTGTACGAGGAGATCGAATCGAGAAGGGTGAAAAGCTCGTCAGAAAGGCAGATTGTGAAAGCATGTATCTCAAAGTGAAAGTCACGGCGCTGATAACCGAAGACAGGAGGGGACGGATTAATTGCATTATAAGTACTCTTGCGTAAAATCAAGTGCACATTTAAATAGACATTAATTCAAATCCGTCCCCGGGTCATCCGGTCTTACTTTATGCGGTACTTTACAGGGTGTCTATACGGGGGAAAATCCGGGAAAAGTCGAGAATTCATCGAGAATCCGGCATGGCCGGGGAAAAGTCGAAAAACTTTATCATTTCATCACTCATCATTCATCCACCGCATCCACCAATATACATACAACCATCAGACAATCTCATCTCATCTTTCTAGATTTTCATCATCTCATCACTCATCATTCATTCGTCGCATTAGCGAAGACACATTCAAACACCAGAGAATCTCATTCCATCACTCTACATTCTTATCATCTCACCACTTACATTCGTTCATCGCATTCACCAATCTCACAGTCATCAACACATCAATTCATCAGCCAATAATCGCCTACTTGAAGACGAATTTTCCGCGCAGAGTCTGCGTACAAATTCGTCTCCAAGTAGGAGGGTCAAACAGGGTAGAGGGTGGTACATTTTCAACCATCAAACACACTATGTTATTATGTTTACTATCGAACATATTAGTCAAACGCATACATTCTACGTTATCATCATCTCATAACTCTTCATTTTTAACATTCTATCACTCTTCATTCATCTTTCCGCATTCACCAATACACAAACTGAACTGACTCAGACTGAACAGACTCATGACCGCATCAGGTTGTTACGTCCTTTTAATGTTTTAATGGGATTATGTGGTTCGAGCCAAACTTTCGTTTAGGGCTCGGGTTCGTGCTAGTGACACATGTCGCGCAATTACACAGGGACTTTTCTTGGGAAATACTTCCCAAATTATGGGCCGAAATAACTACAACTCAATTATCAAATATACTTCTGGGAAATGGCACGAGAATTATCTCGTAAACAGCCTTAGGAGAAACGTTGAAAATTAATAAAAAATTACTAAGTAGGATAAAAGAACTCGTTATCTGAATTTACCTCAGAAACTGGAAATAATCAATATATCCATGTGTTAGATGGAACACACCTCAAAAAGGTTTTTAGAGCGAAAAGTGAAAAATTGTCGAAAATTTTCTAAGTGTTGTATGAAAAGGACTTAGAAAAATTTTGGGTCGAGGTCGAAAAATTTCTAAGTGTTGGATGGAAAATACTTAATGCTATTTTTGGTCAAAAATCGAAACTAATCAATATCTCCACGTTTTGGGTGATAGACACCTCAAAAACGACTTCAGAGCAAAAAGTGAAAAATTGTCGAAAATTTTCTAAGTGTTGTATGAAAAGAACTTAGAAAAATTTTGGGTCGGGGTCGAAAAATTTCTAAGTGTTGGATGGAAAACACTTAGTACTATTTTTGGTCAAAAATCGAAACTAATCAATATCTCCACGTTTTGGGTGATAAACACCTCAAAAACGATTTCAGAGCAAAAAGTGAAGAAATTTTTACAAGTCCCGAAAAATCAGACTCGAAAAATTTTCAGAGTTCAAAACTGACGAAATTTTTACAAGTCCCGAAAAATCAGACTCGAAAAATTTTCAGAGTTCAAAACTGACGAAATTTTTACAAGTCCCGAAAAATCAGACTCGAAAAATTTTCAGAGTTCAAAAGTGACCAAATTTTTACAAGTCCTGAAAAATCAGACTCGAAAAATATTCAGAGTTCAAAAGTATTAGTTTTCCAAAGATCAAGTAACAAACTCAACCAAAGAAAGAAGGGTCAAAAACTCTGAACTATAGAAAACTCAAGAAAATACAAAACTCTTACTTTTATTCGGCAAAATCGGCTTTACAAAATCTCAAAGTTCGACAGCTGTCAATCACTCTGATGTGCCGGGTGTTCCGAGAAAAGCGGACCACCTAACTGGCTCTTCGAAGCGCGAGCGGCCCTTTTTAAAGGGTGGTGATGCGGCAAAAAACTGCGGTGGCGCTGCTGCTACGTGGGTGGCGGGGATGAAGCTGCTGTTTTTGATGTGAAGGGCGTGGCGAGATCCTTTGCGGGGGTGTTTTAGCTGCGCGCGCTGATGCTGGTGCTGGGGGGCCTGATGCCCTGCGTGGGAGGCGAACGAGAGAGAGGAAGTAACGAGAGAGAGCGGCCGATGCCCTGGCGAAGGGCCTGGTGCGCGCCTCCTCGTATGGCCTCGTCACTGACCCGCACTATGCACTTCAATCAAATATGTTAGCCTAAAACGGCTGTGCAATACCGCCCTGGTGATGATGATGGCCAAAACACCAGGACCAAAAATGTTGCAGCATCCAGCAATATGCAACACTGCGGGAGCAGCTGCTTATGCAACCCGTATACAATACGGGTAGTTGATGAGGTGATGCTGCTGCAATACACTTATCACACAAAAATGATACTGCTCTGGTGGAAATTGCTTCCAAGAGCAATTCAGCCTATTGCGGTGGTGTTGTTTTGCCCAGAAAAACGTGGCGTTACTGCTTTTTCTGCTGCAAAAACACGGCTGTGGTTAACAGTGCTGGTGGCGTGCCCAGGGCACGTTGCTGCTAAATCCGTTCACACACACGCACTATAGTTCTCGGCACAAAAATAGCGTTGTTGTTGCTGCACATCAAAATCCAAACAGCGAGTTGGTGGTGGTGATGGCAGATTTGTTTTGCCAATATAGCCCACTAGACGCTGCTCTGGTACTGGCCGTTGTGTCGTTATTGTTGCTGCTGTTGTTGCTGGAAGCTGAGCGCGGCACAGATTTCACAACAGCTAATGTTGTTTAAAAGAGTGGTGGTCAAAATAGACCCTGAAATAACGCACAACACAAAAACACTGCGTAATGTTGTAGCACTTGTGGAGCAGCGGTGGCGGGTTTTTTTCTGCTGCACTATAAGAGCTATTACGGCACCACCACTTATCTTGATACCACCACTTATCACGGGTGACCAAATGTTCGTATCAGCGATAGAAACAACAGCAAAAACACACGGCGTACAACAATATCTTCGCGCACAGAACAACGCGCGTAGCAATGCTTTCGTTCAGCAAAGGCGGACTGCTCTCTAATGGCGGAGGCGTCTGTTTTTGGCGCGTCTTGTGATGCGGGAGGAAGAAGAAGACGATGCCTTTTCTCTCTCTCTCTTTTCTTCTGCTTCCACCCGCGCCGCGGTTGAAGACAGTCGCGCGCGAAATTTGAATGGTGTAGTTTGGTCACTGTACGGCTGCCGTATTTTCATACATATGTGTTTGTAAATATGTACATATATTTTAGGTTTAATTTCAACTTAATAGTTTTAGTTTTTATGAAAAGAAAGGAAGGGTAAAAAGAAAGAGAAAAAAAAAAAAGTTCAAAAATAATGACGGCCGTCACACCCCCACCGTTAAACGGTTGCTTATTCTAAAGAATAAGCTACCGAAAACCAGTGGTCAAGGATGTTCAGACTTAGCAAAAACTTACTTTATCTATTTTAAAAGTATAAATTAAATTTTACGAATGGGTGACATATTCTATACATATATGTGTCTTAAAATACAATTCAAAATTGGGAACTCATCACAAGTGACTTATGACAACTTGGGTTGAAATTTTCAATTCAAAATTCATAATTAGATAGAAGATTTTTAAACTCATACTTAGCGTATTTTTAGCTCAGGCTCTACCATAAAATACATTTTGGAACTCATAGTTAAATAGCTGATTCTTATATCAATACTTAGAATATGTTTTAACCGTAAAATTCATTTTGAAATTCATAATTGAATAGCTGATTTTTATACTAATACTTAGAATATATTTGACCTGGGTTTTACAGAGAAATTCATTCCGAATCGTTACAGTTAGGGTGAACAATATCTCAGTATATATATATATATATATATATTTTTTTTTTGTAAAAACGCTTAATTTCTGAAAGTTATTCATTATAATTATGGAAATTTTATGCTACCTTCGAATTAAAATCTTTGCCATAAATGTTCATATATATCTATATTGTGCAAGGAATAATTTTATTCCTAAATTTAGACAAATTTCCATTCTAAAATATACTTTCAACTCATAGACCGTTAAAAACAATTACGTGATTCAAGGAAAGCTTAAATAAGAGGGATACATCAATACACCCAGATTGATATAAAAATAAGAAAAACTTATAATAGAATGCTTGATCTCTTAAACTTATAAGTGAGACAAACTCTCGTCAATAAATTGACGGAACGTCCCAAAAATCGGACTAATGAATCTATGAGTAAAAAATTCGTAAAAATTGAACGAGCGTAAGCTTATCTTATTCTAATATTCATGATAATCAAGGAGTATAGAAAGTTTATTTTCAAAAGTAAAAAAAAGGATTTTTGATTCTCTGAATCTCGAACATTATGTTTACTATTAAAGAAAATTCGAATTGATATACAATCCTGAATATAGGTATTTATTTCACTAGATGAACTCATCGTCATTATTATTCTATTAATGGTGTGTGAAATTTTTTTTTTTTTTTTTTTTTTTTTTTTTTTTTTTTTTTTTTACACCAATTCAACCAGGAGTAAAGTGCTGTTCACTCTTCTACTGGTTCTAAGGACTCATTCTGTCGTCCCTTTTTACATTCGTGATTGATATGTGAAACACGCAGTCGATTTGCGTGCACAATTTTCTCAGACTTGTTGAACTGAATTTTGATGTTATGTTTGTTCAGTACTTCAATGATTCTATGGGGTCCTGAATAGTGATCCCCGAATTTGCCGGGCTTCGGGCCTTTCAACAAGAATACGTACTCTCCAACCCGAAAATTCTGTTCGTTGATTTTACGATCGTATAATCGTTTGGATTTTTGCTTCGAAGACAAAAGATTGTCATAAGTCAATTTCTGGATCCCGTTCAATCGAACAACCAAATCTTTTATATAACCTTGATAGGTTGGGACCAAATCTGTTTCGCGAAGAGCGTCTGTAGAGGGCAGGCGTGCCAATCTACCGAAAACTACCTCGTAAGGAGTGTGTTTCGTGCTTTCCTGGACACAGGAATTATAATTCAGTGTGGCGATTTCGATCCATTGATCCCATTCATTGTCTTTATCAGCGTACTGTTTGAGAAACTCACCCAGCGCATGGTGAGATCTTTCTAAAGATCCGTTACTCTGCGGGTGAAATGAGGTTGACCGAATTTGCTTAATTCTGAATCTCTTAGCTACCTGTTTGAGAAGGTTGCTCAAAAAGTTACGACCTTGGTCGGTTAGAACTGCGCGAGGTGCTCCGAAAATGCAAACGAATTTCTTTACAAACGCATCCGCAATTGTTGATGCTTGAGCATCTGGGAGGGCCACCGCTAAACAAAACTTCGAAAGTTGATCTTGCATCGTCAGTATGAACTGGTTACCATTCGCAGTTTTGTCTAGAGGTCCCACAATGTCTAGGGCTAGTTTATCGAACACCGTTCCGGGGGTGTCTGTGATAACCATTGGTTGTCTAGTTTTCAAACGTACAAGTTTTTTTAATTGACATTGTAAACATTGCTGAATGCGACGTTGTATGTCCTGTTTAAGATTCTCCCAATAATACTTTTGTCTGATGCGATTGAAGGTTTTGGATACCCCGCGATGCCCACCTATGGGAGATGAGTGAAGCTCATAAAATATTTGATCTCTCTCAGATTCTGGAACGTAGCTGAGGGTTCCTTTGCAAACAATGAGTTTAATTTTTACTGGGCGAAAAACAGCGTTGAACAGATCTAATACTTCTTCCCATGGAATATTTTCAATGGATGAACTTTTAGCAATGCTGATTTCTTTCAAATTCTTATCGGTCATCAATTCTCTCAGTTTGAGCAAGGTTTTATATATACTATTTTGCGTAATCATCAGAGAATCTGGCTCGTCTTTGACAATGCATAGACCGAACATATGCTTGCCATTACTACGTTTTTCATGAATGATCTCCCGGTAAGCGCAATTTTGATTCTGAGGAATTTTATTGTGTTCAATGAGTTTCTTAGCTCCGTCGTCACAAGGGCGTCCGGACGTTGATATGAAATAGACTATGTTATCATGGCGGAATGTAAGTAATTCCTTGGTTTCAATGACTTTCTCAGTGCTTCGTTCAGCATCAATTATTGATTCTATCTCACTATTTTCCGACGGTAAATCAAACTTCTCGGAACTTTCGGATTGAAGTTCGACCTCTGGAGTAGGTTGTGGGAATGGGACGTTGTTTGAGGTTTGGGCAACTTGGTTCAAGGTGGGTTGTAATTGCTCTAAGTCACTATCAGAAGAGTGATCTGAAGCCGTTGGCTTGGGCTTGCGTTTAACTAATTTCTTTTGTTTTGGAATTGGTTCTTTCGGGTCTGTTATGCTCTTTTTCTGGGCGCGAGTGATCGCGTTGACTTGAATAGGTTCTGTAGGGTTCCGAGAGAGGGCGTCTGCGTTGGCGTTCATGCGCCCTGGCTTAAAAACGATCTCATAATCATACTCACTAAGCTTAAACCTCCATTTTTGGACACGGGTGTTGAGATCCGCGGTCTTGAACCAGACAAGTGGTTGGTGGTCAGTCAAAATCGTGAATTTACGGCAGAAAACATAGGGACGAAAAATAGCAACTGAATGTATGACGGCGAGGGCTTCTTTCTCGTAAACTTCGTATCGTAACTCTGGACCGCGAAGTACACGTGACGTGTACGCTATCGGGTGATCTTTCCCCACCTCACCTTGTGATAATATCCCCCCCACAGCGAATCCCGAGGCATCCGTGGTGATGATAAAGGGCTTAGAAAAATCTGGATTCTGTAACACGGGGGCGGTACATAGGGCTGTTTTCAAACTTTGAAAAGATTTTTCGATTTCGTCCGACCAGTCGAAAAATTCATCTTTCTGTAAAAGTTTCGTGAGGGGTTTTGCGATCTTTGCGAAATCTTTTATGAAACGTCTATAATACCCAGCCAAACCTAAAAATTGCCTCACATTTTTAATGTTCTCTGGCCTGGGAAATTCTTCTACGGCCTTGATTTTCTTAGGATCAGGATTAAGTCCTTTTTCGCTGATCACATGACCCAAATAGGTCACCTCTTCTTTGAGAAGTTCACATTTACTCGGCTCTAACACCCAATTTGCTTCGCGAAGTCTTTCCATTACTTGTCTAAATAAATCATTATGATTTTCAAGCGTATCCGCGTAAATTAAGATGTCGTCGAGATAGACCAGAACTCCCTTCCCAATTAATCCTTTCAGTGTTAAATTCATACATCGCTGGTACTCTACTCCTGCGTTACGTAAGCCAAAGGGCATACGAGCATACTCAAAATGACCGTTAGGGGTCGAAAATGCGACCTTGTGTGCATCTTCCGGGTGCATTAGAATTTGATGAAATCCTGATTTGCAGTCTACTACCGTAAAATACTTCGTTTTTCCCATTTGATCGAAAATATCATGAATTATAGGAAGAGGAAATACTACTGGAATAGTTTTTTCGTTAAGAGGGCGTAAATCAAGAACTACGCGCCATTTTGGATTGCCAAAAGCATCTGGTTTCTTCGGGACACACCAAAGACTGATGTTATAACTACTGTTAGAGGGGCGAATTATCCCTTGTTTCAACATTTCATCTACCTGACTATCTACCTCCTCACGTAGGGCATGAGGCAAGCGATATTGTTTCATATTTACAGGTATGTCATCTACCGTAGGTATACGATGCATAGCAACATTTGTCGCTGGTAAGGTCTCTCCTTCTAAATAAAACCGATCCGCGTATTCGCTAACTAAACTCATCATTGTCTTTTGTAGATCAGGACTGAGATGATCGAATTTGATTGACTTTATAACTCTTTCGGTTCTATTCTCGTCTCCATGAGGCCAGGTCTTCATGGGAATGTAAGGGGGTTCTAAATCACAAACTTCTGCGAGATTTAATTCTTCAAATAATTCTGACTCTGATTCCTCGATAAGCACTTGATCTTTGTATTCTTCAAAGGCAAGGGGGTCTTCAGCTAAACACATGCAGTCAATCATATTAAATCTCGGTGGTGGATCTATGAGAGAAGCTCTTGAATTTAAAGGAATGCATTTGTCTTGAATTCGTAAGACTCTGGTATGGAATTTGAATACTACTTGATTTTCGCTCAGATATTGTGCTCCAATAATACCTTCACTTGGCATGATGAAATTATCGGGGACCACTTGAAACTCTACAGGTTTACCTAAAAGAGGGATTGAAATTGTGCCTAACGTTTCTACGGAATCTCCGCCAATGCCTTGTAATTCTGTAGTGTGATTTTCTCGAATTTTCCCGAGATCTGTAGCTAAACATTTCTTTATGATATTCTTCTCGCAACCTGTGTCAACGAGAAATTGGGCAATCAAATCGTTATCGCTATCAACATAATCTATAAAAAGTAAGGGATCGTCTTGTTTAAACCAGCGAGCATTATTGAGTTGACTAAGGTGAAATGTTCCCCTTCGGAATTTCAGTTCTTTTGAATCTAGTAAAATTTTGTCAATTGAAAAATCTATGATGCTTTTTGATTCGACCAAAAATTGTGCACCAATTATTCCGTCGTGAGGAAATTTGGCCCAGTCTTCTAAAACATGAAACTTGATGTGATGTTGGAAGAGTTTAATTTGCACTGATCCTAATGATTCAATGGCATTGTCAGTGATTCCGCGGACGGCGATGGTCTCATTCTGATCTACAAAAATATCACCTGGGAGCGCGCTGAGTTTGATGAGATTGCCCTGCGCACCGGAATCTATCATGAGTGAAACCTCTCCTTCGCCGAAGTTGAAACGAACATAAGGTACGTTTCCCGCAAAATCGTCTATTCCATCGGAACTAGCTCGCGCAGAGTGTCGTTCAGCTGTCCCATCGACAGAGGGCGCGGTTGTTGTTTGGGTGCCTCGACCGTCGCGCTCGATGCTGAGGCACCCTGCCCATTTCCCGACCTCCAGTTTTCGGACATTTTGCGTTTTTTACACTCATCAATGGTATGACCCGTGATTTTACAATACCGACATTCGATTTCTTTCCGACGAGTTGGACAATTCGTCGCGAGGTGGCCAACCGTTTGGCAAAGTTGACAAGATTCACTACAAGTTTCCGGCGTGGAATTTTTCGCGGTCTGCAACTGATTCAAATATCTAAAACAGTTACTGGCTTGATGGCCCTGCTTGCCACAAATTTGACAGGTGGTTTTAATTGCAGGAGGTTCTTTTGGCTGAATGAAATTTTTAAAAATGGTACAATCGGTCGCAGCGTGACCCGCCTGCTGACATAATTGGCAAGTGGTTTGGTTATCAATTTTCGGAGCAAGAGTAAAACACGAATCCGCTTTGTGGCCGAACTTTCCACAAATTTGGCAGGCTATTGGATTGACCCCAGACTTTCTCATTTTTGCATAACAGTCATTCGCATCGTGACCTGTTTTCGAACAAAATGAGCAGATTTGACTCTGTTTGATCATTTGGCATTGTGCAGCTTCATGTTGATTAGAATTGCAAATCTGGCACGCGAAAACTGCCTTACGTTGTTCACGGAATCGATTTTGAGAAGCTGCTTGCTCGCGGTCTCTATTACGCAGGGCATTCATGGCTTCAAGAGTGCGTTCAGCGCGAATCGCATTTTGAACAATATTTACTATCCCATCAGCGTCTTGTAATTTAGCTTCAATTTCGGGCTTCAGGCCGCGTTTAAAGCACTCAATAGTGTTAGCTTGAACAGAAGTTCTAAAGTCGTCATCAATTTCGCCAGAGTTTACTTTTTTCGCTTCTAAAATGCGTCGAGCTAAATCGCGGATTCTATTAGCAAAAGCTATAACAGTTTCATCGTCTTTTTGATACTCGTTACCCATTTCACCTTGGAGTTGATGTACAGTTTTTGCCGGAGCATAAATGTTTTTGATGTAATCTTTGAAGCTTTCGATGGTCGTGAAAGATTGACCGTGAATAGCGGATCTTGCCTCGCCCATTAATTTTCCACGAAGCAACTTTGTGAGATTGGATTCGTTTGCGACTCCGACCATCTCTTTGGCTTCGTCGCAACCCTCAAAGAATTCGCTAAGGGGAATATTTTTTCCGTTGAAATCAGGTACGACGCGAAGAGCGTCTTTTAATGTTACGACAGCCATGGTGGCTGGTAAATTGTCAACTATCGGTTCGACTATGGGATCTGGGGTACTAGGCGGAACGACGTTTCTAATAGTGCTATCTAATTCGGAATATTCCTCTTCTGAGGATTCCGATGATTCGATTCTCGCGTTATTTGGGGAAGGAAACGGATAAAATGCGTTTACCTCCTCTTGGGCGCTATTTCTTTCTTGAGCTAAACTACGCGTGATTCGTCGGGGATTCATAAATCATAAAACTGATAGTAACAGCACTCTAACAGTTCAGGGATTCTAGGAGTTAAGGGCTTCGTAATTAGCATTACCCGTTCCCAGAGATCAGCTGCAGTAGCTTTAATCAAAATATCCCCGTTATCAAAATCTTTACCCTTATCTATGCAATCTAAAATGAGGTTTAGTAATCTATCTGTAAATAAAATTCTCTCGAATTTGGCGAATATCCCTAAACTGGGGTTTCTGAACTCGGGCCAATCGAGGTAAAATCCGTAATACACCTCAGACCATGAAAATCTATCGACGTAGTATTCTCCCTTATCTTTTCGTACGGCAAATTTAAGATACGGGCTGTTAGTAAGGTGTTCCAAGGAAGAGGAGAGATTGCTAACGCTCACGTGATTCCACTCAAAGAAAGTTGTGGGGCTGATCTTACCTTCGCTTGACTCTAAATACGGCTCGTCACCAGCAGGACCTTTAGCTACCTTAACTATGCCTGATCTTATTTCGGAATGATATAAGTATACTCTAGTTTTGAAATAATTTTCTAATTTATGTTCTAAGGCGTGCAAAATTTTGTAAGCAGAAAAAATATGCTGATCGAAGGCTTTTTCCTCCGCAATTTGCTGTAGAGTTCGTGGTTGCCTGACGGGCTTAGGTATTTCAAAATCAACTGAAGAATATAATATACTGCGAACTGGAAGCATCTAATTCAACTTGAGTTGACTCAACTTGTCTGATAATTCAGAAATTTCAGAGTCTAAACGAGTGATCTTATTATAAAGTACGTCAAGTGTACTAACTGTCTCTAAATTACTTTTGGTTAAACGAACTCTCCAATTTTTAATATCCTCACAATAATCCTCGGCCCACTCCTGGCGTAGACGAAGACAACGACTCAAAGTGAGTAATTGGCGGTTACGTTCTTCCAATTCCGACAGTATCCCTGCTATTTCGGCAAATCTTCTATCGCAGTGACAACGAGGTAAAGTCATGAATTTATTTTAAGATTGGTGAAACGAGACTCGAGATTGAGCAAACGACGATTAAGGTAGTTAATTCTACCTGAAATTGAGTCTTGATCTTCTTGATCGTATACTAATTCGTCGAATTGTTTCTTCTGCTTATTTTTCAAATCTGTGGACTTTCTCAAATATCTTTCGTATTCTTCAATCAATTGAGTCTGTTTTATGAAAATTCTATCTGCCCGATCGATCAGAGTGTTAATTTCTGGATCAGATGGCATAAAAATTGTTTTGAACGAGATATGTAATTTAGTGAATCAGTCTATAACTGGATGAAAGGTGATTAGTTAATAGAATAAGATATGGAATCAACGAGAAATTTTATTACAATAAGAAAATCTAAGTAGAGTGAACATATAAAATAGGCAATTGTCTAGAGTAAATTAAAAATGAAACAAGTATATAACTTAATATTACGTTATAAAAAGACACTATTCCTTAGGTTTCTTTGCACAATTCCAGCACCCTCCCGTTTCTTTACAAGAACTGACACAAGTACTTGGCTTTAACCCTTTCTTTTCTCTAAAACACCGAGAACAATGAAAGTTTTTGCCTTGGTCACGGCACTTGCTACACTTGTCGTTACTTTTCAAAGGAATTCGAGGGATTTTCCGAGGTGAGCCAATTATGGCCCTAGGAGTGTCTTCCTTCCGGGAAGCAAAATTCGATGGCTTCAGAGGAACTGTGCGTTTACGAGAAACAATATCTACTTCAGATGGTAGGCTTTTAGATGCAGGCTTAACTGCTGGAGGGATGGAAATTGGTTTCTTGGGTTGGGAATCAACCTTCTTCGAGCTCAACTTGGGCTTCTTCGCGGGAGAATGATTTAACGTTGTGCTCTTGCGTTTACGAGATTGAGAAGGATTTATTACCTTGCGGATTGACTTTTTCTTATGACGAACCTCTGGGAGAGGGTTGATGACCTTTGCTTGCCGCGGTGAGCTGGCGGCGTTAGGGTGAGCGACCCGTTGCTTCGCCTTTTTAAAAGATGGTTGTTCTTCGGGAATATTCGAAGGTATATCCAAGAAGGGAATGAAATTGAAAGAAACGGCTTTCTTGGGGAGAGGTTTAGTACTAACCCTTAAATTTTCAAAGTCTCTATCCAGTCTTCGAACTGCACCGGATTCTCGTGCGGTGGGAAGTGGATCTGGGAGAAGGGATTTTTCGGTCGTTGGAGTGGATGCAGCGGATGGAGTGATAGGCCTAGATGCGATGGGCGAAAGCGGACTCAAAGGAGGTGGAACTGGGAACAAATTTAAGATTTCCTGATTTTGATGAACTTCAGGAGTTCTGGGAGCGGGATCGACGATTATCTGCTCAGAAATTTCAGGTATTGGGGTGGTGACCCGAGGAATTGGATTTTCGGTTACTGAGTCACCGCCGGGGTGATCCGAGGAGGAATCACTGGAAATGGAAAGATTTAAAGCAGGGATTGAATCCAATATCGGATCAACTATCTCTGCGGAAGGTTCAGGACCAGTGATAGGCTGGACTGGACTCGCAGGTCGTGAAGGAGGGATAGGCGAAGGGAGGAAACCAAGATTTTGGGGGAGCGGATCTATTGGACTGGGAAAGAGTTCCGGTGGATGAAAAACCCGAGGTCTGTTGCGACGTGATATTTGTGTTCTGGGCGCAACCGGAATGACTTGAACTTCTAGCTCTGAATCGGGGTCAAAAGCTGGATTGACGTCTGGCTCCTCAGTAAGGTCGATTAACGGGAGAGGAGAAAAATCTACCGGGCGTCCGGTGACTCGGGATACGGGCCTTGTGGGTCTAGCAGCTGACTGGATGATTGGAGCAACTGAAGCTACTACTCGTTTTTGACTCGACTGTTGACGAAATTCGATTGGTCTGTTGAAGCGATTTTTGAGTTTTGGCGCAGGGCCAAATTGAATCAAGAATCCCGTCGATGAGAAACGGAGAGGGTCGATAGGATTGTGCAAAATTGACCAACTGATCTGTTTCAGATATTCGTAATCATTAACGCTAATCAAGTCCCTTGGCTCGACGCTTCTTGGGTACCGATCCCTTAAGAAGTGTTCTAGATACTCTACCCTATCTTCAATGAAAGGGACGAATTCGGTTTCTTCAATTATACCAATAGGCTCTACTGATTCGACGTTAGCGTTTTGACATAATATTAGCTTCCCATATTCATTAAATTCTACTCCTCCTGTTGGTGAATCCAATAGATTTTTTGAGTAGCGATTTTCAAGAACGCCAATTAATTCCCGGTCGGAATGATCGCCAAGGAATGCGTAAGTGAGATCTTTCACTTCAAATCCGAGTTGCTCGGTGAGCCAGGGGAGCAAGTAATCACGCCGACGCCTAAGCGTCTCACGTTGCCTCTTGCCCTTCTTGTTGATTGGCACTGAAAAAGGATTCGAGATGACTTAGAGAGCTATTCTAAACAAAAAGAAATTGTTCAGAGTTTTGACAGGAAATTAGAGACGAGAGCGTCTGAAAGATAGTTATATTAGCAGAGCGCGATGAATGATTCACTAACTAATCCCTCCGGGGCCTCCAAAAAGATAAGTACGTATGTTACGTCCTTTTAATGTTTTAATGGGATTATGTGGTTCGAGCCAAACTTTCGTTTAGGGCTCGGGTTCGTGCTAGTGACACATGTCGCGCAATTACACAGGGACTTTTCTTGGGAAATACTTCCCAAATTATGGGCCGAAATAACTACAACTCAATTATCAAATATACTTCTGGGAAATGGCACGAGAATTATCTCGTAAACAGCCTTAGGAGAAACGTTGAAAATTAATAAAAAATTACTAAGTAGGATAAAAGAACTCGTTATCTGAATTTACCTCAGAAACTGGAAATAATCAATATATCCATGTGTTAGATGGAACACACCTCAAAAAGGTTTTTAGAGCGAAAAGTGAAAAATTGTCGAAAATTTTCTAAGTGTTGTATGAAAAGGACTTAGAAAAATTTTGGGTCGAGGTCGAAAAATTTCTAAGTGTTGGATGGAAAATACTTAATGCTATTTTTGGTCAAAAATCGAAACTAATCAATATCTCCACGTTTTGGGTGATAGACACCTCAAAAACGACTTCAGAGCAAAAAGTGAAAAATTGTCGAAAATTTTCTAAGTGTTGTATGAAAAGAACTTAGAAAAATTTTGGGTCGGGGTCGAAAAATTTCTAAGTGTTGGATGGAAAACACTTAGTACTATTTTTGGTCAAAAATCGAAACTAATCAATATCTCCACGTTTTGGGTGATAAACACCTCAAAAACGATTTCAGAGCAAAAAGTGAAGAAATTTTTACAAGTCCCGAAAAATCAGACTCGAAAAATTTTCAGAGTTCAAAACTGACGAAATTTTTACAAGTCCCGAAAAATCAGACTCGAAAAATTTTCAGAGTTCAAAACTGACGAAATTTTTACAAGTCCCGAAAAATCAGACTCGAAAAATTTTCAGAGTTCAAAAGTGACCAAATTTTTACAAGTCCTGAAAAATCAGACTCGAAAAATATTCAGAGTTCAAAAGTATTAGTTTTCCAAAGATCAAGTAACAAACTCAACCAAAGAAAGAAGGGTCAAAAACTCTGAACTATAGAAAACTCAAGAAAATACAAAACTCTTACTTTTATTCGGCAAAATCGGCTTTACAAAATCTCAAAGTTCGACAGCTGTCAATCACTCTGATGTGCCGGGTGTTCCGAGAAAAGCGGACCACCTAACTGGCTCTTCGAAGCGCGAGCGGCCCTTTTTAAAGGGTGGTGATGCGGCAAAAAACTGCGGTGGCGCTGCTGCTACGTGGGTGGCGGGGATGAAGCTGCTGTTTTTGATGTGAAGGGCGTGGCGAGATCCTTTGCGGGGGTGTTTTAGCTGCGCGCGCTGATGCTGGTGCTGGGGGGCCTGATGCCCTGCGTGGGAGGCGAACGAGAGAGAGGAAGTAACGAGAGAGAGCGGCCGATGCCCTGGCGAAGGGCCTGGTGCGCGCCTCCTCGTATGGCCTCGTCACTGACCCGCACTATGCACTTCAATCAAATATGTTAGCCTAAAACGGCTGTGCAATACCGCCCTGGTGATGATGATGGCCAAAACACCAGGACCAAAAATGTTGCAGCATCCAGCAATATGCAACACTGCGGGAGCAGCTGCTTATGCAACCCGTATACAATACGGGTAGTTGATGAGGTGATGCTGCTGCAATACACTTATCACACAAAAATGATACTGCTCTGGTGGAAATTGCTTCCAAGAGCAATTCAGCCTATTGCGGTGGTGTTGTTTTGCCCAGAAAAACGTGGCGTTACTGCTTTTTCTGCTGCAAAAACACGGCTGTGGTTAACAGTGCTGGTGGCGTGCCCAGGGCACGTTGCTGCTAAATCCGTTCACACACACGCACTATAGTTCTCGGCACAAAAATAGCGTTGTTGTTGCTGCACATCAAAATCCAAACAGCGAGTTGGTGGTGGTGATGGCAGATTTGTTTTGCCAATATAGCCCACTAGACGCTGCTCTGGTACTGGCCGTTGTGTCGTTATTGTTGCTGCTGTTGTTGCTGGAAGCTGAGCGCGGCACAGATTTCACAACAGCTAATGTTGTTTAAAAGAGTGGTGGTCAAAATAGACCCTGAAATAACGCACAACACAAAAACACTGCGTAATGTTGTAGCACTTGTGGAGCAGCGGTGGCGGGTTTTTTTCTGCTGCACTATAAGAGCTATTACGGCACCACCACTTATCTTGATACCACCACTTATCACGGGTGACCAAATGTTCGTATCAGCGATAGAAACAACAGCAAAAACACACGGCGTACAACAATATCTTCGCGCACAGAACAACGCGCGTAGCAATGCTTTCGTTCAGCAAAGGCGGACTGCTCTCTAATGGCGGAGGCGTCTGTTTTTGGCGCGTCTTGTGATGCGGGAGGAAGAAGAAGACGATGCCTTTTCTCTCTCTCTCTTTTCTTCTGCTTCCACCCGCGCCGCGGTTGAAGACAGTCGCGCGCGAAATTTGAATGGTGTAGTTTGGTCACTGTACGGCTGCCGTATTTTCATACATATGTGTTTGTAAATATGTACATATATTTTAGGTTTAATTTCAACTTAATAGTTTTAGTTTTTATGAAAAGAAAGGAAGGGTAAAAAGAAAGAGAAAAAAAAAAAAGTTCAAAAATAATGACGGCCGTCACAAGGTGATAGAGCCACTTCCCTGCGACTGTTTGACATACATAGTAATGTCCACGAACGAAATCTATGTACGATACGCAAGTGCTCAAGGGAATTTGGTGAATTCTAATGCGAAGGAAGGAGTCTGACGCACTGACAAACTCTAGGCAGTAGACTTAAGGCTAGTCCGGAGTCCCCGCAAAACCGCAACCAGACACGCACCGGCGTACTATCAGGTTGCGGCTGCATCCAATGATTCTGAGAGCGGTATTATTGTTTATACGCTTTTATTGGTACTGAATGTGTAATTCAGATACTAGGCCACCTGTGAAATCTTATCATACGATACCATGCAAAGTTTCATGGCATTTCATTCATTAGGAATCGAGAAAAACTTGAAGGCAATTCTTTGGTGGGACAGAGCGCGTCCGCGACTATTCCGATTTATTCCTCGATAACAAAACAGTTTTGGCCAAAATTAGGTACTAGGCCATCTGGGGATTGGAATTTCCTGTCGAATGAGCCCTCCCACGTCCGAAAATTTTGAATTTAGCTCGCAAAAACCTTGAACTAGTGTGAGCATCGAGCACTATAACTTGCTCAGCGAGCCAAAGAACTACGATTTTCTTGAGATATAGAATGAATCCCCGGGTGTGGAACAACTCATTCGATGGGAAATATCATGGTGTTTCACTTGCCATATCTCGTTTGGGTCGGAATTGTGAGGTAGAAATACTGTGAGGCAAAAAATTGGTTCATAATCTTCCATCGCACATGCAGTACGACCAAAGCGCCATCTATCGGGCGAAACATCCGGGTTCTCTACGGACTAGCCTTAAATAGTGAATACATACTATACTAATTTTCTGAAAATAGAATCAAAATGGAGTTTCTCTTCAATTTTAGTGATTTTTCAATTAGGCGCTACAAACCCACGAGAGAATCTAGTAACTTTCATCTAGAATAAATCAGCCAGGAAAAAAATAGAATGCCTTTTTTCAATAGAAATATAGTTTTCGTTCAAATAAAAAAATCTAGTGATTTTTCAGGTGAAATTAATCCCTAGAGCTCTTTCAGATAAGGTTAGCCCTTCCAGGGAAAAAATCTAGTATTTTTTTTCAGGTGAGGTTAGTCAATCTAGCGTCGGATCTAGCGATTCCGGACGATAAATGGTCACGCAGATTGATGTAAAGGAATTTACGTTCGTAAGCGTGGAACATTTGAGTTACATTTCAAAAGAAGCAAGTCTTAGCCATCAATGTATTCACGTTTTCCTACAAAAATGATTTGAGAATTCTCTTCGACGGAGGATTATTTTTCCAAATTAAAATGAATTCACAAATTAATATCAACCACTCAACAGTCCCACGCTCACAAACGTGGAAAATTTGAGAATACTCTCAAAAAAGTCATTTTTCCCAAGTTGAGATGAATTTAAAATATCCATATCTCCGCATTCTATACATTCACGCTCACAAACTTGAATAGTTTGTAGATTCTCTCCAGGAAGAGTCTTTCCCCTAAAATAAGATGGATTCAAAAGTTCATGTTGACTGAGAGACTTTACTCATCCTTCAACAAGAATGAGATTCTTCATCAATGTCAGAGGATTCTTGATCAATATCAGAAAATCATAATTCCTCGAGATTTACTATCTAACAGTTCCAAAATTCATGCTCACAAACAAGCATGTATCTGGAACTTATTTGCAAAGCAGATTTATCTTTCCAAATAGACAATTATCTGCATTTATATCCATCAACATGAATTCAACTGAGTCATTGGTTGATACGTATATGGACAATTCTCAGGAACTTTTGATTTTTCGTGTTTTGGAATTTTTTTTTCCAAACTTGGATCACACCTGTGAGGTTCAGCTTACCTTGAGACACATCATTCGGATGATAATCCCGACTTTGTGCACGAGTTTCGACTCACGGCAACGTCGTGGAACATTGAATACTCAAAAACTAAAGTCTGAGTTCTTTACTGGTTCAAATGAATCATAGACACCCGTTCAAGAATACTTGATGCTACAAGTTCAAATGATCAGGGGCTCAGATTACCGCACGGAGGATACTTATCTTCTCAATGGGAGAGTAAGGATGTTCTCAATCATAAACAATATGTCAATCTACAAGTTCTTAGAACATGTTTTCTTCCTCATCAAGTGTCTGAGAAAAATATCGGCCTGGTGGAATAGTTTCAAAATTACTTGAATGAGCACGTACCTTCTTGAGCCACATCTCCGTTACCAGGCCAAAAAATAATGGTCACTTAAAGTGTGGCAAACAAGCTGGGGCAAGGGTTCAAGAAGGAACAGGTAAATAACGAAAACAGGAGAAACCGAGACCGGGATGATGGGTAAATGGAGAGAGTACACTGAGAGAACTTCGGGACCCGCATTGCCAGAGAGTGGAGGCGTCACGCGCCAAGGCATGTCGGGACCGCAGCGTTCGCGACTTCGGGACGCGGGCTATCCCGACTCCCCTCGCACCTGTTTGCCTGTTGATGATCGTCACGCCCGGGACAGCAACCTTCGCGACTTTTAAACGCGCTCTGCTCAAATTGTCCAAGAGTAGTTCCCCGCGAGAGCGACCTACGGAAAGGGCCATGTCTCAGATCCTTTAGTTAACATTTTTATTTGATAATATGGTACAAAATATGAAAGGATCCCGGATTACGGGACCGTGGCGCCCGCTAGCCTCGAGACGCGCGCGATCTCGTAATCCGGGAGTACCACTGTCGCGTTCGTGGCAAGGAGGGTCCCGAAGTTCTCTCAGTGTAGGATTGTATCTACAGGGCGTCCCAAAAGTCAGTCAACCCCCTAAAAACTTAAAATTGGCTCTGGGGATCGAAAATTCCCGAGACAGTTGTCCCGTAAAATCGAGGGGAAGCTCGGAAATGGTCTCAGATTTGGCCTTGAATGTGAGCTCGATGCTTTTTGGGAGGTGAGATCGGTATTTAAAATGGAAACCTCTTTTTTTGACTTTGGATTCTGAAAGTTCACAAAATTTCACGTCCAAGTAGGACTTTTTGCCAATTTTTTAGATGCTCTCTAGGGGTCATTTTGGGGTCAAACGTATGTCGAGGGTGGATTAATATGCCAAACCTAATGCGATAGCCTTGTTTTGAGAGGTACATTTCGAGAAGTTTCTCAGCCCTATTCTTACCCTTGACTTGTGACCTTGAACATAACCTTGACTCTCAAAACTCTAAAATGGCTCCGGGTATTAAGAAACCCTGCAACACGTGTCTCTCAAGGTCGAGGAGGTAGCTGGAAATGGAGTCAGATTCGACCGTGAATGTGACCTTGATGATTTTTTGGTGGTCAAGTCGAATTTTTCAAATGACAACCTGTATTTCTGATTCTGGGTCCCGAGGATGTGACGAATTTTAAGCCAGATGTGACTCTCTACCAGTTGCGTAGATGACCTTTAAAGGTCATTTTGAGGTCACAAATTTCTGGACCTGGGTCGAGACATGACTTTCTGCTGATGGCGCAGGTAATCCTCAGAACCAAAAGTCAAAAATAGGGGTTTCCATTTCAGACATTCGACCTGACCTCCAAAAAACCATTAAGGTCACCTTCAAGGTCAAATCTGACTCCATTTTTCAGCTTCCTCCTCGACTTTGAGTGACACGTAGTTCAGGGTTTTCTGATACCCCGAGTCATGTTCGAGTTTCGAGAGTCAAGATTATGTTCAGGCTCACAAATCAAGGGTGAGAATGGGGCTGAGAAACTTTTCTGAGAGGAACTTCCCAGAACAAGACTATCGCACTGGATCTGGTACGTTAATCCACACTCCACATACCTTTGACCCCAAAATGACCCCTAGAGAGCATCTAAAAAATTGGCAAAAAGTCCTACTTGGACGTGAAATTTTGTGAACTTTCAGAATCCAAAGTCAAAAAAAGAGGTTTCCATCTTTAAAAACCAATCTCACCTCCAAAAAAGCATCGAGTTCACATTCAAGGTCAAATCTGAGACCATTTCCGAGCTTCCCCTCGATTTTACGAGACAACTATCTCGGGGATTTTCGATCCCCGGAGCCAATTTCGAGTTTTCCGAGGGGGGAGCGGCTGACTTTTCAGACACCCTGTATGTACTATAACCCACGTGTGTGGAACTAGCGACTTCGGCATGTCGAAATATGGAGAATTTTATGTAGATATACAATGTCAATGCGAACACCACATACTTGATCAAAGTGCTGGTTAATCGAACTCGCGACGTACACATTGACTTCGCAGTGATGTGTGTACCCTACTCTAGAGGCTCAACAGCAAAGATGAATATATGAGCTTGCCGTACCAATAATCAGCCAAAAGGTAATCCAAATGAGCGTGCACAAACATACCCAGCTCCAAAAAATCAGATCCGTCGATGTGCCATTCAAAAGATCACCTTTATCTAGAAGTTCACAGAGGTGGGGATTATTTTCTCCAACCTCTCAATCAAATGCAGATTGCAGCACATGAACGAGCGATAGCTCAATCTCATCATTTTTGACTATATTTAGATATCTTTTCGCCATTGGTGTTGTTTCCACGGCATCAACATAAGTGGAATACCACGACGATTAGGGATTGCTAAAATTTTGGTAACGCTCCTTGAAGTACTCGTCGTCTTTTTCTACTCGCATCGCATCAAAGGGGTTGGTTTCAGATATACCGTAAACCAGGGTGAATGTGTCCACCCGGGTGAATGTGATGTGTCCGCTTTCGTCAAAAAGATTGACAGCATCATATCTTCGCTTCTATAGCACCTACAGAAACCTGCCGGGGGTCATTTTGAAGCTTGAAATCTCTACTTTCCGAATGAATAACCACAATTCCATGGAAATGGACTCTAAAGTAATTTCTTTGCTGTTTAATGAAGTTTGAAAATTAATGTCCCCAAAAAACAGGTTTTTTGTGGCTAGCGGATAATTTTGATGCGTTAGCTCGAAATAAACCACCTGATCGTGTTTAGACGATAATTTTGCGTTGGGAATTTATGGTGAGGTACCCCGCGCAAGGGAAAATTTTTTCCTCGTGATCTCAACACAGCGAGTATTATTGCAAAAACAAGTTTTTATGAAGAAACAGTTCTGAAATCAATCCAGTGCCTCAACGGCTAACGGACAATTTTTTTCTGAAAAGCTTGTGATAGAAAGAAGAAAATGCGACCTTGAACGTTCAAATTGATCTATTCTAGCCCGTATTATGTTTTTTTGAAGATTTATTGCAAATTCTGATTTTTTTTACAAATACGAGGTGGACTAATTAGCTCATATGACCACAAGGTTGCATTGTATCGTTCTAAAACCACTGGGATCATGTTCAGTGGGTCAAAATACGTAGAATAACGTGTCTTGATATGCATTCAAAATCTTGAATTCACGAGCTGTGCGCTTCAGACGCAGACGACGCATAGGTGGACACATTCACCCCTGTCGGCGGGGTGAATGTGTCCACCCTGTTTTTTGCAGTTTTTGAAAAACCGTGGGGCCAAAGTCAAAATCTGACAACGGGATCTTGTAGCTGAACTGAAGACTCAAATTCTTACTACCCATACATTATCTTTTAGCATGAATAAGACCAAGAAAATCACAGTGGAAGGTCAAAAGTGTACCACATTCACCCCGGTTTACGGTATCTGATGGTATAATTTTGTTCATATCGTTGGTACTGAGACGATTGCTTGTCTGACATACGAGCAGATCCAATGTATAAATGAATTCGAGCTAGCAACAGCCGATTTTCCTGTTTCTCTTTGATTGTATGATTATAACCAGCTATGAGTCGTTCAGAACAACCCAGAAGTCCACAAATATATTGGTCTTTCATCTATGAAGAATTTCCGAGTTCTATCAAGCATGAAACTAGAGTGTACGAGATGCAGGAATTGGCGATAGCCCAGTAACACGAAAATCATAAGTTCCTGAGAATTGCCCGTATAAGCATAAAAAATCACGTTTATATAGAAAAATTATGCTAGCTCGCACATCAACTACTTACTTCAACCATTCTTGAGAGAAGTTCTATTATCTATAAAACAGACTTTGAGCTGTTTTTATTTCCAGGGATTTTTCGTGAACTAGAAATATCTCACCTGATTGAGAATTATAATAATTAAGGAGCCAGGCAAAATTTGTCCGTCCACATTCCGCGTAACGAGTCGCCTATGTGGGAGGGGTTGAGTGTGATGGGTGGGTGGGTTGGCGGGTGAGTGGAGGTCAGTGGTCAGGAGGGTGGGTTGGTGGATGGATGGATGTACTAAAACTTTAGTCCACTGAAACCACTAAAGTTTCAGTGAAAATCACCAAAGTTTTAGTGACACGTTTTACTGAAATGTCACTGAAGAGCACCAAATTTCCAGTGAGACGCTTCACTGAAACCTTAGGGAAAATTGCTAAAGTTTCAGTGAGAATCACTCAAGTTTTTACTACCTATCAGATTCAATTAGATGTCTATTTCAGTATAATTGCATCATTGGATATAAATAAGTATTTCGAAATCAGTGTATTGACCGATAAGGAGCGCCCAGGTGTTGTGGGTCACGGATTCGGCTGACACTCTGAGGATAGTCTCTTTTCTACCAACAAAAGGTGAAACCCAGAGCCACATTTGCAAATGCCCAACCGTTTCAAAGCTATAGTCTATGACATTAGCATTGCCCATATGGGCCCATATTCGAGAAAGATATATATAGATGTACTTGTAATGCTAATATTACGAGGTGCAGCTCGAAAACGGTTGGGCATCTGCAAGAGCGGCTCTGAGTCCCATCTCTTGGTGGTAAAAGGAGTCTCCCCCAGAGTTTCAGCAAAATCCGTGTTCCACAACCCCTGGGTGTTCCTCGTGAGTCAAACGAGATGGGTAATAAGGGTATACATGTTATTCATTGCTAAAAAAGAAAATATTTTTAGTGATTTTTTTTTACCCAGATACAGATCATAAGTGAGATAGGATTCATAACGCAAATAATCGAAGATTTCCCAATGACTTTACAACAAATGTCCACCAGTAGCGAATTTAACACAGGCGCCGAAGATAAATAAATTCCTACATGCTTTGAGTTGCAGGACACGATCCCAGTGATTTCAGGACACTACAATGTAATCGTGGGACCGTGTATAGCTAATTAGTCTACGTAATATCTAAGAAAAAAATTGAATTTCGTGAAAAATTTTCAAAAAATCATAACACGGACAAGGATGGACTAATTTGATCGTTCGATGTCACATTTTTATCGTTTTGCTATACATTTGGGAGGAAGGAATCGTTCGATACCTGGAGAAAGTGTGGTTCGATGCCACGGATTTTATTCACATACCTGTTATTGCAATAATTATTGCTGTGTTAAAAATCACGGGAAGAAAAATTCCCCCCTGCACGTGGTATCCTGACATGATTTTTCGAGATAAAGTAATCGTCTTAACATGATCCCGTGGTCTGTTTTGAGTTCCGACGCACAGTGGGGGCAAAAACGGAAATTACCAAAATAATCGCTTTTACTCGAATTTTTGACCGATTGACATGAGACAAAAGAAATTCTCTTCGTTTTTTGATGCAGTAACAGCTGTGTCTGCGCGAAATTTGATTCGGGCTTTTCCGGTGCCTCAGGATCCTGGTGAGCGCAGATGTGAAATGATGCACAATGACGAGTATTCGAATTGATTCACTGGTGTGCCATACCTGGCCGAATTGATGCCAAATCATATTAATAATGACTAAAACGCATATTCGAAAGATTAGGGAACTTTTTCGAATCATTTTTGGAAGCCCCGTTGCCGTATACCTTTCTTGGTCAGTGGTCTAAGGAATGCACGAAAATAAGGTGAGTGAAGGAGATATAACACGATTCTGGGTCATGAATATCACTTCTCTGCTCCTCTGCAATCACTAGAGTACTTTTCCCATGAGCGGATATGAGGTTGACACCATAAGAGCCCGAGCAGAGGACTGTACATTCTTGCAAACGTGCAGGAGATCGAGTTCCAGGCCATTCTCTACGTTTTTTCACGTATTCGGATCAAGAGGCGCGGCAGCGCTTTGCTGGCGAGTATATGAAAGAGAAGAACACGTGAGATAGAGAGAGAGCGCGCGCAAGGCCGCCGTGCCTTATATACGCTGAGTTGGGCCGTTTTAACCTCACGCATTTTTTTCGACCTTACTTATTTCATGGTTTTCTGGGTTCAGGGGGGTCTCAATCCCTCTGAACCCGTTATTTCGGTCCTCAACAAGGATATTGGCAAGTCATTTCGCCGCTGACAGCGTTTTGTGCCAAAATATCTTATTCACTAATTTCGACCCTTCCCAATTTTTTCGCGTCAAGATTTCAGCCACGTTACGACACTCAAAGTCGAACACAATCGATTGTTGGGGTCGACCACGCGGGATGATCGACCGCGAGACCACGGGTGATGTTTTGATGCAGCCGCATGTGTAGCAGACGGCGTTATTCCGCTCCAGCAGTAACATGTTGTTGCAGTAACATGTAACTTTTTTGACTATTTTGATTATATTATGTAGAGATAATAGCAGAGATTGAAAGCCAATCGTAGGCCGTAGCACCGCCTGCAGCGAGCTTGTAGAAATCAGCTCTCATTGTTGAGGGAATAAGAGCCACTTATTGTTGTGGGTTTTCTTGTCTGGATTGATATAAGAATAATAGGCCAAAGGCCGAAATGTGTGTTATTCTCGCTGTTGTGCAGGGTCAATAATTGATCTTCAAGAATATTTGGAGAATTTAGGATTTGATCGTGAGGAAAAATGAGTGCCAGTGTCAATCTACATTTCAGCCGTGTATTGACTTTCAGTTTCCTCAATACTTCAGAGAGACCCAACTCTGAAAAATTGTGCATCTCAAAGAAAATTTGATAAACCACTTTAGTTGAAGGAGAGTGTGACCAATAGAATATCCTTCGTGTTGCTTTTCATAGACCTGTCAATGTCCAACACATTAAGAGGGATTGTCTCTCACATTTAGATGTTGTAAGACAGGTCAGTCAATTGACGACTGTCCAAGAACAGTTGTTGTGATATATAAACACTGATGGTTGGTGTCGATCTGGTTATTACTTTTGAATATCATATGTCCATTGCGTAATACTCTAACCCAAAGGTCTCAGCTAGACTCATACTCTCATATGGTATATGGGTTTTACTTTCTTGGCACTAAATTCTGAATAGGATAAGAAAGTTGCACAGGGTTCACCTGTTTCATCAAGAGTATTATGAAGGAAGAAAGGCACTTTTACGCTCTTGGTGGGAAGTGGTAAGTTCAAATTGAAAAAATTATTACTTGAGTTGTCAATTACTAAACAAACTGGATCCGTACAGCATCTATCTGGAAGTATGTTGAGGATCATTGAAACACATATCTTATAATGCTACTGAACCTTCATTTCCCTCAGAATGAGTTCGCACGAATTGATCTAACTTCTTGATGTGTTATGAATTACCAATGTGCTACATGGAATTTGTTTCAGTTTTTGGTCCTTGGAAAATTTTGGACAACAGATGTAGTGTCATAATTGCCCACAGATCTTCACCATATTCCATGTGTTTTGCAACATAACAATGTTGAAACTTTAGAGACACTAATTAGAAAATGTGCTAAGCTAAATTTTAGAAATGCCGACTACCTAAAAATCAATGAAACCTTAGCAATGATTGATTGGGCCAATGAACTATCAGGTGAGGATCTTGAAGCCAGTGTCAACAAATTCCATGAGATTTTGAACAATGTTATAAGTAAGTTTGTTCCCTTGATGAAAGTCTCTAATGATCAATTTCCCCAATGGTTCACCCGAGAACTGAGAATGTTAGTATGGCGTAAAAGAGATTTATTGAAAGCTTGGAAATCGTCTAACAGACTTGAGGACCAAATAGAGTTTAATAAGGCTAGGGCAATATGTAAAAGAGCTACACGGGTGGCCTATAAGGAACATATTAGAAGAGTCGAGTCTAACATATCTGAAGATAGCAAAAAATTTTGGACGTATACCCGCAACCTAAACGATGATAACAAATTTCCAGTTAAAATGTCATATGGTGATAAACAAGCAGAATCAGTTGATGAAATTGTAAGGCTGTTTTCAGAAAACTTTGGCTCAAATTTTAACAGATCTGCTCTGCCTGATTTCGTTTCAGATAGTCCCAATTCAATAGAAGTTTTAGATGACGTGAACGTCACTCCGAGTGATATTGAGAGAGTCATCGTAGCCCTTGATGACAGCTATACAGCTAGTCCGGATGGTATTCCACCATATTTTTTAAAGCGTACCTCAACATCATTGCTAGCCCCTTTAGCCTTACTCTTCAATAAATCTCTGCAAGTCGGTTTGGTTCCTCAGATTTGGAAAACTGCTTTCATTCTTCCAATCCATAAAAGTGGAGAAAAACAAGATATATCGAACTACCGGCCTATCTCAACAATGAATGCCATACCTAAATTGCTTGACGAAATTGTATCTAATATCATTTCAAAATTCTTCGAGCCCAAAATAACGAGCTTTCAACATGGTTTCATGCCTGGCCGATCCTCCGCCACAAACTTGTTACTCTTGCAAGACCAAATATCCGAGTCTTTTCAAAATGGTATAGCCACGGATGCTGTTTATATTGATTATGCTAAAGCATTTGACTCTGTGAACCACAAACGTTTACTCCAAAAATTATGGTCATACGGGATTAGAGGCAATTTATGGCATTGGTGTGAATCTTATCTCATTGGCCGTACACAAGCTGTTAGAATTGAGGGTTCATTCTCATCATTCATATCCATACCATCCGGCATCCCTCAAGGATCCCATCTGGGTCCAATATTTTTTATTATCTTCATAAATGATCTCCCAAAAGTAATACTACATAGTAAAATACTTATGTTTGCCGATGACGTAAAGCTCTATAAAAGTATCAACAGTCAAATCGACAGCACTCAGTTACAACTTGATCTAGACAGATTGATTCAGTGGTCAGTCGAGAATGGATTGAGACCTAACAAAAGAAAATGTCAGCAAATCAAATTTTCTAGAGCCCTATTGGATCAAGTTTTCGATTACTCTATCGAAAATCACATCATCGATCGGTGTACTGTAGTCAAAGACTTGGGAGTTGAATTGGATTCTGGTCTAACCTATAACAGTCACCTGCAAAAATTGCTAGCCAAAGCAAATCGCTTAGTAGGATTTATAAAGAGAACTACTCTAGACTTCAAATCTGAGAATACCATAATCACTCTGTATAAATCTCTTGTTCTTCCGGTTCTATCATACTGTTCGGTAGTCTGGTCTCCTCTCACAGCAGAGGATTTTAAAGCACTAGAAAGTGTACAACACAACGTGATACGCTATGCCTCCAAAAAGTCGAGAAATCCAATGCATTACACCGATCATGATTTCGCTCCATTCATGACTAAGTATAATCTGCTTTCTATTCACCAGCTTCATACTTATTATGACTACCTCACTATTTACAAAATACTAAAAGGCCACATAAAGTGTGAACCATTACAGTCAAAATTCATTCCCAGAACAATTCCATACAATGTCAGAATAGTGAGACCAATTCTGGGGCAGGGAATCAGACTTCAATATCTCGCCCATGCTCCAGTGCAAAGATTAAAGAAACTTTGGAACCAATTAGATGATACTGCCAGAGATACGGATTCCATTGGCCGTTTCAAGTTGGTAGCTAAAGATAAAGTCAAAAGCGAAATATAAGAGCAGATGCATTTGACTATTCAATGCTTTATTATTTTCTTATAGCCTCAAAGGCGAAACCTAATTCTGTTCATTTATATACTAACACGCCCGAGCGACGACTTATCATCAAACACGCAAATTGGAAAAAAATTTATTTACATCATTCGTTATTGCCGAAATTTACTCAAAGATTAATCAAATCGATATAAGAGCGCAGAGACCTATTTCTATTTTTCTATCTTGTTTATGCCCCATAATGCTACTCAAGTATGATTTTGTTGAAATTCGAACCAAATGAGAATCGAATATTAATCTAAGTGATCTATTTCTATTTTTTTCATGTTTCATGGTGCCATTCAAGGGAGATTTTGTTGCATGAAACATGATTTTTGTTGAAATTCGTACCAAATGTGAATCGAATATTAATTTGAGTGAGCTACGATGTATTTCTATTTTGTATGTTCTACCCCGCTATCTATGTAAATTTTGTTCTGTATAGTAATTGGGCTCTCGAGCCCGTAAGATATTGAATAAATAAATAAATAAATAAATAATTCTATGTTTCATTCATCAATTAGTTATTAGTTATCCACTTTGATATTCAGCATGCTCTCTTGCTGAAGAGTGGATGTGGTTCATCATTTGGGGAATTTTCACAATCTAAAAGTTCCTCGTGATCCAAAAATTTTCTCTTGCAAGCACCATCACAAGTGGGTTAGAAGTCTTCGCATCAACTCAAGTCAATTCCATGAACTAATTTCAAGAATCTTGCTATCAAAAATACAAAGTTGTCCTTCTCCAGATTTTCCTTTATTCATGATCAAAAAATGTTCATCTTGGAATGAAGCACACTAGTGTTAATTAGGAGAATGATTTTTATGGATGAGACACATAGAATTTTTTTTTGTTTTCCTACATGCTACTATTTACAGTATGTTTTTCAATCTCAGAATATTCAGTCATTACCGTAGCAAAGTGTTGAAATCTCCTCCCCCCTCACTCCACTTTTTCCAAAAGTATAACTTGGCGAGTATGGCCATCTTCCCCCCTATCACTTCATCTGGGATCAAAAATTGAATTTCAACTCTTGAGGGTCATGAAATCAGGGGAAACGTGTCGAGTGACTATTTAGCAAAATTTAGCAGAATTTAAACATGAAACAAATGGGTAGAAAATGAAAAATATTAATTTTAACTCTTGAGAGTCGTGAGATCGAGAAAAGTATGTCGAGTAATTTTTTCGCAAAATCTGAACGTGAAACGCATGTAAAAGGATTGATTACATTACGATTTGACTTTCTCGGTAATTTTGACTCAACTTGAGTTACTCACCATCTCTACTGAATTTTAAACTAAACCGATCAATGCTAGATTAAATTTTCTGGTTTCCTTTTCTTCTCAATGGTCTGAATGAATTATTTTCATTACATGTCATAGACGGAGGAGATGGTGAGAAACTCAAGTTGAGTCAAAATTACCGAGAAAGTCAAATCGTAATGTAATCAATCCTTTTCCATGCTTTTCACGTTCAGATTTTGCAAAACAATTACTCGACTTACTTTTCTTGATTTCACGACTCTCAAGAGTTAAAATTAATATTTTTCATTTTCTACCCATTTGTTTCATGTTTAAATTTTGCTAAATTTTGCTAAATAGTTACTCGACATATTTCCCGTGATTTCATGCCCCTCAAGAGTTGAAATTCAATTTTTGATCCCAGATGAAGTGATAGGGGGAAAGATGGCCATACTCGCCAGGTTATACTTTTGGAAAAAGTGGAGTGAGGGGGGAGGAGATCACGAATACGATGAATTCCTGGATTCAAAGCTAGGTATCGCGACTTCTGCAGTATTGACAATCATTATCACTTATTGTGCTGTCAATTACCTGTCATTTGAGCCCAAGCAAAGCACTGTACACTGTAAATCTCAAACTGTAAACACTACATGGAAAACTGTTCCCTAAAACAGATTGAATCTGTTGATTTTCGGATACAGTTTATTTGCTGAATCTCCAATTTGAATCTGTAAAATCTGAAAATCCAAACTATTAACCGGCAGCTTCCCAAACTGATAAAATAGCAACTTTCTCGTCTAAAAAATGTTTCAATCAACTCAACAGGTACTACGTGGGCTTGGGATTTGATGAAATATCTGAAAAATCATATCCGTTAACAGATCTAGTGTGTGATGGGAATCGATCCGTCGATCATTGGGTCAGGAATCCGGCGGTGCACCACAAGGACTCACACACGATACTCTCTTCGAATACCTTTATCATTCTGTGCAATGGGTTCCGTGACGATTCGTGTTCACGTGCTTGAAACATGATAATTCATACGTGATATGAATTGGTCAACGCGTTTTTGGTAGTGCTGAATTATAACAATCAATCAGGAATTCTTATCAACAAATTATCATAAATCATTGCAATTTCAATTTAATGGAGAATAATAATCGTTCCGTGTTCTTTATTATATTTTGGAAGTGGTTTGCCCGAGCATGTCATCAAAACCCATCGTTTTCTGGAGAAAATTGGAAAGTTCCGGAAAATATGAGAAGATCCGACTTTTCAAATCCTTCATTGATCGTTGATCTCGAGTGCAATGGAATTTTCCGACTCCCATTAGTTCAAACTCCTCTTCAAAGCATCGTCAAGAAGAGGAAGATCAAGTTTATCCTGAAAATTCTTCTACTCGTCCATATTTTCATATACACATTCCCGCGCATCAGGGAATTTTTCATTGCAACCTATGAATCATATATTGAATTGGTACCATCTACAGGTTCAAATGTAGTATTCCTGCCTAGTGAAGAACTCCATCTTCAATTGTATTAGATCACATATTCTTGTTGAAACTACATATTTATCTGCAGGGATGACAGAATTAGCTACAGAAGTAATTTTTACAGATTCAATTTGTGAATTTATACAGTTTTAGATTCACAGTGAACATTCTTGCAAACGTGCAGGAGATTGAGTTTCAAGGGATTCTCCACGTTTTTTCAGGTATTCGGATCTGGAATACGATGAAATTCTTGATTCAAAGCCGATATTCAAAATATTCACATTTAAATGATTTAAAGGAATTCATCGTATTTGTGATCCGAATACGTGAAGAAACGTAAAGAATGGCCTGAAACTCCATCTCCTGCTCGTTTGCAAGAATGTACAGTGCTCTGCTTGGGCGCAAATGACAGGTAATTGACAGCATATTAGGTGAGAATGATTGTCAATACTGCAGAAGTCGCGATACCTAGTTTTGAATCCAGGAATTCATCGTATTCGTGATCCGAATACGTGAAAAAACGTGGAGAATGGCCTGAAACTCGATCTCCTGCACGTTTGCAAGAATGTACAGTGCTCTGCTTGGGCGCAAATGACAGGTAATTGACAGCATATTACGTGAGAATGATTGTCAATACTGCAGAAGTCGCGATACCTAGTTTTGAATCCAGGAATTCATCGTATTCATGATCCTAATACGTGAAAAAACATGGAGAATGGCCTGAAACTCGATCTCCTGCACGTTGGCAAGGATGTACAGTCCTCTGCTCGGGCTCTTATGGTGTCAACCTCATATCCACTCATGGAAAAAGTACTCTAGTGATTGCAGAGGAGCGTAGAAGTGATATTCATGACCCAGAATCGTGTTATATCTCCTTCACTCACCTTATTTTCGTGCATTCCTTAGACCACTGACCAAGAAAGGTATACGGCAACGGGGTTTCTGAAAATGATTCGAAAAAGTTCCCTAATCTTTCGAATATGCGTTTTAGTCACTATTAATATGATTTGGCATCAATTCGGTCAGGTATGGCACACCAGTGAATCAATTTGAATAATCATCATTTTGCATCATTTCACATCTGCGCTCACCAGGATCCTGAGGCACCGGAGAAGCCCGAATCGAATTTCGCGCAGACACAGCTGTTACTGCATTGAAAAACGAAGAGAATTTCTTTTGCCTCGTGTCAATCGGTCAAAAATTCGAGTAAAGGCGATTATTTTGGTAATTTCCGTTTTTGGCCCCACTGTGCGACGGCAGGATTTTCGCCTAGGTTTAGTAAACTTCTAAAAAGGCAGATTTTTACGGTTAGCAAAAAACCTTGACGTAATGACCGGATCACATTATCGTGTTTAGACTGTCATCTTGCATCGGAAGGAACAGGAGAGTATTTCAGATCCGGGTCACGGATTTGTCTGAAACTTTGGAAATACCTAGTCGTCTTTCGGTGACAAAGTATGATATCCAGAATAATAGACCCTAACGCTCAAGCGTTGCCGAGCTCCTGTTATGGACATTAGCATTGCAGGTACGCCTATATGGGCAATACAAATGTTTTTGGCTACGGCTTGCCAAAAGATGACGGAAGAATAGGCGGTAGTAGTCTTGTACTTAGGACACTTGGCTTTCGTGAAGAAGGCCCTGAGTTTGAATCCCCGCGGTTTCCATGTGGAATTGATCGTTTACTATTTCACAAGTGCATCCATTTTCCATTAATTCCCACGGGACAAGTCCTTTGGACTTTCAAAACGACGGGTTATTCTTATCACTCTACGTTGCAATGTACATGTTACCGTAAATGTCCGAAATCCGTAAATGCTGACATTTACTAGTAAATGCCAACATTTACTAAGAGAGTCAGTAAATGTCCGAAGTATGATTGCTTCTCGGACATTTACTAGTGAATGTCAGCATTTACTGACGTGTCTCAGTAAATGTCAGCATTCACTGACGTGTCTCAGTGAATGTCAGCATTTACTGACGTGTTTTAGTAAATGTCAGCATTTACTGACGTGTTTTAGTAAATGTCCGAAGACCATTCACAACCGATATTGACTCCTTAGAAATGAGAAAAATCCGCAGCATTACGGAGTTGTAATTCGCGCCAAGAGTTACCGCACAGGGTAAGAGATGATAACTCTTATCGACGCAGAATCTACACAGCTGTGATGACGACAGTGTATTGAGTGTACATCGCCCCGCCAATGTGAGCGAGTGCGATCATAAATCGTCATAAACCGTCACTTGATATCGCACAGAAATCAGAGTATCTGTATTCATTTTATAATGAATTTTAAGTGAGTACAAAGTAAAAGCCATTGTTAAGTGAGTTTATGGTTCATTTCTATTCTTTCCATACTGTCCTAGTATGGAAATTGAATAAATCAGCTACGATTCGCACAAGAGGAAGAGAGGAAGGGATAGTGTGGATGTTCGTATTAGAAGTTCTGGAGAGACAAAGACAGAGAGAAAACAAACGGCTCCAAAAGTTTCGGACAGGTGAATAAATGAATAATTCTTCCAAATGATGTGACATTATAGTGAATTGAATACTGATGAAACTATAACTCAAATAGGACGTGATAGTGAGACAGATCATATCTGGAGGTTTTTTGGGTATAAATTGAGAGAGGAGAAAACTTGGAATCTGTGCCGATTTGTACAAGTTGGATATCGGCGGGTCTGAATTTTGGCGTTATATACAAGATAAGAACGAGCGATGGAATCTGAGGTAATTGTAAGACCTGTATCTTTTTATTCGCAAATAGTCATATTTCGAAGTTGCTTTAGGACGTTCACAAGTGACTCCGCGAGTCGCAGCGTGTTTTGATCGGATTTCATGCAGGCAGTCACCTCACACAGATATACTCGATTTTGCACACGTATCTTGAATATTAAATCAGTTTGCTTGTGAACGTCCTTAAATATAGAAAGATTCGGAGGAATTGAGGTATCTCGGACTCAAAAAGAGTAGAGTGAAAGAAACGTGCGTGTGGTTTTTCCTGGAGTTACGTAGTGAACGTATATGTATTGAACATCTGATCAAAAATGTTTTGCTGAATATATGCTGTATTATTTGCATTTCATGGACAATAATGAACAATACGGTACCGTATCGTCTTCAACAGGTTTCAAACAGATCAGCATGCGCCAAGAGAATGCAAGAACAATTCTATAAAAAGGTCAAGGGATGACGAAGTGCAATTGCAGAACAAAATGCACCACAAAGAGGTGTTCATGCAAAGCGGATGGGATGCTATGCAATTCGAGGTGTCACAGTAGTCAAGACTGTTGCAATAAATGATCAAGATCTGACTAATTCATTATTGACAATATGGAAATCTTGTGAACTATGACCGAATTATTATTGACAGTATTATAATCTTACTAGCTATGACTCTGAATATGACTGACAATATTATAATTTAATCAGCTGCAAGACCGAATGATCATGACAATATTCTCTTCTTTTATAGTTCTTTCAACACAATACATTGCATTATTTTTTTTCTCTTTGTGAACAATTATGATGTATGGACAGAAGAGAATAAAATTATCATCTAGAGAACCATATAATTGTGCACAAACTTATTGGATCTCTCGAATTTTGTACAGGAAAAGTTTAAATGAATCACGCACTTTTCCATGATTGAGCATGTATTCAACTTTGTGATTTCGACGGTTATCGATATCCGGGCATTTACTAAGACACGTCGGTAAATGCTGACATTTACTAAGACACGTCAGTAAATGCTGACATTTACTAAGACACGTCAGTAAATCCTGAAATTTACTGAGACACGTCAGTAAATGCTGACATTTACTAGTAAATGCTGACATTCACTAGTAAATGTCCGAAAATTCATTCATACTTCGGACATTTACTGACTCTCCCAGTAAATGTTGACATTTACTAGTAAATGCCCGACAATTACGGATTTCGGACATTTACGGTAACATACATAAATGGTTCGCGTAGATCTCGTTTGGGGAACATCTTGCAGTGGAGACCGCAGCGTGGATTTAACTACGAATATTGGGGGGCTATCGTGAGCTGCTACAACAGGGTTCATGGAAACTTCTCGAGTTACCGGTACATCGAATCAAGTTGGGAAGTCAATGGGCGATAATCCGTGATTTTATAAAAGCATATTAGGTCCGAATGAGTACCATAATCTCCGAACGCAACAAGATGATCAGGGTTCTTTCTTCCGGTGCAGCTGACGGGAACACTTGAGCTATCGCAGGTCGAACTGGATCGACCCCATCAGAACTTGATCGAGGTACCTTTGCGGCGAGCAAATTCGGCGTCGTAATCGCCGCTCGCGCGTCGCTGAGGGTATTGCCGGTCGTTTCGACTGATGACCTTGGCACTCTTATCGCGCACAACGAGTGCAACAGTCGAGTCGTGTTTACGTGGCTGGCATCATGCGAGCGTCAGTGTCGCAGACTTTCGAGGCTCGCGAAAACCCGGCTGCGATCAATCTGTATCTGTCTTTTTTCTCACCTTGAGCTTGACGTACGAGTGCCTGCCGAGGGAGTCGTCGACGAGGCAGGCCGGTGGCTTGTCCCGGGGCCGCATGCGGAAGAACTGCTGGGGGTCCCAGGCCCAGCGGATCAGCCGGCGCAGCACGAGGTACCAGCCGAACGCCAGCGCGAGGAAGCACATCCGCAGCCGCTCGCACAGCGACACCCGCACGATGCCCATGCCGGGCGACGACGAGGAGGCCACCCGGCGGTCCTGGCGATCTTGGCTCTGCCCGCTTTGCGCCGTCGTGGACGGTGACGGCCCCATCGCGGTTCAGGCCTGCGGGCGATCCGTCAGTCGCACCGGGCAGCTTGCATAACTCGCGACGAGCTCGACGCCGATCGGACCTTCCTGTTTAACCGTATGATTTCGCAGCGGACGCGTGGCGCGGACTGATGCGCGCCGCCCGCATCCGCATCATCGCCCCGATGGGATGACGAGCAGCGCGCGCGGAGAGTAGGCGTCTCGGGCGAGATAAGCCGTGTGACTCAACGCGACGGACCAACAGATGAGCGATACCGGGCACCGCGAGCTGCTCCGTCGTATCTCTTATCTGCTGATCTTGATAGTATCAGTCGAGAGGATCGCCATATCAGACGCTAGACACCGATCAGTATAGCAACCGCAGACGAGGTCGACCGAGCCCTGCCCCGTATCTTCTCGTTTTCCAACTCCGTCGATTTGAATATTTTCCAGAGTTTCCCCGCGTATTTGAACGTGAAGAATGAGCGAGCCGTCCATTTTTCCCTCGGATCTCGAATAGATTGTGCACGAATAATAGGTTTCTTCGTTCCATATCTATAAAATAGTCGATAAAATTAGAGATTCGAGTAAGATCTAGAGCAAAATAACCTCTGTAGCACCCGGAAAGCATGTCACCATTTCACGCACCGCATACTTTGATCAACTCACAGATGAGCGATTTGCAACACAGGGTGTTGCGTGACGAATGTTTTTAATATTTCTCTGGCACATGTGATCAATGTGCTTTGTCAACAAGAGCCGTTCATATCAGCGATTTCCCATGTTCATGAAAAAGCGTCTGATTTGGCCAACCTATGCCCCCGCCCCGCCCCTCCTCATGCTGTCGCCAAGCGTCTTATCAGCTCATTTCAATTTTAATTATTGTAAACCAGCGTCGTTCGGGGCTTTTTTGAAAACTGAAATGTTGTGAAGTAAGGTTATGAATTAATCGATTTTACTAATTAATAGGTATGGCGTTTCATTCAACATAATGTTTTGGCGAGGTTTTTCGCCTTTTTTAAGAGTCTTATCCTCACCGTAAGTCTCACCCCGTCGCACATGAGCTCAGCTGTAACCGATAGATAATTATAACCGGGTTATTATTCAATAATTATCATAGGAGGACATTCAAGGTCTAGTCCGTTGAAGAGTCGATCAATGACGCTCGAAGTTAATTAAATATCGAGTAGAGTATAGAGAAAAGTATAGAAAGCGAGCAGAAGCTACAGCTTATTTGATTTGATTGTCGAAGAGCCTTTTTGGGAAATTTTCATGCAAGAACTGTGGACCAATCGATCAAGAATCAGTTTCGATCAAATCAGGTCGAAAGAAACTAAACACCGAGAGTCTCATAGTATGTATTCGCATAACAGATTGGGGGCACATTTGGAGTCATAACCTCATTCTTTCAGCAACAAAAGATGATATCCAAAATCTTGGACTACGCTGGTCAAGCATTATGGTGTTACATCTTATCTAGGAGTACTATTGCCAGAGCGTTTTGAATGAGGTAAATGTACCCAAGTTGCCTCTATACCCAACTTTCCCCATATGCTGATCTCGGGAATGGGCACTAGGGTGGGCCGAAAAAAGGAATTTTTTCCAAATCAAAACGCTTGGGGTCCCAGTTTTTGCCATTTTGCACGTACATGAAGAAAAAATTTTCCTGCGATTTTTAAAATGAGGTTTTCTGCTAAAGCAAGAGCCCTGAAGGATTTTCACTCATTTTTCGCGTTATTTTTCAAACTGATCGAGTGAGGCGGAGAACGCACCCGGGATCTGAATCATCTTACAAACCATAATTTCTTATGTATTTTTGCACGTAGAAACTGAGTTCGTGGTCCGCTTAAGCCTCAGAAGCGAAGGCTCTCTGTAGAATGATAGACAGCGATCGTAGCGGAAAACGGCACTTTTCCGGAAAACAAAAAATTACGTAAAAATCGGTATGTGTGAAAGAGCTCCTACTTCTGAGTCCAAAACAGCACCACACTACTTTTTCTCACGTATTTTGACCTGCTGAAAACGATCCCGGTGGTTTTAGGGAGCTTGGATACGTAAAATGTAGGTATTAAGCAGATGACGACAAGCTATTATCATCCTATGCTTATGCCTTGACTGCATATCGTTATACACGGTCTTTGTCACATCGATCATCAGCTCCTATTTACTTGGATTTCACGCATCAAAGCTACCTAAATCCACCGGGGTCGTTTTCAGCAGGTCAAAATACGTAAGAAAAAGCAGCGGGGTGCTCTTCTGGAGCCACAAATTGGGAGATCTATCACACATACCGATTTTAACGTAACTTCTTGTTTTCTGGAACAGTGCCGTTCTTTGCTACGATCGTTGTCTTGCATTTTACAGAGAGCCTTCGCTTCTGAGGCTCAAGCGGACCACGGAATACGGTTTCTACGTACAAAAATACATAAGAAATTATGGTTTGTAAGATGATTCACATCCCTGGTGCGTTCTCCGCCTCATCCGATCAGTTTGAAAAATAACGCAAAAGACAAGTAAAAACCCTTCAGTTTTAAAAACCTTCAGGGCTCTTGTTCCAGCAGAAAACTTCATTTTAAAAATCGCAGGAAAATTGTTTCTTTATCTACGTGCAAAATGGCAAAACCTGGGACCCCAAGCGTTTTGATTTGGAAAAACTTACATTTTTCGGCCCACCCTAATGGGCACTCGTTGACCTTCCCTCAAATTCTTTCAAAGAGAATGGGTTGTATATTCGTGACCAGATATTTTTGCTTAATTTTTTCCGTCAAATCAATTTTTCATTCTAAAAATCTTCATTCATAGCGAATCGGCTCTCACCATTTTGTTCCTCTCGCCAAAATCTCTCTATTGTAAGTCACACTTCTTCCTCTACGCTCATCCCTGGTCCTCTACGAGTTAAGAGTTTCGATTTAAGAGTCTGAGAAAACAAAAATGTTAAAACTCTCGAAAACCCAATAATTTATTTTCAAATATCTTTTTCCACAAATCTTTGTCCAAACTTTGGGTCACTTGAACAACCATTTTATGCTGACTTTTGGTCGATTGGTTGATGTGGAATTCCCATTCATATCTGATTCTACTATTTAATCCATGAATTTTCCATCAATAAAAAAAAAATTATTAACGATTTTTTTTCTATATAACTGAATGCAATTCCGTATCGACCAATCCATTAAGCATGGTGAGATAAATATTTTATTAGGTCACCTCAAGTTGCATCACAATCTTTTTCTAGAAGATAATTCGGAAAAACCGAGATAATTTTTCAAAAATTTTGACATTTTTTTTTTCTAAGACTCATACATCAAAAACTGTTTGATAGAGCCAGGTGTAACTCCGTTCAGCACGTCTTTGGGTGGTCATCTACCATTTATGTTAATTTCAAAAAGATCGGTCGAAGGGTTGATGAGAAACAGTGGATGAAAAATACAAATGACGTACATAAATATGAGCGATAACTCCGAGAGTTAAGAATTGATCCGCGGGTTGAGCGCTGTAATCAACGTGGACAAAAAATAAGTTCAAGTCTATGGTGTTGTGCACCATTGGGACAACGTGAATTGAATGAGCAGTCTTTAGTTTGGGCTATTTACCACGGAAAGCCCGAGTTATTTCATTCCCAGGAGTCGCAGAAGTGATTTTGGATTTGCCGCGCCCGGATGAGCTTTCGCCCCGTGGCAAGGCAGAGTTTCGACTACCCGACGCTGGCGGGCACGCTTGCTCTCTTGACGCGTACCGCCTCACCATCAGACGGCATCAGACAGAACCGAGGCCAGCTGGTGGTAAGCTGCTCAATGAGCTACGGAAGCCTGACGTACGGAAGATTACTGACGGGGCCACTCTCTCGCGGAGAGAGATAGCGTATAGTTGACGCTCACTCTCGAGGTAAGTGAGTGAGATGATATATAATCTATCAGCCAGCTATAGGATCTGTAGCAAAATCGAGGTCGGCACGAAATTTTTTTTGCAATCGATTCATCTTGATTTGCTGATTACGAATATCTAATTTTCGGTCCGGAAATCTGGGGAGATTTTTTTTTATTAACAAAATACTGCAAAATTTATGGTTAAATGCGCATAAGTTGAGAAGTTTTGGTCGGAGAAGAAAATTTTTCGAACAAAAATTGTTGCATTTCATGTTGCGGATGTGGAACATGCAATGGATTGTTGGAACTTAGATTTTCCATTGCAAAAAACGAGTTTGTTTATAACAATTTGGTATATCTTTGATTTATGGAGTGAATTCCCAAAAGTGAATGTGCCACTCGGGTCATCATTTCATAACAAACATAAAAGTATTCCGAACATTTTTCTCTAAATCCATTATTTCTTCAGCAATTGTTGATGAAAAAGAGAAAACCAGCACGCCGCATCAATCGAGGCGTTCAAACTTCAAAACGCTCCGACTGATGCTACGCGCTGGTTTTCTCCTTTCCATCAACAATTGCTCAAGAAATAATGGATTTAGAGAAAAATGTTCAGAATACTTTAATGTTTGTTATGAAATAATGAACCGAGTGGCACATTCACTTTTGGGAATTCACTTCATAATTCAAAGATATACCAAATTGTTATGAACAAACTCGTTTTTTGCAATGGCAAATGTAAGTTCCAACAATCCATTGCATGTTTCACATACGTAACATAAAATGCAACAATTTTTGTTCGAAAAATTTTCTTCTCCGACCAAAACTTCTCGACTTATGCGCATTTAACCATAAATTTTGCAGTATTTTGTTAATAAAAAAAAATCTCCCCAGATTTCCGGACCGAAAATTAGATATTCGTAATCAGCAAATCAAGACGAATCGATTGCAGAAAAATTTCGTGCCGACCTCGATTTTGCTACAGAACCTATAGCTGACCGATAGATTAATATGAGAAAATTCGATTTTTTGTGATTTCAAGAGCCCTCGGGGAAACTACAGACCAGAAATCAAATAACCTTGACCCCTCATACATTGTAGACACCGGGGTTGACCTTTAATGCGAGTCTAATTTTTCCAAAAATAATGCAGGAACATACATGATCGGCACAGCGATACGATTCTTCTTCGAATTATATGCGAATCAAACTACTCTAAACTGATCAACTTTGGACAGAAAAAGTGATGGATGTGGTTAGACCAGTACCTTTTCCTTTTTGTATACATACGGCAAGTGTACACAACTTGCCTCCATATGCCGATCTCAGGAATTGGGACTCACTGACCTTCGCGCGTTTTATTCACATTCGTTATGTTGAGATAGAATCAAACAAAGTGTTTTAGATCGACCCTGAATCGTTCGTGTATTTCCCAGAAGATTTGAAGTGATTTTTCCATTTTTCGTGTTTCTGAGTCAAGAAATCGACGAGCAAATTACGTTCAGTAAAATCGATAATGCGAGAGATGCGAGGGAGATAAACAGCGAACGAGTTGAATAATAAAATTTTGTAGTGTCGGTGACGTTTCATTGCGGAATGGTCAAGCATACACAGTTCATTGATAATGTGCCTACGGTTCGCCCATCAAAAATGCATGGGTCTCATCAAGGCAAGTATTACAATCTCGTTCTTTGTATGTAGATTCCGTTAAAAATTAACTCGTTCTCGTTCCAAACAGACAGCTGTCACACCCATGATCGCACGCAGATGACTCTACGTCATGTTGTGGTAATCCAATATGTAATAAATTATAATTCTGTGACCTGTATCACTGATACGAATTGATCATTCATGGAATTCCAGGAAGAATGAGATTGTGATAACATGAAAGATATTGTGGATATTTGTGGAGATTGTGATAAGTTCATGCTTGCACTGGTATAAGGCTCGTGCAATTTCAATGGGCGAAACGTATGCGTTGTGAATGAAGAGCGTGCTTGACCTATCCGCAACTTCGCAAAATTTACACCGGATCAAGCTCAATTAAGGCCAGTCCGTACTGCTCTTGAGTAGTATACTACTCGATAGATGGCGCCACGGTGATTTGCATACCTAGCGTAATTCGAACAATATTTAATTTCTTAATAGTTGCAAAAACTTTTCAGACCAAACCATTGAGCCAGCGCGCTTCCCACTGAAATTTCCAATCGTTTGAGCTCTGTTGCGTCTCAAAACTCGTGGTATATTTTGCGAGATTTGGAAAACGGCATCATTTATGACAGCGTGATTCCATTGATGCGACAGTGACAGCTCAAGATTGCCGTTTTCCAAATTTCGCAAAATATATCACGAGTTTTGAGACGCAAAACAGCTCAAATGATATGAAATTTTATTGAGAAGCCCGCTGACTCAATGATTTAATCCGGAAAATGTTTGCAGTTATTTAAAAATTAGATATTGTTGGAAAACCTGCGTGTACTCCGGTGCGTGTCTGGTTGCGGTTCTGCGGGGACTACGGACTAGCCTTAATAGGACATCGAAGAAGAAAAAATGAATAATCAAAATTGAATGGTGAATTCTCGAGTATACAATGTGATCACGATATTCCTGACAAAACATACATGCACAAGCACAGGGCGTGGGAATAAAAAATTTGCCAGAAATATCTTGGTCACATGGTAGATGCTCTCTTAACTTCTCCGAGTGAGATTTTTCACTCGGTGAAGAGTCAGATCTCGAAAAAATAAGAATCTCACTCGGGAGTTCGAGTGAGACTTCACTCGGATGCAAGAGTGAGACTTCACTCGGATGCAAGAGTGAGACGCTCGGATCAAATTTTAGGTTATGTTTTGCAGCTCGTTCGTTACTGATGGATCAACGCGTAGCTTACAAAGAGGGAACTGCGAGTTCTTGTTGATGAGCTGAGTGAATAAATGTCAATATTCTCTTTCATAAATTAAAAATATCCAGTCCAATATTACAATATGTCACATGTTGTAGAAAAATCCATCAACCCTATTAATATAGAGGCAATGCCCAGATACCGGGTAAATGTGGGTTTCACTTCTGTGATTCTTTCACTTGAAACGACAGCTAGTTCTCATATTCACATACGCCACGTGTAAAGTTACACGGTGCATCATTTCCATACGATGACGCTATGGAACTGTCGGTATCAACAGAAGCAGCAGCCCGATTTCTAAGTAAACGACCTTAGTTCGATGCTCCGCACTTCCCAAATCACAAAATATCGAAGTTATCATGCCACGACAGGCAAAATAGATTTTTTTCTTCTCTTCTAACCTTTGAATGACTAATAATGGTTTATTAATTTTATAGCCCGGTACGTATTGATTGAATGAAAATATTCAGTTTCAGCTAAATAATATTTGAATTCACTCGGATTCCCCGAGTGAATAACCCAGCGGGCACATGGGTTATTATTGGGGACTTCCACGGGATTTTTATAGGAAATACTACATAGCTTTTGGGGAGTTCCCGGGAAATTGTCAAATTTGCCAGCTTCATCAGTTCCCGCATAAGCTTTCCGGAAAGCTTTCAAACACTCCCGGATAGTTCTGGCAATGTTTCCGGGGAACTTTATTAAAGCTCCCGAATAGCTTGAGCTAAAGCTCCGATAGATGGCTTCTGCATAGCTTTTCCAGATATGACAGTGTACATTATTTCATATGGTTTTTTGTTTGTTTGAGCTAGCATCCATTAGGAGTAATCATGCGCATCAGAGAGAGGTTTGATAATTTTGAACAATCTATTATTCATTTGCAATTGAGAGGTTTAAGTTTGACACAGGGATTCTGCAGTAGGGTTAGAGTAAATCTGAGTTATAGGTGATAACTTTTCGCGCTCATTTTCTTCCTAATCAGGAGTATTACAAAGATATCGAACGTATATGAGAAATTTTGAACTTGGTTTTCAAAGTAAAATGGGTCAGAATCTCAAGGTTTCGTTGCGCAGAATTCTGCTAGACAATTTTAATGTTTTAGAAGAACAGATTCAAGTCTAAAAGATGTCTGTTCATAGACAACTACCTATCGATTCCGCATTAAATTTTACCTCCGGATTGGCTTGGATAGATTTGCTTGTGGCTATTCTTCGCTCAATCGAAATTTTGTAACAGGCGAAACATTATGCAGCATCTATACTCTCGACCGCTCTCTTTTTGCGCAACTTGTGCTGCAATCGCAACGTCTTCGTTGACAAAACTCGACCACGCCTCGCCACAAGCCTGCGTCAGAAAAATTGATCCACAAAGAATCAGAGAGTTCCAGGAAATAATGAATATTTTGCCAGGCTATTAATTTATCGCTGAATTCAATTCATTTTTGCGAACGGCAAATGCTTCAACAAATGTTGGAGGTTATGCCACGATAAACACTATGAGAATCAGCCTGTAATGATCATGATTTGGACAAATTACTTATCTGAAATTTAGGAGGTGCAGGATGAACGGAGTTCTTGCAGATGGATCACGTATCAGTTTCCCAAAAAGTTTCTTCTCTGATCCTTATAGCTCGCGAAATTTTCGACTCACGATCTTGGTTGAAGTGGTGAGCGCTAAAACTGGTCTTGGTAAAATGTAAACATCAAGCAGACTAAAATTTTTTGAATCATCAGCTGTCATCCTCCCTTGGCTGATAAAAGCATGAAGTCAGAAGCCGAAGACGACGGACACTAGACGCATGTGAAAAAGATAAAGGTACAGCCAGCGACAGAATTATGTAGCAACGTATATCTTGTTGGCTTGACTCGATCTCGGAGGACAATGGGGAATCGTGCAATGATGTTACAGCAACGATATATTGCAAATCAGTATATTTGCTACGTTTCGTCAACTATTTTTGTTGACCTCATCAGGCTGGAAATAAAATCCACACAATAACACACTGAATTTTAACAATCAAATGGTTCACAAATTTTTCATTTTAGAACTCATAACATAGTAATATAGTAATACCTTGATGGATAATTCTTTAAAAAAAGGTTACATTGTATAAAACGTCTTTAATTTCGTAGACTAATGTTTGTAGTCTACTTGTCATACATCACACACATATTACATCTATCGAGAGTCATTCGCGCAACATACAGGTGAGTGCCAATGGATAGAAAGAGAATTAAACATTAGTCTACGGAATTAAAGACGTCTTATACAATGTAACCTTTTTTTAAAAGAATTATCCATCAAGATATTACCATATTACTATGTTATGAGTTCTAAAATGAAAAATCTGTAAACCACATGATTGTTAAAATTCAGTGTGTTATTGTGTGGATTTTATTCCCAGCCTGATGAGGTCAACAGAAATAGTAGACGAACCGTAGCAAATACACTGATTTGCAATATATCGTTGCTGTAACATCATTGCACGATTCCCCATTGTCCTCCGAGATCGAGTCAAGCCAAAAAGATATATTTATAAAAAAGGGGACGATTCAAGAAACTGTGATAATTTATATAGCAACGGTTATGAGCGATGCATGTGCTATCAAACCAATTTCTGCCCTTCGAGTTCTCTCAGATATGACATCAAATAAAATTTACGCATACTGCGATAAGAAACTTGTCTCAAATCTTCCACACCAATCATCATCACATTCAGTGCCAGTTCTCGTTCAGGAGTTGTATATTTTCAGGTCGAATGTTTTGAGGCGCTGGGGTTCATGTACGCAATATTTATAGCTCCCATCAACATGCGGAGAAAAATTTCGATGTATTAGAAACCTGGAGAGCTTTCGGGGAGCTGATCGAGAGTCAGCGCCACAGCGGAGCTTTCGCGAAGCTATCGGGGAGCTAGCAGGGAATTCCCGGGGAGTATCTCTGAGAGCTCTATTGCAATGACTAAGAAACCCCAAGGGTGTTAATGGTTAACTCTGCGGAATTAAACTGAACTGGAAATTTGACGATTTCCTCGGAGTCCCCCGAGAACTCTCATGAGAGCTCTCCAAAAGTTTCTTTGGGCACTTCTCGACAATTCTCGGGGAGCTGTGAAACTCACTCGGTATCGAGTTGCCACGATTTCACTCCGAACTCCGAGTGAGATCTCACTCGGAAAAGTTTAGAGAGAGTGATGTAATTCATCGAAAAACTCATCGAGTGAAAGGAAGGACAAAGGTGCAGAGGGACAGGATTTACCTGACCGTATTCGGGCTCCTTCGTGTAAGAAGAACATTCTATGGTGATAATTACGGAAAATCTTTTCATCACTACTTTGCAGACTAGTAGACATTGTAAATTGAATTTCATAATCCAGACACGAGTTTTTGTCTGATTCCTAGATAATTCTAAAAATCCTGCCTGACGTCCACAAAGCAGCAGAATAAAATGTTATTAGAGAGTCGTACGACTAAGCTTTGATCAATTATTCCAACAACGCTAGCTAAAATTGAAGGGGTGCAAGCATATTACGTCTCCAGAGACTCGATGCAATCGCAAAATTAACTCTGATGCTGCTTTCACGGGTCAAATATTCGAGAACAGTTTGTATTCCGAGACAGTAGAGATTGTCAGCTCAGTTTGCTTTTGTTGAATGTCGCATTGATGACATGAAAAGCTTCATATCACTGGGAGACTTCGGATATCATCCGCCTTAAGGTTTCCCAATGACAAACCGTTTTAGTGAGCATTGTGTATAGACATGCAGTATAGATATAATTGAGCCCAGAACCTACGTTGACCCGCTGCCCACAAGCTTTGCAAGTAAGTCAAGCTGATTTCCTCGATACACCGAACTATTTTGATTATGACATTGGAATGTAATTTCGTGTAAAAACATGGTTGCGTGTTCGATAACATGTTCCCCGAGGACAAAAAATTGGCAGCGGTGGGATTCGAACCCACGCCTCCGAAGAGACTGGTGCCTTAAACCAGCGCCTTAGACCGCTCGGCCACGCTACCGGATGGCTCAGCGGCGACTAAGCGTCACTCATAGAGCTAATGATTCTCCGCGAAGCCCGAATTGTAGTCGGAGCTTCTGGTGTTGGAGAGAATCCAGCATTTCCGCTTGACAGTTCTGATTCGAGAGTGCCCTCGTTCTTACAGATAGTGAAACTACTAATATCCGAGCTTAGCATCGTCTCGAGCATCGTCTCGTCGATCGCATTCCACGCCGGATTTCTTATGTCTGATCTCTAATCGCTATATGTCTTGGCTGCCTCTTACTTGATTACAAGATTTGGGGCCAATGAAACGAGTTGACCAAATCTTTGATATCCATCTGAAAACTCATTATATTTCGACACATATCCTCGCAAATGAACTCTTGAATCGCAGTTGATAGGTACATAAGAGCAGCGGTACTTTATGATCCGTTTCATTGCGTGTAAGCAGCTGTCCTCATGTAGGCCTAATTGATAATTATCTTAAGAATAAATTCTCAAGATACGCTTCTATGTACTGGCAAGGTGCCGTTTGGGAACTTCTACGGGAGTTTCATAGGAAATACCACATAGATTTTGGGGAGCTCCCTGGAAATCGTCACACTTCCGGCTTCATTAGTTCCCGCACAAGCTTTCCGGGAAGCTTTCAAATAGTCCTCGGTAGTTCTGGCAATGTTTCCGGGAAATTTTATTGAAGTTCCCGAATAGTTTCTGCTAAAGCTCCTATAGATGGCGTATTCACATCTTTTTCAGATATTATTGTGCACATTATTTCATGTGGTTTTCTGGCTGTTTCAGCCAGCATTCACGATAAGCTATACAACTATACAAGCATCAGAAAGAGGTTTGAGAATTATGAATAATCTGTTATTTATTTGCAAATGGGAGGTTTAAGTTTGATACAAGGATTCTGGAGTAGGGTTAGAGTGAATCTGATTTATGAGTGTTAACTTTCGGCACTCAAATGTCTTTCTAATGAGAAGTCTTACATTGTGATATCGAATGGTAACTTTTATACTATGAGAATAACGGATGAAGGATCGTCATTTTTTAACAAATTTTTCATGGATCTCATGTAAATGAAACTAAAATCTACCGGGTATGAAGAGCTGCCATTAAATGGTGCACGTGCACGATAAATTTTGAACTCGGTATTCAAAGTCGAATCGGTGAGAAATCTCGAGGTTTTGTCGCGCAGAATTCTGCTAGACGAATTTAATGTTTGAGAATCATATGTTCAAGTCTAGAAAATTTTTGTTCGTAGACAACTGTAGTTATAGGCATATTCCGCATCAAATTTTATCTCCGAATAGGCTTGAATCGATTTTCGTGTAGCTGCTCTTCACATCATTGGAATTTTTCAACAGCCGAACCATCCATAGCATCCATTCTCAACCGCTCAACGTTTTCGTTGACAAAACTCAGTCAAGCCTCGCCACTAGTCTGCGTCAGAAAGATTAACCCACAAAGAATCAAAGAATTCGAGAATATAATTAATTTTTTGCCAGGCTCAATGAACTTTTCTAGGCTTAATAAATTCGTTCGTAATGTATTTGTGCAAACGATAAATCCTTCAACAAAAATGTTGGAGGTTATGCCACAGTTAACACGATGAGAATTAGCCTGTAATAATCATGATTGGGATGAATTACTCATCTGAAATTGTGGAGGTGCAGAATAAACCGAGTTCTTGCGAATGATGACGTATCAGTATGATGGATAATTTGAATTGTCCTCTACTTTTTGACACTTGATATGGTTTTTGATTGATCAATGAGGACTAAGATAGTTTTGCAAAATATTTTTGATTTATTTTGCGACGTTTCATCGACTAATGCGTCGACCTCATCAGGTTTGGGAACTTTCTATAAAAAATAACACAAATCAGATATTACAAAAATTACACATAAAACGAGGGCACTGATCAAACACATAACGGGCAGCAGAATACCTTAGAATTATATAATTACATTGTAAAATCGGAGACGGCCAAAGAATTCTGCTGCCTGTGATAGTAATTTTTCAAGGTGTTATCCAGGAAAACTGTTACCTACAGTCGATAGATTAAGGGAGAATGAAGAGGACACTACAATTTTCATATATCCAAGAGCTTTATTGAAGGAGAGAAAAATTTTTTGAAAAAAAATTCGAGGAAAAATCTACTACCATTAAATTTTTCATTTTCATTTATTTCAGCCAGGTTTACAAAATGAAACAGTACATGATACAGTACTCCGCGGAGACAAGTTGCTTCGTCTGTGTGCGGCTGACTTAACTTAATATTACGTAAAAAACAGAGAAAAAAATAACTTACAATCTAAAGATGTTTAATAAATAAAATATATAATCTAAATCATATAAGGTTACACTTTTCGAACTTGACTCGTCCTCTTATGTTTCAAATGATATTATATTCGTAAATCGGCATTGGAGGACTAATATCATTTCTCTATCGATCTCGAGTTTGAGATCGATTAATTGAGAAATTAACGATTGGGTTTGATCGTGGAGGTGTTAATAATTGAAAAAATTGTATATGACAGTCAAGTTCGAAAAGTATAACCTGATTTCAGGCGCCTTCGGCAAAGAAAAAGGTGCGCATATGCATGACATCGAGACAAGAGTTCCCTGAGCCCTGGATAGCTCAGCTGGTAGAGTGTCTTTCCCGGTGTGAAGAAGGCCCCCAGTTCCAATCTGGGTCCAGGCGACTTTTTTCTCTCGATGTCGGTCATATGCAATTTTTTCATTAATTAACACCTCCACGATCAAACCCGATCGTTAATTTCTCAATTAATCGATCTCAAACTCGAGATCGATAGAGAAATGAAATTAGTCCTCCAATGCCGATTCACGAATATATTATCATTTCTAAATCATATAAATTCATTTTGAGTCACAATTAAAGTACTCTAGGGTTTCAACAATTCAGATAGATCCCACATATTTTTTCGATACTTTCATTATTTGATCTTTTTCAACTAGTATTTTTTGTTCGCTCTGAAGTTTATTGAAATGAGTAATTGCTTTGTATAGATGACCTTTTTCCCGAACAGTCTTCATATTTTTTGGGTATGGTATACATTTATTTCTGGTCTTTGCTGTACTATTTTTGTAAGTATGAGAGAATTCAAGATAATTATGCTTCATAGTCTCCAGAATATATTTTTTACCAAGATCTAGAAAGCTTTCTTTTTTGAGAAAGCAATTGGGGAAAGGAATGTGTGTTAGTCCCGAAGTAATAGTCGCGTTGAGTCAAAGTTTAGCCTAAGCCGGGGCACCAAAATCCTGTTCAACTCAGACTAATCTTTGACTCAACGCGACTATTACTTCGGGCCTTACATGATTTGAAAGGTCTTCCCATGGCCTTCAAAATGCTTTCATAAACGCCCTTGTAGACCCAAGAAGATTGGAGTTATCGCGTCGAATCAGTACAGGTGAGCATGTTCCATTATTTATGGTGGGGACTGTATGTCCTTCGTCAGGTGCAAAAATTTTTGTATATAAATCTGAGATTAACAGTCAACAGTGACTCGTGGACTGAGACTCATCAGTGCTGATTAGCGCGGATTTCTGTGGTCTCCTCGATGGTAATACTCCTCGTTGATTCCGTGTCTTATTGGGAACATTCCAAAGCAGGTCGAGTGGAGCCGAAGATACACTTATTGGCAACGGACTGTAAGCCGAGTGTACGCATTGATCGTAACACTAAAAACTTTGCAGTATTTTGAGTACTACACTGATTTTTCCCGATTTTTACACGAAAATGGAAGATTTAAGGGATTCTTTGTTCACAAAGATGGAAGATTCGAGAGATGACGTGTGATTTTTCGAAAAGCTCGAGTCGAACAGATGTGTATGGAAGCCGAAGTGGCTCACCAGTCACGCTAGTGGCTGGTTCCACAACCACGCACCGGTCGGTGTACTTCGACTATACAGACCAGTCGGTGGTCGAGGCGATTGAAAATCGTAGTTTTGGCAGGAAATGCACGCTTTCTGTGTAAAATGATCTCTCTCTATCATACGACGAAAACGGCATGAAATAGCCGTGTTGGGGCGAATAGAATCACTTTTCAAATGTCCTTCACGAGGTTTTCTAATGTTGTGTCAAACCCAACCTGCATAAAGTATATTTACATACGTTTTACATACATCTGCATCTACAACTCGTTTTAAGACTGGTATTTTTGACCCCAGTGGTCAAAAAATATTGGGATACGTTGGCTGTACCTAATATAGCCCGCAGCTTTAGCTTTGCTCTCAACTTTGATCTAATTTAGTACTTTTCAACTCATGCATGACTGACATCATATGTCTATAATTTTGAAAGAAAATTTCAACTTTTGCAATTCTTTCTTAACCAATTCGTTATTAATTTTGATCTCAACAGAAAAGTTCTCCTGTAATTTCTCGCAAAAATCGCAAATTCTCGAGTTTTGAGTTATTTCAATGAGAAATTTCAGAATTACAAACTAAAAAAATTGAACTAGTCCTACATAACTCAACAAATCGGCCTGGAATTCCTTGGTCGTAGTTTTCGTGATTGTGAACAAAATTAGGTGTACTTTAATTAGTAATCCATTGAAATGGGGTGCGATCAGCAAACAGAAATAGTGAAAAAGTTTTTCTGAAGAACTTGACTACATCTACGTTCTCATCTCACAAAATATCCAAAAACATAAATCTAAGCCCCCTATGATTTTTTGGTCAGACTTGGAAATTAGATTTGTACCTGCCTCTAACGATAACCCTGAACAAGACTTAGGGCCCAATATATTTTGATACATCACCTCGTGGAACCATCCATAAGAGATATGTATGATCCGTCAAAGTTTCTCACGAATCATTGTCAGAGTCAGTACCGAACTGTTTTGTGTGGAGCATTCGTAATAATCAATGAGTCGATGAAGCTTGATGAATTTAAGCCTTCTTGGTATGCGAGGATCGGAACGACGCGACCGAGAGGTCAAGATTATTCCTCGTATGGCTGGGGACACCGCGTCAATTTCTGACGTTCGACGACTCGATCGTTAGTATCGCTCAATTTGCAATGCTCGGTGCAATCAATCCGCGAAGACGTCCAAGGCCATGGTACAGACACATGTCCCTCGGGCGTGAATGCAACGCCACTCATCGCCACACTGCCGACGACGACAAAACACTCGGAGGGCGGCATGGCAGTGAGCCAGAGTTGGCATCCAAAAATTAATTATCGTGCACTTGAGATGGCAGCCATGAGCGAGACGAGAACTGGTGCTGACGATTCACACGCATAGCACGAAGAACGAACAAGAGCCGAGCCATCATATTATGCAGCAGGGTACAAGTCTCTCGAGCGAGGGGTGTCCGATTACCGTATCGCCGAGACGCCCAGAGCTGATCCGCTATACGCCACTGGATCGCCGCCGAGGGGAGCGACTGCCTCGCCGGTTATATTGAGCTTGTCACCCTTGCAAAATGGCCGAAATTCGCTCAATTTTTACTAAGCTAACGCCTCAAACTCCTGTTCCTGGCCCAAGCACTCATATTGCCGTGGCTACTAAAAATTGAGGACCAGGTTTTACCTTGAATCAGGCGGCTTGAATTGATTTATCGGTTGCTCAATCACTGCGTGATTTGTGATCACGGCCAGATAGCAATACCGATGATAAACAATTTCCAAAGAACCGAATGAAAAAGCACCGTTTAATCTCACTATTTGTAGTAGGAATATGAAATTCACGTGAGTATCTTCTGATTTACAATCACTGTTGAGGTACTCTCATTCGTTGATAGAGATTTTTTGCTCCATCAATGGGTACCGTCACAGTGTGAGATATTTGATCGATCCTCTTCGAGACAAGATTACTCCAATCTGAACGGAACAGTACAAATATTCAATGTTCGGTAATATGACACGATGAATTGAAAGTAATTTCAATACCATTAAGATCGAGGTAAGGTCGTCATGGTGACACTGCAATTACCGAATAATGAAATCATCGCTCCAACCACAATTGAGGGATCTCTTTTCGTGCAGAGATCATCGAAGAGCCAGCCGCCATAAATATGGAATTGTTGAGTTTCAGCAGATTTCGCGTAATTGACAACCAAACCATTGAGTCCAGTGACATGGGCGAGAGTCTCTTATTATCCCGAGCCCCGAAAAGTTGCCATTCCTGAGTAGTACAGGTCCAAACCATAACACGTCTATGCTGTAAAGCATAAATAGGGTCATGTCATCGGGCAAGCAATAACATGGACGGCTTTGGATTGGACCAGAACGGTATATGAGTCTACTTCAGATTTTCAAAAAATCGCTTTGGTATTTTGAACAATACGTGAAATCACTGTGGGCAGTGGAATTAACTTATTGTTTACGAGGCAAACAACGACGAATTTCTTTCGAATCTCGACGGTCAATTGATTCGAAGCTGCTGAGAGAGAATTTCATCTCCTGTTACTCGGAGTATCTGAGAAAATTAATTGAGATTCGAAAGAAATTCGTCGTTTAATCATCATATCAAGCTATGTATGGGCTCATTGAGGACACGTGACACAACACCACCCACTCTATTACTCAAAATTTATTCGACAAAATAGTTGTACTTCCTTTTTCCATCCACAATAGGTACTTGAGCAATGAAATATTTAGATATCCATCACTTCGTTGCTGGTGAAAATCGCTATCAATGGCGCGATGTGTTCTGGGTTTCTTTGATTTCGTAAGAAAAACTCAAACGAATTTTTTCCTCATTCCATGAGAAACAGCATCACCATACTTTCAAAACTTGTACCTTTGTAAGGTGTATCTGTAACTCAATTTTAACCGTAATTTGTGGGTAGCAAATCTGTTTTTCATCTAGCCAAGTCAGTGCTTGAGCTTGGAGTTGGGATATATGGATCCCTTCGTTGCCGCGCACGGCAATCCACGAGTTGTTATCTCATCCCAATAGTTCCGGGAGCGGATATAAGTTTAATATGGACCTGATCTCACCAAAAGTGCTCAAAATGTCCTTACCGTGGCATGTCCTGAATTGGAGGTGCACATTTCAATCGTGTAGTTTACAGAGATATTCATTCAATCTCGGTTCCGCAACACTCAAACATCAAAATTGGGTCATCAGAAGGTAATATTATGTACAAATCGAGTATCAAGTCTCACTTCAAAATAGTCAAAACACAGTCGACATTCTGTCCTGGAATTTTGCGAATTTTTCGAATACTTTCCGATAATGCGACTCCGGGCCTGAATCGCTTCAATTTGCTCTATAACGGTGGTAATTAATCCCTAACACGCCAGAGAAAAGATGTTTACCTTTAGCGGAGTGATAAATTACGTGAACAGCCTCCCGCGCTGGAATTAAAAAAAACCCGCGTGATGATTTATGGACAATTTTTCCGTTGCAAAATAAGAGATGTCTTTACCGTGGTCACTGGCTCTCAAAAACTAATGCAAGATTCGAGTCCGAAAATTTTTTTACTATCAATTGTCACCGTGAAGAAACTGAAAAAAAACTGAAAAACTGTTCGAAAAAAAAACGATCCGTTTCGATTTACGCCTATGAGATCAGTTTTCATGCCAATTGTCCTTACCGTGGTGAAAATATATCGAAAGTTGCTCATATCTTTCACGTAGATTGACTACAATATTTATGCCCGTCTGGGAATTGTTTTTGGATGCCAGATAGATTTGAAAACACCTACGGAAAATCATATTGCAGCTATATTTCAACAAGTCAATTTTTGGGCCAGATCCCGACATCCGCCGTTTTTTTTTGCTTCGAAATACATAAGTTATCGCCTAATCACGCATGTACAGATCCCGTCATTGCCGCGCGCGGTATCATTCAAACAGATGCAACACAATATAATATGCCGTATCGCACACATACATATAAGCATTCACATCTCACACATATGACGCACCACGCGGGCCCGCCCACGTCGATCAGCGTTCACATGCAGCCATAGCATGCAATCTTGATTTCTAGGGGATAATACATACGTACAAACAGACACGGACACGTACACAGACGCGTGTTGTGACAACTACAATCTCACAAAAGAGCGGACGTGAAAGTGCATCACTAGATTACATCACTAGGCAAAGTCGTTTTCAATGAGAAATGAAGTCAATGCATTGAGTGCACCGGTGTATTTATGTGAATTTTAAAGGAAATGTCGCGATTGTTTTTGCATTATGTTGAGGGTGCAAATACAGGCCCTGATTAGTAAGCAGGAGTAGATTGGAGACGAACAAGGAGGGAATAAACATGGTTGACATTTTTGGAGGTTAGAAAAACAGCCATTCAGCTGTATATATAAGGGTCGTGAGGCAGCGATGCGCCATGCTATATACTTTCGCTGCCTCGCGACCGCGAGGCGTGACATGTGCAGAACTCAGCCACGTGTTTATGTTTATGTTTATGTTGCTGATGATTTATAACCATGAGCAGGAGTGTTACAGTCATGACTAATTTTCTTGCTGTTTACAATCATTGATGCGGATACAATTGCTCCAGACATGATCCATCATAGATTTCTTATCATTTTTCTTCAAATTTCGATGCCTGCATACGTAGTATGCGCAAAAATTGCCAAAAATGCCCTTGTAACCTCGCAGTGAAATAAACTGATTTGCTGCACCCCGCACCCACGTGAAGTGAGCGGACGCATTATTTCACAGTTGAATAATAGGCCATTTAAGTCCCGCAAATGCGTTAAATAAACGCGGGTTTAGGTCACGCAGTGCTATAAAAAGTTTCATGATTCAAAGTGTAAGACGAGTCGTCGAATACTTGTTATTGTCCAACTTATATTCTTTAATCCGTCGATTAGCCCAAATCACAAGAGAATCGGGGAAAGTGGGAATAACTCTGCCGCGGGAACCTTCTAACCTATAATATACGCACATTTTCATACCCCACTTTCTCCAATTCTATTGCAATTTGGGCTTAACGAAGAGCGGACAAATCTAAGTTAGATGACAACAAATATTTGTGCGCTCGTCATTTAGCCCAAATCGCAACAGAATCGGAGGAAGTTGGGAATGATTTTCAGCTTGCATGGTGACCGCATCCTGTAACGTGAGTTCACGCACACACTCTCTGTGAGCTTACACGGACGCCAAACAGACGCGAACATGTGTGAGTCTCACTTACACATGTTCGCGCTCCAAAGTGATCCGTAAGCTCACGGACGAGAGAAGGTGTCCGTAAACTCCCGTTACAGGCCAAGGCGCCACCGCTTTAGAGCTTCCAATCATGATCGGGACGTTGTGAAGAAAATTGAATGTTGTTATTATTCAAGTCAAAGATTGCTTGGGGTTCACTTTGACATTTCGGAAGTGGCGAGCCCTCGGGCAAGACACAGCTTTTGAGATTATAAACCCGATAGATGAGAGGGCCCTCGCTCTTTTGCTCACACATGGAGCGCAAAGAGCAAAGAGAACGAAATTTGAGCGAGCGAATGAACGCAGTTGTGCAAGTGAAGTTTTTGAGGGAGTATGGGAAAACGAGGTTGCATCGTAACCGTTGGACACTGTCGTGATGGATCAGGGTTTTCCGTTTTCTTACAGCAAGGCAGCTGAGACAATTAAATTGATATGCTGGTTGAACAAGTGCATGTTCCTCTATTCAAATTCTATTGATATTCAAGAATGTATGTCAAGTTCATTCTTCAAAAAATTTACTCGGGGAAAAAACACTTGCTCAACTCGCAAGATCGGATACAATCGAATTTTCGTATACTACTGGACGTTTCATAAGAAGATGAATCCCCTATCCATCTCAGCATTGCTTCTAACGTGTTATACCTTTCAGAAGTACATCAGGGATTTGTGCAGCTGCAATGATAAAAGATTGATAGTGCTCACCCTCGTACATTGAAATCAAAATAATATCATTGATCTTCGACTGATCGGCAATAACAAAGACATTAATGTTTCTTACCCTCTCCATCGAACTGCTGAAAGTGACTCTATGTTGAAAGCCTGCATTCGTGTGAATTCGGAAAGCGCTCTAATAAGGGAGAGAATTCAGAGGAGTTCTCAAAATGAAACCTGGGACCCTCCTAGTTTAGATGTGCCGTTTGCTCGTTGATCTGCTCGTAATCTAACTGTGAAAAAAGGTGATAACACGGAGATATAGATATCAATGTCTGCGATGGGATTCATGATCGATCGATAGGTATGAACGATTAATCATGTGACCTCCAACTGTTATCTCAAAGATAATCTGAATGGTACCTAGTGGCTGCAACCTAAAATGATAAGGTCTAGGGGTTGGTCGAGTCAAAAGTTACCTGGCACCTCCATCATCTACGGTCAGGTAATTCTAATCTTCCACACCTCAGCCATGAGAGCAAATGAAGGTTTACACTGTAGGCTCAAATTCTATAAGTTTTTGATTCTGTGATCTGACAATTATACACAATTATGGTATCGATGGAAGTTCCGTTTGATTTTCCGAGCTTTGTGCAGAAGCCTCATCTGATTATGGGTTGATAGGTATGTGCATGTGTTATAAACCTGGTTCGGCAAAATTCGGAATATATCCATCACATACCTATTTATGGAGAAAAATAATTGTGCCACCTGACTTCGAAAAATAAGGTTCACCACTACAGAGTGCGGTGGTCCTGATTTGATATAAGTCATCATAATAAGTAAGAGTGAAAAGAATTTTTAAGAAACGTTTTTATGAACTATACCAAGAAACTTTGTCAACCTTGGCATGATATTAAGGGGACGTCGGAGTCCTATTAATATTGTACAGTTACCGACATGATCGAGTTTTCGGATTCCTCGGAGAATTTTTGAGATATCAAAAATCTACCAAGTAACGCCGATTTTATGAGCCATACAGAATCGGTGTTATTTAGTAGGATCCCGATATCTCGAAAATTCACCGAGAAATCCGAGAACTCGACAATGTCGGTATCCGACATCCTCTTAAGGAGATGAAACTTGGTAGAACTATGAAAATCATCGGGAAAAAAGTACCATGTCAGAGTACGCGGTGCTTGGAGAAGAATGATCTATGGGTGTCGTATAATATCGTATTCGAATTTCGGCGCCAATGAAACGGGTGATGAGCGCTGCTCACTTCATATCAGATGCATCGATATCGATCTCCCCATATCCTCCCTAGCTCACGGTCCGGCTCACGCGCGCCTGAGCCCTGAGCCTGCACGAACACGTGTTCAAAAATATGTGATCGAGTACGAAAATTTGTGGAACAATAGACGAGCCAAGTCCGGTGAAAACTATGTGAGCTCGGTGAAGCGTCTATTAATGAGCTCCAGTAGATCAGAGTCATCAGACACTGACGCAACTGGACGTAAATATAACCTAAAAGATCTGACCATTGTGCCGGTAAAGTCACTCGCGACTGCTGACAAGATCGAGGGGATTCCTGAGATTTCCCCAGAACTTATAAATTCATGACTGTGATTGGCTGATTTGAAATGCCGCTCATGATCATGATTGGTTGTTGGCGGTGGGCCGGATGCTTAAAATCATGCACCACTAGTTATTGTTACAAAGCGCTAGGCCGAAGTGAAGTTAAATAAAAAAAGCATTTAAAAACTGACAGTCGTGCTTTGCGTGAAACGGCTCAGGGTGTCGCGCAAACATCAGCGAGGCAGAGGTAACTTTATAGCTGAATTCGCCGAGGGACTTTGCATTAGTGATCGCGGTTTGCGGAAATAGCGATTCGGGTCGATGAATAGGGGGGGAGGGGGGGAGAAGCTTAGAGCCAGCTTGACGTGTGCACCGAATTAATCATTTGCACGGAGCCGCACGCCGCGTGTCTGTCGCATAAGCCTCAGGCGGATGAGACAAATGAACGTCGTGGAGCTTGTTACCACGTAATCCGTGAGATGCGAGCGCGCGCTTGCCGTTTTGTCAGCTTGATTCCCTCCCCCGCTTCCTGGCTCATCTTTATTCTCCCCCTCTTTCTCCCTCCAGCACTTTCGGCCTCTTGCTCTTGCTTCCAATCGTCCTTCTCTTCATCTCTAGCAGATTGGATTGAGACCGAGCCACCGTCGGCGTAAAGAGACGCAGTGAAAGAAAAATTTCTAGAATTCAATAAATATATTTATTCATTGAGGATTTTATCATTCCGAAAATTAATTTTCCTCAGATGAATGAAGTTTTAGGGCTTTGAATGAATATTTATTCATACCGGCAAGGGAAATGTACTTAATCACTGAGTTGCCAAAATCAGAAAAATTGTATTTTGTTGGAATATGTATTTAGAAAAACTGGACTTTTCACGATAAACTTTCATCCGAGTGTTGCGATTAAATCCTCTATAATGCACTGAGTAAAAGGTGCGGCCCCGGCCGCCGGGAAACGAACCGGCGACCTCTTGAACAAGAGACTAGCACGCTGTTGACTGAGCTAGTCCGGCCGCACCAAGCGGCGGTCCTTATATGTGGTACACTTGAAGTGCGGGCGCCTGTGTAGCTTGCGCCCGTAACACACCCCCTGGGAAGAGTCGACGATGTCCTCATCGTCTGAACTTCAATTCGTTGATTCCTAATTTTCGTCTGTGTAGATCCCGAGTCCATCTTGTTGGCACAGCAGGTCTACGCGAGGGCAGCGCCACCTAATTATCATCGTTGATTACCCTCCGAGTATGCAGTCCACTTGTGAGCGGGGTTCGTTCCGCTTTCTGACACCAGTTGTTATGATATTAATCCCCCTCATGCACTGAAATAAAAGTGCAGCCGCCGGGAAACGATCCGCCGACCTCTTGATCAAGAGTCTGACACGCTGTTGACTGAGCTAGTTCGGCCCCACCAAGCGGTGGCTCTTAGGGAAGGTGTATAAACCACGTTGCCTAATTTCCGGCGATTTGGACCCCTCCGTCCCCCGTGGGTGACCAACCGTGGATTTTCTTTGACCCCCCCCCCCCCGCCGAACGTGATATGAATTGTGAATTCTCAGAAAATCCATTTGAATTTGGAATTTTTTAATGATAAATCAAATTTACGAAAATTCGTGCTCAAACGGCATGCTTTTTTAAATCCACTCTTGTATAATGTAATGAATGAAATAGGTATAGGCTGCCTCTTTTCTCGATTGTTCGTCATCATCAAGCTACAGCCGCTTAGCAGAATATCGAGCTTCGTGTACACTGTAAAAAATGTACGAGGTAAAAATACCTGGTGGGGTTGTAGATTCACAGTGTTGAGCATGGTGAATTTGCCAGCAAGTTATGAAACTTACGAGCGGTTTGTAAATTTACCATGCTCAGCACAGGCAATCCTGGGATACCATACTGAGCATGGTGAGTTTACGTTCCGGAGCTTGTAAATTTCCCGTCCCAGGCTTGTAAATTTCATTTGAGTACGCGTGCGCGAGTTGCAATCTGAAAATTTTTGAATCGGCCGTTCAAAGAGAACAACTGTATAGGTATGTGGGAGTGGAGCAGACAGCAGACTCGAAAGTCGAAAGTGGGCATCCGTCAATGTCTACGTAAATAAACGATGTAAATAAATTAGGGTGCTGCTCTCCGTAAACGTGCTCGACGAGCGCTCGTGAACGTGTGTGATTGTGTGTATGATGCCAGCAGCGAGAACAGAGCTCGACGTGACTGGACGTGACTCTCGATATTAGGAAACATTTCCATCCACTCGTTTATCCATGGATTTCTTTCTATAGAATGATTCAAGCGGCTAGGACTCAACAAGGTGCTCATTGAAGTTAATTAAAACTATTCCACCAAGTCGATATTTTTTCGAGACACTCGATCAGGAAGAAAATATATTCTAAGAACTTGGAAGACTGACATATGGTTTATGATTTAGAATATTTCTACTCTCCCATTGGGAAAATGAGTATCTTCTGTGCGGTAATCTGAGCCTTTGATCATTTGAAGTCGTGTCGTCGAACATTCTTGTCCGGTTGTGAGTCTTTATGATCCGTTTGGACCAGTGAAAAACTCAGATTTTGGTTTTTGGGCATTTAACGTCCCACAACGATGCCGTGAGTCAAAAAGCGTGCACGAACTCGGAGTTATCATTCTGAGTGATGTATCTCAAGGTGAGCAAAACCTCAGAGGTATGCTCCAAGTTTGAAAAAAAATTTTCGAAACACGAAAAATCAAAAGTGCCTGAGAATAGCCCATATTTCATCATGTGCGTGTCGATGCTCGAAACAAGATCGTGCTCGAAAATAGCCACGACTCGAGCCGACGAAAAGATCAAAACGCCACGAAAGAGCGACAGAGAGAAGAGATTCGGCTGCTTTGTGTACGTCGCGGCTCCACAACCTTGCCCTTGCCTGCAGCTGCATGGCTCTCTCTTCTTAAGTTCATCGCTTGATCCAGGTTAAACTGAACAAAATATACACTGATAGTAGTGTATATTTGTATTTCACGAAAAAATTATGGAGCCGTGTTGTAAAATTCTCAATCGCGGCGTGGACAAATGCTTGGAATATTTGTGGTTACATTTGGAATTTCATAAGAAAGGAGTGGGACCTCCCCCCCCCCCTCCCCCCTTATTCACTTTCACAGAAGTAAAACTAGGCGAGTGTGAGATTTAGGAAAGAGCCACTGATTCACAGAATATCGAACATTCAGTTCTTGTATCACATGGTTTAAACTCTTGAAAGGAATGAAATCTAAAATAAAATAAATTAAAAAAAAGATTTTTAAGGCAAACGCTTTTATGAACGCTCAATTCAACTCCCTAAAAAGTAAAAAATAAGTGAAAGTATAATGACCAAAGTAAAAGTATAACAGATAATAATTGTATCATTACTTTATGAAAGAACACTATTGAGGAGTTTGAAATGATTCTGCCAGTCTCTGAATTAGTATTTTCCAGGTTCACTTTTGGGATCTCCAAACAAATAATCAAAAATCCTGAAAACATTACCACTTTAAAATCCATATGTCATGAAAGCGTGGGGTAACCAAGAAGATAATGTGGTGTACTTTTCCTTTTCATGGCACCCCACGCTTTCATGACATATGGATTTTAAAGTGGTAATGTTTTCAGGATTTTTGATTATTTGTTTGGAGATCCCAAAAGTGAACCTGGGAAATACTAATTCAGAGACTGGCAGAATCATTTCAAACTCCTCAATAGTGTTCTTTCATAAAGTAATGATACAATTATTATCTGTTATACTTTTACTTTGGTCATTATACTTTCACTTATTTTTTACTTTTTAGGGAGTTGAATTGAGCGTTCATAAAAGCTTTTGCCTTAAAAATCTTTTTTTTAATTTATTTTATTTTGCTCTTTTTAGTTGAAGTCAATCCGATAGCATCCATGGATTTCATCATTAGTTTTGTCTATCCGCTCAATTCACATCTTGGATAACAAGTTACTTTTGGGAATACCAACTGATTAGAACACTCGAAAATGTCCCTTTCGGAAGAACAAATGGATTCAATTCTTGGACATCTCCATTGCCAAGTAACTTTTGAGAGTAGTAACAGAACATACACATTCAGTCGAACCCCTTTTTTATAATACATGAATATCAGTGTGGAGTTCTGCTAGAACTTGTTCCTTAAACATCATCCTAAAACTCCCTCTGTGCACCAATTTTTTGAGATTTTAGACTGTTTGTAGTTCCAAGGGTTTTCCACAAACTTGAAATATCTCACCTGATTCAGAAGTTTGAAATTGATACCAAGTATAGTTGAGAGTCGTCAGAAATTTGGGAGACTGATTGTGAGTTGGCAAATTCTTGTTTGAATCATGATCCAAGTATGATTACAGGAGTGCATTGATTAATTGTTTTCAATTTGTTATCATCTCAATACGAATGGCTCTTCATTCCATTCCTGAGAGCCTCAGAATCTGCTAACAATTAAAAGTCTCATTCTTTGGTTCGTTGCCATGGATGTATACTCATCATGAATCTACGCGTGGAGTCTGCTCGAGTCTGGTGGACTCGTAAGACTGGTAAATGAAGTTCTCTAAGAGTTAAAGATGGCTCCGAATTCATCATTGAACATCAAGAGACCAACGTCAAGGTCAGGGACTATGTTCGAGGTTGATGGTACCAGGGAATTCTGAATAACGAGATCCAGCAACACAACTAAAATGACTTCTACATATAACTACTCAACTTCATCCCACTTTCCAATAGTACACCAAAATTTAAAATCATTTTGGATATAAAAAAACACTATTCTGTCTGATATTGAATATTCTGTGGTGAAACTATGAGCTGACACAAGGAAATACATGTCCTGGAATAGGGGGAACAAGCTGGAATGCGACATCCCTCACGCACAACAACACCACAACAAACACATTTCTTCTTGATCTGCTAGTTTCTAAGGCTTGCACGTGACCCGCACTACTCCAACACGACATTTTTTATGGTCCAAAACAATAATTTAGTTATATATGTATGAATAACAAAATCGTGTCATGGGATGGGGAAGTTACGGCGTGGCGCCAACGTCGCGCCATGTAGAAGCTGCATCTCGGGTACCCGCATCTCGAGGGTGTACCACGAAAGACATTCACAACAGGCACACTTTTACTCGACCCGGAGACACTCATTTCCACCAGGAAGCCACGATTCTCCCGCAGAAGGCTGGATGAGCTACAGATAGCTATAGCTAGGCGGCCCATGCTGTCTGCTGCTGCTCTCCGTGCGCAGCTGCGGCACGCGCGTTCTCATTGGCCGAAATGAGATCCAAGAGAAAACATTTCACTCACACAACGATAAATGCGGCACACGTACGGGAAACAGCCCGATATAGGTATAGAAAATACCCGGCGAAAAGCGAAGCGACACCAATGACCTTGATGCCGAAGTGCATAAAAGCGTTTTAAAAACCATGTCGAGTATTTCTTGAGCCAATTTGTCAGGATCAATATCATCACTGATAGAGACTAGAGCCAGTTCCCTCTACTCAGATCTTTTTTTCAATTCATTCCAGTCGTGGTGGTTTGAGAATTTTTTATCAGCTACTTGTCGCTGAAATGACCCAAAGTTTGGGTGAGCAGCAGAGATGCAGGATGAGTATCGAAACAGAGGAAGTTAATAATAATAATAATAATAATAACAATAATAATAAAAAATACGCTGCTAAAAATGATTAGCAGAACGCTTTCTCTTAGCGAAATAGTTACAGACGATCACTCGAACCAATGATGAATTTGGAACACTAATAAAATTCCAGAATCATGATCGGAATTCCCACAAAATAGTTTCATTTTTGCTGTGGTCCAATCCATTTCATTCTCGCTTCAGATCATATACATGTATAACATATGGAAACAATTGTTTGGTTGAGGCGGAGTTTTGATACAGTTGGTTTATAGATTATGAAAGTGGAGTTCTTTGAGGGAAGGAAAAGATTTTGATTTTTGGGAGAAAAATTGGATTTTAATCGGGTTTAAACGTAGTTGAATCAAATTCGGTTTCAATCAATTGCTGTAGAATGCTGGAAGAGCATCTCTCTAGCTTATCAAAAGGTGGATAGATTGAATGTAGAGGGAGATGTGAGCAAAAAATGAATTTTAGTAGACGTTTTTCCATCGTGTTTTGAGTTATTTTTACAAGATTCCCTGATAGAGGAATTCAGATAACCTATACTAGGGTTTTTTAGGCAAGATATATCGTCTGTTTCAGGTGAAATTTTAAAATTGTTGGTATAAAGATGACTAAAATGAAGTCTTCCGAAAATCTTTGGATTTTCAGAGAATAAATTCAATTTTGACTGTATTGGAACGAATTTTGGAAAAATTCGGTATCAACCAATCGATTAAGAATGATGAAAAAGTATCCACTTAGTTTATCAAAATTTGAATGGTCTAGTTTGTGGGGGAGATACGAGGAAAGTATGAATATTGAAAAGAATATTTTTGTATATTTTGAGTTATTCATTTGAGGAAGCTAGTTAGGGAGATTTAGGCGATATGAAGGGGCGATATAGAGGTTTTTTTAGCAAAGTCTGTAACTTCGTTGAAAAGGAATTTTGATGAAATTGGTGTCAATATGCTCAAAATGGAGTTTTTTTTTGAAAATTGTCGTTATTTATAAGAATTCAGGTTCATGGAGATTGAATGGAATTTCGGTATTAACCAATCGATTCGCCGAGAGATTGAGTTAGAAAAAGATATTTTACTATGAAAGTAAACAATTTTAGCGATTTTACCTTTAAAAGCTCTAAATCAATTTCGATTGGGAGATGAGAGCAGTCAAATACTGGTCTCATCTTTGAGTGATTCTACCCAACTCATAGAAAAGCAAAAATCAATAAAGTGGAATGTAGAAGAGAAAACGTGGCGCAAAAAAGACAAAAGACATACACACACACACATACATTCACAGGCAAAGGAACGAAGAGATGAGTACCTTGAAGGTTTTGGGGGATTTTAGGAGAAAAGTGTTACTTACAATCATCAGATTTGGGTGAGAGGGAGGAGATGGTTAAAGCATTCTCGTGATAAGAGAAATTTCGTTGAAGAATATATTGGGTTGAATGAAAAAATTGATCAAAAATTTGCTGGACCGGAAAGAAAGCTTTCTCTTTAGGGAAAGCAAAAGCAGAGACGATATAACTGAGTTTGATTTGGTGTTAATGATGATTCACTGAAATCTCATTTTTCGACCATGTAACTATCTAAATCACCAATATCCTATTATGACATAGAACCACTCGTTGCGATCCAAAAATAATGACGAGACATCGTTTTTTATGAGTTCTGTACCATGGGCCTCTTGTGCCGATGTTATTAGTAACTGTCGGTTTCAGGATAGCGGAACTCAGATAAATTAAAGATGACTCATTAATAATATCGGATACTAACGAGTGATTCTATGTTATGATAGAAAATTGGCGCTTTGAATCGTTATATGGTCGAAAAATATGGAATTTTAGTGAATCATCATTGACACCAAATTGAACTCACAAGGGGGGGGGGACCACGGGGTCCGGGTCGCCAATCTCCCCCAAGATTTTTTTACAGTTTTGTACTACCGAAAAGATGAAGAATCAAGAGTAACTCCGTCAAATGGGTCTTCTGTTCCAAGATACAGCCACTGAGATTAATATTGCTCATACAGGCCTATGTTAAAAAGTGATATATATAGATACACTGGTAATGCTAACGTTTTTACTTGTAGCTCTGGACAGGAGGTCCATTTGACGGAGTTACTCTAGATTCTTCATATTCTAGGTGGTAGCAAACTATGAAAAAATTTTGAGGATGATTGGCGACCCGGACCCCGTGGTCCCCCCCTTGTCAGTTATATTTCCTCTATCTCGATACTCCCCCTGCATCTCTTTTTCTCATCCAAACTTCGGGTCATTCCGGCGACAATTAGCTAGGAAAAAATTCTCAAACCGACACGATTATGATAAATTGAAAAAATTGATCTAACCAGGAGAGGTCATCACATCCGGATCACGGATTTGGTTGAAACTTCGAAAATAGTCTCTTCTCAGCACCAAAAGATGAAACCCAAAATTATAAACCCTACGCTCAAACGTTGGGAGAACTACGGTCATGGACATCAGCATTGCAGGTATACCTGTATGTATGAATTTCAACATGGGCCTATATGTACAATGCTAATGTCTTTTGCTGTAGCTCGGAAAGGCTTGAGCGTTAGGGTCTATAATTTTGGGTTTCATCTTTTGGCACTAAAAGAAGAATATTTCCAAAGTTTCAGCCAAATCCGTGATCCGGATGTGACGACTTCTCCTGGTAAGTGGAGGAAAGTGGCTCTAGTCTCTATCTGTGATGATATTGATCGTGACAAGCCGGCTTTTTCTAGATTCCATTCCTTTCAAGATTTTAAACCATGTTATATAAAAATTGAATGTTTGATATTCTGGGAATCAATAGATCTTTCCTATAAATATCATACTCGCCTAGTTTTACTTTTGTGAAAGTGAATGGTGTGGGGGAGGGGGGGGGAAGGAGATAATACACAAATTTCAGGCAGCTAAGATACATATTGCAAGTTCCTAAAGTCAGTCAACCTAAGCACACGCATTCATATTGTTTCGTGTATCATATCTATGGTTTCAACCCGACCGAAACTCTGTACACTGTTAACAATCTCGAGAGAACTTGAATCTTGACGAATCAGATATAAACGTCGATATGATCAATGCTGAAATCACGATTGCCACTACACGTTTTTGGGCCCTTGAGAGCGCCCGAATCAAAATTCCTCGGAACAAATCTTGGAGAGAGGCAGAAATCGAACAACATCCCGTTAGAATTGTCGATTGATTGAGAATTCGCATATGGCACCGAATCTTGTCTTGAATTTGATGCATCATCTGTAGCTGCGATTACTGCGAGAGTGCGTGGTAACGAACCGATAGTCAGAGACTGCGTTGCGGACCAGACCAACGCAGGCGAGCATGAGCAATAGTATATTATGTACCCGAGTGCCGCAATCGCGGAATTTCCATGACGAGGGCTGCAAACTTGTTTGCAGCCCGAGTCATGGAAAGCCGCGATTGCGGCACGAGGTACATACATTTTTTTATAGTCGTCCAGCTACAATCTAGCACGTTGCGAGCCGTTTACGCGGCCGGCAAGGCCGCGTAGACGGCCGTAATGTGCTAGATTGTAGCTGGGCGACTATAAAATCGTGTCACCGCGATACGTAGAATACCAAAGAATCGAGTCGTTCGTAATCAATTCGTCCATCGAGGCGTACGTTGACGCCCAATACGAGCGTACGTGCGCGCAGGGCTCGGCTATTAGTTCGAGGCATCGACAATGCGATGGCAAAGGGTCGGGCCGGGGCGCCGCAAAGTGCGTGGGTAATGCGCGATCTACGAGGCCGCAACGACGTGACTCTAGCGCTGGCCCTTCCCCAACCCCCGGCGCCCACAGCCGGCTCCTGACAATGGGCGCTCGCGCACGCCTCTCGCTTTGTCATCCTCCCGGGGCGCCCTGCGCGAGAAGAGAGAGGGCGCGCACCCCGATCGGTCACCATGGCGACGCCCCGCGGGGCTGAGACGGGGCACGGCCCCCATGGACGGAGCGCCACCGCCGCCGGTCTATCCGCAACTCGAGCTATCGCGCTACCGTCCACGATATGCGTGGCCCCGCTCGTCATCTCGTAATGGAAGCGCCTGGTTCTATTATATCCGCTCGTGGCTGCTCGCCGGCACGCAGCTCTCGCTCTCTTTGCAAATTGAAACGTCCCCCGTGTGACTTTTCGGAGCCCATTAAGTGTCTATGAGATATGTGCCCGAGAGGGATCGGTCCGAGTCCCCACGACGATCATCCAAGCAGCATCCGAACGGCTGCACAAGGAGAGGGGCATTTTGCACGATGTCACCGCCTAGCCTAGGGGTGGTGGAGAGGCGCTCCGATGCTGCGCCATTTTTAGACGACTCGCAGCATAATCCACGCGATACCCGCAGACAGGCCTGAGGAAAATTATGTCCCCTCACCCCCGAAGAAGTTACGGCACAGCTTGGTGCGCTCTGGGCAACGACAGCTTGGATTTCGCATCACCCGCTTTGGAAATTCACCCGGAACACTTCCAATGATAAGAATGTAGGCAGATGAGTGATGAGCTGTGAGCGTGACATTGGCTTGGTAGCGAGTTTATTTGAGTACTCGCCTTTGAACCGAATAGCCTCAGTTCGATCTCCCACAGCTTGTGAGATTTGTGCTCTACCCCATCCAGAGTGCTTCTGCCACGGCCGCTCTCCAATTGATGGGCCACAGAGCAGCAAACACATCTGTAAAGAGAACGTTGATTTATAGTACCATGAGGGATAACCAAAACCAGAATTTCATTGAGACACTAGACGATATCTCAAGGCCTTGAATCCCTGAACGTTATGACTTCAGTGTCTACTTCAGAGGAAATTGCAAAATTGTGAACCGAACCGTTCACAGAACACGGTCTGGCGCATAAGAAATGCTCGTGATATAGCCGTTGCCCCGCAAATGTGATCAAGGGCAGCTCAACTGCACGTTTCAACCACCAGTGTCAATAATAATTGACTTCAATTTTACAATAGATTACACTCGTCGAACTTTGAACATCCTCTTTTGTGAATCAGTGCTACTCAATTCGTAAAACGGCAATGAAGGACTAATTCTTTATCTCTCTATTGTTGACCTCGGATTTGAGGCAATTGTCAATGAGTTATTATCGATCGGGATTTGATCGTCGAGAGGTTGATTGAAGAAAAAATGCATTTGACTGACATCGTGGAGAAATTGACTCAAACCCGAGGTCAGAGATAGAAGAATAAAAAAGTATCATCAGACAATTGGTAGTCTTTTCGTCCTTGATGGTGAATATGGAAGTAATATCAAGTCTCGGCAATCTTGAAAAACGGTAATAAGTCCCCAAAATTTCATGATAGAAATTCTATTGTGACGTTTCGTCCGTAAGCTTTCGTGGGACTTATCAGGCTTGCGTTCACAGTTTTGACATATAAATAATATAAGAATATCAAAAATCGTGTACAAACGATAGATGTATTATAAATGTAAATCTGCACAACTTACGTTATTCTTTGGATTGTCGTGGTATTTTTCTTAGCGATCTTATAACGGAGCCTAGACATGAAGTCTGACTCCTATCAATACAGATCACTACTTAAACTCACTCTGTTTCCCTATAGTAGCTAGACGTAAAAAACACCATAAGAGGATCTAATGAATGACAAAAGCCAAGCCTGATGAGGTCCATGAAATCTTGTGGACCATACGTCGCAATAAAATTTCCATCAAGAAGTTTTGGTAATTTATTCAATTCCCTAGCGCCCTTCAAGATCGATGAGATTTGAGGTTACCTCTAAAATCAAAAAGTAGTCCTCCAATGCCGATTCGTGAATTTAATAACGTCAATTTTACAAGATTCTCGCACGCTTCACTCTTCGGCATTACTCCTGTAGGATATGCGGTGGGTCCGCCGAAAAAAGGGATTTTCCGTGTTCCAATGTCCCCCAAGTTTCTAAGGGTTGGAATGTGCACTATAGCAATTTTCTGGGGTGTACTATTCTGGTGCGCAACTATGTTGATAATTTTGGAGATGATCCTAACGTTTCTGTATTTTATAATGCTTGACAAAGGATCCAATGTCCATTCCCTTCCCTGTAGGCAACCCAACTTCGACTTTTGAATTCATCACGACACATATGCGGTGTCGAAAACCCCTATATGTAGCTATGCAGTTCAATTTGTAATACTTCAGATAACATAATCCACCGCTTTGTGAATCCAAATTGAATCCTCAGCTCGCATACAGATATTCGACATTTTGAAGACGGGTTCGCACCAAACCTGCTTGCACAGCACTAATCAACTCGGCAAAGTTCCCGATAGTCTATTGAGCCTTTCTAACCGATGAGATCTGTATCTGGAAACCCAAATACACCTGATACATGCGCGACATTAGCCAAAAACTTGCATTGGCACCCAAGGCCACCACATAAACGTGATTTCTCAACGGCGTACAACATTTTTTGTCCTTGCTAACACTTATCTTCAACAATTATGTTTTCTAAATTTTTTGAAAATATCATTTTGGAAGAAAACCTGAACTGAATTTCATTCTTGGATAACACCAAAAATGAATTTTTTTTATCTAACTGATATATTGGATGACTCTGGCTCGTAATTTCGACTTTACCCACGGAAAATTTTGATTGCTGGAATCGAAAATTACAGTCTGCCTCGACCAATTTTTACGTCGTCCGTTTTTTTGCTCCAGCCATAGCTGTATTTGCTGAAGTCTTACAGCGTGATAGTTTTTCCCGAGAAATTCGTCGTATTCCAGGTAAGTTCCACGTTCTATTCAATTCGGTCAATGAAGACGACGACTGAAGGAGTGATTTCGTGCATAAGTTACAAGTCTGAAGTCATGTCATACTTCCCTTTCAAAGTTGCTCTTCGATCCCTTTTGTATGAAATTCATCAGCCTTCCGAGCGTAATCTTGACCTTGTCTGATATCAATGCAATACTGAACCTTTCAAACCCAGGAAGCTATTATGGTTTCTACAAAGTAACGGTACGCCTCACATCATGCTATTGCAAACTCATACATCAGAAAGGATTCAAATCTCCATTATATTGCTACCTCCTACGAAGAAAAACACTTCCCAATGTATAAGCATGTGGCTTATACATTGGGAAATGTTTTTCTTCGTACGAGATATCGATATGGTCTTCCAAAGAAAGAAAGACTCCATTATATGGTCTTCCAAAGAAAGAAAGATACGGGGCAAGTATAAGAGTTTTATCAAAGAGTAATATAGAGGACAGAAAAATGTGATATTAAACCCGTGTGAGTGTCCACACCACGGCGGGATGGACAAGTGAGAGTTTAGGCCCAGTTCGATTATTGGTCAGTTTTGGATGCAATCTAACATTCACTACTTCTTCTCACAGTGCAAGACTACGCAACTATGGTTAGGACAATAGTATATTCAATATTCAATAACTCACCAAAAACACGACTGATCCTGCACGCTTCTGAATTGTTGCTCAGTCGGCTCAATCGGAATCAATAAACTCGATTTCTGTGACAGTTTTCATCGACGTCAACAGTATTTCAGTTTAGAGTGGTACTATAATCGTCGCGAAGAGATAATTTGGAACCTAACCTCAAATATGCCGTTTCCTTTCGTAGAACACTGGCAGACATGTAAAATCACACTTTCAAGTGGATGATTCCTTTACCATTGGGTAAACTCACTACATTCAACGTTCCAACAATTCAGGATCCACAATGAATTTGGTGATTTTACTCCGTCGCGATTTCCATCAGATTGTTTTCACAGTATATCAGATACTCTAAGTTTCGCGCGCCTCTTATTTCTGTGCCAACGGTTATACGCAGTGGTGTAACACGAGCGTGTGAGACCCAGAACTGGTATTACGTGGGCCCGGAAGTCGATACCCACTGCTCCCCAGCTTGTGATATCACCATTAAATATCGGTTACATTGCAGAATATCTCTTGGGACTGGAGAAGAATCGTGTCACCGTACAGGAACTCTACAGGCACTCTAAAAATTCCTTCATGTAATTTTACGGTGCTCACCACCGGTCAGCTAATGTCCTCTGCCGAGCACTGTAAAATCACATTGGAGTTCTTTGGAGTGGGGAGAGGACGGAGATAGGATAATGAGAAGCAACTGTTGAGCAGTCCATATAGATTTTAACTAGAGTAAAAAAACAAACTTCGAGAGGAACAGGTTTCTCTACAGATGAGTGGTATCACTTCGTAATTCGTAGTTCTAGTCTGTTTTTCAATAACCGACTGTCTGAGTGTCGGATACTTCGTCTGGGCGTGGTTGTCGCTCCTGATTTGATGAAAAGCCTCTTGGAGCCTCTTGGGGGAGAAATATTAATTGAGTCGAGAGTCTCTCAGCAAAAGACCAATGAACTCCTGCAGGAGTTTAATGAGACCGTTGAGATCAAGCTCGCTATTACTCTTCATCATAAATGCCAATGGATTTAGATGCAAAATCTGCACCGTGAGGTGACTTACATGCGTGCTGAATTTTATTGTCAAGTTGGCGATCATCAGCGTATAGGAATCGGACGTGGTTGTCGGGTTGCTTGCAAACAGTCATGAAATGGCTACCGTTTATCATAAATTTAGCATGAAACGAAGCAAAACGTGATTTCTAATTTTGTTTCGTTTATTTTAGCAAAAACAAAACGAAACAGAATTAATTTCAATTATGTTGAAGGAAAACAAAACTAAACAAAAATCAAATCCGTCTTTCTTTTCATAAACGAAACGAAACAAAATGATTGTAATTTAGTTTCGTTGAATATTGTTTCTCAAAATTCATGTTCCGTTTAGTTTTGTTTATTCACGGGATGAACAAAACTCAATAATTTTGTTTAGTTTCGCGAATAAACGGAATTCAACAAAACTATTTTCTGATAAATAGGTTTTGTTTTGTTTCTTAAAAACGAAACATAAACGAAATCATTCATAATTATGTTGCGATAAATGAAACCAAACAAAATTCTGTATGATTATGTTGAGGGTAAACGAAACTTACCATAAACAAAATGTCATTGAACGAAAGGAAACAAAAATATTTTTGTTCAGTTCAGTTCACCGAGAAGTTTGCCCCGACGAGATCGTATTTAAACGCGACATTTTTAGGTTAGAGTAATGAAATAGTATATTTCCGTACTGAGCGCGGTAGCCCATTTTGTGCACTAGGACAGACATGTCCTCCAGGGCCCAAAATGGGCTTGCAAGCGAAGTGCGGATACGTTTTTCATTACAAGAACCCAAAAATCCTATTTAAACGCGGCATTAGGTTAGATTAATGAAAAAAAATTTCGACACGTTGCGCGGTAAAGTGTCTTTCCCACACTGATTTTCCACTCTCACGGACATTTTGTCGAAAAACACAGTTCAATACACGGATTCAAAACCGATTTTGTGCATCCTCGTCTTGATTCTGACCTTCGACCACGGCTCAAGCCGGAAACCCATCACTCGGACGCGAAAATCAAAATAATTAAGCCTTGTGCAAATTCCTGTCCGTCCGGATCCCCCGAGCAGGGCTGCCAACTTAAAATCGCGTTCGAGAATCAGTGTTGCCAACTTGACGTAAAATGTGTATACATATATGTGTTATATAAAATTGTGTGTATGTCGAGTTGGCAGTTCTTTTTTTCGATTGCAAATTCATTTATGGATTTGAATATATATATATATATATATATATATATATATATATATATATATATATATATATATATATATGCCCGTGGCTTCATTATGTTAAAATTATATGTTGTGTAAGTGTGTGAATGTGAATCCTCTATATAAGGGGCTTCGTGACGTAGGCACCCGAGTTTGCAAAAGAATTATAAAAAAAAACTACCTAATTGTGCGTCTTAAGCGCCTTCAGATACCGTTTGAAAATCAATTGTAGATGTTACAGTTTTTCCAAGAAAAATGAAAAATAAAAAAGTTTTCGGGTGCTGGGAAACTTAACTAATTTTTTTCTCAGCAACCGTACACTCTGGGAATTGTGCGTTTAGTGCGGTCGATTGCGCGTAGCTTTTCCTACAAGTGAGTATTTTTACTTTATCGAAACACAACTTATTCCTGTGGAAAACTGACGAGAACAGATTTTCAGCGGTTGTGCAGAGTTACCGGAGTAGACGACGCGGCGGCGAGGCGAACCACGGCGTCCACTCGGTGATTCGTGTTTGACGAATTCGATGTTCTTGGAGAAGAAAACAATAGTCTTTTGGACAGTGATTATGCAGTTGAAAAGCTAAACCATCCCTCGTGGGAGATGATCGCCTAGGAGATAACAGAACTTTGCTGAGACAGTGGTTTTGCGTTCAAACACTAAACCATCCCTCGTGGGAGATGACCGCCGAGGAGATGACAGAAGTTTGCCTAGACAGTGGTTTTGCGTTCAAAAACTAAACCATCCCTCATGTGAGATGAACGCCGAGGCGATGAAAGAGATTCAAGTAAGATTTTGGCTAATTAATAAGTATTTTCGTGTTCACATAGCAGCCGATAGCAAAGAGGCGGTATGGCGCATGCGCTGGTCTTGCGCCTTCTCCTGCTCCGCAGCTTGATGAGAAGCAGTTTTAATTAATTACCGACCAAAATAATGATGATTTTCGGAAAGTAAAAAAACATCAATATGAACGAAGGCACGTGCAATCGATCGCACCGAACGCACAATTCTCAAATTGTACGGTTGCTGAGAAAAAAAGTAGTTAAGTTTCCCAGCACCCGAAAACTTTTTTATTTTTTTTTTTTTTTGGAAAAACTATAACATCCACAATCGATTTTCGAACGGTATCTGAACGCGCTTAAGACGCACAATTAGGTCATATTATTTCTATGATTTCTTCGCAAACTCGGGTGCCCACGTCACGGAGCCTATATGAGGCAGTCCATACACGAACACTTACCGCATCAATACATATACATATATTGACCTGCTTGCTGGGGCCGGCTCGAGGATATGAGTGTTTGTGTGTGGGTGTGTAAACGCGCGTGTGTGTGTGTATGTGTGTATTTTATGATTTTGTGTATGGTCACGATTCCGTAATTTGGTTCTTTCCGTGTTCGGTCGTACACAGTGGAGTAAGTCACTCAATTAGTGCGCAAAGTTGTATCACTGCGGATAAGAAAGCCGTGATTGGGGCCGGGAGGGCGGGGTCCGGGGTGGAGCCCCGGTGGGGGTGCAGAGAGCGGAACCTCCGCCGGGAGGACTGAAAAAGAAATTCTGAAAATGGTTTAAAAAAGTCTTCCTCTCATAAATATCTCGTCGACACTGCTCAATTTTAACCATAGTTGATTTTGGAATAATTAAAAATTCAAGGCTGTACAGAGTCAGATGAATAATTGGATGATTGAAAAAAAGCATTCTCAATAATTAATATTCTTTGGCTAGTTATTAAATGACATGTCTTTGAATTAGATTAGTCAGATTCTTAATGAGTTCAATGACTTACTTACAAAATTCAAATAACTGAAGACAAGATAGAGTTCAGAGTATTAAACTAAATATCTGTTTTCGTTGGTTGAGTATACCCCATAATTCGAGCATACATTCAGAGTGTTTTCTAGGTTGAACAGAACTGAACATTTTTTTGAACATCAAAATGGAATATAAACTCATCAGTCATCTCTATCATGAACATTCCTATCAAAAGAATGTGATTAGATGGTGACGAGAACTAATTAAAACGACCAACTAATAACTTGAAACATTTTTGACCGTTCAGTTCCATGGATCAGAAAAGACTCTCGAGATCGTCAAACATCTCACAGATATGCTAAGTGACTTGAGCGAGGATTTACATTTGCGCATTGCAATCTGTGCGAGAAATGAATTTCACGCACAGTTTACCGATGCGTAAATGTGAAACTGTGCGAGAGGTCTTTTCCGCATTACTTCACACACTGCTGATAATGAAGAGAAGTTGGATTTTCGCACAGCTTTGCGCACGAAATTGCAAAAAAAAGTTTTTCCACCCTTGTATCGAAATATACTATCTTTGCATGAGACATGAAAATGAGGACCTCATTGTTACTGGAACCACGTGTAATCTGATTTCTACTTCAACAGAAACGTATGTAAAAATCGCCTCTGTCATACATCCATCTCAGGAGTAATGCGAGGCTAACAAGAATTGAAAATTCACAAAAACGTACATTTCAGTAGGTGAGGAGTTCCTCCATCTTGTAACAGAGACCATTGGGAACCCCTATGAAGTGTTAGAAGCCCCCCTGTTCACTTTTCTGGCGCCGAAAAGACAGCTCATCCCTAGGATAAAGTGAACTCATTAGAATAATTGAAATACGAGGTTCTCATTTGAATACACGGAAATATCCGTTATTCAACCGCTTAGGCGCGGCGAAGCTGCAAAATGGATCACGCGAGTATCATACCATTGTTTGAGTACTAATTAATCGATGAAAAAGTTACCCGGAAATGTCGTATCAGATTGGAATATCTCGAATTTGCCAATTAGTATCGCTCCAATGCCGAAATTTGCCCATAAGACCCTCACCCAAAGAACTAGAGCTTCTGCGAATAATGATGCGTATCGAATGAAGTGTGTTGTTCAGGCGATCAAGCACTCATAGTTCCCACTTTCAAACAATGATAGATGTGTGAAAATGAAGTGAACTAGTAAAATGATGGAAAAGGAAAAAAACATTTTGTTTTGTTTCGTTTAGTTTTGTTTTTAAGGGAAAAACAAAACAAAATAATTTCCTTCCGTTTTCGTTGACGATAAACAAAAATAAACGAATCGGTATGAATGAGGGAACTGCATAAACGAAACTAAACGAAATTATGCGAGCTTTGTTTCGTGTAATATGACGTTGAGCCCTTCTGATAACGTTTAGTTTCGTTTCCCTCCAACATAATCAAAAGTAATTTTGTTTACGTTTCGTTTTCCAAAGACGAAATTCAACGTATTCAAAATCCCAGAATTTCTTTCAGTTTTCTTTATTGATATTAGACATTAATCGATGAATTCCACGCCAAAGCGACCTACGGAAAGGGGTCATTTCTCAGATTCTTTTTTAACCTTTTTCATTCGATTTTATGGCCCAAAATAGGAACTTCGGACCACCTTTGGGGCCCAAAAAAATGTTCTCCCCTCCATTGCACGCACATCCGTCAACAGACCGAAAATTTATCGTGTAAAAATCGGTGCTCTTTTATTCACGAAAATGAGAATATTTCGAGTTTTTGAATAGCTATCGATTTGCGGGTTGCGGCATCTGAAAGGGCATCAAAAAACCTATCGAAAATGTTGTCGGAAATTCCTTCTCTGTGATTTGGGGGCCTCTTGGAGGCAAAAGAGTGTTTTTCACTAAAGTGTTGATTTCTCAAAAAGCCATTTTTTTATTTTTTTAAAATCATATATTTGACGTAAAATTTTGCGTTCTTTCAAAAAAAGTGGGTTTCAAAGAAGTTTGGGGCGATCCAAGTGACTTAAGAGCCATTTTTTGAAAATTCGATTTCTTCGGTTTCAAAAAAAGGCTATTTTCTGCGCATGCGCACAAACATAGACTTTCGGCACCACCTTCAATAGAAAGCTGACAAAATTTCCTATAAAATGACTACCCGCAAGATTGAAATTCATGTACTGAAACGCGATCTGCAAGGATTAATCATGTCGAATCAAAATCACATGAAAATTTCGATGAGGAGGAAAAATGAGGGGAGAAATTTTTTTTGGGCCCCATAGGTGGTCCAAAGTTCCTATTTTGGGCCATAGAATCGACTGCAAAAGGTTGAAAAAGAATCTGAGAGATGACTCCTCTTCGTAGGTCGCTTTGGCGTGGAATTCATCATTAATGATTTGTTTAGTTTTGTTTATCATCAACATGAACGGAATTATTTCGATTCGTTACGTTTATTCGCTAAACAAAACGAATAATCCGTTAAAAACCCTGCTATCTTGACCTTCTTTCTGACTCGTTTACTGATCTATTAAATCTTGCTTATGACGTTTTTTCCTTACCCCCAAAGATTGTCAAATTTTATGAATGTAATTTGACCTTACCCAAAAATTGCTTGTGCCTAGGTTGAATTTATGTAGTGAGTATTATGTAGCGTAGTGAGAAAAGTTTCACACAGATTCAAGACTCTCATTCACAGTTTCGTATTTGCAGTAGTTCTTGTTTATTCGTGGGAAGAGGAGTGGTTCTTCACACGACATCCGTGCAAGAGCAATTTTGGTACTAATGGTAATCTTTTCTTAAAACACTCGCAACTCCGTATTAAAGCATGTATATCAAGGTGATATAATATTTTTTATCCCTACCATTTATAGTTGACGAATATTCGTTTCTCGCGTCAAGACTTTTCTACCACCTATGCTTACCAGGGGAGCAGACGTGTTCACGAACCCGCGCGGCGCCGCATGTCAACAACCGGTTATAGTGAAAATTTCGTTTCGAAAGATACGAAGTAGCCTGGAAATCGATCTTTCCTGATTCCCCAAACGTGTATTTAAGCTGCTAATGCAGTTTGAAATGCACTCTCAAGAACCAAGTGAAAGCCCTTCGGGGAGTCGCGCTGAAGACCGAAGTAATGTACAAAGTTCCGATAAAAGTTCTGCTAATGTTGCCACCCAGGCTTCATGGCCAACGAAGAAACAGGCAATAATATTGGACTCACTCGAAAATCTTCACATCGATGACTACATCGGTGGGTTTGAAAAACTCATCAATGTGCAAAAAATTAAGGCAATATCGAAAATTTCTGGTGGAAGTGTGTGTTTTTTTGGACAGTGCTTTGGAGGTGGATAGACTGATCGATAAAGAAGTGATAGTGAAAGATTTCCCTCTTAAAATTAGACCCCTACAGGATAAAAATAAGAGAGTTGTGATCTCTAATATAAGCCCATCGGTGCCGAATGATATGATAGAAGATGCTCTGAAAATGAAAGGGATCAATCCTATTTCAGGCATACAACAAATACGAGCTAGTTTGAATGAACCAGGCCGATCGCATATTCTCTCGTTTCGACGACAGCTATATATAAAGGAAGAAGACGAGAAGAAGATTCCCGGCTCAATGTCTATTCTGCACGACAACACTAATAACTGGGTTTACTTAACCACGGATACTGCTTGCTGTTTCGTTTGTAAACAGCCTGGCCATCCCGCAAGGCTGTGCCCCAATAAAGATGACGCGGATTCGAATACAACACTGATAAATGAGCATATACCGAACGATGCTCAAATACCGGCTTCCTCGCAAGTACCGACACAAAATAATGTTGGACATAAGAGACCTCCACCTCCCTCCACTGAATCAGGCTTTTCCTACGCTGCCGATGAATCAATGACCATTGACACTCCTGATGAAAAAAGTATAGCTCATGATAACGAAGGTTTCGAGATCCCAAAAAGCAAGCATAATAGGAAGAAGCGGCGCATGGATTCTGCGACTCCTATGCCTGAAGAAGAAGTATTGTCTATTCTATTGAAAGCTAAAGAAAGGGTGGAGGGAGAGGGTAATACACAACCTCTTAAATTTCAGAAATTTGAACAGTTCATGATAGATTCGCGAGGTAGCAAGAACATCATTGAGCTTGCTGCCTCTTTTACGGATAATATACAGGATCTGACGACAATGATTGACACTTTTTATCCGCACATCGATAATCCAGTCATGAAGGCACGTTGTACCAAGATCAAAAAAAAGCTCGAACAGAATGAGAAAAATGGTATTGATACGGAACTAGATACATCGTCTAGATCTGATCAGGAATCTGCATAAGTTATTTCCTATTTCTTAAAGAAAAACATGAAAAACTACGAATAGAAAAAGTTGAAAATATTATTTTGGAACTGCCAAAGTGTTAACAAGAAAGGAGAAGAACTTTCGAAACTGCTACAAGACCTGGACATTTTTGCATGTGGCTAATCCTGGCCGGATGAAGACAAAAAAGGCTTCCACTTCCCCGGCTTCAAGACGTTCCGAAAGGATCGAGGTAGCAGAGGTGGTGGAATACTCTTATACATCTGCAACGATATCGCCTACAGCGAACGTGAGGTAAACATTTCGGCTCCCGATACAGAAATTGCTTGTATTACTATCACAAATACGAAACAGCTACTAGATTTGATTGTATGCTACAGAGCTCCGAGCAACACTCTCCTGCAATCTGAATGGGACGAAATTTTCCAAAACGTCAGAAACAATCGCAGTGCAATTTTGGTGGGCGATTTTAATGCGCACCACGTAACTTGGAACTGCTCTGATAATGACACTAATGGTAATAGACTGCGCGATTCAATTCCCAGATCATCACTTTTATTGCATAATACGAAAACTATCACTCGTGTCCAGAGTCACAACTCTATGTCTAATATTGACCTTGTTTTTTCAAGTCCTGACTTAGCTGATAATTTAAAGGTAGAAGTGGAGGATGATACTCGGGGCTCTGACCACTGCCCTGTCTGCATTGTTATTGACGTTGAAAAACACATATAGCGTAGCAAATCGTTTAGACTATCATCAGTGCAAACTACCTGGACTCAAGTAAGCCAAATTTTGGAAAAGAACTTCGAAGACCTGGTTACTGCTGTCTATTGTGATTCTAACGCTAGTGAAAAGTATGTAAGTTTCACCACAATAATTTCTGATGCCATCAATGCTTGCACTCCCAAGAAAAAAGATGTCCCCGACGAACAACACAGAAACCCGGTAGCTTGGTGGGACGCCGATTGTGATAGGGCCAAGCTATTGCGGAAAGCCAAATTCGAAAAGTGGAAATTCTCGAAGAATCTGAATGACTTTATTGAATACAAAAAGTCCTGTGCTGAAGCTACAAGATTATTAAAAAAAAAGCGTAGAGCTCATTATAGGCAGTTTGCAAGTTCTATCAATTTTCGATCGAATCAATCATATGTCTGGGAAACATGCAAGATTCTTAAAAATAAATGGTGCAATGCGAGGTCCTATCACACATCAGAGAATCACCAAAACAGTGAAAAAATTAATGCATGTCTAGACAAGATCAGTCCACCTTGGTGCATAACTGGACCTCGCGTACCTGAGTGTGAGAATAAAGAGTTTTTGAGCAGACCATTTGACTTTGCTGAACTAAATATTGCTACGGCCAAGTCTACAATCACGTGCTCACTCGGGGCGCGCGCGCTCTCTCCGCTTGCACTCTCCACCCTAACTCCGAAATACTCGCCGGAGCAGGTGCCGAAAATGAAATTTGAAAATCTTTCGACGAGTGTTCCTTCTCAACTTGAGTAACAGCGTGAGTTTGTGAGATGAAAACGGCCAGTCTTTCACGTAAATCAATCAAAAATTTATTTGCATCGAATAGAGATCGAAAAATGAGAGGCGTTTTTGTGTCTCATATAAGCATCCCCCAACTTTTCATCAGGTCTCCAACTTGTAAACCATTCAGCAATATTCAGCAGTAATTATATTGGCTATACATCGCTACTTATTCCAGAACCTGAATAATGAGCTAAAGTGTATGAAATCCTGATTCAGAACATCCGAGATTTCCCAAATTTACGAAGGAGTGACTCTTGTAACACAAATTTGATCTTTGGTGTACCTGGAGTAGCTCGATTCTTCTTAACCACAATTTCGCACTCCTTTGCTTATTTCACAGTTTCTAGAGAAAGTCTCAATGCAAACTCAAAATAATGTTGATTATTGTTGAATAAGTGGCGAGTTAGGGACCTGAGAAGTGGGGGTTGGTGATATTAGGCACATCGATCGACATCCAAGTCTCTCACTTTTCGATCTCTATTCGATGCAAATCAATTCTTTGGTCGATTTACGCGATAAATTGGCCATTTTTCATCTAACAAACTCGTGCTGATACTCCGATTGAGAGGGAACACTCGTCAAAAGTTTTTCAAATTCCATTTTCGGTACCTACTCCAGCGTTTGGGTCGAGGTTTGGGTGGAGAGTGCCAGCGGAGAGAGCGCGCGCTCCGGGTGAGCGCGTCTATGTAGACTCGGCCTATAGAAAGTCGTAACCCAAATTCAAGCCCTGGTTTAGATGGAATTGACTATGAAATCTTGAAAAATTTGCCCCTCAAATATCGTCTGATCTTGTTGGACATTTATAACGAGATGTATCAAACTAGTTGTTATCCAAATCAGTGGCAAGAATCGTTCATCCATTTCATCAGTAAGCCTGATGGGAAGAGCGTCAGGCCTATTGCGCTCACCTCATGTTTATGTAAAATATTCGAAGTTTTGATCAATAATAGACTGCAACGGTGGGCTGGAACTAAAAATGTACTGCCTGAAGGACAAACCGGGTTCCGCAAAGGTCAGAGCACTACTGACAATTTGGTTAACCTGCTTTTGTGTGCGGAGGAAGCCATTAATCATAAAAGTGAAGTTTTAGTAGCATTTCTAGATGTTAATTGTGCTTTCGATAATGTTGCCATTGATATACTTTTGAAAAAACTTTCCTCTATCGGATGCCCTAAGAACCCTCTGCATTTTGTTCAGCATATCACTTCCGATAGAACCATTTTTACTGAGATAACAGGATCCTCGCCAAGAAAAGTCCACAAAGGTGTACCTCAAGGTGCAGTTCTCTCTCCCCTGCTCTACTGCATATATGTTTCACTTATCACTAAGCATCTGCCAAAAAGTGTGAAAGTGCTACAGTTTGCTGATGATATAGTCGCATACTGCACTCAAAAGAATCAGTCTAGGATTAACGTATTAGAGAGAGCAATAAATCATTCGTACGATAACCTGTATCCGCTAGGTTTAGAAATTAGTCCTCCAAAAACAATTTTCATGCACATAAATAGGCATAATGTTCTACCTGGTCAGTCTGAGATTCAAATCAAAGATTTAATTGTGAAATCATCCAGCTCCGCAAATTTTTTGGAGTCGTTTTTGACTACAGGCTTTTTTTTGATAAACATATTGAATATTTGAAAACTGAATGCATGCGCTCGCTCAACATAGTAAAATTTCTAAGAGGCATTTGGTGGGGTGCAGACCCTGAGACTCTGATCATTCTTTATAAAAGTTTGATCCGATCAAGATTGGACTATGCATCGTTTATTTATTTCCCCACGCAGAAACAGCAAATAGAAAATCTAGAAAGAATTCAATATGCTGCTGTGAGGTTAACGCTCGGTTATCGATGTAGCACACCAACCAACATCCTTTCGGCCGAATCTAAACTTCCTCTTCTAGAAGAGAGGACTAAATACTTGTGTCGAAATTATCTATCGAAAATTCTATCAAACAAAAATCTTTCGGTAAATGCTAACATCTGCAGAATGATGACGGTTTTAGAACGGAAGACAGAAAAATTAAAAAATTGCAAGCGCATACTTTTTAGGTGTATAGTGGAATGCAAGAAAGTTATTGAGTTGATTCTCTCAAACGAAAACTATAACCTGTACATTAACGATTACGAAACACTCATATTGAGTGGAGAGGTAGATTTCAAACTCGGTGGAGTGCTAAAAAAATGTAAAGACCCTGACCAGGTTTTAGAGCATGTTATCGAGAGAGATAATATCACTGCGATATATACAGACGGGAGCAAATCAAATGAATCTTTGGCAGTTGGGAGTGCAAGCATCTGCCCCACGCTAGAGAAAATAGTTACTGTCAGCCTGAACAAATTCGCATCAGTTTATACAGCAGAGTGCGTCGCAATGATGAATGTCATCGATATTGCAAAAGAACAACCAGACAAGAACTATGCGATATTTTCAGATTCACAAAGTGCTCTTCTTTCTCTGAACTCAATAAAACAAAATATCCGCGTGAACCCCTTCATTTTTGAAATTAAGAGAAAGTTACGCGAATACTCATCAATTTCTGGAAAAAGTATAAATTTTATTTTGGGTACCAGCTCATTCGAGAATCACCGGTAATGAAATCGCTGACCAGCTTGCTAAGGAGGCAGCTGATATTATTCCGACGGCTCATTTGGAAATGCTCTCCACTGACTTCAAAGAGATATTTCGAAAACAAACAACGGAGGACATGAATGAATATTTGCGACAAGAAGGCACAAAGACAGGAAAACTATATTTTCAACACTACTCCACTGAAAAAAGATCCCCTTGGTTCAAAAATAAGTCACTCCCTCGCCCCATCATCAGTACAATCAATAGATGTCAAGCAGATCATTATAGTCTTAATGCTTCGCTCCACAAAATCAATGTGGTAGATGGTGCGAAATGCCATTGCGGATATCAAGTTCAAGATCTGGATCACATACTTTGGCAATGTCCAAAGTTTGATGTAGAACGGAAAAACTTGAATCTTAATCTCATACAAAACAGTCTTCAGCTCCCAATGACATCACGCATACTGCTCTCGAATCCAATCCCAAGTTACTGCAAAATATTGTTTTCTTTTCTGGAAGAATGTGACCTTAGACTGTAAGAATATACTTCTGTGTTGACTGAATATTGAATTTATATCTCTCTTATTATTAATCTTCTTTGTACATCATATGTATGCAAAATAACCTCTCATGAGGTTCAACTTGCTTAATAAATGAAAAAAAAAAAAAAACATCCGGATCACGGATTTGGCTGGAACTTTGGGAATGGTATTCTTTTAGTGCCAAAAAATAAAACCCAAAATTATAGACCTCAACGCTGTAGCGTTTTTGAGCTACAGCCAAGAACATTAGCATTGCCCATATAGGCCCTGTTGAAAATGATACATATAGGTATACCTGCAATGCTAATGTCCGTGACTGTAGCTCAGAAACGCTCGAGCGTTAGGGTCTATGATTTTGGGTTTTATCTTTTGGCACTAAACGAAGACCATCCCCAAAGTTCCAGCCAAATCCGTGATCCGGATGGGATGACCTCTCCTGGTTAGATTGGTAACGTCGTAGCTCGCTTCATTCAATACACTCTTGCTTATATTTATTGCATTCCAGAACTTGTTGATCAGCCAACCAAAAAGACCAAATTCGATTCACTTGTATGATTAATGGAGAATTCAATACACGATACTTTTTTCTGACCAAAGCACTCCATTACTACTTTGCGCATTCATGATGCAAACGTTTGGGAATATGTAATGCTGATAAAAATTGTGAGTGTACATAGATTTATATATCAAAGACTTTTAATTTATTTGAATTCTACAAAAATAGATATTCATACGAGAAATAGACGATTTGAATATTGAAACTCCCTACCAACCACTTTTCGGTGCAGCGAGCGTCAGCGAGCGGAGCAATTCCGTTAGTCGAAAAATAATTAGAATTACAATAATTAAAAGCCCAGCCAAAAATTTGTCCGTCAGCATCCCGCGTCTCGGGTTGCCAATCGGGAGAGAATGAAGGGTGATGGATGGCCGTATGGGTCATGGTTGGGTCATGGGTGGGTGAATAGGTGGGTGGGTTGGTGGGTGAGTGGGGGTTAGTGGTCAGGTGGGTGGGTTGGTGGACGGATGGATGTACTTGACCTTTGGCGATTTCAGTGGAAATCAACAAAGTTCAAGTCATACATTTCACTGAAATTTCAGTGAAAATCACTAAAGTTTCGGTGAAACTTCCGCTAATATTTCAGTGAGAATCACTAAATTTTTAGTGATTCTCACATTTTCTAGCATTTTCCACTGAAATTTCAGTGGAAATCGCTCAAGTTTCAGTGAAAATCACTCATGTTTCAACTGCGTATAAGATTCTTATAGTTGTCCATTTCAGTATAATTGCATCGTTGAGTGTAAATAATTATTTCGAGATTAGTGTGTTGACTGAGTCAGACGAGATGGGTGATCAGGGTATACATGTTATTCATTGCTGAAGGGAAAAATATCCTTAGTGATTATTTTATTATCTAGATACGGATCATGAGTGGGATAGGATTCATAAGGCGAATAATCGTGTATTTCGCAATATCCTTCCAACAAATTATAATAATTGAGCGCCTGTCCAATTTCATCCGTCCGTATGTTTCGTATCGTGATGGCGTCGCTGATGCTGTTGGTGGGTAGGTGGGTCCGTGGGTCGGCGGGTCCGGTGAGTCGATGTGTCTGGTTGGCCCGTGTTGGTGTTGCTGGTGTTGACGGTGTTGCTGGTGTTGTCAGTGATGCCGGTGTTGCCGGTGATGGCTTTTGACTATTCCGTACGGATTGCGGCACTTAGTTGATTTGATGGGCCAATCAGTTGTTCTACGATCCAATCAGCCAAAACTTTCTTTTTGGATGGATGGGCTGTGTTTGGATTCGAGGCTGGGGCTGTGGCTCAGCCGAGGCTGGGGCTGTGACTAAGGCTAGAGCTTAGGCTTTGACTGGGGCCGAGGCTGAGGCTAAGGCTTGGGCTGAGGCTGGGTCTGTGGCTGAGCTGATGCTGGGGCTAAGGCTGGAGCCGAGACTGGGGCTGAGGCTAGGCTGGGGGTTGGCTGGTGGTTGTCCTAGGCTGACGCTGGGGGTAAGCCTGGGGATGAGGCTGGGGCTGTAGCTAGGGATGGGGCTAGGCTGGGGCTAACGCTGAGCTGGGTCTGGGGCCACGGGTGGGACCGAGGCTGGACTGTGGCTGTGCCTGGGGCTGAGGCTGGGGCTAAGAGTGAGCCTGAGGCCGAAGCTGAGACTCATGCTGGGGCTGGGGCCAATGTTGGGACTGAGGCTAAGCTGGAGCGTGGCCGAGGCTAAGATTGGAGCTAACGCTGAGCCTGAGGCAGACGCTGGGGCCGATGCTGGAGCTAAAGCTGGGGCTGAGGCTGGTCCTGTAGCTCGGGATGAGGCCGGGCTGGGATTCAAGCCGGGAATGTGGCTCGGCCAGGGGCTGAGGCTCGGGCTAAGACTGGGTCGAGGCCGAAGCTAAGGCTGGGGCTGGGGCCAATTTCGGGGCTGAGGCTAAGCTGGAGCGTGGCCGAGGCTGAGATTGGAGCTAACGCTGAGCCTGAGCCTAGGGGCTGCGGCTGTGACTGGGCATGGGGTTGAGCTGGGGCTAAGGCTGGGGTTGAGACTGGGGCAAAGGCTAAGCATGAGACTGACGCTGAGGCCGAGGCTAGAGCTAAGGCTCGGGCTGTTGCCAAGGCAGAGTCTGGGACTGGGACTGAGGCTGGGCTGTGGCTGGGACTGGCGCTATGGCTGAGGCTGGTCCTGTGGCTAGGGATGAGGTTGGGCCTGAGCTTGGGAAGGGGCTGGGCTGGGGCTGGGGCTATGGTGGGGGCTGAGGCTGGTCCTGTGGCTAGGGATGAGGCTGGGCTGGGTCTGGGGCTGGGGCTGGGTCTTGGGCTCGGGCTGAGGCTGGACTTAGGCTGAGGATGGGGTTGTGGTTGAGGCTGAGGTTGTGTCTGGGACTCAGGCCGGGGCCGTGGATGGGGCGCGGCTGAGTCAGGGTCTGGGATTGGGGCTGAGGCCGTCGCTGGAGCTGGCCAACTGAGCGAAAGTTCCAGATAAATAGATAGATAGATAGATAACGATTTATTAGAGTCTTGGGGTAGAACCCCGTCTGACTCTTATTGAGGTACAGAGGTATTGTTTACAAAAGAAGAATAGATTAATCATAACGGACTTAAATCTAGTTTTGTACGATTCTGGCACAGAGATGAGGCGTAAATACTAGGCGTAGATACATACTGGAGATTCAGTAACCTTACTATACGCAACATTACACCAACTCAATAGTTCTCAATCACAGTTACTAGGTTATATGAGGAAATTTTCTTTCCGAATTCACTGTATCATGAAATCTCAATGTTACATTGTTGAGCTACAGAAGCATTCCAGGGGCTCATACCATATCAGAGACACTTCCAAGCCGGACGAGCGTTAGCGAGTTAGGTAATAACGCTAGTGGAAAATGGAAATAAAACATAGAATTTCTTATCTGATCTCGAGAATGGATGAAAATACGCTGCTCAAAGTAATCAGCAGGGTGCTTTCTTACAGCGTAAGATGATGATAATTGTAACGAACATGATAACCTACGGTAAGGCTGAGCCAACTTTAAATGCGACTGAAAGGAACTCCCGAGATTCCAGCGGGATATCAAATTATTTATCAAAATACGTTACTAAAAAATGTTTTGTCATAAGTTATGAGTCCGATTACGAGATAAAAGGTTATCGAGTCTCGAAAATCGGGTTTCATAAAAAAAACCGATTAGACTTGTGTGGTTTTGGATTATCCGATGGAATCCTGTCTCAGCATTCTTGAATATCTGTTCTATCACCAAAATAGAGACAAAAAGGTGGTAATGCACTATGACATGTTCAGACGGTGGTCCGAAATGAGACAAATGTTCGAGCGGCGGAGTTTCCACATTGATTCATGTGCAAAAGATTGATGAGCGTTGAAGGATTCAGAATTCCAATTCTTCGAGAGATTGATTCGATTTTCTTAGGCTGAGATTTATCCGAGGGTCGAGGATGAACCGTTCACATGAAAAAAACGACTCTCACACTCACACTCTAATAGATACAATTCATTCGTAGTTCTGTTGCGGTACTATTTGATTCTTAGATAAGTTCCATGAAACTCCAGTATCAATCTTGAATCGATACCGCTGTACTATTATACTGTTGTGGTACCGACCAAGTTCCGGGGAAATATCACGAAGCTTCCATATCAGTCTTGAACTGGTAGTGCTGTGCTAGTACACTGTTTAGTTCAAATCCCACACAAGTATTGCGAATCTGCTGTAAGAGTCTTGAACTGGTACTGCGTCAGTACTAGATTGGTCGTTCTCAATCGGGTACCAGAGGAGAAGCAACTTTCTAAAGAATTCTGATTCCAACTGAATCTAGTCATTATTAAGAAGAGAAGAGATATACATATAGACATTATTGCTCAAACTTACACGGTTTGGTCCTCAAAACCCAGAAGCTAAAAATTGATGCCCTGCATGTCTATCTCAACTTTTTCCGTTTTCATTGCACTCGGGCGCCGCCGACGGAATCTTGTCCCCGAATCCTTCGTGTGGGTGTGTCATTGACACACTTTTTTCTGTCGGGTATACATGTGTTGGTGCCGAGCCTCTCATGCGCGTACCAATATTGTGTAAATGCAAACGGGTTCGCGCGCGCAGATCGAAGGAGAGAGAGCAAGAGCGTGGATGAGAAATCCACACGCAGGCGACGGCGACGCAGCACGTAGCAGCCGACAAGCCGACGTTTACGCGAGTATGTTGGAGTAATAATCGATCATTCAATAAATAATCATCGGTAATCACTGTTGTATCAAGCAATGCCCTCGCCGGGAGTTGCTCACAGCAGCCCAGTAAAGTTATTATGTGTGATGTTTCATGTATTCCAGTTTTTAGAAAGCGATGGATCTTGGCTCCGTTCTCCTGTGACTTTGACTTTTTTCCAATCGCACTTTTCCAATGCGTGCTGACAATCTTGTACAGATCTTCCAAAAAGTTCTTTTGAGTAGACTTCGCTGATTTTCAAATAATTTTGTGGATAGCGCACAAACAGATGATAAAAAGAAGTTATTACTGAGTGGTGGATGGTTTTATCTGTTTACAAATGCTGTGAGGAGCTCAATTCTCTAGCGTACAACCAAGTTTTGTGTCCTGTGAAAATACTGAGTGTCAGTTTTGTTCTGTAGATCATTACTGATCAACCACGAGTGATGGATGATATTTCATGAGACATTGTGTGTCACTTGATTTGTCATTATCATCAAAGTTGTTCCTAATGTCAATCTGATATACCACTGTTCAGAACTCCATTAGATCAGTGACGGAATAGACCATTTTCATTATAGATTGTTACAGTAGCTTTACGCATCCCAAGTGTTGGCTCATTCAAACTCTCCAGGATCTTTTCTACTATTTTAATATACACCACGGAAATTTAACAGGTCACTTTCAACCACATTTCATGACTCCAAACTTTATGGTGTATTGGTGTTGCAGAACTGTATCAGTTTAGAGGGCTCAAAAATCATCCAATTCCTTACATCAAGCATCACTCGACTGTTTTGAATGAACAGATATGACTATTCATGATTGAGCTGTGAGATGTAAGGTGTCATGGCACGTTCATGGATGGAGTTATCCTGATGTTCTTAATAAACAAACAGTCTTCTAAAGGACACCGCAGAAAAAGCGGGGATTTCTGCCCTCGGTGGATTTTCACAAGAAATCAGAAACAGATAGATGAAAACGCACTAATTACGACGACACCGCGGAAAAGTCGGACTAAATTCGCATTTCGTAGCACGATTCGTTAGAAAATCAGTATTTACTTGGTTAGGTTGACTGTCTTGTATACCATAGACATAGAAGTGTACACTGGCGAGTCTCGTAGAACGCAAAAAATCGATAATAGCACATCAAGCCATCTGGTCCGCACCCTTGGTTTTGCATAGGAATAGGAATCATTCATAGTATCATTTTAGTGTTGCAGAGTATTCGTATTGAGGGCTGGGCAGTTACGCTACAGTACGAGTCTGAAATAATCAGACATCAAGCGGAGAATTAGGCTCAGCCCCCAGCAATTGGCAGTTGTATTTTGACTCATGCCAAGTATGCATTTTTCACGCGAGATGATCGTTATGCTGCGAACCGTGTCGATTTATTCGTGTTATTTTCATTGTTAGCCGATGGTGCTCATTACACGTATGCTGCACGAAACGCAGTTTTTTCTAGAGTCACACTTTTTCGAATTTAGTCATAACATTGATGATGCAGTCCGAATTCATCAATTCGTTCGAACAATAAAACGAGCTAGTTTTAACTGATCTAGAGGTGATAAAAATATCAAGAGTTTCTTAAAACTGCCCAACCCCCAATACAAATACTCTGCGATTCGAGAGCACGGATCGGATATCTTGATGTGCTGTTATCGATTTTTCGTGTTCCACAACTCTCTCGAATCGCCAGTGTAAATAGATAGTCAACCTAACCAAGTGAATACTGATTTTCTAACGAATCGTGCTACAAAACGCGAATTTAGTCCGACTTTTCCAGGGTGTCATCGAAGTCAGCGTGTTTTCATCTATCTGTCTCTGATTTCTCATGAAAATCCACCGAGGGCAGAAATCCTGGCTTTTTCTGCGGTGTCCTTTCAATATTAAATAACTTTTACGATTCATTACAGAATTATTGGTTTACTGTATTTGAGGAGAGACATACTTTGGGACCAACCGTGGCTGATCGCTTTGTTTGCCTCTAATCCATTTACATTCTACAGCCCATCTTGAAGATCAATAAAAAGTTCTATCTTATATTCATGATATCCAATCGTGCTCCGTTCCGAATTATTAGGTATAAGCTAGAAAGATGAAAATAAAACAATGTTAAAAAAAAAAATATTTTCAAAGATTCGCTTTCATGCAACATTGAACAGAATGGCAACATTGAATGTGAGAATAATCTGAAATCTCTCTCTTGTTCCTGGCATAAACGTTGGCTGAGTCAGTTGATGTACATGCTCCAAGATGTTCATGATTTTAGATATAAATATGATAATAGCGTGGGTTGAAAACTTGATCCATGAAAAGTATCTTCCATCATTCGACCCACGGTTTCATCATATTCATACCTAAAATCGTGAACATCTTGGAGCATGTACATCAACTGACTCAGCCAACGTTTATGCCAGTAACAAGAGAGAGATTTCAGATTATTCTCACATTTAATGCTGCCATTCTGTTCAACGTTGCATAAAGGCGAATTTTTAAAAATATTTTTTTGACATTGTTTTTTCCATTCTCCTTCGAATAAGTGATGAAATGTTATAGAACACATGCAAAAAATTTTTTGGAACAAGTGAGAACGGTGCATGTGATTTCTACGTGTATTATAAGACATGGGCTACATGAACCTAACATTTCCGGTTTGTGACGTTTTATATTCTAGCGAGAGATCCTGACGCGATGGAGCCAAGTGACTCTGAAATTCGTATCTTGTAACTGAGGGATTTACTAAGATCAAGAAAGTTAGGGTTTAGGTCCGTTTAAAGACTTTGGAGACAGCGTTTAATTTAGTGAAATAGATATATTGAAACCATATTTACAAATAGTTATGAATGATAAATAGTCAGAAAGGAATCTGATATTCATTACGAACGTGTGTATTACAAATGCTATCTAGCCCAATGAACGGTGGATACAGGGTATATGCTAATACGGAGTACTATAGAGCCACGGAGGAGCTCCCTCCGGGTCAAACGCGGGGGCAAAGCCGGTGTGTAGGATTCGACTCCTGGAGCTCCCAGAAAGCCGACAAGGGTGTACGATTCTATTGCCACGGAGGGGCTCCCTTCGGGCTAAAAGTGTGTGTCCGAGTGACGGTGTCGCGGTCGCGGAATAGTGCGAGTCTTGGCGCTCCCAAGAAGTCGTCTACTGGATGTTCTCATCTGTCTATAGAGCTCCTATGAAGAGAGAGAAGTTGTCAGCTACCAGACTCTAGAGCCATCTCTTGAACCAGAGCTCCTGGTGCCAAGAGAGGCGCGTGAGTCCGCTGCTCGGTGCAGACTGATTTGTTCCAAGCGGTCGTCGGGTCGATATCAATGCCGGCAGGTGCTTCGCTTGCGAACGGTGTATTAGAGACAGCCATCTGTCGGCAAGAAGTCGAATTACACTGTCTGCTCTATGAATTGCGCGGGTACCGGAGCTAATCATAGCGAAGGGGCCTGTCGCATCCCCCTCTTCTTTTGGAGAGTGGTGTTCCACTCACTCTTCCAGGCACTTGGGTTTCCGGTGGGCTGGAGCCGGTTCTGGTGCTGGTGCTGGTAATATCGACTGCTGGTCTGGAACTGGGTCGGCTGGTAACTGGTACGTACGTATGGTGCAAAATAGAGCTCTTTGGTCTGGTACTTGTACTGGCCTGGCATTCGGTGCGGCATACAGGAGCACTGTTATGCTGGATCGGATGCGGGTCGGTACAGGTTTTTCTGGTAGTGAACCGGTACAGGAACTGTTACTGGACTGGTGTGCCTCTGGATCGTTGAGAACGTTTGGTTGGTGTATTTGGGTAAAACCCTCCGCCTAATCGGATGCTGATCCTCACGGAGCCTTCCTCGTATGTGACGAGTGGATTGGCAAATATCCAACGGTTCTATTGATCTGGCAGGTTTACTGGTATTCCGGCAGTATCCGGTGTCCGGCTGGCAAGTGTCCTGAAGATCGTGTGATCAGTCCGATCAATGCTTCAGATGTCCTCCGTTGTGAAAATCAATAGCTCCAGGCCGAAGCCCTCCACTATGACGGCCAGGATGGCTGGTGGAGCTTTCCTCGATTCAACGAGTGGAAATAGCAGAGCTAGCGAGATCAGGGTGTTCTTCTGGCTGTATTGACGGATCTCTTGTTACATCAGGTGGCGCAAGGTCAATCAGGGGTACCTGAAGCTAGCGAACACTAACTCACAAATCGGGCCCAAACCAATTTCACTTTTTTTCACGGGCCCGAAATATGAGAGTTTTCGCTAGCGGAAGCTTACGCTAGCGAACACGTGACCGGGGAATGATCGTATGGGAATGTGCAATAGCTCATTTTTTATGAGTTTTTTATTACTCTCAGAATCTGTCCTCAAAATATGCGTGTGATATGATTCAGCTGAAATATGATGGTTTTCGCTAGCGTAAGCTCACGCTAGCGAACACCATATACAGGCGTAGCTTCGAAGACAATCAGAACTACACGGGATTTTATTACTTTTTTATGACTCTCGATAGGTATAGTCGAGATAGTCCCGAGACCGAGAGGAAACCGATATTTGGGCTTGAGGCTGGACGAGAGCTGGAGCGGGGCGAGATGAGAAATATATGATAGACTGAGCTACCTCTGTACAATAACGTGCGAATGAAAAAATTCCATCGCATACGGATACCTGTCTGACGATGAGCAGGGTACACGTGAGTCTTCAGAGATAATAGGGAATCGATAACGAATCAGCAAATTCGATCATAGGGCCCAAAACAGGGGAGACCCTGCTCAAAGATATTATAGTCGCAGTCGAGACGTCACGGGGGGATGCAGAGAGTCCCAATGGACCCGAAACTCTGAGGAACCTAAGATCGAGTGATCAAGTACCATCGACTGAGACCAAAGAATTTATTACCAGCCAGCACCCTCGGCTATGGGGCCCAAAACGGGGCAGAATCGAGCTTTGAGCAGTTATCTGCGCAGTTATGACGCCACTGTAAGTTGTGGATGTTCCAATAAACCCGAAACTCTACAGAACCTTAGATCAAGTGGTTATGTACCGTTGATGATGCCCAGAGAATTTATTACCAGTCAGCACCCTCGGCTATGGGGCCCAAAAGAGGGCAAAATCGAGCTTTGAGCAGTTATCTGCCCAATTATGACGCCGCTGCGGGTTGTAGGATGTTCCAATGGACCCGAAACTCTACAGAACCCTAAATCAAGTAGTCATGTACTATCTCTAATGCCCAGAGAATTTATTACCAGTCAGCAACCAAGGCTATGAGGCCCAAAACAGGGAAAAATCGAGCTTTGAGCAGTTATCTGCCCAGTTATGACGCCACTGTGGGTTGGAGGATGATCCAATGGACCCGAAACTCGACAGAATCTTAGATCAAGTGGTTATGTACCATTAATAATGCCCAGAGATATTATTACCAGTCAGCACCCTCGGCTATGGGGCTAAAACAGGGCGAAATCGAGCTTGGAGCAGTTATCTGCGCAGTTATGACGCCACTGTGGGTTAGAGGATGTTCCAATGGACCCGAAACTCTACAGAATCTTAGATCAAGTGGTCATTGTAATGTATATGATATGCTTATTGTTGTAAGAGTAACAGGTATGCGTGTGCGTGTGAATATGTATAGGGTTATGTAGGTGTGAGTTGAGAGTAGAGAGTGTAGAGGGAGAGAGCGAGCAGTGTGAGGAGAGACCGAAAGAGAGTCAGTGATGATATATCAGAGAGCGAGAGCGCACGTGCCTATTGTATATGCTGAGGATCAATAAATAGTTACAGTTTGATTGAAGTACTGAGTATCTGTGTATTAAAGTGCTTCACCTCACCCAGAAACCTCACAATCTGGCGACGAGGATAAAACTTGCAGTGGAAAAGCACGGGTGGCTGAGTGTACAGTGCAGTGAGTGCTCCGACAGCACGAACATTTTGTGAGCGGCAATCAAGCGTAAAATACTTTGTCAGTCTCTAATAAAATTATTGCAAGGCACATCGCACATGTCAGATCTGACGAATATCGTCGTGCAAAATCTCAGCAAAAAGGAAATCATCAGCCTGTTGCACACCTTTCAGGCCAAAGACGTGCTCGAAAAATTTTCAATTGACGCGCTACGCTCGGTTCTTCGTAAAATTCGGGACAAGCAAACATCAGACAAGCTTGCACAAGATAGTGAAACCTTGAAACATTTAGAAACCGCCAAGGACAGCGAAGCAAACAGCTCCTACGAATCACTCGGAGACGCTTCGCATACCGACAGCAAAAGCGACGCTATCACCGGCTCGCGACCAGACGACAACCAACAGGCAGACGGAGCCTCGAACGACAACAACGCGAGCGAACAACGCGTCAACAACATGCCTCACGACTCTTCAGAGCGTTGGGAATTCAACAAGGAAAAAGACAAATGGGAAGATTACGTCGAACGCCTCGAATTTGTTTTCATTGCCCAAAACATCACAGACGACAGCAAAAAAGTAGCTCACCTATTGACAAGATGCGGTCCAGACTCATACAAATTAATCAGAGACATATGTGCGCCTACAAAATTGAAAGATATGAAATACGACGAGCTAGTAAAAAAAGTAAACGACCACCTGTGCCCCAAAAGGAGCGACAATGTGGAGCGATCACTCTTCCGTAAAACGCTTCAAAGAACAGGCGAGTCCGTGACGGATTTTGTGACAAGATTGAAAGAAAATTCGCTTCACTGCAACTTTGGCGCAGAGCTGAACAAAAACCTGTGCGAGCAATTATCCGCAGGGTTGCAAGATCAAGAAACCAAAATCGCACTTTACAGTGAAACCGACCTAACGTACGAAAAAGCCATCGCTATAGCAGTTACCAGAGAAGCAGCGTGTGAAAGTGCAGCATCTACAAATCATTCTGCGCCGAATCAACCTATTCATCACATGCAGAGAAAGCCGGGATCATCATCGAGTGGCGGCTACAGACGAAACAATTCATTCGCGAATAAGAATAAGAGCTCAACAGGTAATAATGATAAGAGTGTGCTAAGATGTTTCTGTTGCGCAATGTACGGTGATCATCACAGAGACGATTGTAAACACCGGGACAAAAAATGTAATTTTTGCTCAAAAATTGGTCACTTGGAAATAGCTTGTATTAGGAAGCACGGCAAACAGGCCATATTCAAAAAACTTCGAATTCCGTTCAACGATAAGGATAGAAACGTGCAGATGTTGGAAAGTAAAGTAGAATCAGAGCACGAAGAGTCAGACCATGACAATGATTTTCTATCTATCACGGCTAAGCCAGTAGATGAAACGCTCCAATTGAATAGAATAGTGGCAGATCCAATTTTTTACGAATTGATTGTCGACAAAGTACCAATAAATATGGAAGTAGATACTGGAACTTATGTCTCAGCTATTTCAGAACATGACTATTACAAGCTATTTCCAAACAAGAAATTCGAGCATTGTGAATTTTCTTTGACCTGTTATGGAGGTATACCGCTTAAACCAGTAGGAAAAACGGGAAAATTGCCAGTGAGTTGGAACAACACGACAAGACGTCTTGATATGTATATTATGAAAGGCAAAGGCCCTATTCTACTAGGCAGACAATGGTTAGCCGCGTTTGGTCTTTGGCCGATGACACTATTACCTGTTGGTCAATATCCAGCAAAATTAGATTCAGACACAAAAAATCAATTGTTGAATATTAGCGGTGAGAACGTAAGGCAAAACATGATAGCAAAATTTCCCGAATTGTTTTCAAATTCACAGGGTTGTTATCGCGGCAGGAAAATTCATTTGGTATTCAAGGAAGGCTTTAAGCCGGTGCAACTGAAACCTTATCATCCGCCTTTCGCGATAGCGGCAAAAATTTCAAACGAGCTCAAGCGGTTAACGACCCTAACGCACTTGGAGCCAGTCAAATGTAGTCCGTGGGGAACCCCAATTATTCCCGTTCTAAAAAAAAACGGGGAAGTGAGGATCTGCGGAAATTTCAAGCTGACGGTGAATCCGCAACTAGTAGTGAAAAGGCACCCTATTCCTTCGAAAGAGAAAATTTTCAATACGTTGCGAATCGGTGATAAGTGGTCCCAAATAGACCTGAAACATGCTTTTATGCAATTCTTATTGGACGAAGAATCAAAAGACGCTCTGACGATAACCACGCATGAAGGGCTATTTAGATATACGAGACTAGGCGAGGGAATCGCGTCCAGCCCAGGGGAAGTACAGGACATAATTGAAGAGATATTGAAAGGAGTAGAAAACACTGAAATCTACATAGATAATATTTACTGTACAGGGGCTACCGATGAGAAACACCTCGCGACTTTGACAGAAATATTTTCTAGATTAGAACAAGCCGGTTTGCGAGTACATCCAGACAAATGCGACTTCTTCAAATCAGAAATAGAGATTTTAGGTTACGTGATCAATAACGAGGGTCTCAAGCCAAGTCCAAGTAAAATCGAAGCTATCCAACGGGCGCCGGTACCTAAAAGCGTTAAAGAGCTGCAAGCATTTTTGGGTCTTGTAAATTTTTACGAGCGTTTTCTCGAAGACAGGGCAAATCACATATGGCCCCTATATGACTGCCTCAAGACTAAAACTTGGCTTTGGACCCAGGATTGTCAGAAAGGGTTCGATTGGATCAAATCGCAGATCACATCAGATCGAGTGCTCGTTCTGTTTAACCCGGATATTCAACTGGTGTTGGCTTGCGACGCGAGTGACATTGGATTATCCGCAATCCTCTCTCACAGATTTGATGATGGTTCGGAAAAACCAATCGCGTTCGCATCTAAAATCATACCGCAAAAAGAGCGTCACCGAGCTATTATTGACAAAGAAGCCGCAGCGATTATATTCGGGTTTAAAAAATTTTACCAATATGTGTACGGCAATCACATCATTCTGAAAACAGACCATGAACCTCTAAAATTCATTTTCGGTAACAAAAACATGTCTACTATGCTGCACAGCAGAATTCAACGCTGGGCTTACTTTTTATCGGGTTACACTTATACCATCGAAATCGTAAAGTCTAAAGCTAACGGTAACTGCGACGCTCTGTCTCGTCTACCAGTCGCGGATAAAACACCCGTGTTCGAAAGCGAGTACACGTGTATGAACTATATCCAAGACGCTTGCTCACGATTATTAAATTGTTCGGCAGTAGCCGCAGCCACGGCGCAAGATGTAACTTTAAAAAGGGTCACGAGTTTTACACGCAATGGCTGGCCGAACTTAACTGATCTTTCAGAGTATGAAAAGAGTTTTTTCAATAAACGAAACGAGCTTAGTATCGAAGATGGCTGTATTGTGTGGGGGCATCGACTCGTAATTCCAGATTCACTCAAAAAAACGGTATTAAAAATGCTACACGAATCTCATATGGGGATAGTGAGGATGAAGCAAATTGCGCGTAGCTATTTCTGGTGGCCCCATTTAGATAAAGATATGGAAGATCTAACACTTACATGCAAAATTTGTTTGGAAACTAGACCTGAGCAGAGTAAAATAGCTCTTACACCGTGGCAATGGCCAAGCACCCCATGGTCGAGAATTCACATGGACCTGATGGGCCCTTTTCATGAATGCATGTTTCTCGTCGTAATAGACGCCCATTCAAAGTGGCCGGAAATTGTTAACATGGGGAAAAACACCACCTCGAGAAAATTAATACAAACTCTTAGTGTGATTTTCGCGAGACTAGGTATTCCATTACACATCGTCTGTGATAATGGACCACAATTTTCCAGTGCAGAATTCAGAGACTTCTTGAAAAAATTTGGCATCAAACACTCATTTTCCCCGCCTTATCACCCTTCTTCGAACGGGTTAGCTGAAAATTTGGTAAAGACAGCAAAACGTAGTATGAATAAGATGATAAAGGACGGCTATTCGCTCGATGCAGCGCTGAATATGTTTCTCTTCGACTATAGGAGTACGATCCATACAACTACGCACAAAACACCTGCCTTCCTTATGTACAATCGTGAGATACGCACAAAATTTGACCTCTTGAAATCAAATACTCTAGCAATCGTAGAAAAACACCAATTTGATCAGATGAAGTATAGTCGCGGCGATAGAAGGCGTGAATTTTTTGTGAACGAAATTGTGTACGCTAAAGATTATCGGAAGGGCGCAAGCACCAACTCGGAAGCTGTCATTCTGGAACAACTGTCCCCTGTAACTTATAATGTAAAATTTAGAGACGGCTTCATAACCAAACGTCATAAGAATCAGATTGTTAAAACAAATTTAGATAAGAATGTAATTCATGATGTCGATGTAAGTGCTGACTGTGACAAGTGCGTAAGTGATGCAGTGCAATTGCCCCTCCGTGGAGGGAGAGGAAATTCTGAGTGCGCGAGTGGAAAAGATCGACAAATCACTTCCAACGAACCACTGCGACGTTCACTTAGATTAGCCAACAAACTGTAAGGAGAGGAATTGTAATGTATATGATATGCTTATTGTTGTAAGAGTAACAGGTATGCGTGTGCGTGTGAATATGTATAGGGTTATGTAGGTGTGAGTTGAGAGTAGAGAGTGTAGAGGGAGAGAGCGAGCAGTGTGAGGAGAGACCGAAAGAGAGTCAGTGATGATATATCAGAGAGCGAGAGCGCACGTGCCTATTGTATATGCTGAGGATCAATAAATAGTTACAGTTTGATTGAAGTACTGAGTATCTGTGTATTAAAGTGCTTCACCTCACCCAGAAACCTCACAGTCATGTACCATTGATGATGCCCAGAGAATTCATTACCAGTCAGCACCCACGGCTTTGGGGCCCAAAATATGGCGAAATCGAACTTTGAGCAGTCATCTGCGCAGTCATGACACCACTGTGGGTTGCAAATAGTTCTAATGGACCCGTAACTCCACAAAACTATAGATCAAGTAGTCACGTACTATCTCCGGGGCCCAAAAAATTCATTACCAGTCAGCATCCTCGACTATGGGGCCCAAAACAGGGCGGGATCCAGCTTTCCGCACAGTTATGACTTTAATGGAGGTTGTAGAAAATTCCAATGGATCCACAACTCCACAAAACTCTAGACCTTTCGCGGAGTTACCTCTCAGAGTGCCCCAAGATCCTTTCACCTGTCGGACCCTCGGCCTTGGGGCCCAAAACATGGAAAAATCCTACTTACACCCATCGGGCTGGCTGATGTTGCAATAAATTGTAGAACTCGACAGAACTCCAGAACAATTAACAATTGGTGTTCAAACTCGTTATCCGCGTTGTTTACGCCTTAATTCGGCCTGGAGGTTCTCTTGACAAGCTCATAATTCCATTGGAAGATATGCTAGAGACACTCTTCTCTCTAAGATTAACACAGGAGATTCACTCAAATTAACGTATTGATGCAATTAATTACATTATTGTTCACCTGTTACCGGTACCACTGCCATTCGACCGGATACAATGAATTTGGTAACGGTACGTGGCCACTAAATACTATGACGCACATTCGCCACCAAAATCATCACACAAAAGGGCCTTGCCAAAAAACCTGACTCTAGGAGCCCTTGATACACGTCCACGAGGACACGGCTGTCTCCCGTCGTCCGTGCTTTGGGTGATCGCGCCCCGCCAACTTCTCTCCAGGCTCCCTTGCGCCCTCGTCCATCCGATGGCGCCACCAGTCTATACGCTCATCTACATACATGTCGCCCTATAGCTATACGCATACTTGTGAACAACTCTCCATAATAGATAATCGAGATACCCATCCACCATTACAGATGCCCGAGAATCAATTCCCGGTCAACACTGGAGCCCAAGAACGAGGGTGTCCCGCCATTCAATCATGGACCCCGCAGTTCAAAGCCCATCATTACCTCCTGACCCGTTAGATGATCACATCCGTAGATATCGTCTATCACTGACCTTTGAACATTCCAGTTCGGAAATGATGTAAGCGGTACTCGTTGCAAATCATCAGCAACTTGTAATCTTTCCGGGAGCATAGAAACTATCATGCCAGTAGAGGGAGGAATTCGATATGCCCCACGACTCAAGCGCCAATTTTTCCGTATAGGATTTCATGAGGCGGTCAACGCGTGAACTAAAATCATGCCTAGTAGCTATATTGTGAACATCGATAAGGGTACACTTATGCATTGGGCATGATTCTAGTTCAGCAGAGAATCCGTGACGAGCGCTACGGTGGTGGTACACTTCCATTCCCCGCTCCCTCGTTCAGTCGCTCTTCCAGGAACTCATTCTTGGTATTCCCTCCAATCGCTATCACTCCCAAGATCCTGATGATCTCTTCACGTAACAACATGATCCGACTGATTCGAGCCATGCTGTGCCAAGATTCTTCTCCTGAATTCCTTTGGAAAGTGATTGATTAGAATTCCAAGACAATCCCTTGCAGGAAAAAAGTCCAAGATTCCAAAATAAGAATGTCTCATTTACAATGTCGATCTTCTTCATATACTCTAAGAGTGCCCACACAGCACGAAAAGATCTTGGAAACGTTCCAAAAAACATATCAAAAATATTTCAGTGGGACATTTCTGAAATATAGTTATGTTCACGGCTGGGGAATGTTCCTGAAGAATTTCATGTAAATATCCCTGGAAACCTTCCAGAAACGTTTCAGAAATGTTTCAGGAACATTTCAGAAACGTTTCAGAGACATGACATTGAGATATTCGTGAAAATTCGAGATAATGAATATTGCGAGAATTCAAAAGAAAAACTACTCCACATCAAAATCGCGGGTATTCACATCCAGATTTGTTTTTTGATTATCAAACATCCTGTAAGATTGTTCTCGGTCTAGTTATCAATATTATATGATAATATGTAAAAATGAGTGTCAATGGTGGGGTTTGATTCTGCGATTTTCGGATGACAAGACTGCGACGTTGTCCACTGAGCTATCGATGTATTTTTACGTCGTGGCTCAGAACGTCTATTTAGCAAAACGCAAGTGTTTGTGATGTGAATATGAGCTGATGATTGGATTTCATTCATATCTGACGATGTGATACATACAAAAAGGATGGTGATCCAAGTTTTTGATATGAAAAAAGTATTTTGTTCTCTCAAGGACTTTGTGGGAGAGAAGGCTGTCTACTAAAATGCGGATTCCGAATTCAGAGGAGAAGGGAGGAGAAATGGAATGGAACAAAATTCAAAGACGGGGGTCACGCGAATTATTTCATCTAACCAAGGCAAATCGTGTAGATGCAAAATAATTTTTTCTTCCGGGATTTTCATATTGAACAATTTCGCATTGCCAAGTGTGATCTTGGGCGAATTCAAGTTAAAATCTGCCCAAAACACATTCAAATATTGCAGACGGTTTTCAAAAAATATTCAAACCACTTCATGAATACTGCTAAGATATTGGCATTGGAATATTTAAGGAAAATTTTTGGAAATCTCATTCATACTAAAATCATTCGAAAAGATTCCAGGAACCTTTGAGGAACATTTCAGGAACGTTCTATCAATATTTCAGGAACGTTTCAGCGATGTTCCTGAAACGGTACAAGAATCTCTCAACAACTCCTCGTGAAGCTTCCGAAAGCCTCTCAGGGAACTTTCTAAAGATTCTGGATGCAAGATTGCTGAAGATTTGATAGTGGGAAATCGCAGAAATATTTCGAGGTCATATTCCCGTTATCTTGCATCGGACTTTGTGAGAAACATCCCAGGAACAATTTAAAAGCAAGTCATGGAAGTTTTACGAATATTCCAGGAACGTTTGAAGAACCCTCTAGAGACTTTTCAGAAAGCTGAGAGTAATCTTCAAGGAAGCATTTAGGGAACTTTCAAATATCTTCCGAAGCAATATTGCAGAAAATTCGCATGAGTGGAGTATTGCAAGAATAATTGGCATTGTAATTCTTAGAGCGTAACACTGAAGAAACTATGACGAACCTATCAACAATCTCCCACAAAGCTCAAAACTGATTGTGCAGTATTGCAGAATTGTTTCGGAATCAGATTTCCTGGGTTTTGCAACAAAACCTTTCGGAAACATTTCAGGAACGTTTCAAAAACATCTCAGAAACGTTTCAGAAATATTTCAGGAACGTGACCACTTGATCTCTGGTTCTGTGGAGTTTCGGGTCCATTAAAACTATTTGCAACTCACAGTGGCGTCATAACTGCGCAGATAACTGCTCAAAGCTCGATTCCGCCCTGTTTTGGGCCCCATAGCCGAGGGTGATGACTGGTAATAAATTCTCTGGGCATCATCAATGGTACATGACCACTTGATCTAAGATTCTGTAGAGTTTCGGGTCCATTGGAACATCCTACAACCCACAGTGGCGTCATAACTGCGCAGATAACTGCTCAAGCTCGGTTTCGCCCTGTTTTGGGCCCCATAGCCGAGGGTGCTGACTGGTAATGAATTCTGTGGGCATCAGAGATAATACGTGAATACTTGATCTAAGGTTCCGTCGAGTTTCGGGTCCATTGGATCATCCTCCGACCCACAGTGGCGTCATAACTGGGCAGATAACTGCTCGAAGCTCTATTTATCCCTGTTTCGGGCCTCATAGCCGAGGGTGCTGACTGGTAATAAATTCTCTGGGCATCATCAATGGTACATAACCACTTGGTCTGAGGTTCGGTAGAGTTTCGGGTCCATTGGAACATCCTACAACCCACAGTGGCGTCATAACTGCGCGGATAATTGCCCAAAGCTCGATTTTGCCCTCTTTTGGGCCCCATAGCCGAGGGTGCTGACTGGTGATAAATTCTCTGGGCATCATCAATGGTACATGACCACTTGATCTAAGGTTCTGTAGAGTTTCGGTCCCATTGGAACATCCTACAACCCACAGTGGCGTCATAACCGCGCAGATCACTGCTCAAAGCTCGATTCTGCCCCGTTTTGGGCCCCATAGCCGAGGGTGCTGGCTGGTAATAAATTCTTTGGTCTCAGTCGATGGTACCTGATCACTCGATCTTAGGTTTCTCAGAGTTTCGGGTCCATTGGGACTCTCTGCATCCCCCCGTGACGTCTCGACTGCGACTATAATATCTTTCAGCAGGGTCTCCCCTGTTTTGGGCCCTATGATCGAATTTGCTGATTCGTTATCGATTCCCTATTATCTCTGAAGACTCATGTGTACCCTGCTCATCGTCAGACAGGTTTCCGTATGCGATGAAATTTTTTCATTCGCACGTTATTGTACAGAGGTAGCTCAGTCTATCATATATTTCTCATCTCGCCCCGCTCCAGTTCTCGTCCAGCCTCAGGCCCAAATATCGGTTTCCTCTCGGTCTCGGGACTATCTCGACTATACCTTTCGAGAGTAATAAAAAAGTAATAAAATCCCGTGTAGTTCTGATTGTCTTCGAAGCTACGCCTGTATATGGTTTTCGCTAGCGTGAGCTTACGCTAGTGAAAACCATCATATTTCAGCTGAATCATATCACACGCATATTTTGAGGACATATTCTGAGAGTAATAAAAAACTCATAAAAAATGAGCTATTGCACATTCCCATACGATCATTCCCCGGTCACGTGTTCGCTAGCGTAAGCTTCCGCTAGCGAAAACTCTCATATTTCGGGCCCATGACCGGTAATAAATTTTTTCCTTTGGTAATAAATTAGTAATAAAATAGTAATAAAATTGAAATTGGTTTGGGCCCGATTCGTGAGTTAGTGTTCGCTAGCTTCAGGTACCCGTCAATCAGCGGTTATCCGGTCTTCTGGATCTCCTTCTTTGGCGTTTCTTCAACGGATCTGATGCAGCGTGGCTGTGGAGCGCTTTAGTACATTGTTCACAGGTTGACAGTTTGGTTGGTGGCGAGAAGTGGCAACATATACGTTCCAGGATGTAGCCATCCACGCACTTGATGCCTATGGAGTCCACCCTGGTAACCCAAAGGAAGGACGAAACTTTACTGGTAAATATTCTGGTCCGGTTCCCCAAATTGTTGATTCTGCTTCGAATTACGACGCTGGTTTCCCGATGTCATCTTCCTGCTGCGCTGGTGATCCGGGTCTCCTACTTTTCCTCTTCATGTGTTTGTGTCGCGGTGCACAAGTGTGTGTAGTAATGAATATCAGACGTACGAGAGAAGGGAAAAAAATTTTCGGTAATAGGGGTGAAACTGGTGCTCGAGTTAAATATTCGATTTCATGCGGATACTACTGGGAATAATTCGAATTACTGGTGAGTGCCATGTAACCGTGAGCTGACATGGGCCTCCGGGAAAAACAAAATGTCTGGCTTGGGTGCCATGTAAGTGTTATCCTACTGGAGAAAAGAAATAAGCTGTCAAAATCACTGTCTGGGTGCCATGTAATTGTTATGTTACTAGAAAAAAAATATAAGCTGTCAAAGTCACTGTCTGGGCGCCATGTAACTGAGGGATTTACTAGGATCAGGAAAGTTAGGGTTTGGGTCCGTTTAAAGACTTTGGAGACAGTGTTTAATTTACACTGTAAAAAATATTGATGTAAATTTACAATACAGGTCGGTAAATATCCAACTCTGATATTTGTAAATTTCAGCTAATTTTTGTGAGTTTACAAGCGCTTGTGAATTTACCACTCTCAGAGGGGGTAATTCTTGGATACCACTCTCAGCGTGGTAAATTTCATCCCACAGAAGTATGCACTGCGCGTGCGTGACGCGAGTAAGCAGAGTAAGCTGAGTTAGACTCGCGAGCAGAAGACTCAATCTGTAAACATCTAAACTGCCCTCGCCTCTCGTCGGCATCGCGAGGTTGCCGCTGCAGAGGGAGTCTGTGACTCCGACGACATCCCCGAGCAGTCCAGGGCAATCCGGTCTGCTCTGATTATTTCAAAATTGAAGTTAAGTCTCGTGACTTCATTGTGTGCGGTCGTTCCGCCGGAATAGGATTTGGTTTTGAGGTTATCTTTTACAAAACTGTGTTCCTCTCAAACTATTCTAAAATGAGTTTATAACATGCGTGTCATCAAATAATTTAATAAATTCGATATATTTGTACACAACATTCACATTACACTCTCATCCGAGCTTCTATCTACTCTGTTGTGCTCAATGAGAAAAAAAAATCGAATCAGCAGACAGAAATTTATAACCGCGACGGTAAATTTCAGCTGACGAAGCGGTGGCGCTGCTGTATGAAATTTACCGTCGGACGGTGAAATAATTTACAAGCCGCTTGTATAATCACAACTCCCAGAGTGGTATCCAAGAATTACCCCCTCTGAGAGTGGTAAATTTACATAAATTTTTTTTACAGCGTAGTGAAATAGATGTATTGAAACCATATTTACAAATAGTCATGAATGATAAATAGTCAACAAGGGATCTGATATTTATTACGTACGTGTGTATTACAAATGTTGTCTAGCCCCATGAACGGTGGATACAGGATATATGCGAATACGGAGTACTATAGAGCCACGGAGGAGCTCCCTCCGGGTCAAACGCGAGGGCATAGCCGGTGTGTGGGATTCGACTCCTGGAGCTCCCAGGAAGCCGACAAGGGTGTACGATTCTACTGCCACGGAGGGGCTCTCTCCAGGCTAAAAGTGTGTGTCCGAGTGACAATGTCGCGGTCGCGGACTAGTGCGACTCTTGGCGCTCCCAAGAAGTCGTCTACTGGATGTTCTCATCTGTCTATAGACCTCCTATGGACAGAGAGTAGTTGCCAGCTACCAGACTCTAGAGCCATCTCTTGAACCAGAGCTCCTGGTGCCAAGAGAGGCGCGAGAGTCCGCTGCTCGGTGCAGACTGATTAGTTCCAAGCGGTCGTCGGGTGGATATCAATGCTGGCAGGTGCTTCGTTTGCAAACGGTGTATTAAAGACAGCCACCTGGTGGCGAGAGGTCGAATTACACTGTCTGCTCGATGAATTGCGCGGGTACCGGAGCTATACTGATATCATAGCGAAGGGGCCCGTCGCAATCTAGATGCTTAATTCGAGTAGGGTTCACGTGCAGCAATTAACTTCATTTCTTTTACGTCTTTTTCGTGCTATCAAGTATTTCAGACAACGGTATTATATAGATTACCTGACACGTCGACTTTACTATTGCTCGCAAAATTATTGGAGTTGACGTAGAAACTTTTCCGCATAGTATCAATATATTTTCATCATATACTAATGAAAAAAGAAATTGTTTGGGCCCAGATAAATTGACTTTGAGTAGGGTAACGTGGTATACATGAACCTAACATAAGTTAATCACATAGGTATTTTTTGGCTACAAATGTACATGCTTCACGGAGAACTTTGATCTTGGGCTTTTTCTCGAAATGTTACTCGAGTGTTTGGCATGTTTCCTCGAAATTTTATCTGACCCAAAGTCCTCCAGAGTGAATTGAGGCTACGCTGTGAGCAATTGAAAAATTTTTCGCATTTTCAGTGAAAATCCCATAACCTGAGGTACATGGCTCCGAGTCTAATCTGAGCTTTTTGGCTATAGGACCTATGGAAGAGAGTTGGTTCAATATCGTATCTCAAGGGGATAATTTGGTGATACCAACTGCGTCCAGTATTCTGACGCTTGCGCTAAGAATATACGTGTAACTGCGGATGTAACGGTACATGGACCTAACATTTCGATCCTTGATCTTTGGGAACAAAAGATACTTAGCGAATCGACTTGAAACTTCAATATCAATTGTATTCTAATAGAATACATGTAGGAAAATTTGAATGGAGTGGTTTGGAGCTTGCCTATCAAAATGCAAGGCCATGACACGCTCCGAGTAAGTTCTGGCAATAGTACCCATTCATCATTCAATCTGAAACCCAAAGTGCTTTCACCCCATCCGGGGAAATACACTACTCTGGATACCTGTGCGTGTCCCCGTATTTTGTAGTGCTCGCGGTAAGGGTCGAGATATCAACTTCGTCCCCTGCACGCACACAGGGCCCCTTCGACCCTTTGATTTGACAACGGCGCATAAGTGCAAAGTCAAAAAGCCTCATACGGAGCTGTGCACTTCAAATTGTATTACTCTACGACTCAGCGAATCAAATTTGAGCCCTCGGCTCGCGCGGTGCTATCCGACATTTTGATGTTGGTTTTGCATCAAAAATGCTTGCACAGCACCAATCAGCTCGCCAAAGTCCCCGATTGTCTACAAGGCCTCTTGAACCAATGAGGTTGAGATCTAAATATACGAATAAATCTTATCCCTCCACGACACTAGCCGAAAACGATAACATGGAACTGAGCGCAATAATGTAAACATGTTTTCAGCATTAGGTCAACATTTTCAGTAAATTCCGTCCCGTCCCGATGTCGCGCACCTCTATGGAGCGTTGTTTCGCTTCGTAAAGTGCATTTTTTTGCAGTATTTGGGTATTTGTGAGCGTTGCTCTGGTATATTTTATGAGATTTTTCCTTATGGGTTTGTAGTAGGTGAACCGGATTATATTTGATAAAGATATTACGGTATTAAGCCTCTGAGTAATTGAGATTGTTGACATCATTTTCTCTAATGTAATATACCATGCATTATCCAAATAGAATGAGGACTCTAGCTTGGGTTGGACTCCTCAATATGTTATGATAGGAGACATATTCAATAGAAGTAAGCAGATGTGGTTCTCAATTATCGACACTGAGTTGTTCATGAAAGGCATCATACCTGGTGAAGAAGAAAATTTCATTGGAACTGATTGGATCATTGAGACTAATTTTTAAATCTTTAATGATACACCGGATCCGTGTACTCATTGAGTAAAGTGAAAAGCAATATCTCATTAATTCAATCTTTTATTTTGCCCTAAGAAGGCAAACATTTTCTTGGAGCTGATTGAGGCTTTTTACGATGAATGTGTATTCTGAACAAATTCAGATTGTGATGGTTCCCCACATTTACATCATTCTACTTTTCAATTGTAGCTCGAGAAAAATGATGAGGATCTATTTGAACACATTAACTGAGCACAAGGATTCAAATTGACAATAATAGTTCTACCAACCACGGGGAATTTCGACTTTTGTCTCAAGTTTTTGACTGAATTGATGCCCTCATTCAACAACTTACAACATTATATCAAGTGATCTACTCTCTTAGATTGTCTTCGCTTCATTTTAGGGCCATAGAGGATCACAAGTAGTATTCTCCGTTAATTTTCAAACAGATATTTAATGTATGTCAATTTAAGGAGTGCCTAACAACATCTGTAGAGTGGAAGTGATGATACGCGTAACCCATATTTAAGTTTTTGGCCAAAGATGACCAAGGACTGGACTCTTTATGATTTGATGCAATCTTGTACTCACTGGATAGGATGAAAAACATTATCCTATTGACTAGCGAGATCACAGTTTACCTGCTGCACAGAATACACACTCATTTCGTCTAAGCAGGTTATGGGATTCGACGGCAACAATTTTAGTTTCACAAGTTGAAGCTGAGATGCTTCTGTCTGAACAACCTCCTTCAATTGAGAGAGTAGGTTCATACTCTGACAAAATAAGGAAAAAGCCATGTTTGATTGCATTTGGGCTTGTCTAAATTGGTATTGGTAGACAATGAGGTCTTAGAGATAATGTCTAAGTGAATCAATGCTCAACTCAATAAATTACAGCATTGTATGCCTTTCCTTGTCAAATCATGTTCCATCTTGTGTGAATCTAGATGGGGATTTGAACATGTTTAAATATGGAACAATAGCATGTACAAAGTGAAAATGGTGGCACACAAATAACCGCATCTCCGATTAAGACCCCATATTTAAGTAAAACAGTAATGTTTTGGTTGCTTCAAGAAATTACTTCCTAAATTGGGGTTCAGAACAGATAGAAATAAGCTTGCTGAATACTTTGAATTAAAATGAAGCAGGACGAAAGAGATTTCGAAAAGCTCTCGTTCTGGAGTACGGGTTGTGTTTATATAGCGTTTGTTCAAATTCAGAAAACCCTCATGACCCACGCAATGAAGGCATCACGAGGACGCACAACACACTACACTGCATTTTTTTTATCACCACCAAACACTCACGATCTGAATTTCCGTATACAATCCGTATAGCAATCGAAAATCAGCGATGGAAGCATTACTCTTTCCAGCATATAGGCAGCAATAATAAGAATCATATGCTAAATAACAATAAGAATCATATGTTGTTGTCAGTAATGCTGTGTGCATGGAGAGCAGAGCAGACTAGCGATCTTCGAGCAGACAGCAGACGGATCTTGGCATTCTCATCTGTGATGTGCTGAAGAATAGACGCGGTCCCTCAGCCCATGCAGTATACCTATATTGTATGTCGGTTTTTCGTTGCATCTGTATAGCGGGTTGCATCAAATCTCGTTACACGGGGCGGTGTCGGTCGCACGATTTTACTTAACTAGTAGTGGCATGATAACCTCGATATTATTATATTCTAGGAAGCGTGGGGAATCAGACTGAGGTCGTCTTACTTACAAACCGAGCCACGTCTCCATTGAGCTAATACTGCTGCTATTGGGAATGATGCACCATGTAAGTTCATTTGTGTCGCATGTGGAAATGAAAATATGTGAAAACTAGCTATCGAAAAATTACAAAAGTGAAACCTCACGGTAACACGGCATTGCTTCTACATTAATAGGGTTGATGACTTTCTTGACAGTATATAATATGCAGCGCCGGCCTTAGCCCTCATGGCGGCCTCGTCCCCGTTTGCCCTGGCGCTCCCGTGCGCCGCACGGGTTGGTCCCCCCCTCCCCCCCACCCTCAAAGGCCGGCGCTGATAGTATGATATAATATTGGGCTGTATATTTTTAAAACCTATAGAAGAGAATATTGACATTTCTTCGAGCTTCTTCACAAATATTGCAGGAAACCTACCACTTTCCTCTTAGTAAGCTAGACGTTGATTCATCAGTAACAAACAAGCGGCAAAATATAACCCAACATCTGATTCGACTGTCTCACTCTTGCGTCCGAGTGGAAATCTCACTCGAATTTCCGAGTGAGATTATTGATTTTCTAATTTCTGTCTCTTCACCGAGTGAAAAATCTCACTCGGAGAAGTTAAGAGAGTGTGATGGATAACTAATTCATCATAGCGCCGGATCGATTCGACCAATCCATGAATTGAGAGTGAGGCGAATCACGGGAGCGCAAAATGCAACTGCCAAGGGGATTTTGAATAATTCCCGACAGGCCCGGGCTCGCTTGGCTGTGTCGCGAACGCAATTAGTGAGTGACTCGTGGAGGGCCGTAGCAGAGTACTTGAGAGTGACGAGTGAGAGCCTTTGAGCCTGTGAAGAGCCCTTGTGCCCCGGAAACAACTGCATTCCGATTTGCGCGAGCTGGGGCTTGTGCTTGGAGAAGGGAAGGCTGATGCGGCATCATTTGTGCCATCGTAATGGCCTGCGCGCTCGAACGGGGGGCCTCGGATCCAACGAAAAACGCGCCACTTGGACTCACGGTGACGCGTTCTGCCGCAATCTGTCTTGAATCATGGCTGCATTCTCAGGTGAATCTCGATTCCGAAAAAATCCGTGAAAACAGTCTTTGTGGAGTGTCGTTGATAATGTTCATAGGTAAGTAAATCAATTTAGGATTAAACTCGAGACTGGGCGTTGCCTAGTGGAATTAGTGCACAATTATCTCTGGAAAAAGCATCAAATCGGACTATTAATTCGAAACTTACGAGGAGAAATCCAATCTCGTGGAACGCGGATCTTCACGAAACTCTGAGAGTTATATTGTTCTGATGAGGAATGAAGGTTTCTTTATTAGTGTAATATCACGGGTCTTCTATCCTGAGATACGGCCAGGAGGATCACTATCGATATACATGACTTTTCTCCTCATGAGCCTGTATGGTCAATACTCAACTTCAAATCCATGATTATACACCCGCTAAGATTTGTAATTCTCATTAAATTAACGGCTAGTCTGCGAGTCAATGTCGTTTATTATGACAACGTTTCGGCAGTTAGTTCACTGCTCTCATCAGGTCTACAAAGAACATAACACTGTAGAACAGACCGATATTTGAATATGATCATACGATCGATGCTTACCTCGATCTACATCACAAGTAAAAATCTTTGTACGGCTAGATTACTCCTCTTGTAAGACGAGAATCAATTTTTTAGGTTTCCTCTTTCTAAATTGACATAAAACCACTGAGTATACAATTCAATCAATTATTAAATCTATAATTCGAAACATTCTCGTGTTGTTTGATGAGTAATCTAATCGTACAAAGATTTTACATGTGGATCGAGGTAAGCATCGATTGTATGATCATATTCAAACATCGGTCTGTTCTAAAGTGTAATGGTTTTGTGGACCTGATGAGTGATGAGGTCAGTGAACTAGCTACCGGAACGTTGTCATAATGAACGACATTAACTTCTAAACTAGCCGTTAATTTAATTGTAATTACTAGACTTTAAAGCTGTTTCTCAGATTATAGGAGATCCATGATGCTACACTGTTGGAGACGAGGTTGGAGACATTTTCATTCTTATCAGAACGAGATAACCCTCAGAGTTTCGAAGAGATCCGTGTTCAGCAAGGTTGGTGATCACTTTTCAAGTTTGAGCACAACTTGATGCCCGGGCCTGGAGCTATCGAACCAGAATTTCTCATTCTCCAAATTGACATTAAATTAATTGCTCTAGGAATTGAACCAACTCGTCCGAAGTAGCATCATAAATGTATGAATGATCTCATTGGAATCATCAAACGGGGGGCACACTTGCTAAGCAGTTCTAATGACTTGCTCTTCAAAAGGAGGCAACTTTGCGAGTCAGAGAAATGAGCCCATTTTGAATCTGGCAAAATAATGTGATCCTTTGGAGAAGTTCATCAAAAGCCCGGTCAAGATCAGAAAATGTCCCTCCGTCGAGTGCGGGGTTATCTAATTTGGGATGAACTTTACCTGAACATGAAGTACAGACAAAGTTCAAATAGACAACAAATGTTTATGCGAGACGTTCCTTTAGATGTACAAAGCTGCAGTAAACCTTGGCTATGACGATTTCGGTCATTATGTGTAGAAAATTTTTCCAATCGAGATTTCCATGATCCGCTCGTTCACTGAGGAAGCGATAACGCAATATTTGGCCCTCGGTAGGATAAGATGCTAAAGTATACTGGATTTTCTTCTGTGTTAATGAAACTTTTCCACCAATGCACTACCCTTGACATTGCATGTATTCATCACTCTGCGCATCTTAATTGTGGAAGTGTGAATCTCTTGTATCTATATAGAATGGACTCAGCCGTAGTTGGAAAAATTGACCCTGTGGTGGACACCACGCGTACATCAACAATAATTAATGGTGTAGTTTGCCAAGTAACAAGTTTTTTCTTCTAGCATAGCCGTCAGCAGTTCTATGTACCGCTCATTAGGGTGTGTCCACAAATGATGCATATGCAGTGCACACTGTGCATATGCACTGCGCACGTGCACATGTGCAGCTCATCGAACTTGAGCAAAGATTGAAAGGCTCAAATCAGAGCATTTTGGATTTGAATCGGTTTTTGTCTTGGCTCCGTTACCGGCTGATCCAAAGTAGAACTCGACGAGTTCCGTCTAGTCTTGGCTAAAATTTGATGGGCTGCACATGTGCACGTGAGCAGCGCATATGCGTAGTGTTCACTGCACACGAATGCATATGAATATTTGTGCCTTAGGTCGTGGTTTTTACGGTACTGATTGAAGGATGATAACTCTCTCCGGCTCCTGTAAAATTCGCCAGATTATTATTCTTCAACTGGCTCGTCTTCTTCGTAAGTAAATCCACCATCATCGACCGAAGTATATACACTTAATAAGATTCAACTCATTAAGAGAGATTCTTGAGAATTCCTGATGTTCTTATCCGGATTGATGGAATTGAATTCCATCTTTCATGCGGCTCGACCTGATTGATGAAAAATTTTAAGAAGGATTGAATTCTCATTACCCCACTGAAAATTGTGCTAAAATCTGTAAGAATAGATCTGAGTGTTGAGAGTGGAAACATCCGAAATCTTGATAAGGTTGTCGCTGGCTTCGTATTGGATGAGAACTAACTGAATCTATTGTTCTTCTCATTTAGATTACATGAATCGGACATAATTGAGAAATAGCATCATGATCGCGCTGCTCCATATGTTCATTTCCTCGTTGAAAACTATCGGCTCAGCTATTGGCATTCTCATGTGCTGTTTCAATCGATCCGTCTGCCATACTAATCGCAAACTGGTAATGAGAAGGGTAACTGTTAAGGTTCCAAAACAATAATGATCATAAGAGTATTTGTTGTAAATTCACCTTTCCATCTCCACTACGTAAATAGCTCGGAGTCTTCTGAGTTTTGGTTACATGACTGTGTTCACTTTGTTCCGTCCCTCAACCCTCCACGATGTATTTCTGGAACCTGGTAAAATGTTGTGAATGAAGCAACAAGTCTAGGTTTGCTTTTGTTCTTATCAAAATAGTCAATGTTGGGACGTACAACTAAACATGTCTTCCAGGTATGTAGAATAGTGAGAGAATGTGAATTGTTGAATGATGTAACAACTTGCATCCGAGGTCTGCGGTTCACTTAAACAGTTGGTGTTTCAAGAGCTATCTTCGAGCTTAGCACTAGCTTCATCAATAATGTTACAAGTTTGGCAAAGATGTTACATATCCTGTATTTTTAATGGTGATATGGACACATATAGAAGTAGTGTCATGCGTGGATACCAGTTTTTCAGCACCGTAACACATCCTTTCTTTTACAATGCATGAATATTCATTTGAGCGCACTATCAGCGGTCGACATACAGTCAATTCTATCGTGTCTTGGAGATTGATGAAGAATTGTAAGATCCGTACAAATGAGTCATATTAGAGCTGAGCAAATCAGTTGCATGAGCTAAAAACGATGACATAGTCGATTTTTCATAATAAAATGTCGACCAAATCAAATTTATCGTCGGATCGTCAAATCTATACGACATCTTGTTCAAAACTATGAAAAGTACTACCAAAAGAATTTACAGACCGATCCATCAAACTCTGTGGGACTGGTTATATGTTTTCGGGTCAAGAATCCGAATTATCTCACTAAAATGTCCCAGAACTCGAAAAATATAGATTATTTTGAAAAACACAGGTATATCTGTCTGTTCAGATCAAAAACTTACATCGAAATGGTGGAAAAAAATATGCAAAAGTCGAAATAGTTATTTACGATACAAGGGACCTAAGAGCCTTATTATTACACGGCGTGAAGTTGGCGCCCGAGCGCTTGCGCGAGGGTGCCAATCACGCCGTGTAATAATCAAAGCTCTTGGGTCCCGTGTATCGTACACTATTTTATAGCATCGAGTGACATAAACCCGCCCTTTGCGTGGGTCATAACCCACCCGAGCGCTTGCGCGAGGGCGGAAGCGGGTGGCTAGGGCGGGGGTAAGCGGGGGGGTTCGGGGGGGGGCGGCAGCCCCCCCGACTGAAAAAAAGTTAAGAATCTGGTCCTATAAAATAGACATGACACACCCGCGATTAAACCTATCGAGTGATGATAAAGACGTTTCTTGTATCTAAAATAAGTCATGAGCATCGTTGGTTATTATAGTAATATGAGGGTTGTGCAACCCTCATCCCGGCCAAAACCTGAAATTTTCCCTCTCAGACTTCATCATGAAACAATTTCTGAATTTACGCTGGTAACTAGACTCCAGAAAAATTAGCAGTTTAATTCTTCTTAGACATTCCATAACGGCTGTTTGAGAATTGAAAACTGTGTTATAACACATCCTCACCGCAAGGATGACGAATATGCGTATTCGATCTTTTCAAATGAGGTACAATTCCTAATACTGCCGTGCAGTCTCTAATTTTGATACCTACTTATTTGTTGTGATTTGATCACGACAGTGTATTGAATGGAAATCCAGCATGATCAAAGCTTTCAAGGTTAGCACAAATATACATGTGCAAAATTCAACCACGTGTTTATGTGTATGTTTATGTTGATGATGATTTATAACCATGAGTGGGAGTGTAACAGTCATGACTAATTTTCTTGCTCTTTACAACTATTGATGCGGATACAAGTGCTCCAGACATGATCCATCATAGATTTTTTATAATATTATCTCAATTTCGATGCCTGCATACATAATATGCGCAAAAATTGCCAAAAATGTCCTAACAACCTCACAGTGAAATAAACCGATTTGCTGCATCCCCCACCCACGTGAAGTGAGCGGACGCATTATTTCACAGTTGAATAATAGGCCATTTAAGTCCCGCAAATGCGTTAAATAAACGCGGGTTTAGGTCACGCAGTGCTATAAATTTTTTTTAAAAGATTGGACATATATATCATGAGGGATATTGTGGATTTTTCGTCCTTGATGACAATCATTAAAGTTGGTGTCTTGTCGATCTTGTCCGTCCTTCAATTTCGACAAGACACCAAATTTAATATGGACATATATATATATATATATATATCATTTCATAATTTTCTGGTGATATTTCCAGTATTGAGGCTAGTCGCCGAGGCATGAGTCGCGAGTTATTTTTGAATACCACAAATGTTCGGTGGAATTTTCTTGGGTCAGTCAGAGTCGGTCGGCGCATTGAGGACAGATCCATCAGGCTGGTTGAGCTGCATTCATATGATAATGGTTGCTGAGTCCCTTTACAGCCATAGGTGAGGTGTCGTCCGTAGTATCCCAATCGTAAGGGCGGCAACGCAGCGCGCGCACACGCGGCTTGTTCCAGATCAAGATAGGGCAGAGGGTATGAGGCTTCGAATATGTATCTAATGTATCCAGAGATATCGCGAGCATCATCTCTGACGGGAGCCTGCGAGGAGCGTGGAGTGAAACGGAAACGAGGAGCGATTGAATATAACGTGTGAGTGAGAGGCGGCTCGATTTAGCGTCGAGTATATTTGAGCCCGTTTTTATGGGGAGCGAGCGCAACGTCCGTCGAACGCCCCGTCCGTTGTGCCGTTTTTATGCAGTCTTCGCTAGCTGTGGATCAATATTACTCGACACGCGAGTGCGATGAGCTTGCATTCGTCAAGGCACACTTATGATCTCAATTGTTCGATATTGTCACGTTCATCAAGACTTCAATCGACAACTATACGGACAGAATCTTATTCAGAGTTGCAGTAGCATTCGACTCGTGGCGTTCTCTGTTCTCAGCTTCGTGCGCCTCGAGCGCTAATATCCACCCGGGAGGGACTCGTCCTCTTTCACTCCCTAGTTGCGTATATTACTTTTCACTGCGAGGGAACGAAAACTCACCTCGTTTACGCTTCGCAAAGCGAAGTTGAAACGCTTTTTTCAGTCCCTAGTATTGAAAATATATATGTATAGTTGCCATGGAGAGCCGTATGAGCCGTACACGATTCCAAACAGCTCTCGGATTGATGGTTTTCCAGTTTCGCGGATAATGTACCAGATAATATTCGAGGCGAACGTCAAGAACGAAAGAGTCCCTCTAGACTTGATTTCATGTTAAGGAGGTTCGATGGTCTTGACGAAGATGTAGAGATCGTGACCAAACCTTTTACATAATTATCTTTGAGACAAAAAAATATTCTGTGAATTTTTTTCAGTATTTTTCACCAGGCGTTTTTTCGAGATCTAAGCTCTTACATTTTTCGAAATAACATGGGCTCTTATGGACGGCGCCAGCAAAACAAGCCTAGCACCTCTTGAGATGTAGAGAAAATTCTCATAAAATATTCAGGCGATAGAGAATTTTCTCAAGAACAGTAGTACCTTTCGGTGATCACAGTTTACCATGCATTTGGTAGAAATATGATCGAATTGTTGTCGAAAATCATGAACATATAGGTATACTCGCCGTGTATTTTCGTGCAGCCGAGCGGCAGGTTAGGCTAGTTTTGGTTTTCCCCCCTCACCGATCCCTCATGACACCATCGAACCTCCGTAATATACGAGATTGACGAGAGTAATGTCTGCTTGTTTCACCTACCTAGTCTTGTGCCAATTAAGGGCATAGGATGGTCTGCTACAAAAATTTTTCTATCACAAATAAATTCTCTGTACCCATATGAACAAAGTTCCTCATGCTTAGAACACGAAGGAAAAGTCTTATGGACTGTATAGGAGTCCAGGTATTCACACAAAATAGCATTAATTCAATAAAAACAGTCATTTCGGTTTGCTCGTTGGCGATGAACCATCAACTCCCTATCTTGAAGGTTTTTGCCCCTGGTAGATGTATACCATATGGAGCTTTTTATCGGGGGAATTCTGAATTATTGAGGTGAGAATGTCTATTGAGGCCTATTCTTCTATTGATTTTTTCGCATCGAGACTATGTTTGGTTCTGTAACCGAAAAGACCTGTCTGATCATGAAATGGTCTGACCATTTTGTTGTTACTCATATCAAGATGATGTGTGTGCAATTTCATCAAGATCCATTCGAGCGTTTATCGCCAACTGAGATTTCTATTGGACCATTGAGCCAAGAACTGAATTTATGGTAAATAAGAATTAAAGAAAAGAGTGTACATGTACAGCAAGGCTAGCGCACTAACTCAACTCAAGGATCTTTAACTTGGCAGGGGTGTTTCTCTAACATCTTCCCCTCAAACCTCACTACTATCTGATGTGAATAACTGCTTTGTAGGGGTAATATGCCATGAGATTCTTGACTTTCAGTTCACCGAGCTCTTGACACTAATTTTATTGATTGCTGCTCATATCACACCTTCGTGGGCTCACAGATTTTTCCACAGCGGATAAAAGTCCATAAATACACACATAGTCACTTCTCATTACATTTTATACTCATAGAAATATGCCAACGCCATGAGCTGGTATGGTGCGATACTGACTTTTGCTCAACTTCTTAGTAGGCAATTTACTGTAACTTGCGCTTTTGAACAAACTGCGAATGCACCCTAGAAATTGCCCTAGGAATTTTTCCTCTGCATATACTACTCACCCTTAATGCAATGAATCAATTTCCTTCAAACTTGAATTCAAAGTTGATGAATTTCACAGAATTTTGGGAGATATAACTGAACTCACAAGATTATCAAAAAATCTGTCTCTAACACCAAATCTTGATTCATCAATCACACTCTTTCCAACTGGTCCAAGAATGTATACGTCTGGATAACAATCTTCTCAGTTTAAACACTTTTGAGAGCTCTTTCATCGCTATTACTGTGCATGAGAAAATTTTGAAAAAATGAATAACTGTGAAGCGATTGAATGAGTATGAATAGGACTTCTCACTACAAATGATTCTACTATCAATTTGAGCTATTGGATATGTGGCTGTTATGTCTCGTGCATCAAATTTGTAGTCCATTTGGCTGAGGAGAAAGTCATCTGTCAAATGGCAGATTCAAAACAATGTAAAGGTTACTCTGCAATTGCATTGCATTGCGAGAGAAAGGGGTTGTTCACAACAGGTCGCGCGGAACGCGGAACGGACAAGATTCTGAACCTGAAACGCCTAAATTTGCTATCTGGCTAGCTCTGCGTAATAAGTGTACAGCTTCATTGTAGATTTGAGGGTTGAACGTGATGTTGGTTTATGTCTAAATTGACCCGTAAAAGAGTAGTCAATGAGTCAGCAATGACAGTATGGAACTGCCGGCGAGAGGGGACGAACGGTAACTGTCATGCAGAAAATCCGCGGTACCGTCTACAAAATCGACTATCATTGTCAAAAATTCAATTGATTCATAATCTTGTCAAACGAGTTTGGATCATTGGTGCCTGTGAAAAAACAGTTTTGTCAAAGTAGCTTCCCGACCATCATATCTATTTTCGGAAGTGATACCACCCACTCCGAACGTTCATGCAATTTTTCTCTCAATTCAGGGTCTAATTGATCAAGATTTCTGATTAAAAAAATTTGTCAAAATTTTGAATTTTGACCAAAAATGGACCATCCTACCCGCGTAAAAATTAGTTCTATGGGCAATATATTGGCGCAATATTGGCAATAGCTATGGCCAATATATTGCCAATATATTGGAGGAACAATTTCCAATATAGCGCCAATATTGCGGCAAAGAGCACTATCCAATATTGGACCAATATATTGTTATAAAAAATTTTCAATTCTAAAATAGTCGAACTTTGAATTGAACATTGCATTAATGCTAATTTTGATGATTCTAGTTTTTGATATTCCTATCCTGTTCGTTGTCGTTGTTGTCATATCATCCGAGTGCGATTTGTCTTGATACTTTTCCCATCAATTGCGAAATAAGGCCTTTATAGAAAATTGAAAAATGCATCCATGATCCGCATGATCCTTTGTGTGGAATTTTTCGTTTTCAGATCAAGCCAAGCTGATGGTCGCTGACAGAGCATCCATGCAAGCAGCTACGCTGGGAACGATTCTTTTCGAGCCCAAGCCGCACTAAAAAATGTGGTGCCCTGTTTCGTGAACTCGGCAAGGCATGGACGACAACTTTTAATCTGGGCTACGCTCGCGAGTGTCGGCGACGTTCTTAAAATACAGACCGGTGGCCAGTGCTGGTCAGCAGGGCCCATCGAGTCTCCGATCCTCACACGATCTTCGGTCTCATTAAAATGCGATAATGTTTTATTATAAATTGTAAGCGATATTTTTCTCATTTCATACCAGTGGTCTGTCAGATTTTACACTAATTGATCTGCGTATACGAATTACATACTATTTTATCATTTTTACAAAGACTGAGGATCGCGATTTGTGCTGGAATAATCTGTGTAGAATTAATGTTGATAGATTGTTTGTCATTGACAAATCTCTAATCTTTTATGCATGTCTGAATTTCTTGCTCTTGAAAGTAAATAAACGAGCCATCCCGCGTAAAAATAGATTCTATTGGCAATATATTGCCGCAATATTGGCCATTGCTCTGGCCAATATATTGGCAATATATTGGAAAAGCAATTTCCAATATAGCGCCAATATTGCGGCAAAGAGCACTATCCAATATTGCGCCAATATATGGCTAAATAAAAAAAATTCTAAGTGGCATATTGTATTTTCAAGAGCGCTCCTTTCAACATTTTGATGAATTTGAATTTGGTATTACTTGTCATACCATACGTGACTGCGTGACTGGGTTTATCTCGATGGGTCCTCAGAATCTCGTCGAGCCACACGGACATCTCTGCGCCTGCAAAACACAATGCAACCACAAAGCATCAATTTTCTCAAATTTTGGATCATACATGATGCAAATAACGCGCGTGACAAGGCTGAGAAAGGCGCGAGGAACTCGTTAATCGATTCGTGTCATTACTTGAGCGTTGAGGCGGCCCGGTGGCCCGGATTCTCAAAAATATAAAACGAAATGAATCAGAGTAGGTTTTACGAAACACAAGAGGTTATACGGATCTGATTATATTCACGAATTTCGCGGATGAATTGAAGTTACTTATCTGACTTCTCGGTCGCAATAGTGTCTCATTTCCAACCCCGACATCAGCGTACGAGTCGATTTTCTATGATACAGCCAAGATCAATTAGTTTTTATGAATTTTTGAGAGTCCGAGGGATGCAGCAAAATTTGTCGGCGCGAGGTCGAGCAGACTAACTATCATGTTTGTTTACACGACGGTTGACGTGCTTTAGTCTGCTCGACCTCGCGCCGACAAATTTTGCTGCATCCCTCGGACTCTCAAAAATTCATAAAAACTAATTGATCTTGGCTATATCATAGAAAATCGATTCGTACGCTGATGTCGGGGTTGGAAATGAGACACTATTGCGACCGAGAAGTCAGATAAGTAACTTCAATTCATCCGCGAAATTAGTGAATATAATCAGATCCGTATAACCTCTTGTGTTTCGTAAAACCTACTCTGATTCATTTCGTTTTATATTTTTGAGAATCCGGGCCACCGGGCCGCCTCAACGCTCAAGTAATGACACGAATCGATTAACGAGTTCCTCGCGCCTTTCTCAGCCTTGTCACGCGCGTTATTTGCATCATGTATGATCCAAAATTTGAGAAAATTGATGCTTTGTGGTTGCATTGTGTTTTGCAGGCGCAGAGATGTCCGTGTGGCTCGACGAGATTCTGAGGACCCATCGAGATAAACGCAGTCAGCAGTCACGTATGGTATGACAAGTAATACCAAATTCAAATTCATCAAAATGTTGAAAGGAGCGCTCTTGAAGTGACAATATGCCACTTAGAATTTTTTTTATTTAGCCATATATTGGCGCAATATTGGATAGTGCTCTTTGCCGCAATATTGGCGCTATATTGGAAATTGCTTTTCCAATATATTGCCAATATATTGGCCAGAGCAATGGCCAATATTGCACCAATATATTGCCAATAGAATCTATTTTTACGCGGGATGCGATACAGCATAACTGTGACCTCTCCAAAATCAGTTTAAAAAATCAAAAAATAACCGTTTATACCAATGGAATATCAAAAACTAGAATCATCAAAATTAGCATTAATGCAATGTTCAATTCAAAGTTCGACTATTTTAGAATTGAAATTTTTTTTTAGCAATATATTGGCCCAATATTGGAAATCGTTCCTCCAATATATTGGCAATATATTGGCCATAGCTATTGCCAATATTGCGCCAATATATTGCCCATAGAATTGATTTTTACGCGGGTATGGCCTTAATCCGACGCAACAGACACTATATACCGTCCTCCCAGTGATCGCAAGCGTAGCGAGTGAAATGCTTGCATCGGAGCGAGCGCTGTTATTCGCATCGAGACTGGCCCACGCTAATGCCGGACAAAATGAGGTTCTGAGAAATTCTCAAAACCTCCTCCGTGCCTCGAATCAATGAGACAGGTAATTAAACGGCTTGAATCTATTTGAGACCCGAGAGTGCAGAGAAAATCTAGGGATAATTAGATACAGTTAACATCTCTGAAACTTTCTACCACCTCGGGTATTGGTAACTCGATTGCAGAAGTAGCGTTATCCCGACACGAGTGGGGACAACAAAGATCAATATTGGGTACAAAGTCGCGCTGCTCGATAACATTCCGAGAACACTCACGAATGTTTCAATGCTTCATGCTCGGATGCACAGTGAATACGCCCTTATTCGCTCTCTCGATCCAGATCGACGGAAGCCGAGCCTAACTGAATGGAACCGAGAAGAACATCAATAAATATTTCATGGTAACTTCAGGGCGAAATCTCTATATAGAGAGCGGAGTAGAAACAAAACTGATTTTTAATCGATTAACTCAAATTGGTATCTCAAAACTCGTAAAGAATGTCATACATTTTTTCACCCAGTACTCTCAATCGTTGATTTGAGACTGATCGTATATTAATTACCTCGTCAGGGCACGATACTACGGGATTGCAATGGTTTCCCATTCCACTCGAACTTCCAAGCGCCCGTTTCTCGCGCCAAACATGTCATCACTTACGCGGATCGCCACGATCTCAAGCATCGGCATTTCTCCCCGAACCCGACTGGCGGAATCGTCGTGCGGGGCGCTTCCGGCCGCAATGTACCAACAGTCGTGCACACTTTTCTCAGGCCGTGGAATCGGGCGAGTGGGCCCGCGCAACGTCCACGCAGGATGCTCGGCCACGACAACTGCCGCGCGGGCTGTTTGTTGCTGTCGCTCGCGTCGCGTTTGGCTCGAGTTGGCCGCGCGATTGTGATCTGCGGGAAATGAGGCAGTGTGTAAGCGGAGCCCCATTAAAACGACACCACGGCTCTCGAGAGCCGCGGGCGGGGCGGGCGCATTGTGGCCGTGTCGCGGTGCATTAGACGGCTCTCATTGTGCAGAGCCGGCAGCACCTGGCCGAGGTGTTACGTTGCCGCCATTTTCCATTATGGGCATAATTTGATCCGTATCGCGGATCGTGAGCGACGTGCCTCGAGCCGCAACGAGCGTTTTGCCCCCGCGCCTCTGTACGCGAGACTCGTCGATATTACGCGGCTTCCATTCGACTTTGCACGAGTCTTCGTTCAGCCCTGACCCTCGTGGGATCGAGGGTCGGGCTGCGCGAAGGCTCGCAACGATCGATACCGTACTTTGCCGAGCTCATCCTCCTGATTCTGCAGAAATCCGAAATCTTCAGTGCTAGAATGAGGCCCTCGCAATTTGTCGGTGTCGTCGTAACGGTATAGAAAGCGAATTCAGGAAACTCGCTCTCTCGAAAGAGAAGTGGATCTGCCTGGTGATGATCGAGCCACAGAACCACTTCAAAATTCGCGTGCTATGATGGCCCGAGGGTCTTCCTCGACCACTCCCAATGAACGAAAGAAAATTTTGTTCGTAATAATGACCCTGTCGCAGGACCTGTGAGACTCGGTGAAATCGTTGCAATAATCCGGAAGCGGCTTGTCTCTCGAAACTCGTCAAAAACCACGAATCATCGAATACTAAATCGAAGAAATTAGAGGAATCTAGCTCAAACAGTATAACATGTTCCTGGAAGAAGATTCACAGAGATCTCTCGCTCTCCGCCTCCATCCACTAGATCTCTGGGCTATAGGCTCACCTGTACATTCGGGTATTTATATTTTAACAGAAAGACAAATTCCTAAATGACATACATGCATATCCAGAAGAGTACAGGCAGTCCGAGTCGCAAGTTTGAACAATTTCGTATGATTATAAGCGTCACGGTTCTCAATTACTCTGGTATTCATGGTCGTCGGTGAACCGATGGTTAGAGTTAAACCGCGGTTAGGCGCTGTCATCAGCGTGGACGAAAAATGGCTTAACCTCGTCTGAATCTGCCTTGCGTTATTCCTGCACAGTACAGCACTAATATGATAGAGACTGCAATATATTTTTCGGATATGTCGACTACAGTACCTAACCGCGCATCAACTCTAACCTTTGCTGTACCAACGGCTGGGTTATGAGTACCCTCGCAAACACGGAGAACTGATAGCCAGAATCTCACAGACTTAAGGCGACGCGGTCACCGCATATACGCTGAAAGTTATTCGCACTTTTATCCGATTCTCTAGCGATTTGGGCGAAATGACGAAAAGACGAGTGTTTATTATCATCTAACTCGAGTTCGTCACCTCGTCGTTTAGCCTCAATTGCACAAGAATCGGATAAAAGTGAGAATTACAAAGTACCTATATTATAGGTTAGGAGGTGCCTGCGCTCAAGTTATTCGCACTTTTCTCCAGTTCTCTTGCGATTTGAGCCAAACCACGAGAAGACGAATTCAAGTTGGGTGATAATAAGTACTCGTCTTCTCCTCGTTCAGTCCAAATCGCAAATATCGGACAAAAATGCGAATAACTTTCAGCGTGCACGGTGCACGGTGACCGCATCGCCTTAACGCTGAAACATTTTCAAGTGACATAAACTCTGTCACAATACACGAGCATGTCTCCCCAACTTTTGACTTATGTTGTCTCACCTGAGTCAAACACGCTGAAAGACGTTACTTTTAATCCAAACTGTCAAACTATCTTCGTTTGGAAGTCCTGAAAGTGGTCAATAAGTTTTAGGTCTATGGGTACATGTGAGTAGGTACTCGAGATTATTATGTCTGAGGAAACACCCGAAAATCGAGAAATGTAAGTATGTGTTACGGAGTCAGACTCTTGAAATTTGCCAATATCTCATTAGTGTGGCGCCCATAAGCGAAATTCTATAACTTCCAATTGTAAAACTTGATGTCTCTAGTAGCTACTGTCTCTAATAAACCAAAGTCATAGTTATCCTATTAGAGCCCACGGTGTATTTCACTGGACTTAGCTGTGAAACGTATGAGATGGAAGTATCACAGATTTTGGGGTGAGACTTATTGTGTCGCATCAAATCCTACAACTTGTGCAGCGTAGTACTTCGAAACAATTCCGGAGAAATTTGTTGTGTTTTTTCATAGAAAAGCGAAGAAATTAAGCTATCGAAGATGTGGAGAATTAAATAAGGCATAATAAAATCGCTGTCATAACAGGTATAATTGCACAGCCTCGTGAAAGGTGCACGTGCAGTGGCGTGAATAACGACTTCTAAACATACTGTGAACAAGTTAAGAGTACCTTCGAGATATTATAATGATGTTCCACTCTACCGAGCCTATTAAGTATTCAAGAGTACCACCGGTTCAAATGAGGGCTACGCAGCCCCTTTTTGTGGAAAAATGCATTGAAAGGCTATGACATTCACGCCGTGCTTTCAGTGTATTTTAATTTTGGCATAGGGAGCGTTGTTCTGGGCTTTGTGCAAATACAATTCTCATTCTTAAAGCCATGAAGAAGCTGTTCCAACAGATCTAGCATGTAGCTTGATTTTTGCCATCGTTCCTTTTTTTGAGGCCAAAGATTGGGAGTTTCAGAGGTATCTTGATGTATTCATATATGAATAATCCTTTCAAGAGTGCACTGTAGAAAATTGGTTGAATTTTCAACCAAACTGATTGAATTTTCCATTCAACCAAGCAATTATATTCCGTGCTAGTTGGATGCATGGATGGATGGATTGATGATCGTCGGGTATTCGGATGGATGGATAGATAGATGGATGGGTGATGGGTGGATGAGTGGATGATGGGTGTATGGACGGTTGGGTGGATGATAGATGAATGATGGACGGATAAATGATGAATGGATTGATGGATGGATGATGCATGGATAGATGGGTGATGGGTGGATAGATGATGATATGTCGAAATTCTCGGAGAACTTTTAATGTACTTGGACAACGGAAAGAGTAATTCCCCACAACAACAAAAGATTGGAGAAAAATTCTCTTCATCCCATCAATTTTAGTTCTTAAGATTCACAGGTAATTTCCGAGAGATTCCGAAATACCGCCATTTCAAATCAATTCTATCCCATTCATTCTTTTCCTCATACCATTTATTTCATTCCTCATTCATCCCACTCCAAAAGCGATCTAAATTATATTCCAAACACACACACACACACGAACACAAATCCATATCCTCGAGCCGGTGACAGTCGCCGTAAAATGTGGATATATTCATTATATTCGTCTAGTAAGTGTACGTGTACTGGACTGCCTCACAAAAAAGGATTCTACACACATTCTCACAAACACAATACACAAAAATAAACACATATACACACATTTACACACGCACACGCACGCACACACACACACGCACACACACACCGACCCACCGACCCACCGACCCACCCACCCATCCACCAACCCATCAATAAATATATACGCACAATCAAAACGAATCTAGGGACTTTTACATTCGCCTAGGGACATTCGCCTCGTTAAGTTGGCAGCCCTGATTTCATTTTATGTTGGCAAGCCTGATATAGGGATTCCGGATGGTCATAAGGCGCCTTGTCTGTTATTAAGGTTAATTAAAAGCCCAGCCAAAATTTGTCCGCCAGCATCTCGCGTCTCGGGTTGCCTATCGGCAGGGGGTGAAGAGCGATGGGTGTACGTATGGGTCATGGTGGGGTCATCGGTGGGTGGGTTGGTCGGTGGATGGATGGAGTGGAAATCACTTAAGTTCAAGTAATACGTTTCACTGAATTTCAGTGAAAATTTCACTAAAAGTTCAGTGAGAATTTCACTAAAAATTCATTGAAAATTTCATCAAAAAGTCAGTGGAAATTTCACTAAAATTTCAGTGAGAATTTCACTAATAATTTATTGAAAATTTCGCTAAAAAATCAGTGGGAATTTCACTGAAAAATCAGTGAGAATTTCACTAAAAATTCAGTGGAAATTCCACTAAGAATTCAGTGAGAATTTCACTAAAATTTCAGTGAAAATTTCACTAAAATTTCACTGAAAAATCAATGAAAATTTCACTGTAAATCAGTGAAATTTTCACTAAAAATCAGTCAAAGTTTCACTGAAATTCCCGTGGAAATTTCTAGAGTTTCAGTGAAACTAGATTTTCAGTGAAATTCCTGTGGAAATTTCTAAAGTGTCAGTAAAACTCTCACTGAAATTTCTAGAGTTTCAGTGAAACTCCCACCAAAATCCAGTGAAAATCGCTCAAGTTTCCACCGTCTATTAGATTCGAATAGTTGTCTATCTCAATGTAATTGCATCATCGGATGTAAATAACTTTTTCGAAATTAGTGTATTGACTGAGTCAAACGAGATGGACAATGAGGGTACACACTATACATGTTATTCATTGCTGAAGAGAGAAATATCCTTCGTGATTAGTTTCTCATTTAGGTACAAATCATAAGTGGGATAGGATTCATAAGGCAAATAATCGTAGATTTCGCAATATCCTTCCAACAAATTTAATTAATTAAGCGAAATTTCCAGATTCTTACTGGAGATACAGGAACCTCACTATGCGCAAAATTACACCAACTCAATAGTTCTCAATCACAGTTACTAGGTTACATCAAGGAGATTATTTTTTCCGAATCCACTGTATTATGAAATCTCAACGTTACATTGTTGAACTACAGAAGCATTCCAGGGGCTCATACCATATCAGAGACACTTCCAAGCCGGACGAGCGTTAGCGCAGTATACTTGCAATAACGCTATTCTACATTCAAGTTGAAGAGAAAAACATCAAGGAGGGAATCACTCGACTGGGAGGAATCGGGAGGATCGTAGCTGGGTGGGCTGAGAACTTCTCTCTGCATCTGAACGCCGGCAAGACCAAGGCAATTTTCTTCACCTCTGACAGGAACATCGCAGACCTGAAGAAGATGGAGCTGCTGGGTGTTGAGATATGGCAAGGTGACTATCCCCTTCAGTGATACTGTTGTGTACCTTGATGCAGGTGACGAGCTGAGAACGCGGATACAGAGACTTAGTAATGCATGTGTGAGATACATTTTTGGTGTTAGGAAGAGCGAACATATCACCCCGTACCGGGAGCGTTTGGGTTGGTTACGCACTGACGCAAGAAGGATGTACTTCGCAGCTATCTTGATGCATAAGATTACCCAGTCAGGAGAACCTGGTTACCTAGCTGCGATGTTCACCAGGTACCAATCTGAGCGCTCCCAGCGGGTCGAAGCAGGAGCACAAAAGCTTAGAATCCCAAGTATGCGAACATACTACGGAATGAAGTCTTTCCAGAGTCAATTGGCTCGTTTCTGAAAGTGCATTCAGGGATTATCTGTCGACACAACCTCCACTGAGGATAAATGCGCACACTGGGCAACTTTTCAACCTGTGAGGGTTCCTTCCTTTTTCGCTTTTTTGCTATTGTATAGTTATTTCTCTCATTATGAAGCATTTTTCTGACTGTGATATAGAATTGGAGCTCTCAACACTTTTTGAGATGGATGTGTACTCGATAAAGAGTAGAAATGACTAGTCACGACTGTGATAATTATATGTTTCCTTGACCAAATTAAAATAATTAAAAGCCCAGCCAAGGTTTGTCCGTCAGTATCCCGTGTATCGGGTTGCCTATGTGGATGGGGTGAAGTATGATGAGTGGCCGTATGGGTCATGGGTGGGTCGATGGGTGGGTGGGTTATGGGTGGGTGGATGGGTGAGTTGGCGGTTGGGTGGCTGGGTCGGTGTTCGAGTGAGTAGATAGATGGAGGGGAGTGTAGGTGGTCGGGTGGATGCGTTGGTTGGTGTGTCGATAGTTGACGGTTGATTATGTACGGTGGATGATGTCTGTTAATCGTTGACTTAGGCAGTTAAGTTAGGCAGTTGAGTAAGGCAGTTGAGTAAGGCAGTTGAGTAAGGCAGTTGATTAAAGCAGTTGACTTAGGCAGTTGAGTTAGGCAGTTGACTAAGGCAGTTGATTAAGGCAGTTGACTTAGGCAGTTGATTGAGGCAGTTGGTGAAGGCGGTTGACTAAGGCAGTTGACTTAGGGAGTTAACTTTAGAACTTTGATTATAGACCGTTGACTGTAGACTGTTGGCTTTACTCTGTTGCCAATAATGATTGTTACCAATTATCAAGTTACTAATTATTCAACTGATGAGTTGGTCTATCAAGCTGAACTATTGTGCGAATCATCTCGTATACCGCTGTAATTCGGTATAGTTCGCTCTAGTTCGGTCAAATTAGGTCTAGTTTCGTCTAGTTCGGTCTAGTTTTTCTAGTTTGGTCTAGAATGGCCTGATTCGGTCTAATTCGATGCAGTTTGGTCTAGATCAATCCAGTTCAATCTAACTCGGTTTAGTTTGGTCTAATTAAGTCCAGCTCGGTCTTGCTCAGTCTAGTTTGGGGTAATTAGGTCTCATTCGGTCTAGTTTGGTTGAAATAGGTTTAGTTCAGTCTAATTTGATTTAGTTGAGTCTGATACGGTCTAATACGGTCTGGCTCCATCGATTCCGGTCTGGTTCGGTCTAGTTCAAGCCAGGTCGATCTACTTCGTTCTAGCTCGGTCTAGCTCGGTCTAGTATCGTCAAGTTTCGTCCAGTTTGACCTCAATTGGTCTAGTTTGGTGTAGTTAGGTTCATTTCGGTTTTTCGGGCTATTCAGGTCTATTCTGGTCCAGTGCGATCTAGTTTGTTCTAATGCGGCCTAGTTCGGTCTAGTCCGGCCTAACTGAAACCAGTTCAACAGAATAAATCTCTGACACTGCTATTTATAGTCATTGATAACCCACGGTTAAGTGTCCTTTCGCGCTTCAGGCGCTGTAGTCGCTGTGGCCAAAGAATTAGTCCGACTCTCTGGTGTTCTGCTGCATTAGTGTACTGGAAGAATCTAAAGTAGATGCAGAGACTTTAGTTCATTCTGATGCCACACCGACTACAGCGTCCAACCCACGGAACAACTCTCAACCTTCAGGTTACCAAAAACTATTAATAACAGTGTTGATAGTTCGGTCCTTCAATTTAGCCAAGACAGCCGTTTTGAAAATTGAGAACAATATATTCGAATTTTTCAATTTTATGTATCTCTCAGCAGGTATAACTCAAGATAATACCATTACTGCAAACTCCATGAGAAACTTCTACCTGTCATCTTGAACCAATCACACATCATCATTTTACAACCATCATTATTAAACTAAAAAAGCACTTCAGGAGCCTCTGACTTATCAAGGACATTTACAAGCCGAACGAGCGGTAGCGAGTGCGGCAATAACGCTAGTAATAATTATAAGTATGAGTATTTCTGGATCAGTTATCAAATGTGCACATTTTCACACAGTGATATGTACTGACAATTATTTTGCTATAATGCAAATAAAAGGACATCAACCTATCTATCTATCTATCCATCCACCCACCCATCACCCATCCATTTATCCACCCCCTCCCCCCATCATCCGTTTCACAATAATCCGTCCACCGACCCATCGAACCATCCCTCCATTCACCCATCAGCCATCATCCATCCACCCATCACCCATCGAGTTATCCACTCATCATCCATCCATCCATCCATTCATCACCCTTTCCATCCATCCATCCATCCATTCCTCGATCCATTCATACATTCCTTGATCCATTTATCGACCCCATCCATCAGCCATTAGTCCATCCCTCCATCCATCCTTATCCACCCATATGACCACCCATCATATTCTACCCCTCTCACGTAGGCAACCTGATATGGTGGAGCCGCACGGACAGACTGTGGCCGGGCGTTCAGTTATTATGATAATCCACATTGGTTGAATATTCAACCAAACTGGATGGATTTTCAATCAGACTGGTTGAAATTTTTCAAAAAAATTTTTTACAGTGTGAGATTTTCCGGAGCGAAAATCGTCACCAGGCGTGATGTGAGTTTGGATGTGAGTCGAGAAATTATTCAGCCGTTGACGAATTTCGTCGCTTGTAGCATTTGATTCCCACAAGTTCGGACGCACCCCGCGAAAAATCAATTCTATTGGCAATATATTGGCGCAATATTGGCAATAGCTATAGCCAAAATATTGGCAATATATTGGAGGAACGATTTCCATAATAGCGCCAATATTGCGGCAAACAAAACTATTCAATATTGCGCCAATATATTGCAATAAGAAATTGTCATTCTAAAATGGCCAAATCTTGAGTTGAACATTGCATTGAATGATGGAAAATAATATCGATCGCATGCCACATTGCTTATATTGTTGAGCGTGTCTTTGGAAGTGCTAAGAATGATAATGTGAATACAAGGAGTGAATTGATGTATTTATTTTGACCTCACCTATAGTTTATGTACATTCTACTATCAGCTGGCTCTCACTCTTTGAAAACGTAGTGGAAAGTATGAGCCATTCAATCGACAACAGAATTCGTTACAAATTTTTGATAGCTCTTAGCAGCTACTCCAAATTATCAATGAAAGATCCTACTACAATGATCTGGTAGCAACCAATACTCACACGATGTCATTGTAAATAATTAGCTATAGGCACGACACATTTCATGAATTTGGGCTCTCGATTTGTGCTGAAATTTTGGGCATCGCAACCGCCTGGTCCGAATGACAGCTTGGCCAGCTCGGCTTTAACAAATATTCAGATTTTGGATCGGAAATAGTTCTCTCCTCGCTGACTCTTTTCTTGATTTTTCTCAGTCTCCCGCCCAGACACTCATCTCTCGACCTACACGGTATAATAAGTACAACACAAAGCATCAGACTCATTTGAATTTGGGACAGGATTGTGGTTAAACACGCGGACCAGCATCACCAACCGACAGAGAGTTGAATTTTCAAACACTTCATACATGTAACGCTTTTATGCTTTTTATTACAAAACTATCCAAAATAATGAAATGACCATGACCTGGCCTGATACGTAACACGCACATAGCAATATCGGTAAAGGTTATCTCGCTATACTTATCAAAAACTCGAATATATTTTATGGATAAATCTGGGGTACTCGTCTGATTCGCCGGTACTTCTGTCGTCTCAACACCAATCTTAACACCGGTCCAACTTTTCCCATAGAATCTCTCAAAACACGAGTCAGTTTGGCATCTAAATGTTGCAGAATTTTTGTCGTTTCAAGGACCAAGCAAACTAGTCTGTTTGTTTACAAGCCAAATATCACGTTTCTTCAGCTCACTTGACCTGATATCTCATTGAAGTGACTAACGCAGTTTCCTCGTACTCTAGCAGATGTCCATCAGTACGATTCAATATCGTATGTAATCATTCCTTCAATCGGGGCATCAATCATGCTTTCGTCAGCATTCCAAAAATTCATCGGGGCATTGATCATCTTTTTGTCGATGACAAGCATGCAAAGTTAGCATCGGAAATAAAATTGGTAGTAGAAAACTTTTAAAAAACGCTTTTATTGACTTAACAACGAACAAAAACACTAAATATGCAAGATATAACTAGCCACATCAAATAGTTAACTATGTTTCGAAAGTATGGTGACAGTTAACTATATGGTACATTTTGATGGTGAAAATGAAGAATGGTTGAGTAAGCACTCCGATTTAGCGGTGAGACGTACTGGTTTCGAATGATTGAAAGGAAGTACTCATCGAACTTGCAAGAAAAAACTGAATTGCAACTTTGTTTCTCGGGTCACGAACTACCAAAAAAAGGATAATTGGGTTGATGCATGCGTTTTCCTGTTGTTTTATCGGCAATGAATTACACGGCCGCGCTCGCGTATCTGCATGGGATTCATCGGCGGTAGCTGTGCTCGAAAGTATGGCGAAGCGAGCGCAGCAACCACACCGTGCATATATACGCGTGAAAATGCCGTTTTAATCTAAGCCAAATTTTCGAACATAAAAATCTTTATTTTCACACATCGAAGACTAAGGATCCCCATGTCAAATTTGACCCGTTCAACAAATACTCGCGTTTTGACGTATTTCCTATGCATCCGTGAACATAATACTTCCTCGACAAAATACGATCTTCCAAAGCCAGATGGCGCTAGCACCTTCTCAAAGTGCGAGAGAGACAGCAAAGTCATGCCATCTCTTTCCCTCTCACGTTACAATTCCGTGGAAATGTTTATGATCACACACTGCCAATCATGTAATTTACGATAAAGATAGAATATAAGGCAACTTATAGGCTGAGAAAAAAAGTACATCGGAAGACAAGCGCAAAGTATTAAACCACACACTCACGTTTACTTTACACACTCGTTCGAGCAATATTGTTTGGCCCTAACGCGTAGTCTCGTGGGAGGAGCTAACAAAAAATTGTGCATCATGATTGGACAGAAATTTAGTTCCCCTATATGAAAAGGATCACTAGTCTGGCTGTGACGAACTAGCGCTCGTCGAAGTGCAATAAAAGCGTTTAAAAAAGAGTAAGAACCGCAACTCTTGGCATAAATTTCATTTTGTCGAAATTCTCTATTTTGAGTGCAACTGGTTTGACCGGAATTTTGATAACACCAGAGTTTTTCAATAAGATAATTCTTATCAATTGAAGAAAAATATGTTACAAGATCGAGTTAAGAAAGATGCCGCCTGGACGCTAAATGGAAGTCAAAGGATCTCCCTGCTGAGGGGAGATTCAATCAAGAATGAGGATTCTGACACTGACAATATCCATTATACGGTCTTACTGAATCATCGGTATACCTTAGTAACACTCAAGTTTGAGTGTAAATCGGTGCAGAGTTTTTGATCGTAATTCCGGTCAAAGAGATTCTTCCAGATTTCTAGAAAAAATGTGGTATGATCAAACTCCTTTCGCCGCGAGTCAATTTTTCGTAATTTATCTGAGTCACGAACCGGGTTACCGGATTTCGGAGGAATTATTGTCTGTATGGAGGTAAATTCTTCTTTTGCACACCCTCCACTCTCTCAACATGAATCGGCTATTTTAGCTGATTTGCAGCTAACGTGGACGAATTTTCACTGGAAATCAGCTGAAATAGCTGAATTTCAGTCGAAATCCGTTTGCGTTAGCTGCTTCATGTTGAGAGAGCATGTTCTTAGCCAAGTAAACGGTCGTGAAAGATGATCATTGGGAATATTTGTCGAGCTAATATAAGTTGGTAAAGATCCAAGCTTGAAACATCATAAGTCCAACTAGTGGGGACAATTGCCGTATACGTGTTATTAATGTCGCACCGACTCTGGACGATTCGATCATCCAATCCCAGAACAAGCTAACAATCTCTTTTCTTCGTCTTCAACAGCGCGTTCTCCGGGTGCACTTTACATTTTTTCTACTCGCAGACACCACTTTTGTACAGATGTCATTAATTTTGACGCGGAGAGTCCTCATTATACGGTGTCACAGATCCTGCAGAAATATCGGGCCCGGTTAGTGATATACGATAGTGGATCCTCGGTCGAATTAGAGATATTATCATGGCACCCTTGGCTCTGGTAATCCAGAGACGGGAGGGCGGTCACCTTTTTGTGCCGGCCAGTCACCATGCTCGCGAGTTACCGCGTATTCGCCGTCCACCCGACTGCGCTATGCTCCTGTTGTGATGATCTTGCGTGCAGCAGCCGGAGCCCAGTGGGATAAGGGCTGAGCTCGAGCACGGTATGACCATAGGGAGAGCCTCGCGGGTGAGAAATTCTGGTCACGCATCCACTCGTTCGGCGACGAACGAGCCGCGGAGCCATCATCCCCCCCGCAGCCCGGCTCGCCATCGGCTCGGCCTCGTAACGGCCTTACATCGCCGAGCGTTGGGTGCGTGATAGGGTAGGGGGAGTGGCGGCTCCCGTCTCTCTCTCTCTCTCGTCCTGGCACTGACTCGATCTCCCGTCGCGCTCAGACTGTGTCGACGAAAGCATCCGAGCACATAACGCAACGGCTCGTGAAGGGTCGAGACCCTCGAGCGCGCTCGCTCGTTCTCGAGGGCCCATAGAGCCAAACTCGATAGAGCTGGCGGAGTCAATTGGGCGCGAGTGCTCGAGGGTTGCGAGCGTGCTGTACACCGCATTGGGCGAGGGGGCCGTGAAAAGCTTGCCGCACGCGTTGATCTGCGGTACGGCGATCGACAACTCCCGTGCCTAACGCGCATCCATCAGCCGGGATAATTCCTTTATACGCCAACCCATTCGGCTCCGGTATCGCCCCACGAACCAGTCATTCCCTCCAAGGCTGATCGCCAGCGTGCCGAGGTCTCGTCAGACCAGCCCTCGTCTTTTCGTGACAAATTAATCGTGAGTCATACCTCCCGATTCGATGCTTCGCAACCGGTGGCGGCGCGGCGTCTTCGCCGGATCAGCCCCAGCTCTCGATCTCTCCAACACGCCTCTGACAGCCTCTTACTGCATCGCGATATCGCGATGGAATGCTTCGGTTACCGTGTACCAAAAGACCGATTCAGCCCATCATTCCAAATGAAGCCTGTTGGCGGGGCACTTCTTGATCTATTATGAGCCACTCACACCGTTCGGAAGCTTTAGTCAGAACTTTAATTAGACTCCAGCGAAACGCCTTGAGGCATGATTTTTTGCATTTCATCATCTTTAGCGGAGGAAGAATCGAGCTGAGGTCTCACCAGGCTTGAGATTTCCTATGAAAACTATAGGGCACTTGACCATTGTGTGTAAGTACCTTGATCAATCCTCTTTGGATTGAAATCCAAGCTCAAACTATGAGCAAGAACGGAGCATTTGGATCATTATCCACATACACTATGAATCAAATTGACTCTGTATGAGCGGAAGATTTAGGTGATCTAACGTTCTATTGATGTTGCGTGTAATCGGATATCGATCCGCCCTGCATCAATTTGTTGCCCTGGCAAACCCTGCCCATCAGTTTTTTAGCGAAAAAAGATCGTGCAGCAGGGGGTTCGCTGCTATATACTATATGCGTCAAAATTATTGACACCTGAGCAAAAAATGTATCTGTGAGCAGGAGAAAAATTGCGCCAAAGATTTGAGTCATAGAGGCCTCAACAGGAGCATAATGGATAAGAATTAAAACGTTTTGGGTGCATGAAATTTGCGCGGAAATTGAGCATACTGAGATCAAATTTGAGTAAGAAATTCGGTCTCGTTTTTTCTTCTTTTCTATTCACATGTTCAGCACCGTCAGGAAAATGTTTGTAAGGTAAGTGTACCCAACTTGCCTCTGTACCCAACTTGCCCCCATATGCCGATCTCAGAAATGGGCGCTTGTGGGTCTTCCCGGATATTCTTTTTTACGTTTGTTACGTTAGACTATGAGAAAGTACGTAGTTTTCATCGTACCCGGATCATTTCTGCGTTCTCCAAAAAATTTAAAGTGATTTTTCCATTTTTCGTGCTTGCACGGCTAAGAAATCAGCGAGGAAATCGCGTTCACTAAAACCGGTGCCAATTTATTTTCATTCGACCAATCTTGACGTAACTTAGCGCATTCAATTGTTTATCTCAAGGCCTTCAAAATCCGCTCTTCAAAGCTGCAAAACTCTGATTTCGAGCGATATTATGTACAAAACACGGAGATGATTTGAGAATCAAGAAAGCCGACACCGGAGTGTGCCCAACATGCCTCCATATGGTTATCTCGAAAAGGGGTGTAGTATGGTTTTTTTCACCACTCAGAACGTGGTTATCGCGTCAAAATAGGTCGGAAACAGTGTCTTGTGTCAGCTAAAAGCCACAAATGAGGCTGCACGGTGATAAAAACGGACCAAAGCGATTCTATTCACTTCATCGCCGATTTACATTGTTTTAAATGATGGGGGCGAATTGGGTACACACTTTTTGGGAGAATCCAAACAGCTCGGCTCCAGTTGATTCAAATTAGACGTATTTCAGATCATTTCAAAGGTCTTGAGACAAGCTTCAAAATGAGTTAAGACACGTGGAAAAGTATTGAGATGAGCCAGAGTTATTAAGAAAATGGCTTAATGGGGGCCAGTTGGGTACTTTTACCTTAATATGTAATCGTGCCGTAACGTACTGCGCAGTGCTACGTCTGGAATACTGCCGTTCGACGCCCAAAATATTCGCTCACATGAATATGATTTCTACGAGTATTCCAGTTTTCTAATGAATTTCCTGAATCATTGTCGATGTGCTCATGATGTTGAACACTGCCACATCTCAGTCGGGCTGGCTGTATGCTCGACTGATGATGCGAATAACAGGTCGAAGATACGAGATTCTGAGCCTATTTCGATGAGCGCAGAGCTAATCTAGAGGTCAGCGTGTGATGGTGAGGCTAATATCCAGGAGGACCGGGGTTCGATTCTGCGGAGAAATTTTTTTTTTCTTATATGGCTGTTTATTTGCGCCATACACACTTCCATCTACTCTCGCCAATCTGGGATCGCATTCAATTTCTTTCACTCAATCAACATCTTGATCTGTTAACAGTGTGGATATCTTTTTCAAGTGCGCATCCCGGGTGCATTTCCATATTTGGCGCATTTGCTCCTTTTTCCCGGTCGAAGTGGTGCCATTGTCCGCTCGTGGCGCTCAATGGAACTATGGCCGCCACGCTTATCCGCAAGGGAGGAGAAAACGCGCGGAGGTAAAAAAGAGAAATTGCGCACTTTCTATAGAGGCCCTAAAAAATCTCTGAAAATTCTCATTTTCGAATGTTCAAGTATATTAACCACTAGGGCTCAATAGTTACAGCTTACTTGGTAGCTCTATAAGTCGGCTAGGTTACTTGAGATTGAGATTTTTGCTGTGACCTACGGCCAACGTAGGCTATGGGCCGTAGCATTCGGTCGTGTGGCTGAGTGGGCAGTATTGTTACGCTGATATTTCCACCACGGACGCGTTTTCTCTTCATTCAATCTTTGCGTATTTGAGAGAATACTGGCATGCATGGATTGATGGGCATCAGTTTCGTATCTTTATATCAAGATCAATCCAGTGAACGATGACACCCGGGATCGAGAAACATTCCGACTCCTGGAATTCGTTTCTAAGTATCATTACGTGGAGGGAATTGCAAAATAATTTTATTCAGATTATTTCACTGGAATAATCTCGCATCAATCATTTCTCCATTACCATCGATCGATAGTGATCAAATCATTAACATGACACATTCTATCCCAGAATTCTATGAAACAAATCCTCTCCGAATATCTTCTCTACCAATCAGAGATCTCTGTGCGAGAATGTTCAAAAGAGAGGGAACTTTGGTGATTCCGAATTTCTGCTTGCATTGAGCCTCGCATTGAGCTGGCTTTCACTCATAGGCTGTTTTCACTCGTCAAAATACATTATAACTTCAGAAGGTCGAGTTCTTTGGCCGTCCATTCCACTTAGTTCGCACGAAAATAAGCGAAGTCGAAATGAAACATTCGTTCCGAACTTTACTGGGGTTACTGTACATGCAATCCACACATCGCCTCAGACGAAGTCTGAGATGAAGTATCCATCATTGGCTTTGCTGTACCACATATACGCCGCTCTGAGGAAAACCTACGATCATTTCCGAGTTGTTGAGTCTCAGCGATAAGTCTCTCCAAAAGATTCCAAGTCATGCTGCCTGGAAAAAAGATAATCCTGGCGAGGCACAACAAAAACCTCGGTTTCCTCCGAGGCTTCAAAGCCGGTATCGCGTTGAGAGAATATTGTGGTGAGAATCGGAAAATTTTATCGTCTCACAAAGTATTTATTGCACAAGTTTCAGCAATGCCGGTTCCTCGTTAGCAACCAATGTACCAATACGCTCATGATACAATTACTCATACCAATTCTTCTATACTGTGACATACAGTGCGTATACCTTACGCTTCCTGGTATAGGAATCGCTCGGAAAGTTGCTCGCTTGCGGATTGGACACTTTTCCGACCCCATCCAGCGGCTACAAATGACATTCAATGATATATTGGACATTTCCTTGATTCATTCTTCTACGTAATTGCCGTAGGTAGAGTGAAAGTTTAGGTATAGTTTTCCATTTATCAATATCGAATCACAAATTCCATGACCTTAACATAGTACGTCTGTGCAATGCAGTCTTTGACGAAAAATCAATGCAGATGTAATTGATTCCCGATAAAATGAAGAGATTCCTTATTGACATGCATGAGTAACAACAGCATATCTGCATAGAATATGCCTGTCTCTATGTCACAGGCATTTGGCAGAATCAGTTGTTTGGACAAAAAACGAGCCACTTGGCCGAAGCGTGCGATTTTGCTTTTAGAAATTTCATTCTACAATCGGACTAGCTTTTTGGATCCTCTCAGCCTTTTGACTGAGAGGCGGAAAGCTCTCAGACCGTTTGCATCGAAACTTTGCGTCGACTCATGCCAATGGCATCAAGCTCCATCCATTGAATTTAAACATGGAATTTCTAAATCACAACGGCTGATCTCACCAAATGGCTGCGACATCTGTAGAATCAGCTATGAACTGTATGACATTTCTCTATAAAAGAGAATTTCCCCCCGATCGGAAAGTACCACACAGTTCATAACTTATTACCTCTGTTTGCCATCACAACGGCTCACAAGCGACCGAACTCTTCTCTTCTTATCGCAGAGCCCGCGATGCGTAAAATTCTCAATTCACAGATATACTAATGTTACCATTTCTATATGAGGATATCTCTGAAACTTTTGACTTTTGCAGTCATAGCTCAGCTAAACTGGTTATAAGACGTTCCTCCAGGTCTAACCTGTCAAACTATCTTCGTTTGGATGTCCTGAGAGTGGTCAACAAGTTGGAGCTTGATTGGTGTATGTGGGGAGGTACTAGAGTCAATCATGTGCGAGAAAACACCCGGAAATCGAAGAATTCACGTGTCACAGCGTAAGACTCTTGAAATTTGGCAGGCTCTTGTGAGTGGAGCATTTCTGATCACGTTCTGTAACTCCTCAGACTGATTTCTAATGGTTCAAGGTTACGATTTTTCTGGTGGAGGCAGGTGTGTCTCACTGTGCTTAGCCGTGACTCGTAGAGATGTGAGTGTCACAGATTTTTGGGAAAAAATTCTTGAGTCGCTTTAGATGCTACAGCTCGTGGAGAGTGATCCAGAGACACTTTGGAGGATACTTATCGTATTTTCCACGAAAAAACGAAAAAATTGAGCTGCCGTAGAGCTATGTGCCTTGACGGAGAAGCCAGGGAACCGGATAAAGCGAAAAAGAGAATGACCGTACAACATGTCAAATCGCACAGCTTTTGGTAAGGCACGTGCGCGGTAGGGGGGGGGGGCAAAGACCTCTGAAAACTGTGCACATGTTACAAATACCCCAAAATATCATACCAATTTCCACCCACACGGACTTTGGACGCTCCACGAGTACCATCCGTTCGAACGAGGGCTGTGCAGACGCAGTTTTGTGAAAAATTCATCGAGAAATGATGAAACCATTGGTGGAGCGTTCAGTATATTCCAATTCTGACTTTCGTTACTACATTCTAACACCTAATTGCATGCAATGTCTATACTTGAATTATTGTGCTTGCTCAATAACAGGCTCTAGCCGTATATCTCGATTTCCACCGGTGTGACATTTTTTGAGGCCGAATGTCAAAAGTTTCAGAGATATCCTCATATAGTATGACGAATTGCTCTCCCTCTCGTTATTGCGATCAGGCTGGGCTCGAAAAATTTCTGAACCAGACCCGTAGAATTTCCTGATGTATTCAGCGAATTCTACAGATTATCGGTACTCCGACTACCAGTGCGGTAACATAAAAAGTCGTGATTTACTCTGGGATGATTGATGTTACATCCATTAAATCGTGAATCTCGAGAAATTGTCAATAAACCGCAAAATTTCCAGAGCGGTTAATGAGCAGTTGCTCCAGATAAATCCGCAACTTCTCCAGCGACTACTCCACCAATCAGCGCACCTAGTAGCGAGCGAAACGAATGAAATCAGGAATATTCGCAAATTTACTTCTGTGAGTGTACAACCGTGGCAATGATGGCTGCGAATGCAGCCACTTCTCCCCCTTTCATCCATAATACGAACACACCACGAACCAGACATACCCCAAATCGAGACTGCAGTGGAAGAAGAGAGATCTCTGTACAGCAATGACATGTTCAACGGCCGGCGCTCAAAGTCGCGCGGTGATTCGTTACTTCACAGAAATTTCACGATCGACGGATCGCACGGTACAGGTGTGCCCGATCGTCAGGCTGGTCGATTGGTGAGATAGCAATATCCGCGATCGAGAAAAAGAAATTTGCACCAAATTGAAGAATTGTGCTCGATGTAAGAGCAGTCTCGCTGTGCACTGCTACCAAACGGCGCCCCTCAGCGGCTGGCTTCCTGATTGCTTTTTGTATCGATTCTTTTGTCCCAGCGTCGCATCGGCCAATACTATGCCGCTCCTGCTGAGGAAATGACAAACAAATGAGAGTCTGCACTGGGCTTTTGCCGAGATGTGTCAGTAATTCACTCGTGTGAGTTTCTCTCCTCTGTTGCGTGGTGACATCGCCGACAACGACTCGTCACCATGGCAATCGGGCTGTATGAGAGCTCGCGCGGTATCGACTCGACGACGGCCTCCCTGATTCTAATGCGGGCGCGTGGCAAGCATACTTGATCTCTTTTTTTGATCTGATTTTGATTTGTGTAGACCTGGACATGGTTGGGTACGACTGTTTCTGAATGTTGCATGAATGCAGGTCTAACTTTAGCCAAAGTTTTGATGGAGAATATGTCTCATTTCGTTCAAGGTGTGATATTCTGCATTCCGAGCTCGTGAGGGTTTTGTTGGTGTTGAACCGTATCATTTGCAACCGACTGATTCTACACAGCGTAGTCTACCTCTCAGACATCCAGACTGGAGGGTAAAAGTCCATTTCTAGTGGAATCGCGGGAATCGCATTCAATTGCTGAATTTCGGAAAAGTAAACGGAATCCACTAACACCAAAAAGAGACAGAGCAACTCGCATCAGACCAATTTCGCTCATTTCTAATCTGGTAAGAACTTTTGGGAAATTACTTGACACTAGACTGATGAACTTTTTTGAGGAATGTGGAATCCTCTTTGAGTCACAGTAAAGTTTGAGGGAGGACAAAGACGCGCTCCACACGAATCCCGATACTTTGGCTAAAGTAGCCAAAGTATCGGAACTCTTACGAAAACACGTGGGAGAAATTAAAGCTGTAGCTGCGATGTTTTGGACTCAGCAAAAGCTTTTCATACGGTGATTAACAACATACTCTCGGGAGAATTAGAACACAATGGGATAAGAAGTGGAGTCTAGAAATTGATGGGAAGTTGTTCAATATGTAGAACTTGGAAGGTGGGAATAATCGATTTTAGCAGTAACTGAAAAAAAGTAAATACATAAAGTGTACAAAATTCCATCTCTTCCACACCATAAAAGAATCCCCTTGCAAATTTTACAGCATTTCTTATTCAGTGCATGAAAGCAGTTTTGAAAAATTCTTCTTGACCCTTATTTGGAATAGTACGTGTATACTCAACCTATCTAATATTGGGCTGTTGGGAATATTTTCTCCGGTATAAATTTGTTGAAACGAAAGAATTACACCTCGTGAGTTCGAAAAGAATGCCCTGGTTCATCTTGTGAGCAGTTTGAGATACTTTCGGAATTGGTCGGATTTTCCTTGATCTTAGAGGACAGAGGAAAGTGAAAATACGCTGCAAAAAGACATTTGCAGAATGCTTTCTCGTTTCCTGTTAACCGTTTAATCATTTAAAACCATGAAAACTTGTATCGATTAATTTTTGATATTCATTCGAATTCGAATCAAACTTTTTGTCATTAACTTTTACTATCAGATATAATTTTTCCAACATTGCGATAACAATCATAAACCTTATATTCATATCAATTACTCGTACGGGAATATCCAGATTCTATTATTTCCAATGAATAACTAGGCATTAATTTTGTAGCGAAAGAAAATTCCAAATTGAAGTGAGAAATATTTCTGGGGTGAATTTGGATCTAAAACTGATTCTTAAAAGCAACAGGGCCCATGGAACGAGAAAGTTGAATCACGACTCAGAATTTCCAAAAGATCCACGAATGGCCTTTGCAAGATTACAAGTATCATGAAACTATGAATTAAAAAATTACTTTTTATGAAAAAGGAAACTATGATCGAAATTTCGTATTAACTCATCTATTTAGGATGAAAAGAGATATTTTAAGTTGATCACAGAAAGGTTTATATGTTCATAATTGGATGCTGGAGCGTTTGGACAAATATGTTTCAATAATGATTCTCAATCTATTCTCATCAATTTTTCTTGATATACGGATTATAAGGAGTAAGGAGCTGACATTAAAATGGGGACATCACTAATACATCGAGCAGAAATCTTGAAAATTTTATGGACATTGGTAGAAGGGTTTAGGAGAAATACGATGACAATGAGAAAACAACATGCATACACACATACATATGGACACACACGAGGTTTACTTTTAAATAATTCACTGACTGTGCTATGTAATCGGAAATCGATGAAGAGGGGTACCATTTGATAGATCTCGGCAAGTAGATTAAAGTAAATCAATGTTCGTTTAGGTAGGGATTGAGCTGGGGGGGGGGGGTCAAAAAAGGGAAGTTCAAAAATTTTTCATGAAAAAATTTGAAGACGAAAAGTGAAATTCATATCAAAACGACTATTTGTATCAATATGGATCGGCAGATAATCGTCAAAAATGACTGGGCCCACCGCCCAAGGAAGCTGAATAATGTGTCGAATTTTCAGAGAGATCCATACAGGCGTTGGGCAAATTTCGAGTGACATAGAAAGTGAAATAAAAAAATTCAATTTGAAAAAATGAAAATTTATATCGAAATTCCGTATTAACCAATCTCTTTAGAACGACCAAGGAATACTTGGGCAACAATGAGTGGCCGTTTATATTGAGAATCGGAGGTGTTAAAATATTTGGACCAACAGGGTCTGAAAATGGTGTCGAAATTTAGGCAATCAGTTGAACGTGGGAGAGGGAGTAATGAGAGTATGGAGCTGTCAAGAGACTGGGCTCATCGCTGATCAATTTAGAACAAACCCTGGAAGTTTGAAGACGATTGATTCAGGGATTCAGGAGATATTGCGTGACAAAAGGAAGACAACATACAGACACACATACATACGGACATAAGCAATACGTGTTCGAAAATATTTCATAGAGAGCGTTGTGCATGTCGGGGGGAATGTATGTGGGTATCATTTTATAGATCTCGACGAGAAGAATAAGATGGACTAACTTTCATTTGGCTATGGTTCCAATTAAGGCGTCGAAAATGGGAAATTCGAAAAACTTTTTTGCAAAAACTTCCGCACCGATACAATACTTTCTCTTCGAGAAAGCAAAACACTATCTAGATGGAAATATTTGAATGCGACGTTTCGCCTACTGTCCGTTGTCGAATCTCAGCCCGGAAGCAATTCAAATTGCTCGTTACAATTAGTGATTCTTTTTTAATCGAAAATTGATAATTTCGACACATTTCTAAAGGACCTCGCCATAAGTCATAGGATTTTGGGTTTCAGCTAATTGTGACCGCATGGTATTTGAACGATAGATTTTCACGAGCTGAACAAAACTATCAATGGGCGCAAGAACCGATAACGTATCGTTTTTGAGTAATTCGTGATAAAAGTAGCCCGAGCTTGCAAGCTGAAATAGGGTTATGGAATGTTTACAAGATGCTAGACGCACTTAAACTCCTTGTTAGTCTGTTCTTTTTTCATCTTGTATGACTCGCGACATAACTGCAAAGGAGTCGATTAGTTATTTTGGATTTTCTTACCTTCGCTATTCGAAGGTCTTCGCAATGAAAATAGTCCAAAATCGCTCGAGTTCGAGAGAGACAAGTTGGAGGCATTGTCTGCAGCTCCAGCAGCTCGCCCTTGTCCAGAAAAATACTCCAAGAAGAGCTTTAGAAGGGCATTTTCATAATCAACAGATTCTGTCGATCCCCGAGCAATCGTCTTATAGGAAATACCAGTTTTCACTGATGAATCAATTTACTGAGTTTCATAAAAAACGATTTTCAGCACTCATTTTCTACCGATGCGTGCAGCGTTCGTTGAATGCCTGCAAATCTCCGAATTGAATATGGTAACACTTTTTGAAAAAGCTCTCTCTGGATAAGTTTATCTGAATCTTCCCTTTTGGTACTTTACTGATAAAGAACGAGCTAATTCACAGCTCTGCTGGAGCTGCAGACAATGCCTCCAACTTGGCTCTCTCGAACTCGAGCGATTTTGGACTATTTTCAATGTGAAGACCTTCGAATAGCGAAGGTAAAAAAATCCAGAATAACTAATCAACTCCTTTGCAATTATGTTGCGAGTCACGCAAGATGAAAAAGGAACAGACTAACAAGGAGTTTAAGTGCGTAGAACATCTTGTAAACATAGCATAACCCTATTTTAGCTTGCAAGCTCGGGCTACTTGTATCACGAATTACTCAAAAACGATACGTTATTGGTTTTTGCGCCCATTGAGAGTATTGTTCAGCTCGTGAAAATTTATCGTTCAACTACCAAAGAGACAAGATTAGCTGAATCCTAAAATCCTATGATTTATGGCGGGGTCCTTTAGGAAAGATTCCAAATTTTGCCGAGGAATAGATCAAAGGCAGTCGAATCCGCAAATGCTCGGAAGCTCGGACCAAAGATTCCATCGGGGGAAGTATTCAATCCTAAAACCCAGGAAGGCAACCAAATTCCCAAATACCTGAATACTCGAACTAAAATGAGTTATTTTGAAAGAAAACTAGTCCCAAAACCTAGGAAGGCAATCAAATCCACAAATAACCCGATGAATCGATCCGATAGTGCACTAAATAGTGCACGAAATGTACACACACGCTGATCCAATGCACAACGTATAGCAGAGGAGAAATCAACCGGTCGATTATGTCTAAGATTCGATGAACTGTACTGTATAATTTCATCGGGGTAATGGAATTCATATCCCAATTTGCGATAACACAATGAAAGCCGGCTCAGAGTTTCAGGATATGAGGAAATCTACAGAACCTTTAACATTTAGTGTACCATACAGTATTTCGATGGGATCTGGACTATCACGCCCTGGAAAAATGTTTTTCAGATGGTATAGTTTCTAGAATGGTACTCTATCGATTTTGCTTTCTCCAAAGAGAAAGCTTTGTTTACGCACAAACAAAAATTTGATCAAATATTTCATTAAAACCAACATAGTCTTCAACAAAATTCCTTTCATCTAAAAAAGCCTTAGGCCATTCTCTTCCTCTCGCCAAAATCTATCAATTTGAGGTAACACTTTTTTTCCTAATGGCCTTCCAAATCTCCCAGAGACTCATCTTTGCACCCCTTTGTCCGTGTTCGTATGTGTGTGTGTGTGTGTGTGTTTCTTGTTTTATATCGGACACGCTTTATTCGTGTGCCACCATTTTTACTTCATACATGCCACTGTTTCATATTTAAACATGTTCAAATCCCCACCTAGATTCACACAAAATGAAACATGATTTGAGAAGGAAAGGCATACAATGCTATAATTTGTCGAGTTGGGCATTGACTCACTTAGACATTACAACAAAAGTCAAAATTCTCTAAGAAATCATTGTCCACCGATATCAATTTTAGTCAAGCATAAATGCATTCAACCATGGCTGCATGCGAAACACTTCTCCTCATTTTTTAGAGCATGAACCTACTCTTTCTCAATTGAAGGAGGTTGTTCAGAAGCATCTCAGCTTCAACTTGTGAGAATCAAATTGTTGTCGTCCAATCCTATAACCTGCTTAGATCAAATGAGTGTGCATTCTGTACAGCAGGTAAACTATGATCCCGCTAATCAATAGGATAATGTTTTGTCATCCCATCCAGTAAGTACAAGATTGCATCAAATCATAAAGAATTCAGTCCTTGGTCATCTTTGGCCAGAAGTTTAAATATGGGTTACGCGTATCATCACTTCCACTCTACAGATGTTGTTAGGCACTTTTCAGATTGACACACACTGAATATCTATTTGAGTATCTATCTAAAAGTGAACAGGAAACACCACTTGTATTCTTCTATGGCCCTTAAATAAAGCAAAGAAAATCTAAGAGAGAGAATCACTTGATATAATGTTGTAAGTTGTTGAATAAGAGCATCAATTCAGTCAAAAACTTCAGACAAAAGTCAAAATTCCCCCGTGATTTGTAGAGATATCATCGTCAACTTCAATCCTTGTACTTAATTAATGGCTTGAAATAGATTCTCATCATTTTTCTAGAGCTTCAATTGAAAAGTGGAATGATACAAGTGTGGGGAACCATCAGAATCTAAATTCATTCAGAATACACATTCATCGTCGAAAGCCTCAATCAGCTCCAAGAAGCTGTTTGTCTTCTTTGGGCAAAAAGTAGAGTTCAAATGGATAAGATATTGCTCTTTACTTCAAATTAGTACACGGATCCATTGGATCATTGAAAATTGGTCTCAATGATCGAATCAATTCCAATGGAATTTTCTTTTTCACCAGCTTTGATGCCTTTCATGAACAACTCAGTGTTGATAATTGAGAATCACATTTGTTAAATTCTTCTAAATATGTGTCCTATCATAACGTTTTGAGGATTCCATCCCAAGCTAAAGTCATAATCCTATTTGGGTAATGCATGGTATATTATATTTGAGAAAATGATGTCAACTATCTCAATTACTCAAAGGCTTAATACCGTGATATCTTTGTCAAATACGGTTATGATGAGCTTCGAAAATCTCGAAAGTCAGTTATAACTCATCCAAAGTTCCAGATCATATCGATATTCATGCATCAATCCATAGACAGTCTTGGGACTCCGTTCCTTACGCGTTTCTCAAACGCACACGAATTTTTTCTTCGTAGGAGGTATCGACTCGATCACGAATATCATATTCTTTTGAGAAATTGAATAATTCCACCGTAATCGATATTCCCATTCCAAAATATAATTCGCAATCAAATATATCCATGTGAAGATTGTTTTTGCGCTTACCCGCGTCCTCTAATATCAAGAAGGATCAACAATACTATATCAAGTTCTGGGACGAGAATTTATCGATCTATAACGGTCGAATATTCCGGATAGCAACTTGGAAAACCAGCGTGTCAGTCGTTTTTTACGTATCCTGGCCCTCTAAAAACACTGCCATCGTGTTCAGCAGGCCATAATACGCGTTGGAAAAAATACTCCCGATACGCTCCTGGTCTACCACAAGGATGTGCCATCACCGCAATCAGTTTACAAAATTGGCAAGAAACGCCGAAACGCTGCTCTTATGAAGATCAGTTTTTGTCTATTTAACCTCTGCGTGTAGGCACCTACTTCATGTGCTCTCAGACCTTTGTTTTCTACTCGATTCTATAGTGGGGATTGTGAGAATTATTTTGAGCCCAACCACTATGTGATGAAGTCATGTTATATGAGAGTTATGGCAGCATGAACTTCTCAAGGTCAAACACGAATGCGGCACTAGCATCGAGAATCTTATGATGTACTTCATGAAAAATCATTCGGATCAAAAAACATGACGTGACAAGTATCCTTATCCTATCATCAGAATTCTGTGAGTCATAGCAGGTAAAAGATGAGTCATTTAAAGTGCGTGATCATGTAAGATAGTTCATCATAATCATTCGCTATGGTGGATCACTAATTATGAGACTGTGTTCGCCAAAATCATTGAACTCCCTCCACTTTGGGCCAAGGAAGATAATGCATAAAATATACTTCCTCCAAAGTCAAAGAGAATTAGAGGGAGCCGATTTAAAGATGTGTCCACATATGTGGACGACTGCGAGAAGAGGTTAAAATACTTCTCACGGCTGGTTCCACAATGGGTGGCGAGGTAGGTTTCTTATTTGAAACATGAACGATGAAATCAAATTTTGGTAAATGTGTCATTCCGACTGCGAATTTTTGTTGGCCAATGTTTTTGGAGTTCCCCGCCATGATAAAATTGTTGCTCAATCACAGCAATCGATCATGGAAATTTATTGCCAATGTACACCAGTAGTGGGCCACAATCAGCACTGGATCAGAATTTTTATCAGTTTGCGTAAATCTCCACTCGTAACATTTGCTTTGAGTCGAGGCCTTGTCCGAGTTTGGTATGGCACTAGGAGGGCTCAAGATGCTTGAAATACATGTAGTCTTTATTGAAAAGTCAGCGTTCCAAAGCCAACATCCAGGCTTAGAATGTGTGGGAGTCCCAGTCTAGTGTCGATAAGATTCGAGTTCCGAAGACCTGGTCCTTCCCTTGCAAGTCCTGAGTCACCAAAAAACTATCCTATTCTATTCGATTACATTCGCAATGTACACGAATTCACCAATCTAGTCTCAGAGACCACGTCAAATACTGGAGATCCAGCAACAAGTGCGGCTTATTCTTTCCTATCCATCGTTGCCGGGTGGGACCCGATATGGCGATCGCTTGAGGTCGAAACAGAGTGCGTACCCGCGTCAGGATTGGGATAAGTATCATGACGAGCGTAAAAGAGCGCAGCCTAATAAGTGCTTGCACGAGTGGAGAGTCGTTGCGAACGAGTCCGAACAGAGGAAGTGGGAGGAGATGCAGCGCGAGCAACGGGCCCGTGTTGTCGCGGGCTGGTGGTGACGCTCGACCGGGAGCCAGTCGAAGCGACTGATTCCCGTCCAAGTGAATCGACTCTGCATCTCCGTGCTGCACACTAAATACCCTGACTCAGATGTTTAGCTGGGTTTATACAGCTATACGCAGGCAGATAACAACGGGCACAGTGTACGAGGGCTAATGAGGGGCTTTGTGAGGACTCTTACTACAGTACGCGGCCTCGAGACAAATCAAGTGGGCAGCGGCATGTAACCGACACTTTGGTGCTACCAGCGACTATATAGGATATAAGGCTCAGCTCAAGTGGCTCGAAGTAGCGAGTCACGCTCGCTAACGAGCCTGCAATGCCGCGCGCTGGTGAAGCGGGTTGCGTCTAGGTAGCTGTCGATTGCTCGCTCTTGAGCTACCTGTTCCTGCGTATTGTGTAACTCTCTTGCTCGGAGTTTCAGGACCCGTTCAATAGGCATCATTCACTGTAGCGACGCACTGAAATATCCACGTGCAAGTTTGCGTGTTCAAAATCCCTCGTGCGAGCCTATCTGGCTATCCCAATCGATATTTCAGTACTTCATTAGACTGCTTCGAGGTGACAGGATCCACGAAAGCTTCTGAAATTGTGATAGCAAACAAGTCAGTCTCCTCAATCTCTTCGAGAACTCACTTTTCCGTCACAAAAAATCTATTCTATACGATCGATTCCTTCTATGTTTAGCTGTAGGCTGAATTTGTCACGAGTAGAGTTGAAGTTGTAGGACTGTCCACATTTCTCGAAATAATCTCGAAACCACCCATAGAAATTGAAAGATGACCGGAGAACTTTCAAACTTTCCATTATTTCGGAACGTTACATGAGTGATTTAGCTACAATTGAGGAATTCGGAGGCCGAGAACGGCGGAGGTCGGGATTTCGACAAAAAATCCACTGGGGAGAATACAGCAGAAATCTGACTCCTCGTAGATGTTTCCCAATCCATGTGACATCCAGAAACAATTCCTTGCCGGGTATGACCTTTCCTCGATCCGCATCAAATATACGATGAGTTTTAAATTTTTTTGCTGCGGTGAAGACATGCCACAGTAATGACATCAGGCATAGGAACTGATCTCAAATGCGTGAATGGAAAGGATCTCTTCTCTCGAATGCACTCTCTCGGCATCAATCAGTTATTACTTCCATGGGTTATCAAACTGCTGATCAAATCAGCAAACGCTGAAGTCACGCTTAGGTCAATAACTTTGGCGGAAGAACTCCGCAAATCCGGGTAGCAATATCGACATAAACATATTTAAGACAGTTCTAGACCAAATCACGACGAAATGAGGCGTCTTTGTTTGATATTCACTCAATTCGTGTCACGAGAAGTTCTATATAGCTGATTACAGTCAACTATAAATCAGTAATTGTAGCTAAAAGTCAGCTAATGTAGCTGAAATTCAGCTACAGTAGCTGTTCGTGTCAGTAAGAATCCTATGACTGAAATGTCAGCTTGTAATAGCTGATTTGTCAGCTAATATAGCTGATTCTTCAGCTAAGCGATATTCGTGAGTGTGCCGTATATAGATATGTCGTAGCCGGTTTATAGAATCCGCCCGTCTATAGACTGGCTGATCAGTCTATAGACAGCGCGCGGATAGTAGACTCCACGTGAAGACACGCATCTGTCTATCAACCAACTAGTCAGTTTATAAACTGACTGAATGTTCCAGCCGGTCTATAAACTGACCAGTCGTGCTCGCGTGAATAGTAGACTCCTTGGTGAGAATCAAAACGAGGTGTATTTTCTAGGAACAAAGCATAGTTTCGAAGAGTCAGGCAAACCATCGAGCTATCTGGATGAATAAGACTTCATTCTTCATTTGAAAGTCAAAATCATATCAATGATGACAGAAATTGTCTGATTATTTCAATCTACCGAAATCACTCTCGTTTGAGATACATCACGACTAGAATCACTATCAATAGATATGGATCATTTTTGTAATGCTTGGGATACTGCAATGAGCGAGTCATTGATTTTCACAGTTACAGGAGTAATGACACCAAAAATTACATTGTAACTCTGCTTCGAAACAAGAAATGCAGTATATCAGGATGGAACCAAAGATGCTATACTCGAGGGTATGTTCCCTTGATCGACTGCACAAATATGGGATACTAGCACAGTGAAGGTATACCTCATGATATCAAGAGGCGCGATAGCGCCTCGCTGGCGAGTATGAGCAGACAAAAAAATCGAGCGAGGCGCTGTGCCTTATATACTTTGAATTGGGGGTTTTCTAACCTCACACATTTTTCCCACCTTACTTATTTCAACCACCCGGGTGCACAAACATCTCCTGCCTCTCTATTCAGGGCTGTTTTAATACGGATTCACTGTTGGTGTCATCAATTTCCCGATTCTGACCGCTGGGACTTTTATTTCGCTTCGCCAATTTTCACCACCTCAAAAAAATTATCCATTCAATTTGTTTAGACCTCGGATGCAGCCTCGATTTGTTTGGACCTCGAACGAACAGCTTCGATTCGAGAGTTGTCGACGAGTGAGTGAGAGTGAGAGAGAGAGCGAGAGGAGAGAGAGAAGATCCGTCTGCTTTGTTTACATCGCCATGCATCGCGGTGCCGCAATCTCAATTAGTGCATGCATTATTATCTTGTTTGGACAAAATAGATGCAGAATGTGTATGTTTTCATGGAAAAAGCAGCTATTGAGAGTTAGGTATTCTTAAACGCGGTATATTGTGGAAACCTGTGCAAGATGTATGCTGGGATTCTTTGCCCCATCAGATTATGAGTTTATAGATGCAACTTTGAAGTCTTGTATGTGATGCAGTACTAAATGTCTTCAGAAGAATCAAGGAGCGTTTGCCAAGTACATGAGAATATGGCTTTGAGGTCCAATAAGTCACTTCATCTGCGTTAATACTTGTGATATTGCTTTCCATGTTTTTTTTTTCTAAACATTCAGTCAAAAGTTGGATGAGAAGTTTCAATTACATGCATACACTGAATAATCTAAATGAATAGAGATTGAGCGGGCGTTATTTTACTCTTGGTCTACTGATATTACAATCCAGAGTCGATATCGCTGTGAGGACCAAACAATACATTTTATTATTTTGACTGCTTCTGAGCTGATTTTGAGTTTTATTCATTGTTGTCATCAAGTAAGAAGTTTGAAAGCTGGTATGTGACAATAAATATTGGCTAGTGGTCAAGCGCATTTGATAGAACTACCACACACTTCCACAATTCCAGATTAATAACTTTTTCATCGTCACAATCATATATGTAACTCGTGGGTCCATGTAGTACTACTAAAAAGTTCTAGCAGAGTTATTGCTGCTCCAAGAAAGTTTGGAATCATGTGTTGTAATTCATGAGTTGAAATGTGATGTGGAGAAGATATTTAAGCGCTCCATAAAATGAGAATTTGAATTTCTGGACACTATAGCGGTTGAAACTTGAAATTCTGCTCACAACTTTGACTATCAGTGAATCAAATATTCATGTAGGGTAGCAAAACCTATGTCACTCAAATTATCTTGTGACTAAAGTTGACTTGGAGCAGCTTTGGCTCCTCTTGTATTATTCCTTATTACTATTTCACTCCAAATATTGATATCAAGTTTGTAACCAGGGATATGCTAATTTCCTGGTTCTAAAACATATCCTGAACAATGAGGAATCAGGAGATTCCTAATCACAATCATAACATCCCAACTTTTGCTCTGAATAAGGAATGTCTAATACTGCTCAAGCATTGATTTTATGATTGTGATGAGGAAATTTTCTAAATTCTTATAAATGAGGTGAGTCCTAGAATAGGATAAAGAGAAATGTCTCGTTCAAAAATATAGACTCGATACTTGGTTGGAATAATATTTGGGGATTTCTCAAGTAAATCAAGAGCCGCTCCAAGTCAACTTGATCAAAAAGATGATCTGAGTGAAATAACTGTTTATACTCTAGAGGGATATGTGATCAACAGATTCTCAAAAGCTGTGATCAGATAAGGAAGTTGATTTCTTCGTTCTAATTTTCATAAGAAAAAAATTAGATCCTTCCTCCCCCTCCATTCACTTTTTTCAAAAGTATAACTTGGCGAGTATGAGTTGTTCCTCAAAATTCATTGATTTTTATCAGGTTTTCACAGTAAAAATGATGATTGATCCAAATCAGCTGTATTACATAGTTTCAACTCTTGAAAAGAATGAAATCAAAGGAACTATGTCGAGTATTTCTGTAAGTCCTGTAAGTCTGAGAGACCAACCATTTTCCGGGCAAAATACTTATGGCATTGTTTCAACTCGTGAAAGGAATGAAATGAATAAGAAACCATGTCGAGAGTTTTTCGAACAAGTTTGATTGTATAAGGTGATGGATTTCGGAAATTTTGCACGGTATTTTTTATTCGTTGTTTATTAAAACCAGAACTTGAATTGGAAATATTGAAGGAGTCAAGTATAGTTGATTAAAGAATCACGCTAATTATTCTCGAAATTGTAGATTTTTCTTTGAAAATTCGGAGCGAATCACTCGTTGCTCTTATCATATACTTGACTCCTTCAATTTTTCCAATTCAAGTTCTGGTTTTAATAAACAACGAATAAAAAAGACCGTGCAAAATTTCCGAAATCCATCACCTTATACAATCAAACTTGTTCGAAAAACTCTCGACATGGTTTCTTATTCATTTCATTCCTTTCACGAGTTGAAACAATGCCATAAGTATTTTGCCCGGAAAATGGTTGGTCTCTCAAACTTACAGAAATACTCGACATAGTTCCTTTGATTTCATTTCTTTCAAGAGTTGAAACTATGTAATACAGCTGATTCGAATCAATCATCATTTTTACTGTGAAAACCTGATCTATTCATCTTTGATAGAAGCTTCAGCCTGCTGGTAATCAATGTCGCACCAGACGTTGGTCTTCCTTCAAAAACGTGGTTACGACGCAATTCTCGATGACATGATTCTAGCACTTGTCAAAATAAACCGCTCGCTCATTGCAGTATTCCAAGCATTCCAAAAACGATCCATACATTTTGATAGTGATTTTAGGGATAAAATGTTTGAGTATGTGATAGGTTTGTGGATCCAATAACTGAACACTTGAGTCTTGATTTTGTAATATTACTGACGTTTGGAACAGCTGCCTCTCATTGCGTGGGAGGCTACATCGTGTCGCGTGTGCTCTGTTCGACGGTTGTCGGAAGAAGCAGAAGTAACGTAAAACCACAGAATTTAATACGTAAAGAGTTTAATTATCCAGGCCACGGGGGCGAGTAAGCAGAAATAAGGTTGGCACATGTCGGTGCCTTGACACAATAAGTTTAATCTTATACTTATACTTCCAATTGAACATTCCTCCCACTTTTTCGGCGTAGCGGAAAATAAATTCATTAATGCATCATAGTAATTAAATATGTAATAGGCTGGAAGATATGGAGGATAGAATTCCACAACCAATCGAACAATATGAATACATGGTATAAATTATATAATATAAATCATCTTTGATCATGCTTATATATGAATCATCTTGACTGGATAATATTTTTAGGAGTCATATTCGAGAAAATCGTCATTTTACCTCCAAAACTCAAAACTCGCACAACTTTCGAGAAAATCAGTTTTGGGCAAAACAAAAAGTACGTGTTTTTTCATGTTGTCCCTAGAATCATATGTCCCCTTGCCAAGAAAATGAGAGATGTCGGCTGTTTTTCCACAAAAAATTATTGAGCATATAGTTAAAACGCACCCCGGGTGTTTGGAGTGCTCGAAATTGATTTTATCGTGCGTCTTGTACTTGGGCGAATACGGTAAGATCTGTTGTGCGTGTGTAGGCATATGCGGGTACACATGTCACAAGACTGGCGTATAGCACGTGCGCTGGAGCAGTTACCGCTCCTCTCGTATACAAACCCATAGCACAGGCCACGCTTCGCTGCTCTGAGGGTTGCGATGGCTTTGGGTACTTGACATCTCCGAGGAGTCGATGGCGACGAGCCAGCCAAGTGCGCGCAAATGTGGGCTTGTATGGGGTGTTGCAAAGCGATCAGCTCATCAACTCACGGCTCATTGATTACAATACGTCAATCGGCCGAGGGGTGCCGGAACTCCGCCCGGCCAAAAGTTGACCCGAGGAAGGGGGCCCGCATGGTGGAAAGGAGATATGGTGTGTTCAAGTCGAGGACGAGTTTTCGTCTTGCTCTGCGCAGATCCCATCGGCAGCCATCTTGCGTATTTGAATGGAGCAGACGACTGCTCTCGCTAGCAACGGTTTGGCCGTTCGAGCCACTGCGGCGGCTTCGCAACATCGTGTTATTCATCCACTTTTTATTCATTTTCAACAAAAAAATGCCGTGTTGCTCCGTTCATCTATGCCATAATCGGAATGGCAATGTTGATAAAGACAAAATCAGTTTTTTCCGGATACCCAAGCATCAACCAGCAGTGGCTAAGCAGTGGGCAGATTTCTGCGGTCGGGAAGTAAACAAACTTTCAGACAGTAAGTTTGAACAAGATATTCTTGTGAATTCATTTTATAAATTCATCATAGCTCTCTTTATAAGTCTATAAATATCCATTAATTCATCTAATATGAATTTATTCTACAAATTCATTGTAGCTCTCTTGAGATTCTAAGAGGTAGTCTATAACTTTTTTGTCAACAGTACGTATATGCTCAGTCCATTTTGAGCCTTCGCTGATCAGCAGACAATCAGAGCTATTCTATGATTCACCAAAAATGGTACTGTCACCGGGGGCTGTCCCAACCCTTAAACCTACTGCACAAGTAAAGTGAGTTTCTGGTTTGCTCTGAGAATAATATCTCTCATGATTATTGAGTCATTTGTGAATTGAGACACAATTTCTTTTCAGAAGGAAACAGAAGAGGGGCAAGAAATGTGCAATAAATCCTGCTTCGAATGCCAGTGTTATGAATCCAAGGGAAATGTCATGTGTGAATGATACACTCGTAGAATACCAGACATCTAAGCAATCGTCTCCTCATTCTCAAGTTGAATTGGTATCAAGGGAAGGGAAGCGTAAAGCCTTGTCAGATCTTCCAAATGATACAAATATTCTGAAGCAGAAGAGAAAGTCAGCTGTTGAAACCCCTAGTATAATTTCTCAACCAAATTTAACCACGTTGCCTTATTTGATACATGAAGAGGATATGTGCAGATCAAGGTATGTAAAGCTGACAGCCAATATTATTTGATCCAGCGTATAGGTGTGTGGTAGTTCTTAAGTTGATGAATTTTGCTGGAATATCTTTCCGACAGCTTCATTTTTTTCAGCGGTGTTGATGTTGTAGCTGCTACTAGCTGTGATACTTCCTCATCAACTCATCCTGAATGGAACACTGAGGATGTTGTAAATATTGATGATACTCCTATTTTCACAAATTCAATAGAGGCTACAGTACCTATTGCCCATGGACTGGGAAATGAGAACCCCATCCAAGAGATAGTTATTCCATCGACTGGTTCTTGGCAACCGTGAGTATATCTTAGAACATGCGATAGTACATTTAGGAAACTGTGGCTCTTCGGTTGCTGTATTTAATATACTGTCAAATTTCTTAGGAGGTTTATGCGATTTGAAAAAAAGTCATGATTTCTTCAAGGTCAAACTGAATTGGGACTGGATAATGACAATTTCTGATCAGACACTTTTTTTCATTTTTGAAAATATGCATCAACTATTGGTTGTTGTAAATTTTATCTCTAAACCTACCGCAGTATCTGATGCAGTGGCATAATGCAACGGAGATTTTTCATTTTTCTTTAGGAACGGTGAAATTGAAGAATCTGAGATGAATGTAGCATCAGGTACCCCTTCAAATCGTTACATCATTCCGAGCCTGTCTACTGAAAGTACAAACTCTGGTGGAAGAGAAGCAGTCATACATAACTCTCTTACAAATGGAATAGTTGAATCTGAGTCTGCACCGGTGGATGCTGTAGCAGACCATAACTACAGTACCATGTAAGTGCTATTTCATTCTATCATGATACTACCATCACATGTTCCTGCATTATTCCTCAACTTTATAGATTTAATAATTATATTTTCATTCAGCATTTGTATCGAATGGAAGATTTGTCCCGTAATGCTCTTTCTGTACTTGACCCTGAATATGCTGTTGGATTATAACGATGAAAAATCACGAAAGTTGCACAGACGAGGCAGTTATTAAAATGTTCCACATTAATGGTGTTGCCCAGCGTGAACAGCTACAAAAATCCTCTTTTCCTGGGGAAGATTGATAGAATTGAATATCTTGGAAAATCATTGATTATTTCAGCGGTATTTCTCCAAGAGTGTGAGATGTAATTCTTCGACTCTGTCGGACATGAAGAGGGTGGGCCGAAAGAGCATTTTTTTAAGAGAAATGCTTAACATTAGTCGAGATTTGCTCCGTCTTAGTATGAAAAGTATGAAAATTTTTTGCTGCACGCTCGAAGTCAAGGTTTTTAGGTGGTATAAGCGCTTTGAATTTTGGTGAAAAATGTATGGAAAATTCCATGTCAGGATTTTCTTTTACTCTCAGATTCAGAAGTATGGCGTTATAAATGCTGCGAGCGACGTTACGAAGATATCAAGCGAGATGTTGGTTTTCTTTCGGGATAATTCATTTTCCCTATTTCCCATACAAACTCCTTCGCGCCAGCTGGATCAGTTCATTTGGGCACAAATCCGGGACAGTGTAGCTTGAAAAAACACGCGGTTAACACAACGTAATAAAATCTACGTTAATAACGTGGCTGCTTTCCAAGATATTTTTTTTTTTACTCCCAGCAAGAGTAATCTTGAATTTTTGTTATTTGATTTTGTAGTACATTCGAACTAATTTGGAAAAAATCAGCTGTGGAGGGAGTGTTCAAACGAACGTCTCTTTGATTTCTCTCTTGAACTATATTTTCGTGGCAGAAACTGTGGAGGCTGTCGGAGATTTCCATGGATAATCTTGTTGGAGCTCATCGTTCAAAGTTTTAGAAGATATTCGAGATATTCGAGATTGAATGTGAATGTCTCCAATGCCGCTGAATTTCCATGAATTATCATCATATTTTTTAATTGTATCTAGGGTTGATCCTGGTCACTGCTGCAGTCAAGATGTTCATTCTGAGACATTGCAAAAAGAGAATGAGGACTTGAAGAAAGAAAATGCTGCCTTGAAAAATGAAAATGAAGAGTTGAAGAAAAATCTTGAAAAAATGACCAAGAAGATGCGCCAAAAAGACAAGGAAATGAGCAAACAAGTTGAGAGTACCGTTTATCAAATTTTGCAACCCGTATTCACCGCAGGACAGATAAAACGACTAATGCATCCAGATAAAAAATTTGTAAAATGGACACCAGATGATATTGCTTCAGCCATCGCTTTGAGAAGCGTCAGTCCCAAGGGCTACAGGTACTTGAGGAAGAATAGGAGAGTTCCATTGCCTGCTTTATCAACATTGAGACGATGGGCTTCGAAAGTTATCATCGAACCCGGAACCATTCCTGTAGTATTACAGAATCTGAAAAATAATGCCAAGAAACGATCACAACGAGATAGACTCTGTAAAATTTGCTTCGATGAAATTCATATATCTCAAGATATCGAAATAGATCGAAAGGAGGAGAAAAAAGTAGGTCCTCATAAGAAAATACAAGTTGGAATGGTCAGTGGACTGTTTAATTCGTGGAAACAAGTAGTTTACTTCGGATACGATCAACCTCTCACAAAGGAAATTGTGAACGATACAATATCCCAACTCTACGACGCTGGATACATTGTTGTCGGCTTGACAACAGATCTTGGCCCAACCAATCAAGGATTGTGGAAAGATTTAGGGATTGGACATGAAGACCATCGAGATTCATTCTTCTTGCATCCAAAAGATCCGGATCTCAAAGTTTTTGTCTTTGCAGATGTCCCGCATCTACTCAAGTTGATAAGAAATAATTACCTCGACCATCCCCTCCTAATATATGGCAAATGGATTGATAAAACAATTGTAGAAGAATTGCTGACCTTCAATTCTAGTGAATTGAAAATAGCTCACAAAATAAAACAGGAGCATTTGGATGTCAAAGATGGAGAGCGACAGAATGTCCTACTTGCTGCTCAACTCCTGTCTAATACTACCAGCATGGCTATTCGATGGTGTGGACAAAATAATTTTTTTCAAGGAGATCATAATTGGGAGGAATGTGCCGAATTATTCAAAACTAGCAATAACTGGTTTGACCTGTTCAATACAAAGAGGAAATTTGAGAAATCTGCTAACGCTTACGGCGTGAATTTGGAAGAACAAGATGCTTTACTCGATAAAATGACGGATATGATGTTAAATCTCAGAGTCGGACAGAATCGCTCTCTCCTCCCATTCCAAAAAGGAATCATTGTGTCAAACAAATCTCTCAAAGGATTGCTCTCTTACCTAAAATCAAAATACTCTACTCCTGAATCACCAATTGAGTATCTCATGACCTACCGGCTGAATCAAGACGTTCTGGAAAATTTTTTCTCTTACATAAGAGGGATGGGTGCCACAAATGTCAGACCATCTGCACTTCAATTCAGATACAGACTAAAATGGTACATACTAGGAAAACATAGTGAAGATACATTTACAGAGAAGTGTAATACGCAAGGAGATACAGACTCTACCTTGGTCGATCTCCGCACATTAGCTACAGAGTCTTATCTGTCAGATGAAGAGTCGATGGTGGAAGTTTTGGGTGACTTACGCGATGACGAAGAAGCTAGGTGGTACGAAGACTGGATAGATGATAATTCAAAAGAAATTGAAGAGACTGACGAAGGTATCCGCACATTTTCCCTGAGTAATTTTCCAAGTTGAGAATGAAATTGGTCGACCGCCAGTTTCAGATGAGGGAATTTTCGCTCTCATTGCTTCAATGCACAGAAATTATTCCTTGAATAGTACATGATGAGATTTATTTTTTCAGCCACTCGAGATCAGCATAGAAGCCTCTGCCGTGCTCTATGCTAAAACAATACTGCATGCCATCAGCAAAAGTAGCCGATCTTGACGCAGGAATCATCACCTTCGTCTCTCCGGGGCTCGAATATTTTCCATAATCTAAGACCACTCTAAAGTTTAACGATTTTTAGAAAAATACGTGTTCATGCAAATTCTTTCTCTGATAGATCATATACGAATTAAGATTTTTTGCTACCATTTTTACCATCTTCTAAGATGAAGGGGTTATACGACGTAAAATTTGAGCCTTCGCTCACGGTGAATCAAAAGATAGTATTCCATATGTCCGTCTGATCAATTTTTCCTCTTATAATGGAGTCTCCCATTCAGATTCTTAAATGAAATTGTATTCAACGATCGTTCAGTTTCACGCGATGTATAGAAGCATACTAGCTATCAGTTGATTGGTCGTTATGTTCTTCTTGTTTTATCTCATTCTGGAATGTTACAAATAACTTTCTCTTGATTCATCGTCTAGACATGGATTCAGTTAGTTGAATCCTGTTACCTTTAGCCCAAGCAGTATCAATAATGATGCGAGTACTAGTATTCATATCAATATAATGATGAATGTAATGTAACATATGTATATATATATATATATAGTTTCCCTCCCTGCGCGAGAATGGTTCGAAAGGGCATCTCCTACGGTTTCTGCAATAATAGTACATTACGCGTCGAGTGCTGCAAATAATTTTTTCCTTCGGGAAACCGGGCTGGACATGGGGGAAGGCAACGTCCAGCTTAGTTTCCTCGAAGGAAAAATGTTTCCGCGCAAGACGCGTTTAAAATACAATCTGTACCTTTGTTCCGAAACAGCGCGTTTCCCGTAACTCGGTACATAAAGTACTATTCTCATAATTATAAGATATTCTCAGTGACACAAATCGAGTGAACACGACACAAAAATTAGATGTTTGATCTGACAGCACATACGTGCTATCCAAATCTCTCGTGATGATTACAGAAAATTAATCTTACTGAACAGTGGACAACTTTGAATTAGCTATATCAATCTTCTATCTAGTAACATTGCTTGCAGATACTCATTAGCTTGTTTTTAGATCAATAGAAAAAGCAAATTATTGATTATAATATGTAAATCAAACGAATGACATGAATGAATTGAAGACACGAATAATCCTTGAAAGGAGGGCCCAAGGATAGTCCAAGTTGTGGTCGTGGATTCTTTGAAACTGAGAGATTTTTATTCTGATTTGTGTTTGTTTGTGGCGCGAGATGTTGTATTTCGATCCCAAGAGTAGCCAATTTTGAAATTCGAATTGATCGAATCCACGGCTCAATTTCGATGGGCTCCCACGTCAATCAATCACCTTTTGGTTGATGCTTTGGTTTGATTATATTTTAACAATATCTTTATCTTTCTGTATACAGATGTTGGGCTACCTGAGATTAAGTATATACAGGAAGTAGTAAAAGAAGAAGGGCTTATCTACGTGGCTGGCTATGTATCTTCTCGTTTTCGGATCAAATACCCACACCTCGGTACTCCTACACGTCAAATTCCTCATATTGATCCCTCCAGTTGGACTTGCTACATTTCCAAAGGCTCTTTGATTTATCCATCTGATACAATGATCAAAACAGCTTTTGTACTCGAACAAGTATTTAACAAGTTCCATGGAAACTCGCTCTCCGATTCAAACGGAATTTTCAAGAAAGTTGCTGCTGCAGTCAAAGCCAAAATGGGCGATGAGTTTGAAATCCCAGATGAAGTCCTCCTCTGTATGGTCAGAACTCGAACTTATATCAGATTAAAAGAATTGAACCACCAGAGAAGAAACGCTTATAAGCGACTAAGACAAGCTCGGAGAATTGAAAAAAAAATTAAATTCTTCTCATAATTATCTCCTCACATTTTATGAAGTTGATTGTGATCTGTGAATCTGCTTTCTGAATATGCTGGAAAAAGCTTTATATTTTTAGGAAAGATATAAATGTGCCATTAATATGTTATGTGCCAAATTAGTGATTCATAATACTCGAAGTAATTGTTAACAATCTGTGATTCTACATATATGTACTTTATACTTTATATATAAAGTGTCAATGCGACACAAAATACCATTTATGCTACTAAAGAAACGACTTCATTTGTGTAATTTTAGGAATTTTGAAAGGCACAGTATCGGCCTATCAATAAAGATCTTTCACAAAAAAAGCCACCAATGTACTTATGAATCTCCCTCATTGTGATTTGAAATGCTTCAGTTTTATTTTCGCGGATAAATATAATTCAATTCCTACGATATGCATCCATTTGCGAGTGAAATAGCTCATCATTCCGAAGTACCACTGGTACCGACCAATTACCCAAGTAATTCATCTCGTCAGCTGCTCTCCTTATTTCAAAACGCAAACAGTACATCACAATTAAAATTTGCTCCGCGTACATGTCTGATTTTGTCCCAGACGAGTCCGGCTCGTGATTTATAATTCACCATTTATCGGAATATCTAAGTTCTCAACAGAATTTCTTGTAATCGCCAACAGTTATCTGTTTTACCGATGCAGAAGGCATTCTAATCAGTCTCCTCAGTAAATTCCATTTTTGACAAAAAATCTGTAACACTCAAGACCCGTTACTTTAGGCTATCTCTGTTCTCAAACGTTCAAATTTGCCTCCGGGGCTCCGGCCATCTCATTGGCTATCAGGGCAATATGGCCGGCAACCGGGACAGAAATGCGATTGGCCGAGGTGCTCACGCTGCGCGTGAGCACACCATATCTCCTTTCCACCATGGGGGCCCGGGTCGTGAGCAGGGCGTGACATTTTGGAAGCAGAGCACGCATTCTTACGAGTGAAATACACACCAGCGCCGGTCACACCAACGCGAGCCTGTTCGAGAAAAAGTTTAGGTTGAGGAATGTTTTCGCAATTCGTTATTCGGATTGGTGACCGCTCGACTGGGTCTGCCACGCTCGTGCCACGCTGAGCGTCAGACACTCTCGCCCACTCTTTTATTATGGGTATATATGAGATTGGTAGATGGCGGTCCCTAGGTAACCCTTGTGCGTCAGGAAAACAAGTTTCAATAGTATATTGCAGGTAGCCCCCGGTATTCGCGGAATTCGCTTATTCACGGTTTCTGATTTGCGGCGTTTCCCAGTATTCGCGGTGCCCTGACTCGTTTATTCGCGGTTTGAATCTGGATCTTCGAGATTCAATGTAGAGTTTCAGCTCCGAGATTTAGCTCATGAAACGTGAATTTTTGATGGATTTCATCCGAATGTGTTCTTCCGAACCATTTGTTGTGATTGAGTGTTCATGATTTCGGGGGTGTTGCTATTGTTATTGTTTTCCAAGACTGATTAATTCGTTATACGACACAATTATTAGTGTACCTGTGTACTATCTCAACTCTACTTATGGCACCGTGCGTAAGGTAAGTGTGCCTAATATACCCCCACTACTTTTGTTTTGCTCACAGTTTTGGCTCATCTCAATATTATTCAATGTATCTCAGCTCGTTCTAAAGATAATTTCAAGACGTTCAAAATGAGCTAAAGTACGTTTGATTTCGAGGGACTGGAGCCAAGCTATCTCGATTTTTGCAAGAAAAGATTTTTCGCGAGTTTTTGACAATGTGTTTCTAATATGCCCCCATAGTCATTTCGCGATTCTGAAGCTCTGGAAAAGCGGTATTGGTTCCGGAGCATAATGATGATGTATTGAATGGATAAATCGCCATGATTTAAGGTATTATCAATGATTTAGAGTGCACATAATCTCAAAATTATCATGAAAATCGATTTTTAGCATATTTTGCGAGATCTGGTGCGTTTTGAAGGTCCCATCCTGCTGGATATCGCTAAATACACCCGAAAATAATGTTATCTCGATAAAAAAGTGCTAAAAATACTTTCGGTATTGCGCAAAGCCCTCTACACGTGGGAAAAAGGGTGGGGGCATATTAGGAACACTGCACTTTTTTTTAGTAAAGTGAGCGTAAAATCAGCTAGAAATCGAATTTTGCAATTTCGTAAAATGCATCTTGAAGTTGAAACAAAAACAAAGAAAATGAACCAAGGTGCGTCGAAATTGGTTGTACCAGTTTTGTTCGGCATAGCTTTTAGTAACTAACAAAAAAGAAGTCGAAAGTATCAAAACCACTTTTTCCGTTCTAAGAAACGCGCGTGTCTTTTAGGATCGTCCAAAGCGTTGGTTTTCTCATATTTTAACGTAACAAACATGAAAATAATGCGCAGCAAAGAGTGCGGGTTCGTACATTTGAGAACTTAAGTGGGAGCATATTAGGGAATGGGGGCATATTAGGCACACTTACCTTAGAAAGAACGCATATTCGTCGATTAGAAAACGTGATAATGAACTGTGAGCTTTTCGAAAGAATTGAAAATGTCAAATTTGCTCACCGTTACAGGAAAAATGGCCGAAGTTCTTAGAACCTCCAATGGCCACTCACCAGAGATTGTATGTTCGTCAATCTCGCTAGTCAAAAGTAACAGCTTCAGTGTCAAAAATGTCAAAAGTGTTCGTCCGCACGCTCGTGGATGGATTTTTCCAACAGATTTTCGAGTGAATTACAGTAGTTTTACAATCGTATTATACTATTACTTCGTATCTTTCACATATTGAGTCGACTTGCTAGGCTTCTTACATGAATTTGTTCGTCGAAGATGATGTGTGGATTTTTCTCTTACTTATGGATCCACGTATGTATCCGTAACCCCCATTTTTCCGTAAGCCCATGGTCCCAGTGTTCACGGTTTTCGTATTCGCGGAATTTTCTTTATACGCATTGTTCAATGTACGCATTATTAACCACGAATAGCGGGGGTTGCCTGTACTTTACTAGACAGGGAAGTTGGATTTTCGTGGCCACACAAGCACGCGAATCCAACTTAAGGTAGTTGTGCACTAAAGCTGAGAATACAGCAAAATCTCCGGTCGCGCGGACACCTCTGGTCGCATCAAAACTGTCCACTATCCGGAGGTGTCCGCTAATCAGAGGTTCATTTCTGTGATCATACTTCTGCTGGTCGCAAAAAATTGTCCGTTATTGAGAGGTGTCCGCTAATCGGAGGTATCCGTTGAGGGAGATCCCACTGTACACCAGAATATCACCCAAGTTGGGGAGGATTTAGTTCAAGTGTTAATGAACACCTGTGCAAAATTTCAGAATGATTGACCGTTTTGTTTCGGATTGGTAGACATAAAAAATCCGCCACTTTTGACATTGTGTTCATATGGGAGTCGACGATCCCATATAAGCGCAATGTTAAAAGTGACGAATTTGACAAATGATTACTACCACTCTGAAACAAAACGGTCAATCATTCTGAAATTCTGCACAGGTGTTCATTAACACTCGAACTAAATTCTCCCCAAATTTGGTGACATTCTGTTATATTTTCAATTTCAGTGTACAACTACCTTACGGTATAACATTTTTCTTCTTCGTGGCCCGAAAAAAACGTCTGATTTTGATTGATAATTGCCAAAATACGGATCTAACTTCAATTCTGCAGTTGTTCGTGATTTCAGAAGAGCAGAAACAGACGACGCACAGTGGAGAAAAAATGTAAAATTGGGCATGAATCGTTTTCACGCGAATTCTTGATCGATCGACTAGATTCGAAAAAAATTCTCTTCATTTTCCCCTACTGTATAAGCGAGGTCTGCACGAATTTTGATTGGAGGCTTTCCGCCACCGGAAAATTGTTATAAGCGGAAAGGTGACAAGGTGCGAAACTACATGAAATTCAAAGAAGGGTCTTCTTCAGCAACTACATTATCGACTAATGATGATTATTTGCTACATCATGATCTTGGAGCCATCGCAGGAATATGAGAACTACTAGGTGGTCCTGGGTCCAATGCTGAGATAGAAGCTTGAGCTGTTGCTGCAAGGTTACAAGTAGGGCTTATTAATTGATTATATTATAATAAAACCATTCCATTGAAGAATCTTAATTGATTCTGGGTGACAACTTTCAAGAGCGACTGTCTATTGTGCAACCAATTTTCTAGATAACCATGAGAGTGTCAAAATCTGACAGAAGAGTTGCTGATTCTCTTCGAAGAGAGTGACCAGAGTAATCCACTGGATTTGGAAGATTCAGATATACCTTACCAATATACGATGGTATTTCACCCATCTTATGGATCCCAACCCATCTTATGGATCCCAATCCGCTGATTGAAGCATTCACCATTTGCATACTTGATAAATAATCTATCAGTGGTTACATTGAACTTCCTTAATGCCATGTACTTTTTGACTTTCTGATAAAACAGAGGTCCCGTTGTGAATTCACCAGGGTAGTCATTTTCGCTATCGGTAACTAATACTAGGAGCTTATCACCTAATTCTCCTTCGTCACCAATTATCATATTCAAAACTTCATCACAGCGTACTCTCTTAACTTTTCCGAGTGAGATCTCACTCGGAAAGAGTGAGTTCTGACTCGGAGTTCGGAGTGAAATCGTGGCAACTCGGTACCGAGTGAGTTTCACTCAGAAAAAAGAGTGAGATTCTTCACTCGGGGAATCCGAGTGAATATAAGTGTTATTCAGCTGAAACTAAATATTTTCGGTTAATTAATACGTGGCGGGATATAAAATTAATAAATCATTATTAGTCATCCGAAAGTTAAAAAAAAAAGAAAAAAACCCATTCTGCCTGTAGTTGCATGATAATTTCGATGTTTAGTAATATGGGACTAGCGTATTGCCTCGCGTTGCTCGGCTTGTAGAGGTTTCAGAGAGGCGTATGAGTTCCTCAAAATGTCTGGAGAAATCAACTAGTAGAAGTTTTGATATTATCTTTGGCTAAATTGGATTATGATGATGATAGGAGTTTTAATTCAATGTTGAATTGGGGCGATAAAAGTTGAAATATTTTATTCATATATTTCCACAAGATCACTATCTCTATTTACCGCACGTACACCATGTTCAAGGTTGAAAAGTTTGTACCGGAAAAATTTGCTTTCCTAACCTTCTGTGTTTCGAAAGTCGCTTTAATTTTTTTTGGCGCTTCTGATCGCTTGAAAAATGTCAAAACACCTTATTTCGACGTGGAATTTCATGAGAAATACTATAAAAATATTCATTTTGGGCTTCAAAGCGCCCCTAGCGTGGTATTGACGATTTTTTGAAAAGATAGCTTATACCGTGATAGGGTTACCTTATGGCTCAGATTTTATATCTTTCTCGTATTTCTCACAAAATTTTACGGCAAAATAGTATATTTTGATATTTTTCAAGCGACAAGAAGCGTCAAGAGATATTAACACGTTCGCTGCGACGGGTCCCACCGATGGGACTCGCGATTTTTCATCTTTCAATCTTCGCCGACTCAGACTTGCTCAGAAAATTTTCCCAAAAGAATCTATTATGACGGTTTACTTCGCCAAAAATATAAACAATGACATAAAAAAGAGTCTAGACCCATATCGGCATTTTCATCAAAATGCGGGGGTCCAGTTCATGACCAAAATAAAATTACGAAAAAACGGCGTCGCAGCGAACGTGTTAAAGTAATCCAAAAAACACGAATGGTGAATTCTCTTTTATTGGCTTTTGGATGTTAAATCCGGTGTACGTATGATAGCCAAAAATTCATCGCACCGGGTTTAACGAAAGTTTTCTGACATCCTTTTTATTATAGATCAAAAATCCACAATCGTATCGTGGAAAACAGGAAATCGGGAAATGAAAAACATTCTACTGTGCAAACACTCTTTCACGTTTTTTAAGTTCCTAATCAAGTTTGAGTCTAATAGTACATTTCACACTGAGTACATTGTACACGAACCTCTCCTGCGAGCACACGGACGCGCGCTCCACAGTACCAGTCAGTTTCCTGTGGTTCTCCTCTACGCGCAAACATGTTCGTGCCGAGCCGCTCATATCACATTCTACCCGGAAGCAGCAACTACTCGTTCACATCGGATGCAGGTCGAAACAACTCATTGGGGAAGCAGTGTTGGAAAGGAAACAGATCGATAAAGGGGTAAGTGAATCTCATTAAATAATTTCATTTTCAGTATCATCTTCGGCGCATATATGCATATATTCATTTTCCGGTGTGCTTCATATATGCGCAGATATCGTCAAGCCGAGGCCCTCATCTCAGTTTTCTACGCGCCTTTCTTACAGGCAGTTATACACGTGCGCGATGACTCCCCCCCCCCTCTTCGAAGTGCCACACTCTGCATACCATAATGCTCGCGCCCGGGCGCTTAAATCAGTCGCTCAAGAACCTCTCCTGCGAGCAGACGGCATGCGCTCGACAGTACCAGTTAGTTTCCTGTGGTTCTCCTCTACGCGCAAATATATTCGTGCCGAGCCGCTGATATCACATTCTACCCGGGAGCAGCAGCTACTCCTTCACATCGGATGCAGGTCGATACAACCCATCGGGGAAGCAATGTTGGAAGGAAAACAGATCTATAAATGGGTGAGTAAATTTTATTAAATAATTTCAACATCAGAATCCTCTTTGGCGCATATATGCATGTATTCATTTTCCGGGGTGCTTCATATATGCGCAGATATACTCAAGCCGAGGCTCTCATCTCAGTTTTCTGCGCGCCTTTCTTACAGGCAGTCATACACGTGCGCGATGACTCCTCCCCCCCCCCTCTTCGAAGTGCCACACTCTGCATACCATAATGCTCGCGCCCGGGCGCTTAAATCAGTCGCTCACGAACCTCTCCTGCGAGCACACGGACGCGCGCTCCACAGTACCAGTCAGTTTCCTGTGGTTCTCCTCTACGCGCAAACATGTTCGTGCCGAGCCGCTCATATCACATTCTACCCGGAAGCAGCAACTACTCGTTCACATCGGATGCAGGTCGAAACAACTCACTGGGGAAGCAGTGTTGGAAAAGAAACAGATCGATAAAGGGGTAAGTGAATCTCATTAAATAATTTCATTATCAATATCATCTTCGGCGCATATATGCATATATTCATTTTCCGGTGTGCTTCATATATGTGCAGATATCGTCAAGCCGAGGCCCTCATCTCAGTTTTCTACGCGCCTTTCTTACAGGCAGTCATACACGTGCGCGATGACTCCTTCCCCCCCCCCCCCCTCTTCGAAGTGCCACACTCTGCATACCATAATGCTCGCGCCCGGGCGCTTAAATCAGTCGCTCAAGAACCTCTCCTGCGAGCAGACGGACGCGCGCTCGACAGTACCAGTTAGTTTCGTGTGGTTCTCCTCTACGCGCAAATATATTCGTGCCGAGCCGCTGATATCACATTCTACCCGGGAGTAGCAGCTACTCCTTCACATCGGATGCAGGTCGATACAACCCATCGGGGAAGCAGTGTTGGAAGGAAAACAGATCTATAAATGGGTGAGTAAATCTTATTAAATGATTTCAACATCAGACTCCTCTTTGGCGCATATATGCATGTATTCATTTTCCGGGGTGCTTCATATATGCGCAGATATACTCAAGCCGAGGCCCTCATCTCAGTTTTCTGCGCGCCTTTCTTACAGGCAGTCATACACGTGCGCGATGACTCCTCCCCCCCCCCCTCTTCGAAGTGCCACACTCTGCATACCATAATGCTCGCGCCCGGGCGCTTAAATCAGTCGCTCACGAACCTCTCCTGCGAGCACACGGACGCGCGCTCCACAGTACCAGTCAGTTTCCTGTGGTTCTCCTCTACGCGCAAACATGTTCGTGCCGAGCCGCTCATATCACATTCTACCCGGAAGCAGCAACTACTCGTTCACATCGGATGCAGGTCGAAACAACTCATTGGGGAAGCAGTGTTGGAAAGGAAACAGATCGATAAAGGGGTAAGTGAATCTCATTAAATAATTTCATTATCAATATCATCTTCGGCGCATATATGCATATATTCATTTTCCGGTGTGCTTCATATATGTGCAGATATCGTCAAGCCGAGGCCCTCATCTCAGTTTTCTACGCGCCTTTCTTACAGGCAGTCATACACGTGCGCGATGACTCCTTCCCCCCCCCCCCCTCTTCGAAGTGCCACACTCTGCATACCATAATGCTCGCGCCCGGGCGCTTAAATCAGTCGCTCAAGAACCTCTCCTGCGAGCAGACGGACGCGCGCTCGACAGTACCAGTTAGTTTCGTGTGGTTCTCCTCTACGCGCAAATATATTCGTGCCGAGCCGCTGATATCACATTCTACCCGGGAGTAGCAGCTACTCCTTCACATCGGATGCAGGTCGATACAACCCATCGGGGAAGCAGTGTTGGAAGGAAAACAGATCTATAAATGGGTGAGTAAATCTTATTAAATGATTTCAACATCAGAATCCTCTTTGGCGCATATATGCATGTATTCATTTTCCGGGGTGCTTCATATATGCGCAGATATACTCAAGCCGAGGCCCTCATCTCAGTTTTCTGCGCGCCTTTCTTACAGGCAGTCATACACGTGCGCGATGACTCCTCCCCCTCTTCCAAGTGCCACATTCTGCATACTATAATGCTCGCGCCCGGGCGCTTAAATTAGTCGCTCACGAACCTCTCCTGCGAGCAAACGGACGCGCAGCCGGCTGCTCAAATCAGTTCACCCAAAGGCATCACTCACTGTTACAAATCAGGTGCAGATCAAAAGGACTCATTAGAGGAGCAACATTAGAAGTGAAATGGCTTGTATACGGACGTCTACCAATGGGTAAGCAAACTGCTAACTTTTCACATTAGTCAATATTAACTATTCTGAAGAATAATATCAGAAGTATTCTATTTCATTTCACATCAATATCTAAACTCACCAAATCTGTATTATCAAAATTTATCTTCTACAAAATAACACTTAGACACATATATATCTGCAAATTGTAATTTCGATCTTATCAATCAAAAATAGACATTGACACTCTAATTTAATACAAAAAAATTAACTATTCTTATTTTTCATTTCAGGGTTAATGAAACGCCACCACAACACATGTAACAGAACAAAATTGATGATCAAAACATTGCAGCGGAATTGGATTGAAAGGATCTATTTGGAAAAAGGTCAACATCGGCGGTACAGCATCCATTATGGGGTAAGTAAACAACTTGAGTAGTTATATCAAATCATTTAACTCCTTCCACACATAATATCCTTGTCCAAAACAATTATATGCTCATTCATACAATCGAGTATAATTCTGATAAGATACAAAATAATAACTTAATAATTCACAAATACCAAATTTTATATCATTATCACTCCAATTGATACATACTCTTGATAAAATTCACATTAGAGGCCATCCAGTAATGATGTCACGCTCTTGGGGGGAGGGGGATCTAGAAAAACGTGATGAAGTGTGACATGGGGGAACGGGGGGTGCCGATCAAACGTGACATCACGCTCATTAACCAGTATTTTTATTAAAATCTATTGAAAAGAATCGAAATTTGAAAGCATTATTGCGATGAAAAAATGCGTGCAATTCTCCAATGTTTGGGAGTTACGAAATCGCGAAAAATAACTTTCGCGCCTCGCTTATGAGGTACCCCGCTTCATTAGACTCGATGCGAAATATACTATTTCGAAATAATGTGCATAAAGTTAGTGCGATAGACTTGGTGCGAAATATACTATTTCGAAATCATGTGCGTGAAATTAGTGCGTAAGGAACATTTCTCAGTGTGTAGAGCACTAACTTTACGCACATCGATTTCAAAAAATAGAACACGCAAATGACTTCGATACTTTACGCATTGTCGGAAGAATCTCAACAGTGCCTAAAGTTGTTACCCTCGTGTATAAACATTTCCCCCATTGCGTAAAGAATCGAAGTCGTTTCGTAATATACTATCATACCAAGGAAATCCAATTTTTCCCTATTCGTGGATACCGCGAGGGAGGGGGGAGCGTTTCCAACTGTGACATCACGAAAAGGGGGGTCCACGAGCTTGTGTCATGGCGTGACAAGGGGAGGCGGGGGGCTCGAAATTCCAGATTTTCGCGTGACATCATTACTGGATGACCCCTTATTTCGTCTAACAATGAATAGAATATTCAATCATTATCATGCCCCACTCGGCTAAGAATATAATCATCCAAAGTTGATCAATTCAATCCTAATCTCTAATTCCTTCCACAGGCACACAAATAGTAATAATTCAACACCGGAGTGTTGAATATTATAGGCGTTCACAGAAAACGATCCACGAGTGTTTGGTACACAATTCAACAAAGTACAAGGAAAGTGCCGTTGAAGAACAAAAATGAAGAACACCAATGCAGACCACAACTGCGTTGACCTTCATGAACTTGTAGTAGAATAACACGTGAGTTTTAAACGTTGACACATATCTCTAAATGTAATAATATAAGTAAACGAACTTGAAAAGAGGGAAAATTCAAGAATTGGAAAAATAGTTCAATCTTCCCCAGATTTCACAAAATTATTAGTCCATTTTATACATAATCAAATTTAACTTCACGATAGAACGTAGAAAACTTTCCTTAGTCTCAATCAATCGCGTTTTCTTGATTTGATCATTAAATTTGAGTCAATCCTCATAATGGAATGAACATATTTCATTCCCGTTCATTTAATCAAAGATTTTCATAAAAACACATCAAATTCTACATCCCCGAGTACGATCACATACATTTACGAGTTGCAACAATAACGTATTGCCATGGCTCGTATAGAGATCGAGACTTTCATCTCTGAGATCGACAACTACGATTATCTGTTGCCGAGCTACTGTAAATGTACGGTATTCTTACTCGAAAAAAAAAAAACAACACAAAACACCGACACCACTCTTCTGAAACATGTTGCTGGATTTCCTCTGATCTGAGCATCGCTCTGGCCCCGCCACTGGGAACCCAGATCGACGTGTCAGTCTCATCTGATCATGTCTTCTTCAACCTCTGTGATGGAGAGTTACATTCACACTTAAACATAATACACAGTCAAGTTTCCAATCATTTTCAATCCATATAGAAAAAGTATGATAAACAAGAAGCTCTTTTAATTTCATTCAATAGATAATTATTGAATTTTCCCCGATCAGTTCATATATTATCAAGATATGTACGTTTAAAAACCATAAACTTAAGATTGATGATTATTAATGTATATTGAAAATTCAAATATTAGGTATTACTATCTATTAATATTTGTATGAAATCCAAGATATTCGTAAAAACTAATTCTTTGATTGTACCAATTCAAATTCGAATGCTGTAGAAACTTTCTTTTTGTAATAGGCCGATATATGCTCTGAAAAAATTGTATGAAATCATTTCTTCTAACATGAGTAATACAATTATAAACTCACACATCGAATAATATTAAGAAGTCTTCGAATGAGAAATTACTTCACATTATGTTAAAAACTTTTATTATATGTAAAATGATCATGTATCTATGTCTGAATCGCAAAATATAGATGAAAATAATCTGGTTGGGGAAATATCCCCAACCACCCTCGTGTCAATTCATTTCCCGTAGGATAAGCATGATTTAGAAATCATAACTCATCACATAAAATATCCTCGAACGATCTTCAATTATACATCAGATCAAACTCAAATTTGAGAAAACTATATCATTTACTCATGATAATTTACAAAATCGTAAATGGATCTAATATCACTTAAAAAATGAAATAATTGTCTCATTTTAGTGGAAATTCAATACTTTTTGTTAATCTTGCATAATCAAACCCGATTCAAAACTTTCATCAAAAGAATAATATCAAATCATCCTCGTTATACACACTTAAAGAATACCACACCACACTTTTACGAGTTGCAACAGCACATAATGCCTTGGCTCATATGGGAGTTGGGTTTCTCATTCCCGAGTGCGACAGAGTGTGACTCCCTGTTGCCCAGCTATTGTAAAAAAACAACACAACACTGACACCACTCTTCTAAAACATGTTGCTGGATTTCCTCTGATCTGAGCATCGCTCTGGCCCCGACACTGGGAACCCAGATCGACGTGTCAGTCTCATCTGATCATGTCTCCTTCAACCTCTGTGATGGAGAGTTACATTTCTACTCTAAACATAATACACTCCTCATTTTCAACTCAATTCCATCACTCAAACACGAAACGAGGATGATGAATCAGTGTTCTAAGTTCACTCCAACTTTTGTACAAAAATTGTTCATGAATATTCAACAAGTCAAATCATTTCATCAATTTAGAACGTCTCATATGGTCAAATCTTCGTCTCTAGAGGCTCTTAAAAAAATTAAATAAAAAATATTCCCAGTGAATAAAATTCTAATAATCGTTTCTGATAGTAACGTACACTAACCCATCCTAATAATTTAATTACAGTCTAACCCCACAACTACATTCGTCAAGTGATATGAAATCCATTCGCGATAGTCATGATCTTCTTTCATAATATGCCAAAATCATTTTTCGGAATCAATAATTCATCTGACAAAATTTTGAGAATCAATCCAATCAAACGATTAAAAAACAAAAAAAACGACCAAAAACGATTGGGAAAACTCCCAATCGAACTGCAAATAATTCATGAATATGCATGCATATGAATCCAATATCACTACTGAAATTCAAGTCATTTCGTCCTATTTATTAGAAACCAATTACTCTCGCATTAATCTCTCGGCATAGAAACCGATTCAAAACTTTCCTGAGAAAAAAGTATCAAATCAACCTCGTCACACATGCCCAAAAAATACCACACCACACATTTACGAGTTGCAACAGCACACAATGCCTTGGCTCATATGGGAGTTGGGTTTCTCATTCCCGAGTGCGACAGAGTGTGACTCCCTGTTGCCCAGCTATTGTAAAAAAACAACACAACACTGACACCACTCTTCTAAAACATGTTGCTGGATTTCCTCTGATCTGAGCATCGCTCTGGCCCCGACACTGGGAACCCAGATCGACGTGTCAGTCTCATCTGATCATGTCTCCTTCAACCTCTGTGATGGAGAGTTACATTTCCACTCTAAACATAATACACTCCCCAGTTTGAACTCAATTTCACATCATAAACACAAAACGAGGTTGATGGATGTTAAAGTCATTCAATCTAATAAAAGACCTCTCACAAATTCACATCTTTCAAAATAAATACTCAATTTGAAAACAAAGAACTTTCCTGATGAATGTATTGCCAATAATTGCTCTCGATGATCGCGTGTCGAAAACCATCACAATACATCAACTCAATTCTCCCCTCACGATTGAATCAATCGAGTGATATTGGATTCATTTACAATGTCCCTAAATCTCATGTAAATTACTTGAATCATAAAATCGTCAAGAGAGTTCTCTCAACCACCCCCCTATAATAAAATGACGCCCTTTAATATAAGCATTCGAGATAGACCTAAACCGCATTTCACTTCATATTTTCATTAGTTCAAACTTCGAAAAGACTTTTAATTTCTCCTCCAAATAGAAATAAATTCAAACCTTTAAAGTATTACGTAGTTTCACACTCAATATGAGTAGAAATACGAAAATTATCATCTTCAAAGTCAAATCAAAAGTTCCTCAAATTCATGCGAATCGATCTATCTCTAACACAAAAATGAAAATAAAAACCATTAAATAAAACAAAATTAAATTAAATAAAACTAAATCGAACACCAAAATTACTTCACATCTGAAAGTGAGGCGGCCTTGTCAACCGTAAAAAGTTACTCGGCTACCTTCGATGTTGAAAATGGCGGTGTCTCGAATTTTCTAAAACGTTTCACTAAAATACGCCATAAAATGACTCCCTGCATGCACTTAATACGAAATATTTAAACAAAACACATAAAAATCGATTGCTCCTAACCTTCGCCAACGGATTCGGAAGCTTGGGCAGTGTTCGAAAGGGCTCCGTGAGACCGATCAGCGACCGTCTTCACGGCAAGAATTAGCAGCAAATCGAATATATAATATCAAAGTATAAATACATATAATAAAATCGAAAATACATATAAAAAACTCAAAAATACGTCAAAAAACGTCAAAAATACGTAAACGACACTCTAACACGTGTTCTATACATCGCGGAAAAATCTAGGGACATTTGACCTGCTCTAGGGACTTTTCGTGCCGTCAAGTTGGCAACACTGATTCGATTTTATGTTGGCAACCCTGATATAGGGATTCCGTGGGGGTATAGGCACCTGGTGTCTCTTAATATAATAAAGTGCGGGGAATCGAACTGGGGTCGTCTTGCTTGTCAATCGGGCTGCTTCTCCACTGGACTACTGCTGCTGTTGACATCTGAGGTCCATAGCACCGTGTTATGTGAATGATGCACCGTGTAACTTTATACGTGTCGTAAGTGGAAATGAAAATATGAAAACTATCTATTGTTTCGAGTGAAAACCTACATTTCCCCGGTAACAGGACATTGCTTCTATATCAATAGGGTTGATTAATTTATACGTAATATGATATAATATTGGTCTGCACATGCATTTATAAAACTTATGGAAGAGGATATTGACATTTCTTAGCTCAGTTTTTCAACAAATATTGCAGGAACTCTACTATTTTCCTCTTTGTGAGCTACGCATTCATCCATCAGTAACAAACGAGCGGCAATACATAACCTAAAATTTGATTTGAGCGTCTCACTCTTGCATCCGAGTGAAATTTCACTCGAACTTCCGAGTGAAATTTTTGATTTTTTTGATATCTGACTCTTTACCGAGTGAAATGGACTTACACTCGGAATCCGAGTGGAAAATCTCACTCGGAGAAGTTAAGAGAGTAGGCAACCTAGACTAGGCGAAACTACCGCCATCGTTTGCAAAAATAGGTGAGTGAAATTTTTTTGTGGGATCCTCTCCGGAAGACCCTCCTGATCATAGAGACGTATGGACCCAAGCCGAATTCCGATGCAACATTGATTAAACCGAAATTGTTCAAACAATTGAGAAAAATTACTTATTTTGCCCTGAAACTAATTGTTTAAGGTAACTTGGGATATTTTGGATCGAAAAGTATTCTTGTCATTTTTCTCTAGGAGCCATCATTTCCGAGCTATAAGCATTTCAAAGTTGAAAAAACGCGAATTTTGCGATTCTGAACGTTAAATAAAGGTAACAACAAAGCGAGAAATCCATGTTCTCAAGGTCGGGATCTGTTCACTAGGGTGTCCTCTACAGGTTACAATAGCAAAAGTCCATGGTCCCGGCTCAGAACCTTCCGTTTTCCGGAAGTTTTCAATGCACTGTTTTGAATGGATCTGAGATTGACTATATACATAGGGTCCGCGATGTATGTAGCTATACTGGCGCCTGTAGAAATAGTGCTTTGAAAACTTTCGGAAAACGGAAGGTTCTAAGGCGGGACCATGGACATTTGCTATTGGAACTCGTAGAAGACACCCTAGTAAACAGATCCCGACCTTGAGAACATGGATTTCTCGCTTTGTTGTTACCTTTATTCAACGTTCAGAATCGCAAAATTCGCGTTTTTTCAACTTTGAAACGCTTATAGCTCAGAAATGATGGCTCCTAGAGAAAAATGACAAGAATACTTTTCGATCCAAAATATCCCAAATTACCTTAGAAAACTAGTTTCAGGTCGAAATAAGTGATTTTTCTCAATTGTTTAAACAATTTCGGTTTAAACAATGTTGCATCGGAATTCGGCTTGGGTCCATACGTCTCTATGATCAGGAGGGTCTTCCGGAGAGCATCCCACAAAAAAATTTCACTCTTCTATTTTTGCAAACGATGGCGGTAGTTTCGCCTAGTCTAACCAGATATTCAAAATACTACATGACCTGTGAATATCAGTATTCATACAGAAAAAAAAAAAGATTAAAAATTCTTACTGAGTAAACTTGTACCTGTCTTGCTGATTCTGTGAGTTTCGGTCCTTCCGTCATGAAACGCATGATGTGATTCCACCTGAAGACAGCAGTTTTCTTAGGCTTGTAGCCTTTGCTCATTTTCTTCAGCTAACTTTTTGAGGAAAATGAACTATTTATATCAATATCTTCTTTGGAGCCCAAATTTTTGCATAGAATGCTCCGAGTACTCCACAAGGTTGAAGGTACTACAGTTACACTGAACACTTCGAAATAAACCAGTAAACAGCCTCTCTCTGAATCTGATAATAAATCTTCATTCCCCTTTTTCCATGTTTTGTAGAAATTGTGAGCAAGCAAGTAACGCTCAGCAGACTTTTCTGGCGATGTATCATTTTCCACAATTAACCTAGCTTGGTATCGCTGTTTCCTTCCCAACGGACTCTACGGCTGGAGGATTCATGTTCACTATCAACTGGTCTTTGCAACTAAAACAGGAGTACTGAAAAAATCCTTGTTCAATTAAGTACATAGCTTACAAAAAAGCTAATAATAGTCGTGATGAAAAATGGAGTTAAACTGATGAGAAAGAATTTAATCTGAAAAAGAAGTTTGTGGAGAGTCATAGGATTCGAAAAGATGAATGAATATACAAACTTATTGTGCGGACCAAAATCAAGATTGATACATCTGTTTTTCAAGGAAGATAACGAGTTGGAAGAGTAAGCATTTATATTGATCTAAAGTATACTAACCTCACATTGGAGTTTTCAAGATCTCCCAAGAAACATACATACGGTGAAGTAACAAACATAAATTCGCACACGAGATAAGATTCTGAACCCGAAAATGAGAGCGCGCGGGTACATTACGCCACTAGAACCAGAACAAGCCTTCCTCAAGAGAAATCACCGGCTCGGGTACGGAAAAAGGCGCGGGGCTGCGACACGCGAGCGTCGTGTCGTCGGCTATTGAACATGTATCTATTTATCGGCATTGGTCTCCGTCCATCGCGCCAGAATCAAGTCAGAACAAAAATGTTCCAGCCAAGAGTCCTATAATTTTCTACGTTCCCCCAGATCTTGGAATCCAGAGTGGGTGTTCCAATTGGGAAAACGAAGTCTATCTTCGACTGACCCCAAAATCGACCTCGAAGGTCAATACCGACGACAGCATTGGACGTTCCTTCCAAAATAGAGAACACGTGTTTCGGTTTTTTTTTCGAGGTTTCCAGCCGTTTCCAGAGTACGGGGAGCAGTCACTCCTTTTCGGATTTTCGTGGACGACTTTGAAATCGATCGTGAACAACCAATGTCGATGGGAAAGAATCACACTCCTGTGTGGTGCGATGAAGCCACAGTTTCGTGTGCATTGATAGCTCACACGTGAGTATCCTCACGAGCGTGATATACTCTATCGAAACGTTTCGACCCCATATTTTGCAGGTCTCATTAGCCTGCGAATGAATACAATTAACATACGACATTTTGCATGGAATCACTCATTCTTACATGAACTGAACGGATATCGAAACTTCCACATGCGAAAAATCAATAAAGTTTGGTGAAATGAGACTCAACAAACTATCCCACATCAAGATACATATCAGACAAAACTAATTGTTTGCTGTGAACTCAATATTTACACGGCTAGATCTAAAATCGAAGAAATTGAGGAATAAGTGCGACAAGAAGGAATGCTGAAGCGAATCAAATTAGTTCCACGCCTCCGTAGCGAAATCGGAGACAGCGCGTCGCAAAGACGCAATGATATTGGAACCGGACAGAGGTGCATGATGGCTATCCCAGGGGGCCGATTTTAAACACTGGTCGTGGCCACTCGACCACGGACACTGGCCGCGTGACCAGCGCGGACAGGTATATATGCGCGGAGAGACGCTCCGCGCTGCGTTCCTTGCATCCTGCGCCGTGGTTAGGTTAGGAGTACAAAACTTGTAATATGAGCCGATTTTGCAGCAAAACAGTACACGTTTTCGAGATAAGCTTAAAACAATCATACACGGCACGGGCAATAATTCAAATCACCACCTGTGGGAAGACCAATAAATTGGGAAAATTTGCAATAGCGATAACAAAATTATGATCGTTCCTTAGATATTCATCATTTCATCGTCTGCCACTAATGACTTTTACAGTTTATCTAACCTAATCACGGCGCAGGATGCAAGGAACGCGAAATCGCGGAGCGTCTCTCCGCGCATATATACCTGTCCGCGCTGGTCACGCGGCCAGTGTCCGTGGTCGAGTGGCCACGACCAGTGTTTAAAATCGGCCCCCAGCTGACAGTATGCTCGCGGCACAGCATGCCGTCCTCGCGCATTCACACAAACGACAGCAGTCAGCTGCGATCAGATGTTTTGGTGCCAAAAAGCATCAGAAGCGCTATGCGAGAGAGATGGCACGATGGCGCACATACCTTGCAGTATGAGTGCACCAAATGAATCTTTCGAACTTCTCTCTGCGCGCTTTCGCGTTGCTATACTTCTTCTATACACCAGGTCTATGCGACATAGTCGCAGTACCATTGCTCGATATGCTAGTCAGATTCCTTGGCATGTGGCTGATTGCGCATCAGACCACGTGAGGGATCGAGATCGACACTGACCGGCTTCTCTACGACGAGCTTTGCATAGGAAGATAGAGATTGTAGACTGTAGATTGGTTCTTTTATTGGTACCTTGGGGTATTACCCTATCTGGCACAGGTGGCAAATTCAACTACATAATACATAATTTACCATGAAGAGTATGGATAAATATAATCAAAGATGAATATTGAATATTTGAGAGGGTTAGATTGCTGGTTTGATCAAGAGGAGATATAAGGTAAGTGTACCCAACTTGCCCCCATATGCCGATCTCAGGAATGGGCGCTCGTTGACCTTCCCACAATTTTTTTTTACGTTTGTTATGTTAAATTATGAGAAAATGCGTAGTTTTCATCGACCCCGGATCATTTCTGCGTCCTCCAAAAAATATAAAGTGAGTTTTCCGTTTTTTGTGTTTGCACGGCTAAGAAATCACCGAGGAAATCACGTTCACTAAAACCGGTACCAATTTCTTTTTATTCGACCAATCTTGACGTACCTTATCGCATTCGATTCCTTGTCTCAAGACCTTCAAAATCCGCTTTTCAGGGTTGCAGAACTCTGATTTGGAGCGATTTTATGTACAAAACACGAAGATGGTTTGAGAATCAAGAAGGCCGACATCGGAGTGTACCCAACATGCCCCCATATGGTTATCTCAGAGAGGCGTGCAGTATGACTTTTTTTACCACTCAGAACGTGTTTATCACGTCAAAATAGGTTGGAAACGATGTCTTGGGCCAGCTCATAGCTACAAATGTCGCTGCACGGTGATCAAAACGGATCAAAGCGATTTTATTCACTTCATCGCCGATTTACATTGTTTTAAATGATGGGGGCAAGTTGGGTACACACTTTTGTAAACTCTCAAAAATCATCTTTTGGGAGAATTCAAACAGTTCGGCTCCACTTCATCCAAATTGGACGTATCTTAGCTCATTTTAAAGGTCTTGAGACAAGCTTCAAAATGAGTTAAAGTACGTTGGAAAATATTGAGATTAGCCAGAATTATTAAGAAAATGGCTTAATGGGGGCAAGTTGGGTACACTGACCTTAGGTAGTATAATGTACAAAAGATTGATAAAAGGTTTGCATACACATTTAGAGTGGCAATCGTGTACATTTGAAAATTATTGATAGCAGTTACAGAATATAAAGAGAAGAATAATTTATGAAATAATATGATAACCATGGTATGCTGGAGTAGTATGTAAGGAATATTGATAATTCAGTGAAGTTGCTTTGTGGAGAGCATTTAAACATTAGAATACATAGACGAACTAATCATCGAGAGAAAGAGAGAAAAAGAGAAAGAGGGAAGTTTGTTGAAGATGATATATTTCGCTTCATCCTAGATTAGAAAGGTCGATTTCTGCGTCTTCTTTGAGAGCCATGTCACCGCTCAACAAACACTCCCTGACAAATCCGCACATCTCTCGAAATTTCCATAGTGTCATATGCCATTCAGGAACATGGGCCTGTCGAAACGGCTCGCTAATCCGCGAGTAGTCAAAGTGCGCTCGGCAAGGATCTGTTACTACCGACTCCGAGACGCCTGTGCAGTGTCCGGCCTAAAGACGCATTAGTTACATATTAGCAGCTCAAGAGTCAGTTTATATGTATAAATACTGTGATCAGGCTCGCGGATGGATCCAACTCGCTCGCATAAGATGTCACTCGTGGACAGGAAGTGGCGTGTCGAGGATTATTAGAGGCTTGGTATGATGAGGATCATTTTTCACAAAGTTTGATCGATTGGACGGTGTGTGCCGGGAGTTGCTTCACGGAGGCCACTAACGACTGCATGCTTGCTCCAGTTGAGGCCACTCGATCAGTGAATCGTTGAAAATCTCATCTGCGAATTCAGTGGACAAAACTCACTCAACTTGTATGCGGATTTAGCTCAAGTAATACGTTTTACACGTGGACCGAGTCAAATCCTTTGGTATATAACTACATCTCAAACATTCCGTGATCTGATATAACTCAAACAGGTATTATGCGTTAAAAGTATGGTGGTTCATGTTATTGTCGCAAAAACAGTGCAGATGTACCACCATACTTTTGAGCCATATACCTTTTTGAGGAGTATCAAAAATCATCGAAATATGTCCGCATGATCTAAACACGACATGCTTGAGATGTTGTAGTGGATATGGTAAGTAGCTCTCGTTGAGGCAAGACTATAGAGATATAGTCCGGCAGCTAGATAAGCTTCCGTATGCAGTGAAAGCGCCGATCATGATCAAACGTATTCTTATGTGATTTTTCTCGTAGAATTCGAATCCGTCGGTATTTTTACTATACGAGGTGGAGAGATCACCTTTGAAAATGCAATTTTTAACCTCGAAATTGCTTTTTTGCGTGGGTAAGTGAAACAATCTTCTAAACTACTTGGATGACCTCCGGTATGTATTAGAGGTGTAAGTGAAAACATGACGAACATCATATTAAAATATTCTGCAACGGATGAATCGCCGAATGGTTTAGCTATTGGGTATTCATATAATCAATGCAACTTACTTTCTCCCACTTCTGGGCCCTACGGACCCAATATACAGTGTGTGGAAGAGTTGCAATGCCCATCACGATCGTATTCAAATGACTCCAACTCACGTCATAGGGTATTTGAAAGTGAAATTGATAATTCTCCATTCAATTTGATTGTCTGACTAACTATCAACAACTCTTCCTCAATTTGAAGCATGAAAATTCCATAGAACTCACTAGTTTCTATGCCAGTGACGTTTTTAATACTGATAGAATCAATGACAATCTGACTGATTCGTGCTGAGAGAGTACGGACCCTTGAAACGCTTGGGAAAAAATTCGTATAGGTCATTTTCGACGTATTTTTTGTGCTCTTTCGGGCGCAATCATCAGTTTTTCGATCCGGGGCTACCGAAAAAACCGTCATATCAAAAGGGGTCAAAACGTCAGGTCCGTGTAATGTGGTTTTTCCATTTTTTGGTCTTTGCGAGTATGTAGCGCCGCCGAGACGGTCGGTAAAGATTCGAGCGGGTAAACTTATCGAGAATAATGATATGGAGCATCAAATCCCATTGCTATAAGAGCCCGAAGACCACTTTTGGCATGTGTGCGGAGCACATAGATTTTGTGGCGCAGTTTCGCCTAAAATTTTACTCGCTCAGTTTTCATCGACAAAAGTGAATTTGTCTTATTCCAGACGTTTCCACACCAACTTATTCTTAAAGTAAAATGGTCAGGCGCAACTTTTCCATACCTCAGAGTATCGGAAAAAAATTGAATTTTCACACTTTGCGGAGTACTTTTCCGCGAAAATTTAGTTCTGCTAAGTTCTTATGTCAGGTCCGTGTGGTGGACTACAGAGCTCCTAGTCACTTTTCTCCAAAGTATCTGATAGTCAAATTAGAATTCCAAAATCCCGAAGCTGTAGCTCAAACCGTTTGGCCGTGAGATCAATTTTAGTGGCGAAATGTCAGGTCCGTGTGTTGCTTAAGAATGTTAGGTCCGTGTGACGCCACCGCGTCTCTTCATGTTATCCTTATGGTATTGCTGAGTTGGAAAATTTACATTCGTGCGCGAGTTTATTTCTACACTGTAAAAAATTTTTCCGAAAAACTTCAACCAATGTGGATTATCACAATCTGTCCGTGCAGTTACTGCATATCAGGTTGTCTACCTGAGAGGAGTAGAATATGATGGATGGTCATATGGGTAGATAAGGATGATGGAGGGGTGGACTAATGGATGATGGGTCGATGGTCGATGGATGGATGGTGGATGAGGTCGATAAATGGATCGAGAAATGGATGGTGGGTGGACGGATAGATGTATGGATGGAGTGATGGATGATGGGTCGATAATAGACGGATGCATGATGGATAGGTGCTCAATGGATATTCCATCGACCATCCATACATCCATCACGGATTATATTTGTTGGTTGAAAATTCAACCAGTGTGGTTGAAGTTCAACCAGCTGGTTGAAATGTTGGTTGAAAATTCAACAAATTTTTCACAGTGTACTTAATATGTTCCAAAAAATCGAAGAATGGATCTTAGAACCTTCGGAGTTAAGATTTAGCGCTGGTACATTATCGACCCCCAAATATCGAAGTTTCCGCGGAACTACCGATCTGCAAGTACTTCTCGAACATCTTTCACATGTACAGTTGGGAACAAATTCATTGATGGGTGGTAATGGTATCAAAACTTTTTGAGGCATCAAAAAATTGTTTTTCGCAATTTTCCGATGTTTGGGTGCCTACAAAATTGCGAAAAATAACTTTCGCGCCTCGCACATGAGGTTCCCTGCTTCCGAGCGATCATTTCAAACCTCGCCTCCGGCTCGGGTCGAAAACCGATCGCTCAAAAGCGAGCTACAACCTCATGAACTCGGTGCGAAATATACTATTCCGTCATGAAACCGAATAATAAGGGATCTAACTTCTGCATCCTTATTGAGGCAGTCGAGCTGAGTATAAGAGTAATGATATGCTCGCCTGGTGTGCAACTGAATTGATGACGTTGTGGGTGGGAGGTCACTCATTTTGTCCACTATGTGCCATTCATATTTATAGTTCCGTGAATCATTGACGGATTCACAGGGACTACCTCTCTGTAATACCTGATTCAAATACAATCCCGCATGACCCACACAATATTCGAACAATTAGGGTGAAAAGTCTGGAAAATTCGAACAAGCAAATAGAGTAATCCTCGGGTATTCATGAAGAAGAGGATTGGGATACTTTACGTCTACAGAAATCTGATAGATGATCAAGGAATCATAAGTGATAACACTATACGATTTATAGATCAAAGTATTCATTCAGTTCCTCAGAATGACTCAAAATCAATTCACCTTGGGCATAGCGTGTTCCTCAGGAAAATTGGTGGCTATCAAGGGCCAATTTGTTCTTATACGTTTTGAAAAGGAGTGAATTCTAACGACCCAATGATCACAGCTAGATGATATGAGAAGTTGCAGGTTTGAAGATGCATCGATAATTTTTATAAACTATACAGTTTTTGGAAGTATCGAAGTACAGGCGCCAGGCATTATTTTGGATGCCTGATGATTAATTAATCCTTCCCCCCTCCATTCACTTTTTTCGAAAGTATAACTTGGCGAGTATGAGTTTGTCCCTCAAAATTTATTGATTTTTATCAGGTTTTCACAGAAAAAATGATGATTGATTGAATTCAGCTGTATTGCATAGTTCCAACTCTTGAAAGAAATGAAATCAAAGGAACTATGTCGAGTATTTCTGTAAGTTTGAGAGACCAACCATTTTCCGGGCAAAATACTTATGGCATTGTTTCAACTCGTGAAAGGAATGAAATGAATAAGAAACCATGTCGAGAGTTTTTCGAACAAGTTTGATTGTATAAGGTGATGGATTTCGGAAATTTTGCACGGTCTTTCTTATTTGTTGATTATTAAAACCAGAACTTGAATGAGAAAAATTGAAGAAGTCAAGTATATTTGATTAAAGAATCGCGCTAATCATTCTTGAAACTGTAGATTTTTCTTTGAAAATGTGGAGCGAATAATCACTCGTTGCTCTCTCATGTATTATATGAACTATCATATAAGAGTGACGAGTGATTATTCGCTCCACATTTTCGGAAAAAAATCTACAGTTTCGAGAAAAATTAGCGTGATTCTTTAATTAACTATACTTGACTTCTTCAATTTTTCTCATTCAAGTTCTGGTTTTAATAATCAACAAATAAGAAAGACCGTGCAAAATTTCCGAAATCCATCACCTTATACACCAAGCTTGTTCGAAAAACTCTCGACATGGTTTCTTATTCATTTCATTCCTTCCACGAGTTGAAACAATGCCATAAGTATTTTGCCCGGAAAATGGTTGGTCTCTCAGACTTACAGAAATACTCGACATAGTTCCTTTGATTTCATTCCTCTCAAGAGTTGAAACTATGTTATACAGCTGATTTGGATCAATCATCATTTTTACTGTGAAAACCTGATAAAAATCAATAAATTTTGAGGAACAAACTCATACCCGCCAAGTTATACTTTTGAAAAAAGTGAATGGAGGGGGGAAGGATCTAATTTCTTTCTTATGAAAATCAAAACGAAGAAATCAACCTCCTCATCTGATCACAGCTTTTGAGAATCTGTTAATCACATATCCCTCTAGAATATAAATAATTATTTCACTCAGATCATCTTTTTGATCAAGTTGACTTGGAGCGGCTCTTGATATACTTGAGAAATCCCCAAATATTATTCCACCCAAGCATTGATTCTATATTTTTGAACAAGACATTTATCTTTATCTCATTCTAGAATTTACCTCATTTATAAGAAATTAGAAAATTTCCTTATTACAATCATAACATCAATGCTTGAACAATATTAGACATTTCTCATTCAGAAGGAAAGTTGGGATGTTATGATTGTGATTAGAAATCTTCTGATTCCTCATTGTTCAGGATATGTTTTAGAACCAGAAGATTAACATATTCGTGGTTACAAACATGATATCAATATTTGGAGTGAAATAGTATTGAGGAATAATACAAGAGGAGCCAAAGCCGCTCCAAGTCAACTTTAGTCACAAGATAATTTGAGTGACATAAGTTTTGCTATCCTATATAAATAATTGATTCCCTGATAGTCAAAAGTTGTGAGCAGAATTTCAAGCTTCAACTCCTATAAAGTCCAGAAACCCATATTCCCATCTCATGGAGCGCTTGAATATCTTCTCCACATCACATCTCAACTCATGAGTTACAACCCATGATTTCAAACTTTCTTCGAGCAGCAATAACTCTGCTAGAACTCTTTAGTAGTACTACATGGACCCACGAGTCGCATATATGTATGATTGTGACGATGAAAAAGTTATTAATCTGGATCTGAAAGGTTGTGGAAGTGTGTGGTAGTTCTATCAAATGCGCTTGACCACTTGCCAATATTTATTGTCACATACCAGCTCTCAAACTTCTTACTTGATGACAACAATGGATGAAACTCAAAATCAGCTCAGAAGCAGTCAAAATAATAAAATGTATTGTTTGGTCCTCACAGCGATATCGACTCTGGATTGTGATATCAATAGACCAAGAGTAAGATAATGACCGCTCAATCTCTATTCATTTAGATTATTCGGTGTATGCATGTAGTAACATATAATCAATCACTGAAACTTCCCATCCAACTTTTGACTGAATGTTTAGAAAAAATAACCTGGGAACAATATCACAAGTATTAACGCAGATGAAGTGACTTATTGGATCTCAAAGCCATATTCTCATGTACTTGGCAAACGCTCCTTAATTCTTCTGAAGACATTTAGTACTGCATCACATACAAGACTTCAAAGTTGCATCTATAAACTCCTAATTTGATGGGGCAAAGAATCCCAGCATACATCTTGCACAGGTTTCCACAATATACCGCGTTTAAGAATACCTAACTCTCAATAGCTGCTTTTTCCATGAAAACATACACATTTTGCATCTATTTTGTCCAAACAAGATAATAATGCATGCACTAATTGAGATTGCGGCACCGCGATGCATGGCGATGTAAACAAAGCAGACGGATCTTCTCTCTCTCCTCTCTCTTCACTCGCTCGTCGACAACTCTCGAATCGAAGCTGTGCGTTCGAGGGTCTAAACAAATCGAAGCTGCATTCGAGGTCTAAACAAATCGAATGGATAATTTTTTTGAGGTGGTGAAAATTGGCGAAGCGAAATAAAAGTCCCAGCGGTCAGAATCGGAAAATTGATGACACTAATAGTGATTCCGTATTAAAAAGCGCTGAATAGAGAGGCAGGAGATGTTTGTGCAACCAGGTGGTTGAAATAAGTAAGGTGCGAAAAATGTGTGAGGTTAGAAAACCCCCAATTCAAAGTATATAAGGCACAGCGCCTCGCTCGATTTTTTGACTGCTCATACTCGCCAGCGAGGCGCTATCGCGCCTCTTGACTAGAGATGGCATATTACATGCAGATTGTACATTACAGTTTTACGACGTGATCACATTGTAAATCTAAACATTTTGGTATGAAAATAGTGAGTTTTATGAAATTTTCATGCTCCAAATCGAGGACTTTTGGATGTCTAGTCAGAGGATCGGTTTGACGTATGACCACAAATTTTGTTTTGTAGATTATCCACGGCATTCATAGTAGGAACTGGTGATCGAGTGAGAATGTCGATCGGCTTTATACCGTCGCAAGATATCAGATGCATCGAGCATGTATGTACTCTTGTACTTTCAAGTACAAGAGTCCAATAATGCGGAAAAAATTGTGTATAAAACTTGCGATCAGAATTCTCCAATGTAGAACAAAATTGAAATCCCACTCCGAACCTCTTAGAAAATAGTAATGCCTAGCAGATTCAGGTGGTGATTCGTAATTTCAGATATTCCAACACCCAAGTTCTGCCTTCAAATTTGCGCATTTTTTTCTCCGTGTCTCAGGCCACAGATGGAGTGCTGGCTGCTTCCGAGGGTTACCGGGTGATTTTGTGTCTAGGCCTGCCGACTAGATGGGTTGAAACACCCACGTTGGGAATAGAAATCGAAAAGGGAGAATTGTGCATCCCTCATCATGAGAGACTAGCGTTTTTGCCTTACTCGCTATCGCTCGTTCGGCTTGTAAATGTTCTTGATAAGTCATAGGCACCAGAAATTCTTCTACAGTTCAATAAGAATAGTTGTAAAATAATGATTGCTGGTCAATTCAAGGTGTCTAAATAAAGTCTTAAAATAGTTCGCAAAATTGTTACTATATCAAATTATACTGGCTAATTGTGGAGAATATAACTTCAAGCAAGCAACAATAAATATTGCGGAATTGCATAGTATCTTTTCAATTAGCTGAGCTGGTATATCTTTGATGAATCGATTAGGCTGGAAAACTTCCGTTACATGGCGTGAATGTAAAGGGTTAATCAAAGCGATGTCAATTCAATTCATTGTGCAGTGTGCATAAGTTGACCGTTGATCTCCGGACTTGGTGCATATAAGAGCAACTACAAACTAGAACAAATTAGGCCAAACTAGACCGAACTAGACCAACCTGATTGGACCAAACCAAACCGAAATAGACCGACCTAGATTGTACTAGACCTAATTGGACCGAACTAGATCGTATTAGACCATACTAGACTGAACTAGACCGAATTAGACCGGAGTAGGCCGAACGAGACTTAATCACCCCAAACTAGACCGAGCTAAACTCAATTAGACCGAACTGAACTGATATAGATCGAATTGGCCCGATCTAGACCCAACTACGCCGAGCTAGATCGAAAAGGACCAAATTAGACCGACCTAGATAAAAGTAGACCGAATTGGACGGAACTACGCCGTATTTGACAATACTAGACTGAAATAGACCGAATTAGACCTTGTCTCATTGCTCGAGCTTTTCAAAGTGGTTGAAGAGCAATGAGAGTTTACCACTGACACGCGGCTCAAGTGGCCGAATGTTCGATGGTTAGAACGTCTTTATATACGAAAGTTCATCTTCGTTAAGCGCTTGCGAGAAAAGTGATTTTAACCCACTATTTCTATTTGATTTCTGACCATTTTTACTTTTGGCAGGTCTTCGGCCTTCTGCCGGAGATATATATATGATTAATTATGACACTCGATCGATATGATCGGATATCGTATTTATCACTCACGGGAATTTCAAATTATGGAAGTATATTTGATCGGTGTTTGCGAGTTAAAGTCAGCTGGTATTTCTGAAATTGATCGAGAGTGGAGAAAAATCCATTCTCGATTGGTGCCAAAAATTTCAGCAGTACCAGCTGACTTTAACTCGCAAAGACCGATCAAATATACCTCTTTAATTCGAACTAGACCTAATTTAGCAGAACTAGACCGAACGAGACCTAATTACCCCGAACCAGACCGAGCTAGACCGAGCTAGACTCACTTAGACCGAAGTCGACCGAATTAGACTAAACCTAACGTAATCAGAAAGGAATAGACCGCATGAGAATAGGTTAGACCGAATTTGACTCAATAACGCCAATCTGGACCAAACCAGACCGGACTATACCATTTCAGCCCGGTACTTCCCACCCCCATCCCCGTCCCCATTATCATCCCCAACCATCCATCCACTCATTGATCCACCCATTCATTCATCCATGCACCCCCCCCCTACCCACCACCCTTATACAACCACTTGTTATACCGGATGGAACAAATTAAATCTAGACTGCCTAGTATAACTTTGCAAGTTTTGACTTAATTTTATTCCAAATATAAGTGTTGTGGTTTGGTGATTTTATGTAGTAATCTCTCTTTGACATTCATTAAAGTAAAATATTCTGATAGTAAACCTAACGAAATTGTTGCAAAGCGTTGCAAGCAATAACTGGGTGCTTACTTCTTGAAGTTACCAAATGAGAATTTCAAGTATGCCAACATCCTATTCTTTCGTCTCATTCCATCACCAGCGTTGCCAGAAATCAGTCAGTCCCCTGTATAAAACAGCTACACTTTACAAAAGCAATAAATGCGCACACATTGCATGTAATATCAATCAATAAAGAACGCACGAACCATCAGAAGCCAATAGAATCTGGCATTTAAAGATATTTGACTTTGAGAATACTTATATTGTAGAGCTTAAAACATGTCATCAATGAATGACCTATTTCCACTATGTTTTCTTAGCATGAGCCCTTGTGGGCAATACCAAAGTCTGTAACTCTAAAGCCATTGAGCATCCAACTGTACACCTTCAGATATCGTCTTTGGGGGTTGGATGAGACTGTTCAGCAAAACCAGAGACCTACATCTCGTGCACCCCTGGTTAGCTCAAATCGATATAAGTTTCGCAAAAAATTTACGTTATTTTTGTGCCTCCACGCTACTTCTCTGTACCATTGCCATAATCCATAATCCATCATTCACCAACCTACCCATGACCCACACGGCCACCCGACCACGGACCCACCCACCCATCTACCCACCCATCCACCCACCCATGATATTTCAGTCCTTCCACATAGGCAACCAGATACGAGGGATCCGGACGAACAAAATTTAGACTGGCGCTTGATTATTGGAGAAAAAAATTCGATGATGCAATTACATTGGAATGCCTAACAGAGTATCCAAAATAACACACGATGTAATCAGTGAATGAATCGAACAATCTTTCACGTAACTCCGAATCGAACAAACTGCTGTAACTCCTTATAACTCAATTCCTCATAACACATTCCCACCAATTCACCAACCCGTGTCCTACACGGCTACTGTTCCACCTCTCCATGACCCATACGACCACCCGATCACAGACCCACTCATCGACCCATCACCCACGGATTCACAAACCTTCCCATGACCCATACGGCCACCCAATCACCGAATAGAACCCAACTGGACCAAACTAGAGCAAACTACACCGGATGAGGCCCAGGTACACGTAATTAGACCTAATTCCAGCATTTCTATTCCCATGACTATGCCTCATTTCTGATAATTCATTTCTCATCACAGAATCCGCAAAACTCATTCCTCATAACTCGAGATCCTCATAACTCGAGTTCTTCATGACTCGAGTTCCTCATGACTCGAGTTCCTCATGACTCGAGTTCCTCATAACTCGAGTCCCTCATGACTCGAGTTCCTCATGACTCGAGTTCCTCATGACTCGAGTTCCTCATGACTCGAGTTCCTCATGACTCGAGTTCCTCATGACTCGAGTTCCTCATAACTCGAGTTCCTCATGACTCGAGTTCCTCATAACTCGAGTTTCTCATGTCTCGAGTTTCTCATAACTTAATTCCTCATAACTCATGACTCGTTCTTCACAGGTGTTTATACCTCATCCTCCATAATTTGTGCCTCATACCTCATAGAAATCCACCCATCCATCCATCCATCAACTCACCCACCCACCACCTTACCCAACCATCCACCCATCCATTACACTTCACCCCTTCCGAAAAGGCGACCCGATGTGCGGAATGTGGACGGACAAATTTTGCCTGGCTCCTTAATTATTATAATTTTCCGAGACATGTAGTTCACTCTCAACACTGAGAAGAAATTCTTGGTCGTACGGCCATGTGATTCGCAAGGCGACCAAAAAGTGGTATAGTCAGGAGAGCGATTACTAATTTGGTCACTATGCCAAGCCATTGGAATGATTTTGCATGTAGTATTTCTGCCAGAATAGATAAGAATGTCCCATATATCTCGAATACTTTGATATTGGATGGAATCACAGTCACATTACGATCATTTTACCAGGAAAGCAATCTAATTTTTGCACGTAATCATGGTGGTGAAGGATGATGATAAACCAGAGATTTTTTGAGGTTATTTAACAGCAATAATAAATTATAACGCTGTGTTGACAATCCAGTTTTGGCCTGACAGCAATACCACGTTGAAATACAGTCATACTGTTCGAACTGCAATGTTCTGTTCTCAGTTCAGAGGTATTTCTATTGTAAATCTTCCTAGCATGTTTGGTTCATTGAAAGATTGTATTCGATCGCGGAAAGATTGTCTGGACAAAATGGAAACACAGGTGTAGTTTATAATTTCAAGTGCAACAACTGTACTGTCTCTCATGATGGTGAGACTAAAAGGACTTCATCGGCACGTATTCATAAACATACAGCAAAATTAGATAAAAAGTCAGTTGTATAAATGCATGAAAAAAAAATTCGAATCGCTATTTTAATAACGACGACGCACTAATCTGTGAATCAGAGCTGAGGTATTACAAACAAATTGTTTCTCAGATGATTCACATCAACCACGAAAAGACTTGTATTAACAAAAAAAGATGACGTTCAAAACTTTAATAACTTTAATAACTTTACTACGAGATATTGTACCAAGAAGAAATTGTGATATTTTTGTACAATAAATTACAGGCACTTGATAAGGGTGGGAAACACCACCGAAACGTTGTGCCACATTATATTTCAATCACGTTGACTCATTAAAAACGATCGACCAAACCTTTACCCAACAACAAGGAAAATTAGTGATCAAATTTTATCATAAAACTCTAATAAGATCTATGTACCATTGACATCAACACTCTGATTGTCTCTTGTAGCGTCCCTCCTCACCTGTCAGTATCATTCATCACTTTATACAGTACCCATCAGAATAAATAGAACGATATCTTCAGTGAATAAGCGATTACTCCGACGCCTCTAGGTTTACGAAAATTTCTCAGAAAGCATGTGAAAGATGAGAAAAAATGATATCATTTTGTGTACTCTGAAAATTTTTTCAACCTGAAATCTATAGTTATCATTTGCTTCGAAAGAAGGAAAATTTTCTACCTCTGCCAATCATCGACCATTCATCGATGATAGCGCAGAAACTTTTGTGGGGTCTTGTAGCTATATCCTCAAGACCTTCAGAATTATTTCTTCAATCATTGCTCTACGATATTTCACACCCAAGTTACCAGTGACCGAACAAAAAGTAGTCGGTGTGGGCTGAGGGTGTTGGTGATATAGAAACATGAACTTTTACTCCTCACAGCTGTCTAAGATCGTTTGGAGCATATTCTACGACAAACTTAAATCGTGTCCCATGAAATCTAGGGGGTTCTACGTCAATATCGTGGTTTACACAATTTTGCCATATTTCCGCTGCCCTCAACATATTCAAATTCGTCATTTTTCGGAGCCAATCAAAACCATGGATTTTGGGTTCACAAATCCTCTCAAGGACATGGCATGATGGTATTTTTTCTCATCTTTCGAATACTCTTTGAAAAATTGCCATAGGCCTAAGGACGTCGGAGTAGTCGCTGTTTCACTGAAAGTATTTGTGTTCTATTTATTTTGACGATTACTGTACATATAAATACATGAGTCATTCTTCTTAATATCGCCAACATTTGGGTCGAGGATCACGGATTTTTTTGTAACTTTGGGTACATGTTTTGGAACGGAGTTCCTTTACGCTCGTCTGAGGAGTAAAATCGCGCGCGATCAGCTGACCGACACGGCCCCGTGGAACGAGTTTCGATGCAACCCGCCGTACGATGCAACGAAAAGGCGACACTTTTGCGATATAGATATACTGCTTGCGCTAAGCAACCGCGCGTACTCATTCTCAGAAGCATATCGCATCATCAGATGCCGAATGCCGAAATCCGTCTGCTATGGTCTTCCGTCTGAATGCATGCAGCCCTATTCGATTGTTGTTGATAGTATTGCTAGATATACAATGATGAAAGTGATGTCTATGTGTTTCTCTGGGCAGAATTCAAAGTCTGAATGAATAAGATATTGCTTCCATATCTAAAAGGTACGAAGTTTCATTGTGACATTCTTAATCTAACGATTCATTGAATCCCAATGAAATTCTCTTCTTATTCAATCAGTCGAGCAATCAGCTCTGATACATCTTGGGAACCTTAATTGAGTAGTAAGGATTCAGATTCAAATTTAGATGCTTTCTATGTGCCCCGCCATAACCTTCTAAAGAGTTCACCCAAGGCCAAGGACTCGTCATTTTATTTACATAATTGCGCTTAATACTTGAAAAAATGATGCAAACTATCTCAATCACTCAGGGGCTTATTGGTGTGCATCTTTATCGGTATCGTTACATGATGAGCATTCAAAAGCTTGAACTTTAGTTTTAAGTTGATCGAACTTGTACACTTAATTGACATTTCCACACATCTTATTGAGGCGAAATTTGGAACTCCGTTCCTTACGCGTTTCTTAAACGCACACGAATTTTTTTTTTTTTTTTTTCATTTACGCAATTTTAATCTCTCTACGGGATTATTTTGCGGACTTGTTAAGTGTACGTGTTGTGTGTGTAAACTGTGTAGGTGTCAGTGTAGAATCCTCTACATTTGCCCGGGATTGATTAGCCCGTGAGGCAGGGGAAAACTTCTTTGTGAAGAAGAAAACCCGCCCCAGAGAATCCGATGCATTTATCGCGCCACTAATTAGGCGTAGATCTCTCGCAACCACGAGGATGTAGTATTAGCCCTTGCAACCGCAAGAGCTAATACCGAATCAGTTACACTTCACACCTCCCGAACACATTGCAAGGTCGTAAGCTACAGCCAACCGATCAGAAAAATCAGCAAGTTTGGGTTTGTTAGACCGGGATGGAGACCGGTCACACCGGTCACCCATCCAAGTACTAACCGCGCCCAATGTTGCTTGATTCAATGATCGGAAGAGCTGGTGCTCCACGACCCAGCACTGCGTCGGTTTAGGTACATGTTATATATGATGGAAGCAGGTGGAAGGCACACTTTTTAGGCCTGGAAAGTGATCCGTGGAGGTTTGGCGACCTATTTTCGTTTTGAAAATTTGCGAAAAAATCGGTTTTTTCATTTTTTGATTGATTTTTCACGCGTATAGGACCCAAGACAAGAAGTATTCCAAACACATAGTTCGACGTAAAAAAATCTGAATTTTTTGAAAAAAATACTTGCAGAATCGCAAAATGTCAACATAACCTCGAAAAAGAGTTTTTTTTCGAAAAAAAAGATTTTGGGGCGTTAGAGCCCACTTTCCATCAAATCTGATATTTTAATCGGATTCCTCGTCCAATTTTACGTCGAAAACCGTTTAGAACAGATTGGGATGTACTTGGGATGGGTTGCTTTGAATGAAATTCCAGGAAAAATCGTAGAAAAATTGCCTTCATTCGTGCTTTCGCAAGGTGAGCACCTGCGTACAGTGCCATGCGGTCGAGTTATACGATTTGGGTGAACATGTTTTCATACGTAATTATTGACGTAGAAACTGAATCTGCAGCCCATTTTATCCCAGTACTTCAGATTTTCCCTCAACATCGTAAGATATTGTTCATATAGAAATCATTTTTGACCATTCTTTAAACATTTTCAAAGTTCACGATCTCAAGAATGCAGCCTTGACAATGTCATCATAATATTCAAAACTAGATTCTCCCCTGTTAATTGAGATGCTCAACGTGATCTTGATGATGATTTCGCCCGAAAATGCTCCTGGTGTGAGATGCGAACCAATCATTTGAGTTGCTATCAGCAACAATTGCATGATTTCATCGTTTATCGTTCAAAAGCTCGTTGAGTGAGTTAAAATCATCCTTCCTTGAACCAAGGTGCACTTTCTTTGTTCCCACGTGATTACTCAGGGAATATGATTATCATCTCAAGTATGGATGTCCTGAATCTATGAATCTGTGAAACATATTATACCAATAACTGATGAACTAGCAACTATAGAGATTCGAGGAAAGCTCCCACTAGATAGAAGAATTCAAAGTGTTCGAGGTCACTATCCTATCACGAGGACGAGGGAATGTTTTTGTTTGCCAGGAAATGTTGACATTTTCAGTTGAAAATACCGGAATTCATCCTGCTTTCGTAGAATTGAGAAACTGATTTATTTGGATGCGTACTGAAGCTGTCCACATTGTTTGTCAGCGTCAAAATTAGCACGCATTGGGATACTTCTACTAATTTTCTACAGCTCACTGGATCGTAGTCGAGTATTGAACATGATGAAGAAGAAATAACATCTCGTTATGATGGACGAAGACCCATCCCATGTTCCTTGAGGTACCGACCCCCAACGCTTTGAATTCTCCCCACCAAGTGATATTCTCATAATATCACGATGAATATCAACCCATTCGATTTGTACGAGTAGTTCGTACATCCTAGACATCTATACTTGAGAATAACAATCATATTTCCTGAGAGATCATACTGAAACAAAGAAAATGCACCTTCCTGGTTCGAGGAAGGGTGATTTTAATGCACTTTACGAGCCTTTGAACGATGAACGATGAAATCATGCAAATGTTGCTGATAGCAACTCAAATGATTGGTTCGCATCTCACACCAGGAGCATTTTCGGGCGAAATCATCATCAAGATCACGTTGAGCATCTCAATTTCCAGGGAAGAATCTAGTTTTGAATATTATGATGACATTGCCGAGGCTGCGTTCTTGAGATCGTGAACTTTGAAAATGTTTAAAAAATGGTCAAAAATGATTCCTATATGAACAATATCTTACGATGTTGAGGGAAAATCTGAAGTACTGGGATAAAATGGGCTGTAGATTCAGTTTCCACGTCAAAAATTACGTATGAAAACATGTTCACCCAAATCGTATAACTCGACCGCATGGCACTGTACGCAGGTGCTCACCTTGCGAAAGCACGAATGAAGGCAATTTTTCTACGATTTTTCCTGGAATTTCATTCAAAGCAACCCATCCCAAGTAGATCCCAATCTGTTCTAAACGGTTTTCGACGTAAAATTTGACGAGAAATCCGATAAAAATATCAGATTTGATGTAAAAAGGGCCCTAATGCTTGTAAAATTACTTTTTTTCAAAAAAACTCTTTTACTTTTTTTACGTCGAACTATGTGTTTAGAATATTTCTTTTCTTGGGTCCTATACGCGTGAAAAATCAATCAAAAAATGAAAAAACCGATTTTTACGCAAATTTTCAAAACGAAAATAGGTCGCCAAACCTCCACGTATCACTTTCCAGGCCTAAAAACTGTGCTTTCCACCTACTTTCATCATATATAACATGTACCCAAAGTTACAAAAAAATCCGTGACCCTCGACCCAAAAGTTGGCGATATTAAAAAGAATGACTCACATATATGCTCGTAAATAGTCTTCAACCCGTGTCATCGACATATGATTCAGCTCACTGGAACGTTTGCTTTGACAAGAGACGGACCTCGTAATGAGTCCGTTTGATCTCGAAACTGTATTCTATAACCCATGATTCGAAAGTACGAGGTGAGTCGTTTTATGATCGTGATTAATTTAGTATGATACGATGTGATGTAAAATTGGTGATGTTAATTGTAGAAGCTGGCCTGAAGAAGTCTACAAACCAAGTAGACGGAACGTCGAAAGAATCAATCTCTTCTCTTCATATTCAAGCTAGGAATGTCTCCATCAATTCTCCATAGCATAGTCTTTCAAGATCGACAAAAATCCACTCACTATTTGACCATAAGAGCCCGCGTATCTTTACCCATCTTTGCCCGTCGTCGCGCCAAATTTGTCCGTTGAAAAGAGTTGTCCGCTATTGAGAGGTATCAGTGACAGAAGGATTCACTGCTATTACAGACCGTGACTCTCACAAGGACAAAAATCGTCGAGTGCATCAGAGTTTTTCCCTATAACGTGCCCGATTTTTACTTTGTCACGAACAAAGTTGACGAAAATGTTATACACTTTCCGAAAAATGTTCCATGTTTTCTTGTCTCTTAGCCGATCGTCGACGTAACCGTAATGCCCCAATTCCACAAGGACAAGGTCCTGCTCGCGGGTTTGGTATTCGCGGAACTTTAAATATACGCATTAAGAGCATGCAGTAGCCGTGCAGCCCGGCCGTAAAGTTCCATTCACCAACTATGTGAACATTTTTATGGTAAAAAGTTTGAGATGAGTTGTCTAGTTATTGTTATTGTCCGATTTATTCTCGACAACTCAATGTTCAGCCCAAATCATTAGATTATTGCAGAAAAGTGGGAATCACTGGGTGCCTGCGACATCCTAACCTATAATATACACACATCTTTGTTCCAAGAATTCTCGAATTCTTTAGAGATTTGAGCTAAACGACGAGTTGAGCAGTTCAAGTTAGATGATAACAATTGTGGCATAACTCGTCGTTTATCCCAAATCGCAAGAGAATTCGAGAATTCTTGAAACAAAATTAAGCTTGCACGGCTACCGCGTGGCCTTAACCACGAACCCGGGGGCTGTTTATATGTGCTGGATGGAAATGGTGAAATATTATGAGGCTCAAATAAGCCGAACCGGCGGCCAAACTAACAGACCATATTGCGCGGCCGTTCGAGATACTGGTTTCGACACAAAAATATGGAGTTGAAGTTTTAGTGGAGGTGCGAATGAGTATCATTTATTCGCATCGCCATGTCCTGCAGTCCGATTGGAAACACTACACCTACGAAATAGCTTGAGGAACTTTTTGCAACCCATTCATGAAGTTACTCGCTTCTCTACTGTTCCTGTTTCAAAGTCGCTGCTGTCGACGATTGTCCAACTTTTCCTGAAAGTTGAACATTTTCGCTAGGGGTTGAATCAGGTCACGTTCCCAGGAATTTAAATGAAGTTTGGTGATGACCAATCCATACAACATGCCGAAAATTGAGTTTACGACGGACGTGTTTTGCATCTCTGGTGACGGTTGGGATTCGACGATCAAAATCCCCTATTATCTCATGAATGGGATCTCTAAAGTGAAACCCTCGCTTTGCTCTGATAAAGTATTGGGATTTTGTTTTCCAGCAAGTTATTGATTCTTCTTCGGGTAACTTGGAGCGTGGGTGTGCGTGCGCGCGCGCGTGAGCGTGAGACTTTTAAGGCATATTCAGAGACAAATAAAACGGTAATTCACTGGTGCTGTGTAGTCTTGACGAAGGGAGGAGGCATGGAGGATTCGATGTCTGAGTAGGGGTGAATGCAGGCGTGGCAGTCATGGAGGTGACCATGATATTTGTTTACTATATCGCTAATTCTGCCGAGCTGAGCATCGATTGGCCATCAGCGCAAGCGATCTGCCCAATAGCCGTCCTCTGGGGGCGGCTCCACGTTGGCACTTTCACCTCCTTCATTCTTTCTCCCTTTTTCCACCTCAAGCTAAGACGGCCCTTCTGTGACAATGTTGCACTAGTACTGTTGCGTTTGAAGGCAATACCACGGATCGCTGTTCAAACGAGTGGTTATCCGTTTCTCGGTAAGCAAAGAGAATAGAATATCGGCTCACCCCGATAAGGTTTACCGGCGGGAGGCATAGCAGATACGCTGTAGTCGTAGCAGCTGTAGAGTACCTTACCGCGTCTTTGGCTCATATCGACTGAGCTATCTGACTACGGGATGGCGCCACTGCTCGGTGGATGTGAATTTAGAGGTAGGGGTAATAGTGGATAAGGATCTCCTCGGGATGCGATATCCCTCATCTGTGGCGATAGCACAGGTTGATGTTGGGATATGACGATTCGGCTATTACTGACGAACTAATAGGACTGCGTGTCAAGATTGTTTAGAAAAACTAAGAATGACGCCGGGTATGGGCAACTTCGTATTTGTACCTGAATAAAATCGTAAGGAATATAAATTTGAATGCCTGTCCTGTGCATCGACAATACGTGTTGCTTGTCACGTCTTGTCATTGTGAACAAAGCGCGTTATTGACTGTTAGGTTCATATTTTTCACCCATCATTTTTTATTAACAGACCCATGACTCTCGGGCTTACAAGTTGATATATGGGTAATATCGCGATAGCTTACCTGGAATGTGTTATGACCTTTCATTTCGACGAGCAAGCTTCAAATTACTCCGTTCAATTTTTCCTTGTTCTGTTGAATACACTTGGGAATGAAATTCCAGATCGATCCGTTCACTCCTCTTCTTTATTTTCAAAGATTAAGGGTCAAAATGTCAGTTCCGCGCATTAATTGTTACATTTGCAGATCGACGTATACCTTCAGCGCCAGCGTCGGAGTAAGAGTCGCCAAGGGTATGCTCAAATTTTTTCCACGGAGTAAAATATTAAACCAACCATTTTTCATAGGTTTTATGTCGAGAACTAGTAGTTTAGTCTCCAAGCCATGTGCCTCAATCTTGTTATGAGATTTTCGCTAAAAATAAGATATTTATTTAAAATGCCCACAGCGTATGCTAAATCAAGTCTAGGTCACTTTGTAGTGGACGAAATTCCAAGGGAACATTACAAACAATCAAATCCCAGCACGAGAAAAGGTCCTCTTTCAACTCGACTTTCAAAGTTTTGAGTGCTGCATGGAGATCCGTGGCCGAAAATTGGCCATGTTAACCGATAGCTTTGTCAGTGCCTTGCATACAATGTTACCCCACTAAAAGTCGATTTATCTGTGCCCAAATAATTCTTTCCACTAGATATGATGGAAATGGACGAGATTTACAAAGAAAAGTTTCTATGTCGACTCTATTATTTTTGCGAGCGATTTTAAGGCGAAACGTCAGTTCAGTGCATTCAAAATCTGCTTCCTGGGCTACTCAATAGCACGAAAAAGACGAAGGAATGGAGTTCTATGCTGCTAAGCATGGATTTTCGACTCAAATCAACCATCTGAACACGATTTTGAAGGTCATTTGGTCCCATCGCGTTAGGATTTCTCGCTAGACAACAAAACGTCGAAAACCGCAAATGTCAGTTCCGTATACTACTTTCCCTATGTCTTATACATGTGAAAATCCTATTACCCGTCCTAAAACGTTCGAAAAAACTTTCTGCTTACGTTCCATCACATACTATCGCTGAAATGCCAAAAGGAATGAATAAAGTCGACTCAGGCACGCCTAAACTCAATATTCAATTGATAAATTTTCGGACACAAAATGTGTAAGTTATCGCGATGATACTCACATATATAAGTAAGAGTAAAAAGAACTTTTAATAAACACTTATATGAACTGTACCAAGAAACTTTGTCGAGCTTGGCACGGTGTAAAGGAAGGAGAGTTTGATGGACAGGCGGTAATTGGCCTGGAAAAGTGATGCCCGGTGTGCAAGGACGTGGCACTTGCACGAGAAAAATGTATGGTCCTCGTATCTCGTATTTAAATTTCGGTGCCATAAAACGGGTGATGAGCAGTCTGCTCACTTCAAGTCGAATTTAGTCGTCCCTCCCTAGATCACCTTGTGCAAGCAAAGAACGACTCACTCACTGCTAGCCAAGCCTGTCCACCGGGAACCTCAAATTCTAGGATTATATAGAGCCAAGTGCGGAAAACTAGATGGGCCCAGTCAAATGCAATAAAAGCGTTCAATATAGTTAGCTATGTCACCACAGGTGTAAATACTAGCTTTAGCTGTGATTAGTGGGTGGGATTGTCATGCGTTTATGTACGCTGACGAGCGTCCACAGGGTATGTATGATATATTTCTGGGGTCTTGGGGATTGATAATCTCGTTAAGATCAAAATCAGCACTTGGGCTCTTTTTGATAGAAGTTTGAAGAGTCTCTTCCCAATCCCTTTCCTCGAACAACTCAAGAGGGCTCATTTTATCGAGAAGAGTTCTTAGGCAACTTTTGTATAACTTGGAATAAAAATTGAAAAAAAATTTTTTAAAATACGCTTTTATTACACAAGTTGGATCAGAAAAAAACAACTCAAAAGGAAGAAATAATTTTCTCTATCTTTCATGCCCATCTTTTGTTTGGAAAAATCTCACTATATTTTATTACATACCTTAGGAATTTTCATTTTAATGTGGAATTTATCCCAAAAAAGCTTGAGGTGCTTCTGTTGAAACTATTCCATTTGCAATTCTGTAGGTGCAAACGATAATATATATTTCATCAGAAATAGATATTGCAGATCTCCTGAGGGTCATCAATTTTTAGATAAAGCAGCTCACGCTTTTATGGAATAAATTTCACATTAAAATGGAAATCCCCAAGGTATATAGTGAATTACAGTGAGCTTTCTCCAAACAAAAGATGGGCATGAAAGGTAGAGAGAATTATTTCTTTCTTTTGAGTTGTTTATCCCTGATCCAACTTGTATAATAAAAGCGTGTTTAAAAATTTTTTTTTTCAATTTTTATTTCTTCTTTTTCAGTCATGAGTTATTCATACCAAGTTATTCGTGCCAGAGTTGCTATGGACGGGATTAGATTAAATTTGAATTTCAAGTTCATTTCTTAAAGTTATTCAGAAACTTTCATCCAAAATCAACACCGAAGTAATATTATTACTCAAGCAGTCACCATGCTCAACAATCACCAACAGTCATCAAGCACGCTCGACAAAACACCTGGATAATTTCTGGAGTATTGATAAAATGTCTCTTAGGCACATTTGTATAGAAAAATGGCAAAGATATGTCAGTGTAGATCCATATCCCCCCTCCCACTTTACTTTCTCCAAAAGTCTAACTTGGCGAGTATCACCATCCTTTCCCCCCATAACTTCATCTGAGATCATAGTATGAATTTCAATTCTTGAGGGTCATGAGATCAGGGGAAACGTGTCGAGTAACTTTTTACCAAAATCTAAACGTCAAACGAATGAAGAGAGGTTGCAAAATATTGATTTCAATTCTTGAGAGTCATGAGATCAGGAAAAGTATGTCGAGTAATTGTTTTGCAAAATCTGAATGGGAAATGCATGAAAAATGATTGATTACATTACCATCTGAGATAATTATCTCTCAAAAATCATCCCCCTAATGAACAGCAGTGTGCTATGTTCCAAGAATCATATTTTCTAATCCCAAGCAACAGAATCTGGAGTAGTACAACTTTCTGTTTTTGATAGCAAAACTTGGAATTAGTTCATAAAATTCAACTTGAGTTGATGCAAAAACTCTCAACTCTACTTTTAATAGTATAAGGTTTTCAGTTGATGAGAAACTTCTGGATTGTGAAAATTCCTTACACGAGTTGGTTCATTCGCTCTTCAAGAAGAGAGGATCCCAACCACTAAAATGACCAACTAATGGGTAACTAACAAATGAAACACGGAATTATGACAATACATCTGTTTCTCAACACTATTTGAAAACCAAAAACTTAAACAAATTTCAACTTGGACATTGATTATCTGTGACACATCAAGAAGTTCAAGTGCTGTGTGGGAACTCATTTTGAGAATGGAGATTCAATAGCGTTATGGGAGAAGTGCTTTGATGCCAGACAGAATGATCCTCAAAATACATACAGATAAATGTATGGATCCAGTTTCTATGTTAATTGACTTCTCCACCCTACATTCTTCCAAGTTGAATTTACCACCAGTTTTCACTAAGGGCGTGAATGTACTACACTTTCTCGATAATAATTTTGATGAATCAGATGAACCCTGAACAACTCCTAATTAGACCTACTTAGGAATTGACACATGCCCACTAGCTCTTGATGAAGTCTTCAGCATTAATGTAAAGTGGGGCGACAAGACAGCTGAGATCCATAAATCAAGAGTAAGTTGTAGCCAAGACTAATATGTACAGTGATATGCAATGAAAGTTAGAGCAGCATCAGAGATCACTACACATATCACAACAACTGTTCCATGAACTTTCACTAATAGGACTGACCAGTCCTACAACATCTAAATGTGAGAGACGATCCCTCTTGTGTTGGACCCGAATAAGTTTTTGGTGAGATATGAGAAGTAGCTTGAATGAGAATACATTGGTTGCAATGTAATCATTGCAATGTAATGTAGTCTCACTATAGAGTAGATTATGAACTAGAGATACACAATTTATAGCATCAGAGTTAAGTCTAACTCAAGTATCGGAAGAAGTGAAGATCAACTTACTGATGAAATGTACATTAATGCTTAATGGCACCCATGCATCATAAACTCTCCAAATACAGCTTGAAGATCATTCTTGACAATTCACCTTGCACTGCATAACAGCAAGAATGGCTTTGGCCATCAGACCATCATTTTTTCATCGCTGCAAACAAGAGAGCATACATCAGGTGGCTTCTTTCACTTATAGCAGACCAACAATTATGATTGGCATCAATCAATTTGTATTAAATCCTTCACTGTACTCGATACACGTGCAGAGAGTAAACACTCATCTGGAACAAAACTAAATGGTGAATATGGTCTACTAGCTTGCTATATTAGCATGGTATACCTCTACGGATATTAGTCGCTCATTCACGCACACAAGGCCGATTGTGTCACACCGACATAGTGTCGACTTCGAGATGAGTCAAATCTCGAAAGTGGCTGAAGACGAGAATCCACGATGAATTTCGTCGGGGAGGGTCTCAAATTTGTCGGTCGTGGAACGATGCCATTAGTTCATACATCGACGAAACAAAATATATTTCGATGGAGAAATGATCAAGCTCGCGATTATTGGGGCACATCGTGGCAGATGATGCGAAATACAATTTGGAGCGGATATTATGAGTTGAAACGGATTATGAAGGCCTTCACCAAGATTGCATCACGATTTCGTCACAAAAGAAACGGAAAACCTTGGAAATCCTCATGTGAACGGACTATTCTCTCTTACAAAAACTGCGACAGCTCTTATAGCGACTGAGAGATTGCATTGAAAATTTAATTTGTCATGGTTGAGATGTTGAATATGACTTCATCGCCTACATGTGCCGGCCCTAGATTCTTCGTGGCAGCCCTAGATTCTTTTAACGGAGTGGGGACCGGATTCCAACGATGATCATCATACTCTTTATTTAGAAACAAAAAGATCATGCCATTCCAATCACTTGTGCTGGCAAGTACACTCGACTCGTAACAAGTTTCAGAAAAGTTTTCGTGGCTTGTTTCAATTAATTGTAACGGCAAAGGTACAGAGTTCGATGAAATCATCCGGAACCACGCGTTTTCGTGACTTGTGAGTGAGCAAACTATGCACACAGAACGCTAAAACTACCCATCTAATGCATTTCAATTTACAGTGGTTAATAACGTTGCTCTCAGTATCGCTCATTCCAGTAGTTCCGCGGAAACTTAGAGATAATGTCTGCCTCGTTGTACACACATCCGTTATGTGAGTATAATCCATAGATACTCTCCCACTATCGTTCCGTATCGAAGGGCTTCCTCTGCTGCTCAGTGCCTTCGGGCATATTTTTGTTACAGCTTGTTGCACGCAACTTATTGCAAATTACCACTGACATCGTTATCTACGTTGTCCAATAGCTTTGCAGAATCTCTGGTCAACTTGAGCGCAAGCAAAGTTTGAAGTTATGTCGCCATGCGGTTAAACAAGTATTTCAGTGCAGCAACTAAGCAACCCGTGCCTGTGCGGCTGAACGGGTGAAGCAGTATACATAAATATACGATTGCCGAAAACCGAGAACATGTCCCTAACCTTAACAAGCAACATCCATGTGAGAGTTACATGGCAGCAGACGATGCGGAAATCGTCGTCCTTTCCTGCTCAGTTCCGTAAGTATTGTATAAATCGACGAGTTTGTGCGCGCAACATCAGGCCGGAAGGAATCTTGTCACCGAATTCTTTGTGTGAGCGCGTCAATGATTTTTTATCGCATGCATTCGTGTGAGTTTCGAGCTCTGTGCGTTTCAACATTGTGTCAACGCAAAATAGGTTACTGCGCAGCGTCGGACCTCTCTCTAATTTTCATTGCATATTTATATCCGCGCGATCAGCAAGAGCCTCGCTTCAGAATATCACAGCAGCCGACGCAACTCGTCGATCCTTCGCATACCCATGCGCATACCTGAGAAATTTCATTCTTTCTAGCTTTGATTACTGAAAACATAATGATTATTAATAAATAGAAATGAGATGCCTATAACAAAACAACTGCCTGTAGGACCCATAACCTCCTCGAAGTACTGCCAAGCGATGCGGTCCTGTCATGCATGCGCTGGCTGCTGCTGGCTGTGTTGCTGCTTTTAGTGCGGTTATTGTGACGATTTGATGTTTCTCAGTTTTCAGCAGTTTTCATAGTGCGGTCGATCTCGCCCAACTATAGGATTCTTACAAGTTTCCTGCATGCAACCTCGCTGGGTATACCATGGTCTTACCAAAAGTTCCTCTCCACCACGCGTGACCAATAAGTTTGTGATTGGTGTTAGCAGATAAAAAAGAATAAGTACCTCTAAGAGTTGAATGGTTTCATCTTTTTGCAAGCTCAGAGAGGAAGTTGAGGCCTCAGTGTGCAATCAAGTTTTGTGGTGTCTGTACAGTAAGCGCACTGAGCCAAAGTCCTGATCTTCAAGTTATGAAGCACAATCAAGGTGATGAATGATATTTCACGAGACACTGAGTGCTTCTTGATTTGCCATTGAAATCAGACTTTAACCTCACTGTTAGTATTGTATGCTTCAAGAAACTACATATGAATGACGGAATGGACTACATTCAATTGTAATAGTCACAGTGGCTCTACGCGTTGTGAACTTGTTTATTTGAACCATTGAGAATGCTTCCTGTCATTTCTTGCTGCATTACAAACAATCTCCTCTGGTTAAATTTTTATGGGTCCAACCATCCAGGTATAGCATACCATCTTATATTGGGCTCAAGACTCATTCCATTTCCAATCAATTTCACTCCACTGATTTAGGAATATGATCATCCATGTTCGAGCTTTGGCATGTGATGTATCATTTATGATCTTAACGGATGAAGATGTTCTGATGATAAATTAATATATCATTGGATGTCATGACTCATATTCTAGTAATAAAGGTAACACAGCCTCTGAAATGTGATTTGACTATAGCTTCTGAATCAGTTCAGAATTATAGGTATGCTCAACATGAGATGAGAAATTATTCTTGGTCAACCATAGCTGACTGATTTTTCCACTTTTTATCAATTTGCATTCTGAAGCGCTTGAGCAAAAATAAATACCCAAGTAATCTCAAGAATAATATACCGAGATTATGGCTGATACTAATATCCTTCATTCATGTTCTATATTCCAAGTGATTAGAAGTGAACTGAAATTGAGAAAATAGAATGATGAAGAAAAAAAATTTTAAAAATTCGCTTTTATGTGAACCATTAAGCATAGCATGTCAAAATTCGAAGAGAATGAAAACCGTTATCTACGTTTCTGTCATAAACAAAGAGTAAGTCAGTTGACGTCCAGCTTCACGTATTCCATATTTTCAAGACATCAAAATGGTAAAAGCGTGGGTTGTAAACTTGATACATCAAGAGTAGTTTTCACCAATCAACCCGCGCTTTTACCATTTTGATGTCTTGAAATCATGGAATTCGTGAAGCTGGATGTCAACTGACTTACTCTCTGTTCATGACAGAAACGTAGATAACGGTTTTCATTTTCTTCGAATTTTGACATGCTATGCTTAACGGTTCACATAAAAGAGAATTTTTAAAACTTTTTTTTTTCAATCATTTTATTAATCATCAAAACGTCATCCCGAGTGGCACTTTTTCGCAAACTGGGATTCTTTCTGCAGGCTCAAACCTTAGGAGCATCACTGCATGGCTTTGCACGAGCCTGGGAGGAATAATTCCAATTCTGGTGCTGCATCTACAACATCGGATCAGTAGTGCTTGGCGCGCAAAGTGAGTCTTGTGCGCCCGCTCGGAGGTCGTCTGCTACGCTTGCCTGCTGTCTGCTGCACCGCCCCGCACGATGAGCGATAACACCTGCTGCGTCTGCGACGGCGCGGCGTTCTACGATCAGGTAGCAGAGAATGCGTCACCTGTAAAGAGTCAGCTCATGTCAAATGCTCGAGGACATCACAAGGTGCAGTGACATGCACGCGGTGCCTGCTGGTAAGCGAAACTCCGAGTGGAATATCATCCTCGAGTGCATCCAAGCAGACGACTTTGGCTTCCCACCGGAGCACGCAGCCAATCAAAGAGAGAGAGGTAGGAAAATGTAAGCTCACGAAGTCCTGTGAGTAGTCAGCGTGCTGCACACACACAGCTGAGGTCACGCTACTCGACAGCGAAGACTCTTCCCGCAGAGCTGACCACCAACGTTGGCCGTAGCGCGAAGCTCCCCACCAACAGCGGCTTCCTTCAATCCAAGAGTCCACAGTTCGAGCTTGCGGGGCATTGACTGCCAACGCTGACAACTGCTACCCCGCCTGAGTCTTGCAGCGCCCCCGCTCGCCAGAAGAGCACATCGAAGCCCGCGAACATTCAAAATGGGCAGGATGACACGCGGACCAACTCTGCCTCTCAGTCATCACTCCCGTCACCATCTGCGAGGCATAGTGCCGAGCCGCAATAAGGCAACCTTATCAGTACAGCAACAGAAACAGCATCACCAACATCGAAGCACACGGTGCTCTTGTGATGTCGGAGCCATCTCTCTAACTTGAATTTTTTTCATTTCCTTTCCTGATACATTCACGTTCTTTTCGTATGCACACACACTCTTTCTTGACTCTCGAGTCACCCAAATTACGACATAGGATTCAAATATGACGACTTGTGGAAGCTTCCTCTCCCTCCCCGGAGCTATAGAGATGCGTTTCCCAACCTTCTCCACAAGTATACGATGACGCGATGGCATTAGAGATAAACGAGTGCGCCTCTAGTAGGCAAGCGTGGAATGTATTGGAGTGTTTTAGTTCGTAAGTTTAGGTAATCTAGCGGGCATAGACCCAAATAAGCAGCCAATCAGAAGGCGCCACATACTTTTTATATCTGGGACGCAGAGTATTCCCTCTTCGTCACCCAAAATCAGTATAGCCATGGAAACTCTGTACGTCTTTCCAGGCAGCAGTCTTCGACATGGCATCAAGCCGTTCAGTTGTGCTCGCCCTTGTGGGCGAGTCTCATATTTTTTCCTTCAACTAAATTTCAATTTTTGTGTTACGTCTAAAACTATCACTTTTTGTAGACTTTAAATTACACTGTGACGGCCAAGTCAGTCCGTCTCCCTCTCTCCCTGGACCGAATATTGTAATGATAACATTTTGTGTTACAGCCTAAGCACGAGAAGAGTTGCTGCATAGTTTAGCCAGGTAAGAGGGAGAGAGACAGAGAGATGGCACCGTAGTAGGGCCCGCGCGCCCCATATTTTGAGCCGTCCCTGGCGCAAGCCAATGCTGCTCCGGCCAGCAGCCTTTTACTACACATACATTCCGTCGTGACGTTTCGGAGCGCTCGCACGCGCCTATCGAGCTTATTATCGTGCGCGTTGTCCACGCCGCCCGGAGCCCGTCCTTGGCATCATTTAGCCGGGGCTCCGGTGCGTGCATTTCATATAACCTGTGCTGTGGTCTATGACCAAAATCATCATCGTCTGGGACAATTGCGAGCTGCCTGATCGTCGTGAGCTGCGAGGGCCGGTGCCCGATTCGAGGTCGAGTGACCAACCTGCGTCAAGGCCATTGATATCTGTAAGTGCCTCTCGCAAATCTCTCTCTCCTCTTTCTGGGCTTGTAGATTGTATTTTTCCCCAAATGCGCCCTCAATAATCGTGCGTGGGCTAGATTTATTCTAACGGTCAGCGGACCATTTGTAAATAGTTTTCTTTGAATAAATGCCCTTTCATTCTTAATTTTAATCGAGCGTGTGCTCATTCAGTGCTCCCCTCTCCTGATTTCTTGAACAATTACAGCAATTGCTCACTCCCTGAGCTTCTCAAATAAAAGCAGGCCCTGCCTGCACGTGACGAGTCCACCAAAAACCGTCACATGGCGCCCGACTAATGGTGCTGTAAGTTCAAATGAAATCAGTTCAAAAATTTGTGCATCAAGTTGGCGCACCGTCACATGGCGCCCAACAAAGTCGCTGTATGTTCAATTAAAATTAGTAGAAATTTCTCCCAATAAGTTGGCGAGCCATTACATAGCGCCCAAATTTAAGTGCTGATTTTGGGAGAGAGTAGCACTCGAATGTTGCTTCGTGTGTGTATTAGCATGTAAGTGTATTAGTGAGTGCAGTGTGATAAATTCCGTGTCCGGTGCGGATGAGTGAGTCAAGCCATCGTGCTCCGGACAATAGTTTTCCATCGTACTCCGTTTTGAGCGTTCGGACGAGTCCATTTTCGTGCGTCGGTCGACTCGACCCCGAAAATTTTTCACGTGCCGCCTTTGGACACTCATCTACATGTGTTTCTTATTTGTTAGATGTACTCGGCTTATTTTTGATTTACAATATCTTAGTGCTCAGCTGATTGAGTGCAAATATAATTTGACCGTTTCGTAAATCTTTTGGTCTGATTTTTGAAACTTTAAAAAATATCCAGTTAGCTTTTCGTGACATCTTGGCGCCCCGTGCTATAAGGCCGCTACACAACAGCTCGAGCGTGTGCCATATATGGGCATTGTTTACATCGCGCGTTTCGGCCGCTCGCGACCGATTGAGCTCATCTTTGCTTTGATTTTTGAATGCACGAGTGCGAGAGAGACAGACGCATCAGCGTAACATTCCAAAAATCTTCTCTCTCACCCGTTTCGTTGCTCGATCGGCCCGTCGTTGATCGTTTGGTCATACGTGCAACACGTTTCTATGTGTGTGTAAATTGCGTTTGTGAATACGCAAAGTGGTGCGAGCGAAAAATAGTGATGTATATAGATATACAAAGATGTTACGGAGTGTCTGGGAACTTGAATTATAATTCTCGTGTTCTAAAAATTCAAAAAAATAGACCGATGGCTAGAAACTCTTGGACGTTGTCCTCGTTGGTCGTATAAACAATTGAAATTGTTCATTTTGTTTATTTGACAATAATTATTGCAAATTGAGTCACTTAGCAGTATTTTGACCGTTTCTCTTTCTGAATACTGTATAAAATTTTGAAAATTCTTTCATAAACACAGTGAATTATTGATGACTTTTGCACACTTTCGCATTGCAATATTTAATTGTTGATAACAAATTTCTCAACAAAATATCGATTTATCTAAAAAATTGGTCGTTTTGACCTGAAAAATCCAAAAAAAAAAAAAAAAAATATGAGTTGATGTATTATTGACCAAGATGATTTTTTGTGAATGAAAATGGTCGCACTTGAAAGTACCCAATGTATATATAGATGTAATGACCATCATAGAGTCTAGCATTGCGCTACTGTGTGTGTATGCCTAATTTAGCGTGGGTGATGATAAAATAAGCTGCGCAAGTGCTTTTATGCAATATTCCTCATTTGATTGTTTAAAAAATCCTAACAAATTGCGTAGCTCTTTAGGAACTTATTCGACTATAATTATTCATAGAAGTTGAATACAAATTCATAAAAATTGGAAAATTACCAACAATTGGACATTCTGCAAATTCCAGCAAATCTCTGTCCAAACTGACTTTTTGGAGGCTCAAAATCAATACAGACCTACCTTTTTGTATTTTGATATCTAAAAGAGCTCTTTACTGATGAACTCACGATTCTTCTCAATGGAATTTTGAATCTGAAAATACTTATCAGGGATTCGGACTAATTTTGTCCATAAGATGAACCAGACTCGAAAGAGTTTGTTCATTTTTTTTTCCTGAGTATGAACATCTAAGTTTAGTCATTCGACTGCTAGCTCAAAAATTTCTACCGTGTTATATACAGCTCATTTGGACTTCATCCGTGGGCACAGTTTTCTTTCTAGTCATCGACTATAGACTTCGTCTTTTGTTTGATGCAAGGAGCACGTGGAGACCTAGAGCAAGTGGTCCATATGATGAGACATTTACAGTTAAAATCTAGAAAATTTGGAAATCTCATTCCTCTTTATCGCGATTGAAGGAGTACTTTGAAAATAATTCCATGATGTCTCCTAATAATATTTCGAGTAATCAAGTTCTCACATGGTCCAATTGGATTTGTAACCTCTCTGAGGATAAAATTCGAGTAGCGCTCGCAAAGCTTGAGCTGAAATTTGATAGTTTTTTCAACAATCATCAGCGATTAATGCGGCGTTTGATTGGCCAGTATGTAGAGGATGATTTTGTGGAGAATGAGAGTTCTTTGTGTGATATTGCGCTGAAACTACACCGTGATGCGTTACGTAGTGACTTCATTGTGAGCGTCCAGAGTGCGTTACTTCTTAAAGAAATATGTGAGACATACGCGCGCGCACCCAACACCACCGTTCCCGTGCAGCAGAAGAGTTCCAGTGGAACATATCCAGCTGACAATGGATGTCAGAATTTACCCACTTCTGCCGATATCGAAAGGTGGAAAAATGACACTTTAGCACTTGCGACTTGCGAGCGAGATTTTAAAGCGAGCAATCAGTCCAATATACGTTGTGCTACTGTCAATAATGAAAAGACTTGCAATATGCTCAATTACGGAAATTCAGCGTCATCATTGCCTGTTTCCCCGTGCATGCAGCTTGTCAATTCAAATTCAATTTCATCTTCCGATCACACGATCGATAGCAATATACAGACTAATCATCCCCTGTCATCGAATAATTCTGATGATTCGGATAAATTTCCTGAGAGCCCTGATCTTTGCAATTTCTCTGATGAGATATCTGTGTCACCAAGACCATTTCAGATCGCAAAGTCGGTGCAGGTCTTCTCACCCCAAATTCCTGAGTCTGATGAACAATCAAGCTTATCGTTGGATCGATTTCAAAATATATCACCAGATCATGACTTTTTGTCAAATACTGATTTTTACAGGCAAGATTATTACTCGTCTGTATTGACGGATGTCCACGTGGCTCAATCTTGTGCCTATCCTTCATTGCCAGGCATGACGTCTGCTCAATTTAGCAAATTCGGGCATGAAATTTCGCACGAGCAAGAGTGGCTCTGCTCAGATAATCATTTTGATTTGGTATCTTTGCAATTGAACCGAGAAATGAAATCTTCCCATCTCATTAGGGCAGAAAAACGTGGCAGCGCTCCAGGAGAAGGTACATCTTCTGAGTCCTTCACAAATCCTCTGGATGTCATTGATTTGTATCGCCCTTGTGAGTCATTGAATCTTTTCAATATCAAGTCATACCGATCATTTATACGACCATCCGGTTTCCATTTGATGAGTGCAGTCGGAAATATAAAATATGATAAGCACGCGCGTGTTGTAGTGCAAACTTGTCTGACTAATGAGATTGTCAAGTTTCTTGAATCTGAAAATGCATCAAGATTAGAAATGGGCCTGATCAACCCTAATCTTTTCAATTTCGCCCCTCAGTTTCATAACAATGTGACATTTCCCAGGCAATTGTATTCGTCTCGTACCGACTTGCAATATCTCATGTTTAGAGTTTGTTGGAACCCATATAAAACACTTGATGGTCGCAGAATCGATCACAATAACTGGTCTGAGTATGAGGTCGTGTTTGAGCAATCTCGACCGACCAATGAAGCATTTTACCTCGTTTTGACTGAAATCGAGGCCGTGCCCCATGCTCATGATCAAGAAATAATAGAAAATAATTATTCCAATTCCTTTCACCCATGCACGAGCATTGTGCGAGTACCACAGTACCATTTTCAGGTACCATTCCCAATTTTGATATTAGTAGAGTCTCGGCACGCACTTTTATCTGATATGGCACCTTTCTTGCCTGAATGCGATACTTTGCAGAATTCAGTGTGCGATAGCCTAGCAAAGACTCTTGAATTTTTTGGTCTGAAAGAACTGACCTATCATTTGGAATTTATTAGCTCACCGCCCAGGACGCAACTGTCCACGCGGCTTGAGCAATTCAACCCCAATTTCTACGAACTATTTCCGACATTCTATAGTCGTGATAGGGCACTTATATTTGATGCAGCCCATGGCCATCGATCAGCTGATCGATTTCTCTCAATTGACTCGAGGCCAATGCGGTCAATACGACCGTGTCAGGTCAATACGACAAATTTAGACCGAGAGACTGGCCCAGGAGGGGGCATAGTGACACCATAGGCGCAGGAGCAGCCTAGTGCCCGTAGCAGACAACCACGTGCTACTGACTGCAGCTGAAGATCGACATCGTTCCAGAGGAAGATTCTTCGATGGACAGCGAGGGATGTGCGCGCGCGAGTCTCACTCAGTGGTTAGGTTGTGTCCGTACAATTTTGCGCGACTTAGTGTGTTCGATTAATGAAACGTTCCTGGACGTGAACGACATTCATAACATGTGAGTTTAGTTCTTAAGAGGATGTTCTTTTTATTTTCATAAACCCTTGGCCAATCGAATTTGAGCAAAACTCACGCTATAGAGATTGATGAATGAGGTCAAATGACCATATCGTATAACAATTTTAGTTCTGTATAAATTTATAAGTGTGCATTGAGTGAAGTATGGTCTTATGCTGAAGTATGGGCTATGGGACCAATGTCCAAGAGTATGATTTGTGTGTTGTATGCACCGAATGCTTACAAGTGCCCAATGGTCAATTCAAGAGACCAAGTGAATTAGTGAAGACCGTGAAGTGAAATTTCCTGTAGTAATGTGCCTCAAGAGCAAAAACAGTGCAGTGAAATAAACGCTCCCACAATTACTTAGAGTTCGAGAAGAACAGCTATGAATTCTATATAGACTGATTTAGTATGGGAAGTATGTTAGTGTGAGTGATCGCGTTTTCATTTTTCGAGGGAAATACAATCTCAATTATTTGGAATCCATATTTTCAACATCACTTTTAATTATCACTTTCCGACTGATAATCTTTTGATCAGAATATTTACTTTTGATTCAAATTTCTTGAGCAAATGGCTCTTTCCCTTTAGTTTTCGGCCCAGATTGAGAGAGGTAGGTTTCCGAGCTGGTGCGCCAGCCGGCTACCCAGCGTCTGGGGGAGGGGTGTGACGGCCAAGTCAGTCCGTCTCCCTCTCTCCCTGGACCGAATATTGTAATGATAACATTTTGTGTTACAGCCTAAGCACGAGAAGAGTTGCTGCATAGTTTAGCCAGGTAAGAGGGAGAGAGACAGAGAGATGGCACCGTAGTAGGGCCCGCGCGCCCCATATTTTGAGCCGTCCCTGGCGCAAGCCAATGCTGCTCCGGCCAGCAGCCTTTTACTACACATACATTCCGTCGTGACGTTTCGGAGCGCTCGCACGCGCCTATCGAGCTTATTATCGTGCGCGTTGTCCACGCCGCCCGGAGCCCGTCCTTGGCATCATTTAGCCGGGGCTCCGGTGCGTGCATTTCATATAACCTGTGCTGTGGTCTATGACCAAAATCATCATCGTCTGGGACAATTGCGAGCTGCCTGATCGTCGTGAGCTGCGAGGGCCGGTGCCCGATTCGAGGTCGAGTGACCAACCTGCGTCAAGGCCATTGATATCTGTAAGTGCCTCTCGCAAATCTCTCTCTCCTCTTTCTGGGCTTATAGATTGTATTTTTCCCCAAATGCGCCCTCAATAATCGTGCGTGGGCTAGATTTATTCTAACGGTCAGCGGACCATTTGTAAATAGTTTTCTTTGAATAAATGCCCTTTCATTCTTAATTTTAATCGAGCGTGTGCTCATTCAGTGCTCCCCTCTCCTGATTTCTTGAACAATTACAGCAATTGCTCACTCCCTGAGCTTCTCAAATAAAAGCAGGCCCTGCCTGCACGTGACGAGTCCACCAAAAACCGTCACAACACGAATAAATCTATCCAATTTCTAGTGATTTTCAGAGTATTTTCTCCTAAATTTTATAAAAATCCACAAGCGATCAAGGTACGAGTATTCTTTCTCTTATTCATTAAATTTATTAAAACAAGCGACAGTTCACCACTTGGTAGCCTCTCTGTCACGGATAAATCCGAGACGAGGTGCCGACAAGTATGAGCAGTCATAGATGCTTTTGGAAAGGGTGCATTTCGCACTTCACTTGGGCGAATGCATGACTTTTTCACTAAGCAATCTGTAAAATTTCGCGAAGAAATTTCCAAATTCTCGAACAAAATTCACTCTCCTGCTAGACTGAAGCCCGAGCTTTTCGTGGAAACACGAGGCTCAAAAATCAGTCAGTATCACCGGATTTGCAATATCCGACGTGACAAATTTGGAGGCCCCGGAGGGATAGGGGAGAGTGATCAGCATTCTTTATTTTCAAAATCACAAAATTTCCAAAAAGTTCCAAAATTTTCCAAATCTCAAAATTTTCTAAAGAAAATTTTACATTCTCAGTTTTTCATTCCTCCACTCCACACATCTCTATTTCAGGGTTTTTACATCCAAAATATCAATTTAGTTATTTTCAAACTCATGAAATTCCAAATTCCAAGTTCCAGAAGAGAACGTTTTCTGAATTACAAATCGCTCATTCCAAGCTTACTAATTTCATTGATTCCAATCTTCTGGATCCTAGAACATTCAATTCGATACAATCCTCGATTGTGTTCTTCCAAGTTCATACAATTCTCCAAGTTCTACATTCAAAATTATAAATTCTTACAAAATCACATTTTTTTCTCAATTCTAAATTCAAGATTACCAAGTTTTACAAGCTTCCCAATTTTCTGAGTGCTAGGTTCGAAATTTCAAGTTTCCTAAATCAAAATTAGAAAATTCTCTGAATCCTAACCTCAAATTTTACGAAATTCTCTGAATCCCAATTTGAAATTTACAAATTTCTCTGAATCAGAATACAAACACACAAAATCACGAAATTCAATAATCTTTGGTTCAAGATTTACCAAGTCAAGCGTTTCCAAATTTTCAAGTTTACAAGATTCACAAATTCCAAATCTTCAATCTCAAAATTTCAAGATACAAAATTCTAGCTTCCTGAAATTTACAAACTCGAATGTTCACAACTTTACAATAAATTTATGAATTATGTGCCAAACCCAAGCGTAAAATTCCTCAAAATTTCCAAGTTCACTAACTCCAAGTTACAAAATTCCAAGAACCTCAATTTTCACATTCACAAGTCCTCAAAATTCCAAAATTCTATTTCTCAAAATCAAGATTTCCCAGATTTTTGCAACTTATTTCCACAATATTTCAAAATTCTTGAGGGGAGTTATCTCTGTATTATTCAAGATTCTGAAATCGAGTAGTTATCAATTCTTACTTACCAAAACCACAAATTCTAGAGTTATTACAATTTTTAAATCTCTGATTTCTCCAAGTTCTGAGTTCCAAGTTCTACAAATTTCCCAAATCAAAAGGATCTTGAGATCAAAACTCCAAGTGAAACCTTCTAAAATTGAATCCTCAATTCAAAGCTAAACGATCAGTCTATCTTCAATCACAAGTTTCCAAACTTCCATTTTTCAAGTATACGAGTGTACTATAAATTCTTCTCCAGTGTCGTCTGCTATCAGTGATTTCAGTAGTGGCTGCTCTTGGAGATAGTCAAAGTCTGCTCTCAGAGAGGATCTGAAAAGTTATCTCAGATTAATCAATGTCAATTATTCAATGATTCTAATTCAAGACCCAGTTTCCATTCAAGTTCTTCCATTTCAATTACGCTCAAACACATTTTCAGTGTTAACTCAATCAAATTATTGCAGGCATTCTATTGAAAGAAAAGAGGGGTTAGGATATCATCCATGAAAAGTGTTAGCATTCATTAATCAAGTGAATGAATTCCAATCAATCGTGTCCACAATTCTACATTATTCTTTTGAAGTTCCAACTCCAAGAAGTATTTGAGGAAAATTCTGCTTGTTGGATAATCTATTCTTCATTCAAGGTCTGAATTAGAAATTATGACTAAACTATAAGGTACAGTGATTTCCAAATATTCTTAATCACTTTGAAGAATTTCCTCAATCTATCCATCATACAGTCTTTATTGCTTTCACACATCTCCCAACCACAAAATCAAAAGAATTGCCAAAAGCGTACTCTACTTCATTCGACTGGAGACACCCATAGACCTTGTAATATTATGGAGCCTGTCTAATCTCTTACTAAGGGGGGTATTAAATAACCTATAGCTCACAGCATAATGAAATAACCAAAATAGGATAATTTCAACCTTCCAGGGGTTACAAATTGGAAGTACAAATTTTTGAGTTTTCACTTTTGTTTACTTTGAATATTGTTCAACATTTTTGTCTCAGACCTTCCAATACTTGATAATAAGTTAGTTCAGGACCTCATCTCTTTGACCTTCAAAGCATAATATAAGGTTTATCAAAATAAGTCAGAAAATATCTTGTAGAAAAGTGTAGGGTTATAAGCATATTAGAGTATACCTATATAGATAGTTGTGGCTAATTTTGGATATTAGCCACCTCAAACTCTATTAATATGAGGGAATAGGACCACAATTCCATCATTTGAATGCTTATACAACTTTTGAGCCATTGGGTGAGCAAAAGTTTCAAAGGGGAAGTCGACAGTCGATTATCCACATAGCCGTCATTGGGTACATCATTGCTGTTCTTGAGGAAAGCTATGAAATACATCTCTGCCATTGAACCAGTAGCTTAACAACAAGTTATAGGCCCAAGAAATTACACTGCCAATCATCTTTCACTTTATGAAAAAGTAAAGTCAGTAAATATTGTAATTCCATTTTTGAACAATTTTGTTTTTGTCATAACTTTGAGAGTAAACAAGATTCAGAGCTGAAATTTTGCCCACATCTTAATAAGGCCAAAATCTCCAAACAACTTTCTCAGTTTTTCCTCATTCAGTCTTGAAATAAAATTATTACAGTAAACCCATAGTACTGCCAGCTAAAGGTTAGAATATACCTATATACATTGTGGCAACCTATTTTACTTATTTAGCCATCCCGAAACTCACCTATGAGGATAGTGAAAACGCAGTAGCACTGTGTAGACGTTTCTTCTTTCTAGCCATTGGGTAAGGAGGTGTAGACAGGGGAAGTCGAAAACAAGACTATCCAGATAGCCGTCGAAGAGTATCATCATACCATTTTGTAGGAAATTTAAGCCAATAGATTGCTGACATAGAGTCAACTGCCTTGGAGTAGTCTACAGGTCCAGTAGAAGACGTTTTCATTTTCCATTCACCTTCTGCAAGTTCAAAATCAACAATTTTGAAATTTCAATTTTGACAATTTTTGTTTCAGCCATAACATAAAAAATAGAAAAGATACAAAGTTGAGACTTTGTGTACACCTAAAGGAGACTAAAATCTAGAAAGTAATTTCTCAGTTTTTCCAAATTTGGCTTAGAAGTTGAAATAATCATAAAGTAAACAAACATGTAATTCCATGTAGGTTAGTTTATCTGTATACATACTGGATAAGGGAAATGCACTAGTAAATAGGTAGATATGAAAAAAGAGGGATCAGAACACTCAGAGATACTTCCTAAACAATTGATTACCATTGTTTTAGCTAGTTAGTGGCAATAGCCATTGGAAAATCAGTCAGCCGTCGACTGGTACTATTATACTGTGTTGAGGGTGTGCTGAATATCACACTTTTGCCAGGGTACCAGCTATTAGGTAGAAGTCTGTAGACCCAGAGAACCACTCTCAAACACCATCCACTTTTTGGAAACCTAATTCATAAATTTTGAGTTTCAAGTTTTCAAACTTTCTTGTTTTGATCAGAATTTGAAGAGTAAATGAGATTCAGAATTGAACTTTTATACACACACAGAAGAAGCCAAAAACTACAAACAATTTTCTCACATTACTGAAATTTATCTCCAGAATTCAACAATAGCAGAGTCGAAATTTTGAATGAGTTTTTAGTTGACCCGCTGATAATAACTTTCTCTGCAAAGCTCATCTTCTTGGCATATCTGAGTTTGAATAATCACTCAATAGAATAGAATATATATCTAAATACAGTGACAAATACATAACAACTTACCTTGACATTTAACAAATTACTCAGTAGATAACAGTTGAGGCAGATCTTGGTAATTTGGCTGATTCAATTGTCATTATTTCTTCTTAGCTATTTGATTATAAAGTCAACATCGCACTTGTAATTCCTTTCATAGAAAATTTGTTTAAAAACAGAATAGAAGTACGCGTTGTGCGTACGTATGAGTTGTTTGAGTCATCACTTGTTGCATATAGTACGTTACTTCTTGCATTAGGCTTAGACTACACGCAAAAAACAAATCATGAGTTGGCTCGGTGGCGCCACGGTCTCGCTCGGTGCTTCCCCCACCGGCGCTCCCTGTGCTCAGCAGCGGTTTGTTTGGCGGCGAGCACGGGAAAAATCCGTGCTCGCACCGAATTTCGGACTGATGAGCTCGCGGCGCAGCAGAAGAAAGCAGCCGAACTCGGCAGCCGGGTCATCTGTATTGATCTGTATCTGCCTTCGGATTGATTTGTGGATCATATTAGCATTGTGTTGCGTTGATCTGCAACAAATTATGCACATGAATGACATGTGATTGATTGGGAGGCAGTGATTTTGCATGATATTTGCATATTTGGATGAAATAAAAGTGTTCAGTGAGTTATCTGATCACCTGTGGAATGCAGTCAGCTCATGTATTTTGTGTACATCATAGCAATATTCAACCCATTTGTGAAGAACATTGCAACTTCTTTGAAAAATATTAGGGAAAAGTTATGTAGAGTGCTCATCATTCATCCTTATTCACCGCTGGTCAAGTTCTGACTTCGAAGACTAGATTTTATTCATGAATGCCAGTGGATTACTCTTCAAGACCTCTAAAGATCTTTGGAGTGCTAAACTATTATAATAACAATTGACAGGAATTGTGCTTTAGTAAATTGAAAAAATCTGAATCAGTTCTAGTGATAATTTTGAAGTTCATCAAAAATCTCTACTGTGATGATTGGGGTTAAAAGATCAAATTTTCTTCTCTGGACTTGCAACTAATATTCTCACACCATTATGGATTAATGTATGAATAAGCACTCCCATCTGAAGCTTCTATTCCATTCAAGAGTTGAGATTCTGAATTTTACTGATATTGATGAATAAACGTATAGTTCATCTCAGAATGACCGGTAGGAAAATCCTTGTTCTGTCCTGCGATTGGTGATGTAGAAGCTATTTAGATGCCTTCTGAGACTCCTCAAAACTGGAATTCTCAGATGAATTGAATAATGTTGGTCAACGAACTTGAGAAATCATCTCAGAATGACCGGTACAGAAATTCTTGCTCAGCCTTCTGATTGTTCATGTGGAAGCAATCAATATTCTCTTCTGAGGCTCCACAAAATTGAGATTATCAAATTCACTTATGTTGATCAACGGAGACAACATGTATCTCAATCACCGATACAATAAATCTTTTTGTGCCTTGTCATTGTTGATGTGTGAGCTATAGTATTCTCTTTAATGCTCATTAGAATGATTGAGATTATGACATTCACTTATGTTGAGGAAGGGAGGAAGTAGAACTCATCTGAAAATCACAGAAAAAAATGCATGTTGTCCCCTGTGATTGCTGATGTAAAAACTTGTAGTATTCCCAGTAATGCTTCTCACAGCTATAATGGGGACTATAAAGCTCAAAATATTTCTAGGTTGATGGCTTGCTGAGGCTTTGGAGCGACTCGGTCAAAACTGGAAGTGGCAATCATAAAACACAAAAATGATACTTGTACCAATGACTCTGATGCGATTAACTCTATTTTCTGGTTGTCCAACTTCAGTCAATTCATTTGAGAATTCCAGTCTTGAGGAGTCTCAGGAGGCATCCAAATAGCTTCTACATCAACAATCGCAGGACAGAACAAGGATTTTCCTACCGGTCATTCTGAGATGAACTATACGTTTATTCATCAATATCAGTAAAATTCAGAATCTCAACTCTTGAATGGAATAGAAACTTCAGATGGGAGTGCTTATTCATACATTAATCCATAATGGTGTGAGAATATTAGTTGCAAGTCCAGAGAAGGAAATTTGATCTTTTAACCCCAATCATCACAGTAGAGATTTTTGATGAACTTCAAAATTGTCACCAGAACTGATTCAGATTCTTTCAATTTACTAAAGCACAATTCCTGTCAATTGTTATTATAATAGTTTAGCACTCCAAAGATCTTTAGAGGTCTTGAAGAGTAATCCACTGGCATTCATGAATAAAATCTAGTCTTCGAAGTCAGAACTTGACCAGCGGTGAATAAGGATGAATGATGAGCACTCTACATAACTTTTCCCTAATATTTTTCAAAGAAGTTGCAATGTTCTTCACAAATGGGTTGAATTTTGCTATGATGTACACAAAATACATGAGCTGACTGCATTCCACAGGTGATCAGATAACTCACTGAACACTTTTATTTCATCCAAATATGCAAATATCATGCAAAATCACTGCCTCCCAATCAATCACATGTCATTCATGTGCATAATTTGTTGCAGATCAACGCAACACAATGCTAATATGATCCACAAATCAATCCGAAGGCAGATACAGATCAATACAGATGACCCGGCTGCTGAGTTCGGCTGCTTTCTTCTGCTGCGCCGCGAGCTCATCAGTCCGAAATTCGGTGCGAGCACGGATTTTTCCCGTGCTCGCCGCCAAACAAACCGCTGCTGAGCACAGGGAGCGCCGGTGGGGGAAGCACCGAGCGAGACCGTGGCGCCACCGAGCCAACTCATGATTTGTTTTTTGCGTGTATATCAGAGCCCTTCAGACGGATCTGCGTCCAGGGTATATATTGTGCCGTGCCCACCTCGAACTCCGTCGAGTCTCCAGAGTATACTCTGGAGTATACTCTGTATACTTGATATATCAAGTAACTTTCATCTCGCCAATCATAGCGATTTTTGGGGAGTCGCTCCTAAGCTCATTCCCTATAGTAATTTGCTCACGCAGAATTCACAAAATGAGGTGCTTCGAGGACGATGAGTACTTGATGGAATCAGCAATGTCGCTTGTCCCAGAATTCAATGGCTATAACATCACGATAGATGATTTTCTTGATGACTGTAACTTTGCGTTTTCAATGATTGATCCCGATTCAGAAACTATTTTTGTCAAACTACTCTATTCGAAACTGAAAGGAGAACCCCGCTACGCGTTATCATTTGAACAGTTATCTTCATTCTTAGAGTTCAAAATCTTCCTCTACAATATTTATAGATCATCAGAGTCAATACTTCAATTACTTGGCAGACTCGGTAGTTTATTTCAACTTGAAAATGAAAGTCTGGTGTCCTTTTCCAATAGAATCAAAAAACTTGGTTACCAGATAGTTAATATAGCATGCTGTGAAAAAGTATATGACCAAAACATGGCAAACTCTCTTGAAACTTATTTAGTTGAAACATTTTTCAATGGCTTAAAACTTAATATGATCATTCCATTGCATGAGAGGCCGACTACTCTGAAAGCAGCGTTGTTTACAGCAATACAATATGAAAACAGACTGAGATTCATGAGTAATAAAAGTATACTCAAAGCATTTTTCACTCTTCGGAATCCAACAATAAATACGTCTATTTCGAAGGAAGATGACCTTTCAAACAATATAGCTGATTCATCAACAAAACAAAATACCAGAAATTCAACTGAACTATCAGATCAAGTCTCATACAGTAGAGAGCCTTCCAGCACAGAGGTTCTACAATGGCAAACAAACTCACCTGTAATAACTACTTCTCCGCATTTGACAGGTCCAGAAGTCTCTCTTCCTGGTTACAAGTTTTTAGCCAATTACCTGATACCGAATCTGAATGTCTGGTCGAATATACCTGGATCAAGTGATTCTATTCCTATTCATCAGACAGAAAACAAATTTCCATTCCAATATTTGATAAACCAATTTTGAATGAGCAGCTTCATGTTAGAAGAGAACATGGTTTCAAAACGGTTTTTAAACTACAGAAGCGACAGAGAGGTGATAAATCGTCGAGAATGCGAGAGAAACCTCAGTTTGAACTCCGTTCAAGTCTCAAAACAATGTTTATTGCAAATATTCTCATCAACTCTTTCATGCATGGCTCAAATAAGCAGATCAATCCTCAATTAAAAATTACTCCGGTATGGATCATTACTGATGCGATGATGCTAGTACCTTTGGTTTTTCAATGTGTTCTCACTTCTTTTCGGTTAGTTTGTTGGATATCAATCTTCGATTTTCTAGTGAACACAGCTTACTTGAGCCAGGCGAAAATCATCCCTTCCCGAAAAAAAACTTTCTCCTGCCTGCTTCAACAATCCCGAAAATTCCCCTCCATACATTTGCCAAAACCAAACAAATCAACTCTACCGACGGAGCTAATTAATCCATGAATTCAGATTCCAGAAGACAATGATGTTCATAACAGTTTTGTACAGTAGTAAATGGATATACAGATACGATGATGGACCTAAATCCGATCATTCTCTCGGTCAGCTTGAGAATATGAACCACAACTAAGCCTTATGTGAATTGATTGGAAAACAAATAGACAGAGGATACTCCAATGGGAATACTGGCACTATCAAATCATTTTAATGGGACAGATGAGCGATGATTCAGATCGGAAACACGCAATCACTGTTCAAACAGCAGAGTATTCCCTCTTCGTCACCCAAAATCAGTATAGCCATGGAAACTCTGTACGTCTTTCCAGGCAGCAGTCTTCGACATGGCATCAAGCCGTTCAGTTGTGCTCGCCCTTGTGGGCGAGTCTCATATTTTTTCCTTCAACTAAATTTCAATTTTTGTGTTACGTCTAAAACTATCACTTTTTGTAGACTTTAAATTACACGAATAAATCTATCCAATTTCTAGTGATTTTCAGAGTATTTTCTCCTAAATTTTATAAAAATCCACAAGCGATCAAGGTACGAGTATTCTTTCTCTTATTCATTAAATTTATTAAAACAAGCGACAGTTCACCACTTGGTAGCCTCTCTGTCACAGATAAATCCGAGACAAGGTGCCGACAAGTATGAGCAGTCATAGATGCTTTTGGAAAGGGTGCATTTCGCACTTCACTTGGGCGAATGCATGACTTTTTCACTAAGCAATCTGTAAAATTTCGCGAAGAAATTTCCAAATTCTCGAACAAAATTCACTCTCCTGCTAGACTAATGCCCGAGCTTTTCGTGGAAACACGAGGCTCGAAAATCAGTCAGTATCACCGGATTTGCAATATCCGACGTGACACTCTCTTGGACCAACTTTTATTGAAAGTACTTTGCTCCTCCGAGATTCTTGCGGGATCTTTTTCAGCATGATTTCTGAATCATTTTCCAACAAGAATCAAAATATTTTGTCGAGCTGTTTTTTTCAAACTCAATTCTTGAAATTTTCTATCGATTGACTCATCTAAATCACATTGATTTGACAAGTTTCTCAGGGTTCAACGTTACAATTATAAGATAACGCTGGATCACATCTAAAATATATAAATTCAACCAAATGCTCAACAGTTGTGGTTGAAATTACTTCCAAATGTAGCATTAATGATTAGGTGGCTAACAGAGACGGTATCTCAGTGTTTGACTTTTTGATAATCTGAAACTCGACGTTTGAAACTTTTCTTTTGAGGCGAAAATTCCCATTTCGGCAATCGTGATCATAAGAAACTGCTTCTCGAGCATGTGAATGGAATATCTCGCCTGTTGAGTGCGAGAGCGCTTCGGATGTAAACAAAGTCACGTTACACAGACACGAGTCCGTGAATTTTCGAATTTGGCGAAATATCGTAAGCAATGCGGGTATGCGTGGAGGTATCAGTTGTAATTTTGGTATCCAGTATCGGGCAACCATCCCAACCATGGTGGACAGTAGGCTATTGAATGGTGTTTGTGCGTACAATTCTCGACACGTGTGAGACATATTCGTATCTACGAAACTACGAATTGTGTGAGAAACTATGATCTGTTCCTCCCAGTTCTCCTTAGGATTCCTTGACTTAATCTCTGTGTTTGAGAAAGAGAATGAATCTCGATTGTGATCATAACTATGTAAGAATCATAGATGAATAGAAGGACGATATGATGAATAAAATGAATTCAAAGAATTGATATGCATAACATTGTGATTTTCTTGCCGTAATAGTGAATCATTGACAGAAACTTCTACACATGAGAAACTTGTCGAATGAATGTGATTTAGATGAGTCAATCGATCGAAAATTTCAAAAATTGACTTAAAAAAAAACAGCTCGACAGAATATTTTGATTCTTGTTGGAAAATGATCCAGAAATCATGCTGAAAAAGATCCCGCAAGAATCTCGGAGGAGCAAAGACCTTCCAATAAAAGTTGGTTCAAGAGCACCGTGAGCAGTCAACCTCTTCTGACACTGAGTGGGTCTTTAGCGCAGAGTACTCTGGAACTTTTTTACCGGCAATATGGAATGCTCCAGAATCAGCTTGATGAGATAAAGAATCGTGAGCCGACATGGCATTGCCACTATTTCTCCACTCCCACACCAGCAGTGATGGAGGTGGATAATCGGCTGTTAGCACGCGTGTCGTCTCTCGAGCAACTTATTGAGGAGCAGAACTCCAAGCTGGAGGAGCTATGCTCGGATTTCCAGCTTCTTCTGGAGCAAAATTCTATGATGAAAGGTCAAATTTCCAGTCTGACTGATTGACCAACAGGCAGCCAGAGTACTCTACAAACAATAGGAATATTGATAACGAGAATATAAATGCCGAATCGACACATCAATCTTCACGTTTCACTACTCCATCCATAATAGACATGGCCCCCCGATCACGGCTGGAAAGCAGAGACGGGGACCTAGCATTGCTGGTCTCGAACCATGTGAACTAATAATTAATGGTGCTTTAACACGTTCGCTGCGGAGGCTGGAATCGGTGTTTTGTCCTAGATTGCGAGGACTTCCTTCGCTTTATATTTCCTTAAATGGCAGTCAAACCTCCTCAAATGTAACTCTTTTGAGCACAATTTACAGAAAATGCGGTTATTTTAGCGGGGCCCGCCGCGCCGGTGGGCCCCGACAAAATTGAGTGTGCACGCTAGATGGGCGTAATCCGACTCCAATAGATAGAATCAGGTGATGAATGAGCATAAAATTATGTGATAAACGCTCATCTGCACCGAAGTAGCCATCCCCTCCCCTTCATAACGCTGGATGGCCGGAAACATGATTTCTATATACTTTTGTTATCCACTAAAACAGAGCAGTGTCTCTCCAAATTCCTCATCAATCTGATTCAAAGCCATTTTTGTATCTTGGAAAATTGGATTACATCTGATCTGATCCCATCCTAGTACGTATTAGAAATGTCCTTCCTTCGTCATCGGAGATCAATAACGAAATCCATTTTATATTCGACAAATTCATAAGCTGTGATCATTAAAACTCACTTTTAAGAATTGATCTGGTAAGTCTAGGTGAAATACCGAATTTTATCGAGGCTGTTTTGACAAATTTCTCAGCCAACCAAGAATTTTGTGTGTCATTATCTCTTGAGATCATCTCAGGAGGATATTGTAAACCCCGGCGCAGCATGGACAGTGCGTTTGCGACATTGTAACCTATCCAGAAATTTATTCTTCCCGAACATGAGCAAGAAACGAATATGATATTGTATGAAATGGAATCCGGCTGCCGTACGAGTCACTCGTGTTATCTATTAAATAAACAATGTTTCGATGACTAGTTTGTCATACTCATCAGGTCTGAAAAATTTTTTGTACATCGGTGTGAAGGCGTGGCCGTAGTCTGCCGCTATATCGGATGAGCCCTAGTAACTTATGGTGGCACCCCTGCGATTCAGCAGGCGTGTCACCACCCGGACACTCTAACCTTTGTAAACATACTGATTGTTGATGCATATGTGTGAAAACACACACACACAACAAGACTGTTAACAAAGGTGAACATATATATATATATATATATATATATACTTTATGGATATGGATATATTGTACCTCTCTTGCACACTAATATCAGAGGTCTTGACTATTGACATTGTGCCCCTCTCACATACATTAGGGACCTTGGAAATAATGTATAGTGGAAACCACCGATGCAATTGGATGCAATTCAATTCACTTGATAATTAAATTTGAATGAACAGAAAGCCACTGATCATGAACTTTTGAAAAATAAGTATTATCAGAGACCCCAATTTTCAATTTTAGGAATACTTCAGAAAATACAAATTTATCATTTCTCAACTGATCCCAAAGTTTGGACATGGAATCATCCCTCTAAAAAACAGAGATCTTAGCAGACATGATTTGAAGTCCAATTCAATAATCCAAGACTGACTTTATCTCTGAAAATGACCCGTATGCGTCATTTTGACCAAGTATTCTAGGATATTGAGACTGGAGCCTTGACTAGAATCATTAGATTGATCAAAACTGGTTTAGAGGCCCAAACAAAATACTCACATTCAGTATTTGTTCAATTCATCTTGAGTACAATGAAATTCACAGACTAACTTTCTAACTTTATTTCACAAAACCTTTAGAACTCAACCAAATTTCAATGGATTCAGATAACCGAACATGAAATCATCCCTCTGAATTACAGGGATCTCAGCAGACACGATTTAAAATCCAATTCAATATTCCAAGATTGATTTTATCTCTGAAAATGACCCGGATACGCCATTTTGACCAAGTATTCTAAGATATTGGAATTGGAACTTTGAATAGAAAAACCTGAATGATCAGAACTGCTTCAGAGGGTCAAACAAAACAGTTACAATCTATATTTATTCAATATATCTTGATGAGTACAACAAAATTCATAAACTAAGTTTCTAACTTATGTTCACGAAACCTTTAGAACTCAAGTAATTCCCAACGGATCCAGATAACTGAACATGGAATCATCCCTCTGAAATGCAGGGATCTTAGCAGACATGATTTAAACTCCAATTCAATATTTCAAGATTGACTTTATCTCTGAAAATGATCCAGATACGTTATTCTTACCAAGTATTCTAAGATTTTTGAACTGCAACCTTGAATCGAATCATCAGAAATGATCAGAACTGGTTCAGAGAGGCTCAAGCAAAACAGTTACATTCTGTATTCATTCAATACATCTTGAGTACAATAAAATTCATGAACTAAGTTTCTAACTCTTGTTCACGAAACCTTCAGAACTCACGTATTTCCCAACGGATTCAGATAACTGAACATGAAATTATCCCTCTGAAATACAGGAATCTTAGCAGACATGATTTGAACTCCAATTTAATATTCCAAGACTGACTTTATCTCTCAAAATGACCCGGATATAGGATATTGAAACTGGAACCTTGATTACAATCATTAGTATGATCAGAACTGGTGTAGAGGTCCAAACAAAACACTTACATTTTGTATTTGTTCAAGGGCTCGTGCATGCAAATTTGCAAAGTTGATGTTGCACTAAGCTCTGCTGAGCTCTCTGCCAATAATTGCATGTCGCAGCGGACGACTATCAGATTCACCACCATGCCTGATCGCAGGAATCTCGCGCGACGAAGGACCCGGGTCCCGGGTCCGGTCGATGATGACATATAATGTCATCACCTGGGCCGCCACTTTCCACCAGGAAGTCGCGGCTTACGAGTTTTACACCATATTATCCGCGATGACAACACCCGGGAACGTGCATGATCGAAGCAGACGGTTTTGGTGCTGTCCTGCCTCGCGCCCACTGATCAGTCTGACCACTTTGAAGAAACGGAAAATTACGGCTGTATAACTCATCGCCATTCTGGATTTATCTCAACTTTTATAGAGAATCATCAACAAATAAGGGTCTTACTATCATCTACGAACTTGAGAAAATTGCGCTATGGAGTGAGAGTGAGAAAAAAACGAGCTGATCACAAAATTATAGAATGAAGTATAACGGCATGCCTCACCACTGAAGCAGACGATATCTGTACAGCGCTCCTCATTGGAAGTTTCTTTCTCTACTTTTGTGGAATTTTGCTCCATAGCGCAATTCTCACATGCATTTTGTTAACGCATACAAAATATGAAGGGATTTGGTTAAGTAGAACTCGAGATATTCACAGAACGGATTCTGGTCAATCTCCCTAGCTTTTTCAAGATGGCCGCGGACTACGGCCTCGCCTTAACAGAGAACTATGGGCAAATCACAATACAAATTCTTTCCTTTCATAAATACCTCCGAGAGCATCCAATTAAATTCCATTCGTCATAATATCCAACTTCAATTTTTGACAAGAGTCAAGCGTCATCATGTTTATAAAAATGATCCTATAATTATAAATAGGCCTGTCTGAATATGTAAAACTGTATAAGTATTTGTGCACTATTACATCAAATTGAGGAGTTTGTACTTGCATACCTGTTGAACACGTTAAACACAGCAAATATGAGGTAGACCCAAGAATCAAATCATTATCACACTCATTTAGACAGGATACGTTATCAAAACTGACGTAAACAGTCAGAACCAGATGAATAAAAACTACCTGATACATTTTTCAGTCTGAACTATTGACACTAAACTAATCAGTAGACATTTTGAATACTATTGATATAAGAGACGACATCTGCAGTGTATTCATCATCATTATTGGATGATAAATTGCTGATCAATCGATGACCCACTATCCCTACTTTACCGATAATAATCAGGTTCTATAGCTCTGAGCGTCATAAGACCAATTATTGTGTACACGGTGAGCACGTACACTTTGAGGCGCAATTCAGCCTAAAATCCTAGTCGATCAGTTTTCCCCGATAAGAGTAAATTATTGGATGATAAATTGCTGATCAATCGATGACCCACTATCCCTACTTTACCGATAATAATCAGGTTCTATAGCTCTGAGCGTCATAAGACCAATTATTGTGTACACGGTGAGCACGTACACTTCGAGGCGCAATTCAGCCTAAAATCCTAGTCGATCAGTTTTCCCCGATAAGAGTAAATCTGCCTCGTTTTAGGTCTCTCCGTACCAATTTTCTCTCAAACTCCATAGCATGACACATTTTTCAAGGTTTTGAAGTACCAAAACAAGTTGATTTTTCAACTGGGGGGAGGGGGGGGGCAATTTTTCTCAAAAATCTAATTCTTTGGATTTGCTGACCAGTTCCATGTCATGCTGAAGCTTGAACGGGTTCTCAAGGGATCCTGGTCGGATTTATTCCAGAATCCATGACAGATTTTGTAACGTGATCGAGTGTATTCAGAATAATCATCATAATGGGAACTCGCGTCCGGTGGAACAGTGAAAAATCAACTAATTAACTGATATCCGCATTTTCGCAATACCCCTCCCGCTCCACTCAGCTGTTATTGGGATTTGAGATCGGATTCAAATGGCCTGCTCACAAGTTTAGGTGTAGATGACATGCATCGTATAAGGCCCATGTATTTAGATTTGAGAGGCCCATGAATCGCTCAATCTAGATACATGGGCCTTATACGATTCGAGTTATCTGAACCTGTAGTTGTGATGTTTGAGATGCACCTATCTCGGCTCGTATTGAGTGTATGACTAAAATAGGGCGATGATTGATTGAGACGTACATAATAATGTTGAGTATTAAAATTTGGATACGTTCGTTTAATTTTGAACTAGCGCCAATTGCCTCTCTCGCTACCGCTCGTTCGGCTAGTGAATATTCCTGATAAGTTATGAGACCCAAAAATGCTTTTGTAGTTCAGTGAAAAGTTAAAATATCGTAAACTGATGTTATTTCAATAGTATATTATGATGCAAGGGCGCAAATAGTGGTTTTCGCACTTGCAGTGACTTTTTTAGGCAAGAGCCGCGAACGAGGGTCTAAATAGTCACGAGAACGGAAGAGCCATTGCGCTCGATTATCGTTCCATATTTTGTGATCTTCTGTGAGCAAATGAAAATCGATAATCAGTGTGCAAATGACTCATTTGCGCATCGACGATCACAAAAGAGTTCTCAAATATTCTTCATGTTCATTTTCAGGAAGATTTGTAATAATGTCATTCTACGGGATTATATTTCAATGGGAAGAGTTCCGAAAAATTTGAAGATTTCCTTAATTTTCACATTTGTTGTAGAACTACTGTTCCCAATTGGAGATATCAGGTGTTATTCGAGGAATATTGAGTATCTCATCTCAGGTCGTATGAAAATATCTACTCACATTACCGTAAGATACATAGTAAACCTAAAAATTGTGACCTTGGCAGTCATGACTCCCGCATATTTGCAGCTTCTTAATTGACCTAGCACCCCGTAATTGCGGTGTGTTTTGCCTCGAAATTCGGTGGTTTTGATGTTGCAGATTTCTAAATTTTGTTACATTATTGAATTTTTTCAATGTGTTCATGCAGGTTGGATCATCTTCCCTGACTAAATCATAATTTTGTATAATAAATGGATACCTGACCCTCAAAGGTTAACATAAACTACCGTTATTCAGTAAATTTGTTACTGTTAAGTTATTGGGGTTTAATTGATCAAGCTTTTGAAGTATTTTAAATTCGATCGCAGGATAATAATTTCGATTAAGGAAAATTACATCCAAATGAACAGGTTTGCAATCAGGGAAATTTTCTGCACAACTGGGTTCTACTTTAATATTTCTCAACGTATTTTAGCCCATTAAAGCATGTTTCAAGATCTTCAGAATGAGTTAAAATACATCTATCTTCAGCCAACTGGTGCCAAGCTATCACAATTTCACCAAGAATTGGTTTTTCAAAGTTCACAAAAGGTTGTATCAAACTCGCCCCTATTAGTTATTTTCACGACAATTCTGTTTCACCTCAACATCTTCCAACGTACTTTAGCTTACTTTCAAGCTCGTTTCAAAACTTCCAAAATGAGTTGAAATGAGGTAAGTGTCTCCAACTTGCCGCCAATGAGCCATTTTCTCAATAACTTTGGTTCATCTCGAAATTTTCGATGCATATGAGTCATTCTTTTTAATATCGCCAGGTTTTGTGTCGGGGGGTCAGGGATTTTTCTGTAACTTTAGGTACATGTTGTATATGATGGAAGAAGATGGAAAGCACAGTTCTTAGGTCCCGAAAGTGATCCGCGCGAGTTTGGCGCCCTATTTTCGTTTTCAAGATTCGTGAAAAATCCGATTTTTCAACTTTTTGATTGATTTCTCACCAGTATGGAACCCAATAAAAAAATTATTCAAGACACATATTTCGACGTGAAATGAGCTGAATTTTACGAAAAAAATACTCTCAGATCCGTCAAAGGTGAACATAACCTCAAAGAAGTAGTTTTTTTCAAAAAAACCCAATTTTCAAGCCTTAGGCCCTATTTTATCTCAGATTTGACATTCTCACCGGATTTCTCGTCAAATTTTACGTCGAAAAACGGTTTTCAAAAATTGCGCTGAGGATGGGTTCGGCCACCATAATAATAACTTTAGTAGCAGGACCGTAAAAATAGCGCTAAATTGTTCGTTTCGGGAGGGACACTATATTGGGTCAGAAGTAGCGCATTGATCAAACAATGACTTTTTTGTGTATTTTTTGACGTAGAAACCAAATCCGAAACCAGTTTTGCACCTAGACAACAGGAATTTTTTTGAATCGCGAAATACTAAGCGTCTAAAAAACTGCATTTTTAGCGTTTTTTGATGATTCTGTAGATACATGATTTTGATGGTGCGACCTTGCAGCGGGCTTTGAGCTCACCCGGACTATGATTTCTCACGTATTTCAACCTGCTAAACACGATGGAAGTTGTTTTAGAGGGCTAGCATACGTTCGAAACGAAGGACAAGCTGATTTTTCGAGTTGCTATCAGGAGAGTTTGGACAATTTCGTGATAAATCTCGAAGTGTTCAAGAAATTGATGAGAAACACCCTCTGCAATCCTACGAGAGCGCATTCTTTTTCTCTTCGTACATACAGTAAGGGGAATATATTTGCAATGGCTTGAACTCATCCGAGGAATAGATCTCGGAATATGGATCAAAAGTTTCTTGTCGGGATTATACATGTACTTATATTCGACTAATCTACTTTTAGGCGATTGCAAACATTATTCCCTTAGTGTGTGTGCAAACAGAAAAATAGTGCGCTCTCGTGGGATTGCAGAGGGTGTTTCTGATCAATTTCTTGAACACTTCGAGATTTATCACGAAATTGTCCAAACTCTCCTGATAGCAACTCGAAAAATCAGCTTGTCCTTCGTTTCGAACGTATGCTAGCCCTCTAAAACAACTTCCATCGTGTTTAGCAGGTTGAAATACGTGAGAAATCATAGTCCGGGTGAGCTCAAAGCCCGCTGCAAGGTCGCACCATCAAAATCATGTATCTACAGAATCATCAAAAAACGCTAAAAATGCAGTTTTTTAGACGCTCAGTATTTCGCGATTCAAAAAAATTCCTGTTGCCTAGGTGCAAAACTGGTTTCGGATTTGGTTTCTACGTCAAAAAATACACAAAAAAGTCATTGTTTGATCAATGCGCTACTTCTGACCCAATATAGTGTCCCTCCCGAAACGAACAATTTAGCGCTATTTTTACGGTCCTGCTACTAAAGTTATTATTATGGTGGCCGAACCCATCCTCAGCGCAATTTTTGAAAACCGGTTTTCGACGTAAAATTTGACGAGAAATCCGATGAGAATGTCAAATCTGAGATAAAATAGGGCCTAAGGCTTGAAAATTGGGTTTTTTTGAAAAAAACTACTTCTTTGAGGTTATGTTCACCTTTGACGGATCTGAGAGTATTTTTTTCGTAAAATTCAGCTCATTTCACGTCGAAATATGTGTCTTGAATAATTTTTTTATTGGGTTCCATACTGGTGAGAAATCAATCAAAAAGTTGAAAAATCGGATTTTTCACGAATCTTGAAAACGAAAATAGGGCGCCAAACTCGCGCGGATCACTTTCGGGACCTAAGAACTGTGCTTTCCATCTTCTTCCATCATATACAACATGTACCTAAAGTTACAGAAAAATCCCTGACCCCCCGACACAAAACCTGGCGATATTAAAAAGAATGACTCATATGCATCGAAAATTTCGAGATGAACCAAAGTTATTGAGAAAATGGCTCATTGGCGGCAAGTTGGAGACACTTACCTCATTTCAACTCATTTTGGAAGTTTTGAAACGAGCTTGAAAGTAAGCTAAAGTACGTTGGAAGATGTTGAGGTGAAACAGAATTGTCGTGAAAATAACTAATAGGGGCGAGTTTGATACAACCTTTTGTGAACTTTGAAAAACCAATTCTTGGTGAAATTGTGATAGCTTGGCACCAGTTGGCTGAAGATAGATGTATTTTAACTCATTCTGAAGATCTTGAAACATGCTTTAATGGGCTAAAATACGTTGAGAAATATTAAAGTAGAACCCAGTTGTGCAGAAAATTTCCCTGATTGCAAACCTGTTCATTTGGATGTAATTTTCCTTAATCGAAATTATTATCCTGCGATCGAATTTAAAATACTTCAAAAGCTTGATCAATTAAACCCCAATAACTTAACAGTAACAAATTTACTGAATAACGGTAGTTTATGTTAACCTTTGAGGGTCAGGTATCCATTTATTATACAAAATTATGATTTAGTCAGGGAAGATGATCCAACCTGCATGAACACATTGAAAAAATTCAATAATGTAACAAAATTTAGAAATCTGCAACATCAAAACCACCGAATTTCGAGGCAAAACACACCGCAATTACGGGGTGCTAGGTCAATTAAGAAGCTGCAAATATGCGGGAGTCATGACTGCCAAGGTCACAATTTTTAGGTTTACTATGTATCTTACGGTAATGTGAGTAGATATTTTCATACGACCTGAGATGAGATACTCAATATTCCTCGAATAACACCTGATATCTCCAATTGGGAACAGTAGTTCTACAATAAATGTGAAAATTAAGGAAATCTTCAAATTTTTCGGAACTCTTCCCATTGAAATATAATCCCGTAGAATGACATTATTACAAATCTTCCTGAAAATGAACATGAAGAATATTTGAGAACTCTTTTGTGATCGTCGATGCGCAAATGAGTCATTTGCACACTGATTATCGATTTTCATTTGCTCACAGAAGATCACAAAATATGGAACGATAATCGAGCGCAATGGCTCTTCCGTTCTCGTGACTATTTAGACCCTCGTTCGCGGCTCTTGCCTAAAAAGGTCACTGCAAGTGCGAAAACCACTATTTGCGCCCTTGCATCATAATATACTATTGAAATAACATCAGTTTACGATATTTTAACTTTTCACTGAACTACAAAAGCATTTTTGGGTCTCATAACTTATCAGGAATATTCACTAGCCGAACGAGCGGTAGCGAGAGAGGCAATTGGCGCTAGTTCAAAATTAAACGAACGTATCCAAATTTTAATACTCAACATTATTATGTACGTCTCAATCAATCATCGCCCTATTTTAGTCATACACTCAATACGAGCCGAGATAGGTGCATCTCAAACATCACAACTACAGGTTCAGATAACTCGAATCGTATAAGGCCCATGTATCTAGATTGAGCGATTCATGGGCCTCTCAAATCTAAATACATGGGCCTTATACGATGCATGTCATCTACACCTAAACTTGTGAGCAGGCCATTTGAATCCGATCTCAAATCCCAATAACAGCTGAGTGGAGCGGGAGGGGTATTGCGAAAATGCGGATATCAGTTAATTAGTTGATTTTTCACTGTTCCACCGGACGCGAGTTCCCATTATGATGATTATTCTGAATACACTCGATCACGTTACAAAATCTGTCATGGATTCTGGAATAAATCCGACCAGGATCCCTTGAGAACCCGTTCAAGCTTCAGCATGACATGGAACTGGTCAGCAAATCCAAAGAATTAGATTTTTGAGAAAAATTGCCCCCCCCCTCCCCCCAGTTGAAAAATCAACTTGTTTTGGTACTTCAAAACCTTGAAAAATGTGTCATGCTATGGAGTTTGAGAGAAAATTGGTACGGAGAGACCTAAAACGAGGCAGATTTACTCTTATCGGGGAAAACTGATCGACTAGGATTTTAGGCTGAATTGCGCCTCGAAGTGTACGTGCTCACCGTGTACACAATAATTGGTCTTATGACGCTCAGAGCTATAGAACCTGATTATTATCGGTAAAGTAGGGATAGTGGGTCATCGATTGATCAGCAATTTATCATCCAATAATTTACTCTTATCGGGGAAAACTGATCGACTAGGATTTTAGGCTGAATTGCGCCTCAAAGTGTACGTGCTCACCGTGTACACAATAATTGGTCTTATGACGCTCAGAGCTATAGAACCTGATTATTATCGGTAAAGTAGGGATAGTGGGTCATCGATTGATCAGCAATTTATCATCCAATAATGATGATGAATACACTGCAGATGTCGTCTCTTATATCAATAGTATTCAAAATGTCTACTGATTAGTTTAGTGTCAATAGTTCAGACTGAAAAATGTATCAGGTAGTTTTTATTCATCTGGTTCTGACTGTTTACGTCAATTTTGATAACGTATCCTGTCTAAATGAGTGTGATAATGATTTGATTCTTGGGTCTACCTCATATTTGCTGTGAGTGTCTCTTGGGTTATGATATTAATATTGAACAGAGCAGTATCAATGCTAAAAGGTATGGGAGAAACCATCTCCTTGGTACAGGGAAAAATTACCCTACATGCCCGTGAAAATTGGCGTTGCTAGGTGACGCGTCCCATGATTGCCGGTATGTAGGGTAATTTTTCCTGTACCAGTCTCGCAATTTTTATCGAAAAATTCTGTGCGTGGAGCCGCAACGGCGCTCCGACGGTGTAAAGTCTCTTCGCTTGGTTCCCATGGGAACCTTCTGGGGTACGTTGCGGGAACGCATAGTCCTAGCTCGGTCGAGACTAAACCCCAAACAGTCATGCATCTAGTGCTAACATGGTGCTGATAATGATGACTCATTGATCACTTGATCAAGTCAATCGCGCCTTGAGTATAGAGAACTGCATTCAACAACTGGTGGAAGTTTTCATTCAACCAGTGGTTGAAGTTTTTTGGATAAATTTCCCACAATTATATTTTTGAGCTTCCCCCTCGTTCGTAGGTGATACGTGTTCCGGGGGTTTTCCGTACCCGGGGCCATTTTCGAGTTTTTATGGAGGAAACTGACACTTGGGACAACCTGTGTGTGGGCAATGCTAATTTCCGTAGCTGTATCTCGAGGTGGGAGGCTCCAAGGAAAGCTCGCTGGACTATGCCCTTGGAGATAATTCCATTTCTCACCAAAACAATATGATTGTCAGAGTTCCGTCAAGATGTGTGTTCCCCAAATCCAGTGTTTTCCTTTTTCGTCCACATTTCTCCAGGACTCTACATTGCATGGTAACGTAGAATAAGAAATAAAGTAAGTGTACCCAACTAGCCCCTATTAAGCCATTTTCTTAATAATTTGCAACGTACTTTAGCTGATTTCAAAGCTTGTTTTAAGACCTTTGGAATGAATCGAAGTACGTTCAATTTCAATTAACTGGAGCCAAGCTGTCTCAATTTTCCCAAAAAGTGATTGTTTAGTGTTCACAAAATGGTGTACCCAACTTGCCCCCATTAAGGCGATGTGGTCACCATGGATGCTGGATGCACTATGGATGCTGAAAGTTATTCGCACTTTTATCAAATTTGCTTGCGATTTGGGTGAAACGACGAGGAGACCCACGTTTATTATCATCTAACTTGAGTTCGTCTTCTCATCGTTTGGCTAAAATCGCAAGAGAACTGGAGAAAAGTGGGAATAACTTGAGCGCAGGCACCTCCTAACCTATGATATAGGCACTTTGTAATTCGCACTTTTATCCGATTCTCTTGCGATTTGGGCGAAACGATGAGAAGACGAACTCGAATTAGATGATAATAAACGCGGGTCTTCTCATCGTTTCACCCAAATCGCAAGCAAATTTGATGAAAGTGCGAATAACTTTCAGCATGCACGGTGACCGCATCGCTTTAAGCCATTTCCCAACAACTCTGGTCCACCACAATATTTTCCAACATATTTAAGCTTATTTCGAAGCTTGTTTTAGGATCATCAAAATGCACTAAGCTACGTCTTACTTTGATGGATTGAAGCTGAGCTGTCTCAATTATTTCAAAATAAATGATGAAAACTGGCGATAGAGTGTTTTTATCGCCGTGCACAAACATTTGGAGCTTTTCGCCGCCCCAAAACACTCTTTCCGAACTGCTCTGACGTGTTAAACACGTCCTGAGTAGTGAAAAAAGTCTCACTGCACGCCCTTTCGAGATAAACGTATCGGGGCATGTTAAGTACACTCCGATGTTGGCATCCTTGTTTACGAATCGTCTCCGTGTTTTGCACATAAATTAGCTCCAGATCCAAATTTTGCAACTTTGAAGAACGGATTTTGAAGATTTTAAAACAAGGAATCAAATGCACTAAAGTACATTAAGATTGGTTGGACTCAAAAAATTTGGCACTACCTTCACTGAACGCGATTCCCTCGGTGCTTCACTAGTTAAGCAATCACGAAAAACAGAAAAATCACTTTAAATTTTCTGGCGAACGCAGAAATCATCCGGGGTCGATGCAACTACGTACTTCCTCATATTTTGACATAACAAACGTGAGAAAAAATTGCCGGGTGGTTAAGAAGTGCCCATTCCTGAGATCGGCATATGATTGCAAGTTGGGTACAGAGTCAAGTTGGGTACCCTTACTTTATGCTATGTTCTTCAATATCCATACAATGGATTGGTTGACCTACAAGAGGCACTCAATAACAAAAGATCTAAAAGCGTTTAGCTGACTTTTACCTCGATATAGTACATTTCGATACAAGGGCGTAAAACATTTTATTCGCGTCCGAGTGATGGGTTTCCGGCCCGAGCCGCAGGCGAGAGTCGGAATCATCACGAGGATGCGAATAAGAGGTTTTACGCCCGTGTATCTAACTATACTTTTCGATAAACTGTGAGTAAGAGTCGACAAACTGTGCGCAAAGTGCACTTTTACGCACAGTGTATCGAAAATATCATTTTGTAGGTGAGATTATCATGTCTGAGATTGATTTGAAAGCAACACGTCGAAGATGGGTAAACTCCACATGCTTCTAGTCATTTTTCCCAATTTGATGATCCGAAATGTGGACATCTGACTCAGTAGAGTAAGATCAGCGATACTGCGTAACTAGCATATGGACGACTGTTCTCTCATGATTTTATTTTTGTGAAAAATGTGTGCCTTTTCTTGTTACAATTGCTATTCTTTCCACGATGCTGGAATTATGCAAAGTTGGATGATATGAGGAGATGAAGAGAAACCTCACAAACCCACGGCATGATCTGCCACATTGCTTGTACTTTGCCTCATTCGAGACATTAACCTCTTGTCGAATGCTTGAATTCACCCATGTTTGGTAATTTACTAACAGATCGGACATTTTAGGAGTTACGTTCACATCGAGAACATCAATACAAATTTTTCGCCTTCATCTTATGTTGATCTAGCCATACGTGGCCAGAGTGCTAATTCAAATCGAAGCATCAGCACGCGCAGCGTGAAACAACAATCTAATTTTCGCACGCATCACACTTCTCTCGTTTCTTCTCATTTGCGGCCACATCCCACTCGATCAAAGTGGCAACGTTCTGCGGCCACGCCACCACCAATGCGTTTTCCTCGACGGGAATGCGCGTCAAGAGTAAATCAGGAGTCGCGTCATTCGGGCTGAGGCAAGTAAGCTCACCACTGCATCTCGGACCCAAATGACACGTCGTCTGAATTATGCATATGAGATCGGCATGACTGCAGTGGTCAATGTCAAATAAATATACGCACGCTGGATATTGGGAGTGGCTGTCAGGCTGATTTGAGCTACGCTGATGACGCCTGACCGCAGCCTTTCCTTCCAAGATTCGCGAGCCTGCCCAATTGGCACACCGCGTTACGGCTGTGTCAACCGCAAGCACCGACAATGGCCCTCGCGCGACTATTACACTGGGCAATTTTGAGCTTTGCTTGGCTCATTCTCCTGACCCGTCTAATTTGCTACGTTGTCGTTGTGGCCCTGCGCTGCGACTCGCGACTGTTCCTGTGACCCGCAGATGCTCGGACTCACGCTGAGCCTCGACGTGACACATGCCTTGACATGTACTTGCCTGATTATTTCTTCCTCTCTGGCAAACTATACCATCCTCGAGCTTAACTGACATAGAGGGTCGTTAAGTGAGCCTTTTCTTTGAGCAACACAATTAAGGATGTCGTATTTGATCGAGGGACCATTCACTGGGCAATAATACTGAGATAATACTGGGAATGTTAATCAATGTCCTGCACCGAGGAAACCAGGCAGCAGTTCCCGTGGCGTACGAATGAGGCGCGCAAAACCTAAAATTTGGGATGAAATGTCGCTGCTTCCGCGCTAGTCGTCACGAGTCCATTGCATCCGCATTGACCAAGAGTCGGATCATTGGAGGGGAAGTATCGAGAGTATGGCGAAGCAAGCGCAACACCCACGGTGCATTCATCTTTTTGGGAGATGTAATCGTTATTTTTTTCGGTATCATCCGTTTCGATCTCGATCAACGAAATGCTAAATAGTTAAAATATGCCCCAAGAAGAAATTTCTCGTAATTTTCCAATGAGGGTGGTTTTTGCGAAAAAAACTCTCCTTAGAGAGTACTTCCATAGCTCGGACCAGGAGTGGCGTATAAAGCGACGTGTTCAGAAACTGGTTTCAAAGCTTCAGACTTGTACTACCAGGTCTCACAAACTTCATGACAAAAAAGTTTCTTTGTACTAGATTTAAACAAGCCAGAAAATTCTTTTGAAAATCATCGAGTTTTACATATACAAGAGGGGGGGGGGCAGGTGTTTGGATCACCAATCCTTTCCAAATTTCTTCTACAGTTTTGTGTTACCTGGAATATGAAAAATCCAGAGTAACTCCGTTAAATGGGCCTTCTGTTCGGAGCTACAAGCAAAAAAATTAGCATTGGCAGTATCGAGAGGCGCGATAGCGCCTCGTTGGCGAGTATGGAAGAAAATATTCAAGAAAAAAAGTCGAACGAGGCACCGTGCCTCTATATACAACAAACTATGGTTTCCTAACCTCTCCCATTTTTTCTCACATCACTCATTCCCTTGATTCAGCTCAGTAATCACCCTCACGCTTCTCAGAAGAGTTTTTACGGATGCTAACTAAGCTCCGGTTACCTCACTCGACGGATTGGAAGTATTTTCGACTTTTCTTCATTATAGTCATTTTGAGATGTTCATTTTCCTTTCGTTCGAGTTCCTCCTAAGGATCGAATGCAGCTTCGACTTTTTCCTAAGGATCGAAAGCAGTGATTCCGAGCGAGACATCTCGAACATCACATCATAGTGTACGCAGGGACGAAATAGTGTGAGAGAGAGAGAGATTGATTGGTTGATTGATTGATTGATTGATTGATTGATTGATTGATTGATATAGATTTTATTAAGGACGGGGGGTAGAAACCCCATTCGCCAAGATAACAGGTATATACACCAAGACTTCAGTATAGTATATTAGTTACACTACCGGTCAAAAGTTTAAGCTCACCCAAAAATTTTTTTTTCAATTTTGTGAGTTGAACTACTCGGCTCTATTTGACCGTAGAGGACTCTCCCGGAGCTCATTTTGAAGGTTTTTTCACGTACTTTAAGATGGCATAATTCATTTTTATCCATACGGATCGGGATCTTACCAATTTGAGCTTGGAAAAGTGTCAATTTCAACGATTTTTGAGAAAATCTTTTGGCTCGTGCCAATTTGAGCCACATGAATGTTTCAATATAGAAGTTGTGGGATACAAAAGTACAATTCTAGAGCTTCAAAATTCGTTTTTGAACGTCTACGCCATCTCCAGTCCGAGCTATGACACTTTCTCTCAGGGGAGATTTCTCGCAAAAAATAGCATATCAACTCGAGAGAGATACAGAGATGCATTTTTATGAAGTATAATCATCATTTCTGTCATCTTTCATCTATATCTTGATTGGGGAAACGAGAAACCTTTGAAATATGTCCCAAAAAGTGAATTTTCTCGTCATTTTTGAGCCTAGGTGCTAGTTTTTGCGAAAAATCTTCCCTCAGAGAAAGTGTCATAGCTCGGACTGGAAGTGGCGTAGAGGGACGTTCAAAAACAGATTTTGAGGCTCCAGAATTGTACTTTTGTATCTCACAACTCCCATATTGAAATATTCATGTGGCTCAAATTGGCACGAGCCAAAAGATTCTCTCAAAAATCGTTGAAATGGACACTTTTCCAATCTCAAATTGGAAAGATCCCGATCCGTCGAGATAAAAATGAATAATGTCATCTTAAAGAATGTGGAAAAACCTCCAAAATGAGCTCCGGAAGAGTCCTCTACGGTCAAATAGAGCCGAGTAGTTCAACTCACAAAATTGGAAAAAAAAGTTTTGGGTGAGCTCAAAGGAGCTGTGGCAAATAAGGCGAAATCTGGCCGAAACGGATTTGGCTGTAAATCACGTCAGATACTCGTTTTGGGTGTCAGAGTATGCATGTAAATTTTTTCCGCATGAAATCAACTTGCAGCGATTTGCCGAGCAAGAGTCGCCCCCATTTAAAATACACGTGAAACGTCATTCTTTGCTTCCCTCTCAAAATTGGCCACAGGAACCGCTACGGGACCAACGAGAATTTGTTCTTGAACAAAAAATACAACTTTCAGGGGTATTTTTGAGGACGGGAAATGCTGCGCTGATACCTAAAAATCACTCAGAAGATGGAGAATGCGGATTTCTCGGGCTAAAACCGGGAAATACTCGAAAGGAGTTGGGTTAATCGAAAAGTTGCAGAGGACTAAAGTTGTAGATTTTGTCCTAAACTTTCATTTGGCATTGGTATTTGATACATATATTACTTGAAAACTCCTAAAAAACGTCCAGAACTCATGAAAAACCATATTTTTGTTATTCTGTGCGCAAAAATGGCCGTTTAGACGCAAGTGTGCGTGTGCAAATGGCCCATTTGGGCACGGATTCTCATTTGCACAGTGCGCAAATGACTCATTTGCACACGGTAGTGCGCAAATATCCATTTGCGCACTGCGTAAACGATGAAACAGTGTGCAAATGGGACGTTTACGCACAGTTTGCTTACCAAATTTGGATTGATGGTTGATCATCCTATACTCAATAGATATATTTGACTAGAGTGAGATTTGTAGATTTATGGCTGTAAATATGTAGAAAAATAACAAGAATCTGGATATGTTGAAAATCATGCCTAAATGCAAGTAGTACAAGCAAGTAAAGTAAAAACTGCTTCAGTCTTTTTCAAGACTTTTTTCTTATATATTTTTCAAAATTTTTTTTCAGTCGGGGGGCTCCGCCCCCCGAACCCCCCGGCGGGGGCTTCGCCCCCTGCACCCCCACCAGGGGCTACCGCCCCTGGACCCCGCACTGCGCCCTTCTCCACGCCCTAACATCATCTCCGGTCAAAGGAGTGATTAACCGACATATTGTGGATATTCAATTTACTTTGGATAATACTAGACATTGTGAAACCATAATTATATTCAAAATATGGGTGTTTCAACGTGATGACGATAAGCTCTGTCCCGTTCAAAATAATACATGAAGTATACGATTTAATGGATCTACGGATCAATTTCTCGTAATACTCAATATAACTAAAGAGAACAGAAATTAAGAGAATTCCTTCACCCCAGAGCAAAAAAATCCGCGACTTTTTTCTAGGGTTTTGGGCGAGTTACATTTTTGCTCACAGCAATAACAAAAAATATCGTAAGCAACTCGGGTGCCGACATTTGCGCTCTCGTCCCCGCACTCGTGTGCAAACGGACCATTTGCACACTCGTTGCGGGGACTCGTGCGCAAATATCTGTTGGCACCCTTGTTGCTTAATATACTACTAGCGTAATGCCTCGCGTTGCTCGGCTTGTAAATGTTTCCGATAGGCGTATTAGTTTTCCAAAATGCTCTTCCAAATCAAATGAGAGTACGTTTTTCAAAAATTTTATATATTTAGTTAAGCGGCGGTTTCTCACATGGGTCTGAACTCATAAAGACCATGAAAGTTATCATTATATAACTCGATATGTGAAAATGGTACAGAACATATTTTCATTTGATTTGAAAGAGCATTTTGGTGAACTGATACGCTTCTCGGGGACTTTTAAAGGGCGAGCAACGTGAAACATAACGCTAGTGTTTAATTATAAGAATACGGAAGTTTTCTATTGGAAATTCAGAAATATGATGTTGTAAAATATCGTTATGCTCAAATAAAGTGATTTCTAGTAGGCCAAAGAGATGTACATCGATTTGACGTGAATTAATTACTCAGTTGGTTACAGGGATAAAAATACAAGTGACACTCAAAATTTTCATTCTGGGCCTTACTTCGTACTAAGATCAATATCACCAATGTCACCTGCTTGAGCCCATCGCGGATACACGTACTCTTTGAAGTTTAGCGAGTGTAAGAACAGTCGACGCAGAAAGAGGTGAGCTGCACAATAACATCGTGGACATTCACATCTGAAGAAAACATCGTAAGCGCAAATAATTCCATCAATATTTTGATTACTCGTTTTTCTGAAATCGATAGAATTGTGGGAACAGGAAAGTCGAAGGTGTTCGAATGATTCGAATAGAATAGGAACATAATGAATAGAAAAACAGAATTTTCTCCGAGCCTTCAGAAAAAAAGAAAATGTAAGAGATGAAATTTTTCCGGGCTTCGACAAAACAAATATATAAAAATGAAAATTGAAAAATTTCTCGGGATTTTGAAAAAACAAAAATATAAAAAATTATTTTATTTTCCAAAATATTTTTCCGGAAATTATCAAAATTTCCCACCGTGAAGCACATCCTGAACTTGCCTTCATTCTTCTTAGTCTCACTTAGAGGAACGCTCAAACAGAGCCACAGTCGTCTCCTCGCTGCCTTCAAAAACACATACGCGCGCGAGAAGCATCAAACAACGTGACACCAGAAAAGGAAAGGGAATTCTTAGTGATGCGCGCTCTCTCAACAGCCCGCAGTCATCTTCTCAAGCCCGTCGCGAACACACGTGCTCATAGAAGTTGAGCGAGTATAAAAACAGTTGACACATAATGAGGTGAGCTTGCAGAATATTATCGTTGACATCGACATATAGGAAAAACATCGTACGGGTAAGTAATTCCATGGATAATTTGATTAATCGTTATTTCTGAAATCAATATAGAACGAAAATATATTGGATAGAAATCCGGAATTTTTTCCGGACCCTCAATAGAAAGAAAATGTGGAGGATGAAAATTCAAAAATTTTTTGGAAATTGAATGAAAATTTTTTCCGGGGCTTCGACAAAACAAATATATAAAAAATGAAAATTAGAGAATTTTTCGGGACTTTGAAAAAACGAAAATATAAAAAATTGTTTTTTTTTCAAAAAATATTTCCAAAAATTTTCGAAATTTCCCACTCTGAGGCACATGCTGAACTTGCTTTAATTCTTATCAGTTTCAGTTAGAGAAACGCTCAGGCGTTGGAGCTCTCTACTGAAGCCGCATTCTCCCCCTCCCCGCCTTCACAGACACAGACACGCGTCGAGAAGCATCACGACACCAGAAGAGGAGAGGGGATACTTAGTATCGCGCGCTCTCTCAACAGTTCGCAGTCTTCTTCTTGTGCCCAGCGCAAACACGCGTTTTCTGTGGGGTCGAGCAGGTATGACAAAAGTCGACGCGGAACAGAGTCAGCTTACAAGATGGCATCGAAGAGATCAACATACATAGAGGACATCATGAAGGTAAGTGATTTCAACCTAAATCTCGAAATTCATTCTTTCCGAAATCATTAAAACTAAGGAAACGATAACGTCGAGAATTCCAATAGTTCAAATTATCTGAATGTATGTAACATGAAATTTGAAAATTTTTTGCGACGTTTCGACAAAACAAATATATGAAAAATGAATATTCGAAAATTTTTCGGGACTTTGAGAAAACAAAAATATAAAAAAAGGGTTTTTTTTCTCAAAAAATTTTCCCAAAAATTTCCAAAATTTCCCACTCTCAGGCACATTCTGAACTTGCCTCAATTCTTATCAGTTTCAGTTAGAGAAACGCTCAGGCATTCGCGCTCTCTACTAAAGCCGCATTCTCCCCCTCCCCGCCTTCACAGACACAGACGCGCGCCGATCATGTCATGACACCAGAAGGGGAGAGGGGATACTGAATGATGCGCGCTCTCTCAACGGCCCGCAGTCATCCTCTGGAACCCGTCGCGAACACGCGTACTCTATGCGGTTGGGTAATCATAAGAAGAGTCAACGGAAAATGAGGTGAACTTGCAAAATATCATCGTGGACACACAACATTTATAGAATGGCTGAAGGGTGAGTAATTCGATCATTTATTCAATTACTTGTTTTTCCTTGAATCGTTAGAGTTACGAGGACATAAACGTCGAGAGTTTTGATGATCTAAATAGATGAAAGATACAATGAAAAAATTTCAAGATTTCGTCCGGGGCTTTGAACACAAAGATATGAAATATAAAAATTAGAAATATAAAAAATTGATTTATTTTTGAAAATTTTCCCCAAAAATTTCCGAAATTTCCCACCATGAGACAATTCCTGAACTTGCTTCCATTCTCATCAGTTTCAGTGAAAGAGACGCTCAGATATACGCGCTCCTTATCGGAGCCGCAATCTTCCCCTCGCTGCCCTCGCAGACACACACGCATCGAGAAGCGACAACGTCACACCGAAAAAGAGTGGGGATACTTAATGATGCGCGCTGTCTCAACGGCCCTCAGTCATCATCTAGAGCCCGTCGCGATCACACGTACTCTATCAAGGGGGGCAATCATAAAAAGAGTCGAATAAAATGGAATACACTTGCAGAATACCATCGTGGACATCAACATTCATAGAACGTCTAGAAGGTGAGTAATTGCATCATTAATTCAATCACACGTTCTTCCTCAAATCGTTAAAGTTGTAATATCGTGAACGTCGAGAATTTTGATGATCTGAATAGATTAAAGATTTAATGGAAACATTCCAAGATTTTGTCCGGGGCTTCGAAAACAAAGAGATAAGAAATAAAAAATTGGAAATTTTTACGGGATTTTGAAAAAATAAAAATATAAAAAATCGATTTTTTTTTGGAAAAATTTTCCCGAAAGTTTTCGGAATTTTCCACTCTAAGACACATCATGAGCTTGAGTTCATTCTCATTAGTTTCAGCGGAAGAGATGCTCAAACATAGGCGCTCTCGACCGAAGCCGCAGTTTTCCCCTAAATAGCCTCACAGACACACGCATCGAGAAACGACAACGTCACACCGAAAAAGAGCGGGGATACTTAATGATGCGCGCTCTCTCAACGGCCCTCAGTCATCCTCTGGAGCCCGACGCGATCACACGTACTCTATGAAGGTGGGCAATCATAAGAAGAGTCGAATAAAATGGAATGAGCTTGCAGATATCATCGTGGACATCAACATCTATAGAACGTTTGAAGGGTGAGTAATTCTATCATTTATTTAATTACCCGTTTTTCCTTGAATCATTAGAGTTATGAAAACATAAACGTCAAGAATTTTTAGTGATTTGAATAGATTGAAGATATACTGAAAAAATTTTAAGATTTTGTCCGAAGCTTCGAAAACAAAGATATAAAAAATAAAAATTCGAAATTTTTACAGGATTTTGAAAAAACAAAAATAAAAAAAATTATTTTTTTTTCAAAAAATTTTCCCAAAAATTTCCCAAATTTTCCACTCTGAGGCATATGCTGAACTTGCCTTAATTCTTATCAATTCAGTTAGAGAAACGCTCAGGCATTCGCGCTCTCTACTGACGCCGCATTCTCCCCCTCCCCGCCTTCACAGACACAGACGCGCGCTGATCATGTCATGACACCAGAAGAGGAGAGGGGATACTGAGTGATGCGCGCTCTCTCAACGGCCCACAGTCATCCTCTGGAGCCCGTCGCGATCACACGTACTCTATGAAGGTGGGCAATCATAAGAAGAGTCGAATAAAATGGAATGAGCTTGCAGAATATCATCGTGGACATCAACATCTATAGAACGTCTGAAGGGTGAGTAATACCATCATGTATTTAATTACTCGTTTTTCCTTGAATCATTAGAGTTATGAAAACATAAACGTCAGAAATTTTTAGTGATTTAGATAGATTGAAGATATACTGAAAAAATTTCAAGATTTTGTCCGAAGCTTCGAAAACAAAGATATAAAAAATAAAAATTCGAAATTTTTAGAGGATTTTGAAAAAACAAAAATAAAAAAAATTATTTTTTTTTTCAAAAAATTTTCCCAAAAATTTCCCAAATTTCCCACTCTGAGGCATATGCTGAACTTGCCTTAATTCTTATCAATTCAGTTAGAGAAACGCTCAGGCATTCGCGCTCTCTACTGAAGCCGCATTTTCCCCCTCCCCGCCTTCACAGACACAGACGCGCGCTGATCATGTCATGACACCAGAAGAGGAGAGGGGATACTGAGTGATGCGCGCTCTCTCAACGGCCCGCAGTCATCCTCTGGAGCCCGTCGCGATCACACGTACTCTATGAAGGTGGGCAATCATAAAAAGAGTCGAATAAAATGGAATGAGCTTGCAGAATATCATCGTGGACATCAACATCTATAGAACGTCTGAAGGGTGAGTAATTCCATCATGTATTTAATTACTCGTTTTTCCTTGAATCATTAGAGTTATGAAAACATAAACGTCAAAAATTTTTAGTGATTTAGATAGATTGAAGATATACTGAAAAAATTTCAAGATTTTGTCCGAAGTTTCGAAAACAAAGATATAAAAAATAAAAATTCGAAATTTTTACAGGATTATGAAAAAACAAAAATAAAAAAAATTATTTTTTTTTTCAAAAAATTTCCCAAAAATTTCCAAAATTTCCCACTCTAAGGCATAAGCTGAACTTGCCTCAATTCTTATCAGTTTCAGTTAGAGAAACGCTCAGGCATTCGCGCTCTCTACAGAAGCCGCATTCTCCCCCTCCCCGCCTTCACAGACACAGACGCGCGCCGATCATGTCATGACACCAGAAGAGGAAAGGGGATACTGAGTGATGCGCGCTCTCTCAACGGCCCGCAGTCATCCTCTGGAGCCCGTCGCGAACACACGTACTCTATGCGGTTGGGCAATCATAAGAAGAGTCAACGGAAAATGGGGTGAACTTGCAAAATATCATCGTGGACACACAACATTTATTGAATGGCTGAAGGGTAAGTGATTCGATCATTTATTCAATTACTTGTTTTTACTTGAATCGTTAGAGTTACGAGAACATTAACGTCGATAGTTTTGATGATCTGAATAGATTGAAGATTTAATGGAAACATTCCAAGATTTTGTCCGGGGCTTTGAAAACAAAGAGATAAGAAATAAAAATTTGGAAATTTTTACGGGATTTTGAAAAAATGAAAATATAAAAAATCGATTTTTTTTCGGAAAATTTTCCCGAAAATTTTCGGAATTCCCCACTCTGGGACATATCATGAGCTTGAGTTCATTCTCATTAGTTTCAGCAGAAGAGACGCTCAAACATAGGCGCTCTCGCCCGAAGCCGCAGTATCCCCCTAAATAGCCTCACAGACACACACGCATCGAGAAACGACAACGTCACGCCGAAAAAGAGCGGGGATACATAATGATGCGCGCTCTCTCAACGGCGCTCAGTCATCCTCTGGAGCCCGTCGCGATCATACGTACTCTATGGAGGTGGGCAATCATAAGAAGAGTCGAATAAAATGGAATGAGCTTGCAGAATATCATCGTGGACATCAACATCTATAGAACGTTTGAAGGGTGAGTAATTCTATCATTTATTTAATTACTCGTTTTTCGTTGAATCATTAGAGTTATGAAAACATAAACGTCAAGAATTTTTACTGATTCAAATAGATCGAAGATATACTGGAAAAATTTCAAGGTTCCTCCGAACCTCCGAAAACAAAAATATAAAGAATCAAAATTCGAAATTTTTACGGGATTTTAAAAAAACAAAAATAAAAAAAATTATTTTTTTTTTCAAAATTTTTCCCAAAAATTTCCAAAATTTCCCACTCTGAGGCATAAGCTGAACTTGCCTTAATTCTTATCAGTTTCAGTTAGAGAAACGCTCAGGCATTCGCGCTCTCTACAGAAGCCGCATTCTCCCCCTCCCCGCCTTCACAGACACAGACGCGCGCCGATCATGTCATGACACCAAGAGAGGAGAAGGGATACTGAGTGATGCGCGCTCTCTCAACGGCCCGCAGTCATCCTCTGGAGCCCGTCGCGAACACACGTACTCTATGCGGTTGGGCAATCATAAGAAGAGTCAACGGAAAATGAGGTGAACTTGCAAAATATCATCGTGGACACACAACATTTTTTGAATGGCTGAAGGGTGAGTAATTCGATCATTTATTCAATTAATTGTTTTGACTTGAATCGTTAGAGTTACGAGAACATTAACGTCGATAGTTTTGATGATCTGAATAGATTGAAGATTTAATGGAAACATTCCAAGATTTTGTCCGGGGCTTTGAAAACAAAGAGATAAGAAATAAAAATTTGGAAATTTTTACGGGATTTTGAAAAAATGAAAATATAAAAAATCGATTTTTTTTCGAAAAATTTTCCCGAAAATTTTCGGAATTCCCCACTCTGGGACATATCATGAGCTTGAGTTCATTCTCATTAGTTTCAGCAGAAGAGACGCTCAAACATAGGCGCTCTCGCCCGAAGCCGCAGTTTCCCCCTAAATAGCCTCACAGACACACACGCATCGAGAAACGACAACGTCACGCCGAAAAAGAGAGGGGATACATAATGATGCGCGCTCTCTCAACGGCGCTCAGTCATCCTCTGGAGCCCGTCGCGATCATACGTACTCTATGGAGGTGGGCAATCATAAGAAGAGTCGAATAAAATGGAATGAGCTTGCAGAATATCATCGTGGACATCAACATCTATAGAACGTTTGAAGGGTGAGTAATTCTATCATTTATTTAATTACTCGTTTTTCGTTGAATCATTAGAGTTATGAAAACATAAACGTCAAGAATTTTTACTGATTCAAATAGATTGAAGATATACTGGAAAAATTTCAAGGTTCCTCCGAACCTCCGAAAACAAAAATATAAAGAATCAAAATTCGAAATTTTTACGGGATTTTAAAAAAACAAAAATAAAAAAAATTATTTTTTTTTTCAAAAATTTTCCCAAAAATTTCCAAAATTTCCCACTCTGAGGCATAAGCTGAACTTGCCTTAATTCTTATCAGTTTCAGTTAGAGAAACGCTCAGGCATTCGCGCTCTCTACAGAAGCCGCATTCTCCCCCTCCCCGCCTTCACAGACACAGACGCGCGCCGATCATGTCATGACACCAAGAGAGGAGAAGGGATACTGAGTGATGCGCGCTCTCTCAACGGCCCGCAGTCATCCTCTGGAGCCCGTCGCGAACACACGTACTCTATGCGGTTGGGCAATCATAAGAAGAGTCAACGGAAAATGAGGTGAACTTGCAAAATATCATCGTGGACACACAACATTTTTTGAATGGCTGAAGGGTGAGTAATTCGATCATTTATTCAATTAATTGTTTTGACTTGAATCGTTAGAGTTACGAGAACATAAACGTCGAAAGTTTTGATGATCTGAATAGATTAAAGATTTAATGGAAACATTCCAAGATTTTGTCCGGGGCTTCAAAAACAAAGAGATAAGAAATAAAAATTTGGAAATTTTTACGGGATTTTGAAAAAATAAAAATATAAAAAATCGATTTTTTTTCGAAAAATATTCCCGAAAATTTTCGGAATTTCCCACTCTGGGACATATCATGAGCTTGAGTTCATTCTCATTAGTTTCAGCAGAAGAGACGCTCAAACATAGGCGCTCTCGACCGAAGCCGCAGTTTCCCCCTAAATAGCCTCACAGACACACACGCATCGAGAAACGACAACGTCACACCGAAAAAGAGCGGGGATACATAATGATGCGCGCTCTCTCAACGGCGCTCAGTCATCCTCTGGAGCCCGTCGCGATCACACGTACTCTATGGAGGTGGGCAATCGTAAGAAGAGTCGAATAAAATGGAATGAGCTTGCAGAATATCATCGTGGACATCAACATCTATAGAACGTCTGGAGGGTGAGTAATTCTATCATTTATTTAATTACTCGTTTTCCGTTGAATCATTAGAGTTATGAAAACATAAACGTCAAGAATTTTTACTGATTCAAATAGATTGAAGATATACTGAAAAAATTTCAAGGTTTTGTCCGAAGCTCCGAAAACAAAAATATAAAAAATAAAAATTCGAAATTTTTACGAGATTTTAAAAAACCAAAAATAAAAAAAATTTTTTTTTTTTTTCAAAAATTTTCCCAAAAATTTCCAAAATTTCCCACTCTGAGGCATAAGCTGAACTTGCCTTGATTCTTATCAGTTTCAGTTAGAGAAACGCTCAGGCATTCGCGCTCTCTACAGAAGCCGCATTCTCCCCCTCCCCGCCTTCACAGACACAGACGCGCGCCGATCATGTCATGACACCAAGAGAGGAGAGGGGATACTGAGTGATGCGCGCTCTCTCAACGGCCCGCAGTCATCCTCTGGAGCCCGTCGCGAACACACGTACTCTATGCGGTTGGGCAATCATAAGAAGAGTCAACGGAAAATGAGGTGAACTTGCAAAATATCATCGTGGACACACAACATTTATTGAATGGCTGAAGGGTGAGTAATTCGATCATTAATTCAATTACTCGTTTTTCCTCGAATAGTTAGGGCTTCGAAAACGAAAATAAAAGAAATAAAAATTCGAAATTTTTACGGGATTTTAAAAGAACGAAAATATAAAAAATTGTTTTTTGTTCGGAAAATGTTCCCAAAAATTTGCGAAATTTTCCACTCTGAAAAAATTCCTGAACTTGCCTTTATTCTAATCAGTTCCAGTGGAAAAGACGCATAAGCATACGTGCTCTTTCCCGGACCCGCAGTTCTCCCCTCGCTGCCTGCACAGACACACATAAGCGACGAGTAAGATCAAACAACATTTCAACAGAAAAAGAGAAGACAATTAGTGATACGCGCTCTCTCAGCAGCCCACAGTATAGCCCTTTGCACGGTCACGAACATTCGTACGCCAAAGAGAAAATCAAATCCAAGAAAATCCTATGTGGATATGTAAGAAGAACTTATAAAATACCATCGTTAACATTGACCTCTACTACACAATAATGAAAAGGTAAGTAATATCTATCAAAACATCATTTCCCATGTTCTCTAAAATTGATAATAGAACCAAACATCAAAATACAAACCTTTTCCGTAATTTTATAAAATCATGTACATGATAGATAAAAATTCAATTTTTTTCCGAAATAAAATCGAGAAGTGAATTAGATTTCCATAGTCCCAATCGAAACTGATGAGTTACCTCCAAAGACAGAATTTCCGGGCTCTACGATTCCAATTATTAAGTTTTTCCACAATAGAGATATCTTGTAATATCACGAAATTCAGTTGAATTGACAACTCATCCATTAAATTGACCCCAATGAGGAGTTCAGTTTCATATCAAGGTCTATCATCCCACAGGCATCCAGATATCAAATGTGAGAATCACCCAGTGGAGGATTTACAAAAAGTTTTCAACTCAACGTGTTACAACCGTTCCAGAAAGATCAACAAAATCAAAATTACAGTCAGATGGCATGGATCCAAGCACAAGAGAATGACAAAAATCAAATAAAACAAGGGAATCCATAACACCTCTGGAATCGAATCAACTTCCGAAGACATCAAATGTGAGTTTCATGTATCAACCCGTGTGACTCCTTATTGTAAAATATGTATAGAATTTTAATTAGATATAGATCTATGGAAATTTTTCGAATATCATGATTCTATGAAATCGTCGTCGGAACATTAGATTCATTAGTTTTTCAAAGAACGTAAGCACATAATAGCCTTTATTTCTTTACTAAATTGGTATGCATGGTATCTCACAAATGTATCCTTGATCTTACAATTTCATTTGAGGCTAATTTTGATTACAAAAAAAATCAAATCATCTTCGTCACACATCTCAACAAATGATTCCCAACAATACACATCACTTACATATCCAAGTGCAATCGAATACATTTACAAGTTGTAACAGGACTGTATGATGCCATGGCTCACATAGAGATCGAGACTATCATCTCTGAGATCGACATACTACAATCTCCTGTTGCCAAGCTGCTGTAAATGTAGGGTATTCTTCCAAAAAAACAACACAACACACTTACACCACTCTTCGGAAACATGTTGTTGGATTTCCTCTGATCTGAGCGCCGCTTTGGTCCCGACACTGGTAAACCAAATCGACGGGTGAGTCTCATATGATCATGTCTCCTTCAACCTCTGTGATGGAGAGTTACATTTACACTGAAACGATATACACGGACCGATTCACACTCAATTTCACTCCATATCACACAACGACGATGATAGATCGATATTTTTGTTCATTTCAATAAAATCTTCCGCAAATATCACCAGTGGTTATAAAAATATAGATCAAGGTATTGTTAAAATTAGTGCGTTCCTAGAATCGTATATCAAATATCCATAATTTCATTTATATATTCGTTTGTTATCGAATATGATTGAGGATTATCATTGATCAATGTAGTGACTCCCATATGCGTTTCTCAATATTCAATCTTTTGTTATGACAATTCTCATTCAATTTGTACGATGACTCAATTTTATCAACAAAACGGCAACAAACGATTCCCATACGATTGTATATCTCTCTATTATAAGTAATCAGGATGTAAGCATATAATTGTAATAATGTATGATGAAACTTTTGTTTAGAATATCACGTTCCATACTCTATATGTGAATATGTTCAATATGGATTGTATCAATATCTGAATCTCCTGAAACTCGATAAATAAAATCAAATGGTTGGGGAAATTGCCCCAACCATCCCCGTGTCGATTCATTTACTATAGAATAAGCATTCGAAAGAAGTACAACTCATTAAGCGATATTTTCGTACAATCTTCAATTGTACATTCTTTCAATCTCGAGTTAAAACATATGCTATTCATTATGAAATTCATACGAATTTTCAAAGAGAGCATGACTGACTTTTTTAATATATTGAAGAATTTTGAGTACTAATTCCTGCTCATCTTGAATCAATTTCAAATCATTGAGAGAAACATATATGAATCCACTATCACTTAACAAGATGAAATCATCGTCCCAATTTCATCAAAGAGTAAATGCATTCAAGTAACCTTCATTAACAGGATCCAATTCAAAACTTTGCTAATTACATATCGATTCAACTCATCCTCGTCATACTTACTCAAAACTACCACACCACACTTTTACGAGTTGCAACAGCACATGATGCCTTGGCTCATATGGGAGTTGGGTTTCTCATTCCCGAGTGCGACAGAGTGTGACTCCCTGTTGCCCAGCTATTGTAAAACAACAACACAATACTAACGCCACTCTTCGGAAGCATGTTGCTGGATTTCCTCTGATCTGAGCGCCGCTTTGGTCCCGACACTGGTAAACCAAATCGACGGGTGAGTCTCAACAGATCATGTCTCCTTCAACCTCTGTGATGAAGAGTTACATTTTCACTCTGAACATAAAACACTCCCCAGTTTCAACTCAATTTCACATCATAAACACAAAACGAGGATGATGAATATCGAGGTCATTCCATCCAATCAAAGACTTCTCAAAAATTCAAATCTTGCGACGTAAATGCTCAATATGAAAACAAAGAACTTTCCTGATCAATGAACCCCAATAATCAATCTTAATGACCGCGTTGCTAAAACCATCACAATGCATCAATTCAATTCTTCCCTCACGATTGCATCAAGCGAGTGATATTGGATTCATCTATAAAAGTCATTTTTAATACTCTATACGATACAGTTCCGCAATGTCAATTATCTATCCCTGAATCTTATGAAAATTACTTAAATCTTAAACTGGTCCAGAGAATTCTCTCAACCACTCCCCAATAAGAATGACGCCCTCTAATGTAAACTTACAATCTTTAATTGAGTATTCTTTCAATCTCAAGTCAGAAAATATTCTAACCATCATTAAATTTCTACAAATTTCCAGAAAAAGCATAACTGAATTTTTGAATAGATTGGGAAATTTTAAAAACCGATTTCAACTCAGATTGAATCGAATTACGAATCATTTAGAGAAATGAATATGAATCCACTATCACTTGACAGAATAAAGTCATTGTCCCAATTTCATCAAAAAGTACATACATTCACGTGATTTTTATCAACAGGATCCAATTCAAAGTTTTTCTGATGAGAAATATATTCAACTCATCCTCGTTATACTCACTCGAAAATACCACACCACACTTTTACGAGTTGCAACAGCACATGATGCCTTGGCTCATATGGGAGTTGGGTTTCTCATTCCCGAGTGCGACAGAGTGTGACTCCCTGTTGCCCAGCTATTGTAAAACAACAACACAATACTAACGCCACTCTTCGGAAGCATGTTGCTGGATTTCCTCTGATCTGAGCGCCGCTTTGGTCCCGACACTGGTAAACCAAATCGACGGGTGAGTCTCAACAGATCATGTCTCCTTCAACCTCTGTGATGAAGAGTTACATTTTCACTCTGAACATAAAACACTCCCCAGTTTCAACTCAATTTCACATCATAAACACAAAACGAGGATGATGAATATCGAGGTCATTCCATCCAATCAAAGACTTCTCAAAAATTCAAATCTTGCGACGTAAATGCTCAATATGAAAACAAAGAACTTTCCTGATCAATGAACCCCAATAATCAATCTTAATGACCGCGTAGCTAAAACCATCACAATGCATCAATTCAATTCTTCCCTCACGATTGCATCAAGCGAGTGATATTGGATTCATCTATAAAAGTCATTTTTAATACTCTATACGATACCGTTCCGCAATGTCAATTATCTATCCCTAAATCTTATGAAAATTACTTAGATCTTAAACTGGTCCAGAGAATTCTCTCAACCACTCCCCCATATGAAATGACGTCCTCTAATATCAGCATGCGAGATAGACGTGAACCGCTTCTCTTTTCATATTTTCATAAGTTCGAATTTCAAAAGAACGTTTAATTTCTCCTCCAAATAGAAATAAATTTAAAAACTCCAAAGTATTACGTAGGTTCACACTCGGTATGAGTAGAAATACGAAAATCGTCATCTTCAAAGTCAAATAAAAAATTCCTCGAATTTATTCAAAAAAGTTTCAAAAATTTGAAATCCATTCGTATGTATCATATATTCAAAATCAACGAAATAACAACCTCTCGATCTTCAACATTCCATCACTTTGTCAGTACGATTCGACTTCATCGTCACTCTATCACTTATTTCATTCGAAATCAACCAATACTCATGCGGATCGATCTATCTCTAACGAAAAATTAAAATGAAAACCATTAAATAAAGCTAACTCGAACACCAAAATTAATTCACATCTGAAAGTGAGGCGGCCTTGTCAACCGTAAAAAGTTACTCGGCTACCTTCGATGTTGAAAATGGCGGTGTCTCGAATTTTCTAATACGCTTCACTAAAATACGCCATAAAATGACTCCCAGCATGCACTTAATACGAAAATAGATAAACGAAACACATAAAAATCGATTGCTCCTAACCTTCGCCAACGGATTCGGAAGCTTGGGCAGTGTTCGAAAGGGCTCCGTGAGACCGATCAGCGACCGTCTTCACGGCAAGAATTAGCAGCAAATCGAATATATAATATCAACGTATAAATACATATAAACTGGATTGGAAATACATATAAAAAACTCAAAAATACGTCAAAAATACGTAAACGACACTCAAACACGTGTTCTATACATCGAGGAAAAATCTAGGGACATTTGACCTGGTCTAGGGACTTTTCGTGCCGTCAAGTTGGCAACACTGATTCGATTTTATGTTGGCAACCCTGATATAGGGATTCCGTGGGGGAATAGGCACCTTGTGTCTCTTAATATAATAATTATCGAACTTTTTGGCGACCTCGAGGTCAAAATGGATGAAACAAGAAATACATTTTATAGGTTTCATGAAAATACACATTTTTGGTTCTCATCATTTTTTCGATAAAATGCACCAGACTTGAGCTATTAGCAAAACAAAGTCCAAAAGTGGCACCTTCCAACTCTCAAACGTAAAATACTCGAAAAAATCAAATGGAAACCCTATATAATAATTGCGTGAAAAGTTGTATTTTTTCATGAACTTCAAAATGAAAAGAAAATTCATAGCATTCCGATGTCTTGGCTTCGAGGAATATGCATTTTCATGCCGAATCGCTCGTTGAGGTGGATAAATTGATGGTTCTGAGATGCTTTAGGTGAATTTACGTCAATAGATCATACCACAGTATGGAAAAACTCACCAAGGCTCATGTCCGATTTCGGTCCAGAGTCCCACAACATTCCAGATCGCAATCATATTTGTCAAAGTTCACCTGTACAGTAGGAACTTCTCGTTCCTGGAGATGCAATCACCCGTGGAAGAGAGAAAATATTCTACTCCCCGAATTTGCGCGCAGCTGGAAGCTCACGGAGAGGATATGTATCACGACATTCACAAGTTTTCATCAGAATAAACTTCGTCAGAGATTCATATTTCACCATCAAAGATTAGACTAGAAATAATCACAGAAAATAAAATTCCTCACTACAAACAACATGATATTGATACTTATACATGATGTATATATATCTCTCTCTCTCCCTCTCTCTCTCTCTCCACCCTTCTCCCCTCTTACTCTCTCCCTCCCCTCTTTCTCTCTCTCTCTCTCTCTCTCTCTCTCTCTCTCTCTCTCTCTCTCTCTGTTCTTTTTCTTTCTATCTCTTATTAATTGTAAGTGACCTTCTGTCACCAGACTGAAGAAAAACTGTGATATTTTTGTGAACCTATGCCCTTTATCTCATTTTCTTTCAAGTGAAATCGTAAAGTGTATGACTAGTCACAACTGTGATATATCTATCCTTGACCAAATTATTTCTCAATATGATTTTATCGGAATATTCATTAATTTTATATATATATATTTATATGTGACACATATGAAAATATGTAGGTGTATTTTTGTCGTATGACGAATAAAGGATATCATTCATTCATTCTCTCTTTCTCACGAGCTCAGAGACCACTGCATCTCACTCTCGCATTCCTCGTCTGTCTGGCTACATATTCCCACCGTCTTCTCTCCTCTAAAAAGCTTGCGGAGAGTCGCAGGAACCCAAGTTTTCGTCTATTATACGTGAGAGCATCAAAGGGGACCTGCTATTCAGCCTCTCTCGTGCAAGGAGAGTTTACTGACATTCTCAGTTAACGAGTGGATACCCTACGAACGCCACGTTGCTTCTATCGTTATCTCGGTCTCCATGATTATTGACAAACCATGGATAAAAGAACAAGAGCTTTTCTTGTGTTTCGTGTCATTTGGTCCAAAGGAATAGGCGGAAAACTAGGAAGTGTGCGGATGCCATGTACTGCACAAAGTGTTACTTGAAAATGAGGAAAATCATCAGTTTGCAGTCTCTCAGTGAGGACAGTGGTGCTTCCTTCGATGGAGGAAATTATTTGGATGTAGAAGTTGATGTCTTGGACAGGGAGCCTGAGATTAGTGATAACAACGATTCTGAGCTAGATAGTGACAGTGCTGATGATTCCGAGGCTGGAGACTCAGAAACTCCATCTGAAAAAGTCAAATTGACTTTCGGAAGATTCAAAAAAACGACGTCCAGGTGATACATCTTATATCACAGAACGTTTCGGTCATAACTCGATTATATCTAACTGAGAGGCCATTGCTGATATTCGTGATGTCATTCAAGTCCTCGTATGCATTTTGCAAGTTCGCAACGAAACTCGACTGAAGAAAGATCTTCATGCTCTTTTTTTCCCTCACGCTGATGTTATCTACTTACTTACTTATTTACTTACTTACTTACTCACAAACATTGAATATTTGAGTGTATTCGTGTGCGTGGCTGAGAGAGAGAGAGAGAGAGAGAGAGAGAGAGAGAGAGAGAGAGAGAGAGAGTAGAGAGAAGAGCGAAATAGGATGCGGGGGGATCAGAGAGATAGTACCAATGCAGGGGGCATGCCTGCCTTTTCGGCGTGACTCCTGGCGCAACTTGAGAGAGATGAACGAGTTGGGAATGCTTTCTCTCTCTCTGATGAGTGCTTCTTTCACTCATTCCTGTGTTCGTCCTTCCACTGTTTGCAGGCAGTTCTCCCTCTCTCACGTCTCAAGTAGACAGAGATAGCCTTCCCAACCCGTTCCTCTTTCTCTCTCCTCCGCGGTCACGGACTCACTGACAGTGGCCGATGTGCCATGCCCCCTCTATTGGTACTATCTCTATGGAGGGGATGGGCATATGGAAGAAATGAGGAGTGGAAGAGAGGGAGAAAGAAGGAGAGAGAAAAAAAGCGAGACGAAGAAAGAGAGAGAGAGGAGGAATGAGAGACCGGCGGGCAGACTAAGTATGTGTGGGCTGACAACGAGGAACTCTTGGGTAGACGCGCGAACGAAGCGCTGGCCCGAGTCTACGAGTGGATGATTAGCAGGCTTCTGGAGCTCGCTGTCAAGAAGTGCGAAGCAATCGTGGTCACAAGGCGTAGGAAGTTTGACTTACCCCGGTTTTATATCAACGGGCAAGAGATTCCACGGAAGACAGAGCTGAAATACCTCGGTGTATGGCTCGACGATAAGTGGTCGTTCAAGAAGCACATCCAGGAAGCCGCCCAGAAGGCGAGCAGGGTCGGTGCGGCGCTCCAGCGGCTCATGCCGAATATCGGAGGACCCAAGGAAAAGAGGCGCGCACTTCTCAACACCGTCACTACCTCCATCATGCTGTACGGTGCACCCGTGTGGGGGAAGAGAGTAGAGAAGACCATCATCGAGAAGAGAATGGGACCTGTCCACCGAAGAGCGGCCCTGAGGAGTATCCGTGCCTATCGCACTGTGTCAGGAGATGCGGCTTACGTATTGGCGAGTACTCCGCCCATCCACTTGCTCGTCGCGGAGCGAGTGAGGATCTGGGACCGCCAGAAAGTGATCGGAGCCGAACGAGTGCTCACTCCGACGATGAAGGAGATCATCCGCGACAACGAGAAGGAAACCACCCTTGAGCATTGGCAAACTGACAAGGGGAGTCCGGAGTCTCCGGGTCCTGAAATCTCACCAAAATTTTTTCACAGTTTCGTACCACCTAGAATATGAAGAATCTAAAGCAACTCTGTCAAATGGGCCTTCTGTTCTGAGCTACAGCCAGAAACGTTAACATTGCTAGTATATCTATATATATATCACTTTTTAACATGGGCCTATATAGGCAATGCTAATGTCATAGGCTGTAACTCTGAACGAGAGGCCCATTTGACAGAGTTGCTTCGGGTTCTTCATATTCTAGGTGGTACGAAACTGTGAAAAAATTTTGATGAGATTTCAGGACCCGGATTTTCTGGACTCCCCTTGTGAGTGGGATTCGCCATTTGCGAACGGCAGATGGACGCACCGGCTGATCCGTGACGTAGCCAAGTGGGCGGAACGCACCCACGGAGAGATGGACTACTGGACGACTCAGGCACTGAGCGATCATAGTTGCTTCGGTTTCTATCTAACCAGGATCAAGAAGAGGACGACCCCAGCATGTCAGTCATGCGGGGACGAATGGGATGACGCCGAACATGCCCTGTTCAAGTGCAGCGACACCCGGAGAGAGCGCGCCGAGCTGGATGAATGGCTGGGTGCTTAACTAACACCTGAGAATCTCGTCCCGTACTTGCTCCGCAACCAGGAGACATGGGATAGACTCACCGGATACATCAAGCTGGTGATGACCCGCAAAGAGGAGAAAGAGAGGGAAGTAAGGCGCCTCGAAGCAGGTGAATTACAGTGACTCTGCCGAATGGAACAGAAGAGGCCCAAATGATTCCAGGAGAAATCTGATGCACTGAAGAGGGAAGAGAGAAGAAAGAAGGAAGAGAGGGAACAATGAAGAATGAAGATAGAAGATGCCGACAAGTGGCCGAGGAGAGAAGATGGAGAAGAGGAACGCTCGCAATCGAGCGCGAGACATGCCGCTCATCCTGAAGTAATGCTCACGCGGTTCCGGGATGAGATGGTAGATGCAGGTGGATCTCCTTCTTGATTGCCCGATGCCCTAGGTATCGGACATCGAGGGGAGAGGGATATTACACGGCCGGGCCCACCTCTCGGTGGGCCCCACCCAAACCCGTGTCCCGCCTGGTATGGCCTGCGTGGGCTATGCGTAGTCCGCGTAAGCTGAACCAGTCCGGTGTCTGGGGACGGATCCGAGGGATCCTGAGGCAGATTTTGCCCTCTAACCACCTTGAAAAAAAAAAAAAAAAAAAAAGACCAAGTATGTGTGAGGATAATACACAATGTTGCGCTATTTAAAACATTCATATTTAGTCGTTCGCGGAATTTCGATGATTCTTGCAGGGAAAATGGATTTTTGGACATGTGTGATTATCCTTACGGACACACTCTCTCCATCACAAATCATGCGATAATATAGCCGTAACACAAACTCATAATGGGTTTTACATTCCAGATGTTTTATATGCAAGTCAAGCAATAACTTGCGAGTTGTACCGTATCAAGCCATAGCTAAGTGTTTCTTCAAAAGGAAGACGATTATCATACATGATACCAAATGCTGTTCACAACATTTCAACGGCGATTTTATCGACCTTGAAGCTTTGGAATCTGTCAAACCCAATTTTGAAGACACGTTGATGTCAGATGAAGAAGTGAACCGTTTTATAAGCTCATTGCGAGATTTGGCTCAGAAAGAAAGCGAAAAAAAGAAAGGTAGTTCCTATTCAAAACAATGAATCTTTTCCAACTTCCGAAGTAATACTCATCCTAAACTTTCCTCCATTGTGAAAAGAATATTTGGATCTAGAAGATGGGGACTTGTCGGATCAGGATTACATCAATCTTACTGGCATCACTAAGCAGAACTTCGATCACATAATATCTGTCTGCGAAACCGGCAATACATTCAAGTCTTACAAGAGGAAACCACCAATAACGAAATGTATTGCTATATTATTGGTCAAGTTGAGGACAATCTTTCTATGGCTGTATTATCCACTTTATTCAAAGTAGACAAATCAACCGTGTCTAGGATGATGAAAAAAGGACGAAAAATACTGATGGAGAGTTTCGTTCCCATGTACCTAGGTATGGTATCATTGATGATTCATTTTCTATAACACGATGGTGACATGCTTATATGGTATAATTCAAAACTCGAAGCTAAGTCGCTGAACCTCGATTTTTTTAGGTACATCACACATTGATCATGAAACCTTTGTAAAAAACCATACAAGGCTCCTTGCTCAGAAATTGCTGGATACTTGTGAAGAAGCTATTATAATAGCAGATGCGACATATTGTTACATACAAAAGAGTAGTAACTACAAATTCCACCGGATGACATACTCCCTCCACAAGAATCGACCCCTCGTCAAACCGATGATATTGATGAGTTCGACTGGATACATTTTAGCCGTTTACGGCCCGTATTATGCAAATGGCAAGAATAATGACGCCAATATTCTTGTGGATCTATTAGTGAGTACTATGATGATATACATTCAATTTGCTGCGTCCCCTTCCATCGATGATAAAAGTAATTATAATCATTTTCAAATAGAGGAACGATTGTCATGGGCTCAATCTTTGGGTGCTACCAGGTGATTATTTGATTGTGGATAGAGGGTTCAGAGATGCCTTGGAGTTTCTCAAAGCTCTGGGCTTAAACTCAAGAATGCCTCATTTTCTACCTAAGAATCGTTCCCAACATTCCACGGAGGAAGCAAATGAATCGCGCGTCGTAACATCGATGAGGTTAGTCTTACAACTCTCATAAGCTCCTATGAAACTTTGAAAGCCCAGTCTCTCGAGCACCTACATCTAGTTATGGTGGGGCAAAATTCAGATTGAGGATCTCGAGCTCTCTTCAGCAAACAGAACTTCGATGATATTATGTCCAATTCATTCCTCTCGATTGTAGACTCAGTTCCTCGTGTTTCGCGATTGGTTATGAATCTAACAAGGGTAGGTCCAACTTTGCGAATTCTTTATTCGTCCCAAACTCTGGGAATTTTTTTTTTTCGTTGTGAAATGAAGTTATCTCCAAGGGTTTAGTTCCATGGGCCTTCTATTTTGAGATACAGCTATGGAGATTAGCATTAGCTATATAGGCCATGTTGGAAAATTTTGTATATAGATATACTGACAATGCTAATTTCCATAGCTGTATATCAGAATGGGAGGTCCATGGGACTAAGTCCTTGGAGGATACCTACATTTTTCACAAAAACAAGATGACTTCCGGAGTTTGAAACAAATCCAGCACCCGCAAGATTGTACCTCTCGTTATGAGTAACTTCTAGTTCTTACTTTCCAATCAGACGAATCTCCTAATTTGAGTTTCATCTATTTATGAATCATATGCATATTGCAGGTGGGTCATTGGATCAGTAAATGGCATGATAAAGAACTGGAAAGCTCTTGGCAGCGTATTCCCAAACCAAGAAATACCAAATATTGGTGATTATGTGAGAATTGTCTGTGCACTTTGCAATGCATTCAGACCACCTCGAGTATTTGATACATCTGCTGATAGTATTCGAGCTGGAGAAATACTGCAGCGTCTCAATAGAAAGAACGATCTGCAGGAAGTTGTGATCGAAAGGAGGTACCCTACCGTAAGAGCAGTTTGGGAGAAGGTCAATGATGCATCAATCACTGAATTCCCTCGCCTATCTCGAAGAGAGCTAGAAGACTTGACGCTTGGCATCTATCAGGTACCATTTCGATGGGATATTCCCATCTTTACCATTTCAAACAAGACTACAACAATGGCATAGGTCGATCCCTATTCGTAAAGACAGAACCAGAGTAGTATCGCCAGAGTTCTTCCATAAGATATCTCTATCAGACTCCGTTCATGATTCCAAAGCAATTGTCTCAGAGCTTCCGAACCTCCCGATTTGGTGTTCATCTTTTCAGGTGATTCTTGTGACACCATCAATGAGATCATCTGAAATAGTCCTCCCTTGAGGGAATTGATCTATATGACTTTGGAATAGTAGATCGATCTTTGAAGCACCGAGTTGTTTTCTTTGTAACAAAAGATTGCCACAAACAGTCCATTACCTTTTCATAATCCACTATGTTATAATTTTGTATGTCCGCAGTTGAAGCAAGCAAATTCATACACTGATGAACACTGTGATGACGATGGGCTTTATGAGCTTTACTACCATAAAGGAGATACAGGTGTCATCAGAATAAAAATGCAGTCACGCCATACTTCGTCAAAAGTGTACTCTCTTTTGGTGAGCTATAATGAAGAAGAGAACGCTGTGACTGGTTGGTACTGCCAATGTAAGACAGGTGCGAGAACTATTGGCTGCTGTGCCCACATTGCATCAGTGTTATGGTATCTTGGTTATGACCGGTATCAAGAACATCCTGAGAATAGGTTTTTCGAAACTACCATTCGTATGTAAGAGATGCCGAACAAGAAGAAGCAGAGCTTGCAGTGTTTGAGTCACTATCGGTCGATGAAGATGATTCAGACTGGATGATTGTATCAATATCATGTTGTTGGTAGTGAGGAATTTTATTTTCTGTGATTATTTCTAGTCTAATCTTTGATGGTAAAATATGAATCTCTGACGAAGTTTATTCTGATGAAAACTTGTGAATGTCGTGACACATATCCTCTCCGTGAGCTTCCAGCTGCGCGCAAATTCGGGGAGTAGAATATTTTCTCTCTTCCACGGGTGATTGCATCTCCAGGAACGAGAAGTTCCTACTGTACAGGTGAACTTTGACGAATATGATTGCGATCTGGGATGTTGTGGGACTCTGGACCGAGATCGGACATGAGCCTTGGTGAGTTTTTTCATACTGTGGTATGATCTATTGACGTAAATTCACCTAAAGCATCTCAGAACCATCAATTTATCCACCTCAACGAGCGATTCGGCATGAAAATGCATATTCCTCGAAGCCAAGACATCGGAATGCTATGAATTTTTTTTTCATTTTGAAGTTCATGAAAAAATACAACTTTTCACGCAATTATTATATAGGGTTTCCATTTGATTTTTTCGAGTATTTTACGTTTGGAAGTTGGAAAGTGCCACTTTTGGACTTTGTTTTGCTAATAGCTCAAGTCTGGTGCATTTTATCGAAAAAATGATGAGAACCAAAAATGTGTATTTTCATGAAACCTATAAAATGTATTTCTTGTTTCATCCATTTTGACCTCGAGGTCGCCAAAAAGTCCGATAAATATGGTTTTTCATGAGTTCTGGACGTTTTTTAGGAGTTTTCAAGTAATATATGTATCAAATACCAATGCCAAATGAAAGTTTAGGACAAAATCTACAACTTTAGTCCTCTGCAACTTTTCGATTAACCCAACTCCTTTCGAGTATTTCCCGGTTTTAGCCCGAGAAATCCGCATTCTCCATCTTCTGAGTGATTTTTAGGTATCAGCGCAGCATTTCCCGTCCTCAAAAATACCCCTGAAAGTTGTATTTTTTGTTCAAGAACAAATTCTCGTTGGTCCCGTAGCGGTTCCTGTGGCCAATTTTGAGAGGGACGCAAAGAATGACGTTTCACGTGTATTTTAAATGGGGGCGACTCTTGCTCGGCAAATCGCTGCAAGTTGATTTCATGCGGAAAAAATTTACATGCATACTCTGACACCCAAAACGAGTATCTGACGTGATTTACAGCCAAATCCGTTTGGTCCAGATTTCGCCTTATTTGCAACAGCTCCTTTTTGACCGGTAGTGTATAAAATCGTGAAAACCATACAGATGATATTCCCATTGCCTTTTCAGAGTGTACAAATACAAAAAATAATAAAGAGGGGTCTGAGACGTATTCATATTTTGACATTTCCCATACAGTTGATATTGCTTTTGTCGGAGGAGCTCTCAATCCAACATGTAGTACGAGCCACATGGGCTGTTGTAATATACCGAGAAGAGATGATGGGATAGCTTCTAGCCCTTCGTGCAAAGCGCGCTTGAACGAGTCATTGCTATCACGATCGCGTAGAAAATTCAACAGCACATTTTTAAGATTGATCAGACTAGTTTCAAAATCGAGGTACGGAAGTTTGTTCAAAAGATGTGAGGCTCCGATGGTAAACGGCTGGTTCAGAGCTTCTGTGCGGGGAGAACGGTAGGTGTAGGAGGCTTTACTATTTCTTTCTGACTGGCGTGAGGTAGGGTTTTCACTGGCAAGAGAGAACCTGGCTCTGAGAAATACCGGCTGATTATATTTGATAATGGCAAGCGCGAGTGAGCTGAGAAGATATCCTCTACGGCTTTCAGCAGAGAGCCAGCCAAGGCTCACACGGTAAGGTATAACATTGGCCTGCCGAGGGATGTTTCCATAGATGAACCTGATACAAGCATTGTGCAAACGATGAAATTTTGAGCCTTGTTCTTTGTTCAATCCTGTAAGCAAGAGAGAGAGAGAGAGAGAGAGAGAGAGAGAGAGAGAGAGAGATAGATAGATAGATAGATAACCTTTATTCGCCCGAGGGCAAAATTGAAAAATACAGTGGCATATGTCACATATGTTACACCTACATAATAAATATATAAAAAGTATAAATAATTGTCTTTTTGGTCAAGGAATATTAGGATTATCACAGAAAGTGACTAGTCATTTTAAGGCATCGAGAGATGCATAAAAGTCAGGAAGAGAATGATAAAATACATTTCCATATATATATATATATCAGTGTTCACAAGAACGATCGAGGAGAGAGGACATTCTCACGTAGAAAGGCATATAAAGGCTTGGTCCAGCAGAAATATCACAGGAATTACAATTCAGTGGCGAAGTAGCCACGTATAACTCTTTTAAAAAAAGGAAACGCCGGTTGAAAAGAGCCCAAGCCTATCACAGTTTAGAGATTAAAATAATGCCTCCTCTCCACATCAATCCTCTGAGAAGACTGAGTCAGAAGGAAATCTTTTAAGGCCTCTTTGAATACTGATATTTTCCTCAGCTGCCGAAAGCCCGGAGGGAGAAAGTTCCACAGATGAGCACATTGAGCCTGGAATGATCTTCTTCCGTACTCAAGTCTCATATTGGGAACTTTGAGTACCCGCTCTTCTGCGTCACCACGTGCGGGGCGTTCAGATTGGTACCTGGTAAACATCGCAGCTAGGTAGCCAGGTTCTCCAAGATGCATGATCTTATGCATTAAAAGTGCTGCGAAGTACATTCTCCGCGAATCAGTACGTAACCAACCCAAACGCTCCCTGAACGGGGTGATGTGCTCGTCTCTCCTAAGATCAAAAATGTACCTCACACATGAATTGCTCAGTCGCTGTATCCGTTGCCGCTGTTCGTCCGTGGCGTCGAGGTACACGACTGTGCAATAATCTAAATGCGGTTGAACTAATGACTCGACTAGGCGAATTCGGAGAGGTCTGGTGATACACGCCCTAAAAAACCGCAATCCGTATAGGGCTCTATTCACTTTCTTAGTTACTTGGTCGATGTGCGGTTTCCACGTCAGTTCACTATCAAGTGTAACACCAAGACTCACGACCGTGTCGCTGAACGGAATGAACTTTCCTTCCTCTATCTCAACTCCTGGCAAGTCCATTCTCTTCAGGTCTTTGATATTCCTCTCAGAGCTGAAGAAGATTGCCTTGGTCTTGCCAGCGTTGAGACGCAGGCCGGAACTTCTGGCCCATTCAGCAATTAGTCGTCCTACTTCCCCTAGCCGAGTGATGCCTTCCTTGATCTTAGTTTTCTCGACTTGGAGATAAATTTGAAGATCATCCGCATAGAATAGATGATATACCGACTTTCCATCTAGCAAACCAGGTAAGTCATTAACATATAAGCTGAAGAGTAAAGGCCCGAGAACGGATCCCTGTGGAACACCCAGATTGGTTTCGAGCCAATCAGAACTACCGGATTTTGAAGTGACTATTTGGGTGCGGCCTTGTAAGTATGATTTTATCCACAGGAGTGCCGACCTTGAGAATCCAAGGTTTCGGAGCTTCCTCAACAGCTTTGACGGTGTTATTGTGTCGAAGGCTTTGCTAAAGTCGAATAGTAGGAGTAAGGTGATCTTCTTCCTATCAATGCCTACTCTGATGTCATCCGTCAACTTTAGCAAAGCTGTCTGGGTGCTGTGGTGTTGCCTAAAACCAGTCTGGAAGCGATCAAGAAGTTTCTCTACTTTCAAATACTCCGTGATTTGGTCATGTGCAATTTTTTCCAAAACCTTGGAAAGGAAGCACAGCAGCGCTATGGGACGGAAGTCCGAGACCGTTGATGGAGCTACAGTCTTTTTCAATGCAATCAGCTGCGCTTGCTTCCAAGTCTCAGGAAAAACGCTATGAGCGAAAGAGGAATTGAAAATATGTACAATAAGATCACCAACTGCTGGAAGAGCCTTCGCGATCACGCTCTGGGGGATCCCATCCACCCCACGGGCCTGCGAGGAGAAATGTTTAATAGCAAGGACTACATTGTTGAAATTTGTGGGCTTAAATTTAAACCCCTCCTCCGGTGCAGAGTTAATATCGTCCATTGCTTCATTGATATTTTCGTGAGGCGAAACGGAAACCCCCGCAAAGTGAGCGTTCAGCTCATCCGGTGTGAAACCGTGGAGTTCTTCCTCTTTGCTCTTGGGCAAGAGGCCGAGATTGCGCATCTCCTTCCAGATGTTCTTGTTCTGATCAAGAGCGTCTGAAAGATGGTTTTGAAGGAAGGAATTACGCTCTTGCTCAATGCGCAGATCGACCTCTTCGCTAAGCCGAAAGTATTCATTTTGAAGCTCAGGACACTTGCGCTGGTTGCGTTGCATGCGCTCCCAGCGCCTGCGCGTCGCGTTTCGCTTATTCATGAGCACCCTCAACTCAGGACCAATCCAAGGAGCATCATTTTTACGCGGGTTTATAGTTTTTTCCGGTGCTAGTTCATCTAAAACAATTTTTAAATTTCCATTCAAGCAGTGAATTGCGTCTTCCAAACTGGTTTCGGCATTTTCAAGAGCTGTCCAGTCACAGCGAAGCAGACGGTCATTCAATATCTCCGGGGTGATGTTACGAAAATCCCTATACTTGAAGGAATTTTTTGGCGGAGTAGGGGTAAAGACGTTGATGGTGACGTCAATGACCGAGTGCCCCCCGAAACTGGGCAGGTGTCTGTTCTGAAAGTCAGTTATGGTGTCGTTGTCATCTACATAAATGTGATCAATCCATGTATGAGATACATTGGGGTTGTGCTGATGAGTCGGGCCATGCTGCACTATCTGTAAGGCGAGTTCTTCTGTCAGTGCAGTCAATGTCTTGGTGTCGGGATGAGCAGTGTCCAACAAGTCAGCGTTCAGATCACCCATAATGATTTTGTGACTGTAATCTCCACACAGCCGGCGTAACGAGCCAAACAGCCCATCGTCCTTCTGCATGGCGATTTTTGGGGGTCTATAGATTACCGCGACTAGTATTGGGGGTGAGCCGCCTTGTTGTACGCTACAGAAAAGAAATTCAGGCACGCCAGGTTTCCCCGGCCCAAAAGTATTTGACGAAACTAACTTCTCAATTTTGAAGTCATTGCGCACATACAAGGCAACTCCTCCACCCTCTCTGTTGCGATCTTGTCGCAACAACGAAAAACCTGGAATCTGAACGAGACTGTCATCCACATACTCATCTAGCTTCGACTCGGCCACCCCAAATAGATGATAGGAGGGATCGTTAGCGACGAGCAAGCGTAGATGCTCAATCTTATCTGTCAGGGAGTTAAGGTTGATAAATCCCGCTTTTAAGAAACCTCCACCCCCTCGTCGCTCCTCAGCAGCTATATTCAGTCAAGGAGTTCTCACTGGATCTGCTGCCGAAATACCACTCTGCTCCGGAGAGGAGGTGCATCCCTGGGTGTTGTTTGAGGACGCACTAGTGGGTTTTCGAACACTTCGACAGGCCGTTTGAATGACCTGCAGATCCGCGAGAGATTCAAACGTATGTGCTCGCTCACCATTTTTTCGCCTAACCCAGAAACGTCCGCCGCTGTGCCAGACGTATTTCAAGCCCAACCCACGTGCGACGGACCTCAAGCGTATATATTCTTTGTATTTTTCACGGGGGAGCATTTCGTTTACGTAGATCTTACGATCTGGCACATGAGCTCTGGTATCGGGGTCAAGCAAATCCGGCTGGATGTTATTCGCCGTGAAATAATTATGGGTGATTGAGCGTTTGGCCTGAACCACCTCCTTAACTAAACGACTGCTGGAGAGTTGGACCACGCATGATGGAGGTGTGCGTGAATCGGCAGCAGAGGGATTTGAAGATGAATCGGATTTACTATTCGGTGTCCCCCCAGACACACGCGCTGGTGGCAGAACAGAAACATCAGCAATGTCTTCTCTCTCCAGACGTGGAAAGATGGTCTTGAGCACTGCGAACGAGATATTACGTATCACTGTCGGCGAGGCCACAGAGTCTTTCGTTAAAGCACCATTAATTATCAGTTTACAGGGCTCAAGACCATCACTGATAGGTCCCTGCCCCCGCCTCCCACCCTGTGGTTGGGGGGATATTCCTATTGTGGGTGGAATTATGGAACGAGAGGATTGATGTGTCGATTCGGGGATTGATGTGTCGATTCGGAGAGAGAGAGAGAGAGAGAGAGAGAGAGAGAGAGATTGGCGAGTACACCGCCCATCCACTTGCTCGTCGCGGAGCGAGTGAGGATCTGGGACCGCCAGAAAGTGATCGGAGCCGAACGAGTACTCACCCCGACGATGAAGGAGATTATCCGCGACAACGAGAAGGAAACCACCCTCGAACAGTGGCAAACTGAGTGGGACTCGCCATTCGCGAATGGCAGATGGACGCACCGGCTGATCCGTGACGTAGCCAAGTGGGGGGAACGCACCCACGGAGAGATGGACTACTGGACGACGCAGGCACTGAGCGATCATGGTTGCTTCGGTTCCTATCTAACCAGGTTCAAGAAGAGGAGGACCCCAGCATGTCAGTCATGCGGGGATGAATGGGATGACGCCGAACATGCCCTGTTCAAGTGCAGCGACACCCGGAGAGAGCGCGCCGAGCTGGATGAATGGCTGGGTGCTCAACTAACACCCGAGAATCTCGTCCCGTACTTGCTCCGCAACCAGGAGACATGGGATAGACTCACCGGATACATCAAGCTGGTGATGACCCGCAAAGAGGAGAAAGAGAGGGAAGTAAGGCGCCTCGAAGCAGGTGAATCACAGTGACTCTGCCGATTGAAACAAAAGAGGCTCAAATGATTCCAGGAAGAATCTGATGCACTGAAGAGGGAAGAAAGAAGAAAGAAGAGAGAAGAAAGAAGAAAGAGAGGGAACAATGAAGAATGAAGACAGAAGATGCCGACAAGTGGCCGAAGAGAGAAGATGGAGAAGAGGAACGCTCGCAATCGAGCGCGAGACATGCCGCTCATCCTGAAGTAATGCTCACGCGGTTCCGGGATGAGATGGTAGATGCAGGTGGATCTCCTTCTTGATTGCCCGATGCCCTAGGTATCGGACATCGAGGGGAGAGGGATATTACACGGCCGGGCCCACCTCTCGGTGGGCCCCACCCAAACCCGTGTCCCGCCTGGTATGGCCTGCGTGGGCTATGCGTAGTCCGCGTAAGCTGAACCAGTCCGGTGTCTGGGGACGGATCCGAGGGATCCTGAGGCAGATTTTGCCCTCTAACCACCTTAAAAAAAAAAAAAAAAAAAAAAAAAAAAAAAAAAAAAGAGAGAGAGAGAGAGAGAGATATAGATAGATAGATAGATAGATAGATAGATGTCCTTTATTCGTCCGAAGACAAAAAATACAATTGCATACACCTACATATGCCCGTTAAAATGTAATAACACGTATAAGAATGAATATAATATATGTACAACAAAAATAATGATGATAGTTTCAGTCAATTACTGGTTTGGTCAAGGACAATAATTATCACAATTCGTGACTAGTCAGGGTGCATACTTAGAAGTATAAAAAGAGGGGTAAGGGCTCGCACTAATATCACAGCTATAGATCACCAATTGGGTGACTGAGGTCACATGTAAAAAATACTAAATTAAGGAAGAGCCCTTCCCATTACATTAGAGAGAGAGAGAAAAAACAGAAGAGGTCCAAATGGTTCCAGGAGGAATATGATTGACTGAAGAGGGAAGGAAGAAGATCGAAGATCGAAGATCGAAGGAAGAAGAAAGAAGAATGAAGAATGAAGAGATGGAAGAAGATCGAAGGAAGGGAAACAACACCTGCGAGTCGTGAGAAGAGAGACGCTCGATCCTGAGCGCGAGACGCCGCCGGCCCTGAAGTAATGCTCACGCGGTGCCGGGGCCGGATTGGTAAGTTGGTGGATCTCTCCCTTGTCCAATGGCCGGCGCCAACGGAGAAGGAAGAGAGGGTTTACCCGGTTCGGATGGCCGTATCGATGCGGATTCCAGCCGGGGACTGTTGGGGAGGTGCTGGCCAGCCGTGTTTGTCTGACCGGTGCCTCTCCTTCGTATGTCGCAGCGTATTCGCCCTACAACCACCTTAAGAAGAAAAAAAAGAGAGAGAGAGAGACCAAGGGAGAGGAGGATTCTGTGCCATCATCGCGTTGGACATAAAGAACGCATTCAACTGCGCGAGCTGGGAGCGAGTTTATCAATCTCAAGCAGGTAAAGTGCCCCCCATCTACTAGCCGTCACGAGTGACTACCTGCCGAATAGGACCCTCGTGTACGACACCGACGAGGGACAAGAGATTCGGGTACTGTCCGCCGGAATCGGACAGGGATCGGTTTCCAGGGCGTTCAACTGGAACACCCAGTACGACAGCTTACTGTCTATCGAACTGCCAGAAGGAGTGATAGTAGTGGCTTTCGCGGACGACGCGGGACTCATAGTATGGGCTGATAACTAGGAACTCTTGGGTAGACGCGCGAACGAAGCGCTGGCCCGAGTCTACGAGTGGATGATTAGCAGGCTTCTGGACCTCGCTGTCAAGAAGTGCGAAGCAATCGTGGTCACAAGGCGTAGGAAGTTTGACTTACCCCGGTTTTATATCAACGGGCAAGAGATTCCACGGAAGACAGAGCTGAAATACCTCGGTGTATGGCTCGACGATAAGTGGTCGTTCAAGAAGCACATCCAGGAGGCCGCCCAAGAAGCGAGCAGGGTTGGTGCGGTGCTTCAGCGGCTGATGCCGAATATCGGGGGACCCTAGGAAAAGAGGCGCGCACTTCTCAACACCGTCACCACCTCCATCATGCTGTACGGTGCACCCGTATGGGGAAAGAGAGTAGAGAAGACCATCATCGAGAAGAAAATGGGGCCTGTCCATCGAAGAGCGGTCCTCAGGAGTATCCGTTCCTACCGCACCGTGTCAGGAGATGCGGCTTACGTATTAGCGAGTACCCGGCCCATCCACTTGCTCGTCGTGGAGCGAGTGAGGATCTGGGACCGCCAGAAATTGATCGGAGCCGAACGAGTACTCACTCCGACGATGAAGGAGATCATCCGCGACAACGAGAAGGAAACCACCCTCGAACAGTGGCAAACTGAGTGGGACTCGCCATTCGCGAATGGCAGATGGACGCACCGGTTGATCCGTGACATAGCCAAGTGGGCGGAACGTTCCCACGGAGAGATGGACTACTGGACGACTCAAGCACTGAGCGATCATGCTTGCTTCGGCTCCTATCTGACCAGGTTCAAGAAGAGGGCGACCCCAGCATGTCAGTCATGCGAGGACGACTGGGATGACGCCGAACATGCCCTGTTCAAGTGCAGCGACACCCGGAGAGAGCGCGCCGAGCTGGACAGATGGCTGGGTGCTCAACTAACACCTGAGAATCTCGTCCCGTACTTGCTCCGCAACCAGGAGACATGGGATAGAGTCACCGGATACATCAAGCTGGTGATGACCCGCAAGGAGGAGAAAGAGAGGGAAGTGAGGCGCCTCGATGCCGGCGAATTACAGTGAGTCTGCCAATGAAAACAGAAGAGGCCCAAATGATTCCAGGAGTAATATGATGCCCTGAAGAGGGGAGAAAGAAGAAAGAAGAGAGAAGAAAGAAGAAAGAGAGGGAACAATGAAGAATGAAGATAGAAGATGCCGACAAGTGGCCGAGGAGAGAAGATGGAGAAGAGGAACGCTCGCAATCGAGCACGAGACATGCCGCTCATCCTGAAGTAATGCTCACGCGGTTCCGGGATGAGATGGCACATGCAGGAGGATCTCCTTGATTGCCCGATGCCCTAGGTATCGGACACCAAGGGGGGAGGGATATTACACGGCCGGGCCCACCTCTCGGTGGGCCCCACCCAAACCCGTGTCCCGCCTGGTATGGCCTGCGTGGGCTATGCGTAGTCCGCGTAAGCTGAACCAGCCCGGTGTCTGGGGACGGATCCGAAGGATCTTGAGGCAGATTTTGCCCTCTAACCACCTTAAAGAAAAAAAAAAAAAAAAAAACAGAGAGAGAGAAATTGCGCGCGCGCAATGGGCGCAGGCTGCAGCTGATGTTCAAGTCGGCTGCTCGACAGTCGGCTAGTTTCCTCATGCTTCCATCAGCATTCAGCGGTGAATGGCTCCCATGCGTCATGAACTATTTTGATTAGAGCAACATAATCGTGTCTAGCTCTATTACTTGGAATGGTGAATTATTGGAAATTATAAACATCATGATGACACTTTCTTGTAATTGCAAATTCATTCCAAATATCATTATTTGGTCTGGAGTATGCACTTTTGGCAACGAGGTTTAATTTACTGCTAATTAAACAAGAACTATTATCAGCAAGATTCCAATATCTTTTGGTGATTCATTTCAGAGCGATCGAGCATGAAGTCTCGCATGAAGTGGCACTTGTATTGATTTTTGTATCGGGAAAGCTGTTCTTGAAACATCTGTTCATGGATCTCACTCCAGATCCATTGCATTCTTTTTTTTTTGAACTTTTACAGATGAACAATTATCACCTGTGAACCATGTCATGTCTGAATTGGTTAACAAGAATGTAACTCACTACCCTCGTTGAACAGTGAGTTGAGTTACAGCGTCTTTTACCATGTTGAGGATTCAGAGGTATAGGTTTCAAAGATTAACACGTTCACTGCGATGGGCCCCACGGGTGGGGCCCACGCGTCCTTCCCTGTGTGCGATGGGCCCCACCGGTGGGGCCCACTTTTTATTGAGTTGCAGCTTCCACTACACAGCGAAGACGTATCCAATGGCTTATGTCGTGAGTATTTTTCGTTGTTTATGTTGTAATGAACATGAGTACACAGCAGTTTCGGTATCGGACTTGATTTCAATGAGTTTTCCTCGATCGCCGTTTCTTAGATAGTTATTCATTAATCAAGTGAGATCAATCGATGAGTAGCAGATCACTCCCTTTGAGGTCGGCGGTTTCCAACGTGTTTTAGCTCGTTTGAGAGCTCATTTCAAGACCTACAAATTGAGTCGAGAATGTCGAACCTTACTCGGGCAACCCTCAATTTACGCGAGAGAGAAGTTTGGAGAAAATCGAAAATTGTTGGGTTCTTCTCAGCACAGCCTCGACTCTATTTTATCTGTTACCATCATGCCCTGTAACTCTCGAGATTTAACCAGAGAAGAGATTGTTCTATTTGAATATCTGGCTTCAAATGCTGCAAACATCGGAAGTACGTCAATAAACCACAGCCTAAGATCAAGCCTAGCAATGCATGTTTGTTGCAAGTGCGACAAAAATATGGTCACGATTATTATATACCTGGAGAAGATATTGAAGCGCAAGACGTTTTAGAGGCTGATCACATCGACTTTGACGATTTGGTTGGTCCCCCTTATCACCCTGATGGATATTCTCAGCGTTATAGAAAATTTTTGGGCCCCACCGGTGGGGCCCACCGCACAGAAGGATGGGTGCCAACTCTGTGTACGATGGGCCCCACTCAATTTCATGGGAATACTGTGAATAGATGCCAAACTGATGATTTCCAAAAGGTTTGGCTTCCGTAACTGCTGAAACGCGCATTTGTACTCTCTCTCAATCTATACCGGAATCGCGATTTCGCCTTCGCAGTGAACGTGTTAATAACATCATGCTGATCCTACTATAGATGGTTTTCTCGTGCAGAAAGCATGTCATAATGAGTAGAAATTCTGTGTTATTCCTCCAATCAGTATTATTATCGACCAAAGACTGCAAGTGCTCAGATGTGAAGCGAGCTTCTCAAAGTAATCACAACTGGAGTAGTCTCATAGAACTGAAACAAACATTGTAGAGTAGTTATAGCACAGGTAAATTACTTTGATCATATCAATGATGAAAGGATTGATGCATGATTGAAGAGAGACTGGATAATATTTTCAACATAGAGAAGCGCAAATAGTCTACCCATGATTGAGTGAAGTGCAGAATGATCTGGGTATGACAGCTTACTAATATCTAAGTTTCCAGTTGCCACTACTCTCAGATCTTATTTGAAATTAATTGAGAGGAATCATACCTAGAGAACAACAGATTAGTGAACTTCCAAAATATGAAAGGTTGGTGAATTATGAGTTGACTTGATGCGCACCTTGCTTTACTGGGCGCTTTACTTCATCAGCGTGCATCAAACTCATTATTTTCAAAGGCAGTGGGTTAATTTACTAATGCTAGGAATATTACCTCACCGTGTCTGGTATATTCCTGCTAAATCTAGTTGTAGTCACTTTGAGGAGATTATCCTTCTACTTCAGCGTTTGCAGTCATTGGTCAATAATAATGATTAGCGGATTGAGATATTGAGAATGTAACACATCAAGTTGGCGACTCCCTTTCTTCAACCATGTGAATGCCTGAAAAAATACCACTGGAGAGTTCTGTAAGCAGAGTTACAGCCACTCCAAGTCAAGAACTGTAATCCAAACAAAATTGGACAAAATGATTGACAAAGGGCAAAATAATTCGATAATTGATCTTCTTTCTCTCTTTCTCTTTTACCACCATGAAAAATGGTCGTATTGGAAATGACTCTATTCATGGATCTTCATAAGAATGGATAGGAATCCGCCCCCATACCTGATGGACATTTTCACAAGAACATAACTAGGCGAGTATGAAATTCTCGACCAATATCAAAATTCCCGTTTACGCACGACATGGTTTGAACCGAATCGCCACTCTTGAATGGAATGAACTCTAGAAGACCACGTCGAGTATTGCCTGGTCCAAATTATTGATACTCATTCATGCTATTGTACATAACTGGAACTTCTATATTCTGACCAGGTCTATTTATGAAACATCTGGATGACTTATTTCACTCATTCCCCATGATCTCATCAATAATTCGGATTAGAGAGATGGAGAAAGAGTACTTGAATAGAGGGGATGTAGTTGAGTCGATTTCGCCAATAATAATCCACAGGAAGTTCATGATTTCAGATCTCAAAACGATGCAAATCAGACACTACTTCAATTTGAATAGAAATGAGTTCAATCATCTCGAAATGATGAACAGATACTCATCACAGTAATTTAACAGCAGTTATTCCCAGATTGATGGCCATTCATCACCAAATGAGTCAAAAATACAGAACTGGAATGACTGTGATGAGTATCTGATCATCATTTCGAGATAATTCTACTCATTTCTATTAGAATTGAAATGTTGGCTGATTTGCATCGTTTTGAGATCTGGAATCATGAATCCCCTGTGGATTATTATTGGCGATTTCGACTCAACTACATCCCCTTTACTCAAATACTCTTTCTCCATCTCTCTAATCCGAACTATTGATGAGATTATGGGGAATGAGTGAAATAAGTCATCGAGATGTTTCATAAATAGACCTGGTCAGAATATAGAAGTTCCAGTTATGTACAATAGCATGAATGAGTATCAATAATTTGGGCCAGACAATACTTGACATGGTTTTTTAGATTTCATTTCAAACAAGAGTGGAAATTCGGTTCAAACCATGTCGTGCATAAACGGAATTTTTGATATTAGTTGAGAATTTGATACTCGCCTAGTTATATACTTGTGGAAACGTCCATCGGAGGGGTGGGGGGCGGATATCTATAAACATCACTTTTTAACATGAGCCTGTGCGGGTAGTGCTGATTCCATAGGCCGTAGCTTTGAACTGGGGGCCTACTTGAAGGAGATACTCTGGATTCTTCAAATTCTAGAAAATACAAAACTGTAAAAAAATTTTGGACAAGATTGGTGGTCCAAGCACCTGGTCCTCCCCTTGTTAGTCGAGCTAGAATTGTAAATATTTGGACTAATCCGGATAAAAATGGAGCATGCGTACTTTAAGGACGTGAGAAGATCTTCAAACCAGCCTTAATAGATTTTCTCTATTCGCTACGGTCACAAACTTCGTATATAAAAAAAGGAGACTGTAGCGCTGCTGGTGGCAGGAAATAACTCCAAATTGTGGCGGTCCCGGCAAGTTGCGTAGTCGCTGCGGGGGAGAGCGGAGAGGCCGAGATCACCAGAGACCACACGGACATGTAAACGTTGCCTGTTTGCGCGTGGACCACCCTGTTTGCGCGTGGACCACCATGGCGTAACGAACAAGCTAGCCACTATATGTCTCGCGCAAGCAATTTGACCATAGCGCATACGATCACGGTAGAGCCGAGTGATCCAGTTCACAAAATTAGAGAAGAACACTTTGTGTGTGCTTCAACTTTTGACTGGTAGAGTGGAACAAGTTCTGATATGATGAATGTCCCGTTCTAATATGAGGCTGCTCTGTTCTTGCTGTATTACGACAGATATAATAGTTCTCACTCGTGTGATAATTTGGTTGTTTCGCACTGGGTTCAGAATTCTTAGTCTGATTTTTGGGCGTCAATTGCGGCGAACCCATCGAAACGAGGGCCCATTTTGATGTCGAAGCCATCCTTAAAGATTTTCCCTTTTTTCCCTCAACCCAATCAACCATTATACTCTTTTTGCATGCATGGAACATACGGAATGGGCATGAGCCGTCAAAATCTCTGCCCTGCCCAACAACCATACTACAATAATAATATATGTTATGCTTTACAGGTGTTTTGGAACTATCAAGGCGATTGTTCTTCGGGCAGATGTACGTGCAGAGAGACAGAGTGACGATGTTCTTTCAAATGTGGCTATTGCACTGGACAGAACTGTAAGCTGGATGTCAATACTGATCAGCCCAATGATCATGAAGAACTTGATGAGTGAGCTGACGTTCGAGGTGCAATCAATAAATATTTGTTCATACTTTCTTGTATATTGGTGTAGAATATTTTCGTCCGTGGCGGTCGCCATACGTAACAGGTTCGTTACACTTCAAGTGATATGTCTTCCGCTACATGTGATCGATTTTCTGAAGTGCAATTCACGTGTGATGATGGCTTCGCTTGTGCATTATTCTGCATTCTCATCACTTTCAACACGTTCGCTGCGACGGGTCCCACGGGTGGGACCCGTTTTTGTTCGGACTCTAGTGTGCACCAAACGAAGTAGACACATCCAATGGCTTAGGTTGCGGTTTTTACTCATTAGATATGATGTCAAGAACATGCGTACAGGCCAGTTGAGGGATCGGACTTGATTGGTTCGAGCTACGCCATAAAAACTCAATTTTCGTGGGAACGGCAACAAATAACACAAAAATAGCAAGTAAATTGTGAATACATCAAGTCCGTTTGAATATTTCACAACGTATCTTAGCTTATTCGAAAGCCTACGTCAGAAGCTACAAAAAGAGCCCAAGTACGCGTAATTTGAGCGAGATAGAGCCAAGTTATCAGAAATTTAGACGCAAAATAACCACGAGGCAAACCGAGTGAATGGTTGACATTGCAATTGCACTTCCTCTCTTCTCAATCTATTTCATCTCTCCGCGTATGGGGAACTTTTTGTATTCAGAAAAGTTAAAGAGTATTCCGAATAAGAACGTGTGTCTCGTGGATTCACGAGGATAGAAATTCATACTTGCAGACTACATTCGCGATCCGTGATTAATACCAGTCAATAGCTCACATTCCAGGCCTATGCTATCGAATCACCAGAATGGCACCGAGAAATCAAAAAATGCTCCCGAAAAGCTAAATAATACATATTAGGATCACTAATTCTGGTGGTTCGATCATTCACTTCATCCCCCATTGCACGATAGAAATTTTCGCGGGTCCGACCGGTGGGACCGTCGCACTGAAAAGAGTCGGACTGAATTGTGTTCGACGGGTCCCACCGGTGGGACCCGCGAAAGTTCTTAGATCTCTTGTATATGAGTCATTCTGGACCAAGAAGAACATTTTGAAAATCGACGAAATTTAAAAATGCCCAAACATTTGTTTTCCGTTAGTGCTACTAGAATATAGTTGAAGAGAATTTTTTTCAGATTTTTTTGGGACCCATGGCAGGCCCTACGAATTTTCCAAGTCCCATTTTTGAGCAGTTTTTTGCCTATTTTTCGCTATCTTTGAAAATTCGTAGCTCGGACCCAAATGCATCTTTTTCATCCTAGCTGAGCGCATTTTTTTCGGTATGACGTACACTTTCAAGAAAGGAATTGACCGGTCCAAAAAATTGATATCTGGTAGGTCCCACGGTTGCATCAAAAAAGGACCAAAAATACGACTTTGCACCACGTTTGGAGGCGTATAGGTCAAAATGGAAGCCTCGTAGCAAAATTTTGCAGAAGATAAAACTTGTAGGCTTTGAAAAAACCTTCAATTTCCTCTTTGGAACGTTTTATTATCTTATCTCACGTACGATCTACAGCCGATTTAAGTTGGGCATTTTTGTAAAAACGTGAAACTTCAAGGCCAAGTTAAAAAAATCGTTTATTTTTTATCGACCCCAAACCTATGAGAAAATGTTCTTTCAGGTATCTATTTGATGGCCCAACAGAAATTTGGTTGTTCCTTGAAAATCCCGATTTTATACCAGCTGTTAAAAACAGTCGAAAATACCGAAAATCGTGTCGAATTCGGTCCTCATCGTGAAGCTTCGTGGACTGGGTCTTCCCTTGCTCTCAATTCGTCGACTCTAAGGGCCTCGACAGAAAGTGCGCAATGCTCTTTTCTCCACTTTTTCCCCCGTGTATAAGCATAGGCCCTGTAGTTGCAGTCGCCGCCACGGGCGCGCAATGGCGCTACTTCCACAGGGGAAAAAGGGGGAAAAAGAGCAAATGCGCACTTTCTGTCGAGGCCCTAATTATACAGCACTCGGCATAAAATATTGTGGAAGATGAGACCTAGAGCTGAAAAATGGCCTCTCGTGCGATGTTTTACGATGGAACCGTCCAAAACTAGAGTAAATTGAGTAAATACAAGATAAATCGAGAACCGGCCGCTTTGGCACTCCGCGTATGCTCCGCACTGCATGCCATCCTCCGTTAATGCGGAAGTGATAAGTGATATTAACAGCTAATGCAGTATTGTCAGGTATTATCCAGTATAGACAGAGATAGGAAGGTGCTCTAATCTCCGTTATAGACTGTAGACTGTACGAGGTTTTGGTTGTTAGTGACTACCACGAAAAAATTGTATGTGTCAGTCAGCGTCCCGATCAGAAATTTTGGTACCTTCCCCGCGGTGTTTGCCCCGAAGATGGGCTAAATGTATTGTGAAGCATATGAATGGAAACGCCTTCCCCGCGGGGCACCCGCGAGGTATCATCGGGGCAATATTTGCGCAAAATTAGTGCAGTTTCTGTTGAGACCTTTAAAATAATTTCGGATATAGTTGTAATGTTATCACTATTATGTGATTGTTTAAGTAAAGTATGTTCAAGTAAAGTTGAAAATTCATTGAAGACCTGGGAAAGCCTCATAAGAGCTACTAATACCCACACAGCATGAGAATCTTTCAGAAACCTTCCTGCAAGCTTTCAGGAAAACCCAGGAATCTTTCAGAAAGATTTCACTGAAAGCTTCCCTCAATAAAGATATGTCCCACTCCAGACACCTTTCTGCAAGATTTCATGAAATATTGCCGGGAATATTTCGGGAAGCTTTCAGAAACATTTATTGAAATATTTCAGTGAAATGTTCCTGCAAGATTTCATGAAATCTCACAAAAATATATGCGTTACTGTTTTGTTTGTGGAATCCATATTTTGCTTGATAAGTTTCTTAATCATTCTAATGCATGACTTCATCATTCTGACTCGTACTTCAACTCCATTGTGACGTTGAATCCAAAGCTCCACGTTAGATTCATCCAGGTTTTATGAACTCTTCGATGTACGCGACACCTAACCGATAAGCCGTCCTCCTGGTCTTGTATACTAACCAGCGTCTATTGTGAACGCTTGCGAGAAAGTCTTTACGCATCTTCAAATAATCCTCACGTATCATTTACAGACCATTATGCATAAATGGTCCTGGCTATGTTATCACACATGACAGATCATTTGATACCACCATCAAATTTCCTGGTAGATAGTTTCCCAAAAACCATATAATTTATGAGAACGAAATTTGAGAACTAAAGTGTGTTATGCTACATCTATCGGGAACAGAATCTTCCAATGAAATATTCCTGGAAGATTCTTACAATCTTTCACTGCAATGTTTCTGGAAGATTCCTACAACCTTTCACTGCAATGTTTCTGGAAGATTCCTACAACCTTTCACTGCAATGTTTCTGAAAGATTCCTACAATCTTTCACTGCAATGTTAATGAAAGATTCCCAGAATGTTCCACCGCAATATTTATGAGTCATATCCCACAGATTCAAGTCGTTAAGAATTACTCCTCGCAATACTTAAACAGTATAATATGTTCTTACCTCGGTTGTAACGGTTTTCTGTATTAATATGCAGTACCCTGTCACATACTTTTGCTCTGAAAGATTTTAGGGAGCTTGCGAGAATCTATCAACAATATCTCAGTGCAAGATTCCTGGGAGATTACCTGTGGAATGTTCCCAAGAAATATGTACGAAATTAGTCAGAGAGCTTCCACAAACCTATTATTATGATGGCTTTATTTACATGCGACGACTCGTGATTAGCCTAAATTCAAGAGAGATTTGAACAAGTTAGGCATTCAATGAGCCTATATCTCAGCGGAGGCTTCGCGAATCTTTCAGAAATATTTCAGTGCAAGGCTTCCAAAAGATTGCGTGTAAGGTTCTTTGAAATATTTACGGGAGCTTCCGGAAAGCTTCCTCTGAAATAATGCCACGGAACACTTTGAAATATCATCTGCAATATCCCTGCAAGGTTCCTGGGAGATTGTAATGAGATATTTCATTGATCTCAATATCGTACAAAAATTTCGCGGAAATTCTTCCTAAGAATATTGCATTGAAATCTTCCAGAAAGCTTTCGTAAAGATTTTAACAATATTTCAGTGCAACGTTTCTGAAACATTACCGGTGAAATAATTCCTATAAATATTTTTGGAACCTTTTAGAAGGTATTCAGAAATTTTTCAATTTCATTAGGTGCAATTGAGTGGCAGAGAGCTTACTTATAGAGGAATTCCTTGAAATGTTCCCGAAATCTATTGATTCAATGAAAACCAGAATCAAATTGATTTTCCAAGCTCAATCCAAAGTGGTACGTTTCATATCGTGAGTTAGAAGGATAACTCACAGCCACAAAGTGCTCCATATAGAGTATCAGAACGTGGTGAGTTTTGAAAATCCATCATAGAATTTTTGAAGATTTCCCAGCCTAAAAGAACTGCAAGCACGATGTTATTTGAAACTGGTCTCAAAAGGTAGCCCTCCGTAGAAGCTAGCAAACCCTCCAGAAAATTTTGGGGCCTCGTCCTAATGAAATATTATACTCAATATCGGTGAAACATTTCCAGGGCTCGTTCTACATAAGATGCGCTCAGCGCGTGAGCGTACGCGCATAAGCTTGCGCTCATAGCATTTGATGCAGGGAATTTCGTGAAGCAGCCTCACCAGTCATTTTCCACTCAAAATTTCCAAAAGTTAAGAATTGGCTGATGCTTGGTGGACCTTGAGTGACATTATCGAGACAACAAATCAAGTTTCTCCATGTTTTTCCATGAGCTAATAGAGAAAAACATCAGAGTTGGCCACGGGAGCCTTTTCGGAAAGAAATTCAGGTTAAGCATGGGTTTCGCGATTCAGTATCTGGATTGGTGACCACTCGTCTTACTCTTGCCTAGTTTCTGGGTCACCAATGCCGATACTGAGTTGCAAAAATGTTGCTCGACCTGGATTTTCCCCCGAAAAGGCTCGCAGTGCCGCCACTGCTGGTTTCTCCTTCTTGTTCATGAGAAAACATAAAGGAAATTGTTTTCCTGACCCAAAAATATGACTAGGAGACCACCATCAATTATTCTCGCGGGTCCCGTATTCCACCGATAATGAAAGAGCGCGTAGCTTTTAGGGTGGTCAACGCTTATGTTTTTCTCTGATTGGTTGTAGAAAAACACGAAGAAACTTAATTTTTTGTCTCGATAATGTTACTCGGAGCCCACCAATCATCAACTAACTCTTCCCGTGAGGAAATTCTGAGTGAAAAACGACTGGAAAGGCTGCTTCATAAAATGTCTTGGATTAAATGCTCTGATCGTAAGCGTATGCGCGTACGCTCACGCACTGAGCGCATCCTATGTAGAACGAGCCCAGGAGATTCTCCCCATAGCAGTGAAACCTCTTAAGAGGCTTTCGTAACTCTTCCAAAACTTCTCCCCAAAATATTGCACTTACATCTTTCAGAAAGCTTTCGATAATCTTTCAGAAATATTTCAGTGAATTGTTTCAAAGAATCTTTCAAGAAGCTTTCGTGAATCTTCCAGAAATATTTCAGTGCAAGGTTACTGAAAGATTGAGTGTAAGATTCTTTGAAATATTCACGGGAGCTTCCGGGAAGCTTCCTCTGAAATATTGCCACGGAACATTTTGAAATATCTCCTGCAATATCTCTGCAAGATTCCCGGGAGATTGCAATAAAATATTTCCCTGAATCGTTCTTTGAAATATTTCTATGCTGTGTGGGTATCCAGCCTGTGTTTACTTCTACTGAGGGCAAATAGTCACTTGACTTTGCAGCGTGTGACGAAGAAATTAATTTTGCTGGACTAAGATTTGTGTGAAAAGTCAGTGGTGATCATCAATGATATTAAAATACAGTATGTTCACGTTCAATGCCTTTGTTGAAATTTTCATCATACACCCACAAAAGTGAGGTTAACTCTGAGACACTATGCAGGAATGTTGTGAAAGTGATCAGATACTTTGCGGGGGCCCTGCGGGGAAGGCGTTACACTTCATATGCTTCACAATACATTTGCCCGAATACCCGCGATGTTCGGGGCATGGCGTAAAAATAACAATGTGTGTGACCGCGCACGTTTTCGATGTGTCTCCACTCGACGCCATTTTGATATTCTTGACCGCGAACTTCCAAATCATGCTCCTTGTATAGTACTGTACAAACGAATTGCAAGTAGGTCTTATTTTGAGGAAGGTAAGAAGTCCTAGCGTGAACAAGCAAGTTTCAGCGTAATTATAGGCAAATACGTGAATCTAGAACGATGCCGCAATGATATTGCAGTTGGAATGAAGAATAAAATCATGAATTCATTTCAATCAAAATGGGTATTTATTTTCAATTTAACTTCCACGAGACTGAAATTTTGAGGGAATCGGTGGAACTGCACATTCTTAACATCAATAACTGATCCTGTGCTTTTTTTGCACTTCGACAGAATGATCTGGATATCGGGACAACAATTGTCGGTAAGCCAAGCCATACACGCTTGTCGGTCACCAACGCTTACACGCGGCTCGAACTAGAATACGTAAGAAAGGCGAGTGGAGACAACTGGAGACTTAGAGAATCTCCACTCAGAGATTAGAGACCCTGAGTGGAGGGTCTCTAGTGGAGACAGGGCCATGTCTGCGCGAGAGTAGACGAGTTTTGAGGCTCTGGTGTCACACACCTTGTTATTATTCCGCCATGGTTCGGGGCAAACCCCGCGGGGAAGGTAATGACGGTCAGCGGCCATTCGAGATCTCCCATCTCACTCGCACCTAATAGGTTATCCCATTTGTGCGAGGGAGACGACAGATCTCGAACGGTCACTGACCGTCATCCCATTGCAGTTCACCTCATGGCGCAACGATAAAAAAAGTTATCTTCACGCCATGGTTCACCTTGTTCTCGTGTGTACCAAAATTTCTGATCGAGACGCTGACTGACACATAAAATTTTTCGTGGTGGTCACTAACAACCAAAACTTCGTACAGTCTACAGTCTATAACGGAGATTAGAGAACCTTTCTATCTCTGTCTTCACTGGATAATACCTGACAATACTGCATTAGCTGTTAATATCACTTATCACTTCCGCATTAACGGAGGATGGCATGCAGTGCGGAGCATACGCGGAGTGCCAAAGCGGCCGGTTCTCGATTTATCTTGTATTTACTCAATTTACTCTAGTTTTGGACGGTTCCATCGTAAAACATCGCACGAGAGGCCATTTTTCAGCTCTAGGTCTCATCTTCCACAATATTTTATGCCGAGTGCTGTATAATTAGGGCCTCGACAGAAAGTGCGCATTTGCTCTTTTTCCCCCTTTTTCCCCTGTGGAAGTAGCGCCATTGCGCGCCCGTGGCGGCGACTGCAACTACAGGGCCTATGCTTATACACGGGGGAAAAAGTGGAGAAAAGAGCATTGCGCACTTTCTGTCGAGGCCCTTAGAGTCGACGAATTGAGAGCAAGGGAAGACCCAGTCCACGAAGCTTCACGATGAGGACCGAATTCGACACGATTTTCGGTATTTTCGACTGTTTTTAACAGCTGGTATAAAATCGGGATTTTCAAGGAACAACCAAATTTCTGTTGGGCCATCAAATAGATACCTGAAAGAACATTTTCTCATAGGTTTGGGGTCGATAAAAAATAAACGATTTTTTTAACTTGGCCTTGAAGTTTCACGTTTTTACAAAAATGCCCAACTTAAATCGGCTGTAGATCGTACGTGAGATAAGATAATAAAACGTTCCAAAGAGGAAATTGAAGGTTTTTTCAAAGCCTACAAGTTTTACCTTCTGCAAAATTTTGCTACGAGGCTTCCATTTTGACCTATACTCCTCCAAACGTGGTGCAAAGTCGTATTTTTGGTCCTTTTTTGATGCAACCGTGGGACCTACCAGATATCAATTTTTTGGACCGGTCAATTCCTTTCTTGAAAGTGTACGTCATACCGAAAAAAATGCGCCCAGCTAGGATGAAAAAGATGCATTTGGGTCCGAGCTTCAAATTTTCCAAGATAGCGGAAAATAGGCGAAAAACTGCTCAAAAATGGGACTTGGAAAATTCGTAGGGCCCGCCATGGGTCCTAAAAAAATCTGAGAAAAATTTTTTTCAACTATATTCTAGTAGTACTAACGGAAAAAAAATGTTTGGGGCATTTTTAAATTTCGTCGATTTTCAAAATGTTCACCTTGGTCCAGAATGACCCATATACATACTAAACTGATCACAAATCAAAATGTTTGACTATTATAGGTGCAAAATCACGCGTTTGTACTCTCTCGCACTCTGGGACGGAATGCCGATTTTCACCGTCGCAGCGAACGTGTCAATCACGTTCAAGTGAACTATATTTCTGATAATTTTTATCTGTTGAAGTTTTACTCTCATGTTCATCTTCGATCTACATGGGGCGACTCTTTTATTTGTGCATTATTTTGAATTGTCTACATTTATATCACAAACAACAGAACTATTTTTATTTCAAATAATTTTAATTTGTGCAATAACTTTCTCTAATTCATCGATGTATTGAAATGAGAGATAGATCTCTCCTTTGAATTTTACGAAGATCATGGTTTGAAATTTTCTCTATTTTTTATCGCATTAAATCGCCTGTTTGGACTGATCACTGTATCGAAATGAGTTGCAATTTCCGTTATTTGATTGGATAAAAATCATGATTCAAAATGGTAGGGGAGAGTGGGGCGAATTTGGACGGGAAAATTGGATAAGTGAGATAGCTCGGTCGGAGGCGAGTCTAGGCTTTCGCCGCGTCAATTTTTTTCCAATACCATCATAGACAATGGTTTTTATCGCGGTTAGACCTCTCGAAACGATACTGGGAGTCCTCGCTGACATAGGGTTGCTTTTCGAGGGCCTCAAGTTGTTTATTTTCCAAATGCAAAAATTCACGCTACTTCTTCAAAAGTGATCTAGCTTAATCGCCGTTTGGGGTTCAACAATCGCGTTACAAAACAAAGATTCGGAGCCGTCGTGGGCCAAAATCGGTTCACTTGGGCCCAAATAATCACAATTCTGCGGAAAAAACTCCTGGAGGCATTTTTGGACGAATTGGTGGGGGCAAATTTGGACAATGCTAAATCCCATCTAAAATGGACGACCGATCGCCCGTCCGTGTCTTTTGAGGATAATCGTGCGTATCGAGGTGCGTATGCGTTTGCGCGAGTCTTTCGAAGGAGGTTGAGGTCGAGTTAGGTGGTTGAAAATGGGTGAGAAAATTAAGTGACGATATCCAATGACCGGCTCAAGTGTCAGATTAGAGGTCAGGAATCGCTTTCAACGTATACAGTGTTCGAACACAGTGCTCGATTTTCGCATTTTCACTGTCGCATTTGCTGATATCCGGTTGATTGTCGCACTCCACCAATATGGGCATCGCCAATATGAAGAAAAAAGAAAGAAAGTCGACTCTTAGAAGCCGCGAGTCGATTTCTGATTGCTCAAGACGGTAATGCACCAATAAAGCGCCTATTCCAATAATGTTGAAAAATGATATAAAAATGGCCCGCTTGTTGAGGCTGTGGGAGGATGTAGAGGTCACGGATGGGGTTCCCTCTTGATTTTGGGTTATTCCTACGTGTTTCGGCGAGTATAGGCGACTCGGATAAGCGGAGAATATTGCCGTATACCTCAATTTTGAAAGGCTGTCCAAATTTGCCCCCAAGCGTGGGGCAAATTTGGACAGATTTCCTTTTCTCAACTTCAAGAAAAAGTATGAACGCTGAGACCAAGGGGTCTGGAAATTTTTTTACAATCCATTCAATAGTTGAACTTCAAAGTCCCATAGCGTGCCTAGCCCCAAGTATCGTCAAATAGCCCCACTGCAAAATCCGTCACATATTGCCCCACTCTCCCCTATACATTTCCAATTCTCTTAAAAAATATTCATCTATTGATGTTTCATATCCTTGGTGTGAACCTACAAAAGTTTTCAAAAGGGGTTGATAAATAAGGGTAGTCAAGGGTTGATGGAATTTTATAGGGGAAAAACCAATTTTCGCCAAACTAGAATTTCAGATAACGATTCCAAGGTGGGGCGGAAAACAGAATCATAAGCAACTTCCGAAAAATGGATATTCTATGCTGATGCGAATTTCACGTTTCGAAGCAAATGAATCTTACACCTGCTGTTCCCAGCGATAGGCAGCGTAGATCAACATGATTTGGGCTGGGCCAGATGCGCAGGTTATAGTTTCTATACGATGGACCCTTCGGCGAGCGAGCTACCCTTCCCCTCGCAGCTCTCGTCATATATATCTTAGATTCAGTTACTTGATGAAAGTGGAGTTTTTTCGAACTTAGGCGCGATTGCTCCGATTCAGTTGCGAATCAGAATGCGATGAGAATCGCGCTTGATGTACAAATGGTTCGGCTTCACAATGGTGCAAGGATTTTCGGTGTAACTTCCTACGTTTCCGAGCTATCAGCTTTCTAATTCGTTTTCATCAATATTTCGCGATCTAAAAAACATACTTGGCAAAAAATCGTTCAACACGTACTCTTACGGAATGAACTCGTTTAAACAAGCTAGTGCGGTAACCAAATGACCAAAATCGACAATCAAAAGATGATTCAAGACTATTTGGCACGATGCGCTTAGTGATGCAAGAAAATTAATCAAGTATACACAGGAGAACTTGATTCTTGATGAAGAGATCACACTACATCTTCAGGCTCCTCATGGATCGGAATACAATGGATAATACGAAACCGGACAGATCTTGTTATCACTGACCATGCTCAGTACTCAAGGATATGATACCATTGTCAAGCTAAAGTATGATGCTTTTCCATCCAGCTCCAGAGCCCAGTGAAGTATTTGAATCCCCAGATACAGCAAAGGAGGACAATGAGCCGATGCGAACAAATTCAATACTCAGACAGGCATCTCTCATTTCTTAACCCTCAATGACATCATGGTGTATTATGCGTTAATCATACATGAATTGTGCTGCTGTGAGGAAATCTTCCGCCACTTGAGAAGAGATCATCCGAAATTGATCCAAGATGGAACATTCCTCAAGCACTGAACCTTAAAACATCAGGAGTTTCAGATAAGACTGGAATCAAAAGATTCTTCACATTTTCCTACTACACCAGTCTGTACAGATGTTGTGTATTATTGGTTTGGTCACCTGATATGGCTGTTGACACACTCGTTCCGTAAGCTCTGCCTATCAATATAAACCAACCCATCTAACCAGGAGAGGTCATCACATCCGGATCACGGATTTGGCTGAAACTTTGGAAATAGTCTTCTTTTAGTACCAAAAGATGAAATCCAAAATTATGGACCCTAACGCTCAAGCGTTTCCGAGCTACAGCCAAGAACATTAGTACTGCCCATATGGGCTCATGTTAAAAATCATACATATAGGTATACCTGCAATGCTAATGTCCATGGCTGTAGCTCGGAAACGCTTGAGCGTTAGGGTCTATATTTTTGGATTTCATCTTTTGGCACTAAAAGAAGACTATTTCCAAATTTTCAGCCAAATCCGTGATCCGGATGTGATGACCTCTCCTGGTAAGCCACATGGCAGAATAATAGAGTTGTTACGGGGAGTTTAGAGTTAGTCTGTGACGATGTCAATAGAGAAAAATATACGATAGGGGGAGATGTTTCTTCATTGCAGATGGGATGAGCCCGGAGAAAAAGTAGCATCCGGACACACTGAACGGAAAAATGCCTTTTTCATCGTCTGTGCCGAGAAGAGCCGTTTTTTTATTCTTTTCCCCACGCCGACGATGAAAAAATAGTATCTGTCACTCGGTCGGGTCGATTTCCGCATCCGAGCGATGATTTCAACCCTCGCCAAGGCTCGGGACGGAAAAACAACACTCGGACCGCGGGAACCAACACGCCAACCCTTGTATCGAAATGTACTATTTTCGCACTGATTTTTTACTTTCTAACATAGTTTGTCAAAAAACATGGTTCGATACACGGGTGTGAGACTTACTCTTCGCATCGTTGTGTTAATCTCGACCTTCACTTACAGCTCAGGCCGGAAACCTATCACTCGAATGCGAAAATATAGTACATTAAGCAACAAAGGGGGAAAGCGTGATTTCAGCACGAATCGCCGAATGACCGTGCGGAACCTCTTTTTCCGCACGTTGACGAGTGTGGAAAAGAGCTTCCGCGCATGAATCTCATCGATGATTGCAGAAAGCTTCCACCCGAGTTGCTCATACTACTTTTTGCAATTTTCGTGCGAAAAGTTGACCGAGAGCTTTGTGTTTGCATAGTTCGTTGAACTGGATAACACGAATTGGGAATTCTTTACATTTGATGCAGTTGTTCTTTTCCATCACTATAGAATATCCCCGGATATATCTCAGGAATCATTGAAGAGAGTAAGATTCTAGGGCTCCATGGGTTTGGCTTGAACTCACAGATTTTGTGTCACACAAATTTGTTCAACACATTTAACCTTGAGTTGATTGGTTTCGAGTGATATTGTGTTGATTAAATCAGGAATCATTTCATTGACTATCGCGAATAGAGCTGCCGCCGAGATCGAGAATTTCTCGTTCTCGTCGAGCAAGATCGATCGAGAACGAGAACGGAGACCACGAGAACTCTCGTAAAATCATTTCTCGACAAGACGAGAAGCTCCCTGCGATTCTCGAGATTTCTCGCGAGCTATCGATGGTTACGAAAATTGGATTAAGAGGATGTCGGAGTTACGTCGGTTACCGACCGAGTACCATGCTTCGGTTCAGGTTCGGAAATGTACGAGTGGTGGCGCTACTCGACCGAGTTCCATGCATCGATTACAGGATTGGAAATGTGCGAGTCGCGGCGCTACTTGTACACTTTCGAATCTATAACCAATATAAATAAAATTAGAGATCGTCAGGGGTAAAGCTGGAGTCAACTAGACAGACGATTATATTGAGTGATATTGAGAGTACACCTTTGCTCACACACGTTCAGTAACGTGTAAGAATTCTTCAATAAGAATGTATGTTGGGGAATCCCTCGCCATTCGCGTTCTTCAAGAAGAACCACACACGTTCAATAACGTGCAATAAGTTTTTCTACCAGAATCCCCTCGCGTACACGTACTGCATAGGTTAGAAAACCCTCCAATGTTTGTGTTCTTCGGTAAGAACATTGGTTCAGTAACGTTAAATAAATCCTTCAACAAGAATATTCCTACAAATACGCACTGTTGGGGTTAGGAAATCTCTCAATGTTTGAGTTCTTCAATAAGAAAAACACTGGTTCAATAACGTGCAATAAATCCTTCACCAAGAATTCACTTTCGTACACGCATCGCCCAGGTTAGAAAGACCTCCCATGTTTGTGTTCTTCAGGAAGAACAACACTGGTTCAGTAATGTAAAATAAATCCTTCAACAAGGATTCACTTGCATACATGCACTGCCAGGTTACGAATTCCTCTTTACTTGTTCTTCAATAAGAACAGAATACCCCCTGGACTATGAAACAAATTCTTCAACAATAATTCACTTTCGTACACACACTGCTTACATTAGAAAGACCTCCCATGTTTGTATTCTTCAGGAAGAATAACACACCTGGTTCAGTAATCTAACATAAATTATTCAACAATAATATTTCTGCAAGTACGCACTGTTTGGGTTACAAAATCTCTCAATGTTAGAGTTCTTCAATAAGAACAGCACTGGTTCAATAACGTGCAATAAATCCTTCAACAAGAATTTAATCACAGTCAATAACTTTAAGGAAATACTTGCACTACGATTTGGCGAGCTCAGCAGAACGATGGTGGAATGCAAATGATATACCATTGGACCAACACTGCCTCAGTGGAATGTCTGGTAAATGCTTGGGATTGTGAGAATGTCTCCGATCTGACAAATCTGAGGTGCAATCAGAATTTTCAGGTGGTCCTTTTACTTCAATTCCATTGATGCAACGTTTGCATTTGAACCTGGAAAAATAATGTTACAAGATTAGCATCTGGAACTATTCACCCATAACTGTTTTGTTCAAGTTCTTACTTTGCATGAGTGTTAGAAACGGTCGATTCTTCTAGACTAAATAAGTCTCGCAGATCGTTTTGGGTAAAATGTCTTGCGACATCTTCGTTTTGATCTACTACAGTAGAACTTAGACCTTTTTGTGTGCTTGCCTTTGGAAAATTTTTTCTTCGATTGTACCAGTCTGTAAAAATGATTAAATAAATTAAGTTACAATAAATATATCATGGTGCATTCGATCAGCAAAAAAGTAGTAAATTTGTCAAGTATAAAGTTCTGACGCATCGCACAATCTAAAAAAACTATACTAACACATAAGAAACGGTACACAAAACAAGGCTTCTTTTGCCCATCTCTCCAAACTCTTGCCATGGCTTGATCATCATTGGCTGGATTCCAATCTGGGTCGAACATCACCAGTCGATTAGCTCCTACTAAATTCAACCCACATCCTCCAGCCTTGGAACTCAACATGAATATGAAATCGCCACCGTCACGATTATTGAAATTATCAACTACTTTTGCTATTTTCTTTATACTCATAGTACCGTCGAGCCTGACGTATTTGTATTTTCTCTTGGCACAAAGACGCTCAAATAAATCGAGCGTCTGAGTGTAATTTGATACCAATACTATTTTATCTGTCGTGGTCGATTTCACTAGAGCCAGTAAGCAATCCAAGACCATCAGTTTGCCTGATAGCTCTGGCATTACTTCCCTGTAAATAAATAATCATCATTTTTACTTGACCCCACCATTCAGAAATCGAGTCAACTTGAACTGTTATCTCACTTTGTACTGTAATTTGCTGGCAATAACTTGGAAGCTCCTTCAAAACCATCAGAGTTTTCTTGAACTTTTTCATACACGAGGTCAGGGTGATTGCACAATTTCTTGAGAAGAGTAATAGCAGAAAAGGCTGATAGGCTTCCCTTTTTCGCGGTACCATCGCTTTCTGTCAAGTTATTAAAAGAAGAATAAAGGAATATTCATCAAAGGATACAAAACAGACCATAATTTTAAAAGAAGATGGAAAGCAGATTTACCTTGCATTGATCTCTTGATGCTATCACTTTTGATAAAATTTTTGTATAATTGAGTCTGCAGTGAAGTCATCTTGATGCAGACAGCTAGCTCATATTTCAAGGGCAGATATTTCAAAAGTAACGCACTGGTGCATCTGATCAGGCACTTATTCACAATTGTGACCAATTCAGACAAACGTTCTACATTGGATTTTCAAACCTTTTTCTGAATTCCTGTGAATGAGATTTTCGTTAATAACAGGAACAATGACAAATCATAACACTGTAAATTAGGTCAAACTTTACAGCGGCTGTGCCCAAGAGTCCAGCATTGACAAAATGAACAAGAGAAAAATATTCCAGCAAGTCGTTTTGGATTGGTGTTCCACTCAACAGCACTCGTTTCTTTGCTTTCAAGCCCATCAATGCTTGATAAGTTTGATTTTTTGAATTTTTTAAACGATGTCCTTCATTGCACAAAACTAATCCAACTTCATCTTGATGCAGTACACGAGCATGGAGTCTGAATGTTTCATAACTGATTATAAGGATGGGATTAGCGCATCGATGTCCATAAGTTTTCATGGATCCAGTCAATTTAGCATTTAGACCTGCCTAGGATAGTAGCTGATTCTTTAGATTTCGAATCATTTACATCGAATCGTGATTCAGATTCTCTTCATTAATTCAAAGTAGATTCATTTTGATCATCGGTCTGGGTTGATTTTTACATCATTATTCACTTCAGTATTTTGATCGTTGATATTGATATGCTTGAATGTCTTGAAAAGAAAATTTTCTATGCAGCCTGAGACCCCAGTTTTATTAGAATTTTCAGTCAAGTCTTCGTCTCTCTCGTGGTTAGTTTTATTGTTGTTGGCAGGTTGTTCAGTAGAAATTTCAGTGTTCCGTCTTTTGCATCCTTCATTCTTTGCACATCGCTCCACATTAGTAATATCAACCTCTTTGCCATGTGATTTATTTGATTTCAATACTTCCTTAGAAAATATCTGAAAATCTGGAATTCCTTCCTTACCCTGCTGCAAAAGATCGATTGGGATGGATTGAAAACCAATCGAATCCTATTGGGATGAATACATTTCAATCGGTTCTATCATTCAACCGGCGAGAGCAGTATTGGAATTCAATGCAGATCAATCGAACAAAGACCCAATCAAGCTGAATCCTGAATTGTAGAATTGGGATCACAACTGCCAATAGAATTCTATACTGTTGATGAGGATTGATGTAAGCGAATATAATCCAATACTAGTATTCAGCATAGGATCGGACACGGAAGGATGGATGGAAGATCTTTGCTGGTTCAATATGTTTTAATGAACCGATTCAGTATTGGAATCAATCTAATTGAATAATGGATCTCGTCTCCCACTGCTCTATCGAGATCAATGCTTCAGAAAGTGATTCGATTCGCGAAACGATACTATTTGTCTATCCTAACCAATCCCAAATGACAGGATTGGATTTCACCTTTTGAACACTATTATTTCTACATTCCTCAATCGAACTGAATGATTCTCTGCAGTACTGGGTGTATAATAACCTTGCTCTTTCCTATCCGTTTCAATCATGAATGGACAGATTCGAGTCGAATTATGCCTGGATCAATTCCAATCATCCCCCTATCACCTATTGCGTGATTGACAAATCGAGCTGAGTACTACAAAATCGGATTGAAATCGTGGATGCATGGTTATTCTATCCTCCCCAATACTCATAATCAGTATTGAACTCCGCTAGATTTCATATACTTCAATCGAATCCAATACTGCTCAGCAGGATTAGAATGGCCTGAAGATGAGTTTTGCTATCGGTCTGAATCCTGCCAAGCAGCATTGAATTGACTGAGTCAATCGATTCCAATGATAACCCAATTACTCACTGCGTGATTGACCAATCGAGCTGAATACTACAAAATCGGATTGAAATCGTGGATGCATGGTTATTCTATCCTTCCCAATACTCACAATCAGTATTGAACTTCGCTGGATTTCATATATTTCAACCGAATCCAATACTGCTCAGCAGGATTGGAATGGCCTGAAGATGAGTTTTGCTATCGGTCTGAATCCTGCCAAGCAGCATTGAATTGACTGAGTCAATCGATTCCAATGATAACCCAATTACTCACTGCGTGATTGACCAATCGAGCTGAATACTACAAAATGGGATTGGAATCGTGGATGCATGGTTATTCTATCCTTCCCAATACTCACAATCATTATTGAACTCCGCTAGATTTCATATATTTCAATCGAATTCAATACTGCTCAGCAGGATTGGAACGATCTCGAGATGAGTTTTGCTATCGGTCTGAATCCTGCCAAGCAGCATTGAATTGACTGAGTCAATCGATTCCAATGATAACCCAATTACTCTTTGCGTCATTGACTAATATCGAGATGAATACTACAGAATCCAGTTGAAATCGTGGGTGCATGGTTATTCCATTTCTCTCAATACTCACAATCAGTATTGAACTCCTCTAGATTTCATACATCTCAATCGAATTCAATACTGCTGAGCAGGATTGGATCGGCCTGAAGATGAGTTCTGCTTTCGGTCTGAATCCTGCCAGGCAGCAACGAGTCGACTGCGTCAATCGATTTCAATGATGACCCAATCACTCATTGCGTGATTGGCCAATCGAGCTTAATACTATAGGATGGAATACCGATCGTGAAAAAGTGGTTTCTATCCTCCTGAATACTCACAATCGGTATCGAACTCCTCTGAATTCCATGTATTTTCATTGAATTCAATACTGCTGAGCAGGATTGGTACGCTCTGAGGATGAGTTTCGCTATCGGTCTGAATCCTGCCGGGCAGCATTGAGTCGACTGCATCAATCTATTCCAATGATGACCCAATCACTCTTTGCGTCATTGACTAATATCGAGATGAATACTACAGAATCGAATGGAAATCGTGGGTACATGGTTATTCTATCCTTCCCAATACCTACAATCAGTATTGAACTGCGCTGGATTTCATATATTTCAATCGAATTCAATACTGCTCAGCAGGATTGGAACGGTCTCGAGATGAGATTTGCTATCGGTCTGAATCATGCCAGGCAGCATTGAGTGGACTGCGTCAATCGATTTCAATGATGACCCAATTACTCACTGCGTGATTGACCAATCGAGCTGAATACTACAAAATCGGATTGAAATCGTGGATGCATGGTTATTCTATCCTTCCCAATACTCACAATCAGTATTCAACTTCGCTAGATTTCATATATTCCAATCGAATCGAATACTGCTCAGCGGGATTGGTACGGCCTGCGGATGAGTCTCGCTATCGGTCTGAATCCTGCCGGGCAGCATTGAGTGGACTTTGTCAATCGATTCCAATGATGACTCGATCACTCACTGCGTGATTGACCAATCGAGCTGAATACTACAAAATCGGATTGGAATCGTGGATGCATGGTTATTCTATCCTTCCCAATACCTACAATCAGTATTGAACTGCGCTGGATTTCATATATTTCAATCGAATTCAATACTGCTCAGCAGGATTGGAACGGTCTCGAGATGAGATATGCTATCGGTCTGAATCATGCCAGGCAGCATTGAGTGGACTGCGTCAATCGATTTCAATGATGACCCAATTACTCACTGCGTGATTGACCAATCGAGCTGAATACTACAAAATCGGATTGAAATCGTGGATGCATGGTTATTCTATCCTCCCCAATACTCACAATCAGTATTGAACTCCGCTAAATTTCGTATATTCCAATCGAATCCAATACTGCTCAGCAGGATTGGAACGATCTCGAGATGAGTTTTGCTATCGGTCTGAATCCTGCCAGGCAGCATTGGATTGATTGAGTTGATCGATTCCAATGATAACCCAATTACTCACTGCGTGATTGACGAATCGAGCTGAGTACTACAAAATCGGATTGAAATCGTGGATGCATGGTTATTCTATTCTTCCCAATACTCACAATCAGTATTGAACTCCGCCAGATTCCGTATATTCCAATCGAATCCAATACTGCTCAGCAGGATTGGAACGATCTCGAGATGAGTTTTGCTATCGGTCTGAATCCTGCCAAGCAGCATTGAATTGACTGAGTCAATCGATTCCAATGATAACCCAATTACTTAGTGCGTGATTGACCAATCGAGCTGAATACTACAAAATCGGATTGAAATCGTGGATGCATGGTTATTCTATCCTTCCCAATACTCACAATCAGTATTCAACTTCGCTAGATTTCATATATTCCAATCGAATCGAATACTGCTCAGCGGGATTGGTACGGCCTGCGGATGAGTCTCGCTATCTGTCTGAATCCTGCCGGGCAGCATTGAGTGGACTTTGTCAATCGATTCCAATGATGACTCGATCACTCACTGCGTGATTGACCAATCGAGCTGAATACTACAAAATCGGATTGGAATCGTGGATGCATGGTTATTCTATCCTTCCCAATACCTTCAATCAGTATTGAACTGCGCTGGATTTCATATATTTCAATCGAATTCAATACTGCTCAGCAGGATTGGAACGGTCTCGAGATGAGATTTGCTATCGGTCTGAATCATGCCAGGCAGCATTGAGTGGACTGCGTCAATGGATTTCAATGATGACCCAATTACTCACTGCGTGATTGACCAATCGAGCTAAATACTACAAAATCGGATTGAAATCGTGGATGCATGGTTATTCTATCCTTCCCAATACTCACAATCATTATTGAACTCCGCTAGATTTCATATATTTCAATCGAATTCAATACTGCTCAGCAGGATTGGAACGATCTCGAGATGAGTTTTGCTATCGGTCTGAATCCTGCCAAGCAGCATTGAATTGACTGAGTCAATCGATTCCAATGATAACCCAATTACTCTTTGCGTCATTGACTAATATCGAGATGAATACTACAGAATCCAGTTGAAATCGTGGGTGCATGGTTATTCCATTTCTCTCAATACTCACAATCAGTATTGAACTCCTCTAGAATTCATACATCTCAATCGAATTCAATACTGCTGAGCAGGATTGGATCGGCCTGAAGATGAGTTCTGCTTTCGGTCTGAATCCTGCCAGGCAGCAACGAGTCGACTGCGTCAATTGATTTCAATGATGACCCAATCACTCATTGCGTGATTGGCCAATCGAGCTTAATACTATAGGATGGAATACCGATCGTGAAAAAGTGGTTTCTATCCTCCTGAATACTTACAATCGGTATCGAACTCCTCTGAATTCCATGTATTTTCATTGAATTCAATACTGCTGAGCAGGATTGGTACGCTCTGAGGATGAGTTTCGCTATCGGTCTGAATCCTGCCGGGCAGCATTGAGTCGACTGCATCAATCTATTCCAATGATGACCCAATCACTCTTTGCGTCATTGACTAATATCGAGATGAATACTACAGAATCGAATGGAAATCGTGGGTACATGGTTATTCTATCCTTCCCAATACCTACAATCAGTATTGAACTGCGCTGGATTTCATATATTTCAATCGAATTCAATACTGCTCAGCAGGATTGGAACGGTCTCGAGATGAGATTTGCTATCGGTCTGAATCATGCCAGGCAGCATTGAGTGGACTGCGTCAATCGATTTCAATGATGACCCAATTACTCACTGCGTGATTGACCAATCGAGCTGAATACTACAAAATCGGATTGAAATCGTGGATGCATGGTTATTCTATCCTTCCCAATACTCACAATCAGTATTCAACTTCGCTAGATTTCATATATTCCAATCGAATCGAATACTGCTCAGCGGGATTGGTACGGCCTGCGGATGAGTCTCGCTATCGGTCTGAATCCTGCCGGGCAGCATTGAGTGGACTTTGTCAATCGATTCCAATGATGACTCGATCACTCACTGCGTGATTGACCAATCGAGCTGAATACTACAAAATCGGATTGGAATCGTGGATGCATGGTTATTCTATCCTTCCCAATACCTACAATCAGTATTGAACTGCGCTGGATTTCATATATTTCAATCGAATTCAATACTGCTCAGCAGGATTGGAACGGTCTCGAGATGAGATATGCTATCGGTCTGAATCATGCCAGGCAGCATTGAGTGGACTGCGTCAATCGATTTCAATGATGACCCAATTACTCACTGCGTGATTGACCAATCGAGCTGAATACTACAAAATCGGATTGAAATCGTGGATGCATGGTTATTCTATCCTCCCCAATACTCACAATCAGTATTGAACTCCGCTAAATTTCGTATATTCCAATCGAATCCAATACTGCTCAGCAGGATTGGAACGATCTCGAGATGAGTTTTGCTATCGGTCTGAATCCTGCCAGGCAGCATTGGATTGATTGAGTTAATCGATTCCAATGATAACCCAATTACTCACTGCGTGATTGACGAATCGAGCTGAGTACTACAAAATCGGATTGAAACCGTGGATGCATGGTTATTCTATTCTTCCCAATACTCACAATCAGTATTGAACTCCGCCAGATTCCGTATATTCCAATCGAATCCAATACTGCTCAGCAGGATTGGAACGATCTCGAGATGAGTTTTGCTATCGGTCTGAATCCTGCCAAGCAGCATTGAATTGACTGAGTCAATCGATTCCAATGATAACCCAATTACTTAGTGCGTGATTGACCAATCGAGCTGAATACTACAAAATCGGATTGAAATCGTGGATGCATGGTTATTCTATCCTTCCCAATACTCACAATCAGTATTCAACTTCGCTAGATTTCATATATTCCAATCGAATCGAATACTGCTCAGCGGGATTGGTACGGCCTGCGGATGAGTCTCGCTATCGGTCTGAATCCTGCCGGGCAGCATTGAGTGGACTTTGTCAATCGATTCCAATGATGACTCGATCACTCACTGCGTGATTGACCAATCGAGCTGAATACTACAAAATCGGATTGGAATCGTGGATGCATGGTTATTCTATCCTTCCCAATACCTACAATCAGTATTGAACTGCGCTGGATTTCATATATTTCAATCGAATTCAATACTGCTCAGCAGGATTGGAACGGTCTCGAGATGAGATTTGCTATCGGTCTGAATCATGCCAGGCAGCATTGAGTGGACTGCGTCAATGGATTTCAATGATGACCCAATTACTCACTGCGTGATTGACCAATCGAGCTGAATACTACAAAATCGGATTGAAATCGTGGATGCATGGTTATTCTATCCTCCCCAATACTCACAATCAGTATTGAACTGCGCTGGATTTCATATATTTCAATCGAATTCAATACTGCTCAGCAGGATTGGAACGGTCTCGAGATGAGATTTGCTATCGGTCTGAATCATGCCAGGCAGCATTGAGTGGACTGCGTCAATCGATTTCAATGATGACCCAATTACTCACTGCGTGATTGACCAATCGAGCTGAATACTACAAAATCGGATTGAAATCGTGGATGCATGGTTATTCTATCCTCCCCAATACTCACAATCAGTATTGAACTCCGCTAAATTTCGTATATTCCAATCGAATCCAATACTGCTCAGCAGGATTGGAACGATCTCGAGATGAGTTTTGCTATCGGTCTGAATCCTGCCAGGCAGCATTGGATTGATTGAGTTAATCGATTCCAATGATAACCCAATTACTCACTGCGTGATTGACGAATCGAGCTGAGTACTACAAAATCGGATTGAAATCGTGGATGCATGGTTATTCTATCCTTCCCAATACTCACAATCAGTATTGAACTCCTCTAGATTTCATACATCTCAATCGAATTCAATACTGCTGAGCAGGATTGGATCGGCCTGAAGATGAGTTCTGCTTTCGGTCTGAATCCTGCCAGGCAGCAACGAGTCGACTGCGTCAATCGATTTCAATGATGACCCAATCACTCATTGCGTGATTGGCCAATCGAGCTTAATACTATAGGATGGAATACCGATCGTGAAAAAGTGGTTTCTATCCTCCTGAATACTTACAATCGGTATCGAACTCCTCTGAATTCCATGTATTTTTATTGAATTCAATACTGCTGAGAAGGATTGGTACGCTCTGAGGATGAGTTTCGCTATCGGTCTGAATCCTGCCGGGCAGCATTGAGTCGACTGCATCAATCTATTCCAATGATGACCCAATCACTCTTTGCGTCATTGACTAATATCGAGATGAATACTACAGAATCGAATGGAAATCGTGGGTACATGGTTATTCTATCCTTCTCAATACTCACAATCAGTTGAACTCCTCTAGGTTTCATATATATCAATCGAATTCAATACTGCTGGGCAGAATTGGAACAGCCTGAAGATGAGTTTTGCTATTGGTCAGGTGAACGGGTTATAAGGTCTGCAATGCTGAGAATCAGTATTGAAATCGATTGAGGCGGATTGAGATCTCGATGTTTGCAATACTGGAAGACGGTACTGGAATCGATCGGGGCAGATAGGATTTCAAGTCCTCAATACTAACAATCATCATTCAGGTATATTGACGTAGATAGAATATACGGTATCCAATGTTAGAGGTCAGTATTTGGATCTATTGAGGCAGATAGGACTTCCCATTCCCAATCTGATACACAGCATTCGAATCAATTCAAGTAGATATGATATAAGGTCTGCAATGCTGAACATCAGTATTGAGATCGATCGAAGCGTAATGCGCTTCCGATATTCCCAATACTGAAATACAGAACTGGAATCGATTAGGGCAGATAGGATTCCAAGTCCTCAATACTGATATTCCGCATTCAATCCGATTCAGGTAAATATGATATGAGGTCTGCAATGCTGAAAGTCGGGATTGAGATCGATTCAAGCGGATTGAGATCTCAGTGTTCCCAATACTTGAAAATGGTATTGGAATGAGTTGGAGCAGATAGGATCTCAATTCTGCAATACTGATTGTCAACATTAAAATCGATACAAGTAGATAGGATATAATGAGGTCACTTATGCTTACATTTAGTATTGAGATCGATTGAAGTGGACTGAGATAGCAATCTGCCCAATACTGAGAGACAGTACTCAAATCGATTCAGATTATTGTGATATAAGGGCTCCAATACTTACAGTCAGTATTGAGATCGATTAAATTGGGTTAAGATCTCGATATTCCCAATACTGGAAAACAGTACTCAAATCGATTGGGACAGCTAGGATTTCAAGTCCTTAATACTGATATTTAGCATTCAATTCGATTCAGGTAAAAATCATATAAGGTCTGCAATGCTGAACATCAGTATTGAGATCGATTGGAGCGTACTCAGAACCCGATGTTTCCAATACTGAAATACAGTACTGGAATCGACTGGGGCAGATAGGATGGCAAGTCCTGAATACTGATATCTAGCACTGATATCCAGCATTCATTCCGATTCAGGTAGATAGGATATGAGGTTTCTGATGCTTACTTTCAGTATTCAGATCGATTGAAGTGGATTGAGATCCCGATATTCCCAATACTGAAATACAGTACTGGAATCGATTGGGGCAGATAGGATCTCAAGTCCTCAATACTGATATCCAGCATTTAAATCGATTCAAGTAGATAGGATATAAGATCTGCAATGCTGAAAATCAGTGTTGAGATCGATTGAAGCGGATTGAGAACCCGATGTTTCCACTACTGAAATACAGTACTGAAATCGATTCGGGCAGGTAGGATTTTAAGTCCTCAATACTGATATCCAGCATTCAAATCGATTCAAGTAGATAGGATATAAGATCTGCAATGCTGAAAATCAGTATTGAGATCGATTCAAGCGGATTGAGAACCCGATGTTTCCAATACTGAAATACAGTACTGAAATCGATTGGGGCAGATAGGATTCCGAGTCCTCAATACTGATATCTAGCATTCAATCTGATTCAGGTAAATATCATATGAGGTCTGCAATGCTGAAAATCAGTATTGAAATCGATTGAAGCGGATTGAGAACCCGATGTTTCCAATACTGAAAAACAGTTCTGGAATCGATTGGGGCAGTTAGGATTTCAAGTCCTCAATACTGAAATCCAGCATCCAAATCGATTCAAGTAGATAAGGATGTAAGGTTTCTAATGCTTACTTCCAGTATTGAGATCGATTGAAGTGGATTGAGATAGCGATCTACCCAATACTGAGAGACAGTACTCAAATCGATTCAGGTTATTAGAATATAAGGGCTAGAATACTCACAGTCAGTATTGAGATCGATTGAAGTGGGTTGAGATCTCGAAGTTCCCAATACTCGAAAACAGTACTGGATTCGACTGGGCAGATAGGATTTCAAGTCCCCAATACTGATATTTAGCATTCAATTGGATTCAGGTAAAAATCATGTAAGGTCTGCAATGCTGAACATCAGTATTGAGATCGATTGGAGCGTACTGAGAACTCGATGTTTCCAATACTGAAATACAGTACTGGAATCGACTGGGGCAGATAGGATGGCAAGTCCTGAATACTGATATCTAGCACTGATATCCAGCATTCATTCCGATTCAGGTAGATAGGATATGAGGTTTCTGATGCTTACTTTCAGTATTCAGATCGATTGAAGTGGATTGAGATCCCGATATTCCCAATACTGAAATACAGTACTGGAATCGATTGGGGCAGATAGGATCTCAAGTCCTCAATACTGATATCCAGCATTTAAATCGATTCAAGTAGATAGGATATAAGATCTGCAATGCTGAAAATCAGTATTGAGATCGATTGAAGCGGATTGAGAACCCGATGTTTCCACTACTGAAATACAGTACTGAAATCGATTCGGGCAGGTAGGATTTTAAGTCCTCAATACTGATATCCAGCATCCAATTCGATTTAAGTAGATAGGATATAAGATCTGCAATGCTGAAAATCAGTATTGAGATCGATTCAAGCGGATTGAGAACCCGATGTTTCCAATACTGAAATACAGTACTGAAATCGATTGGGGCAGATAGGATTTCGAGTCCTCAATACTGATATCTAGCATTCAATCCGATTCAGGTAAATATCATATGAGGTCTGCAATGCTGAAAATCAGTATTGAAATCGATTGAAGCGGATTGAGAACCCGATGTTTCCAATACTGAAAAACAGTTCTGGAATCGATTGGGGCAGTTAGGATTTCAAGTCCTCAATACTGAAATCCAGCATCCAAATCGATTCAAGTAGATAGGATATAAGGTTTCTAATGCTTACTTCCAGTATTGAGATCGATTGAAGTGGATTGAGATAGCGATCTACCCAATACTGAGAGACAGTACTCAAATCGATTCAGGTTATTAGAATATAAGGGCTAGAATACTCACAGTCAGTATTGAGATCGATTGAAGTGGGTTGAGATCTCGAAGTTCCCAATACTCGAAAACAGTACTGGATTCGACTGGGCAGATAGGATTTCAAGTCCCCAATACTGATATTCAGCATTCAAATCGATTCAGGACGATAAATAAACTCGTCAATGCTCATAGTCAGTATTGGAACCGATAGACGTAGTGTCAGTTATTGAACTTTCCATTCCTGAAAGTTAGTATTGGAATCGATTGAGTCCGATGGAATTCGAGTGGCTGACGCTAGGCGGCGTTTCGATGACCATCTCAGTTTGCATCCAAATATCATGGGATTGCTTTCTCGCAAGCGACGAACCATCTCTTCTGTTCCTATATAAGACTGATGAGTGACAGAACCTCCAAATAGCGTTTAGTTATGTAATGCGATGATATGTTAATGCGATCATGATTAAAATAAGTATTGAATTGTATTGAAACCTTACCTGTAATGTGAGTGATGTATATGTGAGACGTTGATTTGTAATAATGACTGAAAGTCAGTATTGAGGTCGATTGAGGCCGATTGAGTTCTCGATGTTCCCAATACTGAAAATCAGTATTGGGATCGATTGATGCGCATAGCATTTCTGATATCCAATACTGATTTCCAGCATTCAAATCGATTCAGATGAATAGGATATAAGGTGTCCAATGATTCTAGTCAGTATTGAGTTCGATTGAGGTTCCAATGCAGAATAACAGTATTGGAATCGATTGAGGCGGATAGGATTTCGGATATCCAATACTGATTTCCAGCATTCAAATCGATTCAGATGAATAGGATTTAAGGTGTCCAATGATTCTAGTCAGTATTGAGTTCGATTGAGGTTCCAATGCAGAATAACAGTATTGGAATCGATTGAGGCGGATAGGATTTCGGATATCCAATACTGATTTCCAGCATTCAAATCGATTCAGATGAATAGGATATGAGGTGTCCAATGATTCTATTCAGTATTGAGTTCGATTGAGGTTCCAATACAGAATAACAGTATTGAAATCGATTGAGGCGGATTGGATTTCGGATATCCAATACTGATTTCCAGCATTCAAATCGATTCAGATGAATAGGATATAAGGTGTCCAATGATTCTAGTCAGTATTGAGTTCGATTGAGGTTCCAATGCAGAATAACAGTATTGGAATCGATTGAGGCGGATAGGATTTCGGATATCCAATACTGATTTCCAGCATTCAAATCGATTCAGATGAATAGGATATGAGGTGTCCAATGATTCTATTCAGTATTGAGTTCGATTGAGGTTCCAATACAGAATAACAGTATTGAAATCGATTGAGGCGGATTGGATTTCGGATATCCAATACTGATTTCCAGCATTCAAATCGATTCAGATGAATAGGATATAAGGTCTCCAATGATTCTAGTCAGTATTGAGTTCGATTGAGGTTCCAATGCAGAATAACAGTATTGGAATCGATTGAGGCGGATAGGATTTCGGATATCCAATACTGATTTCCAGCATTCAAATCGATTCAGATGAATAGGATATAAGGTCTCCAATGATTCTAGTCAGTATTGAGGTCGATTGGCAATCTCTCTCTCAATGCGTATAGTCGGCATTGGTAAAGATTGGTCAACACTGTTTGAATCCCGATCAACATCATTGATCGCGATTGAACTCCAATCTTCTCCAATCCTGAAAATCATGTTTCAAATTCATCATAAGTTTCTAGATTCAGATCGATTGAGTGTTTTTCTATCGAATCCAATCGAACTTTTGCAGCAGGGTAGCTCTCAACCATAGAGGAATAGTGAGCATCTGTTCAAGTAAATAGTTTGATGCTCCGAAACAGCTTGAACTACAAAAGTTTTTCCTTTCTGAGACATCATACACTTTTTTATCCTTAAGAGAAATATGATATTGCTAATTGATGACAATAGTGAGAGGTTTTTGACAAAGCACATAGCCACATAACTTAGTGATGGCTCGTTCTTCTATAACATCTTCCATGTGACACCTATTGATGTTCTTCAACTGAAAAATAGTTACATCTTATTAGCACATATGGACGTAGATGTCAGAGAAGGAGTGTAATGTTTTTGAGTCGACCAACATTTTGAGTGAGCTAAGCAGGGTCAATTTGAGGTTCTAATAGTTGTTCCACAATCGCTATTGCCTTAGCATTACATTCCCTTTTCTTGATGATAGCTATTTGCATCTGCAAAAGCACTGAAAAAGTAATTTAGGAAAGTGGCTCAAGAAATAACATTTACATAGCTCAATATATATCTGACATTCTCAGAGGATACATTCCGATTATGAGGATATGAAAACATACTTGAAACCTTGTCATCAAATTTTCAGATGGCTAATGTAGAGAAATGAATGCTCTTGCAGACCCATGAATCTTGACAAACTTCTTGGAAACCCCCAGAAAAACCCTTCTAACCCTGTGGAACTTCCAATAGCAGCAGCAACTACAAATTTATTAGGCCTCTCTTGTTCCGAAATGAGAGAGGGTACAGCTGAAATTTCCTATTTTAATTATCATGAATCAATTGGAATGAATTGACTATTAGAATTTTGGAAGGATGTTTGGTTATGCGTACCCAAAGTAGATATTGTCTGCCTAAAGGGAAACAGTCTGCTGTGGTATTTACCCATATTTTGTCAACTCTCGCAAAATTAGTTTCCTATTCACGAGATTCAGAAACTTTCAGCTTTTTCTTTGATTTATTTTTACTAATGCATCACCATGTTTGGAATGTGATAAATGTTTTAGAAGCAGACGCCCCTGGCACACTACTGTCAGGATTGTCAGGATCCTCTCCTCCCCCCTCCTTCACGATCAACCCCCGCGGCGCACATCGACATCACGTGGTTCGTGCTTTCGTCAGCTATGATCCTTATTGAAAGATTGAGATCTTTTGCGTTTAAAAAAATGATCTCTTTCGTTTGAATTTTTTGCATTTTTCTCGCGATAGCTTACTTTTTACGGAAGTCATGAGAACCAAATGTGGTGTTTTACACGATTATGGGTGCCATTTTACATTGAAAATTAAATAAAGATTACGTCTCGCTAATAATTCAATGAATATGCAAAAAGCTGAGATTGGCTCTGACGCGTCATAAAAGCAACAGAAGAGTTCCATTGAGATCATCTCTGAGACAAGAAATCCCAATTCCAAAGAATACCATTACAATCAATACACAATTTTTACAATACTGGAATCGTTCAGTTTTATTTACATCATTACCTGTACTACTTGGATATTACATACAATACAATTCAAATGTGTGTATATCTTGGGCAATTCAGGCTTCAGCCTTGCGGATAGCATGTACTCGATACAATCATCCAAGTATTGAACATTGTTGAAATGAAACAGCGATCAGAAAGTGTGAACTTTCGAAAAAGAAACTCTACCAGACTAGCTGTTTCAAATGCTACATGGCACGCAAAAACAAATTTTCCACATTACATCATATATGAAAGATATACCTTGAAAAAATTCAAGTGAAAGGGAAGATGAAACAGTTGATAAGAGCTTCAAAATGTAGGCTTGCCTGCGAGAAACACTGAGTTCACACCACTATACATGAGCTATAATAGAAATGTTCAATTGCTCAACCTTCTGTGACATCCTCAAGCAATTTGAAAGTCTGTACAATCTTGTTTGCTGAGTAGAAGATGTGTCAACCTAAATGACTATCCCAAAAACGAATTCTATTGCTGGTTTCAAATTTAGATGATGTTTGCAATCAACAAGAACTATCAACTGGCTGTACTCTTTTGGTCTGTCGTTTTTTCAAAGTACATGCATCACAGTTTTTTACTGAAGCCTGTACCATGACTCAACTGAATTCCAAAATATTTAAACAAATGCTCCATCAAATATAGGCCCTCTCTGATCCTATCATCCTCCATGCATAACGATAGCCCTAGGATCATCAGCCATGTACAATGGCCCAGTATGTGACTCTGACAGCTTCGGAACATAGACACTATCTGAAAAATGATTCATTTTAGCTTGCTTGACGCTCATTTTATCAATCAAAATGCACAATTTCCCATGCCAACTTCTGAACAAATTACTCACTTGGCTGATCCCTGATGGAATACATATTTCAATGTATCTGAGAAGGTCAGTTGCAGAACGTCTCCATCTGTCATTCTTGCGCTCTTTGATATTTCTATGAAGTTCCCATTTAAAAAAGTTTGAAACTTGCTTAGATTAGTGACCCACCACATGTTGTCGATCTTACTGATAATGCAATGCTTCTTAGATACATGCATACTGTCTATGACTGAATCATTTTTTTTCTTTTGTCTGCCGATACGAAACTGAAATATAGAGAAATTCGGTTCAGTCTTGTCTCACAAGGTAATGAGTAAATTGCAAATGAGTGTGTGAGTGAACAAGTGCCAAGTAATGACAAGACTAAATGGTGAGTAACAAACACAATGCGTGAGATTCAATTTCATGTCAATATTATCAACGATAAGGAAAAAAATGTACCTTTTCTTAATCAATTTTGATCAGGTCTGGGCCAAGACTGGGGGTTTTTGAAGCTAACCTCACAAGACACGGATAAGGTGGGATCTCCTCTTGGAATTCCCTGGCGAATTGATATTCACCGTTGCCTATGTCTGTTTGCGAGTTTTCCTTTTTTACTGACATTTCTCATTAATTGGTGAATATTATTTCTCGGAAAATGATGAAATTGCAAAACATCACTAACCTTTGGAGATGGCATGAAGAATGGGTTATTTAAATTTGTGTGATCAAATAAGACTTGCTCTTTTTCAATTATGTACCTACTGAACAATGGAGACACTTCATCTCCGAATAAACTCTGATTATCTTTCCATATTTGCCTTTTAACTTCAGTATCAGCATCATTATACAATTCTCTCTCTTTAACTAAAACTCTCAAACATTTGTCATCAATAACTGGTGTATTTCTTAAAATACACATGACAACTGGACGCAGAGCAGCAACTCTGACAGCTGGGAAGCTCTTTGATAATACGATCTCTTGATGAGCCTCCTTTTTCATTTCTCTCTGTCCCAATATCATTTATACGTTTTATTAACTGCTCTCGCAGCTCTTCAAGAACCGATGCATGAAAGTCAAATCGTTGGACACCATGGAGATCCAATAGGGGCAACATAGGCATAAGTGAAGGCAACAGAATTCCATTCTCTAACTAGAAAAAATCATAGAGGATTGACCATGATAGAAAATACAAAGAATCACTCATTAGACAGTCTCAAACACAAACCTGGAATTCTTCAATTGCTTTCAGGGGATCATTACAGCTGGTCAAAGCGTCACTGAGAAAAACTTGTCCAGGGATTCCCAAATCCTCTAAACTGTCTCCTGGAGCATACTTTTTCGAAGACGACATAGTGACGATTGAATTCGCGTCAAGTTTTCACTATTTTTCATGAGAAAAAAATGGTTGAGCATTCATCTTTAAGTTGTAAACAGTATGGTTGTAAACAAAAGTGTAAACAACACTTTTTTGAGGTTATGTTATCATACTCTTAATTTTCCAGAGGGGAGTTTTCGTTATTTTTGATATTTCGCAATTCTGAGATCACGAAACACGAATCATGAGGGAAAGGTATTATTATATTCAAACCCGATATTTTCCAACACGGCTTTCTTTATCGCTTCTGAACTACTCACTCCGCGCAACCAATGAGCGTGCTCATGTTTCGGAAACTTACGTTGATGAAATTTTATTTGGCGAAGATGTAAATAAAATACCGCGATGTTTCGCCAGCATTTTACTTGCGTTCTAGTCTAGTGAGAGTATGATCTCGATCGATCTATTGTTCAAAACACAAGCAAAGGTGGGAGCCCGGCCGCACCGCAGCAGACAACGGGTCTGTCATGGGTCTGAGATTACCATAGACATAGAAGTATAGACTGCCGGTCCCGTATCTTCGTCGTTGACATCGAGGCTCCCCAATGAGAGTGAGAAAGACGCAACATAGGAATCGCATGTTGAAAGCGTGCGCCTTGGAGCATGCCGTCTCTCTCACTCTCACGCGAAGGCCTATCTCTCGATGACAACGGCGAGTATACGGGACCAGCAGTCTATACTTCTATGTCTATGGAGATTACGCGGCTTGGAATTACCTGCAGAAGCGCCACCTACTGGGTCGGGATGCGCCTCGATCACCTCGAATTTTTTGGAGTCTGCAAGCTGTTCGATACAAAATTAGCAGTACAGCTCATAGAATTTTATTTACAAAACCATTCCCTTATTTTAGCATCAAATGCGAGCAGGAGTGGTTCATGGGATGCATAAATTCGCTAAGAAGGGTGCTCTGGTCCTTTGATTACGATTCAACTCCTAGGATTCTCAATTTGTGAGTAAAATAATCACCTAACCTCTTCATGAATTTGCATTTCACGCAAGAATTTGACACGGGGCGGTACATTTGCGCGCAAATTGTAGCAGAGCACCCTTTCTACGGATATTTTCTACCTCTGGTGAAAATCTCAGCCCGATTGAGTGGAAATTGAGAGCGTGAGATTGTAAATAAAAAAATTTGGTATCCTAGCAGAAAGATTCGGGTCGATCTCCGACATCCTCTTAAGATAGAAAATTATCGCATAAAATTGAGATATAAACGAGAATCAGAAAATAGATGCCTCATCAACAAAGATACATACTATTCAGAAGCATTGGTAACATTATTTGATAAGTCCACTCCTGTGATAATATAGGTGGAGATGGGATTGAATTTGAAGAATAATTTATAGATCAATTTGACAAATGAAGCTCTTTGAATCTGAGTGCATCACCCCGTTGACGCATGGAAGAGCTCTCAGAGTGTAATTATTCAAGGAACACATTTCTGTTTAGTTACAATCAAAGACCCTTCAGGCAAAACTCTCTCTGATGGTACCGATGTCGGCTTGGAGCATGAAACTCATTCGTGACAGATTCAGATGAACAGACGCATTAGTTTTCCAGCAAGCCAACACATCAATATCTGCGGGAGTTGTGTGCGCTCAGATAAGTATTTGTTTCTTTATTCCAAGCTGAGTGTTTCCTCTGCTGGAACAAAGCTGTGGAAACATTTGTGCGTTGATTTTAGAAATCCATATATCAACGTCTTGGGACTCATCGCTTTCATCTTGATTAGACCCATCGACGTATCACTTGTTTTTGTGAATTTGTTTGAATGCTTCGATAGATTTTTCCTTCAATTCATAACCCCGATGGCTGACATCAAATAACTTTACACTGTGTCTCAAATCTAGAATGAGCGAAACGCAATGAACCTAGTTGCACATTCCGGAATGTTTCAGTAACTTCCCTGGCCCAACTTCGAAGGCGGAGAGGAGCTGCATCTCAACAATATTCTCATAAATGATTCTGTCAAATCGCCAGATTGTATTCTCTACTCTATTGTTACGGGCGCAAGCTACACAGGCGCCCGCACTTCAAGTGTATCGCATATAAGGACCGCCGCTTGGTGCGGCCGGACTAGCTCAGTCAACAGCGTGTCAGTCTTTTGATCAAGAGGTCGCCGGATCGTTTCCCGGCGACCGCACTTTTTATTCAGTGCATGAAGGAGAATAAAATCATAACAACTGGTGTCAGAAAGCGGGACAAACCCCGCTCACAAGTGGACTGCGTACTCGGAGGGTAATCAACGATGATAATTAGGTGGCGCTGCCCTCGCGTAGACCTGCTATACCGACAAGATGGACTCCGGATCTACATAGACGACAATTAGAAGACAATGACATGAAGTTCAGACGATGAGGACATCGTCGACTCTGCCCAGGGGGTGTGTTACGGGCGCAAGCTACACAGGCGCCCGCACTTCAAGTGTACCACATATAAGGACCGCCACTTGGTGCGGCCGGACTAGCTCAGTCAACAGCGTGTCAGACTCTTGATCAAGAGGTCGCCGGATCGTTTCCCGGTGGCCGCACTTTTTATTCAGTGCATGGAGAAGAATAAAATCATAACACTATCAAGACACGGTGTTTCTGAAGCGCTCGAAATTTTTGCAGAAATGACGAAAGAATCCGCGAACGCTATCATTTTCCTCTCGTTTTCTAGTTCAAGAATCCATGTCGACCGAAATCGGATCTGCTTTGAGACAAAACTGCGATGCAAATGACGATTTTTTGCGTTTTTTCAGTTTTTAGCTCCAACACACGTAAACTTCATTACGCTTTGCTCATCTCTAAGTATAGTCTACTCTAACATTTTTCAACGTACTTGGACTCATTTTGAAGGTCTTGAAACAAGCTCTAAATGGATTCGATTGGACTCATTTTAGAGCTTGTTTCAAGACCTTCAAAATGAGTTAGAGTACGCCTGATTCTGACAAGACAGAGCCGAGCTATGACAATTAGATGAGATAAAAATTCCGTTTTTCTCAAAAAAGTCTCGTACTTGCAAAGAATGTATCTCTGTTATCGAATCCGAGCTATAGATGATACTTTGGGCGCGAAGACAGTGGCTTTACTCGATTGATATACCAGGAATCTACTGTGACGGCGGAGTATTCAAAGAAATTGGCGCGTTGGCTGAGCAGCCGACACAACATTCTTCGAATCCGATTTATCGTTGGAAAGCTCGTGCATACAGATGGGTCTTGATTTTGAACGCTTGTCAATCTACGTTTCCCAGTGATCTTCGACAACTTCATACCTTTCTAAGATAATTACTGCTAAACTTTGTGTGCTGAGGTCCCGAGGTAAGTATATCTTCTAATTCACGACAATTCCAGATTATGAAGTCAATATTTTTCGAAAAGTATTTAAACTCGATTCATTGTTACAGCAGTCCAGTCTGCACAAACGAAATTTTTAAAGACAAGGTTGTGTATTTGCCACGCACTATGTCGACATATTTAACTCACGAAGAAATTCGGTGGAAGGTATGTGCTCCGTGCGGTAATAAAATTATATTCGGCAAAAAAGCGCGAAAGCTTTCTGCATCACTACGAACATTGAACAGAGTATAAGGAAAGTGTTGAACCGTTCATTTCCTCTTTTGAATAACGTTTTACCTTTGAGTATATGTTTCAGTTGTCGGTTAACATTGAGTGAACGAGAGCAAGATATAATCATCAGACTGACGTGCGCAGCTCATGTCATGATCCGCCCACATATCAATTTGATACATAATCAAATAGACTTCATTCCTACCCAAGCTTGTTTACGCATAAGCGTGTTGCGGCATCCGCGTTTTCGGCGGATGCCCAGGGGCGAGTCATCCGGTGGCCATCCGCCTAATTACCGGATGCCCTTGCGGCATTCGCGGAATCCACGGATTCTGCGGATGACCATCGGGAATCCAGGAAATCGACGGATGCCGCGGAATCCGGCAATTCGCCGGGTGCCTACGGGTGGCATCCAGCTTTTTAGCGGATGCCCTCGGGTGGCGTCCGGGGAATCCGCGGATGATCATCCCAGTAGGTATATAAGACGAGCCGAATCACTGAGAATAAAATATTGCCATCTAAACAATACGACTGTATTGTTACGTGGTATTGCCGTCAGACCAATACTGGATTGTTACCACAGCAAAATGATTTTGTTATTGCACCAATCTGGCACAAATAACCTAAAAAATCTCTAGATTATATTTGTCCCTGTACCGATACCATTCCCTGCAAAAAATTGGTAGCCTTTGTAGCAAAAGAACCGTAATATGAATGTTAATCCATTAAGTATCGGGGCATTCGAAATATACGCGTTATATTTAACTATTCTGGCTCTAATACCAGATCACCAAACCGTTCTGATAGATTGATGCGATAACAAAATCGGTATTGTTCTGCAGCAAATACCATTTTGGTCGTACGACAATATGCATGGCCGTACGACCAAAATTTTTTTCTCAGTGAACATTGGCTCGGGAGCTCACTTTTCACCGAAATCTTTGACAGGCCGCTACGCGCGTCACGCCGTTGACCGTGTCTGTGTGCCCCGATTCGTTTACGCTATATTCACGTCATGTTACGCTGCGGTCTTGGAGAGGGCCGCGGTCCTTACATTTTCTTCTTAATTACTATTATAATCCATTAGTGTATGTTACTGTGTGTGTAAATCTTAAGTTAGATTGTAGTGTTGGCTACCGCATCAAGTGTGTGCATACTTCCTGTGTACTCAATTCAACCCTTCCTTTTCGTAATCCCGCGAACATTTCAGTGTCGCTCTGGGTCAAGTGCTTCAAATTCAAAGGTCCGGCACAAGAGTGCACGTCCTACAGTATCTAGTGTAAAGCACGGCCATGCCATTTCTACTTCGAGTCATTCGCATCGATAACGCATTTACATTTTTCAACTCTCGCCCTCTCGCCGCAACCTAAGGTGTGATAGTGTCGTGACGAGTCAAGACTTTTCGAATTTTGAGTGACAGACCGTTTGCTGGCATCTCGGCTCACACCAACCTGCCGTGAGCCCCGACGCAGCCCTGTCAAGACTACTTCCAAATATGCCCAATTACGACGATATGAAATTACTTCGAAATACAAGAAATCTGGATAGTGAAGTGCTTTATTCCTGTTATATTTGTTTGACAGCGAGGTCAACGTGTCATTCCAAACTATCTAAGAGGTTGAAAAAGTGAGAATATCAATAACAAAATCGATAAGACTAACGGAATGTATGGAGTGGGTAAAATCGATAGCGATCCTGGAATACCTGCCTTGATCCAGGTTCCAGGTGAAACAACATTCACAGCGTGTAAATTGTGTCGTCAAAGGATAGGCAAGGGCATAAGTCACACTTGTGTCAAACGCAAACAGGACCTAACCAACCACGTTGCCGTAACTAAGACTCTTTCAGTAGAAATCGGAAGGTTACCAGAGAAGCATCAATTGCAACTAGCTCGTTCCATTCTCAATAGAAAAAGAAAGTCTCTGGATCAGTCAAATAGTAAGCTAGTCGAAATAAACATGAATACGCTTGGTAGACCATCGAGGGTTTTTTTCAATAATAAACCGGGGAATGGGGTTTATTTTTCAGCAGAGAGTCTTGACAATTTCCAAACAAATACTGGTAGTAGTCAAAGAACTATGATGATATTGAGTCATTTCATACGAACGTGCGTTGGTACTAATTACCAAGCTCACATTACCAAGCTTACATGAGTGGACCGATGGACGAATGAGTGAATGAGGTTTGAGGTCTGAGGTCTGAGGAACGAGTTATGTGGAACTAGTTATGAGGAATGAGTCATGAGGAACGAGTTATGAGGAACGAGTCTGTAGGATCGAGTTATGAGGAATGAGTCATGAGGAACGAGTCATAAGGAATGACCCACGAGGAAAGAGTTATGAGACACGATTCATGAGGGACGAGTTATTAGGAGTGAGTTATGAGGAACGAGTTATGAGGAACGAACTGTGAGGAATGAGTTATGAGGAACAGGGTGTAAGGAACGGGACATGAGAAACGAGATGTGGCACTGGTAATAGAGATGCTAAAATCTCGTCCAACTTGTCTGGTCTAATTCAGAGTACTTCGTATTAGTGCGATCCGCTTAGGTTTTATTTGGTCTTACTTGGTCTAGCTAGGTCTTATTTGGTCTAGTTCGTCGAAGCGGGGTATACTTGGGTCTAGTTCGGTCTATTTGTGGGCTATCGTCTGTTCGATTTTTGAAGTGATAATGCTGTGAGTGTCTATGGTAGTCTGCAGGCACATACGCGCCTGTATATCGCATGAAAACGACGACAAGTTCCGGACATGGTGCCCCTATGAAGCTCTAGCGAAAAAACGACCGCTAGGGGCGCAGAGGCTCAATACATGCAATTGTCCCGCCCGTGTGCGTCGGTGAGAGCTCCCGCATATACTCTCTCAGCCCGACTCACACTAGCACACAACGACTTACACGGACGAGGAAAATCCATGTGGTGGGGAACTCATTCGCATCAGCGCCACCCTGGTGGACGTTTTTTCACGATAGCCTTATTCTGAAAGAATCAACTACCGCCAACTGTGCAGATTGAAAGGGAGCGTGAGCAAGCTAATGTACGCCGACGGAAGATTAGGAGAGAGAAAGCGGCTGCGACCCGTCAGAAGACAGCCACGAAGCGCAAATATGACATGGCGAAACATAATTCTCAAATTTAGGGTGCTTCTCCGATCTCCTGTATTGAATGATAAAGATTAATGTTTCATGGAAATCTGAGTACTTCCAGCTGGAAAATCACAATAAATTTAGAGCAGCTGTCATGTAGAGTTTGGAAAAACAAAGAGATTCCCGTCCTACGTGAGCCAGACATTGCTGTGACGACTTATGTAACCTATTTTGAATTGCTGAAAGACGGTAACTACTTTTATACATTGAGATCTTAGTGGGTCAAAATACTCGTGGAACAAGAAGATACCGAAGAAAAAGAGAAGGAATGAAGTGTATACGAGAGTATCAGCGATCGCACTGCGTGCAAATGAGACGAGCCTGCGGCAACCACATATCGGACTTATCTCACTCGGTAACTCTAAATGGTAGTACTGGGAGGCGTGTCTTAAGAGCCGGCAGCGATAGATACTACTTATTATAGGCTCTTTTTCAGAGGGAAATACACATCTCTTCGATGATGCATCGTGATAAAGTGCATCCAGTGTACTGAAATGAACTAAATAAACGTTCTTGAAGACTATCACATCCGAGGCAATCCCACCGCCAGACTGTCCCATAAATCTAGGGGCCCTGTGTTACCGACACGTAATACATGGTTCGATGGAGAATTCACAGTATAAATCTTAACCAGCTGCTTTGGATATTCAACATCTTTCTGTGTCATGTTTCAGACTGAGGATGCAAAAAAAAACTGTGTGAAATGTGCTATCCTGGTGCTGATGAAACAGTTTACAAACCCTCTGACGTGCGCATTTTTCTATTAGACGAATTCATGATCAAGTCAAGATGCTGTCTTCTCTCGAATCTTTTCAAATCACCATAAAAAGTGTGAACAGAAATATCTTTGGCTCTAGCTACCACGGCAATGATTCACCATATTGACCATGCACCTGTGATGATATCATTTTCTCAATTCTGTGAGCCGCTACGCCGAGGTGACAAAAATCGCCCATGACTTTGTAAGCACAGAAGCAGGCAAAGAAGCAACCACGTGCACGAGTGGATTTTCCGAGCCCGGAAGAATTCCGGGAGAAAGACAAGTTCTACGCGAAAAATGCGTCTTGCATCGATCAAATATATGTATCTCAGCCGTTGTCTTGGTTGACCAGCCCAGGTACATTTTGATTACATTCGCGGGTACACTTTCCCAAGATTCTACCGCCGTGCAAAAAGACGCTATTCTAAGCACGTGGGTTGAACAGCGGTGGGCGAAGCCCTGGCTGGTCAGGAAAGGCAGGGGCATGGTAACAGCATCAAGCTCTGTGATCAGCGCCCAGGGAGAAGGCGGAAGCATAGCCTCCAGCTAACCAGCCTCCGCGCGCCAGTCTTTCATTACAGCTCGCGTGGCTCGCGCAAAATAAGGGTGTATCGTCACCCAGCAAAATTGTAAGTGTCGCAAGATCAAAGCTACGCCCCGTAACGCGATAGTACCCCCATTTATTCCCTCTTTTCTTAATGCAAACCGTCGCGCTGAGCGTTAGATGTTAGGAACAACCTGTTAAAGCGTTTACATCTCAACGAGAGTGAGCGTCTTGGAGGAGCTACTACCGTCCGCTGCTGGTGACTTTGAGATTGTGTCAGGCTCAGCCGATGAGTGAAGATCAGTATCGCTCGAGCAGTGTTGCTCTGCTCGATAGTTTTTTCTGCTCTGAGCTTCAAAGTAATACCCATTGCACGTGTCAAGGAAAAAATAATGTGCACTACCGGTCAAAAGTCTGAGGACACCTGGGAATCAAGAGGATGATTTTCAGAGTTGGATATCTCAGAACCTATTACAGTCATCCCTCGTTGACACGAACACCTTTAACACGAATTGTCTCATTAACACGAACGAAATTCTTGTCCCGTTGAGAATGCACTGGCTCTTACGGACGTTTTCTGAGTTAACACGAATTTTCGTTAACACGAACTTCGAACGATTTTCGGGTCCCGTCTGACTCAAGATCTTGGTTAATACGAATTCAAATTTGTAAACAGAGTCAATGTCCGCGATAAACAGCTCAGTACATCGGGATGAATAAGCGAAAGCAGTCGTGTATTGATTTGAGCACCAAACTTGATACTAGATGAAGTTGATCGTTCTGTTAAGAAAAAGAGCAAAATAGCTGATAGTTTTGGAATTCCAAGATCTACATTATCAACGAACATATCACAGAAAGATGAAATTTGGAACGCCGCAGCATCAGGAATTGAGTTGCCAAAAGTAAAACGCTTGCGTGGTGCGAAAAATGATGAATTGGAAGAGGAATTATTTGAATGGTTCTGCAGAGCGCGGGGAAAAAACATTCCAGTGACTGGCGGGTTAGTTCGAGAGAAGGCTTGAGAGATTGCAAAAGATTTAGGCATCGACAATTTTAAAGCTTCGAGTGGTTGGCTGGAGAATTTTCAAAATCAAAAACATATTTCATCCTTTACAATTGAAAGAAGAATATATATATATATATATATATAAATGACACAATAGTAAACAAGGCGAGAACGAATATAATAGAATATAAAAATAAAAATTTCAGAATTGTAGAAAGGTAAGATATATCAGTAAGAGAGCTGAGAAAAATGAGTCAAATACACAACTTAACATAGAAATCTCTGCAACATTTGTGAGCTAGGAGTTACACAGAATTTTGATCTTAGACTTGAATGTAATATCACTCATTTCACAGACATCGTCAGGTAGAGAATTCCACGCTTTTAGACACCTACAAAGGACAGAGTTTGATCCAGTTTCGGACTTGTAAGGAAGATTTCTGAAAAATGAAGTTTGCCTAGTGCTGTAGTGAGATTGAATTCTTCCTAACTTAGAGTGAACATAGTCGATACTTGGGATCAATTTGATGAAAGATCTATGCTTTATAAAAATTTTTTATGATAGGGTCTTTTGAGTTACACGCTGAAAAATGCTGCCGATGGTAGTGAATACCACCCACTTACTCTTACAAAAAGCTTATCATTCCATGATTCTGAGACCTTTATGAATAGGTAGGCGCTAAGTAATATTTGAGGCTGAATCTTGGCACTGTTTGGACCATGTTTCAGCATTGAGGACGAGCATTTTGGTACAGACGGAGCGTATAGCCTTGCATACCACGTCTTTTTGAAGTTGGCGGAATTACCCATATACCCTAAGATTGTAATTTTTTGTGTGTTTTTCTGTACACCGACTTCAAATTTTTCACTCAACAACCGTCACTAACTCACTTTTTTGCTTGTTGTCTGATCCAACTTCTTTCATGACCTCCTCTTTGGTCGATTGCTTAGTGTCCTCCGTTTAATATACTTACACCCAACACGATTACTGCAGTGTGGTTGCACGTTGACGTACTTGCATTTTTAGAGATTCATCCGATTGTTCTGGAGTAAAAATGTACGATAATCTTCCCAAACATCCGACTGGAAGGGCGTAGTCGTACAGGCTCTGTTCAGTCAATTACAAAGATTGAAGAATGCGCAAAAAAATGTTCTTCGGTTGTCAGTTGTTGAAGTAGTTAGAGATGACTATACAGTCACACAAGTAGTGAACCATAAATATGTACATATTCATGACTTTGACGAGCCGAAACGTTTAATTCCGCCAATATCAGCCCAGCTGGCTCGACCACTAACTAGCACGACAAATAGCGCGATTTGTCCCTAACTACCCGTCATGCGTCAGCTCCAAATGTTCACTCCCTCTGTGTACACGTGGAGCATGTTTGCATTCCCGCAAACCCTTTCTATTCACGCCTCGACGCTGCCTCAACGACACTGTAATGGTTAATGTCTTCTAGAAATTCCAAGAGCTATCTCTTGTGTGAAGGAATTAAATCGTATTACGTTTCTACTATCGAATCAGAAACAATTTTCACCTCGAAAATTTTCTCGACTCTCGGCCCGAGAAAAATCTGCAATTCTCTCAATTCGGTCAACATCCAAATACATGTAGTTGAGACCGTGCTGATAAAATTTTGAGGTCAAACAGATAATGATTGTACTCTTCAAAACTAAAGTGGACTATCTGTGGATTCACTTCTGAGACACATTACATTTCACGGTAAATTGGAAGAAGAACTTTGGTAGATTTGAGATCCATTCGGTACACTTTTAAGAGGTGGACTAACAAGAAATGGTCCATCCTTGCCGAACACAGTTGTGGACAGGACTATGGAAACCATATCTTTTTTATGAAATATAAGGGTTTCCTTCGAGGGTTCTATACCACGAACCTCCCATCCTGAGATACAGCATTGAAGATAAGCATTGTCGTTATATCTATAACTTTGCTTCTTTTGAAAGCTCTCCACATACACTCCTACGAACATGAAGATATTTATTTTTGGAAAACACTATTAAGACACGCAACTCCAACACTTGATCTGTGCCTTGATTAAGCATAATCGTGACACTTAAGATGGCTATCTTTCTAGTGATAAGTACGTCTAAACAATAATATTTCCTGCAGAAACCAATACCAGATGGCAACACAACTGCCTGAGAATTGTCGAGGAGTATCCAAGATAGTATATTACTGTACTAGGCAGGGAAGGAATATTGGCTTTTGTATACCGGGTCCCTGCCTTTCGGCTCAACCCCGGTTGCCCCCATGGGCGCGGGGCAGGGATCCGCCCTGCCAGCGCGTCGGGTTGGAGGATGACCAACACCGAGCCAGGCTCGGTGATGGCTCAGTCCTCCGCCCCGACTACCGACTTTCGGGCACGGCCCCCAGCACAAGGCCGATGCCCACCCCTTCGTGGGTGGTTTTGGGACTCTTTTAGGCTTCCTGAGAGCCCAAAGAGTCCCTCGGGATGATGGATGAGTCTTACGGGCTCGCATTGTTATCGCCCGAGGGCGATCCCAATTCGAGTCCCTAGACTCACCCACTCCCGTGGTGCCGGATGGAGATGTGCGGTCTCCTCGCTCCGGCGGGCGGTAACTGGGGGCGGAGGGTCGTCACACCCCAGGGATGAGGCGCCATGCCCCAACCCCCCTTGCGGTTACTAGGCAGGGAAGTTGGATTTCCGTGACTGGTGTGATAATAATGCCGAGGCGAAGCCGAGGCATTGATATCACACGGTCACGGGCATCTCACTTCTCTGCCGTGTGTACCGCAAAGGGGACACCATGTCCTGGGGTGTAACAACCCTCCGGCCCCAGTTACTGGGACACCGTACCCGGGCTTAGGCCCGAAGCCGGTAGGGAGAAGACTGGCTCCGAGACTGGTGCTCGGCGCTTTGACTTCTCCCGGAAACCGCAAGGGGGGTTGGGGCAAGGCGCCTCATGCCTGGGGTGTGACGACCCTCCGGCCCCAGTTACCGCCCGCCGGAGCGAGGCGACCGCACATCTCCATCCGGCACCACGGGAGTGGGTGAGTCTAGGGACTCAAATTGGGATCGCCCTCGGGCGATAACAATGCGAGCCCGTAAGACTCATCCATCATCCCGAGGGACTCTTTGGGCTCTCAGGAAGCCTAAAAGAGTCCCAAAACCACCCACGAAGGGGTGGGCATCGGCCTTGTGCTGGGGGCCGTGCCCGAAAGTCGGTAGTCGGGGCGGAGGACTGAGCCATCACCGAGCCTGGCTCGGTGTTGGTCATCCTCCAACCCGGCGCGCTGGCAGGGCGTATCCCTGCCCCGCGCCCATGGGGGCAACCGGGGTTGAGCCGAAAGGCAGGGACCCGGTATACAAAAGCCAATATTCCTTCTCTGCCGTGTGCTGTATACTATTTTTCTTACTCGCGGCCCGAAAGTCCGTCGAAACTTTAATGAATTAATACAAAAGTCCGCATTTAACCTCACTTTTCCAAATGCTCGAACGAAATTTTGAAGGGGTGTCAGTAAAGCAGATGACCTCACAGCTTTTACTCACTGCGACTTGTGATGTGATATGCTCGTCCGCCCGACTTTCGCAAAAGCGAGGCGTCAGCCGAGCTTTTGCTGGTCGGGGCGGACGCAAGCAGAAAAATAACAAAGTGAAATGTATTGTGAAGGATTTGAATGGATGCTAAATGCTATCATCATGATCAGCATGGGTCTTGTTACAGATGAGTTGTATTTGCGTTTCTTGGCTCGTCATTATAGCCCATAACTCTCGTCACTGCGTATTTATATCATTCGTGTCGTGGAGCATGAGGAATTCTGCTCCACAATCGCCCCATGAAAGATTCTTTCTCGGCAGCGATATTTCTGCATCAGAGGAATACTCTCCCTCCAATTATATTATCATCATCAATAAACGCTTGTAAACATAACCTCTATAGGTTATGTCTTTTGTGTATGTTTTGCATGCATTTCCTTCGCATCGCACGCACGTGGAGAGCAGCGGCAGCCCTAGAGGCAGCAAAAATCGACAGCCGATTAGAGCGCTGTGCCGGCAGCAAAAGTCGCTCTTTCGCGACCGAAATGAGGCACGGAAGGACGTACTTTCGTGCCGGGAGGAAGAAAAAATATTTGCAGAGCTCTTGTCAGGATCCCTAGGTAATTCTCAGGAAACCATCAAATACCCAACTTAGTTTGAGTTCGCATGCAAAGATAACCATTAAGGTAGTACTAGCGGTACTGATGAGTCCAAGTGCAGGTTATACTCGCGCTTGACTCCCTTTTGCCCGCGATATAGGTATAGTGAATACACACAGCAGACGACAACCTAACCCCGAAACCGCAGAAATGAGTGACGCTTGGGCTTAGATCTTTTTTTTTAGGCTCTGAATCGTTAATCTGTTGGTTTCTATGTGATTTTCGTTCTCTCTTCCTCTTGCGGGCCGACTCTCGTGAAAATCTGTACGGTAGATTTTACTCTACTCGTAATTTTCCATAAGCTGCCGTCGACTTTCACGAAACTGCTCAGAATTTTTCTCTCAGACTGTGGAGGCTCTTGAAGTTTTAACTGAGGCAGTTTGTGATATCAATCTACCACTGTGCCGAATTTCGTAATTTTCTGTACGGTATTTCGAGGACCGCTAGTACTACCTTAACATCCTAGGTACTCTCAAATTATTTCCCTGAAGCATCCTGAAATATGCTAGCACCCCAATAGCTTCGCATAAGCTCCAATGTGGTACTGGCTGTCGATTAGCTCCCGCAAAACTCTCCTAGTTATGAATACGTAGAAATTCTTACTCGTATGTTTATGAGAGCTATAAGTATTGCGCAAATGAGTTACAATGCATATGGAATATATCCATCTCCAAAGCAAGGACTGGTTGATGATATGATAGTAATCAACGTGGAAAATTTGCCCGAAGTTCTTCATCGTAGTATCCATGAAGTCCATTTCATATTATAGCTGAGAAAATTTGGAGTGCAGGGATGGATTCCATAGTACGCGCATTTCTTATCATCGTTGCTAGATAATTTTGTCGTTAACCGAATCTTCGCACACCTGTACTCCACCGTCTTTAGCTTCTATGCTATCATGAATCAAGCGCAGGTGGCAGCTGATGATTGATTGATTGATTGATACTCTTTTACTCGTCGAGAGACAAAAAACTTTCGCTTACATAGTCACAGATATGTCACATACAAAAATAATCTCAATGAAAATACTGAGCAAAAAAAGAGTATAAGAATATTTTAGTTCATTTAGTCAAGAATATAAATATGTATCACAATTGTGACTAGTCATTGGCTGAGTCTACATAGACGCGCTCACCCGGAGCGCGTCTATGTAGACTCTCTCCGCTTGCACTCTCCACCCAAACACCGGAGTAGGTACCGAAAATGAGATTTGAACGTCTTTTGACGAGTGTTCCTTCTCAATTGGAGTATCAACACGGGTTTGTGACATAAAAAGTGGCCAGGTTATCGCGTAAATCGCCAAAAAAAAATTGATTTGCATCTAATAGAGATCGAAGAGTGAGAGACTTGGATTTCAATCGTTGCGCCTGATCGAAAGCCCGTTGATGGCCGTATAAGAAGGGGAGGCAACGTTCCCCCCACCTTGGATGCCAATATTAAGAAGAAGAAGAAGTTGCGCCTGATATCGCCAGATCCATCAACTTCTCAGGTTCCTCATACTCGTGGCTTATTCAACAATATTCAACATTATTTTGGGTTTGCATTGAGACTTTCTCCAAAAACTGTGAAATAAGTAAAGGTGTGCAGAATTCTGATTAAGAAGAATCGAGCTACTCCATGTACACCAAAGATCAAATTTGTGTTACAAGAGTCACCCCTCCGTAAATTTGGGATATCTCGGTTGATCTTAATTCTTCATCAGGATTCCATACACTTTAGCTCATTATTCAGCTTCTGGGATGAATACCGATGTATAACCAAGATGATGCTGAATATCGCTGAATGGTTTGCAAGTTGGAGACCTGATAAAAAGTTGGGGGATGCTCAGATGAGACACAACCACGCCTCTCATTTTTCGATCTCTATTCGATGCAGATCAATTTTTTGGTCAATATACGCAATAGACTGGCCATTTTTCACCTCACAAACTCGCGCTGATACTCCGATTGAGAGGGAACACTCGTCAAAAGATTCTCAAATGCCTCTTTCGGTACCTATACTCCGATGTTTGGGTGGAGAGTGCAAGAGGAGAGAGCGCGCGCGCTCCGGGTGAGCGCGTCTATGTAGACTCGGCCATAGCAAACATAACTTTAAGGAACAATGATGTGAAGGGCGTGGGATCACAAAAAATATCATACTTCTTGTTCAGTCAGGTGACAGGATGTTTGGATGCTTGTAAAATTGCATAAAATAGTATTTGCACCTCGTTCTTGAGGTTCCCCGCTTCCGATCGATTGTTTCGACCCTCGCCTGCGGCTCGGGCCGGAAACCAATCGCTCAGAAGCGAGCTACAACCTCATGAACTTGGTGCAAAGCATACTATTTTGTTATTCTGTGCGCAAAAATGGCCATTGAGACGCAAGTGTGCGTGTGCAACTGCCCCATTTGCGTACGGGTTTGCGTTTGCACAGTGCACAAATGACTCATTTGCACACGTTAGTGCGCAAATATCCACTTGCGCACTGCGTAAACAATAAAATAGTGTGCAAACGTGGGCGTTTACGCATAGCTTGCTTACCAAAATTGGGTTGATGTTTGATCATCCCATATTCACTAAAAAAAAGAAAATGAGTGATCGGGAAGCGCCGCGTAACGGTTCTCTCGCAAGACTATATACGGAGGGTAAGGTCGGTAACGGTAGGATATTGAAACTCCGAACGATCCTCCTGCATTCGAGACTGCAATCATTGCTCTGTTAACTCTCAGCAAGAAAACTCCGTATTAATAATCATCTGGATTATCAATCAAGATATTACTCAAGATGGTTATGTTAACTGAGGCTGTAACTTATTCACCGAAGAATAAATATAACTCCCGCGAAGAATAAACTGTCAATGACCTTCACAGTCTTGGAACTAATCTCTAGGACGATGAATTTGGAAATACAAAATTAATAATATAATCTGCCTGCAGCGTCCGGCGGTACCAGATTTTTGCGATCTATATGTATACACGTATATATAAGGACCTTATTTAAACCTTGTTTATACCTTAGTTCACTAGATTTTTGCTCTCTCAATGTATCCACGCATACAGACAAATATACAGACCCTATTCAAACCTTATTTAGACCTTACTTCACTAGATTTTTTCCCTCTCATTGTATTCACGCATACATACTAATATACATACAGACCTTATTTAAACCTTATTTAGACCTTACTTCTCTAGATTTTCCCTTGCCCAATGTATTCACGCATACATACAAATATACAGACCTTATTTGAACCTTAATTAGACCTTACTTCACTAGATGTTTCCCCTCCCAATGTATCCACGTATACATACAAATATACAGACCTTAATTAAACCTTATTTAGACTTACTATTATTTATTATATTTTACTTATTTTTTAGACTTATTATTTTTATTCATTATTATTTATAATATATTCATCGTGTATGTGTGGTTTTTGTCTTGTTCGTCGTATCCGTTATAATGAAATATGATTTATGGGAATCGTCTGTCTGTCCATCTGTACGTCATCCTCGATCGCCTCATTTTCTATGAATGAATGACTCTCAATCCTTAGAGTCGCCACCATGCGTACCGGAGTATTGCAAAGGCGCAGATTGAGAGTCAAGCCCCATAGTTTCGGCTCACGAGGATCTGTCGGTCGTCTGATTCTACAAGATCAATTCTCCCAATATATATTTACAACAAAGATCAATTGGTCGCAGATGTAAGGAACGTATAAAGGAGAATGTTTTTTATACGTTTGTTGCATCTCTCGAATCAATTGATCTTTGAAATGAATATATATTCTTTGAATTGACCCTTGAAAAATGACATGTCGATAAATGGTTGATGAATTATTAATGAATGATGGATGAAGTAGTGATAGGTGAATGATGAATGATGATGTGTTCGACTGATGGAATGAGAGAAAATGAAGTGATGATGATGACTGAGTGCTGATGAAATGATGACGATGATCAAGATTATGAATGAATGATGATGATGAATGCCTCACCCTCCTACTTGGAGAAGTCTTATATGCATGCAAAAGTTGTTCTCCAAGTAGGCGATCATTGGCATTGTATGACTATGAATGGTTTATTGAGAATGAAAATGACGGTGAGTGAATGTGTGTATTCAATATGATGAATGAATGGTGATGATGAAAATGGAGTTTCAAAACAGGTGAAGATATCATATGGTCAATTGAGCTGATGAGAATGTATGTTTGATGAATGATTGATGAAATAGTAATAAGTGAATGATGAATGATGAATGGTGATGTGTTCGACTGATGGAATGAGAGGAAATGAAGTGATAATGATGACTGAGTGTTGATGAAATAATGACGATAATGAAGATTATGAATGAATGATGATGATGAATGCCTCACCCTCCTACTCGGAGAAGTCTTATATGCATGCAAAAATTGTTCTCCAAGTCAGCGATCATTGGCATTGTATGACTACGAATTGTTCGTTGAGAATGAAAATGATGATGAGTGAATGTGCGTATTGAATATGATGAATGAATGGCGATTATATTATGAAAATGGAGTTTCAAATCAGGTGAAGACAGTATATGGTCAATTGAGTTGATGAAAATTAATGTTTGATGAATGATTGATGAAGTAGTAATGAATGAATGATGAATGATGAATGACGATGTGTTCGACTGATGGAATGAGAAAAAATGAACACCCTCCTACTTACAGATGAACCTGGGTGCAACTGTTGCATCCGAAGGTGACTTTATGTGCGCCCAGGGATTCATGTCTAAGTAGGCGGTTATTGATGTTATTGTTAATTGAATGAGTGAGATGAAAGGGATGAATGAGTGAGAATGCTGATAGGATATGAATATATATGAATTGAAAATGTGAGTTATGAATAATATATATACAGACCTTATTTGAACCTTATTTAGACCTTACTTTACTAGACTTTTGCCCTCTAAATGTATTCATGAATACATACAAAGTTTTTTTGAACCTTATTTAGACCTTACTAGTCTTATTTCCAATTTGAAAACATTTTCGTGCGGTTTTCGACGTCCATTTTTCATTCTCTTAACTCTACAGTCTCTACAAATTAAAACTTAGCTAACACTACACTACACTACTGCTACTACTACTACTACTACGACTACTATTATTATGCTAAGCCCTCATCTTTCCCGTGCTCATACATATCCGTGCATATATGACTATTTTTGTCTTAATTCATTTTTTATTTGCAAGATTTTTTATCTACTATTATTTATAATATGGTGATCGTGTAAACGTGGTTTGTGTCTAGTTCGTCGTATCCGTTACAATGAATAATGATTCATGGGAATCGTCTGTCTGCCTATCTGTGCGTCATCCTCGATCGCCTCTTCTATGAATGAATGACTCTCAATCCTTAGAGTCGCCACCATGCGTACCAGAGTGTTGGAAAGGCGCAGATTGAGAGTCAAGCCCCATAGTTTTGGCTCACGAGGATCTGTCGGTCGTCTGAATCTACAAGATCAATTCTTCCAATATATATTTACAACAAAGATTAATTGGTCGCAGGTGTAAGGGACGTATAGGAGAATGTTTTTTATACGTTCGATGCATCTCTCGAATCAGTTGACCTCTGAATTGAATATATATTTTCTGAATTGATTCTCAAAAATGGATGATTATGATAATAATATGATGATAATGAGGTATTGATGAATGAACGAAAATTAAGATGGATGATTGATGATAATGACTGAATTGTTGAATGAGAATGAAAATGATGTTGAGTGAATGTGCGTGTTGGAGATGATGTATGAATGGAGAAGATGGGAATGGAGTGAATGAATGGTGGAAGTGATGTGAGCTGATGAAATGATGACAATGAAATAGTTAAAATGTGTGATGAGTGAATATGTTTCGAAGATGATAACGAGCAATTATGATGGAAATGGAGTGGATGAATGTTGGTAAGATGTGAGCTGATGGACATGATGAATGAACAATGATGATGAAAAATATATGAAATTAGAGAGAATGAGTGCCTCATTCTCCTACTTAGAATAGTCTTACGTGCATGCAGAAACTGTTCTCTAAGTAGGCAATCATTGGCATTGTATGATTATGAATTGTTCAATGACAATGGGAATGATGATGAGTGAATGTGCGTGTTGAAGATAATGAATGAATGATGATGCTGAAAATGGAGTGAATGAACGAAGGAAGTGATGTGAGCTGATATGAAATGATGATGAATGAGTTGGAATGTATGATGAGGGAATATGTGTTGAAGATGATAACGAGAAAAAATGATAGAAATGGAGTGAACGGATGTTGGTGAGTTGTGAGTTGATGAGATGATGAAGATGAAGAATGAATGATGTTAATGAAAATTGAGTGAATGAATGAAGGAAGAGATGTGAGCTGATGAAATGATGACGATGAATGAGTTGGAATGTATGATCGAGGCGTTCCGATCGAGACTTCGCGGGCCACTTACGAGTCTCTCGATGTGTGTTGCTGTGGATCAATAATATTGGATTACCTAAATGTATCTATACGTGGATCAATATAGTTGAGAGTATCCAATTATGCGATCTCCATAGCCGAACTATTATATCTGTTGATTATTTCCAATTTATCGAAAGAAAAGTAATGATGAGTTTCAAGCATCTGAACTCATGCACTGTAGCGTTCCGTCCAGTTCTGACTGCTTCGCTGTCAACATTGAGCAGGTGATCGTCGCGCCTGCGTATCATGTCGGGTTTTATTACACCTGCATGTATTAATCTGATTACGCGCTGAATGAGTGATAGAAAAGTAGATTGCTGCTTGACCGACAACAGAAATATCGGATATCCTGTGTAATAATGAGGTTAATGGTAATCATTTGAAGATTTGATTGTCTCAAATTGATCCAAACAAACTTCAAAGTTGCATCTATACTGCTTTTTGATTAAGTGTGGATTAACTAGACTCTTTTCGTGAATGATGGATGTTTAAACATAATTCTTTAATTGCGTATATAGAATTTTCTGATTGACGTAGATCAACTAAAATTCTCTTTGTGAATGTGGAATATCCCAATATCATTTTCAAAAAAGTTTTCAATTTGTGAATATAATTCTTCAAGTTGGAATGCGTGAAATAATTCTCCAGTTGGTGGATGGCACTGAATTGGACCGAATGGGTTGAAGAATTTTTTTTTGTGAATAGTGTATTTTCCCAAATTGTGAGGGATTCAATAACTTTCTCATTTCTGGATGATGAACAATTGAATTTCAAATAATCGGTCGAAAAATCTTCATTTTTGAACTAAAAAGATTCCTACAGAAGCATTACCGATGATCTTTGTGCATATCCTTGAAAAATGTTTCCTCCTTCTTTCTTATAGCCGGCATAGCGAAGAAGAAGGAGAATATTTCTCCATCTGAGAATGAGTGAAAACCTTTGAAAATCTCAATCGAATTGGAAATCCACATTTTTCACGTGAAAATTGAAATTTTCATGCATGCTTAAGCGTTGCATAAATTCAAATCATTGATTTTGGAGTTGAGCTCAATTCTCCAGTTCTCAAAATGATCTTCGTTCCTTGATGATCACCATCAATAATTTTTCAAAGGAACTGGATAGTTCTTTGACCCCACCCCATACGGGCGGTTCAACCGTGCGCGCGCACTCCGTAGATTGGAGAGTTCTTTGAGATTACTCGAAAAATCCCTCGGACGGTCGTGAATTTTTGGATCAGCGGTCCATAAATTCCAATTTCGAGGCATGTTAGATGGACAAACATATCGATGGATGACATTTCCATCCCATATTTTCATATTATATTATATTTGCTTCTATTTGGTACCATATATACCTGCATAATTTTTTTTTTCAATCACAATAGCTTTTGCCATATTTCCCAGAATTTTAAGTGATCGTAACAGCGCGCAACGCGCGCGTTTTAGAGTTTTAGTATGTGTTGAAGATGATAACGAGCAAAAATGATGGAGTGAGGGAGTGTTGGAAGTGGCATGAGCTGATAGAATGATGATAATGAATGAGTTGGAGTATATGATGAGTGAATTCGTGTGTTGAAGATCATGACGAGCGAAAATGATGGAAATGAAGTGAATAAATGTTGGTAGGATATAAGCTGATTACATGTAGGAAATGATGAAAAATATATGTAAATAGAGTGAATGAGTGTAAAATTCGCTTTTATGAACATAATAGCAACGCAAAATGTGAAAATAGTCTTGAATTTCCTTTTTGCATCTAGCATAGATGTTGGCTACGTTTACTGACTTACATGCTCCAAGATATTCATGATTTTAGGAATAAATATGATAAAAGCTTGGGTTATGAAATGGATTCATCAACAGTAGTCTTCATGATGTAACCCACGCTTTTATCATATTTATACCTAAAATCATGAATATCTTGTAGCATGTAAGTCAGTAAACTTAGCCAACATCTATGCTAGATGCAGAAAGGAGATTCAAGATTATTTTCACATTTTGCGTTGCTATTATGTTCATAAAAGCGAATTTTTGAAATTATTTTTTTTAATTATTTCATTTTCATATTTTTAGTTCATATCTAATCATTTGAAATGGACCATGATTCAAAAAATTTAATATCAGGCAGAAGCTTTGGATGATCTTTGAAAATTCTCTGGCTGATTATAATGAAGAGATGTGTCCATTTCTGCATAAGTATTGGGATAAAAAGGGCTGTCGAGTACAAATGGATTAGTAAGGAGTAGAGCGATCACCCACCGTTGATCCCAAATTATGCCTCTTGTCATGTACAGCGAACCGGTAACTTTGTAATGAATGCCAAGTTATTGGCAAATCAAATTCAGGAAGCTGTATATGGCTTATTGACAACATCAGTATATCTCTATCAATTAGTATTCCATAACACTTTACAAGTTAGAGCTCAATCATGGATGGAGATATCTGCTAATTCAAATCAGTCGAGCGATGCTTCTTGCTTGTAAGAAACTGAATCATCCTTGAGTCCTCTATGCTGATACCGCACTAATACTTTAGTATTAGTGTTGCAGAATTGTAAACATCTACACAGAAAGCATTGGAGTGGTGGAACTTAGTTGAAAATGACTGCTAAATTTTTGTAATGGATGTGTCAATGCTAGAAAGCATCCTTAGGAGTGTAAACAAGCGAGCACTTGGTACGCATGGAATTATTGCAACTGTTCACAACATAAATGGTCTATTCCATCACTAATCTAGAGTTCTGAACAATGGCATACCTAATTTACATTTAGGAGAGAAATTGATGTCAGTTACTAATCAAGTGACATACAGTGTCTCATGAAATACAATTCATCACTCTTTTAGCACTTGATCAAAACTATCGCTTGATTTTTCCACTGTATACAAAACTTGATTGCGTACTAGAAAATTTAGCTCCGCACAGCTATATGACAAAATATAGAACCATCAATCACCTGTCAGCAATTCTACTGGTCTGAACATTTGTTTCTAATACTCTTCTCAATCATCTGCTTTGACACTGTTCACAAATTTATCTACAAATTGATGAAGATGAGATTCATCGCAGGATATATCAAGAACTGAAACACATTAATGAAATCACTTCATAACACAAAATATCTGCACTGAGCTGCAATCTGCAACAGCATCATATGACGTGGTGAAGAATCGTAGAGGTTATGGGTGTGTAATTTCCGCAGGCCGGCGGGCGAGAGCATTGCTTTATGGCCCTTTATACCGTAATCACGATAATGACTGATGATCATTTATTGAAGTACTATTACGTACTCACCATGCGCAAATTAGAGAGATAGCGAGGATCTCTCGGCATCTCCAGCTGATCGGCTGATGTGCTATATATGTGCTCTGCTCACAGCTGCTACATGCTCACAGCTGGGAGTTGTGACATCTCATCTCTGTCTCTTTCTATATATATATATATACCTGTTCTCTAATGCTAATGCTCTCCCCTCGATCCTGCGCACAAAGCCGCGTTTGCGTTTACACAATGTTAAATCGCGCATCAGAGCCTCGACACCAACACAACCATACCAAAGTGTGTCAATGACACGCTCACACGAAGTTCCCCGACAGAAATCTTGTCTCCGCGCACCCGAGTGCAATAAAAGCGAATAAAAAACACATGCATCCTCGGACACCCAAACCGAGTATCTGACGTGATTTACCTCCAAATCCGTTTGGGCCAGATTTCGCCTTATTTGCAACAGCTCCTTCACCACTTCCGTTTCCCTAACTTCGCTCGTATTTCTGGTCCACTTCATCAATTCCCAAGATACTTCTATTCATTTTGGAACTTGTTTTGAAAACTACGAAATGAGTTACAGTTTGTTTGATTTTGATCGACCGGGGCCGAGCTACTCTAGTCTTGCCAAAGAGTGATTCTCATTGAAATCACCTACAATAATCTATTTCGCGTTGAATTTATGTACGGTAAACATGGGAAAATGACGTTCCCAAACGTTCTTGGACTAGGGAAAATCACCAACACGGCTTGCAAAAGTAAGCTCGTGGAATTTCGGCGCGGGATCTCGTCCACGAGGCCCTCTTGGTCTTGGCGAATTTCTTAATCCCACCTCCCACTTAACTTTTTCCAAAACTCTAACTTGGCGAGTATGACCATATGTTTCCCCCATAACTTCATCTGGGATCAAAACATAAATTTCAACTTTTGAGAGCCATGAGATCAGGGAAAACATGTCGAGTGACCATTTAGAATAATCTAAAAGTGAGGCGAATGGAGTGAGATTGGAAATATTGATTTCAACTCTTGAAAGCCATGAGATCAAAGAAAACATGTCGAGTGAATGCTTAGCAAAATGCACGTGAAATGAGTGGGAAGAGCCTACGGCTCAGGCCGGAAACCCATCACTCGGACGTGGAAAAAAATTTTTTCCCCCTTGTATTGGAATGTACTAATGAGCATTTCGGGTGGAGCCTCCTGCACTCATCGTCGTAATTCGTGCGCGAAAGCTCTTTTTCGACGATTTGTGCAGAAATCACACTTTCCACCCTCGTTGCTTAATGTACTACTAGCGTTTTTGCCTTACTCGCTACCGCTCGTTCGGCTTGTAAATGGTCTTGATAAGTTATAGGCACCAGAAATGCTTCTATAATTCAATAGGAATAGTTGTAAAATAATGATAGTTGATCAGTTCAAGGTGTCTAAAAAAAGTTTTAAAATAGTTCGCAAAATTGGTATTATGTCAAATTATACTGGCTAATTGGGGTCTTGCATTTTTTTTTTGACCCCCTCAAGTAAAGGTTTGGCAAATTCGAGCAAATTAAGATAAGTATTGTGCAGTTAGAAAAAAAAATCCCAAAAATTTTTTTCATCTTGCGCAAATTGTTTGAAAGTCAGACGACTTGAGAGTGTCCATAGTGGGTGAGCGCCGTGTGACGTCACACCGATACAGTCGTCGGCTACTGCTATTGTAAACGTATGGCTTGCCAGATTTTTCTCTTATTATCTCCAAATTTCTGAGTGAATAAATATATCGTCATGGCTAATAGAATAGAAGAAGATTTCGTGAAAGCTGATTCAACGCCCCAGAAGTCAGAGGAGCAAAAGCACAGAGGTAAATCCTCAATCTTGAGAACAAAGCAAGTCTTATATGGTAGTTTTTTGGGCTTCTCAGAATCTGTGGTGGTAACCTCATTACTTGTGTGGGATTCCTAGATCAAACAGGATAAAAATTAGACTTGAAATTGATATCAAGCAGTGATCATGACTTTAATTTCACATCATTCAGGAACATAATTTATGTAGCATTGGGGCACTAACCTCTGAGTCCGTTGTTGATATACTGACGTTCTTGACTGATTTTTCCACCTCTCCTAGACAGAATTAAGACGCTACTGCACACTCTTGCGACATAAGTTAGTGAATTATTCTCAAAAAATTGTAGTCCAAGACGTTTTCATCAATCTCATACATTTGAGCATGGGACTGGTTTCAATTTGTATCGGTGTGACGTCACACGGCGCGGCGCTCACCCACTATGGTCACTCTCAAGTCATCCGACTTTCAAACAATTTGCGCAAGGTGAAGAAAATTTTTGGGAATTTTTTCGCTAATTGCACAATACTCATTCTAATTTGCTCGAATTTGCCAAACCTTTTTTAGAGGGGGAAAAAAAATGCAAGACCCCAATTGTGGAGATATAACTTCAAGTAAGCAACAATGAATATTGCGGAATTGCATAGTTTCTTTTCAATTAGCGGAGCTGGTATATCTTTGATGAATCGATTAGGCTGAAAAACTTCCGTTACATGGCGTGAATGTACAGGGTTAATCAAAGCGATGTCAATTCAATTCTTTGTGCAGTGTGCATAAGTTGACCGTTGATCTCCGGACTTGTGCATATAAAAGCAACTACAAACTAGAACAAATTAGGCCAAACTAGACCGAACTAGACCAACCTGATTGGACCAAACTAAACCGAATTAGACCGACCTAGATTGTACTAGACCTAATTGGACCGAACTAGATCGTATTAGACCATACTAGACTGAACTAGACCGAATTAGACCGGAGTAGGCCGAACGAGACTTAATCACCCCAAACTAGACCGAGCGAGACTTAATTAGACCGAACTGAACTGATATAGATCGAATTGGCCCGATCTAGACCCAACTACACCGAGCTAGATTGAAAAGGACCAAATTAGACCGATCTAGATAAAAGTAGACCGAATTGGACGGAACTACACCGTATTTGACAATACTAGACTGAAATAGACCGAATTAGACCTTCTCTCATTGCTCGAGCTTTTCAAAGTGGTAGAAGAGCAATGAGAGTTTACCACTGACACGCGGCTCAAGTGGCCGAATGTTCGATGGTTAGAACGTCTTTATATACGAAAGCTCATCTTCGTTAAGCGCTTGCGAGAAAAGTGATTTTAACCCGCTATTTCTATTTGATTTCTCACCATTTTTACTTTTGGCAGGTCTTCGGCCTTCTGCCGGAGATATATATATATATATATATATATGATTAATTATGACACTCGATCGATATGATTGGATATCGTATTTATCACTCGCGGGAATTTCAAAATCATGGAAGTAAATCCATTCTCGATTGATGCCAAAAATTTCAGCAGTACCAGCTGACTTTAACTCGCAAAGACCGATCAAATATACTTCTTTAATTTGAACTAGACCTAATTCAACAGAACTAGACCGAACGAGACCTAATTACCCCAAACCAGACCGAGCTAGACCAAGCTAGACTCACTTAGACGGAAGTCAACCGAATTAGACTAAACCTAACCTAATCAGAAAGGAATAGACCGCATGAGAATAGGTTAGACCGAATTTGACTCAATAACGCCCATCTGGACCAAACCAGACTGGACTATACCATTTCAGCCCGGTACTTCCCACCCCCATCCCCGTCCCCATTATCATCCCCAACCATCCATCCACTCATTAATCCACCCATTCATTCATCCATGCATCTCCTACCCATCACCCTTATACAACCACTTGTTATACCGGATTGAACAAATTAAATCTAGACTGCCTAGTATAACTTTGCAAGTTTTGACTTAATTTTGTTCTAAATATAAGTGTGGTGGTTTGGTGATTTTATGTAGTAATCTCTCTTTGACATTCATTAAAGTAGAATATTCTGATAGTGAACCTAACGAAATTGTTGCAAAGCGTTGCGAGCAATAACTGGGTGCTTACTTCTTGAAGTTACCAAATGAGAATTTCAAGTATGCCAACATCCTATTCTTTCGTCTCATTCCAACACCAGCGTTGCCAGAAATCAGTCAGTCCCCTGTATAAAACAGCTACACTTTACAAAAGCAATGAATGCGCACACATTGCATGTAATATCAATCAATAAAGAACGCACGAACCATCAGAAGCCAATAGAATCTGGCATTTAAAGATATTTGACTTTGAGAATACTTATATTGTAGAGCTTAAAACATGTCATCAATGAATGACCTATTTCCACTATGTTTTCTTAGCATGAGCCCTTGTGGGCAATACCAAAGTCTGTAACTCTAAAGCCATTGAGCATCCAACTGTACACCTTCAGCTATCGTCTTTGGGAGTTGGATGAGACTGTTCACCAAATCCAGAGACCTACATCTCGTGCACCCCTGGTTAGCTCAAATCGATATAAGTTTTGCAAAAAAATTACGTTATTTTTGTGCCTCCACGCTACTTCTCTGTACCATTGCCATAATCCATAACCCATCACTCACCAACCTACCCATGACCCATACGGCCACCCGACCACGGACCCACCCACCCATCTACCCACTCATCCACCCACCCATGATATTTCAGTCCTTCCACATAGGCAACCAGATACGAGGGATCCGGACGAACAAAATTTAGACTGGCGCTTAATTATTGGAAAAAAAATTCGATGATGCAATTACATTGGAATGCCTGACAGAGTATCCAAAATAACACACGACGTAACCAGTGAATGAATCGAACAATCTTTCACGTAACTCCGAATCAAACAATCTGTTGTAACTCCTCATAACTCAATTCCTCACGACTCAATTCCTCATAACACATTCCCACCAATTCACCAACCCGTGTCCCACACGGCCACTGTTCCACCTCTCCATGACCCATACGACCGACCGATCACAGACCCACTCATCGACCCATCACCCACGGATTCACAAACCTTCCCATGACCCATACGGCCACCCAATCACCGAATAAAACCCAACTGGACCAAACTAGAGCAAACTACACCGGATGAGGCCTAGGTACACGTAATTAGACCTAATTCCAGCATTTCTATTCCCATGGCGATGCCTCATTTCTGATAATTCATTCCTCATCACAGACTCCGCAAAACTCGAGTTCCTCTCGAGTTCCTCATGACTCGAGTTCCTCATGACTCGAGTTCCTCATGACTCGAGTTCCTCATGACTCGAGTTCCTCATGACTCGAGTTCCTCATGACCCGAGTTCCTCATAACTCGAATTCCTCATAACTCGAGTTCCTCATAACTCGAGTTCCTCATAACTCATGACTCGTTCTTCAGAGGTGTTTATACATAATTCTCCATAATTCGTGCCTCATACCTCATAGCAATCCATCCATCATCCATCGACTCACCCACCCACCACCCTACCCAACCATCCACCCACCCATTACACTTCACCCCTTCCGAAAAGGCGACCCGATATGCGGCATGTGGACGGACAAATTTTGCCTGGCTCCTTAATTGTTATAATTTTCATCGTCTGTGCGGGAAAGAGCCGTTTTTTTATTTCCTTTCCCACGCCGACGATGGAAAAATAGTATTTGACCCTCGGGCGGGGTGGTTTCCGCTTCCGAGCGATGATTTCGACCCTCGTCAAGGCTCGGGCCGGAAAAACATCGATCGGGCCGCGGAAACCAACATCCCCGCCCTTGTATCGAAATCTACCATTTTCCACCCTTTTATCGAAATGTACTATTTCGGCTCACCCTAGAGTACACGTTTTTCCGGAACTACAATGGCATGAGCTATATGAGAGTGGTGGTGGATGAATCAGGGGACCAGTTCTTCAAGATTTAGACAGGATGACGTCTCGTTATTGCAGCCTAGTGGCATTCTGCAATACGATAAGAAGTATTAGAGTCAAAGCAACAAATTAGACTTTGCGGATCGTGACAGGTGCCATGCGTACCATGGGATGTTCTAATCTCATTCTGATTTCAAACCTTACGGATGTGATGTGGACTTCCATCATACGACCTGACGAAATCACAGGTATTTCTCCAAAACTTGAATTTGATTGAGCGTGATTCGTTACGAGATTTTCAATTGTCGAGGTATTTTTAGTTATTGAGACAGAACGCGGTAGGACCGCAGAGATAATATACAGAGCTCTATGGGTAAAACTGACCCGCTCACTACGATTTAGTTCTTGTAATCTTATCTCAGTTGTGAATCGGGACACCGTGCTTTGAAAAACACCTGTAAGGCGACAGTTCTTCCTCTACCCATAATTTGTTTCCCAAACGAAATAGATCGTCATGAGAGGTGATCATTGGGAATACTTTTCTAGCGAATATGTGTCAGTAGAATTTGGCATGTGAAAAATCGTCGCACTTACTAGTAAGATCAATCGCAGTGTACGTGTTATGCAATTAGCAGGAGAGATGGATTTCCGTCAGCACGAGATGGTGATGCCGAGGTATTTATATCCACTACAACATCTCAAGCATGTCGTGTTTAGATCATGCAGATACAATTCGATGATTTTTGATACACCTCAAAAAGGTATATGGGTCAAAAGTATGGTGGTACATCTGCACTGTTTTTGCGGCAATAACATGAGCCTATCATACTTTTAACGCGTAATACCTTTTTGAGGCATATCAGAACACGGAATATTCAAACTGTAGTCATATCAAAGGATTTGACTCGGTCCATGTGAAAAATGCAATACTCGAGCTTCCTAATCTTTCGAATATAATTCAGATGTCCGCGCGAGCCATCGGTCGAATCATCGATCGGTAATGTCCGTGCCTTCCGCGCCCCGCCACAGTAGAAGACACACACACACACACACTCTCTCTCTCTCCACGCATGCAGGCAGAGTTGCAGACGACACAGGTCCGGGCTTGCACATTTGGAGTTGATTCGGTCGTGAAATACACTGACTTCAAATGATTGAAAGAAGATACTTATTGGACTCGAAAGGCAAAACTGTATTGTAACTTTGTTTCTTGGGTTGTCGATCATCGAAATTGAGGAGAACCGAATTGATCTGTGTCGCCTGAGGTTTTGTCAACGATCAAGTATTAAGCTGCGCTACGGGATTCGAATATTCGCCGCTCCTTCCCGCGCTCTACGATATATATATGTACTTCCGTCAAAACATTTTTATGAAATCAATCTCGACCATCGCAAAATACAACATTACTTATCTCGGCGGATAAATGACCAATCGCGAAAATCCAAAGTTTATGTTGAAGGGCCTCTGATTCTGAATGATTTTGATGTGGAAATGTTGTGTCTTTGAGGTCGGCAATGATGATTAATGTATGTTCGAAAATTATGAGGAGGTTAAAATCCCCAACTTAGGCGTATATGCCACAGCGGGGTTGCTCGGAGGCTTCGCCATACTTTCGAGCACAACTACCGCTGTGTCAAATCTCTCAGACACGGGCATCTCACTTCCCTATCGTGTGATGTATAATATTCTCCTTCGCTTTTATTCAACTCGCCTTTCTGCCGACTTCATCCAAACTCACAGCGAATTCTCCGGTATACGCGTTTTTTAGATGAAATAAGTGCGACTGTGCGCTACTCGTGGGCAGTGCATTCTCCGAAGGATCTCAGTGGTTATCTTCCGGCCGAATTAGATCAACGTTCGACCCGGTTCGACCCCACCGCGTTACACGACGGGGCGTTCAGAAAGAGTCGAAATATGTGCAGATTGAGGCAGAAGATGTTTCCGAGGTGTGTGCTTCTATCCTTGCGCCAACACCTTCTGACAGAGGAACGCCTCTGGCTCGTGATTGAGATGTACGTCATCACAATGACGATCGCGATACAAAGATCAAGATCTAGATGAAACATACGATGGAGGAAGATGTACGAGCAACTTGGACGAAACTTGACTGCTCATGACTGGTGAATAAATCACAGCGTCCTGTGATTGATTCGACTGGCAACATACTCGCTCGATGAACACATTCGTACTGAGCAGGAGAAAGGATGGCATTCCGTGGCGGGCAAGCGAGCTCCAAAATTGATTGCCAGTCGTTAGACTAAATGCCTCACGTGGTGAGGTAATGGTATCATTACGACTGGGTGCTATCACCATACGTCACACACTCAGTCCATCTCTTTGACGGGCAAGCCCTGCGGATGGAGTAAACAGCCTGCTCCGCAATCTTTCCTCCGCGAGGCACACTTGAACTGGCACTCCTCCGTGTACATACTAGCCCATCATATTCTCACTTTAGCGCTTTGAAAGTGCGTTGAAGTGGCCATGAATACCCGAATTAAATTATAAGTGGCAATAATTTTGTCGGTTTTGATTTTTCGAAGGATAATTGAGGATCGCGTTGACAGTATGACATTAGGTTCCCTGTCACATGAGGCAAGATATGAACGTGGATACCCTCAGATTTTAGACAAGTTACGGGGTTCGAGTAGAGTATCACTCATGATTACTCTCCTGATATCTGTATGCGTCGAATCCTCACCTTCTGCATATATGAAAGGATGGACGTGCAATTATGCGATGAACGTTTATTTGCAGGAAGGTTTGAGGCCGAATCACATTTGGCGGGGGGGGGGGGGAGGCTCGGGTGGCATAATCTTGATCTTATATTTACTGTGATTATTTATGTATACGTATATACCATTACACTCTCACCGTACGTAATTTTTTGCGGTGTATAGAAGCACATACACGGTATGCTTGACCATTTGTGAGAGCTCTATAACGCAAGTTGCTAGTCAGGGCGCACCGAGAGAATGCAGCTGCATGATATTACTCTGTGTCGGGCATCTGCTATCGCAAGCCGGTAGCAAGTGCGATGTGTAGAGTATCGTGCATGGAAATTTGCCAAATGTCTTTGGATACTTTCTTGCGACGATGTTGTCTCAAACAACATACCTAACCGAACTACTTCGGTCTGTTTGAGCTTAAAGAGGCGTACTTCTGGCAGTGAAAATATTGTCTCACTTAATCCACAGCTGACTATACATTCTGGTTGAGCATCTTTCTTGCTTTAGTACCTCGCTCGCTTGGGGAATCAAAACAGCACCACAGCAAACTCCGCATCATGCGATTATGTGCGATGCAATGCTGACACGCTGCAACACAAAGCCCTCGTTCTCCGCTCATTTCCTTCAACTTGGTCGATAAATTCCTCGAATCTCAGACAATACTCACACAATGAAATGCGGCACAGACGAATTTTGTTCAAGAACTCCACTTGTCTGTCCGCACACGTCGTGACTCTTGTAGGTGCCCAAATGTGCATGAACCATGAATATAAGAATCCCTCACGGGTTCAATTTATCAGCTAGTCTGGAATAGTATATTACGCACCTGCGTCCGCGAGGGGCCGCAATGGGTTGCTCTCGTCCCGAGGTGCGTATAGTCCTTTTCAGTACACTTTCATCGAAATTCTATGGTTTCCGACACGATTTCGGGGCAAAATCCCGCACCGCCGCACAGGTTAGAAAACGTCGGAGCATGCATTGTAGCAGACCGAGGGCGCAGCCCGAGGTCTGATGCGCATGCTCAGTCGTTTTCTGCCCTGGGCGGCAATGCGGGATTTTCTGCCCCAGCATCGGGGCGGAAACCACAGGCTTTCGATGCAAGTGTACTAAAAAATATCTTGCATAGAACTGCGTACTGTTGGCGCCAATGAGCTTGGACAAACGAGTCAAGTCAGAGGTCCATTTTTGCGAGAGCCGCGCCACACTGTCGATTTTCTCCTATATCCTGCAACAAGCTGAGAAACGAGACGTTTATCGGGAGTAAGATCCCCGAAGCTCCAATAATAGGAGAGTAAGTGTGACTAGCGTACTCGCCCTTGAGCCATTCTGACGATAGGTATGGTTCACTAACCTATTGAAAATGAGACCTTCTTTACCGACGCTAAGGGGACTTGGACCGGGGGAAAAATTTTGCTCGATGCGACCGTCTTGCCGCGCCGTATGGTTGATATGGCGTGTGATTGTAACTTTTTGTCGCGTGGACGTCGTGTTTCAAAGGATCGATTCTCTCGCGGGCACCTTGTCGGCGAGCAACGTTACCCGCCCCGTAATTACCGCGTAAAGACCGTGAATACGTATCCAAGTACACCGTAACAGAAGTTATATCAGCGTAGTGGACCAAACTGATGGACCGGGCCGATTGCCTCCTGATCTGACTTTTCGAGTGTCAGCCAATTACTCATGTTATTTGAGCATCAGAATGGCGATTCACTCGCATGTATTGTTTGTAGCTTTTACAATTGCTTGTCTTCGGAGTAGTCAACAAAGTACACTTGGCGGTAGCTGATTCATTCCGAATAGGGGAACCAGTTCCTCACAGTTTCATCGCTCTCGTGCGAATTCAGCACTTCACCCGTTCTCTCAATACATGAGAGAGAGGTCCGAGCGGCGATGACACTTGTGGAATTCTAACCTCAAAATATCGTCTCTTCTGACTACATCTCACACTTCTATTTTGTTTTCATATAATTCAAGCTGTGACTTAGATCACACCTGCACAGTAGGATAGTAGTAGGAAGATGTAACCTATTCGTTAATGAAGAGAAAGATGATAAGAGGGGGATCCGAGTGCCACGCAAGTTTACCTGTATGGTCTGAATCGTATTATATGAGAGCGACGAAACTGTGAGAAACTGGTTCCCTTATTCGGAAAAAATCAACTACCCCCAAGTGTACACGTTTCTTCCAGTTCAATGTGCTTCAGAATAAGAATACAGTTGCACGGTTTCGACGTGTCACTCTGAGCTGAGTGTTGATATGAAAAGACATTCAAATATTTAGATTCCGGGGTGACTTTGGCCAGCCGAGAGTAGTCAGCTCAAATTCATTGTTAAAACTAAGACGGTGAATCTGAAAGTTCACCGTCATGATTTTATATGACTTTTATGTCCCGTCTCTGAGCTTATTCGTGATCAGGAAAAGGGTTCCAAGGAGAGAATGACCACTTTTGTGTTGAAAAGTACAAAAAGTTCGCGGTGCTCATCGAAGGTGGCCCCGAACACCGGGTTGAATTTGGCCACCCTGTTTTTCACTATCCTCAAGGATGCCAACGGGTAAAATTAGATTGTGAGTACAGCATTTTGATAGTGACGCCAAGACGCGCCGAATAACTCAAGATGCATACAAGTTTTGTCGGAAAGTCGCGGACTTGATCAGGAGCTCCAAAGTGGCCAAAGTCACCCCCTCGGCGTCGCCGATTTCCGGTATCTAGAATCATGAATTTGAAAGATAAGTCGATTTATGAATTAGCTGAAATCGTGGTCGAACTCGAATTGGCCTCAAATTGTTTTGTGGGATTTCAAAGCCCCACAATATGATGAATTCAAAGTCTCGTCGATCTTGAGTTCATCATATTAAAGCTCAAGGATGACAAAAACTACCAACATTCTCTCAAATCAGTATATTACGGACCAGTGTTGGCGTATCCTGGAGATCAGAGAAATGGTTAAATTGGACACTCGTACCTCCACGAGTTTGTCTATGGAACAAGAGCAAGCACCAGGAGATTTTATAGCGTTGGGGGGGCGGGGGATCTCGTGATGTACCATGGTACGAGAAAATTCTTTGTGGCGACAGCAAAGTCGGGCATGGGGGGAGGACAGGCATGGTGCCAAGCATTTCCCAAGAAGTAAGGGGCAAGAAGTGGCATAATGGTGTTGTGGTCGGCATGCGCTATTCACACCTCTACCTGCGATAATCCGCTTGTCAAGCCGGGACGCGAGCGACGGGCCCATTATGATTACCCGCCTATTGTCGAGGTGTCGGGTCCGCTCGCGCGCGCAAACACGCCATTCAGTTGACGCTCATTATCCTAAAATCCCTCAACAGCTGGGGACAACTTTATGAGCTCCTAATACGAGGGCTTTTGCGATTCAGACTCGCAGGCTTTTACTCGCTCTCTCTTACACAGAGTCGCCTATTTGAGCCAGAGTTCATCGCACGAGAGCGGGAATGCATTATCCGAGCTTGCTATTGATCTCGTGCTCGCATCGTGAGCTATATCCAGGCACACGGCGAAATCTCTGTGTGAGGATTGAACATACAGACGCATTGTTGAGAGTCCAAAGGCTCGTCCCAGATAGACGCGCATGATCTCCCTGTCTCTCACTTTCTCGACTCATTCCCGCCTTCTCTTTTATTCTCTACTTTTATCTGATCAAAATCGCATAGTATCGATGCCTCTCGTTTCCTTAACGTGGAGTGAGAATCGATGGATTTCGTCAGTGCTAGATTCTGTGCATGTGCCCTCGCAGACACGACCGCACGAAATTCCCCAAAACATCGACCTCTGCTTTTCCGTGCAATGCTCCGCGCTGCAACGTGCTAACGGTTTGAAACACTGAATGATTCCTCACAAACACAGAAAACTCACAATGTTGGGAAAGAACATCACCGAGCTCATTCGAGCATTTGTATAAAACTCTTGTGATATTTCCTCCGCGGAGGATTCGAGTGCCCACTCTTTAAAACTATTGGAGTGAAATTTTGACTAAAAGCTTGGGCTGATCCTCAGAACGACCGAGAATGACTTATATTGGAGTAAAAATTTGACCCATAGGGAGTGAAACCACAAAAATATTACATTCGCTCTAAGCTTGAGTCAATTTTCACTCCAAGATGAAAATTGACTCCTCACTATGAGTGAATAGATTTTCATAGGTTAGGGTATAATCGCAGAATGATTTGCGGGACTACTTATGAAGAAAGTGGAAAACTTTTCAATTGTTGAGTGATGCTGCTCTATTCCGAGTTTCCTTTTGAAACACCTCTCGGGTATATTTAAAAACTCGTATCGACCGTATACAACCGTCCATAGGCTTTCTTCACTATCCACTGACAAAGTGCCATTTGCTCCAATGATTAAGACACTTGCCTGTCAATCAAGAGGGTGTGGGCTCCAATCCCCATTGAGTTGTACGCAACAGCCAAAATTCACGTTAAATATATTTATCATAGTATACTAGTAGTTAGAATTGTGCACGCCGTGAATTAATTTTTTTGCTGCAATATCTAGAATGTTGAAAAGTTTTGAATTACAGTAGAATCCGCTTATAACGAGTCCGGTTATAACGAGCAAATTTGGAAGATTTGGTTGGCCGCCATATAATGTATGTGCAAACAGGTCCGGCTATAACGATCCGGATATAACAAGAATCCGGTTATAACGAGCAAAAATTCTGTCAAAATTTGGTTTTGGCACCGGCTATTCGCTACGAGACGCGCGCTTTTGAAATTCAAAACGGGCGATTGTGCGCGACCCGTGGCCACCGCATTCACTAAACTGGCGTACTGTGCAGCAGACGGCGAATCTTCGTAAGGGTCAAACTCGAAAACCATCGCTCAAATGTGGCAACAATAAGCGAGAAAGTTGTAGAACTTGTAAAAACGAAGAGTTTGAGTGGTCGTGAGCCTAAATCCGAGCAAATTTGAGCTAGTTGAGGCGATTTCGAGATTTGGCGTGCTTTTAGCATATGCGTCGCAGCCGCCACTCAAGCCGCGGGCTCGCATCCATTGTTTCGAGCTCCGTGAATCTTTCAATATTGCTCTGATTGATATCCAGAACAGCTCAAAATCTTCGTAATTAAATTTCCAACAACTTTGTCGCTTACTGTTAGCAGGTTCAAGCTACGGTTTTCTCCTAAATTCACGAAAACCCAGTCTGCGCCTATGCCGTGCCTCACTGTGCACGCTCAATATATTGTCATTGGCATGGCGCAGCATGGCGTCACCCTAGCAGTACGCCAGTTGTACTTCCAAAGTCAGCCACTACGTGGCGCTCCGCTGAATCTCGGAGCGAATACCGAGCAAATCAATGTTAACGTCGTACGATTCTGAGTTCGGGAGCCCAAGACTCGAGGTAAACACGAGTACCAATGCGAATACACATGCAGTATGATTCTAGTGAGCAAAATGGATAGATCGAATACAAGGAAGCGACATTCCACGACGAGTGCGTTCTCGTAAACTCTGAAGCAACATTGAAATTTCTCAGTTACAATTTTTCATTTTCCATCACGTGTATTTGTTGATTTTTATCTTGCGGTTCTTTGAACTTATGGCAAAATGCGAATTCCTGAATATTGTTTGTCCATACCATTAAGTGGATTAATGCACATCTACGTCATTGTCACCCTGTTATCGTATTCTGAATGTCAATCATTATTAGTTATTTGAATTCTTGATAAAAGATACTTTACAAACTAAAGATTAGTTGTTTTTCATTCATCAGGGGTAGTTATAACGGAATCATATGAATTGTAGCCGATAAATCGAAGTCCGGTTATAACGAGCATTTTTCTTCGGTCCCTTGGAGCTCATTCTAACCGGATTCTACTGCATTTGACTCAATCCTAAGAGTGGTAATTGACTCAAATTTGAGTGAAATTTGACTTCAGCTTGGGGTGATGATTCACTCCAATTCGGTGCGCACGAAACTCACTCATGGCTTTGAGTCGAATTCCACTCCCTTGGAGTGAAAATTCACTCCAACGGGTTTAGAGAGCAAATCACCTCTCATCAATAAGGTTTCAATGTTTCAGTCAATATTTTCCGGGAGACAGTCGGATTCCCATTGTTTCACATTGTTTAATTCAAGCCCTTCAATTATAAACCGTACACCCATTTTCCGATATCTAATGCAAGCGGTCATTTTTAATTGTCGAGAAGTGAACATCCGGTAAGAACCAGATGGATTTTTAGTTGCTCAGTTATACATGGCCGCAATATATAAGTCTGTTCATTCTTGCGTTTAGAAAATTATGGAAGATTCCAAAACTGAATTCGGAGAAATTACTGGCATTGAAGTCAAAACATATCAAGATACTGGAATTCACTTCGATATTGTCGAAATTTTATTGGAAAAACGATTTTCCTGTGTTAGACTAGTGATATTCAACTGTTTGAACAGGTATATTCACATGGGAATAGATTACAAAATTCCGGCCGAGTGCTAATTCAAAGTTAGAAGTGAGACTCATCGAAATTCCGATCTGTACACTACTTATCTTCGATTGCCATTGTTTAGAAGTCATATCGTCAATCGTGAAGGCTCAAAACCTTCTTGAAAATGAGATTCCACGTTCTTCTCTAAAGAGTTGACAAGGCTCAATCAAGGACCTCGTGTACTGACGGAATGAGTGGGAATCTCCATGCTCAATTTCAGAGATTTCAGGATTCCAAGATAATTCGGGAGAGATCTAGCTACATTGTCGTGATATGGAAGACCTTGCGTATTTTCATTTTGATTGACTTCAGAAAATCGGCCTCAAACATCTTTGCTTGCGGACTGATTTCACGTGAGATCAGGCAATGAGATTTACTTCAGATCTCAGATCGCATCGGCGATGAGCTTCGCAATACTATGAGCAGAATGAAGGCACACCCCGTGCAGAAATCTCGAGAAGAATCTCGCAGGTATCTCACAGGATTGTCCTAGTCTGTGTGGGATTCCTATCGAGGAATTCCTACCGGGATCCCACTCGGTCAGTCTACGCTTTTTCGATGGGACCCTGTGAGATTTCCCTGTGGGATTCTCACAGGGATTTCCTCCATGAATCCTATGCAACTTATTTATATAGAAACAAAAACAAACTCAAATGCACTTAAGAGCAATGTAATTTAGGGTTCCATCATTAGAATTGTATTAACATTTATGATAAATTGATTAAAATCTATTACCTAAATAAATTAACATTAACAATATGACAACAGCATCGGCGGAGGCTCACTAGGGATTAGAAAGCAGAAACCTAGACCATTACTCCAAAGTTTCAGATGCCATGAGTGATGCTTACTTCGTACTAGAAACGAGTCTTTCCAACTATTCTTTCTTCTCTTAAAACGAAGCTCTCTGATTCGATTGAGTAACTCTTTGTTCAACCAACACAATTATTTTATTGTTGAATTTAATTGGGAATGCTAGTGATGAAAAAATGTTCAGGTTGACTCTTAATAACTCTTAAACCCGTCATTGTGGAATGTATACCTCACCACGCTTTCGGTTTTGATTGAGGTCCTTATAAGTCAGTTTTTACAAATGCCCACAATCTGATTAGATACATGAATATACAATGTATATTTTATATACACTCACTCACAAACGCACACATAGTATGTGTATATATATTCATATACCTTTTTCAACAATTTCTCAATCTTTGAGTACCTATACTCAAATTCATTTCTGATGAGTTTGGTCCATTGTAAAATTCGAACGCGCGGTCAATTCCTACTGATACTCATTAACAAATACGCTGCTAAAAGAGATTAGCAGAAAGCTTTCTCTTGGCGAGATCTGCTATAACTGAGCAATAATGTAATTTTTCTAGTGACAATTTTCCATTCACTCTCGTAGTTTTTCTTAAGAAGAGATGATTTTTTGGCTGTATATTTTTGAATTGTTGAGTAATAATGGATTAATACTAATCTGAAAATGATGGGGTTATTAAATAGTTGAATTGAGTGCAGAGAATAATCATTAATGAAAGTGGATTGAGAAAAACATGGAAAATTGAAGGGAAATAACAGCAATAGACATTAAAATATGAGAACCATAGACCTTAGAAATTCTTCATGAACCAATTAATAAGGAATGTTTGGAAAGTATCTTTTGGTATATCAAAGTTTGGTAAATTACTTGTGAAGAAAGATAGAGGAGAAAGATGGATCAATGGAACAAATCTTTTATTAATTTTTGAGTTATTTTCCCGAGGAAGATTGTTAGCGGAAATTAGGGAATCTGCACTATATTTTTTTAAACAATAAATATCGTTTGGTTGAGACAGAATTTCGATAAAATTGGTTTGAGGATCAGTGAAATCACAATTTTGGTGAGAATTTCAGATTTTTATGGGAAGAAACTTCATTTTAATAGTGATCTTCAAGTTAAACTGGAATTCCGTGTTGAGCAATTCATAAATAATGTTCAAAAAATGTGGATTCAGGTCGATGGAAGTTTGGTGAATTACTCGTACAGGAAGATAAAGGTGAAAAATGGATATTCGAAAAGAATGTTTTATTATTTTTCAAGTTATCTTTTCGAGAAAGATTGTGAGTCGAAATTAGGGAATATAAACTATATCTTTATCACCAATATCTATCGTTTGGTTGAGACAGAATTTCGATAAAATTGGTTTAAGGGTGATAAAAAGGAGAATTTTGGTGTTTCAATTTTTTCCAAAATACCTTGGTTTGAAGGGATGAAATGGAATTTCGGTGTTAACCAATCGATAGATCGTGCAGGAAAAATGATAGTTTAGGTCATTGAAATTGAGACAAAAGAGTGATGAAGGAAGGCACGAGGAAAGAATGAATATTAAGAAAAATTTTGCATTATTTTTTGAGTTATTCTTCAGAGGAAGGTTTTAGGAGGGATTTGGGACATCTAGTCTGACGTTTTTTGGATGATATTCATCGTTTGGTTGAGACAAAATTTGGATCCAGTTGCTTTAAAAAGGGTAAAAATGAAATTTTTGGAGAAAATTGTGATTTTTTGGAAAATTTGAGATCTGTAACGATTGAATAAGATTTCGGTGTTAACCAATTGATAGATCGTGCAGAGAAAATGATAGTTTAGGTCATTAAAATTGAGAAAAACGAGTCATGAAGGAAGATAGGAGGAAAAAATGAATAATAAGAAAAATTTCCCATTATTTTTTGAGTTATTCTTTAGAGGAAGCTTCTTAGAGAAATTTGGGCCTTCTAGTCTGAGGTTTTTTCAACAATATCCATCGTTTGTTTGAGACGGAATTTCGATGCAGTGGGTTTGAAAAGGCTCAAAAAGAAATTTTTGGTGAAAATTTTGATTTTTTTTTAAATTTGAGATCTGAAAAGATTAATTGAAATTTCGGTATTAACCAATCGATAGATAGTGCAAAAAAAATGATAGCCTAGGTCATTAGAATTGAGAAAAACGAGTCATGAAGGAAGATAGGAGGAAAAAATGAATAATAAGAAAAATTTCCCATTATTTTTTGAGTTATTCTTTAGAGGAAGCTTCTTAGAGAGATTTGGGCCTTCTAGTCTGAGGTTTTTTCAACAATATCCATCGTTTGGTTGAGACGGAATTTCGATGCAGTGGGTTTAAAAAGGCTCAAAAAGAAATTTTTGGTGAAAATTTTGATTTTTTCGAAAATCTGAGATCTGAAAAGATTAACTGAAATTTCGGTATTAACCAATCGATAGATCGTGCAAAAAAATGATAGCCTAGGTCATTAGAATTGAGAAAAACGAGTCATGAAGGAAGATAGGAGGAAAAAATGAATCATAAGAAAAATTTCCCATTATTTTTTGAGTTATTCTTTAGAGGAAGCTTCTTAGAGAAATTTGGGCCTTCTAGTCTGAGGTTTTTTCAACAATATCCATCGTTTGTTTGAGACGGAATTTCGATGCAGTGGGTTTGAAAAGGCTCAAAAAGAAATTTTTGGTGAAAATTTTGATTTTTTTTTAAATTTGAGATCTGAAAAGATTAATTGAAATTTCGGTATTAACCAATCGATAGATAGTGCAAAAAAAATGATAGCCTAGGTCATTAGAATTGAGAAAAACGAGTCATGAAGGAAGATAGGAGGAAAAAATGAATAATAAGAAAAATTTCCCATTATTTTTTGAGTTATTCTTTAGAGGAAGCTTCTTAGAGAGATTTGGGCCTTCTAGTCTGAGGTTTTTTCAACAATATCCATCGTTTGGTTGAGACGGAATTTCGATGCAGTGGGTTTAAAAAGGCTCAAAAAGAAATTCTTGGTGAAAATTTTGATTTTTTCGAAAATCTGAGATCTGAAAAGATTAACTGAAATTTCGGTATTAACCAATCGATAGATCGTGCAAAAAAAATGATAGCCTAGGTCATTAGAATTGAGAAAAACGAGTCATGAAGGAAGATAGGAGGAAAAAATGGATATTAAGAAAAATTTCCCATTATTTTATGAATTATTCTTTAGAGGAAGCTTTTTAGAGAGATTTGGGCCTCCTAGTCTGAAGTTTTTTTAACAATATCCATCGTTTGGTTGAGACGGAATTTCGATGCAGTGGGTTTAAAAAGGATCAAAAAGAAATTTTTGGTGAAAATTTTGATTTTTTTGTAAATCTGAGATCTGAAAAGATTAAATGAATTTTCGGTATTAACCAATCGATAGATCTCGCAGAAAAAATCATAGTTTAGGTGACTCAATTTGCTGTAAGAGTGTGTGAGAAAAAGATATTTATGTATTAAAAGTAGAAATTTGAGCCATTTTTCTTTAAAATGCCCATGGATCAAATTTGACTGGGAGCCGAAAGCTGCCAAATCACTGGGCTCTCAGAAATTGGATTCTGTACAACTTGTAGAAAACCAAAAGTTGATAAGGGCAATAGTAAAAGAGAAAGCGTGTCCGGTATAAAACAAGAAACACACACACACACACACGAACACGGACAAAGGGGTGCAAAGATGAGTTTCTGGTTGATGTGGAAGACCATTAGGAGGAAAAGTGTTACCTACAATCGATAGATTTTGGCGAGAGGAAGAGAATGGTCGTTGGCTTTTTTAGATAAACGGAATTTTGTTGAAGAAAATATTGGATTTAGTAGAAAATTTGATCAAAATTTTGCTGGTATGAAAACAAAGCTTTCTCTTTAGAGAAAGCAAAAGGGTTTGAAGATCTATTGTCAAAATTGAACTAGAATATGTCGTCAAAAATTTCATCATAATTGAGAGAATCTACATAGATGATGAAACAATCGTGTAGAAGAAATGTTCTGTTCTCGTCAATCACCACCAACAACTTGGGTCTGTGAAATCGAAATCTGCAAACTCAACATTTCTGTTGAGACTTGTTGTATAAAATTCAATGAGAATACTTCGTGAGGTATTCGCAGGGATGCCCTGTTCATCCCCGACGTTCTCAACACTCAATTGTTCTGTAAGTCGGTAAGTGTGATAACTTCTTTAAGAGGCCCGGCGACGGGTAATGGCGTGGATATCCCGTAGGATTCTCACGAAGATAACCTGCGTACATCTAATATCGCTTTGGCCATGGGTTTTCTGATTAGATTCACGTTGGATTCCTATGAGGTATCCTTCCATGGATTGTGCCGAGGACATCACGTGGGATTCTAGTGGGGACATCCTCCTCATTCCCTAGATCTCTCTTGCAACGGATCGTCCAACCAGATCCGAATGGGATTCTTATCAGGAGTCCTCGAATGGATTTTGCTGTGAATATCTTGCGGGATTCCTGTGGGGAGTCCCTGCATATTGCACATTTTATTCCAATTCGCGGGGAAATCCTGCCAGAATCCTGTGTGATTCTCGTGGGATTCCCCAAGATGAGGATGAGGCTGGGATATCGCATGGGGATCAAACGTAAACGCAGGGAAACCTAGGATTATTTCTGCACGGGACGTATTTCTTCATTTCGCCCGTTCTTTTTTGATTTCAAAGTTATCGAATTGTTCTCGATCGGAAGTAAAAGTGTCGTTATCAAAAGTTACCGCTAATATCGGTTTTTGGGTATGTCCACATAACGTGGACACGTTCAGTGAGCGTCTGAAACCCACCTGAAAATCATCCGTACAGAATTTGGATATAGCGGTTGTACGGTGCACAGCTATCATAGCAGTGGAGAAGAAAAGATAACTCCTAGAGTTTCGTCAAGATTCGTCTTTCGAAAGGTTGAGCCCGAGGTTGAGCCTCTCGCTGTCGGTGCAAAGCTGAATACTTGTAGCACAAACATTTTGGCTGTATATTGTATATTCAATCCCCCCCCCTCATTCACTTTTTTTCAAAAGTAAAACTAGGCAAGTATGAGGTTTAGAAAAGAACCATTCATCTCCAGTACATCAAAACTTCAAATTTCATACGACATGGTTTAAACTCTTGGAAGGAATGAGATCTAAAAAAACCACGTCGAGTATTTTTTGAGCCGATATGTCACGATCAACATATCATCACTGGATAGAGACTAGAGCCACTTTCCTCCAATCAAATCTTTCTTTTAATTCATCCTAATGGTGGTGGTTTGACAATTTCTTACTAGCTAATTGTCGCTGAAATGGCCCGAAGTTTAGGTGAGTAGAAAAGGTACAGGGGAATATCGAAATAGAGAAAATATAACTGAGTTTAATTTGGTGTTCATGATGATTCACTAAAATCTCATATCATACTCAGTTATATTTTCTATATTTCGATACTCCCCTGTACCTCTTCTATTCACCTAAACCTCGGGTTAATTCAGCGACAATTAGCTAGTAAGAAATTGTCAAACCACCTCCATTAGGATGAATCGAAAGGAAGATTTGATTGGAGGAAAGTGGCTCTAGTCTCTATCAGTGATGATATGTTGATCGTGACAAATCGGCTCAAAAAATACTCGACATGGTTTTTCTAGATCTCATTCCTTCCAAGAGTTTAAACCATGTCGTATAAAATTTGAAGTTTTGATGTACTGGAGATGAGTGATTCTTTTCTAAACCTCATATTCGCCTAGTTTTACTTTTGAAAAAAAGTGAATGAGGGGGGATCTCACTCCTTGGTTCTCCACCTCGAGTCGTGGCTAGTTTCGAGTGTCCACATCTGATGCAATAACTATAGAATCGAGAAATTCAGATAATTCGAAAATTCATTTATCCGCGATAATAAACCAGCTGGTCGGTGCCCGCGTTGCCCGGTACGCAGCAGACAGCCTCATTGCAGACTGCCGTCAACGGTCAACCGGACAGGAAGATCTTGCGCACGCGCTTCTATCTCTCTTCCTCTTCCTCGACCATCTTACATACCCAACACATGTGTAGTAGAGACGTTTCGATATTTCTCGAGTCGAAGTGCGGGACTGGAGAAGTCGAACTGAGATGTAAAACGAAGGCATGAATTTTGCGGTGCTGAATAAAATGCGTCCAGTGCTCCGATTGAGAAAATAATTGTACAGAACTCTGAATCGCTTTAGAAAGGCTTTGCTAAAGCATTGCAGAGCTCCATGAGCAACGTTAAGAGGCTAATAATCCAAGTAGAAAAAAAGTGTGAGGTTAAAAAACCCCAATTCAAAGTTTAGATAGGCACAGCGCCTCGCTCGATTTTTCGTCTGCTCATACTCGCCAGCGAGGCGCTACCACGCCTCTTGATAATCATTATCAGTACGAGCGCACTACGAATCGAGCACACAAAAATTTCAAAATGTTCGTAGAATTCGAATGAATTCATTAATCGCCATGGTCGGTCGGAATATCTTGTCTACTGAGGGAAATTTTTTCCAGCGTAACTCGGACTTATTTCGAAATAGCGCTGTAATACTGATTTGTATCGTAAGATCGCAAAGTTAGACAGGAGAGCCAGTATTCAACATAAATTCATCATATGCTTTCAAGAATTCATTATCATTGGTTATCGAGCATGTTTAGTATTTGAATCGAAACTACGGCCTGACGTGGCTAACATCGAGCAAGGGATCGCTTACGAATGTTGGTTTACAGGTTCTTTTGCTCAGGAATATTACGTCAAGCACTCGTAAATCCATTTGTATGCTCTTCAATATCACAGCAGTCCCTAGCAGCATCGCCAGGGGATATAGTCCGCGACACGGAGAAATCTCGTGAGCGTGTACCTCTCTTTCTCCATAGCCGATACGCAGTTTTTTGTACTGACGTGGGTTTCGTGTGCAATTATCATCCATCATCTCTAACGTCCAGGTCCTTGTGGGATTTGTACCCACGATTACTTGAATGATTTCGGGTATTCCAAAATTTGCTCGATAGTGACATGCAGCTTTTCTGCGTGTCGAATAACATTTATAACTCGATCATCTTCGATGAAGATGGAGATACGCAAGTTGTTCCATACATACCACGGAACAACAGTGAATTCTTTGTGAACATTGAACATTCACCATGATATTTTCCTTTGGAGGTTACTTCCGGATGATCGAACACTCCACATTTTCTGTGTTGAAAACTCATTTCGAAATCGGTGAGCCGGAAGAAATTAAAGAAGAACACTCCTCGCTCCTCTATCGTTATACCCCGAGGAAATGCTATGAGATGTCAGGAACGCCAATATTGTCTATTATCTATAAAATCTGTGACTGGCTACCCAGGTACTTCGGCGACTCGCACTCACGAGTTTCGTCCAGCGTAAGACCATATTCATCGGTCGCGTTTTTAGCGAGTCACAGAGTAGATAAGTTTCGAGAAATTCACGTATGAAGTGGGCCGCTATTAGTGAATACGATGATGACTCTGAACTTGAAAATCTACCCACAAGTCAATATAGTACTTACTCTCAGATTTCCACGCCTAGTTCATCATTTTTTCTCCAAAGCAGACCAAAACTGATTTGCTTGGTTCTCTCATTCTCCCTTACATTTTCACCCCACTGTGCAAATGGAAGAATGGCTCCTATACTATGATGGATGTGTACAGCATGCCCTCTGTATGCCGATTCCAGGAACGGGCTCTTCTTGACCCTTCAGCAAATTTACATTACTTTAGACCCTCACCCCACTTCACTTTTTCCAAAAGTAGAACTTGCCGAGTATGGCCATCTTTTCCCCCTATCACTTCATCTGGGATCAAAAATTGAATTTCAACTCTTGAGGGTCATAAAATCAGGTGAAACATGTCGAGTAACTATTTAGCAAAATTTAGTAAAATTCAAACATGAAACAAATGGTGAGAGAATGAAAAATATTAATTTCAACTCTTGAGAGCCGTGAGATCAAGAAGAGTATGTCGAGTGATTGTTTTGCAAAATCTGAACGTGAAACGCATGTAAAAGGATTGATTACATTACGATTTGACTTTCTCGGTAATTTTGACTCAACTTGAGTTTCTCACCATGTCCTTCGTCTATGAAATGTAATGAAAATGATTCATCCAGACCATTGAGATGAAAAGGAAACCAGAAAATTCAATCAAGCATTGATCGGTTTAGTTTGAAATTCAGTAGAGATGGTGAGTAACTCAAGTTGAGTCAAAATTACCGAGAAAGTCAAATCGTAATGTAATCGATCCTTTTCCATGCGTTTCACGTTCAGATTTTGCAAAACAATCACTCGACATACTTTTCTTGATCTCACGACTCTCAAGAGTTGAAATTAATATTTTTCATTTTCTACCCATTTGTTTCATGTTTAAATTTTGCTAAATTTTGCTAAATAGTTACTCGACATGGTTCCCCTGAGTTCATGACCCTCAAGAGTTGAAATTCAATTTTTGATCCCAGATGAAGTGATAGGGGGAAAGGATGACCACACTCGGCAAGTTCTACTTTTAGAAAAAGTGAAGTGGGGTGGGGTAGGAGATTTCAACACTTGGCTATGTTAATGACTGAATATTCTCAGATTAAAACACAAAAAACTTCTATGTATCTCATCCATAAAAATCATTCTCCTAATTAACACTAGTGTACTTAATTCCAAGATGAGTATTTTTTGATCATGAGCAAAGAAAAATCTGGAGGAGTAAAACTTTGTATTTATGATAGCAGGACTTGGAATTAGTTCATGAAATTGACTTGGGTTGATGCAAAGACTCCTAATCTACTTGTGATGGTGCTTGCAAGAGAATATTTTGGATCCGAAGAATTTCTAGATTGTGGAAATACCCCACATGAGTTGATTCGGCCACTCTTCAGCAAGAGAGGATGCTAACTATCAAAGTGAATAACTAATAACTAATTGATAAATGAAACACAGAATCATGACACTTATACATCTGTTGTCCAACATTTCCCAAGGACCAAAATCTGAAACAAATTCCATGTAGCACATTGGTAATTCGTAATACATCAAGAAGTTAGAGCAATTCGTGCGAACTCATTCTGAGGGAAATGAAGGTTCAATAGCATTATGTGATATGTGTTTAGATTTCTGATGAAATGATCCTCAAGATACTTCCAGATAGATGTATGGATCCAGTTTGTTTGGTGATCGACTCCTCAACTAATCATTTTTTCAATTTGAACTTACCACTTCCACCAAGAGCGTAAATGTGCCTTTCTTTCTCTGTAATACTCTTGATGAAACAGGTGAACCTTGTACAACTTTCTAATCCTATTCAGACAAGAAAGTAAAGTCCATATACCATATGAGTAAGAGTCTAGCTGAGACCTTAGATTAGAGTATTACGCAATAGACATATGATATTCAAAAGTAACCAAAGCAGCACCAGAGATCAGTGCTTATATACTACAACAACTGTTCTTGGACAGTCGTCAATTGGACTGACCTGTCTCACAACAACTAAATGTGAGAGACGATCCCTCTTAATGTGTTGGACATTGACAGGTCCATATTGGGACACGAAAAGCACTTCGAAGGATATTCTATTAATTGCACTCTTCTTCAACTAGAGTGGTTAATCAACTTTTCTTTGAGATGCACAATTTATAGCTCCAGAGTTGGGTCTGTCTGAAGTATTCTGAAAGTCAATACACTGCCGAAATGTAAATTGATACTGGCACTCATTTTTTCTCACGATCAAATCCAAAATTCTCCAAATATTTTTGAAGATCAACTCTTGACATCGCACAACAGCGAGAATGACACACATTCTGGCCTATTATTCTTAATACCACTCCAGACAAGAGAACCCACAACAATAGGTGGCTTTTATTCCTGCAACAATGAGAGCTGATTTCTACAAGCTCGCTGCAGGCAGTGCTACGATTGGCATCAATTGGCATTCAATCTCTGCTGTTATCTTCACATAATATAATCAAAATAGTCATCAAAAACGTTACAACATGTTATACTGCCAGAGCGGAATAACGCCGTCTGCTACACATGCGGCCGCATCAAAACATCACCCGTGTTTTCGCGGTCGATCGTCCCGCGTGGTCGACCCCCAACAATCGATTGTGTTCGACTCCGAGTGTCTAGACGCGGCTGAAATCTTGACGCAAAAAAAATTGGGAAGGGTCGAAATTAGTGAGCAGGATATTTTGGCACAAACGCTGTCAGCGGCCAAATGACTGACACAGAAATCAAAGTGCGAAACACGAAATATGAGCGGGGAAGTGTCACTAGATCGCGGTGACGACAAGCCTGATGTCACCAGGGTACGTCGGTGTATTGGACCAGCATGGCCGCGAATGAGCCGAGTGTCGTGGAGATTGAGTCGCGATGGCGGGTTCGAAAAAGACTGATAACTTGAACTTGGAATCCGCAAGTTCATATCCGCGAGGCTGAGCGAAAGGCCCAAATGTGCTTATGGCACGTGCCATTAGCTTCCTATGTTCACCGTATGTACAGTAATGGTCCGGTCCAGTGCATTAGCTATTTTTCAGGTCCGGATTAATTTTTTGGTAATGTCTCGTGCCATTTGTACGTCAATGTTGATGGCGTTGAAGAATAATGCCCGGTGGTGTTAGCCCGAGTGATTTTATGAGCTAGTGTGGTTTCTGCCGACAAAAATTTTTCTGCATGAAAGTTACGAGATATACGTTCGGAAGAATTGCTTTAAGAGGCCTATGGCCATCCGAGATAAGAGCTATTCGCGAATAAATGGCCGAGTAAAGATTTTCGGCAGCGTGTTACAAGTTTCTTTCCAAGTGTTCTCATCAACGCAAAATTTGGTTTAGTGGGCGAAATGCACGCCTAGGCCTGATATGTTGAAGATGGGCCTTGTTGATGAATGTCCTGAATATGATCCAAGTGATGTCCGTCGCGCTCAACCTTAGCTGTACAAAGAATGTAAGAGGTGATGGGAATATCAATTGGAATGAACAAATAATGCATGGAGTATATTCGTGATAATTTGTTTATATCTTTTCTCGCGGGAATTTATTTACAGGCGCAAATAATAATTCTGATCATAGTTACAACTACATCCAAATGAGTAACACAATAATTTCATTCGTTCCTTACCCATATATGTATAATTCTTGCATTGTTCAATCTTAACTCGCATGAAAGGTACCTATGTATATTATTTATATATTCAAACTCGCACGACACTTACTCATATTCGCCCTTAGTTGAGTGAGTAGTCACCAGGGAACTGTTATCGATGTGGTAAGAACACTACGTTCCCCGCAGGTGAGTAGGAGCGATATATGGACAAAGATACTCACTCAAGTTCTTTTTCAGAAGCGGCCATATTAGCTAATGAAACCTCGAGCGTATCCGCGAGCGTTCATAGGGAACTCCAGAACAGTTCATACTCATTCTTTTTCGCATTAGCTAATTCGTTTTGCTTCCAACTTCACGAGGTGGTGAAAAGGGGAGGAGGGATTGGGTGCGAAACAACACAAATTTGTTCCTGAAGTTTGAGGTAACCTAAGATGAAGCAAGTCCACATTAGTGAGCCTGAAGTAGATGAGAGGCAAATGCGGTAACGACGCGCTCATTGGCTGGAATCATTTAGAAACTTCTACAAGACGACGTGCTGCGCTCATGGGTTTCCGTTGGACCCTTGTCACTAGCTCCGCGCAACCAATGAACGCGCCCGCATTTTACAAACTTTCGGGCATCTGTTCCTCTTTACTTTAGGCTCACTAGTCCAGATATCTTCATCCAATGCCTCCTCCGTCCGGAGATACGCGCAAAGAATTCAGCGATGCCCGTAAGGTTTCGTGTAGAAATGTCATTTATGGATAAGGGTCATTCTGGACCAAGGTGAACATTTTGAGAATCGACGAAATTTAAAAATGCCCCAAACATTTTTTTTCCGTTAGTACTACTAGAATATAGTTGAAAAAATTTTTTTTCAGATTTTTTTGGGACCCATGGCGGGCCCTACGAATTTCCCAAGTCCCATTTTTGAGCAGTTTTTCGCCTATTTTTCGCTATCTTGGAAAATTCGTAGCTCGGACCCAAATGCATCTTTTCCATCTTAGCTGGGCGCATGTTTTTCGATATGACGTACACTTTTAGGGAAGAAATTGACCGGTCCAAAAAATTGATATCTGGTACGTCCCACGGTTGCATCAAAAAAGGCCCAAAAATACGACTTTGCACCACCTTTGGAGGCGTATAGGTCAAAATGGAAGCCTCGTAGCAAAATTTTGCAGGCGAAAAAACTTGTAGGCCTTGGAAAAACCTTCAATTTCCTTTTTAGAACGTGTCATTATCTTATTTCAGGTACGATCTACAGCCGATTTAAGTTAGGCATTTTTGTAAAAACGTGAAACTTCAAGGCCAATTAAAAAAAATCTTTTATTTTTTATCGACCCCGAACCTATGAGAAAATGTTCTTTCAGGTGTCTATTTGAAGGCCCGACAATAATTTGGTTGTTCCTGTAAAATCCCGATTTTATACGATCTGTTAAAAACAGTCGAAAATATCGAAAATCGTGTCGAATTCGGGCCTTATCATGAAGCTTCGTGGACTGGGTCTTCCCTTACTCTCGATTCGTGGACTCTAATTATACAGCACTCGGCATGAAATATTGTGGAAGATGAGACCTAGAGCTGAAAAATGGCCTCTCGAGCGATGTTTTACAATGGAACCGTCCAAAACTAGAGTAAATTGAGTAAATCCAAGATAAATCGAGGAAATCGATTGTGATGCATCTCTCATTTAACTAATAGCCCGCGCTCACTAGCCCAACCGGCCGCTTTGGCACTCCGCGTATGCTCCGCACTGCATGCCATCCTCCGTTTATGCGGAAGTGATAAGTGATATTAACAGATGATGCAGTATTGTCAGGTATTATCCAGTATAGACAGAGATAAGAAGGTTCTCTAATCTCCGTTATAGACTGTAGACTGAATGAGGTTTCGGTTAATAGTGACCACCACGGAAAAATTGTATGTGTCAGTCAGCGTCCCGATCAGAAATTTTGGTACCTTCCCCGCGGGGTTTGCCCCGAAAATGGGCCAAATGTATTGTGAAGCATATGAAGTGTACCGCCTTCCCCGCGGGGCACCCGCGAGGTATCATCGGGGCAATATTTGCGCAAAATTAGTGCAGTTTCTGTTGAGACCTTTAAAATAATTTCGGATATGTTTGTAATGTTATCACTATTATGTGATTGTTTAAGTAAAGTATGTTCAAGTAAAGTTGAAAATTCATTGAAGACCTGGGAAAGCCTCATAAGAGCTACTAATATCCAGCCTGTGTTTACTTCTACTGAGGGCAAATAGTCACTTGACTTTGCAGCGTGTGACGAAGAAATGAATTTTGCTGGACTGAGATTTGTGTGAAAAGTGAGTGGTGCTCATCAATGATATTGAAATACAGTATGTTCACGTTCAATGCCTTTGTTGAAATTTCCATCATACACCCACAGAAGTGAGGTTAACTCTGAGACACTATGCAGGAATATTGTGAAAGTGATCAGATACTTTGCGGGGAAAGCGTTACTTTTCATATGCTTCACAATACATTTGCCCTATTACCCGCGATGTTCGGGGCATGGCGTAAAAATAACACCATGGTTCGGGGCAAACCCCGCGGGGAAGGTAATGACGGTCAGCGGCCATTCGAGATCTCCCATCTCACTCGCACCTAATAGGTTATCCCATGAGTGCGAGGGAGACGACAGATCTCGAACGGTCACTGACCGTCATCCCATTGCAGTTCACCGCATGGCGTAAAGATAACAAAAGTTATCTTCACGCCATGGTTCACCTTGTTCTCGTGTGTACCAAAATTTCTGATCGAGACGCTGACTGACACATACAATTTTTTCGTGGTGGTCACTAACAATCAAAACCTCGTACAGTCTACAGTCTATAACGGAGATTAGAGAACCTTCTTATCTCTGTCTATACTGGATAATACCTGACAATACTGCATCAGCTGTTAATATGACTTATCACTTCCGCATTAACGGAGGATGGCATGCAGTGCGGAGCATACGCGGAGTGCCAAAGCGGCCGGTTCTCGATTTATCTTGTATTTACTCAATTCACTATAGTTTTGGACGGTTCCATCGTAAAACATCGCACGAGAAGCCATTTTTCAGCTCTAGGTCTCATATTCCACAATATTTTATGCCGAGTGCTGTATAATTAGGGCCTCGACAGAAAGTGCGCATTTGCTCTTTTCCCCCCTTTTTCCCCTGTGGAAGTAGCGCCATTGCGCGCCCGTGGCGGCGACTGCAACTACAGGGCCTATGCTTATACACGGGGGAAAAAGTGGAGAAAAGAGCATTGCGCACTTTTTGTCGAGCCCCTTAGAGTCCATGAACCGAGAGCAAGGGAAGACCCAGTCCACGAAGCTTCATGATAAGGCCCGAATTCGACACGATTTTCGGTATTTTCGACTGTTTTTAACAGATCGTATAAAATCGGGATTTTACAGGAACAACCAAATTATTGTCGGGCCTCCAAATAGACACCTGAAAGAACATTTTCTCATAGGTTTGGGGTCAATAAAAAATAAACGATTTTTTTTAAATGGGCCTTGAAGTTTCACGTTTTTACAAAAATGCCCAACTTAAATCGGCTGTAGATCGTACCTGAGATAAGATAATGACACGTTCTAAAAAGGAAATTGAAGGTTTTTCCAAGGCCTACAAGTTTTTTCTCCTGCAAAATTTTGCTAAGAGGCTTCCATTTTGACCTATACGCCTCCAAAGGTGGTGCAAAGTCGTATTTTTGGGCCTTTTTGATGCAACCGTGGGACCTACCAGATATCAATTTTTTGGACCGATCAATTTTTTTCTTGAAAGTGTACGTCATACCGAAAAAAATGCGCCGAGCTAGGATGAAAAAGATGCATTTGGGTCCGAGCTACGAATTTTCCAAGATAGCGAAAAATTGCTCAAAAATGGGACTTGGAAAATTCGTAGGGCCCGCCATGGGTCCCAAAAAAATCTGAAAAAATTTTTTTTCAACTATATTCTAGTAGTACTAACGGAAAAAATAATGTTTGGGACATTTTTAAACTTCGTCGATTTTCAAAATGTTCACCTTGGTCCAGAATGACCCATATGGATACACTAACAGTGTTAAATTTCTCGACCGTATCTCCAAGCAGAGAGTTCTATTGGAAAGAAATATTCTAGATTCTTCACATTCCAAGTGGTGCGGAATTGCGAAAAAATTTGAATGCAGGTTGGTGTTTCAAAACCGAAATCGCCATCTAGCGAATCTCCATTTGACCAAATTTCCCGTCGCTCATCAATAAAAAAGAAAAAGAAATCAAATTGTCGCCTCCGAAGGAAACAACATTTTTCATCTTTCTTCCACAGTATTTTCAATTGAGGATGTGTTTTTTGTTGTTGTCGGGAACGACTCGTCTATATCCATATCCTTCTTCTGGCAAGCAAACGTTTACATTCATTCAGGTTCATCTTGAATACTGGCTCGATATTTTTGAATAAATCACTCTACACTATAATTAGGTCATATGAGCATGGTGAACGATCCTCGGAGTGGAATAAATAATTCTTGATTCCGATGACACTGCTTGATCTTACAAAGGTAGCGGACGAGCTTTCATCGATCGCTCTAAAAATATTCATTATTGGCGTCATGTGCGTTGAAAATTGGCGATTCTCATGAAATATCAATTATGATTATATAATCACAGCATATCTCCTCCTATACATGATTTCTCAACAATACCTATGGGAGCGTATTTGTATGGCCGCGGTACTTTTGAATTCTAGTAAAATTGAGTTGGGCACAACTCGGGAAGCGCTTCCAGCAATGATCGCGATTGAAAGAAAATCGTTTGGGACCACGAGGGTAGATGCTCTGCTCTGCGCATAAGTAGTAAGTTTACTGAATGGTGGTAACTGGCTCGGGCTTGCTCCAGGTCGGCGACTCAATTATCCAAGAATCAGGGAATGCACTTGCACCGCGGCTCGATACATAAAAGCTGTTCATGTCAACCAGTTCTCATTCCTATACGGACTCGGTAAAAATTTATACACAGTGGGCAAAGTCATAACTGTACCAACTCTTTTATCAATTTGCAGCTCTATCGTTCTCCGTACGACAAGTATTTAAGTGTAGAAGAATTTTCAAATAACATTCCCTACTCTGACAATGGCGCTCTTGCTCACAATCCAAATTCAGTTTCGACCCTTTGAACAATACAGTGGTTTCCGAAAAGATCAACGAACGCTCGAATTTTCCCTAACGAACATCTTGCACTTTCAATCACAAAATCTATACATGATATAAATGTGTACTGCATAGGGCCTCCATTTGTGGGTCGAGTATCAAATCTCATGCTCCTCTTATGAATACAGCTGCTATCCTAAGCACATGGTCGCGAAAGCCCGACGCACAGCTCCGCGGTGAGAGCACATACACATCACGCAAACTTAGCAAGGCCGTTACAGCCAATTAATTCGGCCGTTTGATGTCTCAAGCTCGATCTTCGAGGCAGTGGATTTGTTATTAATCCAAGCAGCCACTGATTTATGAATATATTGCTTGTTCTATCATCTCACTAAAATCACGATTTGAAGCAACTGAAGAATGAACTGCATACAAGCGAGAGATAAACAGATCGGAATCCTTCCCTTCGGTAGATTTTAGACTTCAATTACTTGGTGTATCGATTAGGACGAATTACGTCAGATGAATATACTCTAACCCAGGTGCAATGCTTGCAGCCGTACAAGTTTTCTATCAAGGACAGCTCGCGAACCTCGAATAACAAAATCGCGGACAACACACCCTGGACTTCGATCTTATGAGAAACGAGGGACCATATTCCGCCGACCTGGCATATCAAGAAGGGAGTGATAAGTCATTATGAAGCTCGAATCGGATCAAGCACTCTCCATGAAAGCGTTCAAAAATGTAATGTGAATATAAATTTAAATACAAGTTTGGAGGAATCATAACTTGCAGCACATCTTGTACGCACAAATTGTTCCAAGGTGCCGCGGAGAGGGTTGCCGAGTAATTAACGAGGTATCAAAAATGTTGGTCTATCACATTGACTGTACAAACCTGTATTATCCCATAGGATTGACTCGTTCATTACCAATACGTTACTTCTAAAAAGGTATGTTATTTGGTCTTACCGGAAGAATTGTTGAAATGGCTTATGCTAGGAATATTTTCCATTCAATTACTGACTTCTTATGCACCAACTCATGGACAATCTTTTTGAATTTAAAAGAATGGTTAGGTAGAGAATTTGAGATCGAGGAAAGTTATGGCAGTCCAGTGATGTGCGAGCATATCTCCTGAAATCAGGGGCTACACGATGCATAAGAGTAAAATGAGTGGGACAAGTCACCGCGGGGCGAATTGATTTTCTTATGATTCCTCTATCGATTTCATTTGGATGAATAGGTTGTTGAAAGGATGCCGAATTTATGAAGGGCCTGAATGATCTAAGAAATCCTTCGGGGGAGAAATAATATGTGCACAAAGGAAATTCTATATGGGCCATTTCGGAGCATTTCGACGAATGCCTGCACCAGGGAGGTCTGGAAAAAATCCTGAAAATTTTTTTCCGATAGTACCATATTAATATAGGACAAATGAATTTTTTTTGGATTTTTTCTAAGGCACCCGTGGGCCCTGGGGCCTATGAAAGGTCGTTTTTAGGACCCCTTTTAGCCTATTTCTGAAAAATCATAACTTCGACTAGAATCAACATTTTTGGACGTAGCTAGGCGCATTTTTTTCCTTAAGACTAGTACTTTTAAGAAAAAAATTGTCCATGGTCGATACTTAAGCCTAGCAACTTCTAGGAGCTATTTGTTGAGAGCACATTTTAGCGATTTTTTGGCTAGTTTCAAAGTGATGTAGCTCCCAGTAGACATGGGATAATCGACTTTTACAAGTGGTCATTTTGAAGGTCTTGAAGAAACCTACAATTTGACTACTCGTAAAAGTCGATTACTGTACTTTCTCTAGGAGTTAAAGTCATTACAAGTTGAGCAGTTTCGTGAAAATGCCAAACTTTGAGCTCAATTTAAAAAAATCTTTTATTTCTTTGAAACCCGAGCCTGTGCAAATATGTTTTTCGATACAAATACTACCAATTAGAACGATAATCTGGGTGGGATATTGAATTGCCGATTTTATTCAGCCAATTTAAAACACCCTTTTTTGACTTTTTGCTCAAAATTACCTCAAAGGTGTGGCTCGCATATGCTTCCATCTGAACTAATGTGCACCAATCTGTGTGGAATTACTCCCCAATGTACCCCCAAATATGTGTAAAAACTTTCGGAGGCGAGCCTCGAGCTAAATGCGAGCAGGCGGTTCTATTTCACGAGTTGAAAATGGGCATTATTTCGTCTATTTGGACGCAGGCGAGTGCGAGTGGGATTTCACTCATTCTAGCTCACAAATGCGATAAGTGGCTAAAATAGGGATACAAACATGGATTCTGACTCAAAATAATCATCCAAACACGATTTCGGGGTCAGTCTGGCTCCAAAATATTGATACTTGCTCTCAGACTAGAAAACACTTTAGTTACATGTTTTTCGATGGAGTGGCTTCAGACGTTGAATAAAAGCCAAATTGACCATGAGAACGTGTTTAGATGATCATTTTGAGTCAAAAAACTATGTTCGTATCTCCATTTTAGCCGCTCATCTTATTTGTGAGCTAGAACGAGTGAAATCCCACTCACACTCACCTGCGTTCAAATGGACGAAATAATGCCCACTTTCGACTCGTGAAATAGAACCGCCTGCTCGCATCTAGCTCGAAGCTGGCCTCCGGAAGTTTCCACACATATTTGGGGGTACATTGGGGAGTAATTCCACACAGATTGGTGCACATTAGTTCAGATGGAAGCATATGCGAGCCACACCTTTGAGGTCATTTTGAGCAAAAAGTCAAAAAAGGGTGTTTTAAATTGGCTGAATAAAATCGGCAATTCGATATCCCACTCAGGTTATTGTTCTAATTGGTAGTATTTGTATCGAAAAATATAGTCGCACAGGTTTGGGGTCGAATAAAAAAAATTGATTTTTTTTAATCGAGCTCAAAGTTTGGCATTTTTACGAATTTGCTCAGCTTGTAATGACTATAACTCCTACAGAAAGTACAGTAATTGACTTTTACCAGTAATCAAATTGTAGGTATTCTCAAGACCTCCAAAATGACCACTTGTAAAAGTCGATTATCACATGTCTAGTGGGAGCTACATCACTTTGAAGCAAGCCCAAAAATCGCTAAAATGTGCTCTCAGCAAATAGCTCCTAGATGTTGCTAGGCTCAAGTATCGACCATGGACAATTCTTTTCCCCAAAGCACTAGTCTTAAGGAAGAAAATGCGCTGAAGTACGTCCAAAAATGTTGACTCTAGTCGGAGTTATGATTTTTCAGAAATAGGCTAAAAAAGGGCCTAAAAAGGACCTTTCATAGGCCCCAGGGCTCCGGGTGCCTTAGAAAAAAATGCAAAAAATTTTTTTTGTACTATATTAATATAGTACTAATGGAAAAAAATTTTTATGGATTTTTTTCAGACCCCCCCTGGTGCAGGCATTCGTCGAAATTCTCCGAAATGGCCCATATACAATCCCGGACTTAGCGGGTACTGGAGCAGTGGTAACATTTCTTAGGTACACAAATATCATCTCGTGAAGCCCTTAACTACATTCATCTTCCCTTTTTCTCCCTCATGTGTGCTCAAACAGGTAGAAGAACTTTAAAAACAATCAAGATGATCGGAACCCACAGCCTCTCAAAGAGTCTTGAGAGGGAGCAGTCGAGATCGTGGAAGACACTATCAAAGTTACAAACAGAAATGTCATCGGAAAGATTCTAAGAAGGTATTTGAATGACTCTGGCTGTGAATGCGTATGAGCTAACACCCCGTGAGCTAGATACTCACAACTGATTCATAACTCAACGAGAGCGTGTAATAATATTGCAGAGTACGAATCCTGTCAGTGCTCCAAATCATTCACGAATGATCTTGTCTCACGATAAGAATGATCCATGTTTTCTCCCTCCCGACTAATCTACAATTCTCTCGTGAAATTGTCTCACGTAGTCACACCCAGCCAATCAAGAGGTGCATAGCCTCATCTCTTGAGTCTACTCAAGCAGAACACACACACAAGCGTTGCTCTACAAGTATGGATCACTCATTGATGACCGTGATTACAGCACGAGCGTACAATAGCTAGAAAAAGGCCGATGCATTCTCAAATCAAGGAAGCTCGACGATATCGTAGACAAGTTGAAAGAAGATTTAGATTTAAACAATGCTAAAATACGTATAGCTAGGCCAGACTATATTGGGCTGGTTTGGTGCCGTTGAGATACTGATTCATCACAATTTTGCGCTCCTGCGAATGAATGTTGAGTGGCCTCGAGTTTTGCTCGAGCGCTTGTGCCACGCAAAATCCACTCGACTCGATCGATTGCTCCACTCGGGTCCGCTACTCGTTCCCTATCACGCCGGCGAGAACGGTCGATGGATGTGCGGTGGCTTGGTGGCCGTTGGTACCCCGTGTGGCGTTGAAGACCTCGGACTGGGCAGCCGTATTATACCCGGCTGGGGTGGGCTGCCTCTAGTCGAAGGCGTGTGCGGACTCGGGACGGTCACTTTCATGGGACCCGTGACCGTCAGATTCGTTGCAACGAGAGGCGGTGAGTGGGTACCGAGGCCAATTGACGAAGGAGCTGCCGAGGCCAGGTCCATCGTCGGCGAAGAGAGGCCCGACACACCCTCAGAAATTTGATGAGCAGCCGTATGGATCAGCGTGTCCGATGGGTAAAGCCGTGCCGCCGCAGCTGCTTGCAAGCCCATCGGGTCCGGTAGCCTGTAAAATGTGAGATCAAGCATTTGACCATAATCAGATTGAACCGGACTTCAAATTCTCACGATTAAGTCTCTGTCTCGCGTTCAGTGGCTGAATTCAACGATTGATGGGCTACTCCATAACTATAGCTTTCTACTTGTTTTGACCCTAATGTTTTGACCAAATTGAATGCCCGAAAGGATCAGATCATCCGTCAGCCCGAATAAAACAAGCAGTGATTAGGAATAGCATGAGTCTCGTATTAGTTATCCATCAATCATCTTAAGTTGAATTTTTGCAATCTAAATCTCTTGGGCAATCCTGAGGAGATGTGATGAATAGTAAAATACTCCACAGATATGAAATACGCTGATAAAAGAGATTATCAGAATTCTTTCTCAAAACGGTATCTGTCAGTTATTATTAGGATGAATGCGGGGTCGGGTCTCATGACCACTGTCATATTGATGGAAAATCATGGGCAACTCTAATTCTACTGAATTTCACAAACGTTTATTCACATTTTTCTCTAATATATTTGTGTCGGATCATTATCAGAATATATCTGAGTAGAGCCACCAGATAGGGAACTTAGGATATCATCGCCTTCTAGTCAAACTGACAAGATACTCATCTTCCATGCTCTTTGTAAATGCGTCTGTGTGTCTTATTCCTTATGCGCGGGTGTCCCTTCTGTACCGCTCATCTCTTCAAGTTGAACTTTTCTAGGGCTAGTCGATGATCACCCAAATATAAGTATAGTAATTTTTCAGTTCTTTTTCTGCAGTCGTATCTGATCTATTACACGTTTATTAGACTAGAATCGCTAAGATCTTATTTTATTACACTAAAATATCTCTCTCCAACATGGTCTCACGAGAACTCAACTGACATGAACGAGGGTTTTGTCGACATCACCCATCCCCGATAATAACCTTACGGGATTTAAGGGATTTAAAATTAAGGTTTTCCTAGCATGGTCTATAGTTTGGTTAAGGCGAAGTTTTGATACAGTTGGTTTGAAGATGATCGAAATGGAGTTTTTGGAGGAAATTTTCATTTCTGGACGAAAAATTGAGTTTTAATCACGTTTGAACGTAGCTTAATCAAATTCGGTCTCAACCGATTAATGCAGAGTGCTGAAATTATCTCTCTAGTTCTTTAAAAGTTGAAAATATTAATTGTAGAAGGAAATATGAGCCAAAGGTGAAGTTTAGATGAAATTTTGTTCTCATATTTTGAGTTATTTTTACGAGATTCCCTTTTAAGGGGATTCAGATTATCTACACTAGGGTTTCTTGGGGAAAATATATCGTTCGCTGAAGGCAGAATGTTAATACAGTTGGTGTGAAGTCAAGATGGATTTTTTTTGTGAAATTTTGAATCTCCGAGAATAAATTTAATTTTTTCCAAGAACATTGTATTAACCAATTTATTTGGAAAACGATAAAGAGGTCATGAGAAATCGCTCCTCAATTACTGGCACAATCAGAGCTGTATTTGTACTGAAGATCGTTGAGCTCTCGCTCATTGCAGCGGAATGAACTCTTCGTACTTTCCGGATAATGAGATTCCTAGATCATTTCTACTATTTACCTAGAACCTAGATCACCACGAGGTCCAACGGCTTGAAATGGGCTCGTCTCGGCAAGTCTGAAAATTCCTCCGGCTGCAATATTTGGATGATTGTGGTGCGGACTATGTGGTTCAAAGCGAAATCCGGTCGCGGGAAATTTATAGCCGGTTGCAGGTCCAAATCGAAAGGACGACGGAGCTATCGGATCAAACCGGAAGTTGAGAGAAGGTGTGCGAATCGGCCCTATCGAGGCCGCAGCTGAGTGTGAAGGTGAAGACTGGTGATGTGGATGACTGGCTGGCTGTGGAGATGAGCTCGGTGACGTTGGCGATGTACCACCGAGCGAGATATCCGAGTCATCCGAGTCCGAACCACCGGCATCTGGGCTGAGTGGTCGGTGAGTCGAGTTACCCATATTGCCCGAATGTTGTTGCTGTCTGAAAAAAATATGAAAGAAATGTCATTCTAATTTTTGCTTTCACCGTCACGGGTCTAATGATTCATCTCGTATATGAGGTCATCTGCGGAAACTTTGACTTTCGACCTTAGGGAATCAAATGAATGCAGAAATTGGAGTAGGGACCTACAACTTCCCGCACAGGTCCTTCGAAGGTTTGAAAATGAGAGTTCAGATTAGGATGTACTGAAAGCTTGATTGACAATTTCATCATGCCTCATTAAAATTTGTCGATGGACGTTGCGCAGCCTTCATTTGGTAGGATAGTACTCTAAAACGCATGATAGCCTGAGTAGGGTAAAACTGTCGTGATATGCTCTGGATGTGAGTAGTTCCGCGCGAAACAGGCCTACGAAAAAGGGTCATGTCTTAAATTTTTTTCTTGACTTTTTCATTTGATTCTAAGTTACAAAATATGAACTTTTTACTACCTATGGGGCCCCAAAAAAATTTTCCAGGTACCATCAACGTACATTACTTTGTTCTTTTGAGTTATTTTCAACAAAAAAGTTAGGGTATTTTTTTCAATAAAATGCATTTTTCTCAAATTCGTTCACAGATACAGAGATGCGGTTTGCGGCATTCGGAAGGTCTTTAAAAAACCTATCAAAATCGGTCTTGTAAAATTGATTTCGATGTCTTGGGTGATTTTATCGAGCAAAAGAGTGAAAAACATAGAAGATTAAGTTTCTCGGAAAACTAATTCTTTAACATTTTGAAAATTTGATATTTCTTGTGAAATTTTGTGTTCTTTCAAAAAAAAATAGTCCCGAATTCCTTTTTTGCGTTCTAACACTAATTTTTGCCAATTATCACGAATCCATTTTCCAGACTTTTAGAAATCGTCTATTTTCTGCGCATGCGCAGGAAATTTGGATCCTTGAAACCAATTCCATTGAAAAGCCAAGAAAATTTCCTTCAAAATGACCACCTGCCGAAGTCGAATTCATGCATTTGAACCGAATCTACAACGTATGAAAGATGAGCCTCCAGCTCGACACGACACGTCGATGGGCGCCATCGAACTGTAGCTGGGGGGTTATTTTAAACTCTGGTCGTGGCTGTCCGACCACTCGCACTGGCCGCACGGCCAGCGCGGCGCTTGGAGAGAGCCACGGCTAGCTACGGCGTTCATCCGGCAACGACTCGCGTGCTTCTGCTTCGCATTGTAGACATTGAATTGCATTAGATTCGGGAATTGTCACCTAGAAGTATGTTCGAGCAGCTGCACAATAATTGAATTCATGCTAAGATAGAGATTAGAGGGGCTAAGACACAAAGTGACAGTTTTTCAGTCTAATGTGAGGTTACATTGGTTCTCTTTCTCTCCCTCTCTGTAACCTCACAACGTATTTTCTGTCTGAATTTGTGCCAGAATGCAAATGTGATGAGTGGTGATGTGCCTAAATCCTCAATGAGAGTTGTGGCAAAATTTCTTCCACAGGTCCTCATCATCATCATTATGCTGCAGACTTCTCAACCGAAAGAAGAAAATTTTGTTGTGAGACAGCTCAAGCAGTTTTCAAAGATTCTATGTAAAGAGTTTTTGGCCTCAATGTTGATCAACAAATCAATTTTACATTACCATCCTTTGAAACTTGAGCGCTGACTTGAAGTGACTTCAAAAAGTCATTGCTCTGCTGTAACAATCTGAATAAAATCATCCTGGCGATTCAATAGGTTTATTTGTTCTTGGTGAAACCAATGTGCTCCAGTTTTGAGTGAATGTGGTGTCCTCCACATAGTTGTACCTTGAGATACATTATTCTATGATTCTGGTATCGTTGAACAATCAGATCTTGGTATAAGAAGAACGACAAAGTTATGTCAACATGATTGACATCTTCTGTTGAGTCAAGTTTCACTCACAATCAAACATGAACGTTTAATGGAATCTCTTATACAAGTGGCCAACAAAATTGTATTTCAGGTTTCCAGGGATTATGTCCTTGGGCCAATACCTAAAATATTAGTTGGTAAAAGATGAGCATGCATTGGTTGGAAAATGATGTGGAAAATGATATGAATAAAATGCATGAGTGGGCGCGCACATATCCCATCATGTTATAGTTCATGATATACAAAACTTCTATGTCTTTGCATAAGTCGCTCGCATACATGAAGAGCTGGATGTTGATTGTATCATATATTTGGCAGTAAATAATTCAGATTAGCAGAAAAAACATTTCTGATATTTATACTGATTTTGATGGATGGAAGTGGGATTTGAATCCCAATCAGTTTTGAATCATCTAACTTGAGATCAGGATGGACAGATAATTTTATTCGCCCTTTTTATATATAAGAGATTACATTGGATGTCCATGTGAGTGAAACTTGACTCAACAAAAGGTGTCAATCATGTTGACATAACTTTGTCGTTCTTCTTATACCAAGATCTGATTGTTCAACGATACCAGAATCATAGAATAATGTATCTCAAGGTACAACTATGTGGAGGACACCACATTCACTCAAAACTGGAGCACATTGGTTTCACCAAGAATGAATAAACCTATTGAATCGCCAGGATGATTTTATTCAGGTTGTTACAGCAGAGCAATGACTTTTTGAAGTCACTTCAAGTCAGCGCTCAAGTTTCAAAGGATGGTAATGTAAAATTGATTTGTTGATCAACATTGAGGCCAAAAACTCTTTACATAGAATCCATAGACATAGGAAGTAATAGAATCTTTGAAAACTGCTTGAGCTGTCTCACAACAAAATTTTCTTCTTTTGGTTGAGAAGTCTGCAGCATAATGATGATGATGAGAACCTGTGGAAGAAATTTTGCCACAACTCTCATTGAGGATTTAGGCACATCACCACTCATCACATTTGCATTCTGGCACAAATTCAGACAGAAAATACGTTGTGAGGTTACAGAGAGGGAGAGAAAGAGAACCAAATGTAACCTCACATTAGACTGAAAAACTGTCACTTTGTGTCTTAGCCCCTCTCATCTCTATCTCAGCATGAATTTAATTATTGTGCAGCTGCTCGAACATACTTCTAGGTGACAATTCCCGAATCTAATGCAATTCAATGTTTACAATGCGAAGCAGAAGCACGCGAGTCGTTGCCGGATGAACGCCGTAGCTAGCCGTGGCTCTCTCCAAGTGCCGCGCTGGCCGTGCGGCCAGTGCGAGTGGTCGGACAGCCACGACCAGAGTTTAAAATAACCCCCCTGGCGTGGATTTTCCTCCTTACTGCTGTCCCCAGTACCTCCGACCCACCTCTGAGGAACTATCAAGATTCAGTGGTCTTTTGAACGTTGCAACTCTGGCTCGAATGCATGGAATTGACTTCGGCAGGTGGTCATTTTGAAGGAAATTTTCTTGGCTTTCCAATGGAATTGGTTTCAAGGATCCAAATTTCTACGCATGCGCAGAAAATAGACGATTCCTAAAAGTCTGGGAAATGGATTCGTGATAATTGGCAAAAATTAGTGTTAGAACGCAAAAAAAGAATTCGGGACTATTTTTTTTTTTTTAAAGAACACAAAATTTTACATGAAATATCAAATTTTCAAAATTTTAAAGAATTGGTTTTCCGAGAAACTTAATCTTCTATGTTTTTCACTCTTTTGCCCGATAAAATCACCCAAGACATCAAAATCAACTTCACAAGACCGATTTTGATAGGTTTTTTAAAGACCTTCCGAATGCCGCAAACCGCATCTCTGTATCTGTGAACGAATTTGAGAAAAATTCATTTTATTGAAAAAGAACAAAGTAATGTACGTTGATGGTACCTGGAAAATTTTTTTGGGGCCCCATAGGTAGTGAAAAGTCCATATTTCGTAACTTAGAACCAAATGAAAAAGCCAAGAAAAAAATTCAAGACATGACCCTTTTTCGTAGGCCTGTTTCGCGCGGAACTACTCATATTCGTTATATGTTTGGAGGGTTTGGAGGAGATATTGGACCGACAGTGGGAATGTTCCCGTGAATAAGTGGTCGTGTGGCATTCGCTAGTGAGTCCTAAGATTCATTAGTCGAGATCAGTGACTGCCGGCTTTTACTGGCGGGATAGCCCGAGATTCATAGTCATTGTCATCTCTGAGTTTCGGACTTCCACAGCTGATTGTCAACTTTCATTGGGTCATGTTCAGTAAATATCGCAATCAGAGCTCTTTGTGAATAAAAGTCGGAAAAATGACGACTTATAGTGCCGATTTCTTCAAGCAGCAAAGGATACGAGGGAAATTAACGGAGAGTCGTCTTATATATGTCGTAGGCGAATAGGATTCTCAGGCGGTTAGGATTCGACGCGCGAGAGCGTGTAAGAAGCATCTTAGAAATTGTTTAAAAAGAGGTTTTGCATTAAACACTAACCCATCCCTCTTGTAACCGATCGCCGAGGAGATAACAGTACTGTCATCTCCTCGGAGTCAATAACAAGAGGGATGGTTTAGTGTTGCATAAATAATCAATTTGTAAGCAGTAGTGCGTGAATCCTATTGGCCGGCGGATAGCTATGCGCCGCGGAAGATAGCTATCCGGCTGAGAATCCTATTCGCCTACGACATATACAACTTCGACTTAGGATAAGGGCGGGCTCAGTTGATGGTATTAGAGGATGAACGGGATCCGGCATGGTCACCACTCGGGGCTCCGGCGTTAGGAGAAAGGCTTGCCCGTGTCGATGCAAATGTGCTCGATGGGTAGCACATCCGTCTATGTAGGTGCTTACAAGCTCGTGCTCCAATAAGTTTTGATCCATTAATTTCAAAATGTTTGAAATATGGTCTTGAAATCTCAAGAAAGTGAGTGTAATACCACAGTAACATCTTCAATTCTTGATTTGAAAAAAGTTGTGATCAACTGATTGTGGTCCTAGGAAGCGTGGTTGGCATTATGATGAGTACTCCATTCAAGTGAATTGGAGTAAGCGCCAGTCTAGTAAGGGTCTGTTTCCTTGATAAGCATGTATGGGTCCTAGCAAGATCCTAGCGCAGCCTTATCAAATGATAGATTCCAGAGCATGAACTTGGGGGCCATGCTAGTAGAGCCGATACATACTTATGAAGAAAAGAAACTATTACTAGACTTGAGCTTACTTCGAATCACTTGAATGGAGTGCTCAACAGCATGCCATCCACGTTTCCTAAAACAGCAACGAGTTGATCACAACTTCATTCGAAGTAAGGAGTAAAGATGTTACTGTGATATCAAACTCCCTTTTTTGAGATTTCAGAACCATATATAGTAGGGTGACACTTATTTCCCGACTTTTCTGTATCGGTAGGGACGCCCCCCAGATTTCAACTTTATGATAAAAGAAAATGAAAGAAATTTTTTCCAGATTTCTTCAGGCACTTCCAGTACTGCCGCATCGCACTTGTATTTTCGAGTTTTAAGACGTCTTTTCACAAAATTCGTTAACTTTGCATGGCAAGCACTTGCATTTCCAAGAGAATGGAGCAAACCGAACTGGATAACAGTGATTGGGAGGGCTGAGGGAATCTTTTCACGTGGGTAACGATTAGTTTTAGTTCAATTTCAGGCTCAGAAGCGGGCCAGAATGGCAGAAATATAGTCCTAAAATAACTTTTCAACTCAGTTTTCGAGTTCTCCTGCGCATGCATGATTTTCTATAGCTCCAAAAGTATTCTCAAACGATAGCCCGTGAGATTTCCTTCAAAATGACCACTAGTACAAGTCAATTTGATGCAATGGGACCGGAGCAGTGGATGATTTTGAATGAGGTGGAGTCAAAGGTGCAAATCCGTGCAAATCGGTCGAGATCGCCTGCGATGCTTTTTGTCTCGTGCAGGGTGTTTTTCTGGTTTATCTGCGACGAATCGACTTCGCCAAGGGGTCATTTTGAAGGAAATTGTCTGAGCTATCGAAGTAAGTAGGCTACCGAGTGGCGAATTGATTGCGAAATACGGAAAAATAGACATTCGATGATTTTTAGTCGAATAAAAAGCTGTTTTCAACTATCCTGCGTGACTATACTGTAACTTACCATCACTTTACCACTCCGCAACTTACATATTCCGATAGCTCGGACAATTTTCTTTGAAATGACCCCTTGGCGAAGTCGATTCGGACCAAAGAAACCAGAGAAACACCCTGCACAAGATAAAAAGAATCGGAGGCAATCTCGACCGATTTGCACGGATTTGCACCTTTGACTCCACCTCATTCAAAATTATCCACTGCTACGGTCCCATTGCATCAAATTGATTGGTACCAGTGGTCATTTTGAAGGAAATCGGGCTATCGTTTGAAAATACTTTCGGAGCCATAGAAAATCATGCATGCGCAGGAGAACTCGAAAACTGAGTTAAAAAGTTATTTTAGGACTGTATTTCTGCCATTCTGGCCCGCTTCTGAGCCTGAAATTGAACTAAAACTAATCGTTACCCGCGTGAAAAGATTTCCTCAGCCCTCCCAATCAATGTTATCCAGCTCGGTTTGCTCCATTCTCTTGGAAATGCAAGTGCTTTCCATGCAAAGTTAACGAATTTTGTGAAAAGACGTCTTAAAACTCGAAAATACAAGTGCGATGCGGCAGTACTAGAACTGCCTGGAAAAATCTGAAAAAAATTTCTTTCATTTTCTTTCATCATAAAGTTGATTTCTAGGGGGCGTCCCTACCGATACAGAAAAGTCGGGAAATAAGTGTCACCCTAATATATAGTATACATTTTAAAATTGATGGAACAAAGCTCATTGGATCTCTGACATTACTCGGTGCAAATACTGATCCATAGTGATACTCTCTACATAACAGCTTAGTCAGTCGAGCGACTACAAGAAAAACTGTTACCTGTTCCTGAGTCAATCCATACCCAGAGCGACACAAAGTTTGGCGTAATGAATAACATGACATTGAGTTATACAAAATATTGGTCACCTCGACAGTTCTGACACTGAATAATGAAAACACATCATAGATCTTAGTGTCTAGAAGTATCAACAAATGGTTAGTTCTTTTGGCGTATATCCTTGTATAGACTAGTGTTACTTAATTCCCACCGAGTCAGAGTACCAAATTCTAATTATTTAACATACCACTCTGAGTTTGTGATGTGGAATGGAACAATTCCAACAGGCTAACCAAATAAGATGTAGCTCAGATCTTACTGTTGGAATCTAGAGTATATTTTGACTAGCGTTATTGCCTACCTCGCTAACGCTCGTCCAGCTTGGAAGTGTCTCTGATATGGTATGAACCCCTGAAATGCTTCTGTAGTTCAACAATGTAACGTTGAGATTTCATAATACAGTTAATTCGGAAAAAATAATTTCCTTGATGTAACCTAGCAACTGTGACTGAGAACTATTGAGTTAGTGTAATGTTGCGCATAGTGAGGTTTTTCAGGGCCGCCTTTATATGCTCTAAGGCCCGAAGCCCGACGGCAGTCGGGCCCATGTAAGGCCAGCGAAATTTCATAGTCAAATTTTTCTGAACATTTTTTTGTCTGTCATACCCGTGTCGATCAGATTTTGTGAATCCTATGCTTGCTCTTGTAAGCCCTAGTTTATTTATAACAGTCGTGATTTTCTAGGATAGCTTCTTCCCCTTCATTAAAAAAGCAAGGCACCGCTTTTCTACAAAAATAAGAAAGCAGTCAGTCGTATTTACTCATCATCGCGATCATCGTTTTCAAGGAAACCATGATGCGCGTGTTCAACGAAAAATTATTGAGATCATACGGAAGGATATCATATTTTTGGGAGATCTTCGTTCAGCTTATCAAGAAAAGCTGAGAGATCTAACGAATAGCTACACCTTTTGATCAGATTGAGAAATCGAATACAACACAAATTATGTGCACAATTAATTTATTTCAAAATTCTCTCTTAGTCTCCATAAAGGCGAATTCAGCTATGATTTCTTTTGTATTCAAAATTTGGAATATATCCGATTCAATACACATAATTGAGAGATGATTTAACCTAGAATCGACCATAGTACTTCTATGCTCATTATTCAAAAGTTTCATGCCGGAGAAGGATCGTTCCCCCGTACAATTCGTGACCATTTTACTCAAGAATATACGCAAACATATTTCGAGATTGGGGAACGTGGAGCGTGACATTCTTTGACCACTAACTGAGCTAGCAAGGTAATACTTGAAACCAAATGCATTCTGATACCAAGTCATCCTCAGAAATATCGGTATCGCACTTCCGTGAAAAATACAGGGATAATTGTATCCTAGATGTTTTCAGTTGGTTCAATATTTTCCATCATCATTACTGGTTACACAAACGTGACGAGCTTTTTCACCGTCATCGAAGATTTCGTCTAACAGAGGCTACAGTAACATTTCAACATTTGCTTCTATAATATCTGGGAACAAACGGGTGATTTAGGCAGTATCGATGCAAAGAACCAAATTTGATCTGATCCTGGCACGAATAATTCACGATTTTTGGATCATACCCCTCGCACTCTTAAATAGCTAAACTCTGATTCTTTTTGAGATCAAAGAATCAATTATTACTCACTGCTCACACTATCCAGCGTCGCTTGTTCTCCTGATCTTTCTTCACCCGAATATACACGCTCACTGATTGCATTAAAGTCACTATGAAATTGTGCTTCAAATACTTGAAAAAAAGTCGATATTTTTGGTAGTTTAGCGATCTCTCTTTGTATATGTTTTGCTTTGCCTCTTATTCAGCACCTATCAGAGACTTATTCGTCCTGAGAGCTTTTGAAAAATCAATGCAGCTCAAATCATTCTCATGCAGCTTTCGCTGGTTCTTCATCTAACTGCAATTCTTGAAAATCAAATCGAGGCAGTAAACTGAGCGAACGGCAAGCTGAGCTTTCCCGAGAAGCTCTTTACTCTCACGTCTTTTTTGGAGAATTTCATCACCTGTTTATTCGATTAACATCAAATTGCGCAGTTTAGTTGCATTCGGAAGTAAAATATAAATCTCAGTTCCCTTCCCGATGTCATTCTTCTCATCGTCGAAAACGAACTGAAGAGTTAGAAGATATCTGACGAACTTTCTGAGGCGTCCTTACCATAGAGATATTACGGATATCTATGGTCCTCACGCGCTTTTTAGCTAACTCTAAACAAAGATTATTCGAAGCCGATCTAGTTTTATCTAGTTTTATCGAAGCCGATAAAGTTTTTCCCAAAAAGATTGATTTAGCAGCGATACACGAGTGGTCCAGTTACCTGGCAAGAACTGTCCCGGGACGAACTACGGGTGAATAACGGTACATTTTGACCACATTTAGCACCATATTGAAGAAATCATCGTTACATTGGGGTATTTACACCAATTGGAAATCAATGAAACGCAGAGGAAAAAACCATGAAAAAGTGTGCCAAAGTTAAGCCTATAGTTGAACGCTTTTCGGCATACTAAAAATTCACCGAAGTATACCTCAAAAAATATTCGTTTAGCAATAAACTCTACTACTGCGTCTGAAGGGCAAGAGTCTCAGAATCATCTCTAATTGAGAAAATTGAGGAGAGCTTAAGATTTAAGAATTCGAGGAACAATCTAGTGAGAGAAGAATTTTGTCTGATCCGGAACTACACGCATCCACTTCTTGCCCACAGTGGAATAACGATTTGCCAGAAGTGGAACGTGTAAATTCCTATACGCCTCGAGTTGGAAAAAATCAGAGCTTGGGGGGATATATTGAAATAGAGAACATAGAATTGAAGTACTAAACACGAATGTTCCATTCTTTCGGCTTAATTGGAAATATTATGGGATTTCTCACACAGTAGGACCATTTATATTAGTATGCAATCTTAACTGGTGCGAAATTTGTAAGCAAGTCAAGGAGCTTAATCGCTTCACTGTTTCAGAATCTCATATGAGATGGATGGAATAGGCACTTGAGCAAATAGTTCAAAGGCAACTACATTCAATTTTGAGTTTCATTGTCTTTTTATGCATGATTTCCAACTCAGATAACATTTTATTCGCAGCCCAAGACTACAGCATTTAAGTACATTACGTATTATTATGACATGAAATCTACGCTTAGTATGAGTTTGATCCAACTACAAATCTGTTCTACCTCAGCACTCCAAATTTTGTTACCAGACCCCTTATAACATTTTAATTTCAGCCAAATCCTCCTATTTCGTGTATAGAATCTTCGGAGGATCATGATTCTCAGTTATTGCATGAAGCGGAGCATCAATTCTAAGTTATTTCCCACCGGTTCCTCATTCTTCCACCTCATATCTTGAATGACTAGTTTTGATCGGTGACACTTGCTCTCTGCCTGTATGCTAAGATTCATTTGAAACAATTTTTGGCATATTCAGTTATTCACATTCCTGTAAGTATGTTCTGATTGTTTGGTTGAACACGATCAAACTTTCATTCCAAAACCTGACCAATCGATACATCACTTCACAACTGGTTATTACTGGCAATTATTTGCAAATGTAATAAGACAATAAGTAAGTCCTCACTATAGTCCTCAATTGAATGTCGGTGAAGTTTTGATCGATCATGGATCGAATTTTTTTTGCTCTATTTGTTCGGAAATTTCCTCAGGAACACGATGGAATGTTCGAAATTCCAATCCGAGGTTTAAGTCATGTCTAAAAAGCGGTTATTGTATCAAATAATTTTTTTCTCGGTAACTACTAGCCGGAGACCGGCAAAAAGTTACCAGTTTTGTCAAAGAGGTCGAAAGACACACCGTAGAATTTTTTCCGACCAGATCGGTTGCTGGGAACACCTGGAAATGGGGCTCAGACTTCGGGCGATATTCACTTCTATGTCGATTTTTTGGAGTTTATGGGTCGGAGACCGATAAATACTCCCGGAAAATATTTTCCGATTGGAAAGATACACCCATATGATTTTTCGACCCGATCGATCGGTGGGAACACCCAAAATCAACGCAATGGGAGGGCTGAAATGGGATTTCTGTCCGTTTTTTTGAGGTTATGGTCGGAAGACCGGTGAATTTATCAGCACGATATCGTTACGTTGAGAATATATGCACATAATTCCTTTCAACCCGATCCAATGCTGGGAACACCCATAAACGACGCAATAAAAGGGCGAGAATGGGGGTTTTCTCCGATTATTTGGAGGTTATGGCCAAGAGACTGGTGTATACTCTCGAAATTAGTTGCTTGGATGAGGAATCGTACCACAGATTTTTTTCGACCAGATCGGTTGCCGGGAAGACCTATAATGGGGCTTAGACTGAAAGCGATATTCATTTCTATGCCGATTACTTGGAGGTTATGAGTCGGAGATCGATGAATAACTGGAGAATATTTTCCGATTGAGGAGCTACACCCATATGATTTTTTGACCCGATCGGTTGCTGGGAACATCCAAAATCGGGCGGGCCAAAATGATCGGGTCGAGGAATTATATGGGTGTATTTTCCCAATTGAGAGATATTTCCGGGGAGTATTTATTGGGCTCCGACCCATAACCTCTAAGAATCGACATAGAAGTGAATATCGCTCGAAATCTGAGCCCCATTTCAGGTCTTCCCAGCAACCGATCTGGTCGGAAAAAATTCTATGGTGTGTCTTGCGACCTTTCTGACAAAAGTGGTAACTTCTCACCGGTCTCCGGCTAGTAGTTACCGAGAAAATAAATTATTTGATACAAAAACAGCTTTTTAGACATGATTTGAACCTCGGACTGGAATTTTAAACATTCCATCGTGTTCCTGAGGAAATTTTTGGAAAAATAGAGCAAAAAAAATTCGATCCATGATCGATCAAAACTTCACCGACATTCAATTGAGTAATATTGGTGATTGACTATATCAATCCAGGTACTCTCTGCACATTGAGCTGCATACAGTGATAGAGGTTAGGTTGCCACTTTACACATAAACACTTTCTCTACCTTGGAAATTGTCAAATGACACAGTCATCACATCACTCATTGTACTCCATAACTAGAATAGTAGATCAACTTTCACAAAATTTGATAAATATTCAAAAACAAACATTTGTGCAACTAATGATTCCACACGTTCCACTTTAGGCGAGCCGTTAGCCAATAGTGGAATTCAGAGCTCAGCTCTGTTCCACTATGGGTCAGGCAGGTTTTGTTTGTCACCGGTAGTAGAACAGCAAGTTATAAAGAAAACAGTTAAATTTGAGACTCATGATTGCTCGGGATCGAATATAGAGGACCTTATCTAAATATAGTAAAAATAATTTCAATCCTAGCGGCCTTCAATTCACTACGTCAGCCCTTTAAAAAATCTTGGCCCGGTCTCGGCCGAGCCAATCTGAGCCTACCACCGGCAAGACTTGAATGGGTGATTTTCAATGAATTTTCACAAATAAACGTGTCAAGTTAGATGAGCATCTCAAATTGCATCTTTTCAAGGAGGCTTCGGAATGTTTTCTTATATTTTTCAAATCTTATTTATAAACCAACTGCGGGAGTTATTCGACCTAGCGTCAAGTCTATTCCACTATAGGTCAAGAGTTGTGGTTTGTTTCACTATAGGGCGATTCACCTAACCTTACTCTAGGTAAGAAGCATGAGGGTAAGGTAACTTCATTACACCTATGACAGCTTCTTTCCATCTCATCTTGAGTCGAGTGGTGGTCTTTGAGGTTGTAAAATGTTTGAAACAGCTTAGTATAGAACAAAACTTCTGAATGATTAAGATTGATCCACCCGCATTGTCGAGGGTACAATTGGAATATTTTGTGAGTTTACTAGAGTTGCCATATCGGCGTCTAAAATTGGTACACTTACGAAACTGCTAATAGCTCCGGCTTAAACTCATCAAATTGAACTTTGTAGCCCGTCAATAAAAAGATGAGACTGTGAGCTTTCAATTTACCACTAGTTAAGATGGGTTCTGTGACTGCATGTTAGAATGCTGAGCCAAACAGAATAAAAAATACCGAAATCGTACCAAAATTAACCCATTTGACGGTATTTGAGTGCAGAGGCAGAGAAGCGAGGAGAGAGGAAATGGAAAAGAAGGACACCTAAAAACGTCCAAGAAAAAGGGTCCGTTAGCTTTTCGGGAGGACGCGCGGGACTATCAAGGGCATGTGAAAGCCAACTTTTACCGACATCACGAATCACCCAATTATCGATTTTTTTACACGAGTTACATGTAATAACTCAAAAAAGTAATGCCAGACAAGTGGAGATAAGGGTCAGACCTATCGTTTAAGAAAAGAAACGAGTGGATTGAGTGAGAATTGCAATTACAGGACTTATACTGCCGAAAGATGTTGACGGATTTTCGACAAGATTCTTCACGAGTATAAATGCCATCGCGACATTTCTCACTCAATTACCTCAAATCTTTCTTTAAATGATAGATCTGACCCTAATCTCGACTTTTTTGGTACTATTTTTTTCGAGATTGACTTCAAAACATTTAAAGAATCATCAAAATCATCTATTGTTTGGGAAATCTACAGAACTGTGGTTTCGGTCACTTTCTGCGGGAGTCGTAAGGTTGGGTAGGTGCTCGACTGCACACAGCTATTGTTTGTTGTTGTAGTGTACCCGAGTGGTATTTAGTGATGGATCCCGCTGCGTACATCAGAAGTGGGCCTGTACTAAACTTTAGGCTGAGGGTGTCCAAGTTTTTCAAAAGAAGAGTTCAAGTGGTGTTGACTATCCTGTTTTTTGAAACAATCATTCGTTTCAATGCGCCCTCGAGGAGCAATTGGTGTACAGTGTATCATGCGGATCTTAGTGGTTATAATTCTTTGACTTCAATTGACAACATAATTTAAACTTGGGACAACCGATTATGAGGCAATGATGCCTTGTTGACACCAGGGATAAACTCTCGCAGGTATAAAACTGTCTTTCGATTGGACCAAGCTCCTGATGTTATGAGTATCTGTTCGTCTAAGGTACTTCTTTTCATACTAAGGATGTAGTGATATATTTCAGAATAGGCCTGTCTCAGAATGTTTCTGACTCTGAATCATTCCTGAGCTAGATCTAGTTCAAGTCCCCAATTCAAGTTACTTGGTTAAAATAATAAGACCGAGTAAACTTCAGAGCAAAAATAAATCATTCAATATTGCAGTGAACTTCAAACTATGTTTGCTAGGATGTCTGTATTTCACAGGGGCGATCCCAAATGCGTTTGTTGGAATCAGATGAAAATTAGCCAAAGATGTTGATCTTTTGGGACCAAAAGTTAAGAAGTTGAATAATAAAATTTCATGTAATCAGGTATGGTTTTTAATAAAATTCAAAAAATTATCATCATATGTTGGCCTATCAATCATCCTTGATAATTCTCACCATTCTATTCAAGGTTTCAACTAGAGCATCTCAAAATTATCTGGTCAAATTGGCGCGTCTGGGTAATTTTGAGAGCAAAAGTCAAGTCATGAGTAACGGGATGAGCTCCAAGTTGTGTCTGCTGACATCCTAATATTTTATAGGGGTGCTTTCAAGTTGAATTGTAGATATCCGTTGAAAATTGCCTGAGCCGTGGGGTTTTTGTGACTACAAGTTGAAAAGCTAGATGGTGCACTTTGTGATCCCAGGTATGTTTCAATGAAATTCAGAGTTTTATCATCATATGCTGGGCTCTGAATCAGTTCTCATCAATTTCACTACTCTATCCAACCTTTCAACTAGAGTATCCCAAAATTATCAGGTCAAAATGGCGCACCCGGGTAACTTTGAAAGTAAAAGTCAACTCTTGGCTAGTGCAATGAGCTACAAGTTGTACCTGCCGATATCCCAGCACTTCAGAGGGGTGATTTTATGTTCAAATATTGGAATCGGCTGAAAATTTACTTAGCAATAGAGTTTTTGGGACCAAGAGTTGAAAAGTTAGATGGTGAAATTCATGATTCCAGGTATGTTTTGATAAAACTCAGAATCTTATAATTATGTACTGGCCTTTGAATCAGTTCTTATTGATCTCACCACTTTATCCAAGGTTCCAAGTAGAGTATCCCAAAATTACTTGGTCGAAATGGGTCGCCCAGGTAACTTTGAGAATGAAAATCAATTCTAAGCTGAGGTTCTAGATTTTAAAGTGTGTCTACTGACATCCCAGTACTCCGGAGAGGTGATTCCATGTTCAATTGGGTGGATCCATTGGCAATTGGCTGAGCCGTGGAGTTTTTGTGACTATGAGTTGAAAAGCTAGACAGTGAATTTTGTGATTCCAGGTATGTTGTGATGAAATTCAGAATCTTATTATCATATGTTGGCCTCTGAATCAGTTTTGATCAATCTCACTACTCTATCAAAGTTTTCAACTAGATTATATAACATTCATGGATGAGCTATAGCCAAAGAGAAGTGCTGATCATGACATTTGTATGACATAATCAGTAGAACATTGAAAATATTATGATCTACTCCTTGTAATAACTGCATCAACAGAATAGCACAATAATATATAGAGGTGTGCTTACGAGTAGTTGTTCAAGTAAAGGTTATCGAGGGATTCAATCTTGCAGAAATCACCCCATTCAAAATGAAAGCACATAGTACAAAAATGTGTACCAACACATAGTCCAAAAATGTATTTTCAAGAGTGGGACTGATAGTTCAACAAAATATAAATGCCACATACAAAATATACTTAGATACAAGTATATACAAAATGTGAGCACAAGCCTAGATGTAACTGGGTGTCACATAAAAAAAATACTCGAGAGTATTTAAAAAATGTGAACAAAATCCTTGTTCATTGCACCAGTCATCCACCATCAGTATGCTATAGAAAACCGTTTAGCCGTGTGTTTATATATGCATCAGGATGAGGTTATGTCAATTCATGTGTTGACATATTCGCCTCAGTCAGGAGCCTTGCCGCACACTCATATATATAAAACATTTAACCCAACCTCCCTTACTCTCAACGTGGTCCCCTCGGTCGGTAAAAGTTGTCTTTCACATGCCCTTAAGACTGTGTAATACAGTGCCTGTTATGCCCTCAAGCTTGCCGGAGGTTCAGTCGGGCGTGATATAGTTGTAATAAAGTATTTCCACCATCAATTACGCTCACTTTTTCTGTCACTATCTTAGCTCCATAGTTCAATCTCGCCAAACAGGTGTGACGTACATTTGGATGTTTGCCAAAACTCTCAAAGACTTGAATACGTGGTTCACCAAGTTTCTAATCGAACAAAGAAGTTCAGCAGCGGTAAAAGCATGAACTTTGCCTTGAGGAGCACATTCTTGCACATGTTTGATTCATAATATCCCCTCGACGTTTGGAATATTTGAGTCGGCAAAGGATATCAGAACATGAGCGAGAATTGACTTGAATCCTAAATCATGCGTGGCTTTCATCGGAACATCACAGCAAGTGGCCTTCTCCCTTCCGTCCACATCCGAGTGTCACTTTTTACTACCAGGCATCTAAGTCTTTTTTGGGAGACTCCTAGGCCGTTCGGGAGGGGGGGGGTGAGGACTTTCGTAAAAACTCTTTAGAGCCTGGGCCCACGTTGATGCACACCAAATGAGCCCCAACAGCTTATCGGGCGAGTCTGTTTATCCAAATCCATATCAGCACGGTGTGCGTTGTGCCATGAGGGACTTCTTCCTACATGTGTGATGCATTTGCCATCTCCTCGGCGATTTCACACCGCTGCTATAACAGCAAGTCGTTATCAATAAGAAGACGGCTGGGACTTGCTCATGAATGCTCTAGTCAGGGCGAGTTTTGTAAAAGTCAAGTAAAATTTTGTAAAATTCTCAGATTCTCGGGTATTTTTTCGTGCATCATCATCTCTAGTGCATTTCCACATTTCACTAATTGATCTCGAAATTTTCAACGATTGTCAGGGCATACAACGAAGGAAATTCGAGAAGTTGGGCTTGCCGGCACGTGTCATAACTCATTACACCGTAAAATCAATGGTGTTGAGTTATGTAGGTGTCCCCGTGCGCGCTCTCTCCAAGTGAAACACGATTCATATTACCGCTACGTTTGATGTGACAAATCCTCATCATGTCATTATGAACGGAGCTAGGTAAAGAGAGTCTGACTCCGTCATCATACTTGCAATCGTCATCTTCTGCCTGCACGAGCTCATCCAAACAACAGCCAGTCCATCTCCCATAACACTTTGGTTGCAGGATTCAAGATTGTTGCACCTCGTGATTAGAGTCCCATGTGCAGGCCAATCAAACCTTGGATCAAACTGAACGGGCGTCGCAGCCATGCCTCCATGCGTCGCGCGAGGCCGGTGAAAAGCTTGCTCTCACGACAACCACCGGCACTAATACATGTGCCGGACTGAATCATCATGCTCGCGCGACAAAGATAAATTGCCGAGGGGCCGGGAGCTCTCTAATGGGCCCAGTGCGCACCGGTAGCCGGACGCTTGCTACTTTAATCGGGTGACTGCGTGTTTCTCTTGGTTATGCCGCGACCAGTTTCGAGCTCGTGCGGCTGCCAACGATGCTGCTCGAGGATTTCTCAAACAGGAATACGTGAAAAGGAGCGATGAAAATTTCAATAAGGTGGGTGATTGATGTGCGCATGCGCCCTCGGTGCTGCCATCCCACGCAAATTCGCGTGAGAAGAGAGCGAACGACAGAGACGGAGATCGACGCAGAGAGAGCCCAAAGCAGGCTGACTCTTTTTGCGCGAGCGCTCCTTGGGATATCCATTATACTCGCGCTCGTGTGCAAATTACACGAATCAAGTGACGAAGGCACTGTACGTTGTTGGCTAGAGCTGTGCGCGGTGCCCTCGTGCGTCGCGCGTATTGAGGCCATCATTTTTCCTTCAACACCCCCGTCAACGACGCCCTGTACGCAAGCGAATGAATACGCACAACCCTATCATCATCGCGCGCTGATTTGAATTTTCTTTATCTCTCGGCGAGATCTGACAGCAAAATCTGCTCCTTTTGCCGTCAAGAAACTCTGCAAGATCCCTACTCTCCCCCTCCTCGTCGATGCAGCGCTGTGAGAAATTCTGCTTGCTAGACTCAGATTGAAATTGAAGTCACGCCGAAACAATAAAGTATAACATCACCAAGTCCTTATGCAGATCATTGTCAGCTCGTGAAGTCACGCTAACTAGTTCATGGATTTACACGAGTTAGTTTCAAAACAACCGGATTTGGGATTGCCAAAGAAAATGCCTAGACCCTTTGCGCATCATTTCTTCTCCGGAAATCAAAGTCTGTCTTGGATATCCTTCGGCGATACGGTAGCCATACATGCTGTACGTAGCTCGCACTTATCACCGATACCTTTGCGATTTGATTTTTTAACGACAAAGACAGATACTCATCATCATCTACCTTGGATTCGTCTTCTCGTCGTTGTATTGTGGGCAGTCAAGTCGTTCCGATTAATCTCTAATCCCCTTGCAATTTGGGATGAAGCACGAATTTTCGAACAAAAGTTGGTCAATAACAATGATTCAATAACCTGTCTAGAAATTCGAATCATCAAAATTTTCCGTAGGACAGCCCTGCTGTCCTACAGAAGAAAAACCGTATGTCACAAAAGTTGAAACTGAGATATAAGCCAAAATAGGTTTTTTCTCAACTACAGCTCGAGATTTGGGAATTTTGAAATTCCGTTTTTTGTAACCATTCTTGAATTTTTGAAGCGAATCGTATGGTGTTACTCGAGTTGCAAAATTCATTGTTTATGAATAAAAAAAGGATCTTACGGCATTTTGCCGCATGCGAATCCTACACAAGAAAATACCGCAAGTGCATCGCGAGCGTTATTACTTGTGGAAATAGACACTTTAGTATGTTACTTACGGCAAATACGTGTATTCGCGGTCAGCTGCTGCGGCTCCATCCTCGGCAAAAACACCGTAAGTGATTTTGCGCTGTACTTCCGGTTTTCTTGCATAGTATTGGCATCCTACGTGTTCTTGGCGAGTATTTCGGCTGAATTTCGTGGAATCGCAAAACGGTTTTCATTTTTTTATAAAAAATCTATATTCGATAGAAATATTCTGCAAGCTTTGTCAGGTGGAGGGTGATTAGATTTACACGGTGATATTTTTATCTCATTTTCGACAAAATGTGACATACGGTGTTTCTTCCGTAGGACAGCAGAGCCTTAGCCTCAGACTCGGCCCCAGTCAAAGCCTGAACTCCAGCCTTAGTCACAGCCCCAGCCTCGATCCCAGCCTCAGCCTCAGCCCTAGCCCATCGTCGAAAAAAAGTTTTGGCTAATTGGATCATAGAACTATTGATCGGCCCATCAAATCAACTAACAAGGGGGGACCACGGGGTCCGGATCGCCAATCATCCCCAAAATTTTTTCACAGCTTGGTACCACCTAGGATATGAAGAATCCAGAGTATTTCCGTCGAATGAAGCCCCTGTGGAAAAATACAGCCACTGAGATTAACATTGCTCATATAGGCCCATGTTAAAAAGTGACATACATAGATATACTCGCAATGCTAACGTTTTTGCTTGTAGCTCTCGCCAGGAGGCCCATTGGACGGAGTTACTCTAGAATCTTCATATTCTAAATGGTACCAAACTGTAAAAAAATTTTGGGAATGATTGACGATACGGACCCCGTGGTCCCCCTTGTAAGTAGCCCATCGGTACGGAAAAGTTTAAAGCCATCACCAGCAACACCGGCATCACCGATAACACTGGCAACACCAGCAACACCAACACAGACCCACCAGACCCACCGACCCACCGAACCCGCCGACCCACCGACTCACTGGCCCATCGACCCACCAACAGCACCAGCGACGCCATCACGATACCAGGCATCCGGACTAAAATTGGACAGGCGCTCAATTATTATAATTTGATGGAAGGATAATGCAAAATCCATGATTATCTGCCTTATGAATCCTATCCAACTCATGATCTGTATCTAGTAGGGCTAGGACTTTTATCCGGGTTTTCGAACTATCCGAACTATCCGAATAATCGGATATCCGGGTTCGGGAAAAGAAATCCGGACGGATCCGAATACCCAGATAGTATCCGGCTATCCGAATATTTGGATCCGTCCGAGTCTTGTGGTCGAATTGAGATGTAACATTGGTAATGAAAGCATAGATGAACTAACTGATAACTCAAATTCTGTTGCATAAACATATGTCACGCATACATGAACATTATAAAAGGTATATAAAATTTTATAGAATTCATCATTTTGACAAATATCCTTCCAAGTTACGCAAACATCCACAACTTCCTTATCAGACTTGATGAGAGTTGGGAATTTGCAGTGTAGTGATAGCACTTTTTTCGTTAGGCTTTCGTGGTTGCTGCTCACTTCCGAGCTCTGGACCTCATGGCTAGACCATAAAAAGTCCTTCATGCAATTTTTCGATCACTCAAACATCGGCAAATCTCGTATAGAATGTGCTTTGGTATGCACGTGTGTGCCAACATACTGTCAGCATGGTTGAATGTAGTCGAGGTTGCTGAAATCCGCGTATAACTCATTTAAAAAATCCACTTAATAGAAAATCGCTGTAGGCGTATTGCTCATGGAAATACAACACCCAACAGCGACACCAATCGTTACGATATGCGGTTGATAACCACTGTTCTCCTCATTTTGAACGGCCAAGCGAATAATTGACAGGTGAAGTAACTTTGATACTAACGAGATCGTGTAACCGAGATCACGAGTGACCTGCCAGTGACAGTCGCAACAGTTAGTGAGTAACGAAAAAGTGAGCTCTCGAGTAAGCGATGCACATTTTCTTAGTTTTTGAACGCCACACCGTTGTACCGGGAGACTTCATCAGAGTAGAGCGAATTACTAACTGCTTGTTTTGCGTTGACGTAATTAAAAAGAAATTTGTTCAGCTGCAGAGGGCACGAAAGGCCTCGAAACAGGATGGAGCCTGGCGTGCTCAGACCCTGCATTAATATCTCTTTCGCCTACTCGCACGATGACGTGACACTTTTGAAAAGGCTGTTGGGTCCCCGAAGCTATGACGTTGATGATTTCGCCTTCCTGCTGAACTCATCGAGCGACTCACCACACTCGATATAAGCCTCGGTAAGGGCTTTGTGGTGGATGTAAGAGCGCCCAGCCCAGGGACCTATGCTGCTGTTGTGCGGCTAAGCCATCGTCGATTTGATACGCAAACACCTGCAAAGAATTTTTGATGCGTCTCATCTAATCGACCACAGCTGGCGAGTTAGCAGAGGCATTTATCTCTTCACTTTCGGGCGTCCCTGAGCCCAAAATGGATGACATATTTTGTAATCTGATACTCCGCCCATGCATACATAGACTATCTACTCCATTTCAAGTTTCATTGATACAGAGCTCGACATCGGGGTTACCCAGCCCTTGCCTCAAGAAAACAGAAGCGCAATCTGCGAATAGCATAGGTATACGAGATAAAATTCATGTCGAATTAGTTGACTTAATTTTCTGATGTGATAACTTGATCAGATTCCTTAAGAAATAATCACGCAAGAGCTAGGTTAAAGATCATAACGTTCGAAATTAAGGTATTTCGATAGTGACTCGTGAGACAAGATGTGAACTGATCAAAGCAATAAACCCAAAAATCCATATTCGCGTTTCTGACTGCTTCGATTTTCATCTGAAAGTTCAAATGATGAATTTAGTTAGGGCCAGGAGCCCTATTCTAAATTTTGCTGTAAAATTTGGCGGAGAATTTTACCTCAAAATTTAAAATACGGCCGCAGGAATCGTTCTAACGATGATAGGATCTATACAACTAATTTTGGGTGTTTCACTCACTACCGTAACCTCACCGCAGCGAACACGGGCATCGCATGTGTAACCTCCGCATCATCAGTTTGTAGTTGAAAATTCTGTTTGAAATATTTGTCGAAGCCTTACTCGGATTGATTGATCAAACATTATGGAATTCAAGCTTCCATCGTTTTGGCCGATGATATCAAAAAAATAACCCACCCTTTTCTGCTAGAGAATTTGATACGCCCGTAAGACGTGGACTAAACATCCAATCTCCAAATGAGTTTCTGGAAGAGTTTCTTTCTCGTCTTAGGTGAGGAGTGAACTCGCATTTGATCAGCTGACCGACATACTTTGACCACCATATTGTTATAGCAATGTGAGACACGGCGATAGAAGTACAGTAACTTCCAAAATCAATGGAACATCGATAGCTACACTAAATCGTCGATTACTTCAACATATTTCGTCGTACGAGGATTTTGAAAGACGGGTCTTGAAGATCTTTGGGAAATCTATCGATTTATGTGTGCCAAACCTTTCAGAAGTACTATTTAAATGGCCTTGATCGACGTTTAAAATCGAACAAAATTCTTCTTTAGTGGATCACCCACAACTTTGACGGGAATTATCCGATCACAAATAATCTCACGGGATCTTGTAGATCGTTTCAGAACCTCCCATTTCCTTCCTTTGAAGTTCCCCCTACGACCTTTCATGTCCGAGTAACGAGCTCAGAGAGAGAATTTTGTATAACATAGGCTGCTTTTGGGGATACCAAGGGATGCAACTATTTCACTCCCTCTTGCCCTAGTTTCATGCAAAAATCCACCAAAAGACCCTGGTAGAAATCTCTTCATAAAATTTAGACTTGAAACTAAAATATGGCCAAAAAAGATGGACCATATCCGATGCCTAGTAAATGGCCAATAAACGGACGACTTCCCAACGGGTTCTGCAATAGTCTAAAAAATCTAGGCAAAGAATGGGCAATATGTGATACCCCCATTTCAAGTGCGGGGCTCAATTTTTTTAGCTAGTAATTGGCTTCATATTGGCTTTGATATTTATTCAACGATGTTTCTTAATATTTGACGTACATAAGTTATAACTAAAATATGGCCTTGTCCTGGTCATCTGCTCTTCCGAAAACGGGTATTTATTAAGGTTATCACTCGCTGTCTCTCAAACATACACTGAATTATAGCATCCCGTAAAGTCTGGATACTAAATTAGAACACAGGTATCAGCGATTTCGTCATTAATTTCTCGCGAAGGGTGCTTGTTATGTGTCATTTACAAACCATGAACGACGAATACACCACACTGATATCACTTGTATAGCAAAGCCTCGAAACTGCTCCGTTCCAGCTTCTCACGCGTGACATAGCGTCTCCATTCCCACAGCACCAAAATCGGCGGATTTTTTTCACCTCGTGAACACCACCCCCTTGGTAAATAACGATCAACACCCACTGATGAACTCGCGACACGCGGTTTGCATTCACGTCGACCACGTTGATGATGCAAGCTGGCGACAAAAACTGGCCGCCATTATAAGTATGAGGTTAGTCACAGTAAACATCGACTCTAAAAGTTCAAGCCAAATCTTGCCCACAATATGACCTGTCCAAAATGGCTAAATAAATGGACCTTTTTTGCGCTTGAACGGTTCGACTCTGATCGATAGGTGGCGCCACAGGATTTGCTTACCCACTCTAGTTTTAGCCACCTCGTGATCAGACCATGAGCCTGGATTTCTCCTCCGCGTGCAGTTACTCATGGGGAACTCGACACATCTTTTGAAAATGATGATGATGGTTATGACCTGACCATCCCGATAATTTTGCTCGAGCACATGGGCTTTTGACATGATCTAATATCATCGAAAATAATATACCTACCTGAATAATTTTCTGCTCGTCGTTATTTATTGAATCACTCAAAATTATGGCATGATCTGACCCATAATATGCCCAAATTTTGTCTAGATAAATTGAGGCCACGAAACTTTGTTTCCCGGTTGGCTAAGAAATATAGCTAAATATTAGATAAAAAAATAGCCCAATAGACTCACTCTATAAATGGGAGATTTATGGCGGAAATATCGTTTCATCCTCGGGTACAATAGGGACAAATTTTTTGACCATTTTGTGGCTGTAGAAAAATCCATATGGCCAATTATTAGCCATGAATGAAAGTAAATTTCTACCAGGGGAATATCAAGCCACATTATTTTACCGTAGGATAATCTCATTCTTCAGAAACTCTCATCAGATTTTATTTCGAATGTGACCTGTACGGACGAAATATGGAATGAATCTATCTTTACAACAAAACACGAAAAATCGAAAGCGCATGGATTTTTTTTATCTCACAATACTTTTTAGCTCTGATCCTCAATCTAGATGATATCAGTGGTGAAAAAATCCACCTCACGAGTGAAGAAGTTCACTTTTGAATTTTGGGTATGTTTGTGTCTCGGTGGAGCACATTTTCGCAGAACTGTTCATATGCGACTCGTGCCGGATTGCTAGTGCATTGGCTCGTCCTGCGTTTTTTTCTGCGGAGAGCACTCGCCGCGGGAAACATGCAGTTCCCAGCAACCGACGCATAATATACTGTTCCTCCAGCAAATGATGATTACTAAACTGATATAATTACTCCAAAGCTCATTGCCGCACATCTATTAGGCTTGTTTAGAGAAACTTGTAAGTCGCGAACGACTTCATCAAAAAAGAGGATCACGTTGACTGATCGACCATGTAGAAACATGATAAATGTTCGTTTTTTTCTCCCGTCTCTCAAAATATTCATTTTCACAGATGCGACACTAGAATGAATTCTGGAACTCCGTTCTTTTACGCGTTCCTCAGAGGTACAGTACATTGAAATTTGGGGGTATTTTATACTCATTCACTTCATTCGAATCGCACATATTTCCTAATGTTGCTTATGAAAAATTCGACAAATATTTGTGGAAATTCAAATCAAGTCAGTATATCATCATCTATACAATACTACACTCACTTTGAAAGAGCAATCGCGAGCCACCAGATACGAAACTGCCTTCGAGTATTGTGATTTTGACCCTCATTTTTGCATTCTATGAAGTTCAAAATATTGCTGATGAGGGGGATACGGGGAATAATTATCCTCGTTCCAATTCGATCAATATTATCATGCGAAATTCAACTCTAATCATTCCACATGGAGCTTATCCGGTATAGCTGTATCGTTCGCAACTCGTGCTTCTGTTCTCTTGCAGCGCGGGTGTGGTAGCTTCGACGTTGGAGAATCGAGGATCAACGAATCGTATCACATCTACAATCTGTCGGGAATGCCTTAACTGCACCCGATTCCCAATGTATTCCAGCGATTAGTTGGTGCTGCTTTCGGAGAGAGCGCATTTTTCGAGGGCCTAGCGACCGCAAACTCGAAAGTTATTGTAAGATAGAAAAACAGCACTATTTGCACAATGATTGCTGCAAGGGAATTCTCTAAAGAATGAATCGACTCCAGTATGTTACATTAATCTACAATGAGCGATACCGGATGACGGGATGATATGTCTTGCACCACTTCAATAATGTGCAATTTTGTTTTCAAGAGCACAGGGAATGATAATTATTTAATTTTCATTCAACGCCTAGTGGTACTCTCTCAACATCAATCAGCTAGTTTAGCTGATTTGCAGCTAACGTGGACGGATTTTCACTGAATATCAGCTACAATAGCTGAAAATCAGCTGAAATAGCTGATTCTCGATCAAAATCCGTTCGTGTTAGCTGATTCATGTTGAGAGAGTACTCTATTTCCAAAGGAGCGAGGAATCGGTGAGCGTGTGTCGTTGTGGACGAATTCATTAACGGATGGGCAAAAATCCGGCGGAGCATGAAAAGGAGCACGACGAATCAAATGATTTTTGTTGTGAATAAAGTGGGCCTGGGAGTGTACGTAGTCTCGCTGCAGGGAGAGCGCGAGCAGCTACACACAATGAATTCAAACTGGCAGTGGTCTATCACTGTAGGATCTGAGCGCGGCAACAATGGGTAATCGGACACCTTGGGCCCTTGGCGCGATCTGGCCAGGTCCGCTCGCTAAACCCGGCGATTTTCGAGCTGCTAATGCGCCGCTCTCGTTCCCTTTCTAAGCGCGCGTCCTCGATGCGCGCCGCGCACACTGGCTCGCGTGCGCCGCCAGCAGGGCTGTGCTGCTGTTACCGCTGGCGCTGTTGTTGCTGCCCTCTGATCTCGTTTTTAATAGCTACTAATGGAGACGTTAAAACGATCTCGCTCCCCCGGTGCCCGCGCCTCTCCCGCTTAGCGGCTCGAGTTTCCATGCGCTATCTCGCGAGCTCGCTCGCCTGTCAATTTTTTGCCCATCCCGTCCATCATTCCTCCACGACGTGGCATACTTGGAGATGATAGTCGCGTTGAGGATTGCGTAATCTCGCTCCTGGGCACGAATAGAAAGTGGCTGGTAGCAGCTCCAAACTACAAATGGAGCTGTCAAGATGCACAACCCACCCGACACTCTCGCACTCGACAAAAGCCACATAAGACTAATTCAACAATACGACGATCTTACCCGCTGACGAAAAATCCTCCCCCGGCAATCGCTGCTCGCACTCAGGTTGCTCACAATCTCGCACCCTCGAGATGTTAACTCGGGAAATAGCTACACCTCGCAATTTTCACTTTGATAATAATCTTCGAAATATGTACGAGATGCATTCCTGAGAGTCGGGCTGAGAGTCTTTCCAAGCTACTACCCACCGATTCCAGGTTGGATCGCCCAGTCAAAATCCGAAAAAAAGTCAATTGGCTCAGCTCCGACATACATTCTTCTAAGAACGAAATACGAAATTTTGCTATCACGAAAAGGAAATATTGCAACGTTGCGGGCATTTTAGCATGAAAATCCCTCAAATTCTCCACTTTTGATCCCTCGATCCCATCTCTACTTGGATGAAAGGTAATCCATCTTATTTTGCTCACCGAGATCTATATAATGGTAGTCCGAGAAGTGAATACTTTCACACTACACCTTGTGTATATCCGTAGGTGTGTGTGTGTGTGCGCGCGCGCGCGTGTGTGTGTGTGTGTCTATGTTGTTCTCCCATTGTCACGCGACTTTTGCTAAGCCCTCTGACCAATCTAAATAAAACTTTAATGATTTGTTTTCGATTGATCAGTGACAGTCCCATTTCAATGAAAGCTCTATGAATCTCAATACTCCTTCTTGTACGTCAAATTGACTGCCCGAAATTGAGCATCATTTTCACACAATGGCTGTCCAAACGATCTAGCATCCAATATTCAACACACAAATTTTTCCCGGGTCATCCTCAAATATTTCCTGGTGATTTTGGAGAGATGGGATGATACAAAATCCTGATATGGATATGAGCAGTTCTGCGTAAACTTGCTTGAAACAGACTCAAAAATGGACGAAAGGCAGAACTGAACTTTTGTGCTCGTAAGGTGGATTTTTTCACCACTAATACCATCTAGATAGAGGACCAAAACTAAAAAGTATTGGAAGTTGAAAAAAATTTTTGCGTGTTAAATCCCATAGCACGGTCTTTTGCACACCAAATACTTGCAGAAAGTCAGGTGTGTAGTTAGATTATCGATATCTTAACCTTGTTGCGAGATGCATACGGAAATGACACTCTTATTTACCATGGCATTTTTTCGAAGAAGAGCACACCGCGACTTCTCGGAAGTGAAGCGATGGATGTTTATACCGCAGATGTTTGATAGTTTAAAGCGAGAGGATCAAAATGTGCCCATGAATGAGTGCTTACAAGTTGATAGACGTTCTCACGCACCACATATTGTCAAAACAGTGATTTTGGCGCGAATTCGGAGACATAATGTATACACAGCGTTGAGCGGATAAACGATCTAGTCGCGACTTGTAAACTATGAAAACATGCTCAAAATATACCCAAATTTGATGTCTTTTCGTAGAGGAATCGTTCAGAAGTCGTATATCTTCGTAGCGTGCCCTTGAACGTCGAATTTTGGGGCGCGGACATGGCACGGAAATGACATTTTGACCCCTAATTCGCAATTTTCGACCCTTAAACCTGCAGATAGGTCTAATATGACTTTTTGCTGAGTAAGAGCACAAAAAAATACACAAGAAAAGTGTTTTGCACAATCGATTGAGAACGCGTAGACGCCACAATAAACCGAGACACATTGGGAGCAAGTTTACGCAGAACTGCTCATATCCATTCCCCCCAAAAACTAGTACATTAAGCAACAAGGATAAGAGATTTTCCGCGAGTGTCGCCGCCACACCTTGACTCTCCTGCATCATGGATACTACTTTCCCGCCTTCATTTCCACACTCAAAATTCTGCGGAGTTATTACATTTCGATACAAGGGTGTAATAGTACACCATCATTGCAGCCGGCGCGTATGCTTAGTTCGAGCGCTAAGATAGTTTATTTCCGAGCAAAGCGAGGGATATGAGTCCCCCGGCCCGAAATGAGGCTGCGAGTACAGGGCGATAATGATATTTACGATATAAAATTTTGCGGTGTAGCAATGGCTTGTGATAAGAGGATGGCTTGTCTTATGATGTTGGCATATATTTTCGAAAGAGAAGAATGCGAGTGAGTAGCGGATGTCCCATAACACAAAGGACCCCGCACTAAATGATAGGATTTTAGGTTTCGGACAAACATCTCACAAGTGTACTCATACGATAGATCTCAGAACACTGAAAAAGAGTCCCACGGCCGCAAAACTCAATGCCCTCTTCGTTTTGAGTTATTTGATCTAGAAAGTACCCTTAATTGCATATGTGAGATAGGGTTATCTGTCGATTCTGATCAAACTTGTGCACCATGATTTTTGGTCTGGTTTCGAGTACCCGGATCTTTTCTTCAAAAAATCATGAGATCAACAACGTCAAGCCCGATGAAATTGAGCGATTAAAGTGAATCCGTGGCAATCCAAAAGAGGCAAGTTTTATTACAAACCAATTCGGCAAACGTGTGACATTGCGCGCATAATTCTTGGGCTGATTTTGTGATTTTGTATTCTTTCTGTAGAACAATAAACCCCTCCCACTTTACTTCTTCCAGAAATCTAACTTGGCGAGTATCACCATACTCCCCCCCCCCCCCATAACTTCATCTCAGATCAAAGTATGAATTTCAATCCTTGAGGGTCACGAGATCAGGGGAAACGTGTCGAGTAACTTTTTACCAAAATCTAAACGTCAAACGAATGGAAAAAGATTGCAAAATACTGATTTCAATTCTTGAGAGTCATGAGATCAGGAGAAGTATGTCGAGTAATTGTTTTGCAAAATCTGAATGTGAAATGCATGAAAAATCATTAATTACATTACAATCTGATTATCTCTCTGTAAGTTTGACTCAACTTGAGTTACTCACCATCTCTCTTTTCCTTAAAATATATTGGGAATAATAATCTATCCAGACCAATAAAAGAAACACAAGTCAGAAAATTTAATCCAGCATTGATCGTTCCAGTTTGGAAGTCAGTAAAGATGGTGAGTTACTCAAGTTGAGTCAAACTTACAGAGAGAACCAGATTGTAATGTAATATATCGTTTCTCATGCATTTCACATTCAGATTTTGCAAAACAATTACTCGACATACTTTTCCTGATCTCATGACTCTCAAGAATTGAAATCAGTATTTTGCAATCCCTCTCCATTCGTTTGACGCTTAGATTTGGATAAAAAGTTACTCGACATGGTTCCCCTGATCTCGTGACCCTCAAGAATTGAAATTTATACTTTGATCTCAGATGAAGTTATGAGGGGGGGGGGGGGGGGAGAGAAAGACGGTGATACTCGCCAAGTTAAACTTTTGGAAAAAGTAAAGTGGGAGGGAAAAAAATTTCAAAACTTGGCTATGGTAATGATTGAAAATTCCGAGATTGACAATAAGTATAAGCTGTGAATAGTAACATGTGGAAAAACGAAAAACACTTATCCATATCTCATTCGTAAAAAGCATCCCTCAAGCAACAGCAGTGTGCTATATTCCAAGATAAGTATTTTTTATTCCCAAGCAACAGAATCTGGAGCAGTACAACTTTTTGTTTTTGATAAAACTTGGAATTAGTTCATGGAATTCAACTTAAATTGATGCAAAGACTCCCAACTGTACTTGTACGAGTTGGTTCATCCGCTCTTCAAGAAGAGAGGATCCCAACCACCAAAATGACCAACTAATGGGTGACTAACAAATGAAATATGGAATTATGACAATACATCTGTTTCTCAACACTATTTGAAAACCAAAAACTTGAACAAATTTCAACTAGGACATTATTATCTGTGACACATTAAAAAGTTCAAGTGCTGCGTGGGAACTCATTTTGGGCACTCACTAATAGGACTGACCAGTCCCAAAACATCTAAATGTGAGTGACGATCCCTCTTGTGTTGGACCCGAATAAGTTTTTGGTGAGATGTGAGAAGTAGCTTGGATGAAAATACATTGGTGGCAATGTAATTCTCTCACAAGAGTAGATTATGAACTTGAAATACACAATTTATAGCTTTAAAGTTAGGTCTCTCTCAAGTATCGGAGGAAGTAAAAGTCAATTCACTGATAGAATGTACATTTATGCTGGCACCCATGCATCATAAACTCTCCAAATATATTTGAAGATTATTCATGACACTCCACCTTGCACTGCACAACAGCAAGAATGGCACACATTTTATTATTTTTAAATCACTGCAAACAAGACAGCATACATCAGGTGGCTTCTTTTACTGGTAGACCAACAATTATGATTGGCATCGATGCTTGATGCCATCGCCCACTCAATATATCAGTAGAGATGGTGAGTAACTCAAGTCGAGTCAAAATTACCGAAAAAATCCTATTTTAATTCTATCAATCCTTATCCATGCGTTTCACGTTAAGATTCTGCAAAACAATTACTCGACATACTTTTCTTGATCTCACGACTCTCAAGAGTTGAAATTAGTATTTTTCATTCTCTTTTCAATCGTTTCACGTTTAGATTTTGCTAAATAGTTACTCGACATATTTTCCCTGATCTCATGACTCTCAAGAATTGACATTCATATTTTGATCCCAGATAAAATTTCAGAGGGAAAGGATGGCCATACTCGCCAAGTTAGACTTTTGGGAAAAGTGGAGTGGGAGGGGGGAAGATTTTTTATACCCTTATAACGATTATCGTGGTTTTGTGTCTTGTAAATTCTATCGAAGCTACAAAGAATCAATATCTTCGGTCGTCCACATTCAGTTATACAGTTATTGATTTTCATTCATGTTGGCTGAATTTCAACCACGTGCTTGAATTTCGATTCAACCACGCTTTCTTCTATTCGACCACTGTGGCTGAAAAATTTGCTTGAAATTCAGGCACGTTTTTACAGTGCAGAATCCAACATTATTTTCAGCATTAAAGAGTGACATGCACGTGTATAGTGGGTTTTGATGAACCTTCACAGGTGTCTTGAGTTTGATTCTTTGGAATGAACAGGTCGGTAATACGATTGAGTAAATATCTATACATCGCAATCGAGAATAATGAACATGAGCAGTTACATTCCTTCTGATTGAATACATATCAATTGAATTTTATGGATTAAACCATCACATCTCAGTCAATACTCATTCAACTTGATTCAATTGATCCAAGACATTGAGCTATATCCGATGGTCGGATCCACAGGATTATCATTGTAAATAAAAATTTGGTGGACAGATCGGAGCAATGATCTCGCTTGTCGTAGACTTTGTTACGATTTTACGAGTGACGGCGAGAAGCGATTCGGTATAGTGCGCTGGTAAGCCGTGCTGCAAATTACAAACTGATCCTCTCACTCTCGCTACTCATCCGATGCGAGCTTGGCTCTGCTTGAGTCTAGCGAGCGTTATTGTTTCCGCGCAAAGACCGAGCGCGCGCGAGCCCCACGGGGCTGCGCTCACTGATCCCCCAAGACGAGCAACCCCGCACATCGGAGCTTGATGCCGTCCGCTTGGCAAGCCCTGGATGCTGTAAGCCACCCTAATGCCGAAGCTTGCTGTCTCAAGAGTGAGTCTGATCTCTCTCAATAGCTTGCTGAATAAACCCGAGATAGAGGCATTGTAACAGCGACTGAGTGACTTTGACGAGATGACGTCTCGTGTTGACCTGACATCTTCTCTTGCAGCTCGTTGAGCTCGTGAAGTTGTGCGAGCAGGACTGCTGTGATTGGAATGCGAAAGTTAGAGCTAATGTTGTGACATGCAAGTTCCCGAAAAGTGTCGGGAAGCTTCCCTATCAGTCTCCAACTGGATACTACTGCAATGGTATTATTGTGGTAGAATCCAGATAACAAAAAAGTGTCGCGAAGGTTTCGTATGAGTATTGAAGTGTCACTGCTGCGCTAGATCTGATGTGGTACCTCCAAGTTTCTAGAAAGTGTCAGGAAACTAATGTACCAGTCTCTAGGTGGTGCTACTGCGCTAGTGCTATTGTGGTATCATCCATGTTCCGAAAAAGTATCGGGGGGCTCCGGTACCAGTCTCTAGGTGGTACTGCTGCGCTAGTGCTATTGTGGTACCATCCAAGTTCCGAAAAAGTGTCGTGGAGCTCCCGTATCAATCTCTACGTGGAACTACTGCGCTAGCGCTATTGTGGCACCATCAAAGTTCCGAAAGAGTGTCGTGAAGCGCCCGGATCAATCTCTACATAGTAATACTGCGCTAGCGCTATTATGGTACCATCCAGGATCCAAAAAAGTGTCGTGAAGCTCCCGTATCAATCTCTACGTAGTACTACTGCACTAGTGCTATTGTGGTACCATCCAAGTTCCGAAAAAGTATCGGGGAGCTCCGGTAGCAGTCTCTAGGTGGTACTACTGCGCTAGTGCTATTGTGGTACCATCCAAGTTCCGAAGAAGTGTCGTGGAGCTCCCGTATCAATCTCCACGTAGTACTACTGCGCTAGCGCTATTGTGGTACCATCCGAGTTCCGAAAAAGAGTCGTGAAGCTCCCGTATCAATCTCTACGTAAAACTACTACGCTAGCGCTATTCGAGTACCATCCGAGTTCCGGAAGAGTATTGGGGAGCTCCGGTACGAGTATCTAGGTGAAACTACTGCGCTAGTGCTACTGTGATACTATCCAAGTTCCGAAAAAGTATCGGGGTGCTCCGGGACCAGTCTCTAGGTGGTACTATTGGACTAGTGCTATTGTGGTACCATTCAAGTTCCGAAAAAGTGTCGTGGAGCTCCCGTATCAATCTCTACGTAGTACTACTGCGCTAGCGCTATTGTGGTACCATCTGAGTTCCGGAAGAGTGTCGCGAAGCTCCCGTATCAATCTCTACTTAGTACTACAGCGCTAGCGCTATGGGGGTACCACCCGAGTTCCGAAAAAGTGTCGGGAAGCTCCCGTATCAATCTCTACGTAGTACTACTGCGCTAGTGCTATTGTGGTACCATCCAAGTTCCGAAAAAGTGTCGTGAAGCTCCTGTATCAATCTCTACGTAGTACTACCGCGCTAGAGCTATTGTGGTACCATCCAAGTTCCGAAAAAGTGTCGTGAAGCTCCCTTATCAATCTCTAGGTAGTACTACTGCGCTAGTGCTTTTGTTGTACGATCCAAGTTCCGGAAGAGTGTCGGGAAGCTCCAGTATCAGTCTCTAGGTGGTACTACTGCGCTAGTGCTATTGTGGTACCATCCACGTTCCGGAAGAGTGTCGGGGAGCTCCGGTACCAGTCCCTAGGTGGTACTATCGGACTAGTGATATTGTGGGATCATACAAATTCCGAAAATGTATCGGGGAACTCCGGTACCAGTCTCTAGCTGCTACTATTGCACTAGTGATGTTGTGGTACTATCCAAGTTCCGAAAGAGTGTCGTGAAGCTCCCGTATCAATCTCTAGGTGGTACTACTGCGCTAGTGCTTTTGTGGTACCATTCAAGTTCCGAAAAAGTGTCGGGGAGCTCCGGTACTAGTCTCTAGGTGGTACTATCGCACTAGTGATGTTGTGGTACTATCCAAGTTTCGAAAAAGTGTCGTGAAGCTCCCGTATCAATCTCTAGGTGGTACTACTGCGCTAGTGCTATTGTGGTACCATCCACGTTCCGAAATAGTGTCGGGGAGCTCCGGTACCAGTCCCTAGGTGGTACTACTGCGCATGTGCTATTGAGGTACCATCCAAGTTCCGAAAAAGTGTCGGGGAGCTCCGGTACCAGTCTCTAGCTGCTACTATTGCACTAGTGATGTTGTGGTACCATCCAAGTTCCGAAAAAAAGTCGTGAAGCTCCCGTATCAATCTCTAGGTGGTACTACTGCGCTAGTGCTATTGTGGTACCATCCAAATTCCGAAAGAGTGTCGAGGAGCTCCAGTATCAGTCTCTAGGTGGTACTATCGGACTAGTGATATTGTGGGATCATCCGAGTTCCGAAAATGTATCGGGGAACTCCGTTACGAAACTCTAGGTGCTGCTACTGCGCTAGTGCTATTGTGGTACCATCCAAGTTCCGAAAGAGTGTCGGGGAGCTCCTGGACGAGTCTCTAGGTGGTACTACTGCGCTAGTGCTATTGTGGTACCATCCAAATTCCGAAAGAGTGTCGAGGAGCTCCAGTATCAGTCTCTAGGTGGTACTATCGGACTAGTGATATTGTGTGATCATCCGAATTCCGAAAATGTATCGGGGAACTCCGTTACGAAACTCTAGGTGCTGCTACTGCGCTAGTGCTATTGTGGTACCATCCAAGTTCCGAAAGAGTGTCGGAGCGCTCCGGTACCAGTCTCTAGGTGGTACTACTGCGCTAGTGCTATTCTGGTACCATCCAAGTTCCGAAAGAGTGTCGAGGATCTCCAGTATCAGTCTCTAGGTGGTACTACTGCGCTAGTGCTATTGTGGTACCATCCAAACTCCGAAAAAGTGTCGTGAAGCTCCCGTATCAATTTCTACGTAATACTACTGCGCTAGCGCTATTCTGGTACCATCCAAGTTCCGAAAAAGTATCAATCTCTACGTAGTGCTCCTAGGCTAGCGCTATTTTGGTACCATCCGAGTTCCGAAAAAGTGTCATGAAGCTCTCGTATCAATCTCTACGTAGTACCACTGCGCTAGTGCTTTTGTGGTACCATTTGAGTTCCGAAAAATATCGGGGAGATCCGGTACCCGTCTCTAGGTGCTATTATTGCGCTAGTGCTATTGTGGTACCATCCAAGTCCCGAAAAAGTGTCGGGGAGCTCCGGTACCAGTCTCTAATCGGTACTATTGCACTAGTGATGTTGTGGTACCATCCAAGTCCCGAAAAAGTGTCGTGAAGGTCCCGTATCAATCTCTAGGTGGTACTACTGCGCTAGTGCTATTGTGGTACCATCCAAGTTCCGAAAGTGTGTCGGGGAGCTCCTGTACGAGTCTCTAGGTGGTACTACTGTGCTAGTGCTTTTGTGGTTCCATCCAAGTTCCGAAAGAGTGTCGAGGAGCTCCAGTTTCTGTCTCAAGGTGGTACTACTGCGCTAGTGCTATTGTGGTACCATTCAAGTTCCGAAAAAGTGTCGAGGAGCTCGAGTATCAGTCTCTAGGTGGTAGTACTGCACTTGTGCTATTGTGGTACCATGCAAGTTCTGAAAAAGTATCGTGAAGCTCCCGTATCAATCTCTAGGTAGTACTACTGCGCTAGTGCTATTGTGATACCATCCAAGTTCCGAAAAAGCATCGGGGAGCTCCGGTACCAGTCTCTAGGTGGTACTACTGCGCTAGTGCTATTGTGATACCATCCAAGTTCCGAAAAAGTATCGGGGAGCTCCGGTACCAGTCTCTAGGTGGTACTACTGCGCTAGTGCTATTGTGATACCATCCAAGTTCCGGAAGTATCGGGGAGCTCCGGTACCAGTCTCTAGGTGGTACTTCTGCGCTAGAGTGCTGTTGTGGTACCTCCAAGTTTCTAGAAAGTGTCAGGAAACTAATGTATCAGTCTCTAGGTGCTATTACTGCACCTGTGCTATTGTAGTACCATGCAAGTTCCGAAATATTGTCGTGAAGCTGCCGTATCAATCGCTAGTTAGTATTACTGCACTAGTGCTATCGTGGTACCATGCAAGTTCCGAAATATTGTCATGAAGCTCCCGTATCAATCGCTAGGTGGTACTACTGCACTAGTGCTATCGTGGTACCACTCAAGTTCCGAAAGAATGTCGGGGAGCTCCAGTATCAGTCTCCAGGTGGTACTCCTGCGCTTTTGCTATTGTGGTACCATCCAAGTTTCAAAAAAGTGTCCTGACGGTTCCGTATCAGTCTCGATCTGGTATTACTGTGCTAGGACCGAGTTCGGATAGAAAGCTATCCAAAATCAGTGGGATAGCTTCACGAGCATTGACTATAATCATGATGAGAGTAACTGACATAAAATGCTCCTCGCGATGACAATACAGCAAGATTATTCACGCCCAACTCGGGAAATACTCCACTACTGTCTACGCCTACGTTGTCGCAGGACCTACAGCCAAAAGTGGCGCACGCGCAGCGGCCACAGACTAATTCCCTCTGGAAGTACGCATACACCGCTTTGATGTTACATTCAAATTTCTGGGCCTCTTCAAAACGTTTGTGATGCCTAGGCCTCAACGCTGTGCAGGTCAGAATGCATCGGAACTATAGTTGCGAGACCATTGTTGCTACGAAGGGGTACGCTTTTGATTCAGCGGTACACATGCAGAGAGAGAATCACTCAGAAGGAGATATCCAGCCTTCCGGTACACGAATCTGGACGAAACCCTGCGATCATCTTGTATTGGTGAGAAACGAAGGTATCTCTCTTCTGAATCGCGTTTTGTGATCGTCCTCTTTGATGTACATTGAGATGGATTCTCCCGATTCACTTCGACCAAGATGAGAGAATCCCGCTGATTCTGGCGGAATATTTATCTTTATTCTGCGACGTTCCATCAACTCGTCGATCACCCGTATTATCGACGAAATTATGAAAAGATTGGGATATAAATACGGCTCGCTCTCCCAAATGTATTCACTTGCGCTTTCAACCGATATTGACACAAGGAGGATATTATATCCTTCTCTACTAGTAACCTTGTGATGATTATTCAAGGATAAATCTAACGTGATATAAATTCGTATACTTGGATCTATCTATATGTGAAGTCTTCTTCGGAAATCTCAAGCTTGGTGAGGACAATGCAGAGTTGATGAAACGCCGCAGAATTGAGATAAATTTTCCACCAATACCAGTGAGATTCACTCTTCCGGGTTTTCACCGATTGAAAGAATTCATCTCAAGTTATTTCCGAGGTTTTCACTGCATCGGGATCTGTATCCTGTGATCCATCCATAGAGATTAGCTTTGACTGTATATCTATATTATAAGAAATCTGTGAAAAAAACCGCAACCAACCGATTGTCCTCTATCGGCATTTATTGGTTGCAAGCGCAATTTAACCATCGGTTGAAAATTGTACTACTGGGAATGCTAAGAAAAATATTCGCAGTATGTAATGCAATCGGTTAGGAACAATGGAAAATACTGGTGTTGTATTCAAGTTTGAATGCCAAAATTGTCCAACGACTTATGTTGGAGGAACTAAAAGAGCTCTGTCCGTCCGCATACATGATCATAAGACTGACAAGGACAAAAAATCGTTGTTTCACTTCATAAGGCAAAGTTCAATCATGACTTTGATTGGGAAATATTCAAATTTGCGCCCTTGAGCTAAGTTACCAAGGATGTGTGATTTCCAAGATGATTCATATCAATGGTGATAAAAATTTCATAAACAAAAAAGAAGACGGTCAACAACTGAGTAGAAAATATAATCTCCTGTTAAATCGGCTGTAAATCTATAGATGTTGCAGCCGGTTTACTTACTCTCGCCATTTTATAAGCTGGCTATCTCCTTCATAAACTGGCTAGCCAGTTAATAAACTCGCAGCCAGTATATTCAACAACCGCTTCGCCGGCATCTTGCACGTGAATCTATTGCCAACTCAGTTTATGAAGTGGCTAGCTGGATTATAGACTAGCGATGGGCCAATCCGCCGTTTGTTCAGCGTGAACGGGCTTTGATAGACGTCTTTGCTATCGCTTTGATATCGTCTATCCTTGAATTGGTTGATACTATTGACAGAGCTGGAGGTACACATCATTTCATAGTTCTGATCTTACAGCAATAACATTGCTCTGCCTCATTCTGTTGGTCAACACAAGTGCACGTGGTTCTTAGTCTGTGAGTATTTGGCATAAACGCGGTACACCCAAGAATTGTGGAGGATTCTCTAATATTTCTTCGAGGAAGTTCGGCTTGTGAGGAATGAGAGAAAAATGTCTAAGAACACCTCGCTGTTGTTACTCGTTCAGGGCCAAAGAATCTTGAAGTGATCCTGGAGACAGTCTGCCATTGCATGCTGTCGTCGTCGCCTAGGCAACGCTGAATTCATCTGCATAAATGCGCAACAGCGAAGGCTTGGTGCCTTGGCGACGGTTGTTTTTTCTCCCCATCGTGTGATCGAGGGAGACTTTATCTCGTTCTTGATTCCCTTGCTGCCAACTTCCATAAATTCAATTTGCGCTTTGTTCAGTCTGATTGGTGACTTTTGGGCTAACTTGCTTGAGTGCACATTATTTGATGTGTCAGCACAGGTATCAAAGGAATGCCTGAGACTATAAATATCCTAACACGCAACGACGAAGTACACCGCGTGTATCATCTGCGATGCACGTTCCCTACAAAACATTATTCATAGATTGCCTAAGCGTTCCCCTGATTTAGGAATATATTACTCTCCTAACTTTATCGCTTTCTCTAAAGAGAGAGATTTGTTTTCAACACGTTAGATTCTCTATCACATTTTCCATGAAATCCAATTTTTTGTGACGGTGAAACCTTCACTGATGGTGGGGAAACCTTGCCCCGGAGGAAAGATTCGCTGGATGCAAACTTCTAGCCTCGCTTCTCGCCGTGTGACTTTTAAACTAAATTCTATTTACCGTGTCAAAAATAGGCATTATTTTAGCTATTTGGGCGTACGCGACCGAGAGCATGATTTTACTTGTTCTGGCTCACAAATGAGGTAGTGGGCTTGAACGAGGATCTGAACATACTTTTCCGCCTCAAAATGGCCATCTGAACACAAATCTGAGGTCAATTGAGCTCTAGAACGTCGTCTTATGCCTCAATGGTGTCCGAACCTGTCAAGAGAGTCTAAATTGTTTTGGGACAGAGAGATGATTCTATAGGGCAAAACCGGCTGCAAAATAGTGTTTAGATGGTCATTTTGAATCACAAAAGTATGTCTAGATCCTCGTTCTACCCTATTATCTCATTTGTAAGCCATAACAAGTGAAATCATGCTCTTTGGGGCGCGGCGTACGCCCAAATGGCCAAAATAATGACTATTTTTGACACAGTAAATAGAACCTACAGCTCGCTCCTGGCTCGAGGCTCGTCCCCGCAACTTCTTACACGTACTTGGGAGAGTACTTTCATATAGATTGGTGGACATCAGTCCAGGTGAGAGCATATGTGACCGTGGTGGGAGATGCCGCTTTTGCTAAAACGACGAAATGTGGCATTTAGTAACGCTCGGCAAAAAAAAATTAAGAAAACTAACCTCCGCCAAATTTTTCCCACTTTCAGTAGATGTCTTAAAGAGCATTTTCGCACAAGTTTGGTGGAAAAAGATTGAGATATATTTTTGGAATTGAGTCCTAAAGTTTCGACTTTATCGAAAATAGCTCAACTTGTCCCGACTGTAGCTCCAACAAAACGTGTGATAATTGAGTTTTACAAGTAGGCAAATTGTAGGTCTCATCAAGACCTTCAAAATGACTACTGGTGGAAGTCAATTCTCTCCTCTCTAGTTGGATCTAGGTCACCCACAAAATGACGCAGAAATCGCTACAATTTGCTCTCAATTAATAGCTTGCAGAAGTCGTCAGGCAAGTTTATTCGTATGGAAATATTCTTTTCTGAAAATAATCAGTCTTCACGAGAAAAATGCGCCCAAGTGCGTCGAAAAATTTTGGATTCTGTTGGAACTATGATTTTCCTAAAATAGACTAAAAAAGGTCCTAAAATGGTCCTTCCATGGGCCCTAGGGCCTACAGGGAGGGCCGGAAAAATCTGGAAAAAATGTTTCGCACTATGGCCGAGTCTACATAGACGCGCTCACTCGAGGCGCGCGCGCTTCCTCCGCTCGCACTCTCCACCAAAACAGCGGAGTAGGTACCGAAAATGAGATCCGAAAATTTATTGATGAGTGTTTCCTCTCAATCGGAGTATCAGCACGAATTAATGAAATGAAGAACAGCCAGTTTATCGTGCAAATCGATCCAAAAAACTAATTTGCATTTAATAGAGAACGAAAAGTGAGAGACTTGGATGTCGATCGATGTGCCTAATATCACCAGACCCCCAACTTCTCAGGTTCCTCAGTCGTAGCTTATTCAACAACATTCGATATTATTTTGGGTTTGCATCGAGATTTTCTCCAGAAACTGCAAAATGAGCGAAGGTGTGCGGAATTCTGGTTGAGAAGAATCGAGCTATTCCATGTGCATCAAAGATCAAATTTGTGTTACAAGAGTCACTCCTCCGTAAATTTTGGACTTCTCGAGTGTTCTCAATCAGGATTTCACACACTTGAGCTCATTATTCAGCTTCTGGATAAGTGCCAATGTATAAACTAGGAGATGCTGAACATCGCTGAATGGCTTGCAAGTTTGGAACATTGTGAAAACGGATGCTTATATGAGACACAATCACGCCTCTCATTTTCCGATGTCTATTCGATGCAAATTGATTTTTTAATCGATTTGCGCGATAAATTGGCCGTTTTTCATCTCACAAACTCGCACTGATACTCAAGTTGAGAGGGAACACTCGTCAAAAGATTTTCAAATCCCATTTTTGGTACCTACTCCAGTGTTTGGGTGGAGAGTGCAAGCGGAGAGAGCGCGCGCGCCCCGAGTGAGCGCGTCTATGTAGACTCGGCCATTTAAACATAGTACTAACGTAAAAAAACTTGAGTGGATTTTTCCCAGACCCCCTGGTGACGGTTTTGTCCAGCTTGATCCAGAATGATTCATATGAAAATGTGACTTTTTCTTCCATTTTTCATAACTCTTATGCATCTCACGATGCCTCAAGATAACCAGTCATTTCCTGTGATTATTCTAATAGCCTTGACCAAAATGGCAATTTTTTGTCAATTTAATGTATTTGGGCCATTTTGGAGCATTTAAGCCAGAACCGTCACCAGGGGGGTCAGGAAAAAATTCCAAAAATTTTTTTCTGTTAGTACCATGTTTAAATAGTACAAAAATTTTTTTTTGGAATTTTTTCGAAGCCCCCCATGGGCCCGAGGACCCATAAAAGATCGATTTCAAGCCCCTTTTCAGCATATTTTGGACAAATCCTAGCTCCGACTAGACTCAATATTTTTGGACGTACTTGAGCGCATTTTTTTTCTTAAGACTGGTACTTTTAAGAAAAAAATAGTCCAAAAGCAATAATTGAGCCTAGCAATTCCTAGGAGCTATTTGCTGAGAGCACATTTTAGCAATTTTTGGGCCCCCTTCAAAGTAATCTAGCTCCCTTTAGACATGAGATAATCGAGTTTTACCAGTAGTCATTTTGAAGGTCTTGTAAAAAGCTACAATTTGATCACTTGTAAAAGTTGATTATCGGACTTCTCATCAAAAGGCGTGGTAGCACCTTGCTGGCGAGTATATGAAAGAGAAGTACATGTGAGAAAGTGTAACTGAGGGATTTACTAGGATCAGGAAAGTTAGGCAAGTTAGGGTTTAGGTCCGGTTTAAGACTTTAAAGACAGCGTTTCATCAATAGAAACATATATTGAAACCATATTTACAAATAGTCATGAATGATAAATAGTCAAAAAGGAATCTGATATTTATTACTGCTGTGTGTGTTACAAATGCGGTCTAGCCCAATAACCGGTTGATACAGGGTACATACTAATACGGGTTATGATAGAACCACGGAGGAGCTCCCTCCGGGTCAAACGCGGGGCATAGCCGGTGTGTGAGGTTCGACTCCTGGAGCTCCCAGGAAGCCGACGTGGGTGTGTGATTCTACTGCCACGGAGGAGCTCTCTCCGGGCCAAAAATGGGTCGTGCCGGTGTCGCGGTCTACTACGATTCTCAGTGCTCCTGAGAAGTCGGCTACTAGATGGTCTCATCTGCCTTAGAGCTCCTAAGACAGAGAGGAGTTGCCAGCCGCTAGACTCTAGAGCCATCTCTCGGACCAGAGCTCCTGGTGCCAAGAGAGGCGCGTGAGTCCGCCGCTGAGTGCAGACTGGTTCGTTCTGGTCGGGCATCGGGTGGACATCAATGCTGACAGGTGTTTCGCTTGTGAACGATGTTTTCGAGACAGCCACCTGGCGGCTGAGGCTTGAGTTACTCTAACTGCTCGATGAATTGCGCGGGTACCGGAGCTATACTGGTATCATAGCGAAGGGGCCCGTCGCAAAAGAGAGAGAGCGCGCGCAAGGCCGCCGTGCCTTATATACGCTGAGTTGGGCCGATTTAACCTTACACATTTTTCCGAACTTACTCATTTCATGCTGTTCTGGGTTCAGGGGGGTCTTTATCCTTCTGAATCCCTTATTTCGATCCTCAACAAGGATATTGGCGAGTCATTTTATCGCTGACAACTTTTAGTGCCCAAATATCTTGCTCACTAATTTCGACCCTTCCGAATTTTTTCGCGTCAAGATTTCAGCCGTGTCAAGACACTTGAAGTAGGACACAATCGATTGTTGATGTCGACCACGCGGGGTGGTCGACCGCGAGATCGCGGGAAATATTTTAATGCGGCCGCGTGTGTAGCAGACGGCGTTATTCCGTTCCATGCAGTAACATTGAGTAACTTTTTTTATCACTATTTTGGTTATATTATGTATAGAGATAACAACAGAGATTGAATTCCGATTGATGCCAATCGTAGCACCGCCTGCAGCGAGCTTGTAGAAATCAGCTCTCATTGTTGGAGGAATAAGAGCCACCTATTATTGTGGGTTCTCTTGTCTGGAGTGATATAAGAATAATAGGCCAAAATATGTGTCATTCTCGCTGTTGTGCAGTGTCCAGAGCTGATCTTAGAAAATATTTGGAGAATTTAAGATTTGGTCGTGAGAAAAAATGAGTGCCAGTATCAATCTACATTTCACAGCAGTGTATTGACTTTTAGTTTCCTTTACTTCAGACAGACCCAACTCTGGAGCTATAAATTGTGCGTCTCAAAGAAAAGTTCATGCACTCTAGTTGAAGAAGAGTGCAACCAATAGAATATCCTTCGAAGTGCTTTTCGTGTGCCAATATGAACCTGTCAATGTCCAACACATTAAGAGGGATCGTCTCTCACATTTAGATGTTGTGAGACAGGTCAGTCCAATTGACGACTGCACAAGAACAGTTGTTGTGGTATATAAGCACTGATATCTGGTGCTGCTTTGGTTACTTTTGAATATCATATGTCTATTGCGTAATACTCTAATCCAAAGGTCTCAGCTAGACTCTTACTCATATGGTATATTATGGATTTTACTTCCTTGGCGTGTCACTCACATTCTTGCCATATACTTTGTGAGCGTGATGGCATAGGTTGATTTTTGATTAGGATCAGAAAGTTGTACAAGGTTCTTCTGTTTCATCAAAAATATTATGGAGAGAGAAAGGCCTATGTACGCTCTTGGTGGGAAGTGATGAGTTCAAATTGAAAAAATCATTGGTTGAGAAGTCAATCACTGAACAAACTGGATCCATACATCTATCTGGAAGTATCTCGCGGATCATTCTATCAGAAATCTAAACACATCACATGTTGCTATTGAACCTTTATTTCCCTCAGAACGAGTTTGCACGGATTGCTCCAACTTCTTGATGTGTTACGAATTAGCAATGTGCTACATGGAATTTGTTTCAGTATTTGGTTCTTGAAGAAGAACCAAATACTGGAACAAATGGATAACAGATGTAGTGTCATAACTTTATGTTTCATTTATCAATTAGTTATTAGTTATTCACTTTGATAGTTAGCATCCTGTCTTGCTGAGGAGTGGATGTGGTTCGTCATGTGGGGAATTCCCACAATCTAGAGGTTTCTCGTGATCCAAAAACTTTCTCTTGCAAGCACCATCACAAGTGGAGTTAGAAATCTTTGATCAAGTCAATTCCATGAACTAATTCTAAGAGTCTTGCTATCAAAAATACAAAGTTGTACTTCTCCAGATTTTTCTTCGCCCATGATCAAAAAATGTTGATCTTGGAATGAAGAACACTAGTGTTAATTAGGAGAATGATTTTCATGGATGAGATACATAGAAGTTTTCTGTTTTCCTACATGCTACTTTCACAGCATGTTTTTCAATCTGAGAATATTTAGTCATTACCATAGCCAAGTGTTGAAATTGAAATCTCCCCCCCCCCCCCACTTCACTTTTTCCAAAAGTCTAACTCGGCGAGTATGGCCATCCTTTCCTCCTATCACTTCATTTGGGATCAAAAATTGAATTTCAACTCAAGGGTCATGAGATCAGCGCATGTCGAGTAACTATTTAGCAAAATTTAGCAAAATTTGAACATGATGAAAATAAATATTAATTTCAACTCTTGAGAGTCGTGAGATCAAAAATGTATGTCGAGTAATTGTTTTGCAAAATCTGAACGTGAAACGCATGGAAACGGATTAATTACATTACGATTTGACTTTCTCGGTCATTTTAACTCAACTTGAGTTACTCACCATCTCTACTGATTTTTAAACTAAACCGATCAATGCTAGATTGAATTTCCTAGTTTTCTTTTTTTCTCAATGGTCTGAATGAATTATTATTTTCATTACATTTGGTAGATAAAGAAAATGGTGAGAAACTCAAGTTGAGTCAAAATTACCGAGAAAGTCAAATCGTAATGTAATCAATCCTTTTCCATGTGTTTCACGTTCAGATTTTGCAAAACAATTACTCGACATACTTTTCTTGATCTCACGACTCTCAAGAGTTGAAATTAATATTTTAGATTCTCTTGCCATTTTTATCATGTTTAAATTTTGCTCAATTTTGCTAAATAGTTACTCGACATGTTTGCCCTGATCTCATGACCCTCAAGAGTTGAAATTCAATTTTTGATCCCAAATGAAGTGATAGGGGGAAAGGATGGCCATACTCGCCAAGTTAGACTTTTGGAAAAAGTGAAGTGGGGGGGGGATAGGAGTTACAGTCGTTAAAAGTTGAGCAGTTTCGTGAAAATGCCAAACTTTCAGAGCTCAATTAAAACGATGCCACCATGAGCGAATCAAAGCGCTACGATATTTATCCACATCACCCCTGGTAGAAAAATCATGGTATTACTATGGTAGTACGGACGTAGCCTACTGCCCTACCATGGAGGTACGATGGTAGTTTACGGTCGTAATACCGCCTGGTACTACCATGGTATTACAACCTCGACGTACGGCCGTAGCCTACTATGGTAGTACGATGGGAGTGTATGCCAAAATTACTGGGTCTAGTTGAAAGATTGCAGAATTTTCTCAGCTGCGGGTGGGTGAGCGCAATTGTACCGAGTTGGTGCGTGATTTCGGAATCGAGTATTTTACATCGCTCGCGAGTCTAAACCTGTATCTTGAACACCAAATCGTTGTACACCACAACAGTAGAATGAAAATATTGCATGACGGGCTTGAATGTACGCGATGTCACGTGAAGTCCAACCTAACCTAGAATTGAGAGTGATCGTTTGAAGCTCAATCTTTGAACACATCCAAGCTGTATAGACATAGATGTAACAACCTTATTGCTACGGACATCATTGGGTTTTTTCATTGTGATCAAGATATGACATATCATAATGCTGTCGAATCCTCTCGATTCCCATTTCATCGAATTGTATTTTATCCTAATTCAACTTTTATATTCATTCTTACCACGACATTCCCTGTCAAATTTTCATAAGGGTTTTAAACCCGAAATGCGATAGCTATCTTATTCCGGTATTAGTAAAAGGCGAGATTCTTGTCATTAGATTCGTAATTCACAAGTCGATCCAACAGCGATAATATCAATTTAGTATTCTGGAGTTTATTCTATGGAATATCATTCAGATTTTGTTATTCGACACTAATAAAATTCGTCTTTGATTGAAGCAACTCCTCGGATATAACTTGTTTGTTTATTTGTCGGGCTGTCTACATAACCTCTCGCTTGCTTTTGCGCTGTATTTTCATCGTAGACTACCGGCAGACTACCATCGTAGTGTACGGCCGGACGTCCAGGTCGTAATACCATGGTAGTACAGGTGGTAATACGGTTGTAGTCTACCATCGTACTACCAAGGGAGTGTAAGGCTGTAGTACGAACTCGACGGTACCGCTACCATGATCTTTCTACCAGGGACTGAACATGCTCAAATTTTTGAGAAATCGATCGAATGATTTTCGAATATCTTCCTCGACAAGTTTATCATGAAACTTTGAATGACTCATATATCTTTACAGTGCCCATTCAGTTGGGATTGGTTTTGATCTCCTCGTCTCGTTCATGCTCCCATTTTCACAGAGAATTCACGAAAATTTCGATGAAATACCAAACTTGATAGTCATTAATCGATAAAGTATCACCTGAGAGACCTTGTGTGAGTTTGTGTAAGATACTTCAACATTAATGAGTTTCCGCGTTCAACTTCGAAAGATCATTCTGCTTATCTCTATCACCAGCTGTTTTGTTGGTATCGGAACAATTGAGAATCCTCGCAATAAATTGTGAATGTGACTATTCTGTGCATTGTAAGGAACCGCTCAGAACTGGCATGGCAGTTTCACAGGCATCGACAGGTAACTCAAATTCGTGCAGGTTTCATGGGCCGAGATTCCTTGATGTACTCTCTAAAACACGATTATTTCCCTCGTGAATGAATCGGGCCAAGCGTTTGTATTGCCACTGCTCACCAGCGCCCGGGGCTATATAATGTAGAAAAGCAATTTCAGCAGCAGCAGAGTCGTCGACGGTGATAGCCGCATCTAGCCGAGCCTAGCATCAAAAGCCAGTGCCGAAGGGAGTGGGACATCGCTGCGAGCCACCCCCGAGCGCTATATGCGTGCGCCAGCCGGAAAATGTAGTTCTAACGCAATTCAAGCTATCGCTGTGTGCGCGATACGCCCACGTTCACCGTCCTGTGCCGACCGACGCCGACGGCGGGCATCCCCTATTGTCGCCGCTGGATCCACCATGGGCTCGCATTATCGCACCCGAATGCTTCACGATGTCGCGGACGCTCGGTCGAGGCACGGGGCTCTTCCCTACATGTACTTCAACCGGCGAGTACTACAGCAGGCTCAAGCGAATTGGCAGTGGAATAGCCGCAGAGAGCGTGGCTCGATCACGACCCACAGTCAGCGGCCAAATGACTCCAAGGCGCGCACGCATGTGTGCTATTTGCATATGAGGGCGGGGGTGGCCGCAGCAGTCATTTAACGGTTCACTGAGATGTCACATTTTAATGGGCCCCGTGCGAATACTATCCAGCATGATACTCGATCATCACTATTATCAGCTCACTCAACTGTTCTCAAAAGGTGAATGCACCCGAGCATTTGGCCGGCGGACTCGAGGGTATTCCTCGATTGAAAACAGAGAAGCGCATTTTTGGACCCTGAACCTGATTTTTCGATGGAATCACAGTTTTGTCGCCGATTGGGTTTCCGAGAACAATCGTGAGGTCCCATAGACGTTTCATCATCACCAGAGAAGTTTTGAGATTTATGTTGGAATCTATCAAACCAGATAATAATGGTTATCAAATATTAGTAGCTGGTGTAACTTATGCTTCAGCCTCCTAAACAAGACCAAAACAGTATATTACTGTACCAGGCAGAAACGTTGGATTTCCGTGACTGCGGTAATCAATCCCGAAGCAATTTTACCACACAGTCACGGGCATCTCATTCCTTTGCCGTGTGCTATATATACTATTTTCCTTCCTCGCGGCCCAAAAGTACGTCGAAATCGCTCGATTAACGCAAAAGTACGTGTTAATTCTCATTCTTATGTTCTACTGCTTGCGATTTTGGAGGGTTGCTTGTAGCAAATGACCTCGCAGCTCGTTTACTGTCGCTGCACTATCATTTTCAGAATTCAACTTTGCCAGGAAATCGTTTCTCTCGAGTTTTTCAGCTATTGAGATGAATCTAATAGGATTCTCTTTGTGATCAAATCAGCTAGTATATGTGCTATCCTGATCTTGTCACAGACGCGAGGGAAGGACGTGTGAATGGAGGGAGTTGAACGCAGAAGATGAAAAAAACATCAGTAGTTCCCGAAACTAGAGCACAGACTTAGCGAGATATTCTATCTGTTGCCACCATGGAAACACTTGGAGTATATCTTGGTATAATACAACACAAAATATACCTACTCTAAGTGTTCTCCAAATGGTACTAGACATGACATACTGCTAAAAGTGAGTTTCAGTCCCGGATACTGATGTTTTTTTTTTCATTTTGATGACGATGTCATCTTCTCGCGCGTTGAGTTTTGCTACGACTGCACTGAACGATCCACGTAACATGCATGGTTGAGTCTATCTATATCGTGCACGCTTATCTCATCGGCGGACTACCGAGCTTGTAAACAAATACGGATGGATCTCTTAAATAATCTATCTATAGATATTTATTATATTGAAACATAGCGAGGGTATAATTTTCATTAATCTATCTATAGATTTTTCACGAAGTAACAATGCATAAAACGGGGAATAAAATCTTGCATATTAATGAAGAGTTATACTTACGAGGAGCGCACAGGCGTTGTGGGCCACGAATTTGGCTAAAACTCTGGAGATAGTCCGCTTTTACCACCAAAAAGTGAAACCCAGAGCCGCACTTACAAATGTTCAACCATTTTCAAGCCACAGCCAATGACATTAACATTGCCCATATGGGCCCATGTTAAAAAAATGTGTATATATATATATATATATGTACTCGTAATGCTAATGTTATGAGCTGCAGCTCGAAAAGGGTTGGGCATTTGCAACTGCGGCTCTGGGTTTCATCTTTTGGCGATAAAAAGAGACTATCCCCAGAGTTTCAACCGAATTCGTGTTCCACAACCCCTGGGTGTTCCTTGTTAGTCACGTCACTGAATTGAATCTTCCCATCCTTTGGGCATTTTGATATCAGTAATTCCGTAGAAACTTCAAGATAACGTGAGCCATCTTTCATGAACCCTTACAACGCTTGAGAAAAAAATGATACTGGTCGAGGTGGATGTTCTTACTGGCTCAATGATGATTTTTTCGATCCAGGATCACCCAAAAGAACTATCATTCAAGAATGGGTCAAAATTTCAGTTCCGTACCCAATGGGTTTTCGTTTTTTCGACTTTTGTGAGTGTGAAGTGCCACGATTGAGCTCGTTCGGGATTCGGGCGGGCAGATTTACAGAAAAAAAAAAAAAAAAAATGCCACTGAGCATCAAATCCTCGAGTTACAAGTACCAAAATCCCATTCTTCATGTGCAAGCTGAGCTCGTACATTTCGTGGCGCAATTTTGGCTAAGATTTTACTCGCTTAATTTTTCTCGATGGAAGTAAATTTGTCTTTGGGTCAATTTTTGAAGGTGAAACCTTCTTTACCGGCGTCTCGCGCTTTCGACCCGGGGAAAAATTTTGCTCGATGCGAACTGCGGAATCCGTGTGATTCCTACGGCGCGTAACTCATCTGCCGCGTAAACGCCGTGTTTACCGTGTGATCGCCGTGTATTGCTTTTCAGTGCGGTTTCCGGCATCTAGCTGGGTTAGCTGAGTATAACAGCGTGTAACAGCGTGAGCTGTGGTAGTGTCAGGTAGTGTCAGGTAGTGTTTAGGTTATTGGGCCTGGTGTAGCGTTGTGATTGTGCTGCATGTATAACTATTGTTCATTTTCACTGCATGAAATGGAGTGATCATCAGTGTTTGAATAATCAGCCTACTCTTGATACATTAACAACTATATGTGAGAGAATGTGTTCATGAGTGAATTGAAAACAGATTGAGTCAAATCTTTACCAAAAGTGTCAGATCACTCATGAGTGTGCACATCAGTTAACATCGATTCTGGACTGAATTGTCGAGTTCATTAGTTGAATGTTGGAATTCCTCATAGTCTTATCAAGAGTGTCACTCTAAACATTGCAAATAGGCTACATGAGTGCGTAGCCAAAAGTTGCAAAATAGTAACCGTAACCTCACATCCAAAAGGAGAAAACTGAGACCTGCGGCTACTCAATTGTCTTGAACCAGTTTTTGGGTTTGGATGAAAGGTTACAGTGATATTAGTTTGCCACTTTCAGCTGCGTACTTGTGTATGATAAGTTGAATGTTAGAATTCCTCATAGTCTTATCAGAAGTGTCATCATGATGAATGTAATCTAACTGTTGAAAATATTTTACTAGAGTACGCAGCAAATAGTTCCAAACTAGTAAACGTTATTTTACATTTGAGAGAAGGAAACTGAGATCCGCCATCTCAATTGTCTCAAACCAGCTTGAACAAGTTTTTGGGTTTGGATGAGAGGTTGCAGTAATTGGTTTGTGTTGGTCTGCCACTGTTGTCTGCATCCTCATGTGTGATGAGTTGAATGTTAGAATTCCTCATAGTCTTATCAAAAGTGTTTTCAAAATGAATGTATTCTAAATGTTGAAAATAGTCTACATGAGTGCGCAGCCACAAGTTGCAAACTAGTAACCATTGCCTCTCATCCAAAAGGAGAAAACTGAGACCCGGCTACTTAATTACCTTAACCAGTTTTTTGGTTTGGATGAGGGGTTACGGTAATTAGTTTGCCACCTTTGACTGCGTACTTGTGTATGAGTTGAATATTAGAATTCCTAATATTTGTCTTTTCAAAAGTGTCATTAAGATGAATGTCATCTGAATGTTCAGAATAGTCTCCATAAATGCATAGCCAAAAGTTGCATACTAGAACTGTTATCTTGAGATCCAGAAGAAGAAAACTGAGACTCGGCTTCTCAATTCACTTAGACCAGTTTCTTGATTTGGATGAGGGATTACAGTGATTAGTTTGCCAATTTTGGCTGCGTACTTATGTAAACTGTATTCGGCAATTAAAATACATTCATCAAGGTGAGAAATTTGCCAATATTCTACAAATAAAATTCAGAAATTCAGAATATTTCAAACTTGGACAATACATTCAACTTTTCAATCTAAGAACTATTTTATAATCCTCAGTCATCTTTCGGCAATGGAAATATAACAAGATCAATCACTTAATCAGACTATCAGCCAACGAAGGCATCCCCTTCACTTGAGAATGTGGAACATCCTATCACATAGTTGCTGGATACATTTTATTTGAAAATGTGAGAGATCTCAACCCGCGGTCAAGTGGTTTCACCTTCCTACGTACGTGGTCGCCACGCACATCATTTTTTGTAAGTTCATCGTAAGGCGTAACTCTTTCATGCTCCAAAGTATCGAAAAAATTGATTCTCCCACTTTGCTGGATACTTTCTCGCGAAAAACTACTTTTGCTGAATTCTTTTGTCAGTTCCCTGCCTTACTAGTGCAACTCACTATAAAGGTCTTAGCCTGCATTTTGCAAAGTTCCTGATGGCCAAATCAAAGTCCTAAAACTCCGAGACTGAAGCCTGAACCGTCTGTCCGGGACATCGATTTTAGTGGCGAATTTCGAGTTTCTTGCCCTCTTCGAATGTGTAGTTTCGTTCCCTGATACACCATGGTATCCGTGTTATCCTCATGGCACCGATGAATGGGAAAATGCATGCATCTTACAGAACCTTCGGAAGCAAAATTTTGGGTAGGTACTTCTGCAACCCTCAAATTTGTAGAAGTGTCCTCCATCGGTACAGATCGTTGAAGTAAAAGACAACAATCGCAGTGTACACTTGGCATGAACGAATTTTTTCCAAGAACTTGCCTCATTTTTCATATATTGCGAGTCACAACCCTAACTCCATAGGTAATGAGGCAAGTTCTTCACGGTATTCTGGAAAGTATTCGTTGACGAGAAAATGTCCCTCGCTGATTCCACCTTGAATCTGTATAATTCAATCATCTAACTCCAAAATGAATGGGAAGATATATTATGCAAGAGACAAATTGAGGGAAATCTAATGAAATAGTAGTATGTCAAGCCAAACTTCATGACTTCGTCATCAATCGCGCGTTCTACGAGCGCACCTCTCCAACCCCCCCCCCTCTCTCTATCTCCACATCCGCCCCTCGCTTTTGAAAAAAAATCTTGATGGCACATCTTTCGGCTCAGATAATTATGAAGAGAAACACGTTGGACTCATCTCGATAGGTGAGGATCTCTAAGTGAAGCGATTTCTGCCAGAGTTGAGTTTTGAAAACGATAGTGCGCTGACTCTGGCAAGTCATCCGTGCCTGCATATGTCTGCCTGTCAATTAGCTGTAGAAAAAGTGTTGTGGTGAGATCGTTCGCTCGACTTCCACAAAAGTGAGGCGTTGGCCGAGCTTCTGATGGTCGGACCTGACGTAAGCAAAAAAATTGAAAAGATGATCAGAACGCCGTGTAACCAATACTATCGCTGTACTATCAGATTTTGTTGGAAAATTACTCGATCATCCCAGAGCCTATGACTCTCAAAAGTTGGATTAGTATCTTGATTTCGGGTGAGGATTCAGGGGGAATTCATAGTCGTATTTGCCAAGCTCAAGTTCTGTGAAAAGTATAACGTAAGAGAGTGGAAGATGCCCATCACGACTATAATGGGTCGAAAAGCTGATCTCTCGCGCATACAAAGAATGACGAGAGAGTCGAGTTTTCCCGAAGATTCGAATCATATCGGTACGTCTGCTATTGAAGAGTCACATCGTACTCCAATGGATTGCTTAACCTACATGTACCGAAGCCTTGGATACAAAAGTTTTCGGTGGAACAAAAAGCTCCAACAAGGGGTCCGAATTTTCACAACCACCACATTTGCAGTTTTGGATTTCGGGTAATGGAACCATAAAAAACTATTCAGAGATAGTGCACGGATTATTCGTAGTTAATGCATGCATTATTGGAATCTTCATGTATCAAGGCGCATTATGATTTCAACAGCAAGAATAACCACTGCACATTTATGTGAGGATTCATTCGAATTCTTCCATTTGGGTAAGTTAGGTCCAATCTTCGGAATCAATTTTCAGAGTTGTTGATCTTTGAGATAGAATCGCGGACAGTATAACAAGTATATATCCACTCGATCGTCGCCACGTAAACCAATTTTGGTCAATTTCGTACCAAGAATAGCCACTCAAGAAGCGTTGCGATCAATTGCCCCACCGGTAACTTTTCCAATATCCGTAAGCCGACATTGTGGATCTGACGCCCTCGTGTCAAATTAGATAGGAGCAGATTTTGTTGCTCGCAAGCTCTAAGGAATCGCGAACGTCGACGTTGACGACAAGAGTACACTCATACTATTATTCGCGATGAAGAGCCAGGGAGTGTGCGCGTGACAAGCAAAGGCTTTGGTCGGCACCAAGTTCTCGGGGTAAATTCGTTTCACAAAACTGCTTCTCCAATATCTCGCAACTTACTTGGTCTAGCCCGAGGCTTTATTTCTGAGAAATTCGGTAGTCGGGCTCTAGGGAGAATGACGCAATAAAGAGGTTCGTGCGTTCAAATCAGTGGAGTATCCACATGCTCGATGAATTGATTCTCGTTCGATGGAAGAGACTCTCCCTCCTACCTCCCTATTGGATTGAAGAGAATATTTGATAATTATTCGTCATTTCTGCACTGGAACAATGAAAGATCGCTTGACTCGTTAAATTGATCAATTAATTACACCGAGGAACAACATTTTGGGATCAGAATATATAAGGTAAGTGTACCCAACTTGCTCCCGTATGCCGATCTCAGAAATGGGCGCTCGTGGATCTTCCCGGATATTTTTTTTACGTTTGTTACGTTAGACTATGAGAAAGTACGTAGTTTTCATCGTACCCGGATCATTTCTGCGTTCTCCAGAAAATTTGAAGTGGTTTTTCCGTTTTTCGTGTTTGCACGTACAATAAATCACCGAGGAAATCGCGTTCACTAAGACCGGTGCAAATTCATTTTCAGTCGACCAACCTTAACGTACCTTAACGCATTCAATTTCTTATCTCAAGACCTTCAAAATCTGCACTTTATAAATGCAAAACTCTGATCTGGAGCGATTTTATGTACAAAACACGGAGATGATTTGGGAATCTAACACGCCGACATTGGAGTGTACACAACATGCCCCTAAATGGTTATCTCGGAAAGGCATTTTTTTATACACTTTTATTACACTTCACCGAGTTGGTGTTTTCTCCGTCCTAGATCTAGTAATTTTGGTCATATCACGTGACTTCCGATAATTAACTTCACGGCTAGTCGCTCTATTTGATCTCGTGGGTGTGCACTGTTGTGGGTGATCAGAATACATAATATCATGTCATTTTAATCAGCGCAGTGTTGGATTATTTGATTAATAAAGAAAAACTATTGGTGCCGGCCTCGGGCCTTTCACGTGGCAGGCGAAGAATGCCGCAAATCGTCTGCTGCATGTTTGTGACTTCGGGACTTCGCGACATAGTGGCGCCTTAGCTCATTCTCGGGAAACCCGCTGCACACACGCGTCTCAGACGCTCATGTATTGCATTGCACTAGGCGCAGTTCATAAAAGTGTATTTTAAAAATTCTTTTTAACTCTTACTTATTTACCACTCAGACCGTGTTTACCGCATCGAAATGGGTCGGAAACAGTGTCTTGGGTCAGCTAAGAGCTACAAATGTCGGTGCACGGTGATATAAACGGATCAAGGCGATTTTACGCCCTTTATCGCCAACTTGCATTGTTTTAAACGATGGGGGCAAGTTGGGTACACACTTTTGTAAACTCTCAAAAATCACCTTTTGGGAGAATTGGAACAGTTTGGCTCCAGTTAGTCTGGGTTGAATGTACTTCAACTCATTCTCAAGATCTTGGGACAAGCTTCAAAATGAGTTAAAGTACGTTGAAAAATACTCTAAAATGCGCTAGAGTCTGAGCGTAGCAAAGAGGATATAGGATCTTGATACTATATCCACATTTTCTCCATATTTTTGAGTCCATCCGTTGATTACATAGCAAGTGTACACTACCGAGAACGGTATAAGTATACAATGAGTAACACTAATTTTTTCCAGTTGAACATGATACCTTGATTTTCCCGTTGATGTACATGTATCTGCGATAGATCTATTTCTTCTTTCTCATGTGATGAGCAACACAATGCGTTTATCGTGGAGTCCCGCTAGAATCTTCTAAAAAGTGTATGAGCCTAAGAGTAGGAATGATATATCATCGAAATAAAGTGACAGGCAGTCCAATGCGTGTTACAGGCATTCTCCGAAATGCGGAAATTGTCGACAATGCCTGGCTGCACCGGTCAATGGTCATGACTGTCGCGTATATCAGACATTACCCGGGCATTGTTCCAATGCCCAAGGCTCTGGAGGCACGGCGAACCACAAACGAGATTTATGATGACATAATTATTCTCTCTAGCTGTCTACGTCGGAAGCGCGTCTAAAGCCGCGCTTCCGACGTAGCACAGCTAGAAAATGTCGTTTGCGACTCGTGCTGCGCACTCGTCACATAATATACTATTAGTTACAGTTTTAATACATACCGAATGAAAAGGTTCAAGAGTATTCGAAAAGGATTCATCTCGGAAGAAAACGTTGAAAAATTTCTCTGATTCGCAGAGTGATTGGAAAATCGTTTTTAAAATAAGTAAGAGTAAAAAGAATTTTTAAGAAACGCTTTTATGAACTATACCAAGACACTATGTTTATCTTGGAATAGTGGAACACCGACAGAAATCGTCTGGAAAAGAAATGTACGGTGTGTGAGGGTGCAGCCCTTGAAGAAAAAGATCTACTTATGATGAGTGTCGTATCTTGTATTCAAATTTCGGCGCCAATGAGACGGATGATGAGCACTGTTCACTTCAGTCGCATCGATATCGATCTTCGCACATCCTCCCTAGCCCACGCTCACATGCCCGAGCCTGCCCAAACACGCGTGTACAAATATTTGACTGGATAAAAAAATTTGGATAACAACAGGCGTGCCGAGTCCGCAGATCTAATTGAACTCGGTTGAATGCAATGAAATCGTTTAATAATGAGCTCCAGGGCCATCAGAGTCATCAGACACTGACGGAACTGGACGTAAATATAACCTCAAAGATCTGACAATTAAGCCAGTAAAGTCACTCGCGACTGCTGACAAGACCGAGGGGATTCCTTAGATTTCCCCAGAACTTATAAATTCATGACTGTGATTGGCTGATTTGAAATGCCGCTCATGATCATGATTGGCTGTTGGCGGTGGGCCGGAAGCCAAAAATGTGCATCGCGAGATTTTTCTAAGCGGAAAACTAGATCGAGGCGAAGTGAAATAAAAGCGTTTAACAATAGGCGTGGGCGTTGACCAATACCACTGGGTCAATATCTGTAGTCTGAGGATTCAATTTTAATGAACTCAAGCAGAGTATGTTGTATTGACTGCAGCGAATTGATTGCTGCAATAGTTCATCAAAGCCTCGTGTTCGCGCGCCGATTTTGGGTGCCAGGGGAAGTTGGGTTCTTCAATGCAGATATTAAAGATATGTCCCGGCTCATTCGGAAGCCCGGAATGTCCCGGCAAGTACGAGTCAACTATGCTTTTTTCTACCTAAGAACCTAAAGACCTCGTTTGAGTGTGCATGTTGAATCCCTTCACTGGTATCAGACACTAAAGTGGACATGTTCAATTGCAATACGTGTAATGACTTGGTTGTCGCGAGAATTCGGCATTTTCCCCGAAAAACGTTTCAGTCATAGGCGTTTACCGTATGAGACGACTTTTTCGGAGCCGCGGAGTCTAAACAGTGAAGTATTGAAACCAATCGCGTGGCCATTCTACAGTGAATTGCAATAATAAATAATTCGTGGGAATTCATCCCATAGGTCAGGACTAATTAGGATTATCTGCCACCTATAGGCTGTCGAATCAGGTGTACAATTCAGCCGGGGGACGATCTTGGACATTCAAACTCCATGTAGACGATTCGATAGTGCTCGAGCCCAATTGGGCATGGACGACAATGCTCGGGCATTTCCCGTAAGGGTGTGTCCACAAATGAAGCGTACGCACTGCTGACGGCTCACAGCGCATACCCACGGCTCACGTGCTCCATGCGCTGCTCATCGGATTTATGCCGGCGAGTGACATGGATTTCCCGGAAGATCGTCATCCATTCTTGATCGCTAACCTCAAGTTCTGTATTGGATCCAGCCGGTAATAAGGAAAATCCACATCACTCGCAGGCTAAAATCCGATGAGCAGCGCACGGCGCACGAGAGCCGTGGGTATGTGCTGTGAGCCGTCATCAGTGCGTACGCTTTATTTGTGGTCACACCCTTAGGGTTTGTCCACAAATGAAGCGTATGCGCACTGCTCATGGCTCAACGCGCATACCCACGGCCCACGTGCGCCGTGCGGTGCTCATCGGAATTTACCTCGCGAGTAGATTTCCCACATTATCGGCTCGATCCGAAATAGAGCTCGAGCTTAGCGATCAAAAATGATGGGATAGATGATCTCGTAGCAGATTGATGTTTTTTTGTGGTCGAGTTTTCAAAGTTTGTTGCCTTTTATTAATGTCAGTGACATATACTTTCAGCACACATCCCCAACTCACTTATTGTAGGAGATGATATGGTGACATTTTAGTTTGTCATCTCAAAAGATAATGAAGTATGGGATAGACTAAGAAGTTTTGTATCTATCTCTGTGCTCAATCACGTGTGCTGTCAGATTTTTGGTTTTGTCTAGTATTTTATCCTCACGTCAAAGTCTCCAACTGACAGATTTCAAGATCCATGCACCCTGAGTTTTCTATGAGTTTGTATCTCTACCAGATGAGTATATCCTATCAACTAGAAATAGGGAATTTTGTATACAAAAGGACTCGATTCTTGGTGAAGAGATCATGATTTACTTCCAGGTTCTTGGAGTGTCGGAATACAATGGATATGTGTGATGAAATCGTACAGGTTTTGTGTTACGGACCTCACTCAATACTCAAGAACATTTAATTGGCAGATTAGAGTATGATGCTGTTGTTCACCAATAGCTAATAAGCATATATTCTCATTCAGCCCCAAATCCAGTGAGGCATCCGTTTCTCAAGTACAGAAGGGGGAGGTGATAAGCTTATTGAGAGAAATTGAATGTTCAGCCGAGTATTACTCAGTTTATTTAGTTCACAATGTTCCGGGCTGCATGTTGCATGCTGTACCTATGTGAGTGTAAATGTTCTGATGCAAGAGAACTCTTAGTCTCTAGAAACGAGATCATCTTACGTTGATTCAACATGGCACGGTCTTCGTAAACCCAACCGCGAACTCTCAGTGAATCCCATGCAGGATATATTATCCATGACTGGAATCAAAGGATCCTTCAATTTTTTTCTACTGGACAAGTCTATTAAAGCCGCTGATGTGGGGAATCTACTCGCGAGGTAAATTCCGGTGAACAGCGCACGGCGCACGTGGGCCGTGGGTATGCGCCGCGGCCGGAGCAGTGCGTGCGCTCTATTTGTAGACACACCCTATAATACACCCCGGGGTCGCTAAGTAACCGATCGAGAATCACGAGCATCGCACAGAAAATGGCTTTGGCAATCAAAATTGCCTCCGAACTTCTGCTGGTACTGCAGACAGTTGATATCGAACAAGACACAAGAAACTGAACATCTGAAAACGAGCGATGAGTCTCGACATTCCTCGTCTTCTGACGCGCGAAGAATGTCTCCTTCCATCTTCATCGTTAGAGTAACTGATACAACTCATCCTATCCACTGTTTTTATTATCCGTGGAATTTGTTTTGGCCGCATCCCGAGAAAGCACGCCCGTGAAAGATGAGGAACAAAAAGTTTCAGTAATTGAGTCACACACGATTCCCAGCAAATATAAATGAACCTTCTTTTTGGAAAGATATGAAAAGATCATTCAGTACGAACGGGCTGCAATGTATTACTTGGTAAATTTTCCAAAATACATTAATGGAGACAATTATTCAAACGCTCGCACACATACTGCGAAGATGCATACGTGCGCCGGTGAGGATAGAACAGCAAACAACTGAGCCCATTTTCGATGCCAAAGAGCGCGCGAGAAATGATGAAATCATCAATATCAACCAGAGATGGTTATATATTCAAAACATACTCCAAGATTCCTGTGAGTTTTTGAAATACATCATATTCAACCGGTAATCATTGATGAATGAACAAATCTTAACACGAGTTCATCATAAACCCGCAACGGTGTATACGGTTATAAATGCATAAACGTGAACTAACGTAATTGAAGTTTATACATAGAAAAATTTTCATACCCAATTCAAGTATTGAAGTTCCGATGTTATGGGAACGTGATACCCATTCAACAACGTTTATGGTTCCTGATTGATTACAACTACGTTCCCTCGCACATCAATTTAGGTTGTTCGTTCATTTTATAGCATAAACCGTTGAAAGTGCGTCACTGAGCGCATCTAAGCTGACCGTAGGTGCGCTGAAAGACGGTTTCCACGATGGGTATCCATGAAATGCTGTATGCATATCGGGCCGTTCCCCTTTATTCACATTTTTTCAAAAATATAACTTGGTGCCTGTGAGTTTTTCCTTCAAATCTTATTGAAATCATTCCGGCTTCCTGCACGAAATGTCATAATTCATTGGAAGCAGCTGATTACACGAGTTTCAACTCTTGATAGGAATGGAATAAAGGAGAACATGTCGAGTAATTTCCAATCTTTGAGTGATTGAAACTTTTTTGGGAGATGTATACCTGATTCCGACTCGGGGGAAAGAATGAAGTAAATAAGAGATCGCGTCGGTTATTTTTCGAAGGAGATCAGGATCATCAGGATTGGGATAGGATGAAGATGAAATGAGTTTCTTCCATCTCAGCAATCGGATGTATTCGTAATACATCTCGAAAATGTTGGACAGCCTTTCTCTCATGTTTTAGCGAATCAAGAACTTGAATTGGAAAAATTCAAAATATGAAAGGCAGTTGAGTCAAAAACCATGCTGATCATACTTTGAACCTCCTTTTTTCTATCAGAAGGCGCGGTGCACCTTACTAGCGAGTATTATAAAAGAAGTTTTTGGTCATCTGTGCGCAAATGCGTCATTATCACACTGTTTGTCGCTTTTATTTTGCTCACAGAAGATCAAAAAACATAATATGATACTTGGGCGCACCGGTTGTCGCTCTCTCGTGACTATTTAGACCCTCGCCTGCGGCTCGAGCCTAAAAAAAGTCACTCGAAGTGCGGAAACCATCGTTTGCGCCCTTGTATCATAATATACTACTAGCGTTATTGCCTACCTCGCTAACGCTCGTCCGCCTTGGAAGTGTCTCTGATGTGGTATGAGCCCCTGAAATGCTTCTATAGTTCAACAATGTAACATGAAGATTTCGTAATACAGTGAATTCGGAAGAAAACAGTTTCCTTGATGCAACCTAGTAACTTTGATTGAGAACTATTCATAGTGAAGTAGGAAATCTCCAGTAAGTATCTGGAAATTTCCCTTAGTTGGCCAGCCCCAGTAATGGCCTCAGCCCTATTCCCAACTCTTGCCTCAGCCACGCCCCCTCCACGGACCCAGCCCCAGTCCCAACTACAGTTTTAGCCTCAGTCCCAGTCACAACATCAGCCTTAACCACAACCCCAGCCTCGGTCCAGCCTCAGCACCACAATTAGCCCAGAACTCAGCCTTAGCTCCAGTCTGAAACTTCAGCGATTTTCACTGAAAATTTCAGTGAAGGGTCACTAAAACTTCAGTGATTTTTACTGAAATCTCACTGGAACTTTGGTGATTCCCACTGAAATCACTAAAGTTAAAGTACATTCATCCATCGGCCAACCCATGCATCCACCTGAACACTAAGCCCACCCACCCACCAACCCATCCAACCATCTACCCACCCATGACTCACCCATGACCCATACGGCCACCCATCGAAATTCACTCCCTCCACATAGGCAACCCGATACGCAAGATGCTGACGGACAAATTTTGGCTTTAATGATGATTTATGATGGAAATACCAAATGAGGGCAAACTGGGCGGAACTTGACCATACTAAACCGAGCTAGAGCGAGCTAGAACGGAATAGATCGACCTGGCTTGAACTAGATCGAACCAGACCGGAATCGATGGAGCCACACCATATTAGACCGTACCAGACCCAACTAAACCAAATTAGACTCAACTAAACCCAATTCAACCGAACTAGACTAAATGAGACCTAATTACCCCGAACTAGACCGAGCAAGACCGAACTGGACTCAATTAGACCAAACTAGACCGAGTTAGATCAAATTGGACCGATCTAGACCAAACTGCATCGAATTAGACCGAATTAGGCCATCCTAGACCGAAGTAGACTGAACTAGACGAAATCAGACCTAATTTGACCGAGCTTGACCTATTTTGACCGAACTAGAGCGAACTATACCGAATTAGACCAAACTGGTCCAAATTAGCTCAATTTAGATCAAACTAGATCGAACTACGATGTACTGTACCAAGCTCAACGGAGCTAGCCTTGATTGGACGGAACGAAACCAAATTAGATTGAATTGGACCGAACTAGACTTAACTACGACGAACTAGACCGAATTAAGCCCATTTAGAGGGAACTAGACCAAACAAGGACAAACCAGATCGAACTACGGCAGATTAGACCGACCTAAACTAACCTAAACCTACGTGATTTTTGCAAAAATCATTAACGGGAAAAATAGAAACGATACGGTGTTCATTCCAAGGATCAACGTCAAATCCTCAAAGAATGAAATCTCGTTCTCTATGGTACGTCGACAATTCCCTTTCAGGATCGGATTTGCAATAACTATACATAAGTCTCAAAGACAATCATTTGAAAGCGTTGGTATATGTTTGCCTGCACCAGTATTTGCACATAGGCAATTATACGTTGCTCTATCAAGGGTCACATCAAAAGAAAATTTGAAAATAGTTATGAAAAATAGTGCTAAGAAGAGCAAAGAACAAATAATTTCAGAAAATTCATCTGAGACGCCTTTCGCAGGAACTCAGGTTTATACCACGAATATTGTATATCCAGAAATATTTTGTGATTAACTCGGAATTTCGTATAGCTCTTGAACCAATTCAAGTCGAATTTCTTAGTCTCTATAATTTTTTTCGGATTTCTTAGTCTCTCCATAATTTCAACATGTGTAGTGTTGAATTTGAGCTATCATGTATTCTCCACAGCATCACAACAATTCATGATTTCTACTAACGATCGGGAATCAATTTGCTCGTGAAACGTGTACATAATGTAATAAATAAAGAAATGAAAATTGTAACTCAATATAGTGTGCTGAATTATTTTTGAAGCATTCCCATCACCAGCAACACACACAACACCAACAACACCAACACGGACCCACCGGATCCCGCCGACACACCGACCCACCAACAGCACCAACGACGCCACTACGATACGAGGCATCCAGACGGATGAAATTGGACAGGCGCTTAATTAATTTAACTAGCGTTATTGCCTACCTCGCTAACGCTCGTCCGGCTTGGAAGTGTCTCTGATATAGTATGAGCCCCTGAAATGCTTCTGTATTTCAAAAATTTAACGTTGAGATATCATAATACAGTGAATTCGGAGAAAATAATCACCTTGATGTAACCTAGTAACTGTGATTGAGAACTATTGAGTTGGTGTAATGTTGCGCATAGCGTGGCTCCTGAATCTCCAGTAAGTATCTAGAAATTTCGCCCAGTTAGCCAGTCCCAGCGACGGCCTCAGACCCAATCTCAGCCCCTGACTCAGCCATACCCCATCCACGGCCCTAGCCCCAGTCTGACCCCCAGCCTCAGCCTTAGCCACAGCCCCAGTCTCAGCCTCAACACCAACCTTAGCCCAAGACCCAGCTCCAGCCCCAGCCCAGCCTTTGCTCCAGCCTCGGCCCCAGTCACAACCTCAGCCTCGACCACAACCACAGCCTCAGTCAGGCCTCAGCTTCGGTCTGGCCCGAGCTGAGCCTCAGCCCCATCCTCAGCCTTAGCCACAGCTCTAGTCTCAGCCTCAGCCCCAGCCTTAGCCCAAGACCCAAATCCAGCCTCAGCCCCAGCCCAATCTCATCCCTAGTCACAGCCACAGCCTCCAGCCTCGGAGTTAGCTCCAACCTCAGCCTCGGCCACGCTCCAGATTAGCCTTAGCCCCAACATTGGCCCAAGCCCCAGCCTAAGCCTTAGCTTCGGCCTCAACCCCAGCTCCACCCCAAACCACAGCCTCAGCCTTAGCCCCAGTCCTAGACCCAGGCTCAGCATTAGCCCCAGCCCAAGCCACAGCCCCAGCCTCAGCCCCAGACACAGCCACAGCTCAGCCTCAGCCCCAGACCCAACCTCAACCCCAGGCTCAGCCTCAGCTCCAGCCTTAGTCCCAGCATCAGCTCAGCCACAGACCCAGCCTCAGCTCCACCCCTAGTCTCAGACCTAGCCTCGACCCCAGCCGCAACCCCAGCACAAGCCTAAGCTTCAACCTTAGTCACAGACCCAGCCCCTGCTCCAGCCTCGACCCCATCCACAGCTTATCCTCCAAAAGGGAAGTTTTGACTGATTAGATCTTAGAATAACTGATCGGACCATCAAATCAACTAAGTAGCCCGATCTGTACGGATCAGTCAAAAGCCATCACCAGCAACATCAACAAGGACCCACCGAACCCACCAATTCACCGGACATGCCGACCCACTAACCCACTGAACCACTAACCCACCGACCCACCAACAGCACCTGCGGTGCCACCACGATACGAGGCATGCGGAGAAAATTGGACAGGCGCTTAATTAATTTAATTTGTTGCAAGGATATTGAGAAATCTACGATTATTCACCTTGTGAATCCCATCCCACTCATAATCTGCATCTAGATGAAAAAATAATCATTAAGGGTATTTTTCTCTTCAGCAATGAATAACATCTATACCCTTATTACCCATCTCATTTGACTCAATCAATACACTAATTTCGAAATAGTTATTTACATCTAAAGATGCAATTATATTGAAACAGACAACCGTTAAAATCCAATAGACAAAGGAAACTTAAGTGACTTTCACTGAAACTCTAGAAATGACCACTGAAACTCTAGAAATTTCCACAGAAAATTCAGTGAAAATTTCACTGAAAGTTGAGCGATTTTCCCTGGAATTTCAGTGAAACGTATCACTTGAACTTTGGTGATTACCACTGAAATCACGCAAGTTCAAGTACATCCATCCATCCACCAACCAACCCACCTGACCACTAACCCCCACTCACCCACCAACCCGACCACCCATCTACCCAGCCATGACCCAACCATGAACCATACGGCCACCCATTGCCCTTCACCCCTCTCGATAGGCACACATTTTGGCTGGGCTTTTAATTATTTTAATTAAGAAATTCATGTGCGTGTAAGAAACGAAGTTCCAGGATCGACTTTGATTCGATGCACGTGATAACGAATGTGGAAGACGAGAGGAAGAAACGATAAGTGGTTGTGTTCTTCATACATAGTTGATCAGTCAGTATGATCCATAACTTTTTATCACTGGGTAACGAGCTTTTCAGGAGACAAGATAATCATGTGAGTAGTTCCGCGGGAACTTTGATATTTGAGGGTCACAGATGAGCTGATCCCAAATCTCATTTTCGAGGGTCTTGAGTTGTAGTTTTCGAATTTTTGAAAGATATGGAGTATGAATCAACTCGCGCACAAACGTAAATTTTTCCACTCATTGAAAACCATAACACAGATACTGCGGTAGCAAGGCATCGAACCCGACATGTTGAGGTAGGGTACGGGACCTGACATGTGGCACTAAAATTAGTCTCGCGGACGAAGGGCTTAAGCGACAGTCTTGAAGTTTTGGAATTTCCATCTGTCCAACAGATACTTTTAGAAGAAGTGACTTATCTCGCGTCCAAGGGTCGCACTAGTGACCCGCAGAACCGACCAAAAAATTTAACTGAAGTAGATTCTTACGGAATTTCTAAGAAGTGGGAAAATCAATTTCCCCCGATCATTGTCCTGGTTGAAAAAAACCGTAGCAGAGTACGCAATTCTCTATTACTGTAGTACCGCTACGGCCGAATTTCTGTGGTACCCCTACTGTCGCACTACGATCGTAGCACTCCGGTGGTAGTACTGGGCGTATTATTGTCGGACTACGATCGTAGTACGCTCTAGATTTACGGCCATACCTGTCTACGACTGTAACAGAAAACGGCTGGGGGTTTATTTTAAAAATGCGTCACTTGGAAACGCCGCGCCGCAAGCTTAGGCGCGCGACTACGGTAAAACGACTACTGCTTACGGCAGTTCGTGCGTTCCTCGCGATCCTCTCCATTGTGCATGATGTTAGGTTAGTCTTTCGAAGTTTGCGGGTAAAATTGAATTGATCCAGAGTACAGAATTAGAAAATATATCTCTGAGGATTTCCTTCAAGTTTGGTAATAAATAAATGGATAACCATTCATCCATAATCAAATTCAGAGGTTTATGAACATGTATGTTGAATTTTGATGTTATTGGCATCAAGATAATAGCCCTGCAAAATATCATGGCAGTACGGAGGAGCTATCTGCTCCAGTCCAATCATGTACAGCGTGTATCTTCACAAGCAGAGGATGCATATCTCATGGTGCAAACATGCAACTGGTTCCTGTGTGTGTTCCTAAGGGATATGTGCTAAAAGTATCAACTCAATAAAATTAGTCGCACAACACTGGAATGAGTTGCTACATACAGATTTCTGTATACATATAGTAACCGAGACTGAGATGACTCTCATTTTCATCACGCTGCACTTTTGAAAACTGTGCTGTATGTAGCTGCAATTTTCACCTATATATTTTCTTACAGTCTGAACTGTCTAAAGTCTGTGAACCTATTCCAAGATGGGAAAATGGAAATGCATTAGAGTGATCAGACTAGCAATAATAAGGTGTCAACCAGCACAAGCCCTGGTGATGCCATGGTGTTCTCGTGCACGGAGAGAATAAGAGCACTACGCCACAGGGCCACCATGTTGGATCTGCGTTCCCATCTAAATCAATGCAGAGCTTGACTTTCAATGTGGTTGGACAGTTGACCGCTCATACTACCAATGGTGTCATTGATCATACCCGAATGGGCACACAATGTTACCATAATTATGAGTAAATCAAAGAGACAGGATTAATCCCACTAACTTTCATTCGCATCAATTTCTACTCTATCTTCAACTCCAAAATGCAGACCAACATGGTGGCCCTGTGGCGTGGTTCTCTTCTCTCCGTACATGAGAACCACCTGGGCTAGAGCTAGCTTACACCTTATTTTTACAATTGGGATCATCCCTGTGTCTGATCCAGTCCGTGGGTCTGATCACTCTGATGAATTTCCATTTCCCCATCTTGGAATGAGTTCACAGACTTCAGACAGTTCAGACTGTAAGAAAATATATAGGTGAAAATTGCAGCTACATACAGCACAATTTTCAAAAGTGCAGCGTGATGAAAATGAGAGTCATCTCAGTCTCGGTTACTAAATGTATACAGAAATCTGTATGTAGCAAATCATTCCAGTGTTGTGCGACTAATTTTATTGAGTTGATACTTTTAGCACATATCCCTTAGGAACGCACACAGGAACCAGTTGCATGTTTGCACCATGAGATATGCATCCTCTGCTTGTGAAGATACACGCTGTACATGATTGGACTGGAGCAGATAGCTCCTCCGTACTGCCATGATATTTTGCAGGGCTATTATCTTGATGCCAATAACATCAAAATTCAACATACATGTTCATAAACCTCTGAATTTGATTATGGATGAATGGTTATCCATTTATTCATAACCAAACTTGAAGGAAATCCTCAGAGATATATTTTCTAATTCTGTATTCTGGATCAATTCAATTTTACCCGCAAACTTCGAAAGACTAACCTAACATCATGCACAATGGAGAGGATCGCGAGGAACGCACGAACTGCCGTGAGCAGTAGTCGTTTTACCCTAGTCGCGCGCCTAAGCTTGCGGCGTTTACAAGTGACGCATTTTTAAAATAAACCCCCTGTGACAGAAACAAGCCGATGGCATAATGCCATAGGCTTGTTTCTGTGTTAGTATAAAAGGTGGTGCTGTAAATAGCGTTTCACTGATGACTACACCGCCTACAGCTCATCGATAATACAAACTTGATCGAATGTATACACTCGCGCAGTAGCAGAATTGCTAATGAATTTGTCAGTGTAAGAATTTGATTTCTGCGTTATACTCCTGATAGGTACGGGAGAGTGAGGCGAATTAGGACAGGTTTCGCGGTGGGGCTATCTGGCGATACTTGGGGCTTGACACGCTACGGGACTTTGATGTTCGACTATTGAATAACGTGTAAAGAAATTGCCGGATCCCTTGGTCACTGCTTTCATACTTTTGCTTTTTGCCCCTCCACGAAAAAGATTTATCTTTGTCCGTCATTGTCTGTGTCTGTGTATGTGTCCGTATGTGCTTTACCCTAGTATCTCCTCAACTTTTGAATCGGTCCTTCTGAAATTTTTATGAATAATACAGGACCATCTCAATATGTGTTGCACAGATTCACACCTCATTATATTGAACATTTCACGACTCATGCGTCTTGAACAATAAAAATCAGAAAAATTTCGAGAATTCTATCATTTCAATGTGAACTACTTCACTCGATCGCGGGAAATTCAAATTATATTAAATGCTTGAATCGGCGTATGCGATCAATTTTAATCAGCAGCAGTGTGCTGATATTAGTGACATAGACAGATATTAGAATTTCTGATATCTAACTATGTACCTTCAAGGCACCTTGCAATTTGAGTGTCGCAACTTGAAGGATTTTTGATAAAGAATTCAAATACATGAAATAAGATGAGATATGAAAAATTTTGGACTGTACGCTGATACTTCAACTCATTTCTGAAAGCTTCAGAAGATGATATCATGTTCCACACAACGAACAAGATTCATGCCTGAGTGTCTTTAAAAAAAAGACTTGAGGAATAATCTTCAGTTTGTATATGTACGATGCAAAATCGAGTAACCGATGTGTCTTCGACTGGTAAAATGCATTACGTATACGAATAGAAAAGTCACCAAATCGTATTCTTCACCGATTCATTGTTACAGTTTGGGAATTTAGAGAGGACTGTCGCAACCATGAGCAAGGGGGACATTCTTGAGTCGTTCAGGAAATTCTTCGAGAATTGCACGAAGAAAATGATGCCGCTCAGATTGCAGCATCGAGGTGCTCAATCGTCATACCTTAGCGTCATGAGATGCTGGCAAGTTGGAATAGCCTTGAAGTCCGAGGAGAGAGTGATTGGGAGCTCTGAATGTACGAGCCCTGAGCTGGCGCGCGTGGCCGTTAATTAGGCGATAATGGGACCACTGCCACTAACAAAGAAGTCTGCACGAGGCGCCTGTCACGATTGTGCTCGGCCTTTCGACGTAAAGCAACTTTTTCTGACACAACTGCCACTAATTTCTGCAGAATCTTGACCGAGACATTCTACGCAATTGTATCTTTTCAATCTGTGGCATTGCGTGGCATGCAAGCAATCGTGCATCAAAATTTATGTATCATATCCGTTATACAACTCGAATCTCTCACCGCGATCAACAAGGCATATATGGCTCCATTTTTGACATCACTTTGAAAACAATCAGTGAAAAATTGTTTTCTCCCCCCAGTCAATACCGAACTGAGCACCAAAATTCTGGCACATTTTGCAAAAACCAACAGAAGAAATCTACTTCCCCCTCCCGCTTTTTTCAAAAGTCTAACTTGGCGAGTATGATCATCTTTTTCCCCTATAATTTCATCTGGGATCAGAATATTAATTCCAACTCTTGAGAATAATGAGACGAGGAAAAACATGGTTGATTTCCGAGGGGAAATATGGTTGATTAGAAATTAAAACAGCTTCCCAGTGATTAATACCTATTGTGACATCTTTTCCCTTATTTCATGTGCCATAAACTCTGAAAACTGATTCTGAAGCGTTTCGAGCTGCTGAATCCGAATCCGTTTGACAAATTGCTCCATCTTGTCACGTTTTTAATTCATTTAATGTCAAAGCTGTAAAAAACGCCAATTCGGCTGTTTGTGAGGGCTTGGTTATCAGGATAGTAATCAAAGTTGTGCGACGTCTACTCGATCGACAAAGAGAGGATCTTTAATATGAGCTCGCATGGATCAAAATCGATCCAGAGGTTTTCGAATCACATCACCGAAAGAAAATGGAAAAAGGTCCCGAATTAGGTCCCGGATTAGGTCCCGCCCACGCAATGCTAAAGCATAGGGCAGTGGAGGGCAAGGTAGGGGAGATGCACTATGCTACAACGTAGGGTAGGCGTGGACAGTCTCGGGGCATTTTTTCATTTTCTTTCGGCGGCGTAACTGTGGAACTTCTAGATCGATTCTGATCTATGTAGGCTCATATTCAGAATCTTTTCTTTGTTAATCAAGTTGACTTCAGAGAACTCTGATAGCTACCCTAGTAACAGAGATAAGAGCCCTTGCAAACAGCGAAATTGGCATTTTGTCAGATTGTGTAATGTTTGTCGTCATCAGTAATCATTATGCTATCGTGGTTCGCGAATCAGCATCGGAAAGATTCGCAACAAGTAGAAGGAAATTGAGCACTTTGCAATTTTTCTCCTTTATTTCAAAAAATTATCAACATCGTCATCATCTGCAATAGTCATTCGACGGGCCATCCTTTTCGCGGTGATTTCTGATGCATGTCGCTGGTCCCTAAAACAGACAGCAAGTCCATCAGCTCAAACTCGCGAAAGGTCGCAATTCCCGCCCGAGCGCGTTCTGACCGTGGCATGATCGGACTTTGCACTATGTTATAATTTTTTATGAAAAGTTCCCAAGTTTGCAAATGTTAAACCCCTTGTAAGGTTATTTTATAGTGTTGCCAAAGTGCTTATGAATCTTCTCAACTTGGGTATGTCCACTTGGCATGGAAAGAGCAACACATTTTTAGAGTGGAATCGTCAATCGTGCATAACAACGATTCATGATCCAATTTGGATAAGTGAGTGATTGGGTTATGTTTTCGATACAATTCTTGGATGCCCCCAACTCCTAACTCAAAACCGCTAAGAATGGACTTACAAGGAGGGGTCCAACATTGCGGGTCCTGAATCCGTCCCAAACTTTGGGAATCATCTAATTTCGGTAAAAGATGAGGGTATCTCCAAGGGTTTTATCCCACGGGCCTCCTATCTTGAGATGCAGCTACGAAGATCAGGATTGGAAGCTTATCTATATGTACAAATTTTCAACATAGGCTTTCATATGGCCAATGCTAATCTCCGCAGCTATATCTCACAATAGGAGGCCTATGGAACTAAATCCGTTGAGATACCTTCATTTCTCACCGAAACAAGATGATTGCCCAGGATTTGAGACTAATCCAAGACACGCAAGGTTCGATCTCTCCTTGTTTTAGTCCACTTTGATTCTGATGGAGCACTGATTTATGAGTCAATGTCAGCTAATTTCAGGTAACCTTACTTGTTTGTATAGCTCTCCAAAATCAAAAGTTATAAGTAAGAGGAAGGTTCAGTAGTTTGGAAAGCTCTGATTGAGGATACTTAAAGTCAACCGACATTGACTTACAAATCGGTGGTTCAGAGTCAAAGTGGACTAACAAAGGGAGGTTAGGTGGCGGATCCGCATCACCAATCTTGTCCAATTTTTTTTTTTACAGTTTTGTATCACCCAGTATTGGCTATGGGACATGTGAGTTTCAGCGCCTCCGAGCGGCGGAGAACGGCATTCCACGGGAGGTAACATTCGAAGTTTTTGAACGTGTTCAGTGCGGGCTTTGGTCTTCTTATGCAAGTAGTTCAAAAACCGCAGCTCCGATGTGGCAACAGTATGCGAGGCGATTGTAGAGCTTTCGAAAACGAAGAGTTTGAGCGCTTGTGGGTCTGAATCCGAGCATAATTGAGTAAACTAGAGCGAGTTGAAAATTTTGCCTAATGCTTTTTGCATGGGACTATGCGGTCACCGCTCAAGCTACTGATTCTGCCCCGACTCGCTCCGATATTTTTCTCGCTTCGGGCTCTATGAATCCCTCAATAATGGTCTGATTGACATGTGTGGTAGCTCAAAATTTTCGCAGTAAAAAATCTAACAACTTCCTCACTTACTGTTACGAGGTTTGAGCGATAGGTTCTCTCGAAAATGAAGGAAAACCCCTACCACGCGCCTAATTTGCATGCTCTATTTCTGACCTTGATTTTTGGGAAAACCGTTGCTGAAACCTTATAAGAGTAAGGGAGAAAGTTGTTAGATATTCAATTGCGAAAATTTTGAGCTATCATACATGCCAATCAGAACATTATTAAAGGATTCACAAAGCCCGGAGCGAGAAAAATATCGGAGCGAGTCCAGGCAGAAGCGGTGGTTGAGCAGAGGCCGCACAGCCCATGCAAAAAGCATTAGGCAAAATTTTCAACTCGCTCTAGTTAACTCAATTATGCTCGGATTCAGACCCACAAGCGCTCAAACTCTTCGTTTTCGAAAACCCTACAATCGCTTCGCATACTGTTGCCACATCCGAGCTACGGTTTTTGAGCTACTTTCATGAGAAGACCAAAGCCCGCACTAAACACATTCAAAAACTTCGAATGTTACCTCACGTGGGATGCCGTTTTCCGCCGCTCGGAGGCGCTGAAACTCACATGTCCCATAGCCAATAGGAAGAATCCAGACTAAGCGCGCCAAATGGACCTTTCGTTCACAGCTACAGCCAAAGACATTAACATTGCTAGTATATGTACATAAATCACTTTTCAACATGAACCTATATGAGTAATGATGACCTCGGTGCCTGTATCTTTGGACAGGAGACTCATTTGACAGAGTTACTCTGCTCTCTAAAACTGTTGGAGTGAAATTTTGACTCAAAGCTTGGAGTGATTCTCGGAATGACCGAGAATGACTCATATTGGAGTGAAAATCTGACTCATAGGGAGTGAAACCACAGAAATATTACATTTGCTCGAAGCTTGAGTCAATTTTCACTCCAAGAAGAGTGAAAATTGACTCCTCACATTGAGTGAAATAGATTTTTATAGGTTAGGGTATAATCCCAGAATGACTTGCGGGACTTTTATGAAGAAAGTAGAAAACGTTTAAAGTGTTGATTCATGCTGCTCTATTCCGAGCTTCCCTCCGAAATACTTCTCGGATATATTTAAAAACTTGTATCGACCGTTCACAACCGTACATAGGCTATCTTGACTGTAACTTAACAAAGTCACATTTGGTCTAATGGTTAAGACACTTGCCTGGCAATCAAGAGGGTGCAGGTTCAAATCCCCATCGATTCAAACACAACTGGCAAAATTCTCGTCAAGTACATTTTTCATAGAATATTAATAATTAGAATTACCAGGAAATCAATTGAAATATGTGTGCACGCCGTGAATTAATTTTTTTATTGCAATATCTAGAATGTTGAAAAGTTTGGTTTTGAATAATCTGACTCAATCCTAAGAGTGATAAATGACTCACGTTGGAGTGAAATTTGACTCCATCCTGGAGTGATGAATCACTCCAGTTTGGTGCGCACGAAACTGACTCATAGCTTTGAGTCAAATTTCACTCCAACGGGTTTAGAGAGTGGATTCTTCATATTCCAGATAATACAAAACCGTGAAAACCATTCGGACAAGATTGGTATTCCGGACGCCTGGTCCTTCCCTTGCAAGCCCATTTTTAGCAGTATAGAGCTAGGAAGTTGGAGGCATCCGAGAATCGCATCTAAAATATATCCTAATTAACCAAACTACGCACCCTGCTCTCATTTTTAAAGTCTTTTATGATTCATCACATGCGCTTGTATTCATTTTTCATTGTAACTATTAATAAAGTTGTAATGTGCGCAAAATATTTATTTGTGAACGAGATGTTAGCGGTAACCGGCTTGGCGCAACCTGACCGAATAATTTGCAGGCGGTCCAAAACTCGGTCCAAAAGTTTGTTGTTGCATTCGCGGAGTGACCAATTTGAAATTCGGTACGTAACTTGCGCATCTAACCACCTCACAAGGCAGCGTCAGAATGTGGATCTCCCACTATTCATATAGCGAACAGTGCGCTGACGTGTACCGGCTCATGGGCGCATTTTTGACAGTTTAATCGAGTGGAATCGAATGTAAACTCTCGGGACGTGTTCGGCCCAGACGAAACAACGATCAACGCCAACACGGGCGAGCGACGCTGCGTACATCAGTTGGATCGACCAGAAGTAGATACATTTATGCAAATACAGCTTAAAAGAGCCAACGTCTGTTTTACAAATACTTACGCCTAGCGCGCCAGGCCATACAGCAGGGGCAGTCGTACTCGTTTGACTAGCTGCCGCGGCAAATAACTCTGCAGCGAATCGATTACGAGTGCCGTGAAAATATCTCCGCGATTATTTTGATACCTTTTGAAACGGATGCTGCCCATTAGCATTGCGAGGCTCGCCGATCTTGATGTCTTGGATTTTGAGCATCAACGGTAGCGTGAATGTCAGTATGTAAAAGAGCAAAAAGGCATCCGAAAGAAGCGAGTCTCTACTGTTATTCTGCTCGAGGGTCCGCTAATCGGATCCGAATGTTTGTCCTACTAAAATCCAAGTCCTCTCCCCGCGCCGGCGCTGCCACCGCCGCCGCCTCGCCGTTGACGGGGCGCCAGCGACTATCGGATGTCCCTCGCGAGTTCGCTTTTAGCGCGGCGCGGGGGCGGCTCCTATCCACGCGCGCATTCACAAAACACTGAAAAGCAAACACGGAAACAATACACGCGAGAAATCCGGTGCATTATTTCCAAGTAAACAGCGGCCTGTCGATCTGACTGTGTACGACGCGCTCCCCCAAGAGAACACGTGTTGTCCGCCTCGAGGGAGTCACTTAATTCCTTTAAAGCGATCCTATTGCGTCCCGACTGTAACAGATTTTAGGTTATGTTTGAGCTCCAAGGACAAATACAGGCCAACTACATCGGAACAGCCGACGTCTAAGTCTAATCCCATGGGCGCAGTGACGCGCTACTCGCGATATAGATGCAAGCAAGTATTTAACGAGCCCAACGCTTTGGCACCCGACAAGGGCGCGTCGCTCGACGAGTCCCGGTGTCAATGTTTGCCGAGCTAGCCTGATGTCTCACAGCTCATACACGCTCTGCGCGCATGCAAACTCGTACTGACTGCATCGCCCATCTTGATAGACAGAGAATGACTCTACTGGATTTCCTGGAGGGAAGATGCGAAGTATAGCTAATAGAATCGTCACCCATCCAGAAAATTATCTTGTGCGAAAAGGAGAGAGAAAGAGAGATGTAGCTCATTCCCCAGGTCATCGCAAAGGGCAATATGATACTCAACACAAATAATGTCGTCAGTACATATCCTTGATGAAGTCAAGTCTGAATCATCAACTGCTGAATCTGTGGCCAATGTGTGCATCAACGGAATTCACCTGCAACAAAAACCAGAATGGAGATGCTCAATTAGTAATGGAGCAATTTTTTTGAGCAAATCAATGGTGGCATTGTGGAATCGGGAGGAGAAATATCAGGAAAGATGAACGTAGCTGGTCGGCATATTCCATGGTCGTGATTATCCAATTATTTGTTTTTCTCCTGATCGTCCACCTTCTTGCATACAGAGAACGAACACGACTTTATTATCAATCTCACGTCATTGATTCTACAGTCGTTCTCGATACTCTTCGAGTTCCACCAACCAACGCTGTCTATCTTGAACCAAATCTGAGGAACGCAAAAAACTTCGGATTTTGCAAGGTATTCATTCAAGAAAAATCCCATGAATGTGATTGCCAGAAATTTTGTGAAAGACCAGAATTAAATCAAAAAAATCTTACTTCTTATTTTTCTAACTACCTGAGTATTTTCTCATCCCGGATACTGCTGAAAAAATAATTCTTGTGTAATCTAAGGGTAGATTTTCAGGCTTTTTTTTAAAGCTATCTATCATATCCAATCACGGCAAAGCAGAGTGAAAAAGGCGCGATTCAAGATTTGGAGAGAGATTCTTCGCTTCGATTAACAGAGTCCAATTCAGCACCTCATTCTCACATTCAGATACATTTCCATCTCATACTCCAAGTACTGACCCGTTTGATTCATGACTTCGGGTTGATGCGGACATTTAAAGAATCATGATGTCTTTTTCAAAGTACTCAAATTTCGTTGAATATGAAAGATTTCCAACAATTTGACATCTTCCAAATTTTCAACAATCCCCACCACGTTTGAGTTTTGTTACTAGTACTCTGCGCGAGACTTTGTGGCACTCTGAGGCGTAATTATCATCTTCTAGAAGCTCTTGTTTCAACCCAGTTTATTGCTCGCAGTCAGACAGAACATTGGAAAAAACATTGCATTTTTTCATGTTATCATAGTTCGTTTTGGTTAGCAAAAATCATTTCCTTACAGACTGAGAGCGAGAAATCAAAATGTTTTCTTGAAATACGATTACCTGTCTGACAATAAGTTATTCATCCCCTAATGCCACGTCGAAGACAAGCGAGTAAAACCACTCTCTTTCAAAATATAAGATGTTTCAATGGTAAATAAACTTCTCCGAGATTCTCGGAGCAACGTTATTTTCAGAGGAATTCGGGAATCAGAAAATGATGTAAGAATTGTACATGCTTGAATGACTGAATTCATCGGTTTTGACTGCCAATTTTATGAACTAATCCGAGTTTTCAAATAAATATGGGCCATTTCGGAGCAATTCACCGAATGCCTGCACCAAGAGGGTCTAGAAAAAATCCCAAAAAACTTTTTTCGGTTAGTACTATGTTGAAATAGTACGAAAAAATTGTTTTTGGTTTTTTCAAAGGCCTCCATGGGTCCTAGGGCCCACAAAATGTCCATTTCAGGCCCTTTTGCCTTCTCAAAAGAGAAAGCATTCATTTAGTGCCAGGTAAATTTTCGTCAAATTTTTCCAAAAATATTTTGGAACGGAGTTCCTTTACGCTCGTCTGAGGAGTAAAATCGCGCGCAATCAACTGACCGACACGGCCCCGTGGAACGAGATTCGATGCAACCCGCCATACGATGCAACGAAAAAGCGACAATTTTGCGATATAGGTATACTGCTTGCGCTAAGCAACCGCGAGTTCGTCTGCTGTGGTCTACCGTCTGAATGCATCCAGCCCTATTCGATTGTTGTTCATAGTATTGCTAGATATACAATGATGAAAGTGATATCCTGCACAAGCTAAGAATACTGTTTATGTGTTCGTTGTTAACAGAAAATCGATCGTAACTGGGGAGAGCAACTATATTCATATCGTCACTATGTTTGTGTAGTAATGATGAGCGGACCAGCAAATCCTCAAAGATTTGATTAAAATTAATCAGAAAAAGGTCCAAACGAATATAACAAGCATGGGCTGTGGTGTTGTCAATTGGACTTGCTAATCATCGGATAAGTAAACTCGTAATATTACCATCACCGTTAACATCATTTTGCCGATCAATGAGTAATTTGCCATAACCTGTCACTTTCTCTTCTCCTCGTATCTCTTGGATCAAATTTCCATTGCACGAAAATTCAAAAATTTTGGTCCAAAACCGGGCTTGATACTTTGTGGAAATTTTTTTTTATATTCCAGGTGAGCCACACTACCATCGTAGTCGGTTGGTGAATCTTCAGAGGGTTGTCGTCGGCGTCCTTTGAGAGCGACGACAAGCTCTGCACGTCATCTCGAGCTCCTCGTAGGGCTGAAGAGTACCCGGGACGCCTACGCTCGAGCTACCGACCTCAAACTGCCGAGCAAAGTGTTTTTATGACCGTCGAAGGATGCTTCGAACATGTTCCAAAAATGTTTTTTTTCAGGTCTCAAGAAAGGAACAATTCCTGAACTTGCGCAAACTCTTTTTCAAGTTCAGGAAAAGTCTGCCAAAGTTCAGAGAATGTTCCTTTTCCAAGTGCGGGATAGTCTCATTTTTTTGTCCATATAAACTTCTCCTGAACATCAAGTTCAGGAAAACTTCATATGAACAAAAAAATTTTTACGCTCCACTGTAATATGACTTTATGAGAGCAGTGTGCAAGATTTTGAATGTCATACAGTTTCTATGTATTATTCTTTCAGCTTGGAAAGAATCGCAATATACACTATAAAAAAATATTCATGTAAATTTACCACTCTCTGAGAGGGTAATTATTGGATACCCCTCTGCGAGTTGTGATTTTACAGGTGGCTTGTAAGTTATTTCACCGTCTGACCGTAAATTCCGTACAGCAGCGCAACCAGGGTTGGTCAACTGAAATTTATTATCGCTAGTGAATTCCCGTCCGCTAATTTTTATCCTTTTTTCTCATTCCAAGGAGCATAAAGAGAATAGATAGAAGTTTGTACGCAAGTAAAATATGAAGTGTCATGTGAATATCCACCCCCGACTACATTCACTTTTCTCAAGAAGTAGGAGCCGCTTCAAACCCACTTTAGTCACAAGATATGAATTTGAGTGTTGACTAATTTCACGTAAGATCATGCATTGGATTCCGCTTCAAATCTTGAATCTCTTCGGCGATGAAAAATATGGAGGAAATGAAAAGAATATATTTTTTATGTTTTGCCCAATTTCGCTTCAGTTCTAGTTTCAGAGATTTCGAATTTTTTCGATCGGAACCAAAACGTGTCCTTTTCCAAAAAAATCGCGCTTTTACATCCAAAAAACGTGATATTTTGAGCCCATTAAACTTTCTCGCAACGGGACTTGTTCAAGGCGATCAAATGGATAATGTTGCATGGGAAAACGATATGAATATTTGGTTCACTGATTTTTGAAAGTTTTTAGCAGAATTTCGTTCAGACTGTCATTATGGCCAAAAATCTATATATATATATATAGCACAAAGTGCTCAAAATGAGGACGGTGAGAAGTCTACCTCACATCACGACTCATCTCATGAGTTCGAGAAGTTGATCATATAATCATGTAGACTATCTTCGAGAACAATCACCAAGATGCTGAGAGTTCCTCTACAAATATACTCTCTAAAACTGTTGGAGTGAAATTTTGACTCAAAGCTTGGAGTGATTCTCGGAATGACCGAGAATGACTCATATTGGAGTGAAAATCTGACTCATAGGGAGTGAAACCACAGAAATATTACATTTTCTCCAGGATTGAGTCAATTTTCACTCCAAGAAGAGTGAAAATTGACTCCTCACATTGAATGAAATAGATTTTTATAGGTTAGGGTATAATCCCAGAATGACTTGCGGGACTTTTATGAAGAAAGTAGAAAACGTTTGAAGTGTTGAATCATGCTGCTCTATTCCGAGCTTACCTCCGAAATACTTCTCGGATATATTTAAAAACTTGTATCGACCGTTCACAACCGTACATAGGCTATCTTGACTGTAACTTAACAAAGTCACATTTGGTCTAATGGTTAAGACACTTGCCTGGCAATCAAGAGGATGCTGGTTCAAATCCCCATCGGGCCGAACACAAATGCCAAAATTTTACGTGGAACACAATTTTCATAGAATATTAATAATTACAATTACCAAGAAATCAGTTGAAATATGGGTGCACGCCGTGAATTAATTTTTTTATTGCAATACCTAGAATGTTGAAAAGTTTGGTTTTGAATCATTTGACTCAATCCTAAGAGTGATAATTGACTCACGTTGGAGTGAAATTTGACTCCAGCTTGGAGTGATGAATCACTCCAGTTCGGTGCGCACGAAACTGACTCATAGCTTTGAGTCAAATTTCACTCCCTTGGAGTGAAATTTCACTCCAACGGGTTTAGAGAGTACCCATACATTGCATATAAGGGTGTGGCCATAGAAGAGCTGTTACGGTGGGCCTGAAAGATTGTCAGAAAGGGTGTGGTAATTCAATCGGATCTCAGTCTCGCTCTTGTCAATCTGCAAGAATTCATCTTCTCATCTCAGGTCTTTACTGAGAAAAAATTCTTGGTCGCACGGCCACGTGATTCACCATGCGACCAAAAAGTGGTATAGCCATCTCTCTAAAACTGTTGAAGTGAAATCTTGACTCAAAGCTTGGAGTGATTCTCAGAATGACTCATATGGAGTGAAAATTTGACCCATATGGAGTGAAACCACAGAAATATTACACTCGCTCCAAGCTTGAGTCACTTTTTTCAAGTGCCTTTACGGTGGTCTCAGCGTTTCGGGAATCAACGTGAACTGTGAGTCCAGTAGAAACGTATAATCCACTCTCCGGGAAAGAGAAACGTCGTGATTTCTTGCCTGCTCTATAGGAGTTGAACCAGCTTACGTATTACAGGAGCTGTAAAAGCAGAGTACCTAGAGTATTGAACGCCATGTACTCATTGATTCAAAACAGTTCCAATTCAACCAGGTGCAATAAATCGAATCAATCAATAAATTCACAGATGAAATCTGGAACTTGGCTTATACACGAGTCGTATCGTCTTCACAGAAGATACCTCATTCCCCTGGAAAATTCGGTGAAAATGAAACTTGGCGAATTCGCACCGGTCTCGTCCGGATTCACAGACTTGTCGATGACGACATAGTAATCCCGATCAGGCTGGAGTATCTTTGGGACTCCACTCGAGATCAAGCTAACATCAAGCTGAAATATCTGCGGCCATCGGCGATGTCGCGGGACAAGAGATTTCTGAGAGAAGAGAGAGAGAGAGAATATCGTCCCCCGCGGAGAGAAAACGAGGGTCGATCGATAGCACCATATTGTTCGCGTGGCAAACCGAGCAAGCGGCACAAGTAGGTGTCTTTTTGTCGGCACAATGCGGGCCGGAGCAAAGGCTAGCTCGATGAGAGCGATAAGCGCCACGAGATCCCCGGCCAGCCCCATGTGTAGAGCGCTGCTGCGTGACTCGTGATACTTGCGCGCCCCGAGTGCCGATGGTCTCGCACGCCACCACATCCAAGCTGAAATCAACGCAGTTCTCGCGAGGCTTTTCAATTCAGAAACAATTAATCTGACAACGTTTCCTCTCGCTCGTCACCCGAGCCACGTGCTTACGGCTTAATTATAAGACAATCGGGATCCAATCGCGCCGGCAGAAGGATACGCTCGAGCTCAATCGGCATCGACCCTCCGCTTGCTGAATCATGCCCAGCTCGTTTGTTATCCCGCTGCATGACATATAACCACATGCTGCTCGATTGCGTTTCTAGTTGGCGAGCAGAAAATGAGCATGCACTTATGCCGAGGCCGCTGGGCCACTTGGACGTATCAACATTGCATCCGAAGGGGGTACGGCAAGACGGAATCGAGCTACACGGGACCCCGCGAGCAATGCATTGCTCGGCCGATATGCCTGCTTTGCGGCCGACCGACGCCTGCCTCGATCAGAGATTTCAGGTGAGAATTCATCGGCAACCGAACGACTAGCGATGGGTGCATTTGTGAAGTCAGTGGATAAGGCAGTTACCAATGTCTCATCTTTTGAAACTCTGCGCTCTAGACAGGGCACGCGGACATCCTCTTTCGTACATGTTCTACAACAAATTTAGGATGCGCCAGTTCCCTGCAGGTTCTTACCACTCAGGCCATTTCAGTCGAAAATCTAGAAATAGATCATAATCTCATTGAATCCATCGAGCAACTAGAAGGATTTGAATTTATATAGCTGGCTCCATAATCTCCCAGTGGTGGTTGTTTCGCTCGCTGCCGCTCATTCGGATTCTAAATGTTCCCGATGAGCCATAGAACCCTGAAGAGGTTGCTGAGATCTTGAATGATGTAACATTGATGTTGCCTCAAGATTCTCTCCAAAATTCAAGAAGAAACATGAAATGATAGTCATAAAATTTCACTCGTAATGCGCATAATCAACTTGAACGCCTTTCCTCTGGAGACGTTGTCTATACGCAATTACGTTATCTTCTGAGGTTTATAACAAGTCGCATACTCGGCTGCTCTTGAATAGAAATCAGGTCGATCATGCGGTATAACAAGGTTAGGGTTGACAGAACTAAATTATACTCACACGGTCGCTCTTTCTTCTTTTCAAACTCTAAGCGCGACCGGGCGCCCTGATACATACTTGTAATGCGTTATGCGGTCATGCAAGCCCGTATCGATAGCGGTTCTCGGCACGGTTCGCGGCTGCGGTTGTGATTTTAGCCGTCCGTCTATTTTTCGCCCGCGACCGCCGAGCCAATCACAGTACTGGAATCTGTTGTAAATACAGTTCGGTACGAAATTCGAATTTACTTCGAGCCCACGCTAAGTTTCGAGCAGCATTTCTTCTGGAATCCCACGTGTTTTCAACAAGGTTTTTAACGAAATCCATTCTGAATTTCGTTGAATTTAGTTGAGTTCTAACTAATGGCCAATTCCGTGACGGAATCCCACTCTAAAAATCATAATATGACCATTATGATTTTTAGAGTGGGATTTCGTTATGGATTTGGTCATTGAATAGAACTCAACGAATTTCGTTAAAAATCCTGGTTTTTTATGTATCCTTTCAAGATTGAGGCGTTTGCAAAATAATACCAAAACTTGCGAACGATATCTGCAAATCCTAGCTACTGCAGCGCCATAAATAAAGTGAGATAAATTTATTTTTATTTGCGACAAGCACCCCATCGACGAACTCAAATTTCTCTACTCAAAGGATTGCTACAGTATAATTAACATTAAGTCGTTTATCATACTATTTTCACCCTATTCTCGGTCATACGTATGTTTCGCTGTGCCGAAATCAGCAGAAACACGAGATGACAACCGCGCGCCGTCACCTGCGTCGTAGTGGCCGAGTCTACATAAGAGAGCGAGTGCGTGGCGAGAGCGCTCTCCTAGGTAAGATAAGTGGGCAACCGCTCTCGCCGCTCATGCAGCAACGCATGTTTATATCATTCGTGGTTTGGAATGTTGCGCAAAGACTGACGTCATAGTCGCACGTCAAAAAAACACAGTGCTGACGTTTTTAATTGGGAATTATCGCGGGAGGGGATTAATCCCAAAATTCAAGAAGCCCCCAAAACCGCAAACATGTGAAAGCTCGGCCTAAAGATTCTCTTGAGAGCTCTTCTCAGATTCGGGGATCGATTATTCCACCGATCGGATTTTCAATTCATCCCAATCAGGAAATTTTGACATAAGCATCCAGGTTTTATTGAAGGTTTATTTGTTATTTTGGGTTTTGAGATTGATTTTTTCACGGACAGAATTCTTGGTTCTAGTACCTGAGTATTTGCAAGTTTGATTACCTTAGTGAGTTTTGGGATTGACTCTTGATCAGATTTTGGCTCTTGGCAGGATTCTCGATCGAAGTATCCGGATATTCCCAAGTTTGGTTGCTTTCTTAAGTTTTTTAAGTTTTGACGCGTGCACATACACACATATAATTTCCCCGCCGAGCACATTGTTTCCCGTGTGCCCAATCGGAAGCACATTATATTTCACTTATTCACACATCACCCACATGCCACACATCGCGGTAACGCAACACACAGTTACACGACGCTTATTGAACACGTAACGAGGCACCCCGTTACCGACTTAGTAACGTGGCACCCCGTCACCCTAATTTGTAACCCAATACACATAGTACTCTCTTTGGTAACGAAGCACCCCGTTACCATTCATTCGCATCATTCACATAAGAGTAACGTGGCACCCCGTTACTTTTATGACATGGATAAACGCTCACCCACTTTTTGTAACGCATCCGCGCGTTACCCCACACTTTCTCATATATCTGAAACGCAACTTGCAGTTACATGCATTTTTTGCGCATAACGCAAAGGAATGTTGCTTACGCCAATTTCACACCTAGAAACGCCGCTTACCGTTACCACCCACAGAAACATGTAATGCAACGCAGCGTTAACCATGGGAATCTTCTCTAAGGAAACGCCGCTTACCGTTACCTCTCACCAAAAACATGTAACGCAACGACACGTTAACCATGGCGCGTTTCCCATAAGGAAACGTATCTTACCGTTACACCCTCGGGTACACACGCAACGCATCCGCACGTTACACATAGCGTATTTCATACGCCGTAACGTTGCTTAGCGTTACACGCTCCATGCGGCTTAGCCCGCCTATATAAACACCCGCAAACCAAGCTCAAAAACACAGTCCTTTTTCGAACCGCCGTCGCGACGCATACTCCACGACACTTGGCCCAGCCGCGGCCACGCTACTCCGTTGCTCTGACGTATCCTGGTGCCGTCAGGAACGTCGTCACCACGACCTAGTGAACATTCCATAATTGTTTTACGAACTTTGGTTCCTATGTCATATTTGTGTGGACATACTGTGTGTCATTCTACTCAATCTCTACCTCATCAACCACATCCTTGACCTCAACTTCCTCGATGTCCACGTGTGCCAAAAGTGACCAGTGACGAGGAATCCAAGGGAATAATACCAGCGATCCCTTGCCCCAGCCCGCCATGTCAGTATGAATTTCAATTCTTGAGGGTTATGAGATCAGGGGAAACGTGTCGAGTAACTTTTTACCAAAATCTCAACGTCAAACGAATGGAGAGAATTAAAGAATATTGATTCCAATTCTTGAGAGTAATGAGATCAGGGAAAGGATGTCGAGTGATTGTTTTGCAAAATCTGAATGTGAAATGCATGGAGAATGATTGATTACATTACTATCTGATTTAATCTGTAAGTTTGACTCAACTTGAGTTACTCACCATATCTCTTCTCCTTAAAATATATTGGGAGTAATAATCTATCCGGACCAATAAAAGAACAGAAGTAAGAAAATTTAATCCAGAATTGATCGTTCCACATTGGACGTCAGTAGAGATGGTGAGTAACTCAAGCTGAGTCAAACTTACAGATTTAATCAGATTGTAATGTAATCAATCATTCTCCATGCATTTCACATTCAGATTTTGCAAAACAATTACTCGACATACTTTTCCTGATCCCATTCCTACTCTCAAGAATTGAAATCAATATTCTTTAATCTCTCTCCATTCGTTTGACGTTTAGATTTTTGTAAAAAGTTACTCGACATGTTTCCCCTGATCTCATGACCCTCAAGAATTGAAATTCATACTTTTATCTCAGATGAAGTTATGGGGGGGGGGGGGGGGTGGTGATACTCGCCAAGTTAGACTTTTGGAAAAAGTAAAGTGGGAGGGGGAAAGATTCGACACTTGGCTATGGTGATGATTGAAAATTCTCAGATTGACAAATATAAGCTGTGAATAGTAACATGTACAAAAACCAAAAACACTTATCCATGTGTTATTCTTAAAAATCATCCCCCCAATGAACAGCAGTGTGCTACGTTCCAAGATGAATATTTTTTAATCTTAAACAAGTGAATCTGTTGCAGTACAACTTTTTCTCTTTGATGGCAAAACTTGGAATCAGTTCATGAAATTTAACTTGAGTTGATGCAAAGATTTCCAACTCTACTTGTAATAGTAGAAGGTAATTAGTTGATGAGAGACTTCTGGATTGTGGAAATTCCCTACACGAGTTGGTTCACGCTCCGCTCTCCAAGAAGAGAGGATCCCAACCACCAAAATGACCAACTAATGGGTGACTAACAAATGAAATATAGAATTATGACAATGCATCTGTTTCTCAACATTATTGGAAAACCAAAAACTTGAACAAATTTCAACTAGGATATTGATTACTTGTGACACATTAAGAAGTTGAATTGCTTTGTGGGAACTCATTGGGAGAATGAAAATTCAATAGCGTTATGTGACAAGTGCTTTGATGCCAGACAGAATGATTCTCAAAGTACATCCAGATGAATGTATGGATCCAATTTCTATGTTGATTGACTTCTCCGCCCTAAATTTTCCCAAGATGAACCTAACCATTTTCTCTAAGAGCGTAAATGTGCTAATCTCTCTCAATAATAATTTTTATGCAACGCTGTGCGTAAAACTGTGCGAGAAGTCAACTTTCTATGCAAGGTACCCGTGCCAAAAGAAATGCAGAAAGTCATTCTCGCACGGCTAAGTGTGCGAGAAAGTAACTTTCTCACTATGTTTGACAAAACATAGTGAGAAAGTGAAATCTGTGCAAAAATGGATTCATCGAAATTTTCATAGCGAATTGGAAACTTGGAAAAAAATTCAATGAGTCAACCTTGCATGTCAATCTGTTTCTAGTAGGCGGATTCCAACCCTTCGATAACTCATCATTTTATATTTTCATCTTTACTTGGAAAATACTCTCACTGGATAGAGATATATATTTATCCATTCAAAAGACACCTTTTCAAATGTATTTAGATGATTGATCATCATCATACATAGTTGTATGAATTATCAAAATTGAATCTTTTGAAATTCGGCGATATATTGAGCAACGAGGTAATACGCGATATGAGCAAGAGGTTTTTTTTTATACATTTTTCAGAATTTCATTTCGGTCGGGGGGCTCCGCCCCCTGCACCCCCGCCAGGGGCTCCCGCCCCTGGACCCCGCTCCGCGCCCCGGTCTCCCATTCCCTACCGGCGACTTCCCCGAAAAGTTTGTCGAATAAGCGGCTCTGACGCATTATTAGAAATGGTGAAAACGTTGTTCCACTTGAAAAAACGTTATAACAAAAGTCCATCTCTCACTACACCAAAATAATTGGATTCATTTTGGAGGTCAGTTGACATCCCTAGAAAAGTGCCACCGATTTGTATTAGATCAAGGTACTCGACAATGAGTACCTTTTTGTGATTTGATTTTTAGAATACTCATTGGTCTAAAGGATACTTATTTCAATTGAATAAACTCAGCATAGGATAATAATTGTTATCATTTCATTCAAGTCCTGACCGCCAATTGTTTTAAAAGTTGTGGAGGCACAGTTTTCCGCACAGGTTGCATAAAATAGTATAAGCAACGCGGGCGAAAAGTTCCCGCACTCGTGTCCGGAACCGCGCGAGAAAGTAACTTTCTCGCACTCTTTCGACTTTCTCGCACGGGTATTATGTTTTTCTCGCAAAGCGAGAACAACATAACAACCGTGCGAGAAAGTGGAATCGTGCGAGAAAATTACTTTCTCGCACTCTTTCCGGACACTCGTGCGGGAATCTTCCTTTTCACCCATGTTGCTTAATGTACTATGATGAATCAGATGAACCCTAAACATAATTAGACCTATTTGGGAATTGACGTTTGCCTGTTAGCTGTTGATGAAGTCTTTAGCAAGGATTTGAGTGCCACGTCAAGACAGCTGTGACCCATAAATCAAGATTAAAAGTCTAGCCAAGACTAGGCTGTACAGTGATGTGCAATGAAAGTGTGTTGTGTAAAATTGATTAGACCAGCATCTGAGATCACCACACATATCACAACAACTGTTTCATGGACAGTCACTAAGGACTGCCCAGTCTACAACATCTAAATGTGAGAAACGATTCCTTTTGTGTTGAACCTGAATAGGATTTTGGTGAGATACGAGAAGTAGCTTGAATCATAATACATTGGTTGCAATGGAATTCTCTCGTTAGAGTAGATTATGAACTCGGAATACACAATTTATCTTCAGACTTAGGTCTGTCTCAAGTATCGGAGGAAGTAAAAGTCAATTTACTGATAAAATGTAGATTGATGCTGGCACCCATGCATCATAAACTCTCCAAATATATTTGAAACTTATTCTTGACAATTCACCTTGCACTGATGCACAAAGGCAAGAATGGCACATATATTGGCCATCAGGCCATCATTTCTAAGATCACTGTTACAAGAGAGCATATTATATGAAACTGACAGGAGACGAAAATCCACGGAAAATTTTGTCAGCGAGGGTCCCAAATTTGTGAGTCGAGAAACAAAGCTGTTGATGGGTATCTCGATGAAACAAAATAGTGTTTAGATAGAGTTTCGACCAAGCTCGCTACTAATAGATCGCATCGCAGTTGGTACCCACGAAAACCCATAATATCTAAGATCGAAGAAAAATGAGAGGTTAAAAAACCCCAACTTGGCGTATATAAGGCACGGCAGCGCTGCGAGTATTTTTTTGTATATACTCGCCAGCAAGGCGCTACCGCGCCTTTTGATGTAACAATTGGGATGGCTTAGATCTATTGCACCCTCAGTGGGTTCACGAGATGCGCCAAAACAAATCTGCAGCGTTTTTCTAGCCTGGCAGTGCATCAGTTGGTTGATAGACATCCATCACTCGTGGACCACAATTTGGCTGGGGTGTTGAACGCCCCGCGTGACCATGACGTAGCCCAACTTCGTATGTTCAGGCTCATCTAGTTTCGATTTTTCTGCCCTAAATGAGCTCTAAGGCTAGTCCGGAGTCCCCGCAAAACCGCAACCAGACACGCACCGGCGTACTTTCAGGTTGCAGCTGCATCCTCTGATTCTGAGAGCGGTATTATAGTTTATACGCTTTTTTTGGTACTAAATGTGTTACTCAGATACTAGGCCACCTGTGAAATCTTATAACACGATACCATGCAAAGTTTCAAGGCATTTCATTCATTAGGAATCGAGAAAAGCTTGAAGGCAATTTTTGGTGGGACAGAGCGCGTCCTCGACTATTCCGATTTATTCCTCAATAACAAAACAGTTTTGGCCAATATCAGATACTGGGCAATCTGTGGATTGGAATTTCCTGTCGAATGAGCCTTCCCACGCCCAAAAATTCTGAATCTAGCTCGCAAAAAACTTGAACTAGTGTGAGCATCGGGCAGTATAACTTGCTCAGCGAGCCAAAGAACTACGATTTTCTGGAGATATAGAATGAATCCCCGGGTCTGGATCAACTCATTCGATGGAAATTATTATGGTGTTTCAGTTGCCATACCTCGTTTGGGTCGGAACTGTGAGGTTGAAATGATATGAGGCAAAAAAGTGGTTCGTTATCTCCCATCGCACATGCAGTGCGATCAAAGCGCCATCTATCGGGCAAAATATCCGGATTCTCAACGGACTAGCCATAAAAGTTGAATAATTGATATTCCAGCTCGAATACTTTGTCCTCGAGATCATTCTCGTATCCCAAAGTGGATGAATTTGATTTATGACAACATCTACTCACGCATTTCATAGCATTTCAGTATACAGAAGAGGCCGCGGGCTTTGGACCTCAAAATATCTCAGATCGAAAGTATGAGTGTCACTATAGACTCGATTTAGGAATTTTATAGTGAATTTTGTGAAATCATGGATGGGGCCGCCAAAATGCAAATAGGTGGAACTCGAGTACTGCTACTTGTCCAACGTGGTCAGAAAACAGAAAACTAGTGAAATACAGTGTGTATCTGTGTATAAAGTAGCTTTTGCGTGTTATGAGTGCGTAGATTAGGATTCAATCAGACGCGCTTAATGAACCTCAGACGGCTAATCATGGTCATTATTAATTACAGGAATAACATCCTTCCAAACCAATGGGCGCGTATTTTCCCACTTATTTGGGAGGTCCTACTAACCAGCAAAATTGGTTCGAGACGCGTGCCATGAGAAAAAAATCTCACTTTTCAGCAACCCAAATGTTAAAATTTCTGTAGAACCTCTCATATACATGCTCTGGAGCAGATAATTCCAAATAAGGAGTACCCCAGGAAATGATTTTTGAATGCACCGGGCTGACATGCATGGAACTGACATTCAGCCATAAAATCGAGCGCGAAAATAGTGAAGTTGACTTAGATACTTCTTCTTGTAGATTTCATCGATTCCCACCATACTCTGGTGGAAAAAATTGTTCCCGCCCAGATGAATCAACTTCTAGTGGGGTAACATGGTATGCACGGAACCGACAAAGTTAATGACATGACTAATTTTTGGCGACAAATGTACATGCAGCACTCAGAGCCTTGATTCTGGACCTTTTCTTGTGCTGGCATTTGATTCCTTGACATCTTTCCTTGAGATTTTGTCCGCAACAAAGCGACCTAGAGTAAATGTAGGATACTCTGTGAGCATTTAAAAAAAATTCTCATTCTTAATAAAAATCTCAGAACAAGGTTGAGGCACATGACTCGGGGGCTAAATAACGCATTCTGGATATAATAATGAGAAATAGTAGAATCAGTATTGTACTTTGAGGGATAAATTTGAGAATACCCTCAGTGACGGTCCCTCCGACGCTGACGCTGGATTTCATACGTCGGACTGCAAATATAAAAATGCACGGAACTGACATTTCGACCCTTACTCTTTGAAAATAAAAGATATGGGTGGACGAATCGACCTGCCACTCGAGTACCAGGTGTACTCGAGTGGCAGTCAATAGATTACGTGTAGCAATATTTGAGTGCAGTGCATGGAGACTATAGTAAACGCTACTATAGTATCCATGGTGCAGTGATTCGGAGCTCGCTTGTCGAGATGCAAGGTCACAACACGTGCCAGGTATTTATCGCAATAATACCCAATATATTCAGGTGAATATATTACAAACTAGACAAACGATATTTAGGAATATGATGCAGGCAGGGATTCAACGATCATAGTTCTACGGTCATGGCTATTACAGCCGATGAAGGAGAAGCAAGGAGAAAGAGAGAGATGGAGAGAGAATACGCGAGGAAAGACGGCAGGAGATGAGGCTCGCAGCCACGTGAGTTGTAAAAGGATACGTGCACCTGCGGAGCGGACAGATAGCGACGTAGCCACATCTGATCGTTGTGCAAGCTATCAAGTTACACCGAGGTCGCGCAACTACCTGCTAGCTTGAGGGTGTATCGTGTGTCCAGAACCACTGCTTACCTACGCGCTACCCCTCGTTTCACACTTAATTGAGCAGATGACCACGTACGGATGTCTTGTCATGGGCATCTTTTTTCCCCCGCCCGCCACCGCTCCTCCTTTTTCCTTACTCCATCTTCCACGCTCCCTCTCTCTCTCTCCTCTCTCTTTCGTTCCACTACAACGGAATTTCTGACAAAAATCTTCTGGTTTCATAGCACGCTGTATTCATTGATCGATTCATAGTTCATATCCGAAATTAAAGTGATTCACATAGACGGTTCCCAGGAGGGTCGAGAGCGATTGCTTATGTGCGACAGATCAAACAAGATGACTTCAGATAGGGTTATGCTTCTTCTCCAATTTTTCCACCACGTGGTTTGGTAGATCGATTAGATAGATGGAGTATCTATTGAGACCTAGAAACTACAGATATATATAAGAGATATCTACGTTATATGAGCAATTCCACGCGGAACGGGCCCACGTAATAAGATCAGATTTCGGATTTTCCTCTCAGTATATTCAATCGATTCTGTGCTCCATGAACCTCCACCTCTTATGAGATTCCATTATTTTTCCTGAACCAATACGCTGGGTCCATCGTGATCGAGCATTTCTACAAACAAGGCGAAATTCTTTCTGATAAGAATCAAATCTCCTTTTATTTGCTTATATTCAACTCTGGCGCGCCGCTTGGAACTTGTGTCACCGGACCCTTCGTGTGAGTGTATATAGTATTGACAAACTCCAATCTCTTGGCGGGTATACTCGTACTTACGTGCTGAGGCCTTGCTCGAAACAATATTGTGTAAGCGCAGAGGGACTTGCGCGCAGGTCGAAGGAAATGCGAGCATTGCAAATAATTATAACAGCCTGCGATTCATCGACGTATGATGATCAAAATAGCAGATTATTCGATAGATTACAGTTGAAGTATAATCAAAAAGAAGAATGGGAGGCAAGTATGAATGTTCTCGCTAACAAATCAAACCTTATGGCGTGACTTTTACATAGACCTTGCCCATAGTAGTGGTGCTATCAGACCTATGAATCTACTCAAATCACGAAGGGAAGGCCAAGTATTCCCTTATCAGTCTCATCTCGTTCTCTCGATCGTTTAATAATTATATCCCTGTGACTTGACTGCGAATTTTATGGGAATCATCAAAATGATACCAGGCCGTATCTTATACAATGTGAAATCAATCTGGTTTCTTTGAAGGTTAAAAAGTCTTATGGTGTTAATGACTGAATTTCCCACAAACCCTCTCTGATTCGTATGCTTTTCGGCCTCGTATTATTTTGACGATCCCCATAAAATCTTTGAAAAAGTCGTAGGAATTTAATGATTGAACGATTGGAAGAACGAGATATGACTGATAAGAAAAGTTTTGACCATCCCTTCATGATTCGAGTAGATTCATAAGTTTCATAGCATCACTACTATGAGGAAGGTTCAAATAGGAGTCATCCCATAATATTTGACTTGTTAGCGAGAACACTTATACTTGCCTCCCTTTCTTTCCTCTTTGACAGACAGTTCATTTGAGATTTCAAAAACATCTCGGATTGATTTGTAACAGAATCGACAAGATGAAAAAGATGAATTTGCAAGGTATATAACTCAGAGTTCTTTGATCCTCACAATGTGGAACATTCAAGATTGAACAAAACCTCGCTCTGACAGCCACGAATAAGATTCATGGTGACGTTAATACTGTAATCTGAAATATCGCTACTGAAGGTAGTAAAGATAATAATTCTATTCATTGCGAGATGTAGTGAGATTATTTTATTTCAAAAACAGATGCATGTAGTGAGATGAAGGTAGACACATTCATGTGGAAGATGTGATCGAAATGCATTGAAACTCCTCAAGAAACTCATCAAGCTCTCATGTAAAAAATTTCATTGCGATACTTTATTTTCACGTGGAAGATTATTTTTAATTTGTTTTTGTGCCAAGAGCGCATTTTTTAGTCATTTGCCTTTATTTTCTCTGAAATTGCTTAGTTGGGCGCACATGCAAGGATCTGAGTCTAAGGTTCTGGAATAAATCTTTTTCGAAGCTGAAAAAATCGTTTGCGGAACCGCCATGGCACGCCACTGAGAGAAGTCAGTTTCGTGATTTGAAACAGAATTTACATTGATTTTAAATTCTCCATAGTAATTTCAATTTGGTGGGATAAGAAAAACTGTTCCAGTGTTTGAGAAGATCAAGCACTCGACCAAAACTGATCATTTGATATCATGATTTGGGAGAAACTTGAGCAAGATTTCCATCATCACACATTAGTTCCGTGTGCAAGCTAGTCGATCAGAATCTCCCTACTAATTCTGATTTTCTCCCTAGGCAGGGAATGGCTAACGGATTGTCTGTTTTCAACCTTAGTAAATAGACAAATTTATAATCGATGAAAGAATTTTCTAAGTGATTCTATTATCCTTTGATTCAGAGTTCATCGAGTTTGACTAAAATCTTGGAATAACAGAATTGAGAATGAATTTTTGCTTCCAACATTATTTTTTAGGCTGCTAGAAAAATTCATCGAAGATGACGAATCCTGTTCCAGATCAAGTCAATCTCAAGATAAAAAATTCTTTCATCTTCCAGTGCAGTGTATATGAGATCTTCCCCCCTCCCACTTCACTTTTTCCAAAAGTCTAACTTGGCGAGTATGACCATCCTTTTCCCTGATAACTCTATCTGGAATCAAAATATGAATTTCAACTCTTGAGAGTCATGAGATCAGGGAAAACTGTCGAGTAAATGTTTAGCAAGATCTGACGTGAAACGATTGAAAAGGCCATTGAAAAGAGACCTAGCAGAATATCGATTTCAACTCTTGAGAGTCATGAGATCAGGGAAAGTATGTCGAGTAATTGTTTGCCAAAATCTGAACATAAAGTGCATGGAAAATGACTGATTACATTACGATTTGATTATCCCTGTAAGTTTGACTCAACTTGAGTTACTCGCCATCTCTTTTATTTGATAAATATTTTGAAGATAATGAACTATTCAGGACAATGAGGAGAAAACGGAAGCTAGGAAATTCAATCCAGCATTGATCGTTCCAGTTTAAATATCAGTTGAGATGGTGAGTAACTCAAGTTGAGTCAAACTTACAGGGATAATCAAATCGTAATGTAATCAGTCATTTTCCATGCACTTTATGTTCAGATTTTGGCAAACAATTACTCGACATACTTTCCCTGATCTCATGACTCTCAAGAGTTGAAATCGATATTCTGCTAGGTCTCTTTTCAATGGCCTCTTCAATCGTTTCACGTCAGATCTTGCTAAACATTTACTCGACAGTTTTCCCTGATCTCATGACTCTCAAGAGTTGAAATTCATATTTTGATTCCAGATAGAGTTATCAGGGAAAAGGATGGTCATACTCGCCAAGTTAGACTTTTGGAAAAAGTGAAGTGGGAGGGGGGAAGATTTCAATACTTGGCTAAGGTAATGATTGTGAATTCTCAGATTGAAAAATACATGCTGTAAAGAGTAGCATGTAGGAAATCCCAGGAAACGTTCACGTGTCTCATTCATAAAAATCAATCCCCCAATGAGCAGCACTATGCTTAATTCCAAAATAAATATTCTCTAATCATAGCAAAGAAATCTGGAGCAGTACAACTTTGTATTTTGATAGCAAAACTTGTAAACAGTTGATAAAATTCGACTCCAATGATGTAAAGATGATTCCCAATTTCACTTGTAATGGTGCTTGCAAGAGAAGGTATTCAGGTGATGTGTAACTTCTGGATTGCGAAAACTCCCAACACAAGTTGGTTCATCCGCTTTACAACAAGAGATGCCAAGGATCAAATTGACTAACTAACGAGTGACTAATGATGAAAAATAGAGTTATGACAATGCATCAGTTCCCCATCACTATTTGGAAACCAAAAACTGGAATGAATTCCAACTAGGGCAGCAGTATCTTGTGGCACGTTAAGAAGTTGAAGTAATTCATGCAAATTCATTTGGAGGAGAATGAAGATTGAATAGCATTTTGTGAGACATATTTGGATTCCAGAACAAGTGATCCTTACAGTACACCAGATGCATGTATGGATACAGTAACCGGTCTATATTCATTGATCCAGTCCCTATAGTGATTGACTTCTCCACCAATAATTTTTTCAAGTTGAACTTACCAATCTCCCCATAGAGCGTAAATGTGATATCCTCTTTCAATGATACTTCAATAGAAACAGATGAGCCCTGTACAACTTTTTAGACCTATTCAGATAAGCCAGCTAGTTTCCAATCAAGTCTATAGCAAGAATGTGAGTGACACGCCAAGACAGTAAAGACCCACTCACCATATCTAAGAGTATAGCTGAGAGTATTAGTTTAGAACAATGCGCAATGGAAATTTTTCCACAAAAAGAGAGCACCACCAGAAATCACTGCACATATCACAACGACTGCTTCTAGACAGCCATCAATAGGATTGAGCAGTAATACTACATCTAAATATGAGAGACGATCCCTCTTGAGTTGGACACGAACAAGTTTTTGGTGAGGTACGAAAAGCAGCGTCAAAGATATTTCATTGGTCGCAATCTAATTCTTCAACTGGAGTTGACTATGATCACTTCTTTGAGATGCACAACTCATAGCATCAAAGATGGGTCTGTCTCAAGTATTGTAGAAACTTGTAGTCAGTACATCAGTGCTCAAAAATCTAAACTACTGCTCGCTCTACTTCCTTGAGATCAAAACCTAAGGTCCCCAAATATACTTGAAGTTTATCTTGACACTGCATAATAACAGAAAGAATAATGCACATTTTGGGTTTTGGACCATCATTTTTAAATCCCTCCAAATGAGAGAACATACACATCAGGTAGCTTATTTCCTAGTGCACCAACAATTATCACTATTCGCTCATTCATTGTTGTGAGTACTCATGATGAGTAAACATTCTTGTGGGTACAGAATCCGAATAGTGAAGTAAATCGTCTGCTACTGTCTGCGCTGTCTGCAAAGAAAGGCATACATATGTCTCTTCCACCATGGGCATACACATCCACACCGATTGTGGTCGGAATCGGAATCGAGTCGAGAATCTCGAGATGAGTCGTTCGATCGACGATTGATTCGAGTGTCTTGACGCGGCTGAAATCTTGACGCGAAAAAATTTGAGAGGGTCGAAATTTGCGAGTGAGATATTTAAGCTCTTGAAGCTGACAGGAGGGAAATGACTCGAGATAACACGTGTATATGACCAGAATATGGGGTTCAGATGGATCAAGGCTCCCCTGAACCCACGAAAGCATGAAATAAGTAAGTTCGGAAAAATGGGTGAGGTTAAAACGGCCCAACTCAGCGTATATAAGGCACGGCAGCCTTGCGCGCACTTTTTCTCTCTCACACATGTTCTTCTCTTTTATATACTCGCCAGCAAGGCGCTGCCGCGCCTTTTGATGATAATGAAATTGCCCTTCATTGTATGGCATTGCTAAATCGTACTGATTCCCCGTCGGGTTTTAATACTATGTAGAGTTATTTTGAGCTGAAGTATGATTCCAACATATCATAACATTAGGTGAGAGATATTGGGATCACAATCAATGTTTGAATGCGTAGCAAACCTTTGGCTCTCACTTGATACATTCCGGAGCAGCGTTGAAAAAATTTCGAAGACGCTAGAGATTTTTGGTCTTAAAATCATGTATTCTATGCTTCTATGCAAGATCCTCCTCTCGCGTCTCTTCGCCAAAGGACTGAACTCAAGGGCGACCGGGTCCGAGGATTTGAGAGCTTGGGGTTGGTTGCCTTCCTAGGATTTGGGCAAGATCCTCCTCTCGCTTCTCTTTACCAGAGGACTGAACTCGAGGGTGACAATCTTGAAAATATATGATGCTGTTCTTTTCATAGACTTTGGCCATGTAAGTTCACAAACATGCTCCAAATTTTCCATCATTTCCAGATAAAAGCGTGCGTTGTCGACTTGATTCATCAACAGTAAGTAGTTTTCAACATCAAACCCGCGTATTTATCAATTCATGTCCAGAGCATGTTTGTTAACTAACTTAGCCAAAGTCTCCTCACAGATACGAAGCCGCAATTGAAGAAATTTGAAAGGTCTGAAAAGCATTTTGAAGATCCAGTCATGATCTTATCAGTTACACTTCCGCCGAGCAAGAGGTCGAAAATTACAATAGAGATGACTTTTCAAAACACTAATGTTTGAAATACTTGAAAATTCGAAGCTCAAAGTAAAATCGGGACCACTTTTGGTAATGGAATGTCTCAATTTTTTTGCGTTCTAAGGCCTGCTTTTGCTATTTTGAAAAGACTATTCCTTTCAATTTTGATGATTGGGTGCCCAAAAAGTTGCATTCAATAGTACTCGCACCTCATTCATGAGGTTCCTCGCTTCTAAATAAATGTTTTGGCACTCAACTGCAGCTTACGCTGATAGCTAGTCGCTCAATGCGAGCTTCAACTCGATAAGCTCGATGCAAAATGTACTGTTTTGAGATAGCGAGCGCGAATCTTTCCGAAAAAGTCCGAGACGGACAGACGAGTAGCGATGTTGCACTGCCTCGGGACAGATGACTGCGTCATCAGGAATATTGTAGAAGCCTACTTGCAGAGGATCAAAGGGTAACATGGTGGGTTGGGGAGCTGGAAAAATAAACATTGCACGAGGCTGAGAAATTCTTGTGGTGTATATTTTTGAATATTTCCGACATCATTTCCATTAACAGCGAAAAAAAACCTGCTAGGGGATTTCGAATTGAAATTGAATGATATCTTTCCACCTCGTTTTCCGGTAGCTTTGATTCCTTTCGAATTCAACCTGTCTCACAGTGTTGATTTGGCTGTGACAGGCTATCAAAATATGCATAATGGGTGTAAAAAAGTCTGATCCTTCAGAAGCCGAGGTAAGAATCGAGAGCAGATGCAGTCTGCGAGTTTGTTTAGATTCGACCGCAGGATAACGTCTCTTTTTGGTGATGATAAGATTGGAAATGGAAAACCCTGTCTTGTTGACGGCAAGATCGATCGAAGAAGTCTTTCAGTTTTGCCATGTTTGACCATTCGTTACGATTTATGCTATGGGCAGATTTTTGTTGATCCGATGAAGTAGCGCATAAATCTTGATCATGGATCTCTCCATGGTGGAAGAGCTTTGATTTTGCAGTTAATGATGTACCAGCTATATTCTTGGAAATATTATATATTATAAATTATAAATATTATAATCATGGCTGAGAGCGTATGATGATTCCATGGGAATGTAAGAGAAGCAAAAGTTGTCTTCGCCAGAGTGAAATAGGATATGCAGTAAGGGAAATTCATTGCTGAAGAGCCATTTCCAATGACTTGACCTATTTTTTGTCATTTGCCACAGAGAAGGAAGAACTGTCTTCTTGACAAAAGGACAGTCCCAAATAAATAATTCTATTCATCCTCTTGGCTCTCTGTGAAAGATTCTTTGCCGAGTAAAAATCTTTCCCATTGATGAGAGAATGTTTCAACTCATGTTGCTAATGATTAGACGGAATAATTATATTTTTAATATATACGACAAATTCCACGTACGATCAGGCCGTCGAAAATTGCTCAATTCTTGAATCTCTTCTAGGATGGAATATATGTTCCTAAGGACAAATTAACGAGACACGTGTTTTTGCGTTTTGCCCTATCATGCTCTGACTCGAAGTTATCGATTTTTTTCATTCAAGGGGCGTTCTGTGACATTAGCAACTTTTGATCGATATAGATGCAATTCTCCGTGTGTAATGGCTTTCGTGGAGATAAGACTTGTTCAGGGGGGTCAAGTAAGTTATATTGCACCCGAAAATCTTGGTACAGAAACACAATTTGTGAGCAGGATCCACAAAAATTGATTTTGGCCGAAATCAAGGAAAGTTGAATAGCTCGAAATAATCATCCTCAATTTTGATGGAAAATTTTCTGTGAACTCGTTGAAAAATGAGGGACAAAATGTACTTGGTCCTGTTTTCGCGACGTGGCGTAGAGTGGGGCTTAAAGATCATTTTCTGGGTTTTATCGTTAAAACTTGTTCTTCACGATCGTTCGGACAGATGAAGTTTGGTATGAATCCGTGAAGCGCTGCATCGATACTTGGACGCTTTTATCCACGCTATTAGCTGTTGAAGAATGATTCCCTCGTTTCTCACTGCATTGAGCAGATCTTGAAAATATTCCATCTGAAACATAGGATATACTCCAAGTCCTACTTGTGTCGAATAATAACACAAGTCCAATATCATAGATGAGTCAAACTTGAATTCGATAGCACCAAAGCATCATAGTATTACGTTCACAATCTTGAAAACCAAGTTTTAACGATAAAATCCAAAATGATCTTTAGACCCACTCTGCGCCACGTCGCGCAAACCAGACCAAGTATATACATTTCGTTCCTCATGTTTCAACGAGCTCACAGAAAATTTTCCATCAAAATTGAGGATGATTATTTTGAGCTATTCAACTTTCCTCGATTTCGGCCAAAATCAATTTTTGTGGATCCTGCTCACGAATTGTGTCTCTGTACCAAGATTTTCTGGTGCAATGTAACTCACTTGACCCCCCTAAACAAGTATCATCTCCACGAAGGCAATCACACAAGGGAAATTGCATCTTTATCGATCAAAAGTTGCTGATTTCACCAAATGTCCATTGAATGAAAAAAATCGATAACTTCGAGTCAGAGCATGAAGGGGCAGAACGCAAAAATACGTATCTCGTTAATTTGTCCTTAGAAACATACATTCCATCCTGGAAGGGATTTGAGACTTGAGCAATTTTCGACTGTCTGACCTTACATGGAATTGGTCATACAAGAATGGCACAGCTGATTTAAAGTTGTCAGAGTGACAACCGGAGAAAATCGATTTTACCGGAACCGATGACCTGGAACCCAAATTGACTGGTATTTTGAGATTGTCAAGAGGATTTTTCATTCTTTTTGGGATAAGATCTTGAAAGTATCCCAAAACATAGTTCACAAGAATCTCGTAGGTTTAAGCAACTTTCACTCTTTCGGTTTTTCGCTGTGGCAACTGGAAGGAATGGAGGATCAAAAATTTTGGGCTTGGAACTTGCAACGAGAATCATCATGAGCCTCTACCCCACTGAAAAATTTAACCTTGTAAACAACCACGTTAACAACATTGTAAATGACCTTGTGGCTAACGTTGTTTACAAGGTTGTTCACAAGGTCAAATTTTCAGTGGGGTAGTTCTCGAGAGTTCTCTAAGAGACATTCATGATTCTCCATTCAATAGATAAAATCGTTTTGCTTACATTTACGGAAGCAATTTTTGACAGCCGTCTAATTAATTAGTTTTCTCTTTCCTCTTCGGACCAAAGAACGCTGACAATAATGCGTGGCTTACCCGCACTACCTGACATATAGCTCTCATTAGATTATCGATGGGTAATCCTGGGCCGAATGTAAACTCGGGAAGAACCTGAACTGTCCAAGTTTCGAGATCGCCTACACTCGCACTTGGTGCTGTGGCACCCTAAAATGCAGTGCAAATGAAACAGAAGATCTCGAAACTTGCACAGTTCAGGCTCTTAGCGAGTGTATTTCATAGTTTTAGCCCTCGGTCACATTAATCTTAACAGCTACGAAGTTCGGTTCACGGCTCATTCGTTAATGCATTGCTTGGTCATCAGTAGAGCGCGTGGAAAGAAGGGAGGGTAAAAGAATCTCGATATTGCTCCCGGCTGGTCCACGTGGGTTGGTCCCATTTTTCATTTGGCGCGGGATCTACAAAGCTGATGCGATGGTATCGCTTACTGTGGCAACCTTTCTCAAGTATTATACACTTCTTTTCGATGCACCTTCTGGGGTTCCCTTGCGATCGCGGCTGATGTCTTGAGGCGGGTCTGCGCTTGACAATTTGCTCCTAATGTTGGACTTGATTACTGTGTTTCAGTCGCGTACGTGTTTTATTATATCTATGGCAGCCTCACCTGGCCCGTCGTCTCTTGTCAAGCGCTGGAGGTGATTGTCAATCATCAAAACAATATCTCTCAGCACTAATTGGTACTTCAAAGTGGCGATCTCTCAGATCAGCTATTATAATTATCAAAATCTAAGCCCAACAATGACGAATGATAATAAGAAGAATCGGTACCGTCGGTACTGTACGTGTGCTTGTCAGTTTGCCATAGAAATCATTTTACAGATCGGCTCCTAGTGAATCCACAAATATTCCAAAGGGGCCAAATGACGAAACTTCGCTCCGAAAGAAAACATTTCCCTTTTCGTGCGTGCAACCTTGCAATTCTTCCAGTTCCTACGAATTTTCCATCCCCATAACCACTAACATGTGATCAATATTGCTTCCCGTGTGATCAATGTTGTACTAAAGGCGCCGAATTAAGGCGAGATTCATACAAGGAGCTTCCCGGAAGTTCAACCGATACAAGAGTGCCTGTGGCCTGCATTCCGCTCTTTGCTTCAGAATATCATACCACATATCTGCAGTGTACGAAGAAAACTACATCAAGTTATTTGCACAAAAGGACGACTTTTCGTGTACTTCCTTGCAACTATTTGTCCTCAAGGTGACAGGTTAGAATGAAGTCTGAGAAACTTCTACGAGAGGCTCTTCGTAATCCATACCATTGCTCTAGCTCTAGTACGTTGAACCATTATCCACGTAATTTTGACCTTCAAATGACACATAGAGGTCATCCGAAGAATGGGGAAGAGTCACATCTTAATGTATGTATAAACGTAGTTCTCTTCTAGATTCCAAAGTGAAATAGGGATTCTCATCAGTGGAAATCGATCTGATCTCGTGAAAATCACAGAGATACGTTCAAGATCATACCTCAGTCCATGATTGAAAATCATTCCCCATTTCGGAAAGTACTCGCTTCGGAGTTTTCCAATAACCTGCGCCTTTTCCAATTTTCTCAGAGATGTGGGAGAAGGGAGACAGGGGTGGCTAGCTTTGGTACCACTCTGTCTATAGTCATTGATCTAGATCATGTAAAACGCCGTGAAGACATGTAAGGATTCAGAATGAATTCTCACTCTCCCCAGTTTATCTGTCAAGTAGAGAAGAAACGTGTCAGAAATCATTGTGAGTTGGTGGGAGGTTGACTTATGCTCAGAGATAAGACAGAACTGGGGTGTAGTTGAAATGCAAGGTATTTTATGAAGCAGCCTTGCCAGTCGTTCCTTACTCAAAATTTCCCCAAGGGAAGAGTTGGTTGATGATTGGTTGGCTGCGAGTGATACGATTGGCCCACATTCATTCTCAAAGTCAATCGTCAGGCGCAACTTTTCCATGCCCCAAAGTATCGAAAATATTTGTTTTCCCACTTCCAGAGCAGTTTTTCCACCAAAATCTAGTTTTGCTAAATTTTTATGTCAGGTCGATGCGTTACTGTGCGATCCTCAGACGCATGATCCCGGAGGTTCCAGTCGATCTTTTACTAAGTATTTGGTGGCCAAACGAACCTCCTTCAAACCTCAAGACTGTAAGTCAAACCGTTTGACCGTGAGATCAATTTGGTGTCAAAATGTCAGGTCCGTGCCGCGCTACCGCGTCTCTTGATGCTATCCTTATGGTACTTATGAGAGGGAAAATTTACATTCGTGCGCGAGTTTATTCATACTTTATATGTTTCAAAAAGTCATTTTCAGAATACATCTCAGAACTTTCACAAATGCGAATCGGGGTTGGCACATTATCCGACCCCAAATGTAGAACTACTCATATAGATACACTCGTAATGCTAATGTTATAGCTGCAGCTCAAAAACGGTTGGGCATTTGCAAGTGCGGCTCTGGGTTTCATCTTTGGGCGGTAAAGAGAGACTATCATCAGTGTTTCAGCAAGATCCGTGTTTCAAAATCGCTGGGTGTTTTTCGTGAGACCTTTTTTCGAAAGGCAAATGAGCAGACTCCGCGAAGGCGAGAACGGCGAGGGAAGTCAAGCAAAATAAAGGGCCGACCTACCGTGTGCTGCCAAACACGTCATTGAAACTATGCGAATCTTACCGGGCTGTTTCAGAGGTGCGACCCGCGCGGTAGTAGTTGCCCTCAACTTTTCGCCCTAATCTTATTCCAATCATCAACTTGTCTCCCACTGTTTGGATTGTAGATTATGTCCTCGGGTTGCGTAAGCGCGAGATTTCCATGAACGAACGTCGAAGGCTGCGTTTACGCAATGAGGTACATATGCATTCTGTATAGCTACAGAGACACAGCTGACTGCCGTTGTGGCTGTAATTATTGGAAACTACGTCTGTTTTGGCACAAAAATCGATACGATCATTTGTACATGGAAATCATCCATCTCCCAGAGCTAAGATCATTAACAGAGCCGCAACATCTGCATTGTTAGAAAAAATAACCCGATTGATGGATAGAGCTCTAATGTTTACCAGCTTGAGTTGATCTTCATGATTTGAGACTATAATGTGCACAAAGTGTAGACCATGCGATGGGCGGTACGAAGCAAAGTTTGATAAATGGTAACTTTTGATGTTGGGTACCCTTCGTCCCTCCGTGTACATATTATACCGTTGCATATGATAACTGAGAAGAGTATACGATTCCATCCAAAAGATCTTGGAATGGAGCAAATGAGCACCTTGATAAATTCTTCTTTCCGCTCATCAATGTCCAATTTTAGAATGTTGATTGTGAGAGTTATATCGAGCACTGAGCCTCTATGAATCAAAAATAAAAAAGATGAATTTCGTATAACAAAATCAATGCAGTTCAACACAGCTGAATAATCAATTCTTAAAGATCGCTGTAGGTGTGACCCATTGGGACTCATTAGGACTACTGTTGGATGGGCTACATCTAAGACTTTGCTTTCTTGTAACTCGCACTTCAGATGGAACTGGACTGTGACAAAGTCGTATATTACGCAACTACTAAAAAAAATCTTTAGTTGATCTTTCTTCATTTGATGATTTTTTGGAGATTCTGATCTGGGAGTTAAAATGCACCCAAGAGTCTTTCCTCCCAATTCGAGTATAAACCAAGCCAAGTTCGTGAGATGGAAAACTGATGTCTCATTAATCAGTTCGATCGAGTAAGAATGAGTTGAAACCTATTGTTCAAGGATAAATGTTTGCGGACTGTCAGCACTCGGATTAGATAGGACTACCACACAACTTGCAAATTTTTATTCGCTTTTATTGAACTCGGCCACCCCCGGCCGGAATCTTGTCACCAATTTCTTGGTGTAAGCGTGTCAATGGCGTAAAATCGCGTGGTATCACGTGCATTCGTGTTAGTTTCGAGGCTCTGCGCGATTCAACATCGGATAAACGCAAAATGGGTTTGTGTGCAGCGTCTCTCTCCTTTTCAATGCATATTTATCTGCGTGAGCCTCGCATCAGGATTATCACAGCTGATTACAGCAGCCGCGGCCCAATCCGTCGGGCCGTGCATGCTGGTGGTCGCCGTATTGCTCGGTTGGGAAATTACGGATGTGAAATACATCGGTCATTCAATGAGTGATCATTAAATAGTTCAGTATGCTCCCCGGAAAATCCACACAAGAGCTCTATGCCAAGCCACTGTTGCTGCACGCTGTTCGATTCGTCTAACCTCTTCGAGGCGCTTACCGCGCGATCACCGTTGCCATACGCCCGTCGCTGCTCGTTGCTAGTTTTTTAAATGATCAAATATAAAATAAAATGATGAAAATCAAATATTCAAGAAGATACTTTTAAAAATTCGCTACTATCTGAACTGCTGAATATAGTCGCAACTCAAAATTTTAAATACTTTGTAAATGAATTCGAGTGAAAAACGTTGCAATCCGGCTTCGAGTGAAATTTTCATTCGAATTTTGGAACGGAGTTCCTTTACGCTCGCCTGAGGATTAAAATCGCGCGCGATCAGCTAACCTATATATAGGTTGCGGGGCGGTGTATACACCGCCCCGCAAAGACGCAACCCGCCACAATGCAACGAAAAATCGTCACGAAATACTAGTTATAGGTATACTCGCTTGAGCTGAGGAACCGCGCGTGTATACCCATCATCAGCATATCACATCGTCAGATGCCGACATTCGTCTGCTATGGTCTGCTGTCTGATGCTATGTATTTCAATCGTTGTAATCAGTATTGCTGGATATAGGATGATGCTGAGTGATGCTGTTTTGCTACTTTCTCATTATCGTTACTAATTATGCAAAATATACAGATTGCGAGTGTTTGGTAGTGATAATATGTGCGAATAGTTATTACATGTGCGTGGTGAAACCTATTCATCGCTGCTTCATTAAGAACCCTAATTGTGAGGAGTCTTCGTTGGACCAACCAAAACATTGTAAATGATGGGTTCCATGACCAAAATCTTTTTGTTATTCGTGCCACCTCTTTCACGTAATAAATGTCACTACTTTGCATCTCAGCATATTCCAAGCCCTATCTCAATCCACACAGAAAGAAGAATGAATTGAGAAGCAAAGGCATAATACAATGTGATGATTTGTTGGATTAAGAATGTCTTACATAGAGTTTACGACAAAAGTCTGAATTTTCTAGGATCTTATTGAACCATCAATGTCAAGTTTAGTCTACCCTGAATTTAAAAATTCTCATAAATTCTGCTCAACTTTTTAGAGAGTAAACCAACTTTGTCTTAGTTTCAGGAGGTTGTTGAAATCTCAGCTTCAAATTGTAAAACAAAAATACTTGTTGTCAAATCCCATAATCTGTTTGGATCATAGTAGTGTGTACGCCGTACGTAAACTGTGACCGCGCTTATCAATATGACACTGTTTTTGACCCCATCCAGTACATATAGAGTTGCATCAAATCATGAAAAACTACTTTTGATCTTTAGTCTACTTCAACCAAGAGTTGAAATAACGGGTTACGTTATCATCACTTTCACTCGACATATGTCGCTGGGCATTCTCGACATTGGCATGCACTCAGTATTTATCCAAAGATAAACAGAAAATACCAGAAAATATTCTATATGCCCCTAAAATAGAGCAAAAGCTAGCCAAAAAGGTAGATCACTTCATGCAATGTAGTGACTTGTTGTAGAAGAACATTCTCTCAGTCAAAAATTTGAGACAAAAGTCGAAAAATTTCCCTGTAGCTTGTACTCATCATTCACTCCTTATACGCGATTCATGGATTTGAATGCACTCTTATCGGTTTTCCAGAGCTTCAATTGAAATGGACCGAGTAGTGAAAGTGAGAGACTGTGGTTAAACATCACAATACACAGATTAGTTCTAAATAAACATTCATCATCGAAAACCCCAATCTGCCCAAAGGAGATATTTATGTGCTTCTCTGGGCGAAATTTGAATTCTGAATAAATAAGATAATGCTTTCATAACTGATGGGTACAATTGATTATTTGGATCATGACATCTGCAATTCAATGATCCAGTCTATATTAATTATCTTATTCCATCAGCTGTGATGCACATTATGAATTTCAAGAGTTGATGATTCAGAGTCAAACTTGCAAGCTTTTTATGTCTCACACCATAACCTTATACGGAGTCCATCCAAGGCCGAGAACTCATCATTCTATTTGGATAATAGTGCGTAATACTTGAGGAAATGATGCAAACTGTCTTAATCACTCAGAGGCTTGGCGTGTATCTTTATGGGTATGTTTATATGATAAGGTTCAAAAAACTTGAAACTCAATTATAACTCGATCATAGTTTTAGATTATATTGATATTCTCTCATATCGCACTAAAGTCAATCTCGGAACTCCGTTCCTTACGCGTTTCTCAAACGCACACGAATTTTTTTTTTCGAATTTTCATCGAAATTTTCATTTCGATACGAGTTGAACTTCCACTCGATTCAAGTGACAATTGATCCCTCAAAGCCGTGTTGCGATCCCTTGACTCGATTTGGGTGAAATTTTCACTCGAACCGAGTCAAAACGTCGCAAATTTCACTCGAAGCCATTTAGAGAGTAGTCTTAGACCCGTCATTTGTTTCCGTCTTAGACTTTGGCTACGACAATTTCACGTGCTCCAAATCTTTCATAACTTGGTATAAAAAGCATGGAATCATGGGTTGTAGATATGATCCATCGCGCTTTTATCATGTTTGAACCAAGTTATGAAAATTTTGGAGCACGTAAAATTATCCTAAGCCAAAGTCTAAGACAGAAACGAATGACGGGTCCAAGACTATTTTCACATTTTGAGTTGCGACTATATTCAACGATTCACGTAATAGCGAATTTTTGAAAGTATTTTTTTCAGACTCAGAATAACAACTCCGTCATCATGAAAACCAGACATGTAACACTCAAGTACATACATGGACCACTGAAAGAAAATTTCTACTCCAAGATCATTTACGGTCGAGTGATCAATCCATGAGGAGTTATGATGTGAAGAAAATACCCATATTAGCGCTCCAGATGTCAATTAGATTTTTGGCCACAAGTGCATGCACTCATAATGTCTGAAATAATCATATCGAATTTCAGTGAATCATTTTGTATAGAATTGGAATAGTCGTATCAATCAAATTGTTTTGTGACTCAAATTGGTTTTGAGTGGCTTCTACTTGGAAACTTCCTCAATACTATTTTCTACAATCATGAATGATATTCTTCTGACCAGTCAAAAGAATATCATATCATATTCTCTTCCCGGTACGAAATCTCTACTTTCCTGATACTCGAACATATCTTCAACATTTTGCTAGTCAGATACTTTTTCATCACAGTCATAACATCAATGCTATATCATACTAGACAGGTTATCCCTCATTCAGAATGAAGGTCGGTATTACAAACCAATTATTGTGCCAAAAAGAGATTTGGGACCGGACGGAAGAGATCTCCTACGCGCAATGGCATATTTGTTTGTTGATCTGATTCCGGGTCTAACGATGATAATACCAGATATGATGCCTTGGCGAATGACTCGCTAAATCCACCAAACTCACATATCCCATACTGATAGCAATATCATACATCAACAATCAATATATTGTGTGCGTATTTGATATTTTGCTTGGTTCGGGTTCTTTCCCTGTTACAAGGATTCGTTTACAGCCATCCTTACCCTGATTGAAGAATTCTCCATAAAGCGGACGTCTGATTCCTTATTGTCGGGGTATCTCTCAGAAACAGGATGTAAGGAGTTTCCTTGTCAAAAACACGATATCAGTGCTGAGAGAGAATATATAGTTCACCGCATCAGGTGAGTATGGCCACCCACCGGTGGCCATACTGGCTCTAGTTGATCGGCTTTCGCTCAGCAAGCAGACTCCGGGTGCCACGACGGATTTCAGTTAGCGCCCGAAATTAGCCCATCACCGACAATGAGTTATTGGTCAAATTGTGAGGTCCCGGTGACCCCTGATCGAGACTCCGGGTCATAGACGGCGCGAGGCCAGGTGACGCTGCGGGCCTGGGTCCTTCCACCCACCGCATTCGCGTTATCGATCGCACGCCGCCGCGACGCTTCGTGCGGGCGGAGCGAGCGATCCGCTAACGCCCGCGCGCCGCCCCCATGACGACGTGGCCACGCCATGCAGAGGCGCCGCGTGGCGCCTACTCCCGGCCTCTATCGGCTTGTGTCGCATTACCATACGCGTCGCGCCCCGCCCGCGAGTATAAGTCCGTTTGACTGCGATATACGCGGAGTCATGCGCTGACCGTGGACGTCGTCTGGACGGCGCTTTCCGCGTTCTGCGCCCAAACCCACTGACACTAGTTCAGCCAAGCTCGCAAATCAAAGATATAGGTACATTCCGCTCCCAGAGCATTGTCCCCCCTGGAAGATTACCGGAGCTTGGGGCAGCCAGCGGCCATTTAGCCAAGACGTAAAGTTGACCCGAGCATGGCTCGTTCTCAATTTGCGGTCCTCCAAAGAGCGACTCAACTTTGAGCATCGGCGGATGGAGCCCGTTGAGCGCATCTTCTCAATTTCCATCCGCGAAGATATATTTAGTTCGAATCGGCTCGTAGCGGGACCGCTTTCGGACCAAGCGATCAAGCTTGAGTCACATTTTCCAACAAAGTCTGCAAAACATTACCGTGTTTTGCGGACGTGGTGATACGCTTAATCCCTCATATTTCCGCCAGCTTTCTCCATCAAATAGGTGAATCCTCGATATGTATAAGTCTCCGATGGCGTACAGTATCCTCATTCCTTCTGCGAGTTTGAAAATTAAAGTACTCTCGGAGCAAAACTTGGCTTTGCAATCATTTTTCCAATGAGATCAGCTCAAAATGGTTCAATTTATTTTCCTCGAATTTCTTTCACGCGCACCTTGATAATCTTCCAACTCCGCGATGGAAACATCTTACACTGCCTCATTGAAAATAACTATCTGAAGTGAATTCTCGAGCGTTGCTGTTTGTTACACGGTGACGATATCCGTACGCAGTATTGGGATCAATAGCATCAGTATTGAGGTGAGCGCTCTCAGCAAGTGCACTTTTCCTCATGAGGAAATGTTTTCATCGCACTTATGCGAGGCATGCTTCCTGATATTAATTAAGGCTCGGATTCATAGACGTCAATTTGAGATCAGCATCGGCGGATTAGGAGCGCTGCGATCCTCGTAACCATATGTAAGATGCCTCGCCATGGCGATCGCAGCGCCCTAAATCCAGTGACTCCAATCTCGGATTAACGACTATGAATTCCAGCCTAAGCGACGCACGTGTCATAAATTGAGACTGTTAGAAGCGCTGACCAAATGTCTATAGATATTCTTCTTTATATTCTCTTTTCTGAATTTTGTGATTTACAGGTTATATTTTTATTTGAATGGGATTTTTCTTTAATATTGTGTGTTCATATGTGTATCTGATTTTTGTTCACGGGCAGAATAAAAAGCGTATCTATCTATCTATATATCTATCTACGCATGAGCTTTCGGGTATCGTGTATGCCTTGCACCAATATAAATCTATCCTTCATTGCGCCATCAATACGTCAGGTGTGTGTGTTGCAATTCAGGCTGACCGGTAATGAGTTGAAATAAGTAAAGGTTAAAAAGAATTTTTAAAAAACGCTTTTATTCACTGATCTAAACGGCGTGGTGGAGCTCGGCGTAGTGTAGTAGAGATAGAATTTGAGAAACCGATAAAAAAGAATCGCGCAGAAAGGAATTGCACGGTACATAGGAAACTATGCGTATACAACACTGGACAGCTTATAAGCCCTATGGGTGTCTCGTATTAGAATGTCACACACTCATCATTACGTGCAGCAGATACTGTAGTCAAGGACAACCTCCCCCCCCCCCCCCCGCCCCCACCGCGTACGACCGCTAACACTCAATTGATTGAAGTCGTCAATCATGGGGTCCCTAAGCGAACGAGAAACAGGAAGCCAAAATCTTGTTCCAGAAATGGGGAAAAAATACCAATGTCAGAACTATGGCCAAGGCGAAGTAGAATAAAAGCGTTTAAAAACAACCAGGCATTCGATTGGTGGTTGAATTGTTCCTCGCATCTCTCTACTGTAGGACACAGGGTCAAACACAAAAGTGATTTTGAATTCTGTTTCATTTCGCATTGGGGCCTGAAACTTTTATGATAATTCGCGGATTGATTCCTACATACGCATTTTGAATGTACAGTATCAGACGACCGGATGCGTCTCTAAAATTCTTACGATACTATTGACTCCCAGATACGGAACTACAATTTCGTTTCGTGTCAAACCCTGCTAGACCACGATTTTCCAACGCATGGAACATGTTAGCCTGATTGAAAGATCGTCAGCAGAAAGCAGTTTGTAGGATTACATTGTAAGACTTAGGGCCAACTACATCATCTGATGCTCTAGAAATCCTAGGGCTGTAATTGAACTTTTGTGGCTTCCCAGAATACAATCCAGACATTCCAGATATTTAGGTGGATCGATTCTCCATTAATTGCAGGTGTTATGGCCGGCGCGATGGGAAATCGAATGTTGTCATTGATTGCCCTGGTGAATTCATGGATCATTGGTAGACTAATTTTCAATTTAGGTGTAGAAGACTCGAATCGCATGAGGCCCTTGTATATCGCAGCTCTATAGTCTCACGCTATGTACCGTCAAACACGAGTGGAGCGCTGATGTAATTTCTTTTTCTGGTTTCAATCGCGAGAGGATGAAAACGTCTCTAATTTTGTTCAAGTATTGGTCCAGAAAGTGCTACGCAGATTATGCAACGAAATGCAGATCACTTATAGAAGAGCACACCAATCACTCATCATCTCTGATTTCATGTCAAATATATCAACCATCCTGCATTGAATCACGAGTTATGGTCAAATCATATTCAGAAAAATCTGTCGCAAATTTGCTCTATCACAATACCCTCATTCGTTCTCAATGGGTAGCGCATTACACGTTGGGAGTCAATCATTGATGATCATATGTTTCAATTTGAGCACAGTGGATTTTGATGAGGATTCTCCTCGCCGATGAGCACTCGATGAGGCTCGTATCCAGGCAAATGCGAGAAATTGAATGTCTTACAAGTTCAACTACCCGACTCGATTCCAAAACGCCTCAATATTCAAAGTCTTGAGATATAGTCGAAAGTGACTGTTAAATCTGGAGAAAGCATATTCAAGAGCGCAAATTAACAAACAATAAAAGTAGATATAAAGAGCCAATGTGTGTGTTTTGGTAGGAAGTTGCTCCTTTTACTAGTCGCCTATCAGATTTTCTCTCAGTAGCGGCTTCAATTCTGAGCTGAGGCATACCAGACGGGATAGAACAAGAAATTTGATGTCAACAGCAAAGAAAATGAATCCTCAGTGTCTCATAGAAAATACCATTGCCCTCTTCGTAGTTCATTACTCCAAACCTAGAATCTCAGACTGGCAAAATTTTCCATCAACTTATTTCGGGCCCTTGGATTGTGATGAAATTCCAAAAGATAACAGAGAACTATCATTACCCATCGATTCTGGTAAATTTCCATTCACAACCAAAGAAGTTTACGCGTATGTAATACACGTGCATTCTTGCATCGAGCTTTCTGGTAAGGAGGGTTAGGCTATCTGCATGTTTACTTTTCGAAAATTGAGTGTTTTCGAGTGAAGAACGAGTCATGCGAAGATCATGGACTGAAAAAGATTGGTGACTGTCGCTAGCAACCCACAATAGTCGATATCGGAGGCCAGAGTGATCAAGTTTCCGATTGCCGCCACGAGGGGGCTAAACGACCAGGATGAACATTAAAACATTAAAAATATTGAAATGCCCAAGAACTATCAGCTAACTGTCTTGACAGGCGGAAAAAAGTATGGTATGCTGCCCTTATATTGTGGTAGTGAGTCTGAATGTTTTGCTCGTCTGCAAACGAGCTGGAGGAGCGCGAAAAGTGTATGCCATCATGAGGTTGTGGGATCGGTAAGAGCGGCGAGTCCCCTCATCTTCTCGATGAGCCTCGAGCAACCGTCTGATTACGAGCGGGGGCAGCGCGACCCAAGCAGACAAAAGCAGCCCAGGTCACATCATCATTCGCGCGCCATCATTCGTAAATTTGATCCCATTCAGCACATCTCCGGGGGTATAATATAGTCGAGAAGGAGAAGATACGGGCTCGAGAAGGCCTCGCATTCAAGGTATCTTTCCACGCTTATACACAGAGCAAGCTGGTAGGTATCTGTGGTCTCAATGTTTCCACGATGCTTCTTCGAAACCCCAATTGCAACAAGTTCTATATGGGCGCATGAGAGGCCACTGACGCGCGCAGGCCGGATCGCTGAGACACCCCACCGGAGTGTATAGTGTACCGCATGAACACTCACGTGTTTCTCATTTTACTATAACTGCTTTTCCAAGTAAGCGGCGATCGAAGCTTAAATCGATGACACCAAGCGATGGATCTTGCTTGGATTATGCTATATACATGTATAGCTCGGCTTAACTGAAATCGATCTGTTCTGTGGTGAAAGAGTATACTTTATAGACGGCGATACGCGCGTCGACAGTGCCACGGACTGAAATTGACCGCTTTCGTTCGAATCTGATACCGAGCCCATTTGATGTCGACTGATCTCGTTGGTGCTTTATTTTTCAAGCTAGTGACAAAAGAGGCCCCTCTCATATGACAGAATGAATGTCTGTTCCTCAGTTCAGTTGCTGAAAAAATAAAATAGAAAACAAATGTTACGGTTTTACCTCGATTTCTTGCAATGAAAACGAGGTAAAACCGTAACAGCTCCACCTTGATTACACCTTTGCTCACATGCTCTATTTTCTGTGTATGCTGCTCCCATGCAAGACTGACCAGTTACGTTTCCCTCACACCCGAGCTTTTCTTATAACCGATTACTATTCGAACGGACGGAGAAAGTTGACATTATTTGAGAGGTTTGAAGAATTTGGATAATAAACTGTATTTGTGGGCACTCTGGATCATCCTTCATTCAGGCTATCAAGCCGACATTTCGACGGCCTCAGATAAGTCTTGACATATATTACATATGGATGGCTCCCGACCAGAACGGTATAAGTCCATTTTTGTGAAAATTGAGTTTTTGATGGGAAACGGTAGAGAATACGTCTGGAAATATTTTCGCCCAATTCCGGAAGTGAAAACTCATTCTGAGGTGTCACTAGCACCATGACAATTTTTGGTGGAAAAAAAAGTTTTGACTTATTTTGGGGACCAGAACGGTATAAGTCCATGCCCGAGCATTGAAACATGGCCCTTATACCTTCCAACCTCATTTATCGCACCTTTCTAGGATTTGTAAAGTGATAGCAGACCCCAAAAACTAGGATATTGATGCCCTATGTTGTAGAGGTGGCTGCATCAAGTCGACATCGAAGTTCATTGCTGCTTTTTTCACGCTCTGACATTAAGGACAAGGCTCGTCTACCGTACCGTCCAAAAAGTCTCAATGGGTGATACCTCAAGTACCCTGGCTTGCAACAGCTATAAGTCGATTTCTGTGCGTCGTACGGAAATTTTCAAAAAAGCATTTTAAAGAGCAGGAAAAACACTTACTTTGAGTGAGTTTGGATAATCTTGATCGAATATTTTAGAGGGCCCTATACGCTGGTGAAAAAATAGGGAATCTAAAAATTTTTCAATTTCATTGAGACACCTGCGCTACGAATGAAGATATGTCAACTCTGAGAAAGCATCTTGTAAAGCGAAAAAAAATGCTATGTGTAGCTATTTTTTGATTATTCTTTACGTCCTGTTTATGAGGACGTGCGAGCTGTCCAAATCCCTGAAATCATGGATTTCACCGTTTTCTGTGCCGTTTCTGGTGATGAACAGTCATTTTGGGTATCTAGACAGCTCGTACGTTCTCACACGCAGCACGTGAAAAATAATCGAAAAATAGCTACAAATAGTACATTATTGCCCTGGGCGCGTACGCCCAGTTCGGGCGCTCGGACAGTTTAAATAAATCCTCCGCGCCCGAAATGGGCCTGCGAGCACAGAGCAATAATGATTTTTCATCATGAGAACCCTTAAACCGCATTTGAATGCGGCCTTTTTAGGTTAGAATGATGAAATAGCATTTTTCCGTTCTCCAAGATGCTTTTATCAGAATTGCCCTATCTTCATTTGCATTAGAATTGCAGGTGTCTCAATGAAAGTGAAAAATCTTTAGATTTTCTTTTTTTCTCATCAGCGTGTAGGACCTTCAGGAATATTCGATAAAAATCATTCAAACCCATTCAAAGTTAGTATCTTTTCTGCCCTTTGAGGTGCTTTTTTGAAAATTTCCGTTCGACGCATAGAACTCGACTTATCACTGTTGCAAGTCAGGGTACTTGAGGGATCACCCATCGAGAACTTTTGAACGGTACTCTCCATGAAAAATCGTGGAATAGCATTCTGTGGGAGTTTGTTTTAACATTGTGACTTTGCTAAGGGCTCTAAATTGAACTTCTGCTTCTACATCGTCTTCCATCGTCAGTAACGAGACAGGATTCACAAGGTGAATCGAAGAATTTCAGTCGATAGAGCGATCGATGTTGAACTTGCTTTGGTTCTCGTTTATAATCATTTTTGCAGGGATGATATCGTCTCAAAGGACCGAATAACTGCATCCAAGATACAGACAACTTCGTTAATCTATATGCAATGTTTCTTGTGGTAAGAGCAATGTGAATGATGAAAAATACCTAGCTCATCATGGAATACTAGCGTTATTGCCTACCTCGCTAACGCTCGTCCGGCTTGGAAGTGTCTCTGATATGGTATGAGCCCCTGAAATGCTTCTGTACTTCAACAATGTAACGTTGAGATTTCATGATACAGTGAATTCGGAAAAAATAATTTCCTTGGTGTAACCTAGTAATTGTGATCGAGAACTATTGAGTTGGTGTAATGTTGCGCATAGTGAGATTCCTGAATCTCCAGCAAGAATCTGGAAATTTCGCTTAATTAATTTAATTTTTTGGAAGGATATTGCGAAATCTACGATTATTCGCCTTATGAATCCTATTCCACTTATAATTTGTACCTAGATGAAAAACTAATCACGAAGGATATTTCTCTCTTCAGCAATGAATAACATGTATACCCTTATTGCCCATCTCGTTTGACTCAATCAATACACTAATTTCGAAATAGTTATTTACATCCGATGATGCAATTATACTGAAAAAGACAACTATTCGAATCTAATAGACGGTGGAAACTTGCACGATTTTCACTGAAATTTCAGTGGAAGTTCCACTGAAGCTCTAGAAATTTCCACTGAAATTTCAGTGAGAGTTTCACTGAAACTCTAGAAATTTCCACGGGAATTTCACTGAATTTGTAGTTTCACTGAAACTCTAGTAATTTCCACGGGAATTTCAGTGAAAGTTTCACTGAAACTTGAACGATTTTCAACGATTTTCCTTGATTTTCATTGAAATCTCAGTAGAACTTCCACTAAAATTCAAGCGATTTTCACTGAAATATTAGTGAAATTTCCACTGGGATTTTAGTGAAATTTTCACTGATTTTTTAGTGAAATTTATACTGAAATTTTAGTGAAATTTTCACTGATTTTTCAGTGGAATTTTCACTGCTTTTTCAGTGAAATTTTCTCTGAGTTTTGAGTAAAATTTTCACTGATTTTTTAGTGAAATTTATACTGAAATTTTAGTGGAATTTTCACTGATTTTTCAGTGAAATTTTCACTGATTTTTTAGTAAAATTTTCACTGAATTATTAGTGGAATTCTCACTGAATTTTTAGTGAAATTTCCACTGAAATTCAGTGAAACGTGTCACTTGAACTTTGGTGATTTCCACTCCATCCATCCACCAACCAACCCACCTGACCACTCACCCACCAACCCACCCACCCATGACCCAACCATAACCCATACGGCCACCCATCACCCTTCACCCTCTGCCGATAGGCAACCCGAGACCGAGATGCTGACGGACAAATTTTGGCTGGGTTTTTAATTATTTTAATACATATTTTATTTACAATTATTCTTAGGAATTATTTTGAATATCATCAACTCGCACCCTCGTTATTGGTAATCGCCTAGCTATCCAAATTCGATTATCTGCCAGTTACGAATAAATCTCATTACGGTCGATATTGTTGTGAGAATATCATACTACTCGAACTGAGCCACCTGCATCTACTTTGAATCGCATTTTACTGTTTATCAGTATTAGTTGTTCCAGACTGCTGAGTCGAATAAAGTTTGATTACTCGTTCAAACTCCAACTTTTGGAAAGAATTTTGATTCTGAGCTTTTCAATATGAATTCCGTCTATGTGATTCTTCGAGTAGAAATTCCGTACTCTACCACTTCCCACAGGCTGATTGAATGGATACTTCTCGATCGAAACCCTCGAATACGCACCCAAGGACTGCCATCTCAAAAATATAATCGATTACGGTCGTAGTACTCTAAATGTAACATATTTGGTGAGATTTGTCGATCTAAACCGATTATAATTCATGAACACTGGTAAATATCTTCCCCAACACCGAAACATGAAAACTCCCGGTCGACATTTTGAGGAAGAAACATGGACTTATACCGTTCTGGCCCCCAGAATTTTTCAACTTTTTTTTATGCAAAAAACGGTTTAAGTCCACAGTATTTCGACGTTTTTTTTATGCAAAAGTGTTCAAATCGACAATTTTTTAATATTTCACGATCTAAGATGGTGAAAGCCGACTAGTTTCTCCACTTCCCTCGGTCCAGAACGGTATAAGTCCACTTGAAAAAAAAAAATGATGGACTTATATCGTTCTGGTCCGGAAAAAAATCGAAGAAATTTGGGGACCAGAACGGTATAAGTCCATTTTTAAAGCAAAACAACTGATAAAAAATGTAAACAATTGAAAATCATCACACCCCATGACGAAAACTGTCTTAAAAACACACTCATTACATAATAAATGAAGCATAATCACTAAAAATGACAATCCGAATTTTCTATTGCAAGAAAACTTTAAAGCTCATTTGCCAGAATTGCCAAGAATTGACTTATACCGTTCTGGTCGGGATTCGTCCATATATTATGAATACTTGTGATAGTTGCTCCTCTCGCTACCGCTCGGTAAATATTCCCGATGAGTCATAGGCCTCAAAAATGCCCCTGGAGCTCGAGAAAATTGAATAAAACGTTAAATCATAATGAATGGCGATAAAGCGAGGTTTTTCATGAGATCCGTACCATGTACTCACACTGTGGAGCATCTCTAAGATAATTAAAATAATTGAGGACCAGTCTAAAATTTGCCCGTCCAGATCTCTCGTATTGGGTTGTCTATGTGAAAAGGGTGAAATATGATGGGTGGGTAGAAGGGTGAGTGGGCGATGATTGGGTGGCCATATGGGTCATGGGTAGGTTGGTAGATCGATGGGTGATGAGTAAATAAGTAGGTAATGCGTAGGTGCATGAGGGGTCAGAAATGAGTCAGAGGTAGGGGAGAGCAGAATGTGGTGGGCAGCTCGAAAATTCGGTCACCCCAGTCATAAAATACAAAAAAATATTTTCTAGCTGTCTACGTCGGAAGCGCGATTTTCGTTCCGACGTAGCACAGCTAGAGAATGTCGTTTGCGACTCGTGCTGCGCACTCGTCACATAATATACTATAAAAATCCAAATGTTCATGAATTCGCATGAGTGTATCACCTAGTTATTCCCTGGAAAGTTACAAAAACTTTCAAAATGTTTTACCACTTCAAAATCGTAGGTCTAAATTCGAGGTAAAATATCGCGTGTCACGCCTGTATGCACTCTTACCGTTCGTGCGCCAATTTGAATAGGAGTGATCCGATGAATAGTTTTTGAGCAATAATGGTAATACGAAGGTGAGCGGAACGGGGCATGATGGACACAAGAAGCGGGGCGCGTTGGCCAACTCCAACATACAGCCACAGCACACGAGCCGCGTGGCGCCACCCAACCTAACCTAACCTCCGCATCGCCTCGTGTTGTTGATATTCTGCTCTAGCTGCACCACGGATGTGATTTTTTATCGATATTATTGATAATTTTACCTCGATGTAAGTGAAAAGTGAGTGCTACCAATGCTGTGGGAGGTAGAAGCTGTATCACATAATATGACCACCAGATTCGTGCCATGCATCTAGAATGCATAATAAACTCGTGGGTGCGAGCGAATGAGATCCGAGCTGTGACATCTCTTTGTTGGATATTCGAGTTTCGCCAACATCTCACGGCTTGACATAGACCCGAGGCATCAGATTAGGTAGAAAAATGTTCAAATATGCGAATGACAACAATTCAGTATGTGTAGTGTTATTATTATACTTAAAAATCGTGAGTATCCATCATATAACCCACACGACTGTCCGCTATACCCCGCGATTGTCCATCGTGCCCCAATGATTAACGTTTAGGAAATAGCGTTTCTATGAAAATGTGCGAGTGAAAAATTTTTTTAAAAAATATCCCATCATCCCTGAGATCTAGCCCACCGTGAAATTGTAAATTTTCTGAGAAGTTTGTGAAGCGTTGACAAATAGTCTCAGTATACACTCGAACGATCATTCAAATTTGAAACTATCAACATTTCGATAGGGACTATGTAGAGGCCTTGACTAATGTAGGTTAATATAATTATAGGCTTTTCGCGTAATCGTCAGAATAGTTTCAATTTGTACCTCAGTAGCTTATGAAATAGATTTGAAAACTCATGTAGTATTTGTGAATCTTATCATGGTGGGCAATGAGAGAATCCTGGTTAGGGCAATCACCCTAGCCACCCCCGGGCGTCAGTCTATTCCCTGTAGCATAAGGATTAGAATAAGAGATAAGAACATGTGGAAACTTTCTTGATGAATTCTATTCAAAGTCAAACATCTATGGAATTGTTTTATTCAAGAATTTCCAAATTATCCATGGAGACATCACGGAGATATACTAAATTTTTCAATCATCGTAAGTAGAATCATATTATCAAGTTGTCAGTGATAGAATCATGGCATACTAGCGGTTATTGCCTCTCTCGCTACCGCTCGTTCGGCTAGTAAATCTTCCCGATAAGCCAGGTGACTCTGAAATGCTTTTGTAGTCTGATACTGATGGTAAAAGAATGATTTCTGGTCAATTTGACGTGCCAGGAATGGATTCCTCATGGAGTTCACAGAAATGACTACATCTTGGATAATATCTGCTAACAGATAAACCATTTTTGGGAATTTAGAGTAACTGTTCTGAATTTTCGGAATGGCTGGGTTGGATATATCAATATTTTTTTGAGAACTCATCCTAGTTACACCAAATCGAGCTGAGAAGGACGCAATGAGACCAGATTATACCGAGCGACATCGAACTAGAATCAACTAGACCGGAGTAGACCGAATGAGGCTGAACTAAACCGTACTAAATCTAATTACACCAAACAAGACCGTAAATACGGTCCATTTTTAATCTCTCACCCCTAGACCACTCACCCCATCCCCATCCCTATCCCTGTTCCTATCCCTGTTCCTGTCCCTGTCCACATCCATATCCCGCCCGTATCCCTATCACTATCCTTATCTACATGTCCATGTCCCTATCCTTATCCCCGCTGCTATCCCTGTTCCTATCCCTATTACTATTTTCATCCCCATGCTCCTGTCCCTATCTTTGTCTTCATGCTCATGAAACTCAGTCGAAGAAACGACATGACCGGAGCTCCCAGGGATACACCACGAGTGAAATTGGGCATTCTATTTTTGAAAGCAAAACTTGGATCTGTCTATTAGAATTAGACCTGAGTTGATGCAAAGACTCCCAACTCTAGTAGCAAAAAATAGGGCTTGCAAGAGGAAGTTTTCAGGTGATGAAAAAGTTCTGGATGCTCAAAAATCCCCATACAAGTTGGTTTATCCGCTCTTCAGCAAGAGAGGATGCCCTCTATCAAAGTGACTGATTAACGAACGGGCCAACGGACAAAACATCTGTTCCCCAACATCATCTGAAGACTAAAAACTAGAACGAATTTCAACTTGGACCTTGGTAACTTGTGACACATTAAGAAGTTGAAGTAGTGCATACAAATGTTGGAATACGCCGATCCTTTGACTCCAACATATGTGCGGTTTTGACCCCCACAGCCGAGGGCCGGACCTCTTCCGGCATCTTCAGGTCAAGAAGGGACCCAAGGACCATCACCGTCGCCGATGCAGTTGCATAGCTCAGTCAGCTGGCGGCTCTCAAGCCCGTTGCTACGAGCACGTTTCTCTATTACACTCTCTTTGTCATTTTACTATGTATTTGTAATCTGTGTCTGATTTATTCACTACGTTATTTAATCAACTGTGAAATCTGTGTTCAATGAAAAGAAGCTATCATTGTTTTCGAATATTGCCCAACTGAAAATATGCTGGCAGATATGCTCACCAAACCACTGGGCAAGAACCGATTGAAAACATTGGCAGAAAAGTGTGGCCTCGATATGCAATGAGGCCAATGTAATCGTCGAGGAAGGGTATTGGAATACGCCGATTCTTTGGCTCCAACATATGTGCGATTTCGACCCTCACAGCCGAGGACCGGACCTCTTCTGGCATCTTCAGGTCAAGAAGGGACCCAAGGACCATCACCGTCGCCGATGCAGTTGCATAGCTCCGTCAGCTCGCGGCTCTCAAGCCTGTTTCTCTATTACACTCTCTTTGTCATTTTACTATGTATTTGTAATCTGAGTCTGATTTATTCACTACGCTATTTAATCAACTGTGTAATCCGTGTTCAATAAAGGTGTTTATCATCAAATTGTAACAGTAAACTCATTTTGAGAATGAGCTCCTGAAGAGTGAAGAATAGCATTATGCGAGAAGTACTTTGTTCCAGACAAAATAGTCCTCGGAATACATCTAGATGTATGTATGGATCCAGTTTCTATTTACATTGATTAACTTTCCTACCAAGTTGGACTCACCAGTTTCCTCCAAGAGCATCCATCCAAGAGTGTCACCGATGAGCTACTCCCAATGATACTCTTGACGAAACAAATAAGCCCTGTAGAACTTTCGAGACCTATTCAGTAATCAACCTATGCCATCAGCTAGTTTTCAATGAAGTATATACCAAGAATGTGAGTGTCACATCAAGACAGTAGAGACTCATACCATGAGTAAAGAGTCCTAGCTAAGACTATCGCATTGGAAGTATATTATGTATAATAATAGTTAGAATAGCACCAGAGATCACTGCGCATATTACAACTGTTGATGGACAGTCATCAATAGCTCTGACCACTCTCACAAACATCTCAATATAATATACGATCCCACTTGGATTGTACATAAACGAGTCTTTGGTAAGGTGCGAAAAGCAGCGTCAAAGATATTTTATTGGTCGCAATCTAGTTCTTGAACTAGAGTAGGTTATGCGAATACTTCTTTGAGATGAAAAATGTATAGCTTCCAAATTGAGTCTGTCTCAAGTATTCAGGGAACTGGAATACGCCGCTGAAATGTGGATTAAATGGTGGCATCTTCATTCTTTGAGATCAAATCCTGACTGCTCCGAATATATTTGAAGTTTGTTCTCGGCACTGCACAACAGCGAGTCACACAATTTTTGGCCTTCAGACCATTATTTTTGAGTCACGCCAAAAAAGAGAACACAAATCAGGTAGTTCCTTCACTAGTGGACCAACAATTACGATTTGCGTTGATTGGCATTCAATCTTTGTTGTATGCGCGCTGAGAGTGAATACTGAAGGTAAACCGTCTGCTACAGCCAATCTTACATACGTTGCTCATTCACGCACACAAGGTCACAAGACTGATCCGTGTCACCTCGGTGCAGTGTCGGCTTCGAGATTAGTCGAGACTCGAAAGCGGCTGAAAATGAATATCCTCGAAGGATCTTTTCAGGGACGGTCCGAGTACTGGATGTCGGAAAACAAAGCTGTTGGATGCTATCCCGGTGGAACAAGCTAGTATTAATCAGAAATATGACCAAGCTCGCGATTATTGGTCCGCATTGCGGCTAGTGCTCACAAGAATCCACAATAATCCTAGATCGCTGTAAAGCATGAGATTAGAAAGCCCCAACTTGATGTATATGTTACCGGCAAAGTCCGGAATGCAGGCAAACCGCGGATTGCCTTGGCAAACCGCAGTTTGCCTGAAGCGCCTCCAGCAAAGTCCGGAATGGATGCTTCATTCCGAACTTTGCCAGGGTAATCTGCGGATTGCCTGTTGAGTCTTTAGGCAAAGTTGAATGCAAGCTCTCATATGCCGGTGGTCTCGGGTTTTCACTTTTGGTGCGTTTCCACGAGGATGAATGTTAAGTGTGAGTCATCATTCACGTATCTCACATAAATGAGACATTCTGGAGAGATGAACATGTATTGCACAGGATTGGAAAAGATCCTCGAAACATCTGATTTGCTATTCTTTCGTACTTCGTACACCCAGAAGTGTTTCACGAGGACTACTTCGGTGGATGTGCGATGCTTGTTGCTTCACCCTGTCTCTGATAGTTCGAAAAATCTCTTTGCGACAATGTTTTATCACCAAAAGTAGTCTGATTGGAATGTTCTGTCATCTCGTACATTTCAAAGTCTCTTTCTGTATTCACGTACTTCTTTCCAGCAACTTCGCCAAGTTTTTTTAACGATACCCATTGAATTCTATATTATAGGTGTCGAAGAATTTACATGTCGTGTTTGCGGAAAAGAATCTACCAATGCACGTCAATGCGAAATCTGTGGCGAAAGCTCGCATACTATTTGGTGGTAAACCAGCTAGTGATGAGCCAACTGAAGATGATGAGTCAAGAATTCTATGTAACGTTTGTTTTAACAATAAAACACGGTTGAAGAATACGGAGACCGCTAACAAAGGATTGAAACGTCAAGGTGAAAGAATGTTGGCTTCGTCTAATGAGGAATTTTGCAAGATTGACAAAGTTGCCTCTGTGAGAGTTTCCATCCCAGAGGTTGATCGTTGTGAAGGAGATGTTTGAAATGTAATCGGAGTTGTGATGGATACTACAGGAGATGGTTATTATCAAGTTGGTACGGACCAGGATATAATCCAATTATTATTTTCAAGAAACCAGTTCGAAGTCTGTAAGGGAAACTTTATCAAGATCGATCAAGTCCCTCGAAATGAGATCATACTGCAATCTACCAATGCAAAAACTTCGTTCCACGCGGGCCAAGGATTTATAAAATGTAATTGCACTAAGAAATGTATCAGTAACGCTTGCAAATGTAAACGCCTCAAAGTTCTGTGTAATTCAAGATGCCCTTCTTAATGCTGTAATAAATAGAATACATGCTGTAATAAATAGAAGGTTCTCTGAATGATTTTTTCGAACTATCAGAGACAGGGTGAAGCAACAAGCATCGCACATCCACCGAAGTAGTCCTCGTGAAACACTTCTGGGTGTACGAAGTACGAAAGAATAGCGAATCAGATGTTTCGAGGATCTTTTCCAATCCTCTGCAGTACGTGTTCATCTCTCCAGAATGTCTCATTTATGTGAGATACGTGAATGATGACTCACACTTATCATTCATCCTCGTGAAAACGCATCAAAAGTGACAACCCGAGACCACCGGCATATGAGATCACGTTTGCATTCAACTTTGCCTAAAGACTCACAGGCAATCCGCAGATTGCCTTGGCAAAGTTCGGAATGAAGCATCCATTCCGGACTTTGCCGGAGGCGCTTTAAGCAAACTGCGGTTTGCCAAGGCAATCCGCGGTCTGTTTGCATTTCGGACTTTGCCGGTAACATATATAAGCAGGCTACGGCAGCGCTGCGAGATCTTTCTTGTACACTCGCCAGCAAGACGCTGCCGTGCCTTTTGATTGATAAAAATTGACCTCCTAAAATTTATGTCTGGTTCTCCATGCAAAATGAACCCCGTGGATCCTAATCGTTCCCTCCGTTGTTGTTTGCTATGAAAAAATTGCGATCGCGAGATCCAGTTGGAGCCGAGGTCTCAACGATCTTCACCTCTCCGAGAAAAGGTGCGAGATTGACACAGTGTCAGTTTGGAAGTTGAGCGGGGCTACCATGACGAAACATGACCATCTGAAGTCAACCTCGTGCTGAGTCTTGAACTACTACGTCAGGGCTTTAGTCTGAGTTATGAAAACCTCAAGAAAGGCAGGTATTGCACGTCCAGCAGAGAGTCCTGACGTGCAGGTGCAGAACGGACTGCGAGTTTCGATTCTGAGTCGAAAAATACGCAAGAATAGGCAATTCGCCAGTGTATTGGAATGAAGTTCCTTTACGCTCGTCTGAGGAGTAAAATCGCGCGCGATTAGTTGGCCGACCCCGTACAACGAGATTCGATGCAACCCGCCATAAGATGCAACGAAAAAGCGACACTTTTGCGATATAGGTATTATAGGATGCTCGCAACCGGGCGGACTCATTCTCATCAGTATACCACATCATCAGGTATGCCGAATGCCGAAATCCGTCTGTTATGGTCTACCGTCTGAATGCATGCAGCACTATTCGATTGTTGTTGATAGTATTGCTAGATATACAATGATGAAAGTGATACTATGTGTTTTTCTGGTCAGAATTTTAAATCTGAATGAATAAGATATTGCTTCCATATCTAAAAGGTACGACGTTTCATTGTGACATCTTGAATCCAACGATTCAGTGAATCCCAATAAAATTCTCTTCTTATTTAATCAACTCTGATGCATTTTGTGAACCTTAACTAAGTAGTGAGGATTCAAATTCAAATAACCTTCTAAAGAGTCTACCTAAGGCCAAGGAGTGACTCGTCATTTTATTCACATAATTGTGCTTAATACTTGAAAAAATTATCTCAATCACTCAGGGGCTTATTGGTGTGCATCCTCATCGGTATCGTTATATGATGAGCATTCAAAAGCTTGAACTCAGTTTGAAGTCGATCGAAGTTTTAGACTTTATTGACATTTCCACACTTCTTATCGAGGCGAATTCCGGAACTTCGTCCCTTACGCGTTTCTCAAACGCACACGAATTTTTTGTTTAAAACGAATGAATGAACAGAGTAAATCGTACCCTAGTCGATGAAATATTCCGACACAACAATTTTCGTCCTTGGTTTCGTAATCAAAACTCTATGAGAAATCATACGATTTTCGCACGAATTCCACTTCGCCCCGTGTTGTCCGCAAGCACGGACACACACTGAGAGCCATGAATCGTACACCTGACTATATTTTGTTCGTTGTCTCAACGATTCCATATATCGTTCATGCGACGCTGAAAAATAGTCCTTCGAACGATCCGATTGTACCGCCGACTCACCGAGATAGTAATGGCTACTATCCGAAAGTTCAGTCAAGTACATGAGAAGTGGGGATGGCACTACGGATCGTCTGCTGTGGTATATCATCAGTCCCATTTGAATAACATGGAGAACGATTCACACCACATCTCACTTTATTTGATAAATTTGGAAATGAAAATGGAATTTGCTAGCATATTCCATCTTTGGAGAATGAAATCTGATGCAAAAAAGTACATTGTCCCTTCTATGGAAGCAAGACCATGACTTGATAGAATTAGCTTGTAGGTTATAGGTCCTGCGTAACCAGCCAAGTGACTTCGCATGGACTCAAGATTCTCTTTCCTGGGGATGTTTGTACCAATATGCATCAGTTGTGATTTTTATTTGATGCATAGAATTATTCTGTCATCCTTCTGAGCTATAAGAATGATAGTCCAGACAGTATTGACCTGTGACGAAGGAAATACAGCCCACACTTCATATGCTCTCCTTCGACTTGAGTGCTAGAAATATTCATAGATTGATCTGCTCATACTCAATATGACAGACCTTGAGCTGCTTGGTTCTCAATTAAGATAATCCGAATGCGTGTGGTTCTTGGGGTTACATTCGCATATCTTACTTGTAATAATTAATCAGTTTCATATAAACATTATCTACAACAAAGGAGAGGAGTTCAAATTCGATAATCTTGTCATTCCAAGTTATACATAAATTTTGTTCAGAGATTTTGGGAGCTCACTTTGTTGTAACTTGTTGACATTATCTCCAAGTGTCATCAAGTTTCTTGTTTTTCATTCACACTTGGCTCATTTGATTTGTGTTGAATGATAACTCTTTCACTAAGTTCAACCCAAATCAAAGATAAAAATCTTGATGACGCTTGGAGATGTTGTCAAAAATATACTAAAGTGAACATTTAAAAATATCTGAATGAGGGCATGTGAAACTTTGAAAGAGCAAATTGAGATGGCGAAATTATTCAATTGCAATTTCTTCCCTTACATTGTCAGACAATTTTTTTCCTTAAAAATAATTATAACCAAGATACGCGAGTGCTACACCAAGAACCACAGGCTTCTGGGTTCTGTGTTCCATAAGAATCAAGCAGTTCAAGATCTGTCACATTCAGCGCTGGTCACATTCAGCAAATGCAGAAAAGTTTTCAGGTCTTGTGTCGAAGAATAACATACAACGTGGGGCATGCATTTCCTCCGCCACAAACTAATGTCATGTAGACTATTGCTGCAATAGCTCAGAGACATGACAGAATATATTAATTTATGAATTAACAATCTCAACCGATGAACAGGAGGTAGAAACATCTTCAAGGAACAGAATTTTGAATTCATCCGAAGACACTTGGATGGTTACGCAGGAACTATAACCTTGAAATTTGGGGATTGGCTTGCAAACCAACAAGCCAATTCTTGTATTGGAAAGAATTATCTTCAGATTCTAGAAATTTCAGGGATGGAACCAAGCTACAAGCAGCTAAATTTTTTTAATTCAATTCTGATTCTTCCATATAGCAGCAACCTAAATTCTGCATGAAAAAATTTCTCATCAGGAATCATATATTCATATGGCCAAATATATCCCAGTCCCCGGCGACGCGAGATAGTAACCATTACTATCTCGAGAGTTTGGGATAGTGCAGCAGACTATACGTATCGTATGAGGTAGTGTGAGTATCTTCCAGCTTGGTTTTACGATATGGATAGTCACAGGTACTATCGCATCGTGCGGTGAAGTATTCACGGTTCTCAGTGCACCTAGAACGGATACTATGTAATGAAATATCTCAATACATCGTGCTATAATAGAGCTGCACCTTGCTGGGCATGATTCTACACTCTGACGGATATTAGAGAAGCTGACACTTCAAAATGCCGGGATTCTCCAGTAGGGCACTAGTCAGAAGAGGCTGAGTGAGGAGGTACGGCGCGGCATGTCGCCAGGCAGATGGGCACGGAAGGAGGTCGATCACAGGATACCCATTTAGCTTGTACAGTATGAGAACAGGGGTCGGCACCAATATCGAAATGATGTCTAGAGTCCACATTGAGCATCGCGGCAGTGAGTACGCGTTCTGCACTTGCGACCCGTGGCACGGCAGCGGCACAGCCACCGTCGTCACTGCCGCCGAAAGCTCCGAGATCGTGATGGGAATTTAGCATTGTGCCCCCAGGCCATTTCCATTCGTTCGCGCGAGCGAACCCGGACAAATGGCTTCCCGCACCCATACGCTCGCAGCTCGGGCGACCGCATCTCGATCCACGTCTCGCCGCCTAGCAAAAGAGCAGCCGAGCGCGCGTTTGCACATCAAGTCGAGGCAGCCGGCCGAGATCGAGGTGAGGGGGAGAGAGAGTTGTGCATGCGCGTGCGTTGGGTAATTTGAAGATTGCCGGGGCGCGCGTATGCGGGCAATCACTCCGACCACCCCCCCCCCCGTCCCCGCTATGTCCCGCGCTGCCAACGGACCCTCCGTCGCTAGTCGCAATGAAATTACGCGACCCTCGCGGCGGAGCGTGGACGACCGAGTCCGCCGCCTCGTTTGTCGAGGACAACGCATTGCTTTTGCGGAGCCGCGGGGGAGCAGCAAACCGCTAATCACCTCTGAATCGGCTCGCCAACCCACGCGGGCTGCCCTTAATCGATCTTGTGCGTAGCCTGCTCGCGCGCGCTTTCGATCACATGCACTCACGCTAAGTGATGCCCTTTGCCGGGGCGGAACTCATTGGCATCGAAGAGCACCGGGCGCCGAATGCCACTTGGATGTTTCATTTCGTATACTGCGGCACACCTTCGGCGGATCAAGCGCACCGCTCGATCCGACGGGAGCTGCTCGAGCGCACTCGAGCTGTACTACTCGACTTTCGAGAGCTCTCTCGATGCGCTCTGGCAAAAGATCCGACTCTTTTCACGATGAGCCGCGACAACGATATGGTGCAGGTGCCAGGGCTACGAGTTGTGGTGTTGGACTCAATTCATACAACGACGCATCAACTGACGATGGATCATACAGAAGAGTATATTCCATTTCGACGATGTTTGACGTGCACATGGGAATATTGAAGTTGGAATGTTTGAAAACTTTGTCGCGTATGTTTAAAACTTTTGCTGCAATCGCAACGACATATTTGTATTAATATCTCGATTAATACCCAAAAAAACATTTGTGGCCGTAATGAGTTAGTGACTGACTAGCGATCCCGATTTCGCTAATGATAGATTTGTGTTCACGTTCGAGTGCGGAGTGGGTCGCACAGAGAAAAAAATTCCTAGAAACATTTTCAATAATGTCGCATTGAAGCTACGTTTCCAAGACCTTACTGGAAAATTATCAGATATTTCTCTCTGAAATTTCAGAAATTATATTGAATATTGAATGAGAAATTATAGAATTCCTCACTCGATGATCGAATGAGATTGTATTGGATTTTCAATAAACTCGTATTCAAATTCCTATATGGCATTGTATATGATCTTTCCTCATGAATAAAAGAAAAATGAATATTTAGTCGAGGGGACGATGGCGAGTTCCGTAACAAATCGAAATAGTCTTATCTCAATTTGCCGAAGAGCTGTGATGCTTAGTAACGAATTCTTTCATGATAAATTATTCAGATATTATAGAGATCGAACCGACGCACCTCAAATTAGTACACTGGTCGCTTAACCACTGGACCAATCCACTGTGAGCTGAGAATGGACTTATAATACATTTGGATGTGCGGTTCGTGGCCATTTTGTCTATATTTTAGTTGCCAAAGTCATTTATTTGGGCCTTGATGAATTTGTTAAATATTAGACAGTTTTTTTACACTGAGAAAAAGGATTCTGGAATTTTTCCAGAAACCTTGAGATTTGGGTGCACAATACGCACTCTATCAGGAGTTATTCCCCATTGACTCGGGAAATTCTCCATTATTGCTGGAGAAACTGCTAATCGCGATCAGGAAAAATTAGGTTAGGAAAAACTCATGATGATACCTGGAATTTTTCCAGATTTGAACTTGAATAGTTCCAGAACCTCTCGTGGATCTTTCCGGAATACTTTCGGGCAATATTTTGATTACCACAATCGGGAAAATCTTCCGATGCCTCCGGAACAATAATGGAACACGTTATGAAAATGATACAGATCAGTGCGAGAGTCATTACCGGGATACCTGGATACATCCCCACTACATTCTCTTTCTGAATATCTCCAGCGAAGTAGAGGAATAGAGTAGTAGCCGAACCGTTTCTGGAGTATTTAGAGTTTGATGCGCGATACCTCGATTTGCAACAAGAGAGGCGATCTACTTGTAATTTAGACTCAGAGAACATCCAACAAATATTTGAGGGTATCAAAAGCGCGCACGAGAATGCTCGATGTTCCAATTGTACAGGAGAATGTCATAGATCTTTCACTAGTTCGAGATATTTCAAAAAACATAGAAAGTCAAAGCATCCTAATGTAAACGGTTTGATAGTTTGTCGAAGTAGTGATAAGGATCAGGATAATTCACTAAATCTCGTAAGCAAATTTGAGTGTTTTGGTGAATTCTCTTCTGTTGGACAAGCAGACTGTGGAAGATTCTATGATTGTCTCAACGAGTCTTGTGATTCAGATAACGGGAAAGCTAGTGAATTCGTAGACAATTTATGTCCAAGTGATGATCAAAATGAAACTGTGTCCAGCTCATGCTATTTTGATCATATTTTTATGCTGTATGTTATTGCAAAGCTTGATTCTTATATGGATCTTCAAAAAAATCGCATACATGAAATTCTGCAAATTGCGTCAACTTTTCTTCCTGCATTGCATGAAATACTCGATTCTGAAATTAAAACAATATCATTTAATGAACTGAATAAAATACAAGTGTTCAAGAAGATCAATGACATTTTTAAGCCACTAGTCAAAGTCAAAAGTGACTGTGTGATAATAAAAGAGTTGAACAGTTTCAAGAAGTGGGCACTCCAATCATAGAATCATCGGCACAGTATGCAATATTAGACTTATCTCGTAGAACATTTTGAGTCCCCTGAAATGGTATTTCACAATAAAAATGATATAATTAATTGGCCCGTTACTCATTGTGGCTCTATGAAAGACGGGCCCTTCATTACGAAAATTTGGATGTGACCGTTAGTGACAATCTCTCACTAGGTGTCCGAGCAATCTGGAAGAGTCTTCTCGCAAGCGGCAACGAAAGACATCTATATTCGTACATGAGTGCGTGGAAACTTCAGGATTCGATGTGACGTTTGCGGTGTAATATAGTTTGTAAGAATATATAATGCATATTTATAGATGTACCATAAGATAAGTCATACACAAGGGTGCAATCATAGTGTAAAACTTAATCCCGACCGATTTGGAAAATCTACAGATTTGTCAAAGAATTTCGTCCGCGTACTCCAGTTACCGGTTACCGTCCACTGTAATCCTATAATACGTAATACGTTATAAATCATCCTATTGTTTTGCTTTGTGGCTTCACTTTTGCATTGCTCAGCTACTCTGGGAAAAGTCCTGACAATTTCTGGAATATCTCACGAGCGCCTATCGGGACTAAATCCTGATCATCGGGATGAGATACTGGATAATTCCCGAATCTTCTGCAAAGTTTCCTGAAGTTTACTCCCGATCGCCTCAGGAATTTTTCCTGCGGATGTGCGGATGATGCCGGCAAAAGTCAAGGGTGTCTGGAGTATCTCCTGATCCTCTTCTATGATTTCCCCGAGTCTAATCGGGATGATTTCCAGAGTCTCTCGAGAAAATTTCCTGATTTGCATCTTTGAATGAATTATTCCTGAACGTATGCGTATTTTTCTACCGAATCCCAACGCACTCTGGACAAATTCCAGAATCCTCATTATAATGAATGATTTTTTCAAGATGAACAGTTGCAAGATATCTTCCATGATTTCACGAAAGCCGAATAAGAACCTAGTTCGACAAATAATCACAACTTATGAACCGCCATAGCTTGGTAAAACTGCCATTAAAAAACGAATTCATTGACAAGTTCTGCAGGTTTAGCGAGATCCTATTGTAAAAGTATCTGTTCCTCAGTATGGAACTATTGAACTTTTACATCCTCGTACTGAGATGTTAATGAATTTGTATTGATTAGGCTCTTAATGGCGCTCTTTGTCAATCCAATTTCTTCGAGACATAAGGAGTTTTCATTGGCTCCAAGGGTCAAGCCAAATATTTTGGAAAATTATGGAATATTCAGTACGATTCAATACGAATAGAACTCCAATAATCGTTAACAGAGCAGAGTTGCACAATTAGGTGGCAAATTATTCATATCCGATTGATATTTACGTACGTGCTTTTCAAACTTTTGCCCATGATTTAGTAACTCCGCGCGACGCACTCTCAAATGAGTCCACTTTCATCTGCCTGATATTCTTTCGTTTCCCGTGTCGTTCTTGAACCAGCGACCCCTGCTACCCGGAGTACGTCATCAAAAAGTGAAATAAGGTAGAGAACAGACTCACGCAGAAGGAGTGCACTAAGCTCCTCATAAATACAGTGGACTCCGCTCAAGACGAAAACAATTCATACGAAAAAACGCTTATTACGAAAGAAGTGCTCGGTCCCGTGAGTTCCCTATGCTAATCCTTGATACACTCGATACGAAATACGGATAAGACGAAAGGATTTTTCCGGTCCCTTGAGTTTCGTCTTAAGAGGACTTCACTGTATGTGCAACTGGATTAGATTCCAAGGCAAAAGCCGATGAATGATAGGAAACATCAGATAGATGCGACTGTGAATTTTCGATTGCCTCTTTGGGTTATATTACGTACACTCGATATCAATCATTGATTTGGCACAAGAAATGATCCATCCATATTCTGTAGACGACTTTCTAGCATTATAAGAGAGAGCAGTTCTAGATGATTTGGTTATTTTTCGTAATTAATTATTCTCGGATTTCTCGACAAGTTCACGATCTTAAAATGAATTGAGTACAAAGAGCTATGTAAGCTCCTGACGGTCAATTCACATTGACTCAGCAAGTACGAATGTCTTGGCTGCACGTCCTACCCTCGGTTGGAAATTATTTGGGGGTAAGAATAATAACTACGCGAAATTCCGGTCATATAAATACCAGATTATCGTGTTTTTCGTGAAGACTAAATTTAGTTCTTGTCGAGTACTCTGCATGAATCAGGAGTAATGATATATGATTTTTAAAAACTTCAAACAATCACAGTTTCATCGCAAAGTTCTTCCAAGAATTGTCTGTATTGATCAATATAGAGGCATAAATTGTTCGGGAGCGTATTCATGCATACTGCCGCATCTCATCCCAGTAAAATGACATTTCTTTGCAATTCTGGTTACCTAGCATTCACTCATTGAGACTGAGGCCATCTGAAGACAGGTAGATATTTTGCTTTTTGACTCGATTCACTCCTATGGAGATTCTGTGATTAGGCGCAGTGCACGTCGAATCTCTAAAAATATTCGAGAATGTCATTCATTCCACCGGCCATTTGAGGCGTCGTAATGAAATTCCTCACAATTTTGATTATTTAAGAATATCCTGGGGGTGTGTTCTTGGTCAAAAAAGTCTCATTTCAGGTGGGACCTAAAGATCTCACGCGCCGTCTAGAGAACCTCCGCCCGACTCCCATATTTGCTTGCTGCATTTGAAATGGATTTACTGATAGTGGTATCGCTCCGTAGCGCAAGTCTTGTAGATTTCCAGGTTCCGATAAGTATACAAAGAAATCCCAGAAACGTTTGATTTGTGCTGTCACTCTTCGATCACTTGAGCTGAGTAACGTTTAATGAGGCCTAGTCCGCCAAATTTCTTTTTTTTTGAATGCCCTGAAAGTGGGAACCGAAATTGGAATCTTGGTGGATGTGGATAGATACTAAAGAGGCTCATATGCGCGAAAACACTCGAAAATCGAGGATGCAACGTGTCACTTGGACCAACTCTCGAAATTCGTTATTTAACGCACTACAGCAAGTTCTGTGACTTTGCAGGCAGGCTTCTAAACATCCAAAGTTGTGATATTTCTCTCAGAGGGAGATGTACATCGATATACTCCCGTGACATGCATTGGATGGTCTGTCGCTCCATTTCGATAAGAAACCAAGAATTCACTACTCGTGTTATTCAGGTCATACACTTTTTAGCGGATTCTAGACGGAATCCACGATAAATTCACTGTGTTACTCGCGCAAGAAAAAAATCGACCTTTTGCAGATCTATGAAATCAACGGGAAAGTCAAAGAATCGCGTCCAACCGGGGAAAAATGAATGTTACTCGTGGTATATTTACACCTATTTACACCGTTCTCGGGGGTGTATACTTGTTGTAATCAATGGTTGCACTCCAAAATACCGAGAAATAGTGGATAATGTACCGTATCCATTTCGCGACCCTCAGACTCTACTAGCGTTTCTCAGAGGATCATCTATTTGAATGGGCAGGCGGGGGGCTATTGAGAGTTTTACATAGACGACATCATCACGGAACTTTCTATGAAATTTTCCCAATAATTAAAAGACATTCCGAATTTGTATAAAAAGGACTAGGATCGAATTTAATGTTTGTATCTTGTACGCTAGGGAATGATGGGATTGGTAGGACCGAGACTCTTCAATATTTGTTGTGCTTACACCCCTTGCGATTAGTCACAGTAGCCTCCATCATTACCACTGTGCGATTCCAATCATGAACTCTAAAAGTTTAAATACTCTTTCACGTCCATCCAAGTATTCTAAGAGACTCCCCGGTCGGCCGGACCCTGACGCTCACCTAATCAATGAAAGTTCAGAAACAAATTCCTCAAGAATCCCCAAAATGTGGCGCAAGACTTGATTCTATGAGTCATTTAGCGATTCTTTTCAGATGATCCACATGGAAGATTATGTTTCCAGAGCCTTCAGAGAAGGTGTATAGAGAATTTCAGACATGTGCGCAGTGTTTTCTATATTTTCCTTTTTACGGGCCAAAAGTCAAAAGTTTTTGAGATTCCGACATACTCTCTTTACGATATTCACAATATAACTCTCGATATTTTTGCAACGGTGACACCACAGTACCGCAATTGGGCCTCGTAGATCGTCGTTGGATGAATATCGAGAGTCGAACGAAGGCTCTAGCAGGGTTTACATCAATACATTCGCTTTGAATGTCAGTCAAAATCAATTGATATCCTAATTATGGTTTGTATTATATTTGTACTCATCATGATCAAGATATCCATTGTTGTCAAAATCAGCCAAAATGTTGGACACATATCATGAGATAGATATACACTGAAATTACTTAGATACCCATCAAACACCTCTAGATTTGGTGAGAATTCAGAACGTGAGTTGATAATTGCCTGAACGAAACCTCACGAGGATTGACCTTCCTGTTTCAGAGCTGTAGCCATTAATCAATTGGGTATTTTGGTCACGTTCAGGAATGCGATTATGAGAAGAGAGACGGAAAAAACCATTCTCCCGAGCTTCACCGTCGATCCAGATCACGGTAAGCGACGAGATTGCTAGAGAACAGAGTTAACATATTTAAAGATTTTTTTACCAAATTTGCTCATAGTTTACCATCTAGGATCTTTGCTGCAGCTGCTTCCAAGTTGAAATCGTGACCAGTAATTTTGTACGTTTATGTTGGTAAAATCAGACGTTCAATAGCGCCCCGTGTACTGAAAAGCGTCTTCAAATAAATAGAGATAAAAAATTTTGGTAAACGCAAATTGATCGATACCCATCCGTCTATGATGATATCTCATAGTAAAATATCACAATGAGTCGCAATTGAATTTTTGACAAAATTGACATGAATGACAGAGAGGTTGCTTAACTTTGACTCGCTTAGTTAATGTTCAACTGCCTCAAATTTTGAGAGCAAAATAAATGAGAACAATCAATAATAGGTGCTCTTGAAGAGATCAAAAATTTTGCAGAACTGACGGAAGAATCTATAAAAGCGATCTTCTCAACTCTCATTTTCCCATACGATAATCTGTCCCAAGCGGAATCGGATCTGTTTCGTAATTAAAATACGAGAAAAAAGGAAGTGACTCAGTTTGATTGCATGCATTCCGGTTGGCATCGATAATCACTCGACGTGCCGTAGTAGCAGGAGAAAAATGCATTTTCATAGGAAACTCTCTCGTAGAATTATCTGAAGAAATCTAATTTTCTATATCTAGCGTCGTTTTTGGAGTTCAAACAAAACTGCGCAAGAACCTCTCGCAGAACTCAATCTATAGAAGCAATGTCTCGTGATTGTGATTGCATTGAACAACAAGGTATTGAGGTCGAGATAACCTATTGATTCATGATTTCTTATAGTGTATCAATTCATGTATTAGGATCCAAACTCAAGGTCCGTTTCAATCCTACTCGTGGGTTGCCCACTTGATTTGCGAAAAACTACCATCATTTCCCAAGAATCATAATTCTATTGATTTTAGCTTCAAGTTAAACAATTATCGATCATGTAGTATTTTCTTGCGATGAGACAAGTTACCTCAGAGAAGTCATTCAACGTGTCTTGGCCTGCTCAATATGATCCCGAAGTTGCCATAATCGGAGGACGCAACTTGATCACAACTCGAGCCCATTTCTCAGATTTTTGCCCTGCAAACTTTTGATGCTTTCTGAGAAATCACGACACAGTCGTTTGCAATCCAAATGAAAGCCCAAACACGAGCGTGGTGCGGGACTCAAATGTGCATTTCACATAGGAAATACGTTGAGAAATCATGAACCCGTGCGTTATTTTCACCCTTTTATCGTGTTGTCCAAAACAATCATAAGCCCAAGCATTGCTGTCAGATTGCATTCTGTCAGCAGTTCTTGCGCCATTCCGTTTGCATCTCAAAAATGATCGTGGATATCAAAAGTTGGGGTTAAACCAATCGGTCCTGCGAGGAATTTCCCATGAAAATGCGCGTATCTTGCTCTGTAACCCGCCCAGGAACGTCGATACAGCCACTGTGCTATATTGGCCCGTCAAGTTGTTATCAATGCTAACCAAAATACATGTAATCAAATGGATTTTTCACACGCTTTGCTTGCATTTCCACCAAAAAACAAATCTGGTTTCGATCACTTCAATATTGAATACAAGACTTTTAGAGCCTTGGCCGACTCTGACTCTTTCAGTTCATTTTATTGGCAGATTGAGGGAATTGGCTCGAAAGCTCACTAGATATTTCTAAGTGCATCAACTGATGTCGTGGCCCATGGCATCTGGCTTCATTGGATTCCTTTTAGTTGGAGTCCCTAATAAATGATAAGCCCTACAATCAATCGCCATATTGCGTCATGACTCACCATTGAGAACTTTATTGTCAGCGCCCTCATATCAGAGCTGATATAAGTATATATATATATATATATATATATATATATATATATATATATATATATATATGTTACAGTAAATATCCGAAATCCGTCAATCCTAGGATTGACTAGTTATTCCTGACATTGACTAGAGGGGCCAGTCAATCCTAAGATTTACTAGTAAATCTTAGAAATGACTGAAACAGCCAGTCAATGTTGATTCGTGAAGATGAATTTCGGACATTTACTAGACAATCTTAGGATTGACTGACTGAACCCCGTAAATGTCCGAAACATATAATGAGCAGAGGAATGAAAATATATGAGAAGCAAAATTCATTCATGCAAAATGATATTTAGCGTAAATGTATCATAGCTGCACATTGTCTTAGATCTTACGTTCATACTGAACGGAGGTCACATCTTCATCACATTGATAATGCCATTCTAGTCTTACGAATTTTTCACCGACAAATAATATAGCACGTTGTATGATCAAAGTAAAGTTGAATCTTTCCAAAAATTTAACCATATGAAAGCTACTTATTACAACAGCTCTGGCTATTATGACATCTTGAATTGCACAGTATCTTTTTCACTTTACAAGAACATCTATTTGAAGAACATTTAGCTTTACAATTGCATTTCGTCATTTCCAGGCCACGTGTAATCGAAATTTTTGAAGCTGCTGCTCGTAAGCTTACAGATTGCGTCCGGTCAATTCCGTTGAGATCGAGGAATTTCTCTTTGCAAACTTCAAACTGGCTCCTCGGGAACGGGTTGTTAATTAAACCAGCTTTTGTTTCAATTCTGTAGAAATCCTCATCCTATAACAAAAATATTTTCTTGTACCTCAGGAGCTTGTTTTTCGGTGCGAAGTTTGGAAAGAAACAAGTTCACGTGCCATCTATATTTTTCGTGAGCAATCACATTTCGGACATTTACGGAGGCTTGTTAGTCAATCCTAAGATTGACTAGTGAATGTCCGAAATGCTGCCATTTCAACAACATTGACTAGACTTCCCAGTCAATGCTGGACATTTACTAGTCAATCTTAGGATTGACTGGCCCCACCAGTCAATCCTAAGATTTACTAGTAAATCTCCGGCATTGACTGATTTCGGACATTTACTGTAACATATATATAGATGCCCGGCAGAGGAAACAAATGGTGTTCTCTTCGAATACTCATGCTGGATGAGATCAAAGTACATCCAATTTCTCCAAAACTAATGTTATTCATCGATAACAATCACATCAAAATTTTCGTATACCCGTGTTAGGTAAGTTTTGAAGATAACCCGTGAAAAATGATTAAACATTTTGAGTTTCTAACGCAGCAATATAAAGCACGACATTCTGTTCAATATCTTATAGTTTCGACCTCTCAACCATAATGTTATTCATCAGGAACTAACCCACTATTCAATAAACCTACAAAATGGCATTGCATTGTTGGCTCGAGATATAATATATGTAAGATATTTCTTCCCGCGAATATTCAGTTTCACGATGCACAGGTTTGTTCGAGGTTAAATGATATGGTGTATCACCTATATACACTGTTTTCACTCATGATAGCTATTGATACGATATGAAATGTTTCCTTCTTGATTTCTGTAACTTACTCCGGTGCTTTGCAACGAGCTATCCTTTCTGATAAGGATGTTTTTTCACCACTATTGTGCTCGTAACGTTCAGTGATCGAAAACACGCGAAGTTGATAATGATCATTAGAGAATTAAAACTTGATCAGTAGGGGCTCAAAAGTTTGAACAACACTACCGGAGCAAATACAGGAAGTCATTTACTACTTTTATTCATTATCGATACATAATGGAGCACCTTTTCGACTACTCCTTCCGTTCAATATTTCATCATGACGAATAACTTCCACACATTTTTGTGCATCGAAAACGATATTCAACGTTTCTTCATGTGGGTTCAGCGAGGATCTTCGTCAAGATTTACGAAATGACAGTCAGGAGATCACGATCATATGATGCGCGTCGCAAAACCACTGAAAATCTAACTCCCCAAAGTATTAGCAGAGAGATATCTCTCTCCTTATAAAAGTAGAGCTCTGGATGCTGGAAAAATTTTCCTCATTAGGAGTGCCCTCTCATTAGTAGATGAGATGCGTGATTGAATTTGAAAGTGTACGTCGCATTTGATCGTAACAATGCAGAGTTCGAAAAGGTTCCATTTTGTCTGAGCAAGACCTATACCTGATTTGGTTCCACCAAATTTGATTGTACTGTAGATTGCAGTTAATAAGAGAAATGAAATCATCGTGGAACAATAAATTTGAACAGATAAAAATTGGATCACAGTCCAGTTATAAGTATTGACTCTAACTAATCAGCGGGACATGGATTGTGATGGTCATGTGATTATGAGATAATGCATCCCACACGGGCTCGGCAAGATGAGAAATGGCTCGATTGCGGGAATGCGTAATTATGGGTGGTCGTTGCACGGAACTAGTAGCGATTTGGGGCATTTTCGTGAGTGATAGAACGCAAGGGTAACCCTTCGCTGCAGCGCAAAATGGCGCTCACCTGTTTTTTGCAGCAGCCGCTCTATCTCTCTGCCTGCGATTTTTGAACCAGTTGCCGACTTGCGTGGGCGTGAGTCCCGTCGCCGCAGCGAGCTCGCGCTTCTTGCCCGGGTTCGGATACGGATCCTGGAGATACCACTCACGTAGCAGTGACCGTGTCCTCTCTTTGAAACAATGCGTCTTCTGCTCGCCATCCCATATGGTCCTTGGCAGCGGGTACTTTTTTCTCACTCTGTATTTGTCGACGGGCCCAAGGGGCCTGCCCCTTAACTTTTCCGCTTCCTGATAGTGAGCCTCAAGCCACATGGCCTGCAGTTTGCCGTGCGAGTCCTTGGTGAATTTATGCCTCTCGAGGATGGCGTAGAGCTCGCGGTACTGACCCGAGTGGAACGCGACGATAGCTCGGGCCCGCAACACGGCCTCGCTCTGGTTCAGCTCCTGTACGTTCGGGTGCGCGACGGGCAAGCTCCAGAGGAAGCGGGCCAGCCGCTCGATATCACCACTTTCCTCGAGGGTCTCGCACACCGTCGACACCTGGCTCACGCTGAACGACAGCGTGGGCAAAGCGAAAACGGGTGACGGGACGACGAGTCCGTTGGGCCCGGACGCCGGCCCGGGGCCTGAGCTAGCAGTCGCGGGTGCCACCGCTGACATGTCTCTCTCTCTCTCCTTTAGCCCGTTCGCGGGGCATGCGGGCAGCCGGACGCCGCCGAGGCGGGCCTGCGCTGCCGCTGGAGCATCCTGGGGCTCCCTGGGACGGCTCGAGCGGGGCCCGGGTCGGCGGCTATTCCGTAGCACTAGGGCACTGTCGTCACACCGCCGGGGAAGGACTGCGTCCCGCGACGAATATTGCTCTCTCTCACATACACACACACACGCACACACTCGGCACGCCCGGTGATGCTGCTGCCCCGCTCGGATCGGGTAGCAAACTGGTTTAGCTTACACCGTTCGGCGTTCAGTCGCGTTGGTGAGCCCTGCCCCCCGCCTCTCGCGCGTGCTTGCGGCAGCTACTTCGGCTCAGTAGGGGCAGGCCATTGGAATCGCTCCGCCCCTCGTCGGGGCTTGATTGGCCGGATTGACCGCCCGTTGCCCCTGGCAACCGGACCAGCGCTGCTCCTTCTCGGTCATAAGGCAGCGCTCGAGCTCGATTATGCATTACGTACTGGCCTTGCGTCAAACCGGGTACTCTTGCCGGTCTCCTTTTGTGTGTGTGTACGCGCCTCCTCCCTCCCCCTCCCCCCCTCGCTCGCCCTCCCTCGTAATACAGGCAGCTTTGGTGAGTGTATGCTGCACGCACGCAAACGGCAGCCCAACAGACTGATGATGCTACCGCGCCGGAGAGCGGATGGATTGACGGCTGCATTTTTACAGCTCCAGGGGCTTTCACCCCAAATCTGCTCCCACCTCTCCGGATCTTCACCGATCCGACGGCTTGAGCCAAGTGGCGTCTCTACAAGCTCAACCGTGAGGCAGTAGTGGCCTACGAGGGACTGGATTTCCTCCACCCGCGCACCTCGAGATGGAGAACATGTGCAGCATCTGCTGTTGGCGCCTGCCGCCCACACGGACCAGGTTCGAGTGGATGTTTGGAAGCTCATTTGAGACGTCCAAAGCGGTAGATTACCTTGCAAAGCGCTGGCTTGAATACAGGCAGCAGCACAGAAGCTGTACTCTCTTCCAACCGTTGACTCACTCTCGTTTGTTTAGGTGCGACCCTGACAGGAAATGTTTCGGAGAGGAATGACTTTCCTCGTCTCGTTTGCCTGAGAGACTGATCGAGTGGGATTGGTTGCCGGCTACCTCTTCACACGCCACCAAAATATATGCTGAGAAAAATTTGAAAAAGATGCTTACATGAAACGGTGTATAACCTCAGGAGAGTGCACGCTAACAGCATCAATATGTATATTATATGTTACGAGCAATGTCAACAATGGCCAGCTCTATTGGTCATTGTCAACAATGCTCGGTCAATGTCTAATGATTGTCGAGTATTTCGGACATTGACCGGGCATTGGTCGATAAATGCACAATGCTTTGCGTACGGTGGTGCTACAGACCCGAAAAGATGGACTAAAATGACCAAATAAACCAAGTGCGCTTTGCATTTTTTTCACTCAAAATTCTGTTTCTAGCAAAATTGGATCTGCTTCCGTATTGTAATGCGACGGTCGATTGTGTTCTTGCATTGAAACCAACGTACACTGGAAAACATCCTGGCAATTTTTTCAGTACGATCGTCTTGTAAGTGAATTCGCTACGAAATATTGACTTTTCAGTACGAAGTATCAATTTTTTCTTCAATATTCGTATTGAAAATTCAGTACACGCTATTAAAATTCATCCAGCATATTTTGAACGTTAATAAAGTAATGGTTTTTAAATGAAAAAAAATTATTGTGAGCCATATGCGTACACGATTATCACACCTTGCAATTTGTCACTTGAAAAATGCATTCCGAGAATTTCACTATATCCGTGATGAGGTTTGAACCGGGGACCTTCTAGTTTGTAGACTGGAACCTTATCAAGTATGCTACTGAAACAGATGTTCACGTACGTCTTGTAAGTGTACTTGGATACTTGCAACGCTCCGATTTCCATGATATTTTGCGTTCTCGCACATGGAATTTGGTAATTCATGTGTAATTTGACCCACTCAATATGATTAATGATGTTGCGAGAGTCGAAAATGGCTAAAGGGAATTGTTATCAACAAATTCCTATGAAAAATTTCAGATCAAATTCTCCAAAAAAAAAGAAAATTCTTCGCATCTCTTACCACATTTCGGGCAAGACTCGTTTTTGAGCAAGACTTGTTAGCAACACCCTGCGATGAAAACCCATAAATTTTTCAGAAATATTCCCAAATTCTCAATAATTCAATTGGTCTCACCGTTCACCCGTTCACTTCGGACCTCATTTCATGGTCTCGGAAAAACCTTCTGACACTACATGAATCAATGACTACCGTCGATCGGGGTTACTTTGAACACTTTTTGAAATTTTTGGTCGTAATTTCTCTGTAACTCGTACGTCTTACGTTATAAGGGCATTGTACCTGGGTTCAATTGGAAGCTTATTGTTTCAGCTTTCGATTGCACTACAGAAGAGTCCACTTAGATGTTGTTGACAGAAGTTATGAGCATTTGAGAAGTGTTCAAATTTAGACCCCTTGGTTGAGGTAACTTTGAACACTAGATCAATTTAACGTAAGACCGTCCATGATGGATATGGTAATGCTCTCTGTTTGTCTCTATGTAATACATTCGCATTCAGAAAAGTATTTGAGTTACCTGAAGTTGGAACGAAGGCTTTAATAATGAATGAGTAGTTTAAAAAAATCATCCGAATTGTGATTACAATCTGAATTTGGATTGAAAAATTCGCTTATACAAAGATCTAATGCAATCATAAAATGCTCAGTCCTTCATATATAATGATCGAAACAGTCAAGCAGAGCATTTTGAGAATCAAATGATCTCAACCACAAATCTCAAAACCGAGAACCATCTATGAAATACAAGAATTGATTTGTATGATCTAGAGTTAGCCTTGTTTTGAGTGACAACGGTTTTTTGAAGTGTTCAAAGTTACCCCGTTTTGGGGGAAAAAGAGGTTTCAGCGAGGGATTCTTCAAGGTATCGATGGTGATCAAAATGAAATCCAGCGCAGTGGACGTGGATTCGTCCTAGAAATGCTCAAACAAGACCAGTTTTTGATGCCTTCCGAAAAGTTTGTTGGAAACTCACTTACAGCTGATAGGGGCTCTTACAACGGTGCACAATGTTAAACACGTATGCCATCATCAAATAAATTACCATTAGAACCCTCACGCATCCCTGTTTTGCTGATTTCGAGAATTAAAAACTCATACCTCGAGTGTTCAAAGTTACCCCGCCTGTTCAAAGTAACTCCGGTTGACGGTAGTTGTAAATCGACGGGAAATTGCAATACAGTATTGAAAGTTTTTGGTTCCTTCGTCATTTCTCAGAATTAGGAGTATGTAACGACTTGATTTTAGCGGTAATATGCATAGCTAGAAGACTCATGTAGCAAGATATTCAGAACGACTTTATTGAAATATGAAGAGGTATATTGAATATTCAATACGATCTCATGATACTGATCGTCGACATTAGTTTCAGACGAGATTCAAGGAGATTTTATTGAATTTTCAGTAAATTTCTCCTTGAATCTCTATTCAATGCGAATTTTGCTGAAAATTCAATCCGGATCGTATTGAAAAACGTTCTGAATTTAAGTACTTTTTTTCCAGTGTAATCACAGCCTAATTTCAGCCTTTGAGAGTCCTCGGGTCTGGTGAAGCATCTAATTCTGACCCATTCCACTACTTTTCAACGTATCTCAGCTCATTCTGTAGATATGAACGAGAGCTTGGAAATCTACTGAGCTGCGGTCGATTTCGATGGAGACAGAGCTCAGATATTCCATTCTGAGAGATGTGAATTTCATTTTCCGAAAACACACTACTCGTTTTTCATAACGAATCGAGCCTTCTCGAGCCTCCGGCGCATTTCAGTGTTTTCTAAAGTAATTTAGTTCATTCTGAAGTTCATCATAGAATCTCCAAACTGAGATAGGATGCGTTAAAGTTGAGTGGATTGGAGTCGAGATTCTGCAAGTTAATGGAGCATAAATGTCATTTTTCAAAAACAGTTCGACGCGTCTCGAGCTCGCAATCCCGCTGCATATGTTCATTCTTTCGTTCATCCCGCAGCTCACCTTACGATTGCTCATGGTATGGTTAAAGATGACTTGAGCCAAATAGAGGAATTTCAGCTGCGCCAGAATTGTGAGCTCGAGAAGCCTCGATCTATTCCTGAAAAGGGACATTTATGCTCCATTAGCATAGAGAATCTCATCCCCGATCTACCCAAACTGAACGCACTATACTTCTCATTTCGGAGATTCCGAGATGTCCTATTATGAGCTTCAAAATGAGCTAAAGTACGTTGGAAAATACTGAGATATGCCGGAGTTAGAGGCTCGAGGAGCTTCGATTCGTTGTGGAAAACGAATTGTGTGTTTTCGGAGAATGAATTTCATATCTCTTAAAAATGGAGTGTCGTCAACTTGGGTAACTTTGGGACAGGGATTGTAACTTTGAGACAACCTATGAAAGAGTCGTTATCACGCGCGATCGGCGAAGCAAATGATCCTGAGGCTTTAATACCGATTTTCTCCACTTGGGGCATGCATCAATAATATTTTGCACCGGCGCGAGGGCCCCTATCATCCATGTTCGTTTATGAATAGACTTTTTCAGAGATCTATTCTTAATCCAACAAACAGAAGCTCCGAAAAATTGTTACGTTTCTGACCTTTGTAGTACGAATCGAAGGTAAACGAGCTAGATTTCACTTGTCTCTACACGTATGTGGACGAATCGATCGTTACGTTGGCTCATTCCCACCCAGTTTCAATTGTAGCGTATAAACTGAGAAAATTATGTTTTTTCTGCAAATTGGGGTTACTTTGAAACACTTGTACATGTGTTCTCAATTATTTTCCAACGAGCTAAAGAATTCATTCCATGAGCTAAAGAACGTCTCATTTTGACCCACGAGAGCCGAGATATGGCAATTCTAGCCAGAAACTGACTTTGGAGATGTTTTTTTCTGCGACAGGTAGTCGTGGCGAGGTCAGTGCGGTATGCTGAAGGTGGTTTTATTCTATTACATAAGTCAGGTTCAAACAAATGAACTTTTACGAGAGGTCAACAGAAAGCTAAGACACTCAGATTTCGATTGATGATGGTAAAAATTGATTGTATAATCCAGTTTAAGGCGATGCGGTCACCGTGCTTTATGCACACTGGAAGTTATTCGCACTTTTATCAAATTTCCTTGCGATTTGGGTGAAACGACGAGAAGACCCACGTTTATTATCGTCTAACTTGAGTTCGTCTTCTCATCGTTTGGCTAAAGTCGCAAGAGAACTGGAGAAAAGTGGGAATAACTTGAGCGCAGGCACCTCCTAACCTATAATACAGGCACTTTGTAATTCTCACTTTTATCCGATTCTTTTGAGATTTGAGCTAAACGACGAGAAGACGAACTTAAGTTAGATGATAATAAACGCGGGTCTTCTCGTCGTTTCACCCAAATCGCAAGCAAATTTGATAAAAGTGCGAATAACTTTCAGCGTGCACGGTGACCGCATCGCCTTAAGGATAAAATAACGAATAAAATATAGATACCAATTCCTGTCCCAAATTTACCCCAAACCGGTTCAACTTTGGGACACGACTTTGAACGCTCATATCTCCAACTAGAGATGTTCAAATGCACTCCATAAACACCGCAATCAAAAGCTGAAGCTGTAAACTTTCGATTGACCACACATACAATGCGCCTTTGGTGTAAGACGTACAAGTTTCACGAGTTTGGAGGAAAAAATACGATTTTTGTCCCAAACTTACTCCAGTTGACGGTATCTTAGCTCTGTTCCATTGAAACTCACCTCACTTCAGCTCATTTTCAAACTCTTGTTTATATCTACAAGATGAGCTAAGAAACATTAGAAAATAATGGAGTAGGTCAGAGTTAGAAGCTTTATCAGACCAGAGGACTCTCAAAGGCTGGAATTAGGCTGGAATTACATTGGTTTCAATGCGAAAGCACGATTCACTGCCGCATTACAATAAGGGAGCAGATCCGATTTTGATCAAAATTGACTCTTAGGTGACGGAATGCTAGAGAATGATAACATGCTCGGTATTCTTCGTGATTTTAGTCCATCCTTATCGGGCATTAGGACTACCGTGAGCGAGCAGGGTGAACCACCGACGAGTTGCGTATGATGGCATAATAATTTTTTTGCAACTGTGTGCGCGAAGTTGTAAAAAAATGAGACTTCTCTTCATTATTTACAGTGCGAGGAGTAATGCGTGAATGACTTCTCGCACAGTTTTACATTTACGCACTGGTGGAGTGGCGTGAATGTAACTTCTCGCTCTAATGCATTTTCATTCACGCACAGTTCCAAAATATGATGTCACGTCATCCCTCTGAATTTGGCCTTTCTTGAAAACTTCGTTTCCAAGATAATCTTGCTAGGACAGTGGTGCATTTAATTACAACTTCGCGCACAGTTGCAAAAAATAGTATACGCAACACGTGCGAGAAGTTTCCGCACACGTTGCCAACTCGCGCGAGAAGTAACATTCACGCACTCGTTTGGCAACTTGTGCGGAAATTGACCTTCTCGCACTTGTTGCGTAATATACTACTAGCGATACTGCCTTGCTCGCTAACGCTCGCTCGGCTTCACTTTATTTGGTAAAATCAATAGTTTTGCGACATAAAATTGATCTCTATTATGTTCTGCAACTATTAAAACTATCAGTTGATAAAAAATTTTTGACTATGATAATAATGAAAGTTACGAGTTTTCTTTAAAAATTTTTCGATATTATGAAGATACTTTTTTTTAGTAGTTTTTTGACTAAAATTTCTAGTTGTTCTTCAGTTAAGGTGGCTGCAGTACTTTTCAATAAAACGTTTGTTTTAACCCGTAATACTCACCCTGGGTCATTTTGACCCGCGCATTTTTCTGGCTACAAATCTAACCCATTAAATCGTCGAAAACGGAGCCTGTGACACCATCTGTTGGTAGTTCGGATGTAACTCTACTTGTTGCGCGCGCTGTAGTGGCCTGGCACAGCGCCAGCGTGCGGCGAGCAGCTGTTGAAGCAACTGCGCATTTTCCGTCGGGTCAAATTGACCCAGAGTGAGTATTGAGTGACCAAAACGATATCGTAGTTTTTCGCGACTCTTCCTATCTCGACCCTCTAAAACGACTGTATATCGATTCTTAGAGTGAGATTGATATACTAGGACATTTGCCTTGCACAAAAAGAGGTACTGATTGCTCCGATTGGCGTTTACACGCGTATACGGCCTGAAGCTGTCGGTGGCCGATGCGTATTTTTCGGGATAATGGACATGGCCTTGGTAGATCCTCGTATTTTGTTGAAATGTTTGAATGAAAACTCTGGTAATAATAGTAATAAGTCGATGTAAGAATGTTTGAACGGTCTCATTATCCACTTAGTGATCCCACATTTACAAAACCGCTTGGCGAGTGCTACGCTCCAGCGCAACCTGAGGTCAGGGATCGGTTCAATTTTGAAACGGCTAGAACAATGGATTCATGTTGAGAATCAAAGGCTTGAATTTGAGAAGCGCACACGTTGTGCTCTTTGTCCAACGGCGGCTGATCATAAAACGAAGAAAAAGTGCCCATCTTGCCTTCGTGGTATGTGCGACGATCACCGGGTTTGGCTATGTATTGATTGCGGTGGAGAAGAATGAATTATTGTAATCATATTATTATTCCTGGCATTAATTATACTCATCTCTCACATATAGACAATGAAGTTTTGGTCCAAAAATGTTTTTTTTTTCATGATCCTTACTTTTATACCTGGCCACCAACAACTGATCATGATTTTTAGCCTACTGAACATAATGCACCTAAATTGTTCATAGCAATTGTTAATAATAAATATATTTTTTTCAATAGATGATATGGGGACCTTCTTTATGTGAAAGTAGGTCATCTCCCAAGTAGAATCTCACAAGAAATTTTGCGATCGGTTGAGACCAACCCGTTTTATGAGTTCTTGAAGTCAAAAACTGGTTTTTTAGGGACATTTTCAAAAAAGTGAAATGCTAAATATCAAATGTTGGATTCCGCGGGTGAAACCTATGAAACACTCAAAAGGAGGTGTTAAAAATTATGTACGAAAAAGTTTTGGGTCGATAGCTTCATTTCCAAGCGAGAAACGCGGGTTTTTCTGAGCCGGGTCTGATTGACCCAGTGTGAGTATTACGTAAATTCTCGGAAGTGTGAGTATTACGGGTTAAGCGCAAATGGGCATGAACTATACTCAATTTTAACATCAGACATATTAAACCATTTGTGAATATATGGAGTCAACCACTAAAATCGTGAGCTAATTGACTTCAAAAATTGTTTTTGACTTACACGTAACCTTATGGGTCAGATGCGTTAAGATGAGCTCACGCGGTAACTATTCGTATGATTTTTGTTTTGACTAAGGAAACGGATCCTTAGCCTTTTCCTAAAAATTGATACCAGGAAAATCATGGGTGAATCATTATAATTTCTAAAAAATGAAAGTGAAAGTAAAAAAGTAGCGTTGCAGCCAATGCTTGCGATGTGAGTAAGTATAGAGGAGAGTGGGGCAAAATTGGACAGATTGTGCAGTGGGGCTATCTGACGATACTTGGGACTAGGCGCGCTACGGGACTTTTAAGTTCAACTATTCAATGGATTGTAAAAAAATTTTCAGACCCCTAGGTCTCAGCGTTCATACTTTTTCTTGAAGTTGAAAAAAAAAATCTGTCCAAATTCATCCCGAACTGGGGGGCTCTTTTGACAAGTTTTGGGGGCAAATTTGGACAGCCTTACAAAATTGAGGTATACGGCATTATTCCCTACCTATTAAAATCGCATTTGCCCATCAAAACACGTGGTAATAAATCAAAATCAATAGAGAAACCCCCTGAGACTTTTACATCCTCCCATAGCCCGAGCAAGCGAGCCGTTTTTGTGTTATTCTTCAGCATTATTGAGATAGGCGCTTCACTGGTGTAATATCGTCTTCAGCAATCAGTAATCGACTCGTAGCTTGTAAGAGTCGACTTTTCTTTCTTTTTTTTTTCATACTGGAGGTATTCATACTCGCCCCTACGTCAACGATCCCCTTGATAGTGTGGAACATTCAAGGCAATGTCACCGAATGCGAGAGTGAAAATGCGAAAATCGAGGGCTATGTTGGAACACGTTTCAAGCGACTTCTGACTCCTGAGACGGCCATGGGACATCGTAACTTCATTTCCTCACCCATTTTCAATAAACTAATTCATCTCCAACCTCCCACGCTTGGAAAGATTCGCACAGATGCACACGCGCCTCGATACGCGCAATTATCCTCGATAAACATGGACAGGCAATCGGTCGACCGATTTTAGATGGGATTTAGCATTGTCCAATTTCGCCCCCACCAATTCGTCCAAAAATGCCCTTAAGTATTTTTTTCGCAGAATTGTGATCATTTGGGCTCAAGTGTACCGATTTTGGCCCACGACGGCTCAAAATCTTCGTTATGTAATATAGTTTTTGACCCCTAAACGGCGATTAAGCTCGTCCACTTCTGCAGAATCTGTAATCTTGCTTTTGGATAATAAACCGCGTGAGGCCCCCAAAAAGCATCTCTACGCCAGCGAGGACCCCCAGTATCGTTTTAATCGGTCTAACCGCGATAAAAACCATTGTCTGTGATGGTATTGTGAAAGAATTTATACGGCGAAAGTCTAGACTCGCCTCTGACCGAGCTATCCCACTTACCCGATTTTGCCCCACTCTCCCCTATCTATGTACAGCGCTAATGACGACGTGGAAGGGGAAAGGGCGCGCGGGGCCCCGTGCTTAGTACGCTACTGCGCGCTCAAGCCTCCTTAAATTTTTAAGTGCGCCTCTACTGTGATACCTACTTTCTAGAATTAGAATCATTGAGGAAGTTTCAGAAATATGATTAGAATTCCTTTTCAGTAAATATTCAACTTTTATTAAAAAATTTACAAATATTTAGAACTTATCTAATGATTTTTCTTAATATCTATAGGTTATTCATATCAAACATCTAAATTCCATAATAGCACCATGAAATTTTTTTGAAAATAACTCAAACTAATATGATATATGCTTTAAACAGAAATAAGTAATCTATATGATTCCAATAGATTCAATTTCAATGTAATCTAACTAAATTCATCTAATTTCTTTGAAAAATGTTATGAAGATTTTCAAAATTTTTCTACGATATCACTTAACATGATAGAGAAAATCCTGTGACATCATTCTAAGAGTTGAAGAAGCGATAGTACAATCTCTTAAGCATTTTTGGAATCACTATCTACATCATCTTCAGTGACAGTTGAATTCAATCTGAAAATAAAAAAGTAGTTATAGTTCAATTTGTCTTGTAGTTGATGTGTAGATAAAAGTAGGGGTAATTACCTATCAATTTCAAGTTGTGTCAAGTCAGTAATCATTTTTGATCCCACACGGTAGAACAACTTTTTTTCACCTTTGTACTAGTTGATTTTTAAATTTTGAAATAAAACTGTTTTACCAATCCCTAAACAGCCTATGCCATCAGTAGCAACTTTGTTCCAAAATACTACAGTTATCTGGAGAGAAAATTCAAGAACATTAATAACTATTGTTGGAGGAGTTCAAAATATTCTCATACCTTGTTATCATTTGTATCGGTTATTTCAACATTTCTCAAAGAAAGTCCTTTTCCATCTTTTTTTGGATATTTTCTACTTCACCAATAGAGGTTACACGTCCAATGAATCCTGTAAAATTATTGTTGTAAAAGTACTCTGAGATTATTGAAGATACATTCAGAACATACCTATCAACTGATTTGCAGGTGTTGAGAGTATTTTAGAGTAACTTGATAAGTCATATTGACTTTCCAACTCTAATAATTAATCGTTCTGGATTTCTCTGATTATAGTGTTTGAATCGATTATCAAATCATATTTGAAAATGTCTTCATTGGGACTAGACGCAGTCAATGAAACTTTTTCAAAAGAGTATGTAGCTCCCACCTGGCAATTGGAATTGAGGTTATAATGAATAACAATCCAAAAAAATAAAAAAAGATTCAAGGAAATTATCATTGCACTACTACACTTTTTTCACATTTTGTTTTTCACTCACCTCTAATTGTTTGTGAAGTTTGTCACAGTTAGTATTGTACACTTTGCCAGTTATTTTTCCTGTGAGGTCCATTAATTCAAGTTGGAAGATGTTTCCGGAAGTGTAGAACTGCTTGCGGATAGGCCCTTTAGAGATCAATTTTGCAGAAAATTGGAATCTGTGAATGAAATATTTTGTGTATGTAAGCATAAGATTGTCATAAACATTAAAACTTAGTCTACAAGGTTTGTTACAAATTTTCTAACCAGCTCCACAAACCAGTGCAAGTTACAGATATATTACAGTAAGTACAAATTAGAATTGAAAGTTGATTGAACATTGGAGTGTGATGTGAATAGAAAAATTCGAGTGTGAATCAAAGAGAATGTTCTGAAGAAAACTGAAATAAGAACTATCGTAAACTACTTTTTACCAAATTGTACTATACTCACTTTGATACATAGGTTTCCACATCCTTGAAACACATGGGAATCACTTTTGACATGGTTGATGGATTTTTTGGCTCTTTTGAGACAGAAGAGTTTGAAACAGAACTAAAGAAATCAGGAGAATCTTTTCTGATACGTTTCTTAACGTCCTTTAAATCATCAGAAATATCTTCGTAACTACGTTTTGTGCAAGGCTCAGATCGTTCCAAAGTCATTTTGAAGTTTTATATCAAACAATAGGGTTACACTCAATAAATACAATGAACTACTGAAACTTCTTGAATACGTTTTTGCAGTAATTGGTGATATAATGATGGTATTTGTCTCGTTGAATGATAGTGACTGAATGACGACTCGCGCTGTAGAGCGTGTTTCACAAATTGATATATGGGTTGGAATTCTCTGAATTTTTGGAGAACCAACTCCAAAATGTAAACAATGCCCGTTGTTTCTCCATATTCCGAAGCATTTCAGAAGTAAACCCAATAATCACTATCAGTAATATTCATTCTTGTTCAGTTGAGAGGCCGGTAAGGTAGAAAACTTTATGAAGCTGGTAAAGTAGAAAATTTGTACTCAAGAAGCCGGTTAGGTAGGAATTTTTCATAACTTTGGAGTAGCCTTCTTGTAACATTTTTTTAAAAACAATTGTGGAAAACTGGAAGATAACTTCTTTCACAGCTACTGTAGAAATGTATAATAACAAAATTGAAAACGTTATAATGATGCTTTAAGCTGACTTTACTTAGTTGAACAGTAAACTACTAATTGACATCAAATCTTTGTTGGGTTACCAGAACCGTATAGTAAGAAGAGCATCGAGGAGTTCTTAAGAAACTTTAATTGTATAATACCAATTCATGTTATCATAACAATCATATGATGAACAATTTTTCACTTTAACAAGTCAAGAGGTTTTAGGTAATTTCATTCCATTTTCTCAAATTTTGTAATACCATCATAAGTAACCAAGTAGAGTCTTTTGAAAATACAAACAAAAGAGAAATGTAATGAACTTTGGTAAGTAATAATCTTCTAAGATCAATTGAAACTGAAATAATCTTTCAAACTCCTGTCACATGAGCATACGTATAGTCATAACTTTTTGAAAAAGCAGTATCAATAATAGTAAACAACATTATCAACAAACCTTCAGAAAAATTATAACTGAAACATCGTTAAATGTTTGGTGTCACTTCTAGTGGCTAGATAAACTAAAAATTCTTACAAAATGTTATTTCAGTCATTTATCCTCCAATTATACAGGAGCTCCAGTCAATTCAAACTGCAATTTCCAAAAAATTGAGTTGATGACATTCCGGGTCATTGAAAGTTCTCTTCAACTATCATTATAAGAGACAATTTAACTGGTGTTGAATGTCTTGTAATCTAAAAAATGAATAATAAAATGTTATAAAACTTCAAAAGAAGAATTTGAGTGCTTCGAACATACCTCTATTCATTCAAGTAGAATCACTCTACTTGTGATAGTGACATTCACTGTTAAAGAACTTCTGTGGTCATTCATTACTACATCTTCAAGAGCAATTCTATTGCCAACTTGTAAAATATTTCCATATTGACTCCAATTGTTATTCCAAAAGATAACAGATATCTATTTTAAAAAAAAGTTAAGCGTAATCTTATAAAATATGTTCAATATCTAGAATCTACAGTCAATGAATTCAAGATCTCCTTACCTGAAAATCATTACAATCTTGAAGTATTATTTCTAAGGAACTTGAATTCGACTCCAACACTTGAAAAAATATTGGCGGACCAACTTGAGAAATTATTCCTTGTAAACCTATAACAATCATTCAAGTAAGTGTTGGAAGAGTGTATCAAACAACATCTATAAATTGAACTTACTCAAATAATCTCCTGGTGATTTGGATGATATGCTGTTGAAATCAGAGATTAAATGATCGGTCTTACCCAGTGGACTCTCTACGGGGGTTGGTTGCAGATGCTCCATGAATTGGAATTCATCAACATTTTTTAAGTTGAAATCCACCTTAAGACCCTGTTCATTCAATTCAATGAGATACCTTATTTCAGCAACAGTACTCTCAGTTGTAATGTCGTCATCACTTGAATCATAGTCTATTGAAGGTCCGTATTGTTGCAAATCATTCAATTCTATTGAATATTCAATGGTATCATGACTTGAATCACTGAGTTGTTCAATATTACTACAATCTTGTAGAGTTGAACAGAAGGAAAAAACAGACGCTGCATCATCTTCCAATGTTACCAAATATCGAGTCAAATTTTGTTGAGACACAGTAGAACCCTCGTAAACAGAAGAATTACTGAAATATCCTTCTGATTCAGAGTCACTATCATTACCAAGTCTAATTTTCTTAGTTGAAGGGGTATTAAGGTTGCTATCGTCAGAACTTTTTCTTGTAGTTCGCTTCATTTTTGTCTTGATCTGGAATCAAATAATCATGAAAACTATCTCTCAAAGTGAGGTAGTTGAGTTATTATAGAAAGATTGTTTGAAGAATATGCAAAAACATTTGAAATTTCCAGGTTTCTTGTGAAAAATTCCTTAGAAATAAGTAAAGACCTTTGAAATTTTAACCTCACATCTTACCAATAGTCAACTAACAGATCTTGTAGTAACTTTTTACAAAGTTGCTAAAAATATTTTAGAATTTGAATCGGATATAATAAACCAAAGTTTTACTTACCAATATAGAGTGATCAGTAAGAAGTTTATAATGGAGCTCTAGAAGATTTCAAGTTTAAACTATTACACTCAGTACTGACTACACTTCAATTGACTACGAACTCGAACGCCAAGTACTTTGGAATGCAGAGCGAAATTTGTTGTGACGGATAGTATACATCAATATTTGACGATGATCTATAGGTACCATGGGCACAGTGGTTTTCTCTATCGGTCTTACTCTATTCTTTTTCTCTCTTTCACTCTCTTTTTTTTACTCTTTCTCTCTCTTTTTTTCTTTCTTTCTATCTCTCTCATTCTCTGTCTCTCTCTCTCTGTCTCTCTCTCTCTCTCTCTCTCTCTCTCTCTCTCTCTCTCTCTCTCTCTCTCTCTCTCTCTCTCTCTCTTTTTTTTTTTTTTTTTTTTTTATAAGGTGGTTAGAGGGCAAAATCTGCCTCAGGATCCCTCGGATCCGTCCCCAGACACCGGACTGGTTCAGCTTACGCGGACTACGCATAGCCCACGCAGGCCATACCAGGCGGGACACGGGTTTGGGTGGGGCCCACCGAGAGGTGGGCCCGGCCGTGTAATATCCCTCTCCCCTCGATGTCCGATACCTAGGGCATCGGGCAATCAAGAAGGAGATCCACCTGCATCTACCATCTCATCCCGGAACCGCGTGAGCATTACTTCAGGATGAGCGGCATGTCTCGCGCTCGATTGCGAGCGTTCCTCTTCTCCATCTTCTCTCTTCGGCCACTTGTCGGCATCTTCTGTCTTCATTCTTCATTGTTCCCTCTCTTTCTTCTTTCTTCTCTCTTCTTTCTTCTTTCTCCCCTCTTCAGGGCTTCATATCACTCCTGGAATCATTTGGGCCTCTTTTGTTTCAATCGGCAGAGTCACTGTGATTCGCCTGCTTCGAGGCGCCTTACTTCCCTCTCTTTCTCCTCTTTGCGGGTCATCACCAGCTTGATGTATCCGGTGAGTCTATCCCATGTCTCCTGGTTGCGGAGCAAGTACGGGACGAGATTCTCAGGTGTTAGTTGAGCACCCAGCCATTCATCCAGATCGGCGCGCTCTCTCCGGGTGTCGCTGCACTTGAACAGGGCATGTTCGGCGTCATCCCATTCATCCCCGCATGACTGATATGCTGGGGTCCTCCTCTTCTTGAACCTGGTTAGATAGGAACCGAAGCAACCATGATCGCTCAGTGCCTGCGTCGTCCAGTAGTCCATCTCTCCGTGGGTGCGTTCCGCCCACTTGGCTACGTCACGGATCAGCCGGTGCGTCCATCTGCCGTTCGCAAATGGCGAATCCCACTCAGTTTGCCAGTGCTCAAGGGTGGTTTCCTTCTCGTTGTCGCGGATGATCTCCTTCATCGTCGGAGTGAGTACTCGTTCGGCTCCGATCACTTTCTGGCGGTCCCAGATCCTCACTCGCTCCGCGACGAGCAAGTGGATGGGCGGAGTACTTGCCAATACGTAAGCCGCATCTCCTGACACGGTGCGGTAGGCACGGATACTTCTCAGGGCCGCTCTCCGGTGGACAGGCCCCATCTTCTTCTCGATGATGGTCTTCTCTACTCTCTTTCCCCACACGGGTGCACCGTAGAGCATGATCTCTCTCTCTCTCTCTCTTTCTCTCTCTCTCGTTCTTTTGCATCCTTTTTCGTTCTTTTTCTCTCTCTCTTTTTCTCTCCCGTTTCCTTTCTATCCTAAATTCCTACTTTGAAATCTTACTTGCGCCTTTGAAAAAGAGAACTCACCATCCTTCTTCAATTCATACCTAATTCAATCTATGTACGTAAAAGAGTATTTAGTCGCAATTGTAACCATTTTGAGAAAACATTGACCAACCGCATATCCCACGCGTTATTCTGTGAGTCAAGATAACTCTCTGCATATTGTGGTGAAAAATCGATAGTTTTCACTCAATAAGATTCACGTGAAATTATAGCTCATGTATGAGGTAAGTACTATTGGCTAATTTTGCAAAGGATAATCTAATGAATCTTTCATATGACATTGGCATATGAACGAAAACTTTTGGATAGTAATGTAATGACCTTCATTGAAGTGAAATTTATTTTGTTTCTTTCACAGTTGGACAATAGGATATTGATAATATTCTGTAAAATTTTTTGAAAGAAATTGTGAATAACAAATATGACAACCCAAATGAATATTACAGAATGTTTCTTGAATGTGAAAGAAGAATAATCTTGACTTCAGATCAAGATGAAATTGAATTTTTTTACTGAATGATTCAGTGTTGCAACCACTACGAATAATAGTAATACTGCAGTTTGGGTTCTAAGTTAAAGGTAGTTATTATTTGATGTTGTTATTGTTCATCAATTTGATTTCAATACATCCTTACTCACATTCAATTGATTACAAAAGACTTGGAAAAGTTATTCAATTATTTTCATATTTCCAGCAATTTACACGGTTCGCATGTTTCAAGATCGATCTGGTCAGTATTTTTACAGAATGGATGAAAAAACTCAAACATTCGTCAAAACGATATTGCTAATAATTCCACTAGATAGTGAGTCATATTTGATGCAATCATATACCAATAGAATCACTGGAGTTTCACGTGAATAAATTGTGAGCAATTTCACACATTGAATAAGGTCAGTATAAACATTACGAAGTGATTTGAATTTTGATAAATCATCAGATCGTTCTATAATAATGATGAGTAATTAGAAAGATGGAATGACAGATGGATGGATCGAATGATGGATCAATAGATGTTCCCGATGATATGTTACTATTGAATATATTTGTATCAATTGTTTGTTCAAATGCTTTTCTTGGAACGAATACTCGAAATAATATTACTCATGTGATTTCACTAAACTCGAAATGCACTCCTGAGTTTTCACGAAGATGAAACGAAAAAGGTTTCATCTTCTTAGGCCGCGTGCACGCAGATTGAGTGATCTGCGGGGCCGCATCGTGCTCTCGTCGATATTGGTTCGACTAAAAGAGGGAGCGCGTCATGGTAAGCGCAGAGGCGGACCCATGGACGCTTTAGCCAAAGTGGAACTTCAGGAGCAGCTACACGATCAATGGTTGCCATTGGTTACCAATGAAGGCTCGAAATAACAACGACTGGATATGAAAAACAATATAGTCACTTTACTTTCGAGTTTCGTTCGATAGAGACGTGTTTCTCAATTAGTCTGTTTTGAATATCTCTATTTTTGATTCTCAGTATTGTTATTTTAAAGTTGAATAAAAAAGCCGAACTGGTGTATTGTCGACCAAAGTTGCCGTGAATTTCTTGATTAACGTTTGAACTGTAAACTGGCGAACATTTTGGCGATCCTGCCAGGATACTAACCTGAAAGGAACGTAGTATCAAGGGAGAATTCATGGCAACTAAGAGAAGAAAATCGCCAACAAGGGCTCAAGTGCCAAAACGAAGTCGACAAATGGCTTCAGCAGCAGCGGCTCGAGGTCGCACCCGTCACCCTGGGCGCGTCGAGGCCGATCGCGGCTCATCGCCACCACCAGCAGCGGCTCGAGGCCGTCCCCGGCAGCGACAACTTGGTCGCGTTGAGGCCGATCTCGGCTCACCGCCACCAGCAGCAGCAGCGGCGCAAGGTCGCCCCCGTCACCCTGAGCGCGTTGAGGCCGATCTCGGCTCACCGCCACCACCAGCAGCGGCTCGAGGCCGCCCCCGGCAGCGACAACTTGGTCGCGTTGAGGCCGATCTCGGCTCACCGCTACCACCAGCAGCGGCTCGAGGTCGCCACCGTCGCGTTGAGGCCGATCTCGGCTCACCGCCACCACCAGCAGCGGCTCGAAGTCGCCCCCGTCGCGTTGAGGCCGATCTCGGCTCACCGCCATCACCAGCAGCGGCTCGAGGTCGCCCCCGTCGCGTTGAGGCCGATCTCGGCTCACCAGCAGCAGCAGCGGCGCGAGGCCGCCCCCGTCACCCTAGGCGCGTTGAGGCCGATCTCGGCTCACCGCCACTACCGGCAGCGGCTCGAGGCCGTCCCCGGCAGCGACAACTTGGTCGCGTTGAGGCCGATCTCGGCTCACCGCCACCAGCAGCAGCGGCGCAAGGTCGCCCCCGTCACCCTGAGCGCGTTGAGGCCGATCTCGGCTCACCGCCACCACCAGCAGCGGCTCGAGGCCGCCCCCGGCAGCGACAACTTGGTCGCGTTGAGGCCGATCTCGGCTCACCGCCACCACCAGCAGCGGCTCGAGGTCGCCCCCGTCGCGTTGAGGCCGATCTCGGCTCACCGCCACCAGCAGCAGCAGCGGCGCGAGGCCGCCCCCGTCACCCTGGGCGCATTGAGGCCGATCTCGGCTCACCGCCACCACCAGCAGCGGCTCGAGGTCGCCACCGTCGCGTTGAGGCCGATCTCGGCTCACCAGCAGCAGCAGCGGCGCGAGGCCGCCCCCGTCACCCTAGGCGCGTTGAGACCGATCTCGGCTCACCGCCACTACCGGCAGCGGCTCGAGGCCGTCCCCGGCAGCGACAACTTGGTCGCGTTGAGGCCGATCTCGGCTCACCGCCACCAGCAGCAGCGGCGCAAGGTCGCCCCCGTCATCCTGAGCGCGTTGAGGCCGATCTCGGCTCACCGCCACCACCAGCAGCGGCTCGAGGCCGCCCCCGGCAGCGACAACTTGGTCGCGTTGAGGCCGATCTCGGCTCACCAGCAGCAGCAGCGGCGCGAGGCCGCCCCCGTCGCGTTGAGGCCGATCTCGGCTCACCGCCACCACCAGCTGCGACGGCGCGAGGCCGCCCCCGTCACCCTGGGCGTGTTGAGGCCGATCTCGGCTCACCGCCACTACCAGCAGCGGCTCGAGGCCACCCCCGTCGCGTTGAGGCCGATCTCGGCTCACCGCCACCACCAGCGGTTGAACGAGACCTTTACCGCCGACGACTCATTGAGACGGATGATGCGGATCGAGAGTTACGTTATCAGGCATGTCAGCATTCTCCGCCGAATCGCTCTCGATCTCCGATTCGTCGACCCGTTCATCCCATCTCCAACGATCATCAACGTCACGAGGGAGCACGTTATCATCCGGCTCATGAAGATTATCAAGATCCAGCGATCGCACCAATACCATCAAGAACTCTTCAATCGATAGGTAGTAGAAATATTGATGGATCAAATCGTGACTATCCACCATCATCTCCTGATTCAATTTATTCAGATCATTTCGACGGAAACTTTGAAAACCGCAATTCGGGTTTAGTAGCAAATAGCACAGAAAAAGTTGGTTCTAATAATCAGAATATGATGGTAGTACCAATTCACGATTTGACCACAGCGCTAGAAAATACTTTCATGCATTTAAAAGATTCGTCAAAATCCGAAGAAATTTCTCGATTAGAAAACAGAATCGCTAGCTCGCGAAAATTACCAATTTTCTCGGGAGATCCATTAGAATGGTTTAGATTCAAACAAGCTTTCGAGTACTCTACTGCATTAGGCAAATATTCGGAAAGTGACAATGTAACGAGGTTATTTGAGGCCCTGAAAGACGATGCTCGCGATTCAGTCAAAGAACTCTTCGCATCGGGTTCTAGTGCTGAAGCAATGATGAATACATTGGAAATGCGGTTTGGCGTTAAACGCGTTATTCTGAATAAAATTGTGGACGGTATTAAAAGTTTACCAAGTGTCAATTCCGGTAAAATTGATCTAGTGAAATTTGCATCAAAATTAAAAAATTCAGTGACTGCTATAAAGTCTCTGAACAGTGTAGGTTATTTACGCAGTCCCGAGTTGACGAAAGAAATCCTCCAAAAGGTTCCTAGTTCCATCTTGCATGATTATGCGAGATACGTAGCTAAGCAAAAGGATGACAAAGCGGAATTGGAGTTGCTCTCTGAATTTCTTTTTGACGAAGCTCAAGTTGCTCTCCAAGCAGGGATCATTGATGTTCATCCCTCCGCCAGTCAATATCATCATTTGGATGACAGAAAATGTCCGTCTCAAAAAAAACCAGTTCAAACTTTCGTGCTCGCAACGACTTCTCAGGACTCGAGTAACCTCAATTCAGATAGTTTGAAATCATGTATAAATTGTAAGCGTGAAAACCACACAATCACCTCATGCCGTGAATTTGCTAAAGAGCCTGTCAAGAAACGGTGGAGGTTAGCGCGCGAATTCAATCTTTGTTTCAAATGCCTTGAATCCAATCATCCGCGAAAGAACTGCTCTCAAGCAAATTGCTCTCGTTGTCGGCGAAATCATCACACGCTATTACACTTTGTATCTAGCGATCCCCTAAATCCTCCGAACCTTCCTCTTGATCAGTCAAATAGTAATCTGCTGACACAGGGACTCGCTCAATCTGAAAAACAACCTGATCTTTCAAAAGAAAAACAGCAATTATGACTAGACTCCACAATTTTCCTCAAATATGTGTCCATTGATGTGAGAGGTTTGAAATCAAATGAGCCAATTCACGCCATGTTAGACGAAGGATCTACTGTCACTATTATAAGTCGAAAACTAGCCAATAGGATGAACGTAAGCAGGGTCGAATCTAATGTGGCTCTGCGAGGAGTGAGCCAAGGAAACCCAGTTGCACTCATTTCTGAAAAGATAGAAAATCTCGAAATCAAGTGTAACAACACCCATTTCTTTTTGAAAAATGTTTTGATTGTCAAAAACTTTTCATTGCCTTTGCAAATTGTCACACGAGAAATGTCCAAATATTGCGAACTTGCTACTGGAGTTAGAATTCGACCCTACAAAGCAACACCAGATTTATTGATTGGACAAGATAATGCCAAACTGATAGCAACCCGGGAAATAATTGAACTTGAAGATAATGATATCTTGCTTTCGCGATGTCTTTTGGGTTGGTCTTTACATGGCAAGAATTTCTGCCCATCACAGTCTTCACAAAATCTATGTATGAATCTTTCACATTCCCCAGGTCCAGGTACGGAACCCTTAGATGTTTTATTGAAAGAATACTTTGCCTTGGATTCGATTGGTGTGAGTTCTAAACTAAGGACGAACCCAAAAGACGAGCGCGCTCTTAATATTCTCGATAACACTAGTAAATATGTCGGAAATGCGTGGGAAGTAGGATTATTGTGGAAAAATGATGTAAATTCAGTCCCAAATAGCCGCATAACTGCCTTACGCAGACTCCATTCTTTAGAGAAAAAGCTTGATGCGGACCCTATTTATGCGGAGATGTATTACAGAGAAATGGACCGCCTATTCGAGCTTAACTATGCGAATGTAACGAATGAAATTCCAACAGGTTTAGTATGGTATCTCCCTCACTTTGGCGTTAAAAATGTGAACAAACCTGGAAAAGTGAGATTAGTTTTTGATTGTGCTGCCAAATCAAATGAAGTGAGCTTTAATGACCTTCTGTTATCAGGACCAGACTTGCTTGAATCGTTAATAGGTGTCCTCATGAGATTTCGTCAATTCATTGTGGCTATCAAGGCAGATATGAGAGATATGTTCCTAAAAATCAGAATTCGTTCGGAAGATCTTGATGCACAGAGATTTTTGTACCGAGGGAAAAATAGGTCGGGTGAACCACAAGAATGTATTCTAAATCGACTACTTTTTGGCTCAACATGTTCTCCATGCACCGCGCTGTACATCAAAAATCGCAACGCACGCGAGTTCGGCTCTGCGTCTCCAAAAACGGTTAAGAGTATTTGTAGAAACACATATATGGACGACTACCTTGACAGCTGTAGTACCGTAGAAGAAGCCACGGAGCGTGTTCAGTCAGTTATTGAGATTAATAAAAAAGCAGATTGGGTAATGCATGGTTGGGCGAGCAATTTTCCAAGCGTACTCAAAGCAGCAGTCGATGGAAACGATCAGTCATTGGATCTCGTGCCTAGCGATAGTCACAAAGAGCGTGTTCTAGGTTTGAATTGGTCAACAGACTCAGACGCTTTAAATTTCAAATTCAGCAATCACAAGTTAACGCCAGAATTACTGAACGGTTCAAAAATTCCAACTAAAAGAGAGTTTCTCAGCGTAATTATGTCCATTTTTGATCCTTTGGGGTTTTTGTCTCCCTTTACCATTCAAGCTCGAATTTTGATGCAGAAAGTGTGGAAGAGTGGTGTTGAGTGGGATGAAGAACTGTCTACAGAACACTTCAAAGCCTGGACCAATTGGCTGCAATATTTGCCCATCGTGGAGTCCTGCCAAGTGCCTCGTTGTTATCAAATTTCAAATGACTCGATTGAATCCGTGGAATTGCACATTTTTTGCGATGCTAGTATTGAAGCGTATGCGGCTGTAGGGTACTTCAGATTCACAAATGTCAGTGGGAAAATCCACATAGCGTTTATCATGGCTAAAAGTAGAGTAGTTCCTCTTAAGGCTCCCACAATTCATCGTTTAGAGTTGCAAGCCGCCGTCTTGGGTGTGCGTCTGGCTCAATTGATCGGGAAAGAACATGAATTCCAGATTCGGAGACGTGTGTTTTGGTCAGACTCTCAAACAGTCGTGAACTGGATTCATTCAGAGCAGAAGTCGTTTAAACCTTTCGTATCAAATCGTCTCGGAGAAATTAGTGAGCACACCAAATATTCAGAATGGAGATGGGTTCCATCTAAACTCAATTCCGCCGATGATGCCACTAGATTACTTCCCAACTCGCTTGATAATGACAGTAAATGGTTCACCGGACCTTCATTCTTGTTGAAACACGAATCTGACTGGCCTAGCAAAGATTGTATTAAAAATTCTGAGGAAGTAACTGACATTGAAACACTCAGAGTCTGCGCGGCAATCGACATTGCCCAGAGCGCTGTTCACTTACCAAAGTTTGTTCGTTTCTCTTCGTGGACTAAATTGATCACCAGTACCGTTTATGTTTTGAAGGCTGTTGCACTGTGGTTAGGAGAAGACGAGGACGATTCAAACATTAACAGTTCCACAGATTGTCAATATCGCGAAAAAGCCGAGGCGTTGTGGTTTCGAGAAATTCAAAATCAGTTTTTCGAAAAAGAAGTTCAACTACTTGAGCAATCGAAGGATCTACCAAAAATCAGTTGTATTGTCTCTTTGGCTCCAATCCTTGACGATCACGGGATATTACGTGTAAGAGGTCGAATTGAAAAACTTCCCGATTCAAATTTGAAATACATGCCTCCGATTTTGCATGGTAAGCATCCGGTAGTAATACTACTCATCCAATCTTATCATGTTCGTTATTACCATAAAAATCACAACACGGTACTCAATGAGCTGCGACAGCAATATTGGATAATCGGTCTCCGTCAAGCTTTGAGAAAAATCATTCATAACTGTATCATTTGTAAGTTTCTACGAGGCAATCCGTGCAGTCCCAAAATGGCAAGTTTACCGGACATTCGCCTCGGTTATCGGATGCGTCCTTTCACCTTTACCGGCTTGGATTATTTTGGCCCTATGCTTGTGAAAATCGGCCGACGGTTGGAGAAGCGTTGGGGCGCGTTATTCACCTGTCTCACGACGAGAGCAATGCATATAGAGCTAGCAAATAGTTTAAGCACTGACTCATCCATCATGGCTGTTCAAAGATTTGCTGCGAGGAGAGGGTTTCCACAAGAAATAGATAGTGATAATGCCACCAATTTCAAAGGCGCGAGTCATGAACTGCGGTTAGCCATGTCAAAAATAGATAAAAACCAGCTTTCACGGTTTGCACTGAAAAATAAATTTGAATGGAAGTTCAACCCCCCTACGGCCTCCCACATGGGCGGTGTGTGGGAGAGGCTTATTCGCTCTGTCAAAGAATCTCAGCACGCTGTCTTTAAAGATCGATCAATATTCGAAGAAACACTGTTGACAATTCTGATTGAAATTGAACATTCTCTCAACTCTAGACCTCTGACCCACGTATCTCTGGATCCTCAAGACGAGGAGGCTCTGACTCCAAATCACTTTTTATTAGGTTCATCGTCAGGTACCATAAGATTGGTTGAATATGATCAAAATTCCTTATGCACTCGAAAACAATGGCGGTTAGCACAATATTACGCGGACTTGTTCTGGCAAAGATGGCTAAAAGAATATTTGCCAACGTTAATACCTCGAAAGAAATGGTTCAAACTCGATAAACCTCTGGAACTTGATGAGCTTGTTTTGATTTGCGATGATCAGTCACCCCGCAACGAGTGGAAGAAAGGCAGAGTTTCACGCGTATTCTCTAGTTCTGATGGGCAAGTACGCAGCGTTGAGTTGAAAACCGCCACTGGCACATTGATAAGGCCTAGCCGTAAACTGATCCGATTTGGAAATGTACATAACGCGTGAATTCTGTGTGAGGGGGAAGAATGTTCCCGATGATATGTTACTATTGAATATATTTGTATCAATTGTTTGTTCAAATGCTTTTCTTGGAACGAATACTCGAAATAATATTACTCATGTGATTTCACTAAACTCGAAATGCACTCCTGAGTTTTCACGAAGATGAAACGAAAAAGGTTTCATCTTCTTAGGCCGCGTGCACGCAGATTGAGTGATCTGCGGGGCCGCATCGTGCTCTCGTCGATATTGGTTCGACTAAAAGAGGGAGCGCGTCATGGTAAGCGCAGAGGCGGACCCATGGACGCTTTAGCCAAAGTGGAACTTCAGGAGCAGCTACACGATCAATGGTTGCCATTGGTTACCAATGAAGGCTCGAAATAACAACGACTGGATATGAAAAACAATATAGTCACTTTACTTTCGAGTTTCGTTCGATAGAGACGTGTTTCTCAATTAGTCTGTTTTGAATATCTCTATTTTTGATTCTCAGTATTGTTATTTTAAAGTTGAATAAAAAAGCCGAACTGGTGTATTGTCGACCAAAGTTGCCGTGAATTTCTTGATTAACGTTTGAACTGTAAACTGGCGAACAATAGATAAACAGTTAGATAAATGCTTGAATAAATAGATGGATCAATTGATGGATCGACAGTTGAATGGCTTGATAGAAGTTTGAATAAATTGATGGATGTACGAAACGATAGATGGAAGGATGAATGAATGGTTGCATGCATGCATGCATAGATAGATGGGTGAAAAGAGAGATGGACCAATGGATAGATGGATGTATGCATGCATGAATAGATGGGTGGATAGAAGGATGAATGGAAGGACAGATGGGATGGATGGCTGAATGGGTCGGATGATAGACGGGATGAATGGGATGGATGGATGGTTAGATAGATGGATGGATGGACGGATGGACGGATGGACAGATCGATGGATGGATGGATGGATTGATTCATTGATTGATGGATGGATTGATGGATGGATGGATGGATGGATGAATGGATGGATGGATGAATGGATGGATGGATGGATGGAGGGATGTACGGATGAATGGACGGATGGATGGATGGATGGATGGATGGATGGATGGATGGATGAGTGGATGGATGGATGAATGGATGGAGGGATGTACGGATGAATGGATGGATGGATGGATGGATAGATGGATGGATGGACGGATGGAGGGATGGACAGATCGATGGATGGATGGATGGATGGATGGATGGATGGATGGATGGATGGATGGATGGATGGATGAGTGGATGGATGGATGGATAAAATTCCAATTTTTTCGATCTCTCTAAGGGTATTTGCTTCAATAGCCAAAACTATAGTAAGTGTGGAAACTAAAATCGAATTTTTTGAGCAATTTAAACATCATATTTACGAAATGATACGAAAGTTATCAACTTTTTTTGGATAGCTTCGAGTAATTTACCAGTGAAATATGAGTTCCTAACGGTAAGGTTTTCTGGTCCATCTTATAATAAGCATTTAAACTATGTTCAATTTTATAAAAATTTTGATTTCAATGTGAATTACATTTCGATAATCAATTTTAATACGATGTGGAAATGCTAAAACTATTCATCTATTGTAGTGGTCTTGATTAAAATAAATTTATACTTATTCTTACAGGATTTTGGTTGCATATTAGAAGAAGTTTTAATGACAAAGTTCAGGTGTATGAAACATTTTGGAGTGCACGCAATGTGATTTTCAAATCTGTCTGATATTGGATCGAAATCCAATGATAAGAAGTTACAGTATCGACGTAATTGAAATTCAAACAACGCTAAAACAGGTTAATAATCCACTTGCATACTACCGGATATTTAGTTTTTTAGGTTTGTTGACACGTGTTCAGGTAAATTCTGAACCTCTGAGAAACAAACAAATGCCTATGTGTTGAGATCAAATCACACTACGTATAGAATTGTTTAGTGAATCTTAAGAATGAAGAAAAAGTGAGAGCTAAAATTTCTTTAAAAACGTTATTAATTCCTCAGATACATTTACTTATCTAACAATCACTTATAGTTGATCTTGCATAATTTTGAGGCAGTTTTTTATAATTGTCGTTCTCAATTGTACAACTGAGATTTAAAATCTCAAAATATCTCGCTAAGTCACCATTTCGTAATGCAGGTTCTATCATATGAATTTATAATTTTATTTATTTGATTGCTCCGGATGCAATCTCTCCAATATTTCTGTACACACTAAATTTAAACACCTTTTTACAGCATTAAGAATTCATTATAGACGATGAGAAATCAGAACTTTACCAAATCTTACGAAGGGGAGGAAATGTGGGAGGAGGTCAACTCACAGATTCTCATATGAGAGCTGTTCAAGATCTATTACCGCAACTAAAAATGTAAGATACTCTTTTTTTACAAATGCCTTCAAATATAAAACCTGCGGAAGGTGAGTTCATACAAATATTGTTTTCTGTACCAACCCAGAGTGGTCATTGGATTTGTGTTCAGTATCGTGAAAATGAGTTATTTGTATATGATAGTGCTAATGCTGGATTAAAAACAGAACATTTGATTTTTTTAAGTAGACTATTACCAACTATAACGCAACTGAAAGTCAATTATGAAGATGTTCAAATTCAAACGCAACCATTTCAATGTGGTTGTTTTGCGATTGGCAATGTAATTGCATTATCTTTGAAAATTTGTCCTTGTCAGTTGAATTTCTTGGAACACCGTATGAGAAGTCACTTGATGAAATTATTTTTAGAAAAATCTGTGACAATGATGCCACTCAAAAACATCAATATGGAATCGTTAGAATGCAAAACTCACAAACTTTTTCCAAAATCAGAAATAATTGAGTTAACGCCTTTTCATGAATTTGTTCAGTCAGTAGTTAAAAAAATCCCTAATGAATTATCAACATTCATTGATTTAACGGAGATCGAAAATGATTTAGAAGAATTGAAGAGTGAAACTTATAACTCAATTGAACACTGTTTATCAGATCAAATTGAATTTGCTTCTCAATGGTCACCTCAGAGAATAATCAGAGAAATTTCCCCATCTGAATTCAATCAATTTTCTCAACCTACATCTCGATGTTCCAATAAATATCAATTGAAACTCAATCGTAATAAATTATATAAGGCTCAAGAGCGTCATTCTGCGCGAGAAATCTTAGATACACCAATAATTAATGAGCAACAAATTGCCGAAGTTTGTAAAATAAATAATAAGAGAAAACGAGAAGCTGAACGAAAAGCTCTTGAACGTTCAAAGTGGGATTCCAATAAACGTTTTTGTGAAGCGCAACGTAAATGAAATTAAAGTAAGTGCGTTGAGACCAATTGATGATATTGAGTTACAAGTAGAAACAAAATTGGAATTAAATTTATCTCAACAGAAGTATATGAAAGAACGTATTGACAACGATCAACCGATTGATAAAAAAAAACTTTTGAATTATCGAGTTGGTCTTATCTGTAATACTAAATATAATGAAGCACTCATACTTCCCAACTATGTAGGGAAGAAAGTAGTCAAATGTCAATTTTGTGGTGCTCTGCAGCTCGCACTAAAACGCCCTAAAGATAAGAAATTCAATACATGTGTTACGGCTCATACCTGGCCGTAACGGCTACCGCATGAAGATGACCGACCTCGAGCGAGAGGCAGGCACAAGCCTCGAGCCGCTGCAAGCTCTAACCTGTTCAATCCCTCTCTTGGAAGAGAATGAAGAGAAGTCTCAGCCTGGGAAAGAGTATAAATACAGAGGGATTCTGCCAGAAGGGGCTTCCAGATTCACAGTCGTACACGAACCGTCACAGAGTTAACATCACGAGTATAAGCAGCCATAGGTGGCCTCGTAGATTTTCCTAGAGTCTTAGAGTTACGAGTTTGTCTCTCTCTCGGGTTTTATACTTACTCTGAATACACATCAATAAAGCTGAACCACCGTTTGTTTGTTATTGGCTGTACCTTCACCCGTCTTCTGAGTCTTATAACTCAGCGGATAAACAGATTTCAAGGACCCTTAAATCGTAACAAAACTGGTGCATCGGCCGGGAATCTGTTTGAAGGTTACAGATAATCATAACGCGTCAATCGCGCCGCGTTTTTATACATCGATCAGCAGCAGACTACAGATTTCACGGAAGGATCCGAGAGGATGGTCATGCGGATCTTCCTGATTTTCATTCTCGCAGCTACAGGGTGAGTAATTTTTCATTATACCCAACTTTACGTCCCTCGTGGGGAGAATCGCGAGGCAAGGACTCTTTTCCGGAATTACTAGCGTATAGACTGAAGCTTTTCTTCGTTCAATAGTTACCTCAAACTTATCACGCGAATAATAAACCGCTATCATTTAAATCGATCCTGACTCTAGATTCTATAGAAACTAGGTTTATAAACAATAACGTACTGTTGACTCATTCTCTTGCGAATAGCAAATCGAGTGTCTGTTTTTTTTAGAAGATTACATCACGTAAGTTGATAATTTGTGAGTATCCGCTCGATCAACATTGAGAACTTTGAATTCACGCGTCATCTGTCACCTGTCTCTCGCCTGTGCATTCTGGGACAAGCACGTAGAAAACTAGCCGCCATACAGTTGAATAGATTCATCAGTGAGCGCGACACAATGGCGAAAAACCCTAAAAATGATGACTGACCTCCGGTATCTGCCGAAAACGTAACGAGCAGCGTTGCTGAGGAGCTGAATCCCGACCAGCAGGGAGCTACGGGGGGCGAACCTGAACCGGAAGAACATGAAATTCTCGATATCTCTCAGCTGAAATTACGCTATTATGACGGGATGGAGAAAGGCGAGGAGAGAGCGCGCACTGCTTACTTTGCGCTCATGTCCGCCGATCTGGGACTCGAAAACCCCGGCGGAATGCATATGGAACTGGCGATACGAGATCTGAGCCGAACTCTGTCTACCCTCCCGGAGTTTCTTTCGGAAATTGAAGTAACGCTCTTAGAATCATTGAAACTTCACTTGGAAAAACAGCAAGTTGCAACAGGGACACGACCCAAAACACCCATACCTACGTCTAACGTCTTTTTTGAAGAATACGAACAATTCAAAACGACGCAGATGAACGCAGAGTCCTCGCGTTACGACGATCAGACCACCGAAAGTGTCAAACCGATCCGGAGACGGCTGTCATTAGATGATAGCGCTGACATATGGACAGACCATCCGAAGAATACGGGGGTTGTTATGGGTTATGGGTTATTAAGATCATTTTCGGGAGAAGAAGATGAGAAAATTCACTTATATCACCCTTGAACAGATCCATCTACTCACGGGTTTTGAAGCTAATATTTCGGACAGTTTGCCCGATAAAAAATCAGAAAGATATTGACTTTTGGGTCACTCACGCTGAATCCGAACTCGCAATAAATAAATAAATTATCAACCGATCTTGATCAAATTATGTATACTCGTCCACCTCACTGACAGAGAGCCCCATCGACAATAAAAACACTCACTTCTTATCAAACACCCCTATCGTTATCTAATAAACAATCTAACTTGCAATAAACAAATAGTTTACCAACCGATCTTGATCAAATTTTGTATACTCGTCCAGCTCACTGACAGAGAGCCTCATCGACAATAAACACACCCACTTCTTATCAAACACCCCTATCGTTATCTGATGAACAATCTAACTTGCAATAAACAAATAGTTTACCAACCGATCTTGATAAAATTTTGTATACTCGTCCACCTCACTGACAGAGAGCCCCATCGACAATAAAAACACCCACTTCTTATCAAACACCCCTACCGTTATCTGATGAACAATCTAACTTGCAATAAACAAATAGTTTACCAACCGATCGTGATCAAATTTCGTATACTCGTCCACCTCGCTGACAGAGAGCCCCATCGACAATGAAAACACCCACTTCTTATCAAACACCCCTATCGTTATCTGATAAACTATCTAACTTGCAATAAACAAATAGTTTACCAACCGATCTTGATCAAATTTTGTATACTCGTCCACCTCACTGACAGAGAGCCTCATCGACAATGAAAACACCCACTTCTTATCAAACACACCTATCGTTATCTGATAAACAATCTAACTTGCAATAAACAGATAGTTTACCAACCGATCTTGATCAAATTTTGTATACTCGTTCACATTACTGACAGGGAGCCCCATCGACAATAAAAACACTCACTTCTTATCAAACACCCCTATCGTTATCTGATAAACGATCTAACTTGCAATAAACAAATAGTTGACCAATCGATCTTGATTTAATTCTGTATACTCGTCCACCTCACTGCCAGAGAGCCCCATCGACAATAAAAACACCCACTTCTTATCAAACGCCCATATCGTTATCTGATAAACAATCTAACTTGCAATAAACAAATATTTGACCAACCGATCTTGATCAAATTTTGTATACTCGTCCACCTCACTGACAGAGAGCCTCATCGACGATAAAAACACCCACTTCTGATCAAACACCCCTATCGTTATCTGATGAACAATCTAACTTGCAATAAACAAAAAGTTTACCAACCGTCCTTGATCAAATTTTGTATACTCGTCCACCTCACTGACAGAGAGCCTCATCGACAATAAAAACACCCACTTCTTATCGAACACCCCTATCGTTATCTGATGAACAATCTAACTTGCAATAAACAAATAGTTTACCAACCGATCTTGATTTAATTCTGTATACTCGTCCACCTCACTGACAGAGAGCCCCATCGACAATAAAAACACCCACTTCTTATCAAACACCCCCATCGTTATCTTGTGACCATTTTTCAAAAAAAACCAACTTAGACCGTAAATACGCTAATTCGAAATCACTGCCTTGGGAGCACTCGGAAACCTCATAGTTCGATTTTCCGGCTCATTCTACCCGAGAAAACCTCCCAGACATGCTATATAGATATATATATTACCTTAAAAACACACTTTTTTTTCTTCTCCCAACAGGGTTATTAGGACCTCCTTTTGGGGGAACCGTTCCAAAACAATTCGATGCTGTAGAAAACATCCCAAACTTCGAATTTCAATCATCTTAAGGTATACATTTCGGGCAAATTTCGCCACAAACTCGGGTTTTTCCACGAAAATCACGTAAAACTCGCATTCTGGACGCACTTGACTAAATTGGAAATGGGAAGACACATATTTTCCAATAATTTCTCACGCTGAATTTGATGCCGTGCTTTTCGGAACTCCAAAATCAAATGCGGACGTTATTTTCCAATGTGACCCCCCCTTTTTTTCCGAATTTCCAAATTTTGACCCAAGAAATGGATTCCTCGCTCAATCTTACGTACGAAAACCTTGTGACCATTTTTCAAAAGAACCAACTTAGACCGTAAATACGCTAATTCGAAATCACTGCCTTGGAAGCACTCGGAAACCTCATAGTTCGATTTTCCGGATTATTCTACCCCAGAAAACACCCCAGACATGCTATATACATATATATAGATATATAAATTTCCTAAAAAACACTCTTTTTTTCTTCGCCCAACAGGGTTATTAGGACCTCCTTTTGGGGGAACCGTTCCAAAACAATTCGATGCTGTAGAAAACATCCCAAACTTCGAATTTCAATCATCTTAAGGTATACATTTCGGGCAAATTTCGCCACAAACTCGGGTTTTTCCACGAAAATCACGTAAAACTCGCATTCTGGACGCACTTGACTAAATTGGAAATGGGAAGACACATATTTTCCAATAATTTCTCACGCTGAATTTGATGCCGTGCTTTTCGGAACTCCAAAATCAAATGCGGACGTTATTTTCCAATGTGACCCCCCCTTTTTTTCCGAATTTCCAAATTTTGACCCAAGAAATGGATTCCTCGCTCAATCTTACGTACGAAAACCTTGTGACCATTTTTCAAAAGAACCAACTTAGACCGTAAATACGCTAATTCGAAATCACTGCCTTGGAAGCACTCGGAAACCTCATAGTTCGATTTTCCGGATTATTCTACCCCAGAAAACACCCCAGACATGCTATATACATATATATAGATATATAAATTTCCTAAAAAACACTCTTTTTTTCTTCGCCCAACAGGGTTATTAGGACCTCCTTTTGGGGGAACCGTTCCAAAACAATTCGATGCTGTAGAAAACATCCCAAACTTCGAATTTCAATCATCTTAAGGTATACATTTCGGGCAAATTTCGCCACAAACTCGGGTTTTTCCACGAAAATCACGTAAAACTCGCATTCTGGACGCACTTGACTAAATTGGAAATGGGAAGACACATATTTTCCAATAATTTCTCACGCTGAATTTGATGCCGTGCTTTTCGGAACTCCAAAATCAAATGCGGACGTTATTTTCCAATGTGACCCCTCCTTTTTTCCGAATTTCCAAATTTCGACCCAAGAAATGGATTCCTCGCTCAATCTTACGTACGAAAACCTTGTGACCATTTTTCAAAAGAACCAACTTAGACCGTAAATACGCTAATTCGAAATCACTGCCTTGGAAGCACTCGGAAACCTCATAGTTCGATTTTCCGGATTATTCTACCCCAGAAAACACCCCAGACATGCTATATACATATATATAGATATATATATTTTCTAAAAAACACTCTTTTTTTTCTTCGCCCAACAGGGTTATTAGGACCTCCTTTTGGGGGAACCGTTCCAAAACAATTCGATGCTGTAGAAAACATCCCAAACTTCGAATTTCAATCATCTTAAGGTATACATTTCGGGCAAATTTCGCCACAAACTTGGGTTTTTTCTCGGAAATCACGTAAAACTCGCATTCTGGACGCACTTGACCAAATTGGAAATGGGAAAACACATATTTTTGAATAACTTTTCACGCTGGATTCGATGCCGTGCTTTTCGGAACTCCAAAATCAAATGCGGACGTTATTTTTCAACGTGACCCCCCCCCCCTTTTTTCCGAAAATTCGAATTTTGACCCAACCAATGGATTCCTCGCTCAATTTTACGTACGAAACCTTGTGACGATTTTTCAAGAAAACCAACTTGGACCGTAATACGCTAATTCAAAATCGCTGCCTCGGAAGCACTCGGAAACCTCATAGTTCGATTTTCCGGCTCATTCTACCCCAGAAAACACCCCAGACATGCTATATACATATATATAGATATATATATTTCCTAAAAAACACTCTTTTTTTTCTTCACCCAACAGGGTTATTAGGACCTCCTTTCGGGTGAAGCGTTCCAAAACAATTCGATGCTTTGGAAAATATCCCAAACTTCAAATTTCAATCATCTAAAGGTATACATTTCGGGCAAATTTCGCCACAAACTTGGGTTTCTTCACGAAAATCACGTAAAACTTGCATTTTGGACGCACTTGACTAAATTGGAAATGGGAAGACACATATTTTCGAATAATTTTTCACGCTGAATTCGATGCCGTGCTTTTCGGAACTCCAAAATCAAATGCGGACGTTATTTTTCAACGTGACCCCCCCCCCCTTTTTTTCCGAATTCTCAAATTTTGACCCAACCAATGGATTCCTCGCTCAATATTACGTACGAAAATCTTGCGGCCATTTTTTTAAAACACCAACTTAGACCGTAAATACGCTAATTCGAATTCACTGCCTTGGAAGCACTCGGAAACCTCATAGTTCGATTTTCCGGCTCATTCTACCCAGAAAACCCCCCGCTCATGCTATATCCATATATATATAAACTCATCTATACAGTACTTATGACGACCGACAGTATAGATACCGTTGTTACACTTATCAATATGTTATGACGACCGGGGGTTAAAACAGTGATTTTACGTTCAAAAACTAAACCATCCCTCGTGGGAGATAACCGCCGAGGAGATAACAGTTGTTCTGCTTAGACAGTGGTTTCGCGTTCAAACACTAAACCATCCCTCGTGGGAGATGACCGCCGAGGAGATGACAGACGTGTGCTCAGACTCCGTTTTGCGTTCAAACACTAAACCATCCCTCGTGGGAGATGACCGCCGAGGAGATGACAGACGTGTGCTGAGACTCCGTTTTGCGTTCAAAACACTAACCATCCCTCGTGGGAGATGACCGCCGAGGAGATAACAGAAGTTTTCTGAGACAGCCGTTTCCGGTCGTCATAAGTCATGTATACGTAAAGAAAATTTTGGTCGTCATAAGTAGGTATATTTGTAAATGTTATGACGACCGGTCGTCATAACCGAAAATGTCGTCATAAGTGGGTATATTTGTAAAATTGGTCGTCATAAATGTCTATAACTAAAAATATAGACATATATTCCCTAAAACCAGACCCCACAACTCGTCCGTTGCATGTTGTCCGTCATCTGTCGTGCGTGTTCTGGACAGACAACTTCCTTTTTCCTGGACTGATCAAACTCCCTCGTTACATCAACGAGAATGTACAGTGATGAATTAGAAATGTCATTATGAGGCTGAGAAGACAGGGCTTTAGAGGGTCTGCCACGTATGAATGCATCGACAAATCAATTTTCTTCAAAACTCCTGACGATACTCTCCTTTTGCGAAAGTTAGAATTGACCTGATGTTCTAAAACTTCTTCACATGTTGATAGTAGTTCAAGCTCATGACAAATCTTGGAAAAACTACGATTCTTCACATTCTCCCGAGGTTTGCTTCACTCTTCCCAATCACTCCGTATTTGAATGTATGTAATAACCTTCCCCCCTCCATTCACTTTTTTCAAAAGTATAACTTGGCGAGTATGAGTTTGTTCCTCAAAATTTATTGATTTTTATCAGGTTTTCACAGTAAAAATGATGATTGATTCAAATCAGCTGTATTACATAGTTCCAACTCTTGAAAGGAATGAAATCAAGGGAACTATGTCGAGTATTTCTGTAAGTTTGAGAGACCAACCATTTTCCGGGCAAAATACTTATGGCATTGTTTCAACTCGTGAAAAGAATGAAATGAATAAGAAACCATGTCGAGAGTTTTTCGAACAAGTTTGATTGTATGAGGTGATGGATTTCGGAAATTTTGCACGGTCTTTCTTATTCGTTGATTATTAAAACCAGAACTTGAATGAGAAAAATTGAAGAAGTCAAGTATAGTTGATTAAAGAATCACGCTAATTATTCTCGAAACTGTAAATTTTTCTTTGAAAATGTGGAGCGAATAATCACTCGTCGCTCCTATATGATAGTTCATATAATACATGAGAGAGCAACGAGTGATTATTCGCTCCACATTTTCAAAGAAAAATTTACAGTTCCGAGAATAATTAGCGTGATTCTTTAATCAACTATACTTGACTTCTTCAATTTTTCTCATTCAAGTTCTGGTTTTAATAATCAACGAATAAGAAAGACCGTGCAAAAATGTCCGAAATCCATCACCTTATACAATCAAACTTGTTCGAAAAACTCTCGACATGGTTTCTTATTCATTTCATTCTTTTCACGAGTTGAAACAATGCCATAAGTATTTTGCCCGGAAAATGGTTGGTCTCTCAAACTTACAGAAATACTCGACATAGTTCCTTTGATTTCATTCCTTTCAAGAGTTGAAACTATGTAATACAGCTGATTTGAATCAATCATCATTTTTACTGTGAAAACCTGATAAAAATCAATACATTTTGAGGAACAAACTCATACTCGCCAAGTTATACTTTCGAAAAAAGTGAATGGAGGGGGGAAGGATCTAATTTCTTGCTTATGAAAATCAAAACGAAGAAATCAACTTCCTCATCTGATCACAGCTTTTGAGAATCTGTTAATCACATATCCCTCTAGAATATAAATAATTATTTCACTCAGATCATCTTTTTGATCAAGTTGACTTGGAGCGGCTCTTGATATACTTGAGAAATCCCCAAATATTATTCCACCCAAGTATTGATTCTATATTTTTGAACGAGACGTTCCTCTTTATCTCATTCTAGAACTTACCTCATTTATAAGGAATTAGCAAATTTCCTTATCACAATCATAACATCAATGCTTGAACAATATTAGACATTCCTCATTCAGAGTGAAAGTTGGGATGTTATGATTGTGATTAGAAATCTCCTGATCCCTCATTGTTCAGGATATGTTTTAGAACCAGAAGATCAACATATCCCTGGTTACGAACATGATATCAATATTTGGAGTGAAATAGTATTGAGGAATAATACAAGAGGAGCAGAAGCCGCTCCAAGTCAACTTTGGTGACAAGAAAATGTGAGTGACATAGGTTTTGCTACCCTATATAAATATTTGATTCGCTGATAGTCAAAAGTTGTGAGCAGAATTTCAAGCTTCAACTCCTATATAGTCCAGAAACCCATATTCCCATCTTATGGAGCGCTTGAATATCTTCTTTGCATCACATCTGAACTCATGAATTACAACACATGATTTCAAACTTTCTTGGGGCAGCAATAACTCTGCTAGAACTTTTTAGTAATATTAAATGGACCCATGAGTTGCATGTATGATTGTGACGATGAAAGAGTTATTAATCTGGATCTGAAAGATTGTGGAAGTGTGTGGTAGTTCTATCAAATGCGCTTGACCACTTGCCAATATTTATTGTCACATACCAGCTCTCAAGCTTCTTACTTGATGACACCAATGAATAAAACTCAAAATCAGCTCAGAAGCAGTCAAAATAATAAAATGTATTGTCTGGTCCTCACAGCGATATCGACTCTGGATTGTATATCAATAGACTAAGAGTAAGATAATGACCGCTCAATCTCTATTCATTGAGATTATTCAGTGTATGCATGTAATAACATATAACCAATCACTGAAACTTCCCATCCAACTTTTGACTGAATGTTTAGAAAAAATAACCTGGAAAGCAATATCACAAGTATTAACGCAGATGAAGTGACTTATTGGACCTCAAAGCCATATTCTCATGTACTTGGCAAATGCTCCTTGATTCTTCTGAAGACATTTAGTACTGCATCACATACAAGACTTCAAAGTTGCATCTATAAACTCCTAATCTGATGGGGCAAAGAATCCCACCATACATCTTGCACAGGTTTCCACAATACACTGCGTTTAAGAATACCTAACTCTCAATAGCTGCTTTTTCCATGAAAACATACACATTTTGCATCTCTTTTGTCCAAACAAGATAATGCATGCACTAATTGAGATTACGGCACCGCGATGCATGGCGATGTAAACAAAGCAGACGGATCTTCTCTCTCTCTTCTCTCTCACTCTCACTCTCACTCGCTCGTCGACAACTCTCGAATTGAAGCTGTGCGTTCGAGGGTCTAAACAAATCGAAGCTGCATTCAAGTTTAAACAAATCGAATGGATAATTTTTTTGAGGTGGTGAAAATTAGCGAAGCGAAATAAAAGTCCCAGCGGTCAGAATCGGAAAATTGATGACACTAATAGTGAGTCCGTATTAGAACAGCGCTGAATAGAGAGGGAGGAGATGTTTGTGCACCCGGGTGGTTGAAATAAGTAAGGTGGGAAAAATGTGTGAGGTTAGAAAACCCCCAATTCAAAGTATATAAGGCACAGCGCCTCGCTCGATTTTTTGACTGCTCATACTCGCCAGCGAGGCGCTATCGCGCCTCTTTAGTTAGAAAATTACGGCAGAAGGTGGAGTCGGTTAATTGAAATCGTCTTCAGTATGGTCGAGTTACAAATATAATATTCATATAGCTTACCTCGGCTCGGGTGTAAACTACTATACGGAAACAACTAATGCATTATACTGCCCAATATGCATATGCATGACCTTTGCGTGTGTATCGCTAGCATGTATGTACGCTCACACACTTAATACCTATACGTGCGTGGCGCTTGCGCAAAGTCGAGGTAACGCTGAGGTCTTGCAATAGCTTCGTGTCTACAGAATTTTCAAGCGTGGATTCACGTACCCAGCCGAAAGATGACTCCGTCATCAATAAAAAAAATGGTGTGCGTCCGGAGAACGCGCGGTTGATGACGAAGTCGTAGGAGGTTGCTCAATAAATTTGCTACATGTAGCTCAATTTTTCAAATTTCTTTGCTGTGTAATATTTATTTCCGTTGATTATGGGGTTAGATGACTGAGTCGATCAGAATTTAGTGAAACCGACAATTCCCCAAATTTCAATCTTTCGCCGGCTCATATTTGCCTCAAAAATATACCCGATGATTTTCTCATCTTCCGTGACGATTACTTCTCCAACAATATAGATGATAAGGTAAGTGTACCCAACTTGCCCCCATTCAGCCATTTTCTTAATAACTTTGGTCTACCTCAACAATTTTCAACGTGCTTTAGCTCATTTTAAAGCTTGGTTTAAGACCTTCAAAATGAATTCAAGTACGTTCAAATTCAATCATCTGGAGCCGAGCTGTCTCAATTTTTACAAGTGATTTTGTAGAGTTCCCAAGATGGTGAGACCGAATTGCCCCCATAAAACCATTTTCTCAACAAATCTGGTCTGCCTTGACATTTTTCAACGTATTTCAGCTCATTTTGAAGCTAGTTTAAGGACTTTTAAAATGCGCTAAACTACGTCCAATTTGGATGGATTGGAGCCGAACTGTCTCAATTCTTCCAAAATAAATGATGGAAATCGGCAATAGAGTGTTTTTATCGCCGTGCACGCACATTTGGAGCTAATCGCCGGCCTAAACCACCTTTTCTGACCTATTCTGACGTGATAAACACGTTCTGATTGGTAAAAAAAGCCATACTGCACGCCTTTCCGAGATAACCATATGGGGACATGTTGGGTTCACTCCGATGTTGGCATCCTTGTTTACAAATTGTCTTCGTGTTTTGCACATAAATTAGCTCAGATCCGACTTTTGCAACTTTGAAAAACAGATTTTACAAGTTCTGATCAAGGAATCGAATGCGCTAAGGTACGTTAAGGCTGGTCGAACTCAAAAATTTTGGCACTAATTTTACTGAACGCAATTCCCTCGGTGCATTCGTAGCTAAACAATCACGAATAATAGAAGAATCACTTTAAATTTCCTGGAGAACGCAGGAATGATTCGAGGTCGACGCAAACTACTTACTTTCTCATTATATTTTAACATAACGAGCGCGAAAAAAGATGCCGGGGGGCCAAAAGGAGTGCCCATTCCTGAGATCGGCATATGGGGGCATCAAGTTGGGTACAGAGGCAAGTGGGGTACACTTACCTTATATGAAAGAAAAAGTCAATCGTACAGACATTTTCCCAGAATACGGTAGTTCGGTTCATGGCTCAAATAAAATTACGCAAAGCTGACTTGCAGTGAACGGCTTGGTGAACGGGCTAAACCTACCACATTTTTCCTAGATTATACTAAATGAGCCACCTCTACAACCAGAATCACAATTCTTAATCTTAACAGAGGTGTGCTGGATTACACAATGAATTGAATCAAATTCCTGACAATTTTTGCTGTGCTTATATTAGAAATCGCAAGCACCACATAGTTGCGATACAAGGGCACTGCTAGTTTTTAATCTGCACTACTCCGACTACTCCGACTTGCCATCATGCCAAGTGCTTGCATATCTTACTACTCCACAATACTCCTACTCACACATAGCTGCGCTATTAGGTTGTAATGGTCCGAAGCTCTAGTGCGGTGGCGCCACGGTCTGTAACGTGAGTTTACGCACATACTCTCCTGTCCGTGAGCTCAACGATAATTTTGGGGCACGACCATGTGTGAGTGAGACTCACACATGTTTGCGTCAGCTTGGCGTCCGTGAGCTCACAGACGAGAGAGTGTGTGAGTAAACTCACGTTACAGACCGTGGCGCCACCGCACTAGAGCTTCGGACCATTACAATTTAATAACACGCACGATGCATGAGGAGTTGCGCGCGCATCCATGCGTTACAAATATTTGTGTCCACATGTTAGACAAAACTCAACGCGCGAGGAGATGTTTTCGTCATCAAAAAGGTCTTTCCCGTGCCACCCTCGCCACTTACAAATAGTATCAAAATTTTATCGGGTGATTCGATCGTAGTTGTGACCTCATCAAATACCCTTTTTTGATCGATATTCAATTTGGAGATGCAGTTCTGCAGGTATTCTTCATCCAACACAACATTCTTCAAGTGATCACCGAAATCCTCCATCGCACACTCAGTCTCAATCGGTACACAACCATCGGGAATATTCTGGGATTCAACTTGATCTACAGCAGCTACCAATTCTGCTTCTATCATTTCCTCCACTTCCTTTTTTTTGCAGTTCCGATAGCTTGTACTTTATCGTCGTATTTCATCGCATCTACTAGTTCTAATCTCTGTGACCGAAAAGCATCGGTATACGTCTTTTGTCCTACCAATAATTAGTCGACATCTCTCCATGGTTTGGAAAGGAGTAAAAGTGCATGGTAGTAAGCTTCTTGCCTCATTGACAGGATCATTCCGGTAGTGATTTATGAGGTAAGGGTTGGCGCACTTCTTGCAATAATAATCATGATTGATCTTGTAGAACATTTTCTCACCTCGAACTATTTCTTTCCCTTTTGGTTTCTCTTTCTTGATCTCAAACCATCTAGCGAAGTCATAGAGATTCATAGACTCTAATTCAGCCGGACGTAGGGCTTCACCGAGATGTGGATCTCGTCTCGATCTCGGGTCGAGATCTCGGTGTGAATCGAGACGATACAAAATGGTTCGAGATGTGGACCGAGGTCGATACGAGGCGAGATTGTATGCTCCAATTGCGAGATGAGACGATATCGACTCTGATCGACATGAGAGAGATTTCGAAAATCTCGGATTCCCATTATACACATATACATGAGTCTGACAATTTAGGATATGATTCAGATAAATCAAACAGACAATCACGTGGTTAAAAAAGAACTGTATATCAATTATAATCAAATTACTTATAGAACATAGTGTTCGAAAAAATCATGGAACTTATTGGATAATGTCATAATTACAATAATTAAGCCGCGGGCAAAATCCCGTCCGTCCGGATCCCCCCGAGCAGGGCTGCCAACGTAAAATCGTAAGCAGGGTTGCCAACTTGACGGGGAAAAATATGAGTTGGTATTGTGAGAGCGACAATAGACCTTATGTGTCGCGAGTGTCTAAGTACTTATTATCTAAGATCATCTAAGACCATCTGAGATCATCTAAGATTATCTAAGATCATCTAAGATCATCTGAGATCATCTATGATCATCTTAAAGTTATCTTTTGATTATCTTTTTATCTTATTGTTATCTTTTGATTATCTTTTCATCTTTTGGTTATCTTATGACTATTTTAAAGTTATTCAGTCGTTTTGGATTATTTCTACTTTGCTTTTTCGGTTGTTTTTACTTTTTCGAGTGATTTTTTGATACAATTTTGATACATTGGTGTATTAAATTGAAGTGATTGATTTTTTATGTACTATGTAATTTTTTAGAGATGGTATTACTCAATCGTTGTTTAATTTATATGAATTTTCAGAAACACTTGAGTGATTTACCTTGAAAAAAATTGATTATTGAATATTTTTTCAACTATGCATTGGGTACTCCTTAGAAGATTTGATAATTATTTAGAAAGATTTTATTAATGAATTTGAATGAATAAATTTCTATTGTTGCAATATGGAAATTGTTAGATTGTTTGTTATATTGATTTCAGTGTCTTATCATGTTGTGTGTGGAGTGTTGATGAATTAGTTTTGGATTTTCGCTTCGGTCGCTCTCAGCGGAGTTAATATAACTCTTGAGCCATGGCCTAGGCGAGTTACCGCAACGTTATCATCAGTGTAAAGTGGGTGTTTCAATAGTGCTTTGTGTGATTAATTGATTGCATTAAAGCCTATATATGTGATGAGTGTGGTGTTGATGAGTTTGTATTGGATTTTTCGCTTCGGTCGCTCTCAGCGGAGTTAATCACTCTTGAGCCATGGCCTAGGCGAGTCACCGCAACGTTCTCATCAGTGTGAATTGAAGTGTTTTAATTATGATTGATGTGATTTTTGGTTTGTTTTGAATCATCAATGGTGTTGTATGAGAGACTGTTAGTGTTCTTCAGTGTAAAATCCATTTTGCAACAATAGTTATTAAAAGTTCATCATTATCTCTTATTCTATTTAGGTGAGAGTATTGAATAAAAAAGGAAAACTTTGATCTCTGATGACGATTTTAATTGATTGCAAAATCTTCTAAAAGTTATTATTCGTTGTTTAATTTATATGAATTTTCAGAAACACTTGAGTGATTTACCTTGAAAAAAATTGATTATTGAATATTTTTTCAACTATGCATTGGGTACTCCTTAGAAGATTTGATAATTATTTAGAAAGATTTTATTAATGAATTTGAATGAATAAATTTCTATTGTTGCAATATGGAAATTGTTAGATTGTTTGTTATATTGATTTCAGTGTCTTATCATGTTGTGTGTGTAGTGTTGATGAATTAGTTTTGGATTTTTCGCTTCGGTCGCTCTCAGCGGAGTTAATATAACTCTTGAGCCATGGCCTAGGCGAGTTACCGCAACGTTATCATCAGTGTAAAGTGGGTGTTTCAATAGTGCTATGTGTGATTAGTTGATTGCATTAAAGCCTATATATGTGATGAGTGTGGTGTTGATGAGTTTGTATTGGATTTTTCGCTTCGGTCGCTCTCAGCGGAGTTAATCACTCTTGAGCCATGGCCTAGGCGAGTCACCGCAACGTTCTCAGCAGTGTGAATTGAAGTGTTTTAATTATGATTGATGTGATTTTTGGTTTGTTTTGAATCATCAATGGTGTTGTATGAGAGACTGTTAGTGTTCTTCAGTGTAAAATCCATTTTGCAACAATAGTTATTAAAAAGTTTATCATTATCTCTTATTCTATTTTGGTGAGAGTATTGAATAAAAAAGGAAAACTTTGATCTCTGATGACGATTTTAATTGATTGCAAAATCTTCTAAAAGTTATTATCAGGAGAATCTTTTCTCTATTTTGTTCAATTATTGCATGATGGATAATGCAGTCAGAGTATGTGCGTTCGTAGCCCAGAATTTCACGATTCCAAGAGAATGTACAAATCTATGGATGAGTCATTTACTAACAGGGAACCTTCAAGGGTTCTGTGTAGAATGACTCAGATATGTAGGGATTCAATTGGGCGGAAATTCTTTGATGGGATCCGTCAGTCAGCTAATAAGAACACCGAGTCCTTGACATTACCTCAGCACTTTTGTGAGGCACCCTACCGCAGGCGATAGTCAAGTACTGGATTCTTCGTAAGTGGATGTCAAGTCGATTAATTATTAGGAAAAGTTCTACTATGAAGCAAGATTATCATTATTGAAAATTCTGTCCTATTGTCATGGTCTTGATTTTAAATTAAGTGTAATTTTGCAATCAATTAAAATGGTCGAAATTTGAATATAAATTAATTGAATTTTGTCAAACCTTAGCAAAAATTATTTTATAGTCTTTTTCAAGTGACTTAAAATTATTCGAAAGTTTATTCTAACTAAACCTATGGAATGAATGGAGACGAGAGAGGAGAGACGGGCAAAAGTCCCGTCTCTGTCAAATTTTATTAGATTATTCAATATACATATATTTCTTCACAATTTTCATGAAGTTTTTATAATTTTCCACAAATATAGTATAAGAAACTTACATTATCATTCAGAACGTTGAATAATTTTCAATGATTTGAAATCACCTGGACTACGTATTTCCTGTTGAGAATCTCGTGTTGACTGGAATTGTCCAATGGGTTAGCGGGATACATCTTCTCTCGGCTTCGGTGGTGCTGTAGAATGAAAAATCATTAAAGCGTATTATTTATATGTGTATATAAGGGTGTGTGTGTGTGTGCGCGAGTCGATGTGTGTGTGTGTGTGTGTCAATAGAATTAAGAGGGAGGTGTTGTGTATATGTATTGAATGTTGAAATTAATTATGTATGTGCGTATATGGGTGGGTGGGTGAGTGAGTGTGTGTGTGTTGAAAGATTTATTATAGGCCTATTAATTGATAATATTATGAATTATAATGATAATCATTAATCATTCAAAATATCATTCTATTACTTACCAGTGCAGCCTTTGAATATGACCCTTGACTGTACCAGTAGCAAAGTCATTTTTCTTCAACATCTGAATGATCAGCTACAATCGGATGTTGGACTGTTCTATAGACTGAAAATAAATAAAATGAAAGTTATATTATTGTTCATAGACCAACTGAATTTGTTTATGTGTTAGTGAATGGTGTGGTAGGTATATTTATATGTGAGTGAATGAGCGTGAATGTATGTGAGTGAGTTCGGTTTGTGTGGGTGTGTGTGTGTGTGTGTGTGTGTGTGTGTGTGTATGTATGTAACTGTGGATTCATATGAGTGAGTATATAGAACATTTTATGCATATTGATTATTGATTAATAATAATTGATCAATGATCAATTAATTATTGATTGAGAGATAAATAAAGACTCACCATTGCAGCCTCCTATGATCCTCTGGGAATTTCCGAATGATGATGAGTTGAGACTGGAGTTTCTCCTTACTGTTGGATGCTACAACTTGACTGAAATATAATTAAATAAAATTAATATAATTATTAGATTAATATAAAAGAAATGAAATTAATATAATTATTGAAGTTATATGTTTAAATGTTGGTGTATTCAATTGTTTAGATGAAATTACTTACCTGTGAAGTCCCCTGTGATAGACTTCGATTGATCCCGTATCTCCTGGAGGTTGGCTTCCGAAGTCACTCCTCAATCATCAGGAGCGGCATTGACTTCACCCCACGATTGGTTAAGACAGACTGGCCCTATTTGCCGCTTCAGTTTTATATATACTTTTATCAGCTCCCTCTAACGACTTTTAAGATCGATGTCGCGTGTATGTAAATATCTATCGTATCTCGTCTATATTATCATCTAAGATTATCTGGTAGTTATCTTTTGAGTATCTTTTCATCTCACGTCATTTTTCGGTTATCTTTTCATCTTTTAGTTATCTTTCGGTTATCTTTTTATCTTTTAGTTATCTTTTGGTTATCTTTTCATCTTTTAGTTATCTTTCCGTTATCTTTGAGTTATTACTGGTGAGTAGGTGCAAAAGTCGTGTTTGAAGGCAATTACGATAAAAAAAATTTGCTCATAATCCTCGATTGAGGTATTGAATGAATTGATGAAAAAAAAAAAAACAACTACGATGAAAAGTTGAATATCGTGTTTCACCTCAAGGTCATAAGTGATCGTTCCTTCAAAGTATATTAGATAGAAAGTAACACGTGGGAAAAATATGTTGGATGCCTATATTGATCTATACCTCGGAATGTGATCCTTCTTCTGCAAAAGTGGACGAGCTTAATCGCCGTTTAAGGGTCAAAAACTATATTACATAACAAAGATTTTGAGCCATCGTGGGCCAAAATCGGCCCAGTTGAACCCGAGTTATATCAATTTTGCGAAAAAAACGCTTGGGGGCATTTTTGGACGAATTAGTGGGGGCGTAATTAGACAATGCTAAATCCCATCTAAAATCGGTCGACCGATTGCCTGTCCATGTTTATCGAGGATAATTGCGCGTATCAAGGCGCATGTGCATCTGTGCGAATCTTTCCAAGCGTGGGAGATTGGAGATGAGTTAGTTTATTGAAAATGGGTGAAGAAATAATAGAAATCAATTTTATGTCCCAAAACTATTGAATCTACCAAAAAAAGGGAAGCCGAGCGAGCGTTAGCGAGCAAGGCAATATCGCTAGTTTTAAAATTGGTTGAAATGAAAAAATGAATTATCGACATCGCAGATTACAGGAGATAGTACAGTTGGAACAAATTATGAATTAGAAATGAAAGGAATCCCGCAGATTACATCCCTGAGATCACTATGTATCCATCGGTTTATACACGCGAGTGCTCTGAAAGAATTATCTGCGAGTGAGCTTCGGTGTTCGGTCATCACTAGCGACGCTTCTGAGAAATGTTGGCATAATGCTCAGGATGACTCTTCCCATACGAGCTAGCAGTGGATATGTCGATTCATTACACTTCCACCAACTAAGGACGACTACAGTAACTGGCTCCCTTCTTGCTCTAAGGTACCGGTCAATTTCGTCATCCCAATCAGATGATTTCTCGGGCTCATCATAGAAGCTGATAAGAGTGATAGTCTTGTCATCAAGCTCCTTATTATTACTCATACGATCATCATCTGTTGGAACATTTCCGTTGCATGGGCACTAAACACACTGAACAATTTTGTTAGCTGAAGATTTATCCGAACTACTCCACGCAACTTATTGTGACTACTAGATTTCAAACGTAAACAAAACCAGCCAATCTTCGTGCTCTCCAACGGTAATAGAATTGATAGGTTTCAAACTTACCTGTCACTGATACGAACGTCATTGGTAGTTCATGAGGGTATCTGGGTCGCTTCAAAGCTCGGGAACCGAATCATCTCTACTCGTCATCTCTTTGTTGTCAAGTTTCATCTCCTTTGAACTGTCTTTGTGGGGCTCTATTTTATCCTTTCCAGGATGAATTTCCTCTTGTGATTGATGTTGCGATTCAAATCCTTTCTCCTTCAAATGATGCCCCGTTCCTGTAGGAGCTGATGGAACATCGTTATTTTGACTGTCGGGTTCAACTACTCCGCCACGCTGCGACTCGTCCCTGCGTGAGGTGGTTGGAGCTTCATTGTATTCTAAATCAGTCTTTTCCAAATGGTGTAAGAGCTGCTCTGGTGTACTGGGTAATTCAATGTGAGCGTAAAGAGAGTTATTGTGTTTTAACCAGTGCAGGGCAAGCCAAACTTTCTGTACGTCGATATAATTCTCCCAGATAACTTTGCTCTTCGTAGGATTACTTCGAACGAGGATGTACAATTCGTGATTCAAGTTGATTGGGTCGGTTTCTTTGCAAAGTTTTTCCAGAGTCGCTTCGAAAGGAAGGGGTAAGTGAAAAGTCCTTCCCTTGACTTGGTCCAACTTCATGTAATGTGGAACATTTTTCTTTTGGACGGTTCCTAGTTTCACTAACACTTGAAATGCTTTTGCACGCTGTATAAGCATTTTTTCGAACATATTCAATGTTTTAATCACCGAAGGAACTTCATCAATGGAGAGACTGTTTAAAATGCATAAGGATGGCAGTTGGTCGACTTTGAACTTGCCAATACAGTGATGACGAATAAAGCTGACTTTGAAATATTCTGGTTCATACAATACTTGCAATTTCTCCCACCAAGTCATTTCAATTCCTTCTGCTGGTATGCCGCGGAGTAAGGCGTGGACCGTATTCCCTTTCAAGCCAAAGAATTTTGAGTTTGTTTCAATCAAATGCTTCTCAGTTCGGTCAACATATCTAGAGGTACGTAGCCGTTCACATGAGATACAAAAAATAGAAGGTGGATCTCGATCTATTTTGTGGAATTCTGTCCCTTCATATACCGGTTTGTGAGCTCTGTTTCATCCAAACAAGTTTCAAAGTTTTTTGTCCCACATTTGACTGGAATATTTTTAGTCTCTCTCTGAATATTTTGCAGCTCTATCAAATTTCCTAGTTCGAGAGCCGTGCCAATACTCTCAATGTCGCGATATAAATGTTTGATGTCGTAAATCAGTCGTTTTATGGTCCGGAGGAAAGGGTGGTGAGAAGATAAAATGTTTATTTTCAAGAATCTTGATTTGCAAGACAACGGCTCCATGTAACAGGTGATAGGATGGCCATTTTCAATTATATCACGTGATTCCGCAGAGCATTTATCGATCCGAGCAAAAAAATGTTGACCATCCGTGTATGCAAGGCTTACGACATCATTAAACAGGCGTTTGACTTCACACAAGACATCGACGTCAACTTTCCTACAATAGCCATCACACATCCATGCTGTAGTAGACTCACCAGGCTTTGCGAGTGCGAGCAGTACATTCGTGACACGCCCGCGCTCATTGACGAACAGCGGATCAGTTTTGTATTTGCTCGAGTTATCGCCGATATCCGTTTACACCCACTTTGCGACATTTGCATAATCGTTAGCTGTCTCTAGGAAAAAGGGGTTGTTTGTGGAGTGATGAACTGATCTTCCACACAACACAAAAATCGCAAACAGTAGATTGTCTAAAGCTGACTTCACCCAATTTGGTCACAGCGAGCTCCCATTTGCTCTGAAGAGTTTTGAATGTTCTTCGCAATCGCAAAATACTGTGATTTCTCACATGGATGCAGCGGGTGACCAAAAAATCAGCTTGTATTCTACGTTCAGCTGCATTGGCTATATCCATTTCACTCATCACTTTCTGTATAAATTTCTCTTTACTTTTAAAAAGAGCTTCAGTTTTTTTCTTTACATCGATAGGAAATCTTTGAATGGCCTTCTGAATCATTGCCATAGCCATAGACTGCTCTACTGCCTGGTTTTTCATCCTATTTTGCCTAAATATACGATATTTCACTAATATCTTCCTGGCAGCTTCTATCTTAGCAAAATCTGGAATTGTCCCCTCGTTCGATTGGGATATAATTACTAAAGGAATCGGAGTTGGAGAGCTGTTCTCGAGAATGGCAGGATGAGAAACTGGAATATGTGATGCCTCCTCCGTCCCATTGCATGGGCGTTCTTTGTCATGCCTTTGATGCCTATCGAGTTGAACATCCTCATCATATTGATCGAGAAGTGTCCAGCTATTCCCAGAGGAATGTTTTCTCGTTTTGACCACTCCATGTTCTTTAGAGACAATTCTATTTTGATATATCATTTCATTATTTTAGGGTGAACCAATCGCTTCTCGAAGAATATCACAAGATTGGGCTCCCAGCAGTTTGTTTGTGCGACTCTGAATCGTCCTCGATACTTGTAAGGTCACGTTTTGAAGATCTGTAAGATATGGTGGCACCGATGTCTCACGACTCCGTGATTTCTCTGCAAGGCGAGTTCGATTGCGTTGGTAATACTGTTTCTGCTGCTCGCGCATCTTTGATCTATTACGGTGATAGTGCTGCCTTTTCCAGAGTAAATCTCTTTCCTTACCACCAACTTTGTTCGTGTTTGAATCGAAAACTTTATCACCAGGGACAGAAGGAACCTTTGCGTAGGGAGATGGATCTAACAATAACTTATAACAACCCTTGTCTTTGATTTGTTTAAATAAAATCTGCTTGGACATACTATGGATATAGGTCTCTGTCGAATGTTCTGGATATTGAGATGAATTTCCATCGTTCGATATCGAGTTTGAGGTGGTGGACAATTTACGGAAATTATCGAGGTGATTCAGTTCACGGGATTTATATTAGTCCGGAGATGATCTATTTTCGTCATCGCCCTCTTGGAATTGCAGTATATTTCTTTTTCTACTATCACCAGTATGCTGAGCAACCCTACGATTCATGCGAATCAACCCTTGATAATCATCACGAAGTTAACCATTATCTAAATTCTGCCCAGACTGATTGCGCCCATCATTGCGTAAGGGGTGATTCCAAGACACAGACGGTGGCAAAAGATACACTGTATGACCCGGGGTATGGCTATCGATTTTTCCATTCCGTATTACGGGGGCGATATCAGAGTAGCGGAGAATCTTTTCTTTATTTTCGGCGATGGAATAAGATCTGGACTTATGACTGAGATAAGGAAATTTGGGAAATGAATCCTACAACATTCTGTAGCGGTTGAATTTTTTCAACCATTCAATGTCAGTTCGAGTGACACCAATTTCAAGGGAGGTCCAATCTTGCGTCAAATAAGTGGACTAAAGCGAGTGTGGTGGGGGAGGGGGCAGCATTTGGTCCTAAAAGTTCTCTATAAGGCGATCCTCATAGCTTGATTTCTCCATTAATATCAGCTAACTCGGGATTAGTTTGGGACCAATTCATTGTTTTGGCCCAATAACTCATGACGTAGGAGCACAAACAAGGCTTCGAATAATTTAAAAATTCAGTCGCACAGAGATTATTGATCGACTTGACTGGCACCTGCACGTGATGCGGTATAAATATTACAAATACAATGTGAATTGCTAATTTGCTTCATTCAACAGAAAAGTCCTGGCCCGTCTAATCGAAACGCCACTTCAATTATTTAACGGTAAGGCTTAGTTATGAGACTTTACTACGTACGAGTTGTTTGTACCCTTCCAATAGAACCTCGATAGTCTTTAGACTCGCGTGCATTTTCTAGCTACAGAGGTTTTGCTAGAATTTTCATAAGCTTGGCTCCGGAAACCGCGACAACTCCAGCACGAGGCAATGTAGTAGGGAAAAAGAAGCATATAAGATGAAACTGTAGATTTTTTTTTTGAAAATGTGGAGCGAATCACTCGTTGCTCTTATGTGATAATTCATATAATACATGAGAGAGCGACGAGTGATTCGCTCCACATTTTCAAAAAAAATCTACAGTTTCGAGAATAATTAGTGTGGTTCTTTAATCAACTATACTTGACTTCTTCAATTTTTCCGATTCAATTTCTGATTTTAATAAACAACGAAAAAGAAAGACCGTGCAAGATTTCCCAAATCCATCACTTTATACAATCAAACTTGTTCGAAAAACTCTCGACATGGTTTCTTATTCATTTCATTCCTTTCACGAGTTGAAACAATGCCATAAGTATTTTGCCCGGAAAATGGTTGGTCTCTCAAATTTACAGAAATACTCGACATAGTTCCTTTGATTTCATTCCTTTCAAAAGTTGAAACTATGTAATACAGCTGATTTGAATCAATCGTCATTTTTACTGTGGAAACCTGATAAAAATCAATAAGTTGTGAGGAACAAACTCATTCTCGCGAAGTTATACTTTTGATAAAAGTGAATGGAAGGGGGGGGGAGGATCTAATTTCTTTCTTATGAAAATCAAAAAGAATAAATCAAATTCCTTATCTGATCACAGCTTTTGAGGATCTGTTCATCACATATCCCTTTGAAATATAAACAATTATTTCACTCAGATCATCTTTTTGATCAAGTTGACTTGGAGCGGCTCTTGATTTACTTGAGAAATTCCCAAATATTTTTCCGACCAATTTAAGTATTGATTCTATATTTTTGAACGAGACATTTCTCTTTATCTCATCCTAGAACTTACCTCATTTATAAGAAATTAGAAAATTTCCTTATCACAATCATAACATCAATACTTGGACAATAATAGACATTCCTCATTCAGAGAGAAAGTTGGGATGTTATGATTGTGATTAGAAATCTGAAATGAGAATTAGATCGCTCGATTATTATGATTGGAACTAGAAATCTTCACGAGAATTAGGGTCCTCATTGTTCCGGATATGTTTTAGAACCAGAAACTGAGCATATCCCTGGTTACAAACTTGATATCAATATTTGGAGTGAAATAGTATTAAGGAATAATACAAGAGGAGCAAAAGCCGCTCCAAGTCAACTTTAATCACAAAATAATTTGAGTGACATAGGTTTTGCTACCCTGCATAGATATTTGATTCACTGATAGTCAAAAGTTGTGAACACAATTTCAAGCTTCAACTGCAATAGTGTCCAGAGATTCAAATTCCCATCTTGTGGAGCGCTTTAAGGCGAGGCCGTAGTCTGCGGCCATCTTGAAAAAGCTAGGGACATTGACCGAATCCGTTCTGTGAATATCTCGAGTTTTACTCAACCAAATCCCTTCATATTTTGTATGCCCCAACAAAATGCATGTAAGAATTGCGCTATGGAGCGAAATCCCACAAAAGTGGAGAAAGAAACTTCCATGATAAGCGCTGGACAGATGTCGTCTGCTCCTGTGATAAAGCATGCTGTTATACTTCATTCTATAATTTTATGATCAGCTCGTTTTTTGTCCCTTTCACTCCATAGCGTAATGCTCTCAAGTTCGTAGATGATAGTAAGACCCTTATTTGTTAATAATTCTGTATAAAACTTGAGATAATTCCAGAACGGCGATGAGTTATACACGATGACAGCCATAATTTTATGTTTCTTCAAAGTGGTCAGACTGATCAGCGGGCGCGAGGCGGGACAGCAGCAAGACCGTCTGCTTCGATCATGCACGTTCCCGTGTGTTGTCATCGCTCATCGCGGATGAGATATGTTGTGAGACTTGTAAGCCGCGACTTCCCGGTGGAAAGCGACGGCCAGGTGATGACATTATATGTCATCATCGACCGGACCCGGGTCCTTTGTCGCGCGAGTTTTCTGCGATCAGGCATGGTGGTGAATCTGATAGCCGTCCGCTGCGACATGCATCTTTTTGCATCTATTGGCAGAGAGCTCAGTGCAACATCAACTTTGCAAATTTGCAAGCATGAGCCCTTGAACAAATACAAAATGTAAGTGTTTTTGTTTGGACCTCTAATCCAGTTCTGATCATTCTGATTAATTCTAATGAAGGTTCCAGTTTCAATACCCTAGAATACTTGGTGAAAATAACGTATCCGGGTCACTTCGAAAGATAAAGTCAGTCTAGGAATATTGAATTGGAGTTCAAATCATGTCTGCTAAGATCCCTGCATTTCAGAGGGATAATTTCATGTTCAGTTAGTTGAATTTGTTGAAATATGATTGAGTTCTAAAGGTTTTGTGACCAAAGGTTAGAAAGTTAGTCTGTGAATTTTATTGTACTCAAGATGAATTAAACAAATACAGAATGTAAGTATTTTGTTTGGGCCTCTAAACCAGTTCTGATAATTCTAATGGTTCTAATCAAGGTTCCAGTTTCAATATCTTAGAATACTTGGTCAAAGTGACGCATACGGATCATTTCCAGAGATAAAGTCAGTCTTGGAATATTGAATTGGAGTTCAAATCATGCTTGCGAAGATCCCTGTATTTCAGAGGGATGATTCCATATCCAAACTTTGGGATCACTTGAGAATTGATAAATTTGTATTTTCTGGAGTTTTCCTAAAATTGAAAATTGGGGTCTCTGATAATACTCATTTTTCAAAAGTTCATGATCAGTGGCTTTCTGTCCATTCAAATTTAATTATCAAGTGAATTGAATTGCATCTAATTGCATCTGTGGTTTCCACTATAGGTACACATTATTTCCAAGGCCCCAAATGTATGTGAAAGGGGCACATTGTCAAGACCTCTGATATTAGTGTGCGAGAGGGGTACAATATATACATAGACATAAAGTATGTATATATATATATATTCACCTTTGTAAACAGTGTTGTTGTGTGTGTGTATTCACACATACATATACATCAACAGTCAGTATGTTTACAAAGGTTAGAGTGTGCGGGTGGTGACACGCCTGCTGATCATCACTGAGATATCGTGATCGCAGGGGTGCCACCGTAAGTTACTAGGGCTGTTCCGATATGGCGGCAGACTACGGCCTCGCCTTAATATCTTTTCCACATCACATCTCATCTCAACTCATGAGTTACAACACATGATTTCAAACTTTCTTGGAGCAGCAATAACTCTGCTAGAACTTTTTAGTGGTACTACATGGACCCATGAGTTGCGTGTATGATTGTGACGATGAAAGAGTTATTAATCTGGATCTGAAATATTGTGGAAGAGGGTGGTAGTTCTATCAAAAGTGCTTGACCACTTGCCAATATTTCTTATCACATACCGGCTCTCAAGCTTCTTACTTGATTACACCAATGAATAGAACTCGAAAATCAGCTCAGAAGCAGTCAAAATAATAAAATGTATTGTCGATCTAAACAAAGCAGACGGATTTTCTCTCTCTCACTCGCTCTTCGATAACTCTCGAATCGAAGCTGTGCGTTCGAGGGTCTAAACAAATCGGAGCTGCGTTCGAGCTCTGATGAAACTCGAATGGATAAATTTTTTGAGGTGATGAAAATTGGCCGAGCGGAATAAAAGTCCCAGCGATCAGAATCGGATAATTGATGACACCAACAGTGAGTCCATATTAAAACAGCCCTGAATAGAGAGGCAGGAGATGTTTGTGCACCCGGGTGGTTGAAATAAGTAAGGTGGGAAAAATGTGTGAGGTTAGAAAACCACCAATTCAAAGTATATAAGGCACAGCGCCTCGCTCGATTTTTTGTCTGCTCATATCATACTCGCCAGCAAGGCGCTATCGCGCCTTTTGATACAATACAACTATATATCTTACCCAGAGTCCAGATCGTCAGCTGTACTACGTTGCGTGACCCACGTGGCGATCTGGACTTCAGGTGTGATGAATTATTATATGAATTGTAAAACAACAAATTATCGGATCCCAAAACTGTGAAGGAAGAGTTCTAATCAGAAGAATTGGAATTTTTCAAGTCTAGTCGCGGGTGGGTACGAGCTACAATGAAGCCACACGGCGCTGAATGCAATGCGCATTGTCACCGATTAATAATAAAAAAAGACAGAAATGAGGAGTTCTTTTAGAACGCGTTCTCGGAATAAGAAGTTTTTTTGCATCTAAATCACTCTTTAGAATTTCGAAACCTGACAAAGTTGATGTGATGCCAACTCAGACTTGTCCCAAAACAATCTACCGTCTTCGGCGCTAAACTCAAGGGGGGTGATCTGTTCGACAATAGAGGACTCGATAGAACAACGTATTATTGCGCTGCACGAATGAGAGGCGTATTTTGAGGAGACATGACTACAAGAATGAGCATTTTTTCAATTACACAACAATATCACGGTAGAAATGAAAGTCGGTTGATTTACAATGCTGCTGAGCAAAAAGTTGCTGAATGTGAACACAAATTTGGTTTTTAATGAAGAGTAAAACCAAGGATATATCTTTGCGCGAATCTCGTCTGATGCTACACTCCCGAATCAATCCAAATGAATTGAATGGAGATGTGAACATTTATTCATTTTATACGCTCTGATTGCAAAAGTTGGGTTAGGAATGAAGAAACGGGAAGTCTGTGAAGGGTCTTATACCTTTGATGCTCCACATTTTGTTCGTAGAATGTCCTTTCATTTCCCAACATACGATGGATATCAAAAGGCGCGGTAGCGCCTTGCTGGCGAGTATATATAGAAAAAACTCGCAGCGCTGCTGTAGCCTTATATACTCCAAGTTGGGGTTTTTTAACCTCTCGTTCTGCCTCGATCATAGAATATTATGGATTCTTGCGCTTATCAGCCACGATGCGCCCCAGTAATCGCGAGCTTCATCATTTCTCTATCGAAATACTATTTTGTTCCATCGCTGTATGAACTGATGGCATCGTTCCACGACCGACAAATTTGAGACCCTCCCCGACGAAATTCATCGTGGAGTTTCGTCTCCAGCCACTTTTGAGATTCGACTCATCTCGAAGTCGACACTGCGTCGGTGTGACACAATCGGCCTTGTGTGCGTGTGACTAAAGCAAGCTAGCAGACCATATTCACCATTCAGTGCCATTCAGGTTCTGTTCCAGATGCGTGTTTACTCTCTGCACGTGTATCGAATACAGTGGAGATTTAATACAAATTGATGCCAATCTCATTGTTGGTCTACTAGTAAAAAAGAAGCCATCTGATTTATGCTCTCTTGTTTGCAGTGATTTAAAAATGATGGTCTCATGGCCAAAATGTGTGCCATTCTTGCTGTTGTGCACTGCAAGGTGGAGTGTCAAGAATAATTTTCAAATAGAGAGTTTATGATGCATGAGTGCCATTGAACATTAATGCACATTTTAGAAGTGGATTGATTTTTACTCCCTCCGATACTTGAGATATAGACCAAACTCTGAAGCTATAAATTGTGTATTTCAAGTTCATAATCTACTCTTTAGTGAGAGAATTACATTGCAATCAATGTATTATCCATTCAAGCTATTTTTCATATCTCACCAAAAACTTATTCGGGTCCAACACAAAGGATCGTCTCTCACATTTAGATGTTGTAGGACTGGGGTCAGTCCTATTAGTGACTGTAGAACAGTTGTTGTGATATGTGTATTAGTGATCTCTGATGCTGCTCTAATCAATTTTATATGCTTTCATTGCATATCACTGTACATCTTAGTCTTGGCTACACTTTTATTCTTGATTTATGGGTCTGAGCTGTTTTGACGTGCCACTTACATTCATGCTAATGACTTCATCAAGAGCTAGTGAGCATACGTCAACTCCTAAATAGGTCTAATTAAGAGTTGTTCAGGGTTCATCTGATTCATCAAAATTATTATTGAGAAAGAGTAGCACATTTACGCTCTTAGAGAAAACTGGCAAGTTAAACTTGGAAAAATGTAGAGCGAAGAAGTCAATTAACATAGAAACTGGATCCATACATTCATCTGGATGTACTTTGAGGATCATTCTGTCTGGCATCGAAGCACTTCTCACATAACACTATTGAATCTTCATTCTCAAAATGAGTTCCCATGCAGCACTTGAACTTCTTAATGTGTCACAGATAATCAATGTCCTAGTTGGAATTTGTTCAAGTTTCTGGTTTTCGAATAGTGTCGAGAAACAGATGTATTGTTATAGTTCCATGTTTCATTTGTTAGTCACCCATCAGTTGGTCATTTTGGTGGTTGGGATCCTCTCTTCTTGGAGAGCGGATGAACCAACTCGTGTAAGGAATTTTCACAATCCAATGAACCAACTCGTGTAAGGAATTTTCACAATCCAGAAGTAGAGTTGAGAGTCTTTGCATCAACTCAAATTGAATTTCATGAACTAATTCCAAGTTTTGCTATCAAAAACAAAAAATTGTACTGCTCCAGATTCTGTTGCTTGGGATTCAAAAATATTTATTTTTGAACGTAGCACACTGCTGTTCATTAAGGAGATGATTTTTAAGAATAAGATATGGATAAGTGTTTTTGGTTTTTCTACATGTTCGTGTTCACAGCTTATATTTGTCAATCTGGGAATTTTCAATCATTGCCATAGCCAAGTCCTGAAATCTTCCCCCCTCCCACTTTACTTTTTCCAAAAGTGTAACTTGGCGAGTATGGACATCCTTTTCCCATGAAATTTCATCTGAGATCAAATTTTTTTGGCTTCTGTGTGCTTTTTTTTGATCGCGATTCTGAGGGTGGCTGTAGCCTTTTCTATTCGATTCCTTCGGACCAGGTAATTCGACTCAAGTTATCTCAAACTATATCCGCTGTCACATGCAGCGGCGATAGCGCCTCGCTGGCGAGTATGAAAAAAAAAAACCGAGCGAGGCGCCGCGCCTACTATATACGCACACACACACACACACACACACATCTAATGGCGCAATATAGCGCCTCGGATCGCGTATAATAATCATTAACGCAAGCTAGCAGACCATTTACACAATTCAGATATTCTGTCCCGGACGAGTGTCTCTCTGCAGGAGTACCTATCGCGAGTACAGTGAATACCAATTGTAATTAATGGTCTACTAGTAAAAGAAGCCGCCTAATGCTTGGCCTGATGAATGCATGTATGCTCTCTTGTTGCAGTGATTTTATAGTGACCTAATGGTCAAAATGTGAGCCATTCTTGCTGTGGTGCGGTGCAAGGTGCAGTGTCAATCAAGAATAATCTGCAAATATATTCGGAGAGTTTATGATGTATGGGTGCCAGTATCAATCTACATTTTATCAGTGGAGTGTGTTTGAGGCTCACATAAAAATGATGAGGCTCTGAGTGAAGTTCAATAAAAATGATGGTTTATTCTGGATCTAGACTAGGCGAAATCACCGCCATCGCTGGAAAAATTATTCTAGTGGAATTTTTTTATAGGACCCCCTCCGGAAGACCCTTCTGAATCCGAAAATCCATGTTCCCAGGCGAAATTCGAATGCAAAATTGTTTAAACTGAAATTGTTTAAACAAATTGTCAAAATAAATTTTTTCGATCAGGAAGTAAATTTTTAAGGTAATTTGGCTCATTTCAAACAGAAAATGTCTCCTGTCATTTTTCTCTAAAAGTCATTGTTTTCGAGTTAAGAGCGTTTCAAAGTTGAAAAAACGCGAAAATCGCGATTTCCAGCGACCGATTACAGTATGAAAAACGGAAAAATCTCATGTTACCAAAGCGGAAAATTGTTTATTGGGATCTCCTTAACAATATCCAATAGCCAATATTCATGATCCCGAGCGATAACCCTTTGTTTTTTCAATGTTAACAATAGGTAGTTGCGCACGCTATAGCATAGGATATCGGCACGAGCAAGCAGACGACGCGCAGGCCGCCACCGCTACAGCATATATGGCTATAGCTTGCGCAACTACCCATTGTTAACATAGAAAAAACAAAGGTTTATCGCTCGGGAACATGAATTTTGGCTATTGGATATTGTTAAGGAGATCCCAATAAACAATTTTCCGCTTTGGTAACATGAGATTTTCCCGTTTTTCATACTGTAATCGGTCGCTGGAAATCGCGATTTTCGCGTTTTTTCAACTTTGAAACGCTCTTAACTCGAAAACAATGACTTTTAGAGAAAAATGACAAGAGACATTTTCTGTTCGAAATGAGCCAAATTATCTTAAAAATTTGCTTCCTGACCGAAAAAATTCATTTTGACAATTTGTTTAAACAATTTCAGTTTAAACAATTTTGCATTCGAATTTCGCCTGGGAACATGGATTTTCGGATTCAGATGGGTCTTCCGGAGAGGATCCTGTAAAAAAATTCCACTAGAATGATTTTCCCAGCGATGGCGGTGATTTCGCCTAGTCTAATCTGGAGTTACGATAAATTTACAAATTTGTGGGCATAGCCCATGTCAATGAACGTTATGTCATATTGCTCGGTCTCACTTTCGCGAATTGGTCTTGCTACCGCGAATTCGGCACCTTATATAGCCCACACACAGACTCACACATTCAATACGCCTGGCACACCAAGGTAGCAAGGATCATCATAATACCGTATGATCGTATATATATGTAGACCATCGTATATATAGGCAGTCAAATTGTCTAGCGCGCGCATCCTCTCGCTCTGTCTCTCTCTCTCTCTCTCTCTCTCTCTCTCTCTCTCTCTCTCTCTCTCTCATTCTCTCACTCTTCTCGGAACAGAAAAAACTTGCTCACATATAGCACGCACACACTCATGCAACACAGCAATCCAAACATACTGCCGGTCTTGAAAGAATATCTTTCAATCCATACTTGATTCAAATACATAATTCATTATATTATCATCTCATAAAATCTTTCATAATCATCATCATCGTATTCAGTCGTACATATATCATTCCAATCATCGTCATTTCATTTTATTGTACAAGTATCGTATTCAAATCAAATAATTCAATAGAGTCAAATTTTCGCCATCAATTTCTCATATCTCAGCAAGCATATATTGTCTCTAAAAATTTTAATTGTCAATTTCGATGGGTAAAACACATATTTTTGTGACATCTCGCTTGATTACACCTTTTACGACACGAACAGATACCACTCTCACTACACTGTCTCTACCTGGATGGGACTGCACAATGCGACCCAATGGCCATTGCTTCACGGGCACGTTATCTTCTTTGACGAGAACCATAAGACAAGGTGTGATTTGCGGGCCTTTGGTGCAATTTTTGGATTTGTTACGTCGCTGCAATTGCGGCAAGTACTCCCGATGCCATCTCTTCCAAAACTCCTGTACAACCTGTTGGATAAGCTGGTTTCGATTGAGTCGGTTCACGTTGGTGTCAATAAGATCTTCTTGTGGTAGCGCCGATAGCGAGTCTCCGATCAGGAAATGTCCAGGTGTGAGGGGGGTCAAATCATTGGGATCATTGGAGAGGGGACATAGAGGACGGGAATTTAGAATAGCCTCGACTTGCGTGAGCACCGTGTACAACTCTTCATAAGTTAAAATCGCATCTCCAATTACTCTTGTTAGATGATATTTTATGGACTTTACTGCGCTCTCCCATAGACCACCGGAATGTGGTGCACGTGAAGGTATAAAATGCCAGTCAATGGATTGAGATGAACAGAATGACCTCACTTTTCCAGAAAACTCATCACTCGCAACTAGATTCTGAAGTGCAACAAGCTCATTTCTGGCTCCTTGGAAATTTTTTGCATTATCGCAGTGATTATTTTTGCATTTTCCTCTACGACTCACAAAACGTTCAAGACAGTTTAAAAATGCAGGAGTCGATAAATCACAAGCAATTTCAATATGATTAGCTCTAGTTACAAAGCACACAAACACACAAATATAAACTTTAATTGGCACTCGCGACCTGGCCTTTTCTTTGATATGAATGGGACCTGCAACCTCCACACCACAATTATAAAATGCTCTTATTGGAGTCACTCGTTTCTCGGGTAAATTGCCCATCGGATAAGCCGATTCAGTCGGGATATTAGGGGGTTTTTCGGGCAATCCGCTCACCGAGACACCAGCAGCTTCGCACGACATCGGAGTATCCCCTCGCAAAATTTGAGCGACGGATTCAACCACAATGACGAGAAAAAAATATCCCAAGTTGGACACCACCACATACGGCGATCCGAGCAATGAAGCTTGTTTCACCTACGTGGGGTGAAATACTCAAGATAGACACTTGGCAATCTTTTACATGCAGAGCACACCACAATGAACTTAACCGACCATTTGCACCAGACTTTGATTGGGGAAATTTTTCCGCTAAAAATATCCTAAGTTGGACACAACCACATACAGCGATCCGAGCAATGAAGTTTGTTTCACCTACGTGGGGTGAAATACTCAAGATAGACACTTGGCAATTTTTTTACATGCAGAGCACACCACAGTGAACTTAACCGACCATTTGCCCCAGACTTTGATTAGGGAAATTTTTCCGCTAAAAATATCCTAAGTTGGACACAACCACATACGGCGATCCGAGCAATGAAGCTTGTTTCACCTACGTGGGGTGAAATACTCAAGATAGACACTTGGCAATGTTTTTACATGCAGAGCACACCACAATGAACTTAACCGACCATTTGCCCCAGACTTTGATTGGGGAAATTTTTCCGCACAAAATATCCTAAGTTGGACACCACCACATACGGTGATCCGAGAAATGAAGCTTGTTTCACCTACGTGGGGTGAAATACTCAAGATAGACACTTGGCAATTTTTTTACATGCAGAGCACACCACAATGAACTTAACCGACCATTTGCCCCAGACTTTGATTAGGGAAATTTTTCCGCTAAAAATATCCTAAGTTGGACACAACCACATACGGCGATCCGAGCAATGAAGCTTGTTTCACCTACGTGGGGTGAAATACTCAAGATAGACACTTGGCAATGTTTTTACATGCAGAGCACACCACAATGAACTTAACCGACCATTTGCCCCAGACTTTGATTGGGGAAATTTTTCCGCTAAAAATATCCTAAGTTGGACACAACCACATACGGCGATCCGAGCAATGAAGCTTGTTTCACCTACGTGGGGTGAAATACTCAAGATAGACACTTGGCAATCTTTTACATGCAGAGCACACCACAATGAACTTAACCGACCATTTGCACCAGACTTTGATGGGGGAAATTTTTCCGCTAAAAATATCCTAAGTTGGACACAACCACATACGGCGATCCGAGCAATGAAGTTTGTTTCACCTACGTGGGGTGAAATACTCAAGATAGACACTTGGCAATTTTTTTACATGCAGAGCACACCACAATGAACTTAACCGACCATTTGCCCCAGACTTTGATTGGGGAAATTTTTCCGCTAAAAATATCCTAAGTTGGACACCACCACATACGGCTATCTGAACTTCAAAATCTTGCTTCATCCCCATGGGATATTAGGGGGTTTTTCGGGCAATCCGCACACCAAGACACCAGCAGCTTCACACGACATCGGAGTATCCCCTTGCAAAATTTGAGCGACGGGTTCAACCACAATGACGAGAAAAAAATATCCCAAGTTGGACACCACCACATACGGCGATCCGAGCAATGAAGCTTGTTTCACCTACATGGGGTGGAATACTCAAGATAGGCACTTGGCAATTTTTTTACATGCAGACCACACCACAATGAACTCAATCGACCATTTGCCCCAGACTTTGATACGGGCAATTTTTCCCCAAAAAATATCCTAAGTTGGACACCACCACATACGGCGATCCAAGCAATGAAGCTTGTTCCACCTACGTGGGGTGAAATACTCAAGATAGACACTGGGCAATTCTATCACATGCAGAGCACACCACAATGAACTTAATCGGGCATTTGCCCCAGACTTTGATTGGGGAAATTTTTCCGCTAAAAATATCCCTAGTTGGACACAACCACATACGGCGATCCGAGCAATGAAGCTTGTTTCACCTACGTGGGGTGAAATACTCAAGATAGACACTTGGCAATTCTTTTACATGCAGAGCACACCACAATGAACTTAACCGACCATTTGCCCCAGACTTTGATTGGGGAAATTTTTCCGCTAAAAATATCCTAAGTTGGACACAACCACATACGGCGATCCGAGCAATGAAGCTTGTTTCACCTACGTGGGGTGAAATACTCAAGATAGACACTTGGCAATTTTTTTACATGCAGAGCACACCACAATGAACTTAACCGACCATTTGCCCCAGACTTTGATTCGGGAAATTTTTCCGCTAAAAATATCCTAAGTTGGACACAACCACATACGGCGATCCGAGCAATGAAGCTTGTTTCACCTACGTGGGGTGAAATACTCAAGATAGACACTTGGGAATTTTTTTACATGCAGAGCACACCACAATGAACTTAACCGACCATTTGCCCCAGACTTTGATTGGGGAAATTTTTCCGCTAAAAATATCCTAAGTTGGACACCACCACATACGGCGATCCGAGCAATGAAGCTTGTTTCACCTACGTGGGGTGAAATACTCAAGATAGACACTTAGGAATTTTTTTACATGCAGAGCACACCACAATGAACTTAACCGACCATTCGCCCCAGACTTTGATTGGGGAAATTTTTCCGCTAAAAATATCCTAAGTTGGACACCACCACATACGGCTATCTGAACTTCAAAATCTTGCTTCATCCCCATGGGATATTAGGGGCTTTTTCGGGCAATCCGCTCACCAAGACACCAGCAGCTTTACACGACATCGGAGTATCCCCTTGCGAAATTTGAGCGACGGATTCAACCACAATGACGAGAAAAAAATATCCCAAGTTGGACACCACCACATACGGCGATCCGAGCAATGAAGCTTGTTTCACCTACGTGGGGTGGAATACTCAAGATAGGCACTTGGCAATTTTTTTACATGCAGAGCACACAACAATGAGCTCAACCGACCATGTGCCCCAGACTTGCTTGGGGAAATTTTTCCGCTAAAAATATCCTAAGTTGGACACAACCACATACGGCGATCCGAGCAATGAAGCTTGTTTCACCTACGTGGGGTGAAATACTCAAGATAGACACTTGGGAATTTTTTTACATGCAGAGCACACCACAATGAACTTAACCGACCATTTGCCCCAGACTTTGATTAGGGAAATTTTTCCGCTAAAAATATCCTAAGTTGGACACAACCACATACGGCGATCCGAGCAATGAAGCTTGTTTCACCTACGTGGGGTGAAATACTCAAGATAGACACTTGGCAATGTTTTTACATGCAGAGCACACCACAATGAACTTAACCGACCATTTGCCCCAGACTTTGATTGGGGAAATTTTTCCGCTAAAAATATCCTAAGTTGGACACAACCACATACGGCGATCCGAGCAATGAAGCTTGTTTCACCTACGTGGGGTGAAATACTCAAGATAGACACTTGGCAATCTTTTACATGCAGAGCACACCACAATGAACTTAACCGACCATTTGCACCAGACTTTGATTGGGGAAATTTTTCCGCTAAAAATATCCTAAGTTGGACACAACCACATACGGCGATCCGAGCAATGAAGTTTGTTTCACCTACGTGGGGTGAAATACTCAAGATAGACACTTGGCAATTTTTTTACATGCAGAGCACACCACAATGAACTTAACCGACCATTTGCCCCAGACTTTGATTGGGGAAATTTTTCCGCTAAAAATATCCTAAGTTGGACACCACCACATACGGCTATCTGAACTTCAAAATCTTGCTTCATCCCCATGGGATATTAGGGGGTTTTTCGGGCAATCCGCACACCAAGACACCAGCAGCTTCACACGACATCGGAGTATCCCCTTGCAAAATTTGAGCGACGGGTTCAACCACAATGACGAGAAAAAAATATCCCAAGTTGGACACCACCACATACGGCGATCCGAGCAATGAAGCTTGTTTCACCTACATGGGGTGGAATACTCAAGATAGGCACTTGGCAATTTTTTTACATGCAGACCACACCACAATGAACTTAACCGACCATTTGCCCCAGACTTTGATTCGGGAAATTTTTCCGCTAAAAATATCCTAAGTTGGACACAACCACATACGGCGATCCGAGCAATGAAGCTTGTTTCACCTACGTGGGGTGAAATACTCAAGATAGACACTTGGGAATTTTTTTACATGCAGAGCACACCACAATGAACTTAACCGACCATTTGCCCCAGACTTCGATTGGGGAAATTTTTCCGCTAAAAATATCCTAAGTTGGACACCACCACATACGGCGATCCGAGCAATGAAGCTTGTTTCACCTACGTGGGGTGAAATACTCAAGATAGACACTTGGGAATTTTTTTACATGCAGAGCACACCACAATGAACTTAACCGACCATTCGCCCCAGACTTTGATTCGGGAAATTTTTCCGCTAAAAATATCCTAAGTTGGACACCACCACATACGGCTATCTGAACTTCAAAATCTTGCTTCATCCCCATGGGATATAAGGGGCTTTTTCGGGCAATCCGCTCACCAAGACACCAGCAGCTTTACACGACATCGGAGTATCCCCTTGCGAAATTTGAGCGACGGATTCAACCACAATGACGAGAAAAAAATATCCCAAGTTGGACACCACCACATACGGCGATCCGAGCAATGAAGCTTGTTTCACCTACGTGGGGTGGAATACTCAAGATAGGCACTTGGCAATTTTTTTACATGCAGAGCACACAACAATGAGCTCAACCGACCATGTGCCCCAGACTTGCTTGGGGAAATTTTTCCGCTAAAAATATCCTAAGTTGGACACAACCACATACGGCGATCCGAGCAATGAAGCTTGTTTCACCTACGTGGGGTGAAATACTCAAGATAGACACTTGGGAATTTTTTTACATGCAGAGCACACCACAATGAACATAACCGACCATTTGCCCCAGACTTTGATTCGGGAAATTTTTCCGCTAAAAATATCCTAAGTTGGACACAACCACATACGGCGATCCGAGCAATGAAGCTTGTTTCACCTACGTGGGGTGAAATACTCAAGATAGACACTTGGCGATGTTTTTACATGCAGAGCACACCACAATGAACTTAACCGACCATTTGCCCCAGACTTTGATTGGGGAAATTTTTCCGCTAAAAATATCCTAAGTTGGACACAACCACATACGGCGATCCGAGCAATGAAGCTTGTTTCACCTACGTGGGGTGAAATACTCAAGATAGACACTTGGCAATCTTTTACATGCAGAGCACACCACAATGAACTTAACCGACCATTTGCACCAGACTTTGATTGGGGAAATTTTTCCGCTAAAAATATCCTAAGTTGGACACAACCACATACGGCGATCCGAGCAATGAAGCTTGTTTCACCTACGTGGGGTGAAATACTCAAGATAGACACTTGGCAATTTTTTTACATGCAGAGCACACCACAATGAACTTAACCGACCATTTGCCCCAGACTTTGATTGGGGAAATTTTTCCGCTAAAAATATCCTAAGTTGGACACCACCACATACGGCTATCTGAACTTCAAAATCTTGCTTCATCCCCATGGGATATTAGGGGGTTTTTCGGGCAATGCGCACACCAAGACACCAGCAGCTTCACACGACATCGGAGTATCCCCTTGCAAAATTTGAGCGACGGGTTCAACCACAATGACGAGAAAAAAATATCCCAAGTTGGACACCACCACATACGGCGATCCGAGCAATGAAGCTTGTTTCACCTACGTGGGGTGGAATACTCAAGATAGGCACTTGGCAATTTTTTTACATGCAGACCACACCACAATGAACTCAATCGACCATTTGCCCCAGACTTTGATACGGGCAATTTTTCCCCAAAAAATATCCTAAGTCGGACACCACCACATACGGCGATCCAAGCAATGAAGCTTGTTCCACCTACGTGGGGTGAAATACTCAAGATAGACACTGGGCAATTCTATCACATGCAGAGCACACCACAATGAACTTAATCGGGCATTTGCCCCAGACTTTGATTGGGGAAATTTTTCCGCTAAAAATATCCCTAGTTGGACACCACCACATACGGCGATCCGAGCAATGAAGCTTGTTTCACCTACGTGGGGTGAAATACTCAAGATAGACACTTGGCAATCTTTTACATGCAGAGCACACCACAATGAACTTAACCGACCATTTGCCCCAGACTTTGATTAGGGAAATTTTTCCGCTAAAAATATCCTAAGTTGGACACAACCACATACGGCGATCCGAGCAATGAAGCTTGTTTCACCTACGTGGGGTGAAATACTCAAGATAGACACTTGGCAATGTTTTTACATGCAGAGCACACCACAATGAACTTAACCGACCATTTGCCCCAGACTTTGATTGGGGAAATTTTTCCGCACAAAATATCCTAAGTTGGACACCACCACATACGGTGATCCGAGAAATGAAGCTTGTTTCACCTACGTGGGGTGAAATACTCAAGATAGACACTTGGCAATTTTTTTACATGCAGAGCACACCACAATGAACTTAACCGACCATTTGCCCCAGACTTTGATAAGGGAAATTTTTCCGCTAAAAATATCCTAAGTTGGACACAACCACATACGGCGATCCGAGCAATGAAGCTTGTTTCACCTACGTGGGGTGAAATACTCAAGATAGACACTTGGCAATGTTTTTACATGCAGAGCACACCACAATGAACTTAACCGACCATTTGCCCCAGACTTTGATTGGGGAAATTTTTCCGCTAAAAATATCCTAAGTTGGACACAACCACATACGGCGATCCGAGCAATGAAGCTTGTTTCACCTACGTGGGGTGAAATACTCAAGATAGACACTTGGCAATCTTTTACATGCAGAGCACACCACAATGAACTTAACCGACCATTTGCACCAGACTTTGATGGGGGAAATTTTTCCGCTAAAAATATCCTAAGTTGGACACAACATCATAGGCGATCCGAGCAATGAAGTTTGTTTCACCTACGTGGGGTGAAATACTCAAGATAGACACTTGGCAATTTTTTTACATGCAGAGCACACCACAATGAACTTAACCGACCATTTGCCCCAGACTTTGATTGGGGAAATTTTTCCGCTAAAAATATCCTAAGTTGGACACCACCACATACGGCTATCTGAACTTCAAAATCTTGCTTCATCCCCATGGGATATTAGGGGGTTTTTCGGGCAATCCGCACACCAAGACACCAGCAGCTTCACACGACATCGGAGTATCCCCTTGCAAAATTTGAGCGACGGGTTCAACCACAATGACGAGAAAAAAATATCCCAAGTTGGACACCACCACATACGGCGATCCGAGCAATGAAGCTTGTTTCACCTACATGGGGTGGAATACTCAAGATAGGCACTTGGCAATTTTTTTACATGCAGACCACACCACAATGAACTCAATCGACCATTTGCCCCAGACTTTGATACGGGCAATTTTTCCCCAAAAAATATCCTAAGTTGGACACCACCACATACGGCGATCCAAGCAATGAAGCTTGTTCCACCTACGTGGGGTGAAATACTCAAGATAGACACTGGGCAATTCTATCACATGCAGAGCACACCACAATGAACTTAATCGGGCATTTGCCCCAGACTTTGATTGGGGAAATTTTTCCGCTAAAAATATCCCTAGTTGGACACAACCACATACGGCGATCCGAGCAATGAAGCTTGTTTCACCTACGTGGGGTGAAATACTCAAGATAGACACTTGGCAATTCTTTTACATGCAGAGCACACCACAATGAACTTAACCGACCATTTGCCCCAGACTTTGATTGGGGAAATTTTTCCGCTAAAAATATCCTAAGTTGGACACAACCACATACGGCGATCCGAGCAATGAAGCTTGTTTCACCTACGTGGGGTGAAATACTCAAGATAGACACTTGGCAATTTTTTTACATGCAGAGCACACCACAATGAACTTAACCGACCATTTGCCCCAGACTTTGATTCGGGAAATTTTTCCGCTAAAAATATCCTAAGTTGGACACAACCACATACGGCGATCCGAGCAATGAAGCTTGTTTCACCTACGTGGGGTGAAATACTCAAGATAGACACTTGGGAATTTTTTTACATGCAGAGCACACCACAATGAACTTAACCGACCATTTGCCCCAGACTTTGATTGGGGAAATTTTTCCGCTAAAAATATCCTAAGTTGGACACCACCACATACGGCGATCCGAGCAATGAAGCTTGTTTCACCTACGTGGGGTGAAATACTCAAGATAGACACTTAGGAATTTTTTTACATGCAGAGCACACCACAATGAACTTAACCGACCATTCGCCCCAGACTTTGATTGGGGAAATTTTTCCGCTAAAAATATCCTAAGTTGGACACCACCACATACGGCTATCTGAACTTCAAAATCTTGCTTCATCCCCATGGGATATTAGGGGCTTTTTCGGGCAATCCGCTCACCAAGACACCAGCAGCTTTACACGACATCGGAGTATCCCCTTGCGAAATTTGAGCGACGGATTCAACCACAATGACGAGAAAAAAATATCCCAAGTTGGACACCACCACATACGGCGATCCGAGCAATGAAGCTTGTTTCACCTACGTGGGGTGGAATACTCAAGATAGGCACTTGGCAATTTTTTTACATGCAGAGCACACAACAATGAGCTCAACCGACCATGTGCCCCAGACTTGCTTGGGGAAATTTTTCCGCTAAAAATATCCTAAGTTGGACACAACCACATACGGCGACCCGAGCAATGAAGCTTGTTTCACCTACGTGGGGTGAAATACTCAAGATAGACACTTGGGAATTTTTTTACATGCAGAGCACACCACAATGAACTTAACCGACCATTTGCCCCAGACTTTGATTAGGGAAATTTTTCCGCTAAAAATATCCTAAGTTGGACACAACCACATACGGCGATCCGAGCAATGAAGCTTGTTTCACCTACGTGGGGTGAAATACTCAAGATAGACACTTGGCAATGTTTTTACATGCAGAGCACACCACAATGAACTTAACCGACCATTTGCCCCAGACTTTGATTGGGGAAATTTTTCCGCTAAAAATATCCTAAGTTGGACACAACCACATACGGCGATCCGAGCAATTAAGCTTGTTTCACCTACGTGGGGTGAAATACTCAAGATAGACACTTGGCAATCTTTTACATGCAGAGCACACCACAATGAACTTAACCGACCATTTGCACCAGACTTTGATTGGGGAAATTTTTCCGCTAAAAATATCCTAAGTTGGACACAACCACATACGGCGATCCGAGCAATGAAGTTTGTTTCACCTACGTGGGGTGAAATACTCAAGATAGACACTTGGCAATTTTTTTACATGCAGAGCACACCACAATGAACTTAACCGACCATTTGCCCCAGACTTTGATTGGGGAAATTTTTCCGCTAAAAATATCCTAAGTTGGACACCACCACATACGGCTATCTGAACTTCAAAATCTTGCTTCATCCCCATGGGATATTAGGGGGTTTTTCGGGCAATCCGCACACCAAGACACCAGCAGCTTCACACGACATCGGAGTATCCCCTTGCAAAATTTGAGCGACGGGTTCAACCACAATGACGAGAAAAAAATATCCCAAGTTGGACACCACCACATACGGCGATCCGAGCAATGAAGCTTGTTTCACCTACATGGGGTGGAATACTCAAGATAGGCACTTGGCAATTTTTTTACATGCAGACCACACCACAATGAACTCAATCGACCATTTGCCCCAGACTTTGATACGGGCAATTTTTCCCCAAAAAATATCCTAAGTTGGACACCACCACATACGGCGATCCAAGCAATGAAGCTTGTTCCACCTACGTGGGGTGAAATACTCAAGATAGACACTGGGCAATTCTATCACATGCAGAGCACACCACAATGAACTTAATCGGGCATTTGCCCCAGACTTTGATTGGGGAAATTTTTCCGCTAAAAATATCCCTAGTTGGACACAACCACATACGGCGATCCGAGCAATGAAGCTTGTTTCACCTACGTGGGGTGAAATACTCAAGATAGACACTTGGCAATTCTTTTACATGCAGAGCACACCACAATGAACTTAACCGACCATTTGCCCCAGACTTTGATTGGGGAAATTTTTCCGCTAAAAATATCCTAAGTTGGACACAACCACATACGGCGATCCGAGCAATGAAGCTTGTTTCACCTACGTGGGGTGAAATACTCAAGATAGACACTTGGGAATTTTTTTACATGCAGAGCACACCACAATGAACTTAACCGACCATTTGCCCCAGACTTTGATTGGGGAAATTTTTCCGCTAAAAATATCCTAAGTTGGACACAACCACATACGGCGATCCGAGCAATGAAGCTTGTTTCACCTACGTGGGGTGAAATACTCAAGATAGACACTTGGCAATGTTTTTACATGCAGAGCACACCACAATGAACTTAACCGACCATTTGCCCCAGACTTTGATTGGGGAAATTTTTCCGCTAAAAATATCCTAAGTTGGACACAACCACATACGGCGATCCGAGCAATGAAGCTTGTTCCACCTACGTGGGGTGAAATACTCAAGATAGACACTTGGCAATCTTTTACATGCAGAGCACACCACAATGAACTTAACCGACCATTTGCACCAGACTTTGATTGGGGAAATTTTTCCGCTAAAAATATCCTAAGTTGGACACAACCACATACGGCGATCCGAGCAATGAAGTTTGTTTCACCTACGTGGGGTGAAATACTCAAGATAGACACTTGGCAATTTTTTTACATGCAGAGCACACCACAATGAACTTAACCGACCATTTGCCCCAGACTTTGATTGGGGAAATTTTTCCGCTAAAAATATCCTAAGTTGGACACCACCACATACGGCTATCTGAACTTCAAAATCTTGCTTCATCCCCATGGGATATTAGGGGGTTTTTCGGGCAATCCGCACACCAAGACACCAGCAGCTTCACACGACATCGGAGTATCCCCTTGCAAAATTTGAGCGACGGGTTCAACCACAATGACGAGAAAAAAATATCCCAAGTTGGACACCACCACATACGGCGATCCGAGCAATGAAGCTTGTTTCACCTACATGGGGTGGAATACTCAAGATAGGCACTTGGCAATTTTTTTACATGCAGACCACACCACAATGAACTCAATCGACCATTTGCCCCAGACTTTGATACGGGCAATTTTTCCCCAAAAAATATCCTAAGTTGGACACCACCACATACGGCGATCCAAGCAATGAAGCTTGTTCCACCTACGTGGGGTGAAATACTCAAGATAGACACTGGGCAATTCTATCACATGCAGAGCACACCACAATGAACTTAATCGGGCATTTGCCCCAGACTTTGATTGGGGAAATTTTTCCGCTAAAAATATCCCTAGTTGGACACAACCACATACGGCGATCCGAGCAATGAAGCTTGTTTCACCTACGTGGGGTGAAATACTCAAGATAGACACTTGGCAATTCTTTTACATGCAGAGCACACCACAATGAACTTAACCGACCATTTGCCCCAGACTTTGATTGGGGAAATTTTTCCGCTAAAAATATCCTAAGTTGGACACAACCACATACGGCGATCCGAGCAATGAAGCTTGTTTCACCTACGTGGGGTGAAATACTCAAGATAGACACTTGGGAATTTTTTTACATGCAGAGCACACCACAATGAACTTAACCGACCATTTGCCCCAGACTTTGATTAGGGAAATTTTTCCGCTAAAAATATCCTAAGTTGGACACAACCACATACGGCGATCCGAGCAATGAAGCTTGTTTCACCTACGTGGGGTGAAATACTCAAGATAGACACTTGGCAATGTTTTTACATGCAGAGCACACCACAATGAACTTAACCGACCATTTGCCCCAGACTTTGATTGGGGAAATTTTTCCGCTAAAAATATCCTAAGTTGGACACAACCACATACGGCGATCCGAGCAATGAAGCTTGTTCCACCTACGTGGGGTGAAATACTCAAGATAGACACTTGGCAATCTTTTACATGCAGAGCACACCACAATGAACTTAACCGACCATTTGCACCAGACTTTGATTGGGGAAATTTTTCCGCTAAAAATATCCTAAGTTGGACACAACCACATACGGCGATCCGAGCAATGAAGTTTGTTTCACCTACGTGGGGTGAAATACTCAAGATAGACACTTGGCAATTTTTTTACATGCAGAGCACACCACAATGAACTTAACCGACCATTTGCCCCAGACTTTGATTGGGGAAATTTTTCCGCTAAAAATATCCTAAGTTGGACACCACCACATACGGCTATCTGAACTTCAAAATCTTGCTTCATCCCCATGGGATATTAGGGGGTTTTTCGGGCAATCCGCACACCAAGACACCAGCAGCTTCACACGACATCGGAGTATCCCCTTGCAAAATTTGAGCGACGGGTTCAACCACAATGACGAGAAAAAAATATCCCAAGTTGGACACCACCACATACGGCGATCCGAGCAATGAAGCTTGTTTCACCTACATGGGGTGGAATACTCAAGATAGGCACTTGGCAATTTTTTTACATGCAGACCACACCACAATGAACTCAATCGACCATTTGCCCCAGACTTTGATACGGGCAATTTTTCCCCAAAAAATATCCTAAGTTGGACACCACCACATACGGCGATCCAAGCAATGAAGCTTGTTCCACCTACGTGGGGTGAAATACTCAAGATAGACACTGGGCAATTCTATCACATGCAGAGCACACCACAATGAACTTAATCGGGCATTTGCCCCAGACTTTGATTGGGGAAATTTTTCCGCTAAAAATATCCCTAGTTGGACACAACCACATACGGCGATCCGAGCAATGAAGCTTGTTTCACCTACGTGGGGTGAAATACTCAAGATAGACACTTGGCAATTCTTTTACATGCAGAGCACACCACAATGAACTCAACCGACCATTTGCCCCAGACTTTGATTGGGGAAATTTTTCCGCTAAAAATATCCTAAGTTGGACACAACCACATACGGCGATCCGAGCAATGAAGCTTGTTTCACCTACGTGGGGTGAAATACTCAAGATAGACACTTGGCAATTTTTTTACATGCAGAGCACACCACAATGAACTTAACCGACCATTTGCCCCAGACTTTGATTCGGGAAATTTTTCCGCTAAAAATATCCTAAGTTGGACACAACCACATACGGCGATCCGAGCAATGAAGCTTGTTTCACCTACGTGGGGTGAAATACTCAAGATAGACACTTGGGAATTTTTTTACATGCAGAGCACACCACAATGAACTTAACCGACCATTTGCCCCAGACTTTGATTGGGGAAATTTTTCCGCTAAAAATATCCTAAGTTGGACACCACCACATACGGCGATCCGAGCAATGAAGCTTGTTTCACCTACGTGGGGTGAAATACTCAAGATAGACACTTGGGAATTTTTTTACATGCAGAGCACACCACAATGAACTTAACCGACCATTCGCCCCAGACTTTGATTGGGGAAATTTTTCCGCTAAAAATATCCTAAGTTGGACACCACCACATACGGCTATCTGAACTTCAAAATCTTGCTTCATCCCCATGGGATATTAGGGGCTTTTTCGGGCAATCCGCTCACCAAGACACCAGCAGCTTTACACGACATCGGAGTATCCCCTTGCGAAATTTGAGCGACGGATTCAACCACAATGACGAGAAAAAAATATCCCAAGTTGGACACCACCACATACGGCGATCCGAGCAATGAAGCTTGTTTCACCTACGTGGGGTGGAATACTCAAGATAGGCACTTGGCAATTTTTTTACATGCAGAGCACACAACAATGAGCTCAACCGACCATGTGCCCCAGACTTGCTTGGGGAAATTTTTCCGCTAAAAATATCCTAAGTTGGACACAACCACATACGGCGATCCGAGCAATGAAGCTTGTTTCACCTACGTGGGGTGAAATACTCAAGATAGACACTTGGGAATTTTTTTACATGCAGAGCACACCACAATGAACATAACCGACCATTTGCCCCAGACTTTGATTCGGGAAATTTTTCCGCTAAAAATATCCTAAGTTGGACACAACCACATACGGCGATCCGAGCAATGAAGCTTGTTTCACCTACGTGGGGTGAAATACTCAAGATAGACACTTGGCGATGTTTTTACATGCAGAGCACACCACAATGAACTTAACCGACCATTTGCCCCAGACTTTGATTGGGGAAATTTTTCCGCTAAAAATATCCTAAGTTGGACACAACCACATACGGCGATCCGAGCAATGAAGCTTGTTTCACCTACGTGGGGTGAAATACTCAAGATAGACACTTGGCAATCTTTTACATGCAGAGCACACCACAATGAACTTAACCGACCATTTGCACCAGACTTTGATTGGGGAAATTTTTCCGCTAAAAATATCCTAAGTTGGACACAACCACATACGGCGATCCGAGCAATGAAGCTTCTTTCACCTACGTGGGGTGAAATACTCAAGATAGACACTTGGCAATTTTTTTACATGCAGAGCACACCACAATGAACTTAACCGACCATTTGCCCCAGACTTTGATTGGGGAAATTTTTCCGCTAAAAATATCCTAAGTTGGACACCACCACATACGGCTATCTGAACTTCAAAATCTTGCTTCATCCCCATGGGATATTAGGGGGTTTTTCGGGCAATCCGCACACCAAGACACCAGCAGCTTCACACGACATCGGAGTATCCCCTTGCAAAATTTGAGCGACTGGTTCAACCACAATGACGAGAAAAAAATATCCCAAGTTGGACACCACCACATACGGCGATCCGAGCAATGAAGCTTGTTTCACCTACGTGGGGTGGAATACTCAAGATAGGCACTTGGCAATTTTTTTACATGCAGACCACACCACAATGAACTCAATCGACCATTTGCCCCAGACTTTGATACGGGCAATTTTTCCCCAAAAAATATCCTAAGTCGGACACCACCACATACGGCGATCCAAGCAATGAAGCTTGTTCCACCTACGTGGGGTGAAATACTCAAGATAGACACTGGGCAATTCTATCACATGCAGAGCACACCACAATGAACTTAATCGGGCATTTGCCCCAGACTTTGATTGGGGAAATTTTTCCGCTAAAAATATCCCTAGTTGGACACAACCACATATGGCGATCCGAGCAATGAAGCTTGTTTCACCTACGTGGGGTGAAATACTCAAGATAGACACTTGGCAATTCTTTTACATGCAGAGCACACCACAATGAACTTAACCGACCATTTGCCCCAGACTTTGATTGGGGAAATTTTTCCGCTAAAAATATCCTAAGTTGGACACCACCACATACGGCTATCTGAACTTCAAAATCTTGCTTCATCCCCATGGGATATTAGGGGCTTTTTCGGGCAATCCGCTCACCAAGACACCAGCAGCTTTACACGACATCGGAGTATCCCCTTGCGAAATTTGAGCGACGGATTCAACCACAATGACGAGAAAAAAATATCCCAAGTTGGACACCACCACATACGGCGATCCGAGCAATGAAGCTTGTTTCACCTACGTGGGGTGGAATACTCAAGATAGGCACTTGGCAATTTTTTTACATGCAGAGCACACCACAATGAACTTAACCGACCATTTGCCCCAGACTTTGATTCGGGAAATTTTTCCGCTAAAAATATCCTAAGTTGGACACCACCACATACGGCGATCCGAGGAATGAAGCTTGTTTCACCTACGTGGGGTGAAATACTCAAGATAGACACTTGGCAATTTTTTTACATGCAGAGCACACCACAATGAACTTAACCGACCATTTGCCCCAGACTTTGATTGGGGAAATTTTTCCGCTAAAAATATCCTAAGTTGGACACAACCACATACGGCGATCCGAGCAATGAAGCTTGTTTCACCTACGTGGGGTGAAATACTCAAGATAGACACTTGGCAATTTTTTTACATGCAGAGCACACCACAATGAACTCAATCGACTATTTGCCCCAGGCTTTGATTAGGGAAATCTTTCCGCTAAAAATACCTTAAGTTGGACACAACCACATACGGCGATATGGGTAAGGAACCTTGAAACACCTGCGAGGGGTGAAATACTCAAAATAGACACTTGGCAATTTTTTCACATGCAGAGCACACCACAATGAACTTAATCGACCATTTGCCCAGACTTTGATTCGGGAAATTTTTCCGCTAAAAATATCCTAAGTTGGACACCACCACATACGGCGATCCAAGCAATGAAGCTTGTTTCACGTACGTGGGGTGAAATACTCAAGATAGACACTCGGCAATTTTTTTACATGCACAGCACACCACAATGAACTTAACCGACCATTTGCCCCAGACTTTGATTGGGGAAATTTTTCCGCTAAAAATATCCTAAGTTGGACACCACCACATACGGCTATCTGAACTTCAAAATCTTGCTTCATCCCCATGGGATATTAGGGGGTTTTTCGGGCAATCCGCTCACCAAGACACCAGCAGCTTCACACGACATCGGAGTATCCCCTTGCAAAATTTGAGCGACGGATTCAACCACAATGACGAGAAAAAAATATCCCAAGTTGGACACCACCACATACGGCGATCCGAGCAATGAAGCTTGTTTCACCTACGTGGGGTGGAATACTCAAGATAGGCGTTGGCAATTCTCTCACATGCAGAGCACACCACAATGAACTTAACCGACCATTTGCCCCAGACTTTGATTGGGGAAATTTTTCCGCTAAAAATATCCAAAGTTGGACACAACCACATACGGCGATCCGAGCAATGGAGCTTGTTTCACCTACGTGGGGTGAAATACTCAAGATAGACACTCGGCAATTTTTTTACATGCAGAGCACAGATTGGGGAAATTTTGCCGCTAAAAATATCCTAAGTTGGACACAACCACATACGGCGATCTGGGTAAGGAACCTTGAAACACCTACGCGGGGTGAAATACTCAAGATAGACACTTCGCAATTTTTTTACATGCAGAGCACACCACAATGAACTGAACCGACGATTTGCCCCAGACTTTGATTGGGGAAATTTTGCCGCTAAAAATATCCTAAGTTGGACACAACCACATACGGGCATCTGGGTAAGGAACCTTGAATCACCTACGAGGGGTGATATACTCAAGATAGACACTTGGCAATTTTTTCACATGCAGAGCACACCACAATGAACTCAACCGACCATTTGCCCCAGACTTTGATTAGGGAAATTTTTCCGCTAAAAATATAAGCTTCATATAAATTATATACTCCTTTTCAAAACCTATATTACGGATCAATGGGCGGATACCTTCTTTCGATACCTCGTGTCCCAGATACTCTAGTCGTTCCTGTATGAATGAACACTTGTCTGGATTCAAAATTAAACCAGCTTCTCGAAGCCGTTCAAATACTGTTCGCAGGTTTCTCAAATGGTCTTCTGGCGTTGATCCCAAAACAATCAAATCATCTACGTAGATGAAACAAATTCTTCCAACCAAACCTCTCAATTTGAAGTTCATCATTCTTCGGTAGGTTGTGTAGTGTATGTTATATATATGAATGATGTTGCGAGAGGCTCGTACAGGCCTCGAGCGGAATGATCGCAATGGGAAAATTTGGAGCGCCCCTCCATCCATTGCGCGGTGCGACATCGGGGTCGCACCGCTTATATTTAAGTAACTGCAAGAGTTCAGTTGGTGAGTTCATTTTTAGGATAAGTAGTTGTTAGTATTAACTCGAGAGCTTACGGTCCGAGCCAGTCACGCGAGACGGGTAAACGCAGCCACGGATTGGCCCTGTCAGTAGAAGTCAAATCACTTGATAGGTCTCTTTACATTGAGATACTAGCCGTGGAATAAAGTAACAGTCAATCTTATTCTCGTGTCAAGATCATTCTATACATCCAACCCCTTCACAAACACCCAGCACGACAGCTTCGCGCTTGGGAGACGGAAAACCCAATACCCGAACACCAATAACGTAACATAAAAACTGGCGCCCAACGTGGGTTCCGTCTGAAGGGTTTGGAGTGTTTTTTCTTCGGAGAATATTCGGTTTGAAACTTGCGAACAACGACATATACTCAACGATCAAGGACCCGCAGTAAAATTAACAGAGGACATCGTAAAGAAAGCGTGAGACGACCAAGGGAGATAACATAAAAACTGGTGCTTGGACGACTATAAGACGACATTGCATATTGAAGGAGGGTTGATCATATCACAGCCTGGTCCAACTTTTAACTGTGAAATCCAAGAAAGAAGGATGTTCATCATTGGATATCTGTTGACGTTGATTACAGCATCTGGGTGAGTACTTTGATATTTTCCCTTTCCATCCGTCGTGGGGAAAGATACGCGGAGCTAGGACTTCCATAGATTTCTTTAATCAAATGAAAGTAATTTCTTTGTGAATTACGAAATCGGTTTTCTTATTTTTCTTTGCTTATATTTGTTATATCATAAATTTCAAGTTACACCACTTGGCTATTCAGAAATAGTCGCATTGGAACATAACAGTACACTCTCGACCTCTACGTGGTGTCATTCGGTCTGCGCTGGAATTGCTCAATTTTTTCAGGTGAAAGTTCGGTACTTCCTCAATTATTCCTAATACACACACTTACGGACACTCTACACCTTCATTGTTATATCGTCGTTCCGAAAACAGATTTCAATCGCGAACTATGGTTTGGCCAAAACGGAGTAGTTCAGTACCTCCCAGCGAACAAGCGCCCGGGTCGGCTTCAGGAAATATGGATAAAACCCCGAGAAGATCACAGGATGGCACAATTACGATGGATATGAGTGAGATGACAGCAAAGTATCAGCTTGCGATGCAGCAGGGCGTCAAATACGGGAGCGATGTTTTTAGAGCCTTGAAGCTAGCCGAGGGAGGGTTCCTTACCCCGGAAAAGGAGTTTCTGATAATCGGAATAAAAGCATTAAAAGAAGTGCTTGCTAGTAAGAGTGAACTATGCACAGAGGCCGACATCGCATGTCTGGAAAGTGTGGGTGATCGTTTGTCGCAACTGTTGAGTGAGGTAGAGAAACGAGATTCTCCCTTGATAGGTTATGGGTTTCCGGGTGCGATAGAAAGTCTTCATCAATCTCAAATCAACGCGGATTCATCGCGAATCTTGCAAAGGTCGGAGAATCCTTCAGGAACGAATCGCTTAATAAGTTTTGATGATTCCGTGGACAACGCGATGGATCCCCTGGAGAAATTCGCGACTCCCACTACAGATGTTATGTCGCCCCCTAACGGTAATAGTTCGGAACAAGGGTCGGATATGCAGACGGGAGAAAGGGTCGGAGTAGAACGCGGCGGTTATGCCCGGAACGATCAAGTTCCGGAATCCAATAAGAGGAATAAAAGTCATAGGGACGACAAAAGTTCGCGAAACGCATCGAAAGAGTCTCATCGTGAAAAGCATAAAATCTCGCAGAAGGGTCGACAGAAATTGGTATATTCGGACTCGAAATCATATGACATCGATTCTTCCGATGAAGAACGGGATTACGAGGAGGAGCACCAAAATTCACGCTCAAATCACAAAGAGAAAAATTCGAAATCAGCTAGAGACACTGGTAGACACTCGAAGCATAGCTCGCACTATAAGAAAATCCGCGATTCAAGCTACGATAAGCATGATAAAAGAAGGAAATTGAGAGTATATTCGTCAGAAAGTAATGATTCAGAGTATTATAGTGATGATTCTGAAGACTCGCGATATACGTCGGACGAGCGTCAAAAGGACCACGGGCGGAAGAGTAATCGATTGGACAAGAAGGAGTCACGCAAAGATAGGAAGAAACGGGAACAATCGGAAGAGAGTGATTATAGCATCCGTAACGATAGACGCAAGTGACGCGACAAACCGAGGAAGAGATCAGAAGAACGAGATCGTTATGAGCGAAAATCTAGATGCACCTTGCCACAAACCTTAGCCCTGATCCAGCCATTCGAGGGTGACGCGGAAGATTTTAATAGATTCAGTGTCGACGCAAGATATATTCGTGATCAACATAAGTCCGAACCAAAATCAAATATTCTAAGGGCAATTGGTAGTAAACTCAAAGGACGAGCATCGCAGGCTTTTCTTGGTCAAATAAATCAATATGAGTCAGTTGGGAGATTCCTGGATGATTTAAAAGCTCAATTCGGGACAACAGGGGGTCTGACCAGTGTCAAAGCAGAGATGAGAGTAATCAGACAAGAACGAAACGAAAAAGCAGCGGCGTACGGTCATAGAGTTCAGAAAATGTATAATAAACTCCTCAGCGCGTACGATACTGATCAGGACTTAGAAAAATGGGAAAAGCGAAGATGCAAGTCGAGAGCGGCAACATTCGCTTTGGATCAGTTCATTTACGGTTTATTAGAGCCCTTACAACATCATGTTAAAGCAGGACACCCGGAAACCTTGTACGAGGCTATTTCAGAAGCATCAAAGATCGAAATAGAAACGGATGCTCGTCGGCAAATAGATGTAGCTGAACAATCACGGGATGCCGAAGGGGTAAAATCAGTCATCAGAGCTATCCGCGATAGTAGTGTCGAAAGTCACGTAACATCGAAGGAATGCGCTTCGATACGACTAGCACCGGTTTCAGATGGCTGTCGGTATTGCCACACACAACAACATTTTGAAAGAGAATGCCCCAGGAAAATGCATGTGGCTGCTTATTGCGGTTATTGCAAAAAGACGGGACATTTGCAAAAGGAATGCGATATTGAGGCCAAGGTAGTTGCGAAACAACGAGGGGATCAATCTCAAGAGTCAGCAGAAAGTACAAGTAGGAAGGGAAGTCTCATCCCACCTCAGGAAATCGCTCGCGTTAGGTTATCCCGAATTCCAATTGAGTGCACTTATTGCCACCTTCAAGGCCATTTTCGGGAAGATTGCCCAAAAAGAATCAGGGACTCAAAATTTTGCAACTATTGTCGTATATACGGGCATGATTTGAATGACTGCCGCTCTCTAGAAGAAGCATTCAGGCTGGGGTTCCTTTCTAAATCAAGCATAGAGCGGGCACGGAGATTACAGGATACACCTCTCCGAAGCAATAACGAACCCCTGAGAGGGTACGCGGCTCGCTACCAAGGCGTTCCCCGGAGGAGGGATGATGAAACTGCAAATGCACACCCCCGCACGGAATATTCGAGCGTTAGGAATGAGAATAATAGTAACTCTAATTCTAGAACTCATAGTGGAAACCAAGCTTGGCAGAACAGAGACCCCGACAGGGCTGATCACGGGAATAGTTCACCACCATTCCCTCACACTACTGACAGTCACCACGAAATCTCGCGACCAGACAGGAGGAACTGAATGGATTACATGGGTTTTATACATTGGTAGCATATTGATACGAAATTGAGCTCCCTCTATCATCTACGGTAACATTTTGCTCATGTTTTTCTCATGCCACGTGGTCAAGTTTCATGGTTGTCCGATCACGCAAGTGTAGAAATCAAGCCGAGTTTCGATATTCGGGTTTATCACGGGGAGACGAGGCTAAGACTCAGCAAATTCTTTAACTATCGAAACAGATTGCATATACGTATCAAAGCACTGCCTGCATAGTCATCAAAATTCATCAAAAAACTCACGGACACGACGGAATCCATAATTTGGAAGTCCCATTTAACATATTCACGAAAAGCGAGCAGAAGCCTCGGGCCTTCTTATATAGGTTGGAACCCCCGTAAACCAATTTGCATGTGGTTAGAACCCACGAGTGAATGAATTCGTATGTGGTTAGAACCCACGGGTGAATGAATTATCATGTGGTTAGAACCCACGGGTGGATGAATTATCATGTGGTTAGAACCCACGAGTGAATAAATTATCATGTGGTTAGAACCCACGAGCGAATGAATTTTCACGTGGTTAGAACCCACGAGTGAATGAATTATCATGTGGTTAGAACCCACGAGCGAATGAATTTTCACGTGGTTAGAACCCACGAGTGAATGAATTTTCATGTGATTAGAACCCACGAGTGATTGAATTTTCATGTGGTTAGAACCCACGGGTGAATGAATTATCATGTGGTTAGAACCCACGAGTGAATAAATTATCATGTGGTTAGAACCCACGAGCGAATGAATTTTCACGTGGTTAGAACCCACGAGTGAATGAATTATCATGTGGTTAGAACCCACGAGCGAATGAATTTTCACGTGGTTAGAACCCACGAGTGAATGAATTTTCATGTGGTTAGAACCCACGAGTGATTGAATTTTCATGTGGTTAGAACCCACGAGTGAATGAATTATCATGTGGTTAGAACCCACGAGCGAATGAATTTTCATGTGGTTAGAACTCACGAGTGAATGATTTTTCGAATGATTAGAACCCACATGAAGGAACCTATGCTCTATGAGTGATTTTTCTTTTGACCCATTAATATTTCAGTCCGGTTGAGGCAAACAAGTTGACACTGGTATAAGTGTTGAGACTTTTACAATTTCACAAAACAAGCAGAGAATGATACACGTAATCGAACAAGTAAATGAGAGTATTACGGATAGAAGTTGCCCGAGGAGGGCTATAGAAAGTTGAGTTGAGGTTGTCGTTGTTTTTAGTGATAGCATCAATCACATAAAGATCTTGAGACTCTGGATCGTGGATAAATTTTGTGGACACCTCGCACATGCGTTTCGGGTGACAAGTGATCATCCCCTCACTCTTATACAGATTTTATGTACGTGCACGCATGATTCCACTTGGCCGACAGCAAAGAAAGATATTTGAGGCAATAAAGAGGCCTGACACGGAGTACACTTTCCGTGTCTGACTATCTCAACATGCATTTCTGATCAGAGGCAAAAATGAACAGGAGGTAGTGTCATGAATAAAAAAAAAGGATCTATTTGGATATTGCGAATTCATCCCTAGAAAAAAAATAGTGAGGGTCTGAATGACAATTTTCAGAAGGCGATGCAAAAACTTGAAACCAAGTGTACTGCACCATATAGTGGTCAATTCTATACGTGTATACCAAATTTCAGCTCTCTAGGTCAATAATTGTAGCCAGGAGATCAATATATATATCATTGCCATTAGCACCGAGGTTTTCGTAGAAGACAGTATGAGTTTTGGGAGCAAAAAACTGCTCGAAAGTCACTTGAAGATTGTTTAGGATAGAATGACCCACAATTTTCAGAACTGCAAGGTTGCAAGTAGTTAATGTTGCAATTTAGCCACATCGGTAGGCTAAAATAATGGCGACTTTGAGGCGTTGAATTTCATCACGAACTGATAAATTGAATGGCTCAGCAGATTGCCTCAACTTCGGAGGTAGGATGCACCTCTCAATAAGACACTGATTTCGAGATATTTTTCATATATCGCGTAGCTAATGTACGCGATGATTACGATATCTTCTAATGTAGCAAATTTTGATCTTTTCAATACATATACGTCTAGAAGGAAATGGAAATTCGAATAAGAATAATAATTTGAGTAGTTTATAAGGAATGAAAAAGCCATATTTTGATTTTTTTTTCTCGCGTAGCTCACGGACGTGGAACTTGACATGGAATTGAATTATCAATGATAACTCAGGGTTGACTCAAACTCAGAGATAACAATAGGGCCATGCGTTCTTACTGATCAAATCTTGAATTCTACTGTAGTAAGAGTACCATTCCAAGAACGTTGTAATTTGAGGAAAATTGGGGCTAACTTTCATACTAACAGACAGAATATCCAGTATAAATCTTTTTTCTTTTCTTTCTTCTTTTCTTTATCGCGTAGCTAACGGACGCGATGACCCGAAATCGAACTGATGATGAAAAACCTGTATGAGCTACAATTTTAATGGTATGAAGAAGAGAACGTCGTGCTATATTTTAATAATGAGAACTTCATGCAAACAGTAAATATTCAATCATTTGTAAGATTTATATGGATCTATAAGATGTTTTTCTTTGGACATTTTCTTCCTCATTCTAAGTTTCATAACATACCAAAGATGAAAAGATAGTGAAATGAGTATCATGCTCAGCCAGAATTTTTGGAGTTAAAAGTCACTTAGAATCAACGTCCAGTGTAGTTGGGAGATTATTCGAGTGAACGACGAGACCGCGGGTGCGAACGAAGAGAGAATACTGATAGTTGATATGGTCATAAACAAATAATTCATTTTTATATTGATTCTCAAGACGAAGGTTGGGGAACGCGTTCTAGATCTAGTAAAACACGATGTCTGGAGTGTAATAAGTGAGTTGGTGTGATGAAAGACGTAATGCAAGAATTTTAATCGAATGAATGCAAGTAATAACTGCCAATCCATTCGAATCGACCTGGAATGAAAATTTCGATGCCAGAACTGTCTCGGAATAGGATCGCGAAGTAACTCGGATGCGCTTGCTCGAAGGCCCAATGTTGAACATGAGTTACCGTTCTCGAGATCAACTCCAAAACCCTACTCTAAACCAAATATCTTATATATTATACACGAACATGAAAACTGACGCACAACTACACGGAGCAGCAACACTGAACGAGGAATCAAGGACCTTGCACGAGGAAAAAAAAATGAATAAAATAAGAAGAGACAATAAGGACAAGAGTAATCTACCCACAGAACGACAGCGACATGAGCAACAGTCTTGAGATGTCTGTTCGGTAGCACCAGCGGACATCAACGAAGGATAAGGGCACCAAGTACTCGGAAGAATCCTTGATTACAGGCACCCTTAGGATAAGAGGCAACTGAGTTGTTGATATCAACACCAGAAATCACGACAAGTTCTGGTCTAAACTCTGTACATTACAAAAATCCATGACTGAATCATAGTAAGTTCTGGACAAAACTTTACACTACAAAAAATCCATGACTGAATCATAGTAAGTTTTGGACTCAACTCTGTACACTACAAAAATCCATGACTGAATCATAGCGAATCCGGGACAAAACTCCGGACATTACGAAAATCCATGACTGAATCATAGTAAGTTCTGGACAAAACTTTGTACACTACAAAAAATCCATGACTGAATCATAGTAAGTTTTGGACTCAACTCTGTACACTACAAAAATCCATGACTGAATCATAGCGAATCCGGGACAAAACTCCGGACATTACAAAAATCCATTACTGAATTACAGTAAGTTCTCTACAAAACTCTGTACACTACAAAAATCCATGACCAAATCATTGTTAGTTCTAGACAAAAGTCATACACTCGAAAACCTATGACTGAATCACGAGCGTTTTCCACTCAATGCAAAAGAGGCCTGACACGGGGAAGGCTTTACGTGTCTGGCTACTTTAGCATGCGTTTTTCGCTCAATGTAAAAGAGGCCTGACACGGAGTGGCGTTTACGTGTCTGGCTACTTCAGCATGCGTTTTCGCGCAATGCGAAAGAGGCCTGACATGGAGTAGTCCTTACGTGTCTAGACATTTCAACATGCGTTCTTCACTGTAATAGTAAATTCGGACCAAAATTCTGTTCACACAAGGGTGAAGAAGGAAATTCATCGAAGATAAAATCAAGTAAAGAATATAAAAGCATAAATTTGATTACTGATTGGAGAAGAAGAAACGAAGAAAATTGGCAGCAGTTCACGAAGAAAATTGTACCAATACACTGACACAATATACATTCTCACACTGTTGAATCATATCCAAATCATCCAGTCGTCCCATGATTTCAGAACGTGGAATCACTCAATCACAATGAGGGTTTTTGAGCTAGTGATATGAAGCTCAAGAGAGAGCAGTAAATAGACTTTTATCATTTGAGAAGAATAATAGTGCCCGATGAGCACAGTAAATATAAATATTCCAACGCAGTTCACTCGAAATGTGGGTGCATTGCACCAACTCGAGCATGCAGATCAAATTCATATTTCCCTGTTGACATCGAATGGATTGCAAACGCGTGAAATTTATTTCTCTCTCAGAACTATGCACAGAGAGGTCGAGGATTGCATCACCTCCTTCTGATCAATAGCTCAATTAGTACTATAATAAATCGAAATTTGAGCAATGATAATAGTAGAATTTTTACGCCTTCCTTTGGGGAAATCCCGATAAAGCAAATCCTTTGTTGGTTCGCCAGGTACGTCTTTCATATCGGAGGTCACGATGGACCTCAGTCTCCCATTTTTTCATTTATCAATCAGGATAATTTGTAAAATACATTAAAGAAAAAAAAATCCGAATATTTTACGTCAATTCGCATAGGATCCAATGACGTATTTCCCAAACGTCATTTTCAATGTTTTTCTCAAGCATTCTTCCGGGAATATTCATTTTGATGATAAAACTATTTGAAAATGCTCAATTCGTATTACTCGAGCTGATTGACGCATCAATATCGTCAGAAATTTGAAATATACATTCAAATCCTACGTGATACAAATCCAGATCCGATTTTACAAAAAACAATATTCTATGATTTGAAATTCATTCCAAGGTAATGGCGTTCGGCTATTTCACCATTAATGCAAGTAATAGTATCAGATACCTCCATCTTGAGCCAAGATACATGTCCCTATCTTGCACGATGCCCGAGAACAAGGAATTTGATCCATTTATTCCCATGCGATAGAAAATCGTCAAAAATGCCCAATGAAATCGCGTATTTTTCTTTGAGACAAATTTTCATAGGTTTCAACTATTTTCACGCGTAACATGTAGCCACAGTATGCTTTCGTGCTATTTAAAAATAGGGAACAGTGATTTCCGCAATCAGAATGGCGTATTGATCCATGAAAAGTTCAGAGAAATCCCCGTGATATAATGAATCGAACCCACGTTACCACCGACAGGCTGATATAAGTACGGAGAACAACCGGATTCCCGACAATATATGCGCTGCGTCAGCATTCACGAGTTTATTGACCGTACTACGAGAGAGCAAAGTTGCTCATCCACAAAAATCCACTCTGCGTAGTAATACAAGCACGTGTATGTGTTAAATGCCGAGGTTACAAGTGCCACCAGACCTGCAAGATATATGAATGACGTAGTGATGATATACAGAATGAATTTTTTGAAAATCAATGTCGGTGAAATTGAACTCGAGTTATAGGATCAAGTTGAGATAGAGTGCTCAAACATTTATATTCATTCATCGAAGAATGACTTCAGCACAAGAAAAACATCCATTCGTATGGATTCTTACGAGAAACTCAAAATTTCGTCCATCGCGAAGCCGATGAGCCGAATTTTTCAAAAAATCAAGGTCGGTCAAATTAAATATGAGTTATAGGATCAATTCGAGATAGAATCCTCAAATATCCATAATTATTTATCGAAAAATGACTTAGCACAAGAAAAACATCCATTCATATGGAACCTCACGAGAAACTCAAAAATTCGTCCATCGCGAAGCCGATGAGCCGAATTTTTCCGAAAATCAACTCAAATTAAATTAAATTCAAATTAAATTCGAGTAATAGAATCAATTTGAGATAGAATCCTCAAATATTTAGATCCAGTTATGAGAACACAAGTTCAGCATTTGAAAATCATCCATTCATATAGAACTTTGCGAAAAATTAAAAAATTTCACCATTTCGAAGCCGATGAGCCGAATTTTTCCAAAGATCAACGTCGGTCAAATTAAATTCGAGTAATAGAATCAATTTGAGATAGAATGCTCAAATATTTAGATCCAGTTATGACAAAACAACTTCAGCATTTGAAAATCATCCATTCATATACAACTTTGCAAAAAATTAAAAAATTTCACCATTTCGAAGCCGATGAGCCGAATTTTTCCAAAAATCAACGTCGGTCAAATTAAATTCGAGTAATAGAATCAATTTGAGATAGAATGCTCAAATATTTAGATCCAGTTATGACAAAACAACTTCAGCATTTGAAAATCATCCGTTCATTTAGAACTTTGCAGAAAATTAAACATTTTCACCATCTCGAAGCAAATGAGCCATATTTTTCAAAAAATGAGCGTCGGTCAGTTCAAATCCAAAGAATGCACGCCCCAAAAGAGATTTCGAAGGAGTTTCATTACTGAATAAGGAAAACTGAGACTACTGGGGACTAATCATCGATTGATCTAGAGTTTCACAAAAAAAAATCACCATTTTACTTAAATATTATGCTTTAGAAAGATTTTTATGAAAATTTCAGGGTCGGTCGATCAGGACGCGAGCAGTTTACGAGTCAAAAGACATGAAAATAAATTTTCATTACAAAAATTGAACAAATTGATAACAACAGCGACAAATGATCGATGAAATTCAGTGATTGCATTTTTTTACGAAAGTCCTTCGCCTGGGGGGTCCCTCTCCACTAATCATTTAAAGAATGTTTCAGGAAAACCCACGTCATAACAAAGGATATTCGAATCGTTCTGAAGATGAAAGATGATTATCCTGATGAAAACTATATTATTCGAAGGAAAAATAAACAATATTATCAAAGGAATTGGAGCAAAAATTGAATATATCCCAACGAGATAAGCAGTGAATGATGCGATCACTGGAAACATTGCAATTGAAATATTGAAAATATATCTGAGGAGATGACGGAGAAATCAAACACACAAGCCATATAAAATAGCCAAGCTGATTGAAAACTGACCTGAAGAATTAAGAAAACAACATCAAGAAGACTCACTGTTGTTTATTTACGCACGGAGTATAATTGAAGAAAGAGACCTATGGTTATTGTTATCATAAAATCATTCAGATCGGGTTATTTTGTAGATCGTTAGATTTAGAGTTCAAGTCACGGGTACCTTTAATGAATGTATACAATCACGCTAGAAGTAAGTCTTCGTTGTAAACAATCTAATTCACGAAGAATGTCATTTTTTCGTTAGGGTTTAGAAGAGATGGAATGTTATTCTCACGCATGCTGAGGGCATCTAGGAATACGTAAATAGTTCTGAAATTTCACCAATTTTGCGCAAGTAAAGAAATTTTTGGTAACCTCTCGGCATATTTTTGATTTTGTAATCACCACTCGGAGTTTCATCTAACCTAGCGTAAATTGATGTTTCATATCTAATCTCTTATTCACCTAGCCAGCAAACCATGATTCCAGATAATTTAGCTGTAAAACATAACGAGAATTATTGTTGAATGAAAACTGTTTTGGCAAATTCAGTGTAAGCTGGACCAAGTCCTTGAGTTGAATCATGAAAAATCGAGATTTATAGTTATGAAAAATTTACCCCGGAGGGTAAATGCGTAGCTTCGGACGTGTAGTGTATGTTATATATATGAATGATGTTGCGAGAGGCTCGTACAGGCCTCGAGCGGAATGATCGCAATGGGAAAATTTGGAGCGCCCCTCCATCCATTGCGCGGTGCGACATCGGGGTCGCACCGCTTATATTTAAGTAACTGCAAGAGTTCAGTTGGGGAGTTCATTTTTAGGATAAGTAGTTGTTAGTATTAACTCGAGAGCTTACGGTCCGAGCCAGTCACGCGAGACGGGTAAACGCAGCCACGGATTGGCCCTGTCAGTAGAAGTCAAATCACTTGATAGGTCTCTTTACATTGAGATACTAGCCGTGGAATAAAGTAACAGTCAATCTTATTCTCGTGTCAAGATCATTCTATACATCCAACCCCTTCACAAACACCCAGCACGACAGCTTCGCGCTTGGGAGACGGAAAACCCAATACCCGAACACCAATAACGTAACAGTTGCAGGACTATTGATTAATCCCAGAGGCATTCTTAACCATCCCCAGTGTCCTTTGAAAGTACTAAAAGTGTTTTTGGGATATCTGAGGCCTTTACAGTTACCTGGTGAAACCCATTAGACATGTCAAAACAGCTCATGTATTTTGCTTGGCCAAGCATACATAATATTTCTTCAATCGAAGGTAATGGGTAGTTATCTTGTTCAGTGTAAGCATTCAATTTTCGGAAATCCATCACTAATCGCCATTTTTTCTCACCTGAAGCATCCATTTTTTTGGTACCAGCCACACATTTGATTGATATGGTGATGAACTGGGTCTTATCAGACCTTTTTTTCAAGAATTTCTATCTGTCGGTCAATCTCTGAATGCATGAATAATGGATGTCTATACGACGGTGTCTTGATCGGTTTATCAGTAGATAATCTTATCTCATGTTGCACATCATGAACTGCTGGCATTGGATCATCTGGCAGAGCAAAACGATCATTAAATTCCGATATGATGTTGAAAATTTCCTTTTATACATTTGGAGTAATTCTTTCAGAGACATCATTAAGATCCTTCACGAATTTCATTCTCAACAGCTCGATGCGTTCTTGGCACTCCTTCGATTCCTGCGAGTGATGACAATTAGATAAATTCTTATTTCTATAATATTGATTCAATAATTGTTTTCTTTCTTCAACATTCAATCTGTTATTCAGAATGTATCTCATTGTTGGCTTTGATTCAGCTTCGGAATTTTCCCCTGTATGATGAACAGCATGGGCCATAGGCAAATCTTCATGGGTTGTAATATGAATATTTTCTATATATATTGGTTTATATTCATCTGACTCGTTGGAAAAATATAACTTTAATTTCTGATTTTCCTTTATTTCATGGATACCTGGGACTATGTTGGATCCTTCGATATAATAAATACCTGGAGAATTTCCTGGGACTATTCCTCTTGTTTCGAATGAGTGTGGCTCCAACTGAGCAAATTGATGCTTATTTAGTCCCAAAGTAACTTGGTTTCCAGAGTTATTTTTCAATGTGATAGTATTGAGTTCATTGTCCACAATACTTTTGGCACGAATTTGCCAATCTTTACCCAATATTCCATCAGCTCTGGTAGGCAAGTCATTAGACATTACAAAAAAAGTCAATTTGATACCAAATATCTCTAATTCGCAAGTTTCTATTGCATCATATAATCCATCTATTATAAGGAAATTTCTTATTTCATCTGCCGAGAATTTTCGAAAATTTTCATTATTTTGATCTATGCATTTTATTTTTATATGTAAAGTCTTTGATCCTAAATCTACCAAGAGTCCGTGGGGCGCGTTACTTCCTTTAATACGGGTGAACAATATTGAATCGTCCCTATCGAGCTGGTTTGATCTTGGTTCACGCTCTCCTCCTCCCGTATGGAGAATTCCTGTATTTCTTGGATTGGAGGATCTTTGCTTTGGTATCGTGTTTGGGAAAATTTTTATTTTTCAGAGAAGGGTTCTTCATCCAACAAACCTCCTCTTTATGTCCTACCTTATTACAGAAATGACACGTGATTTTTCCTAACCCCGAATTTTGAGAGCTTGTGGACTCACGTTTGGCCACAGGTTCAGATTTTACATTTTCATTCTTTGTTCTTTGTCGGGATTTAATTTCCAAATCTTCGAAGTAATATTTTTCTTCACGGATTGCCTGTTGGTATGCGTCATTGATTGTACTAGCTCTCTGAGCTCTTACTGCCGGTCTGAGCTCTGGTTTCACAGATCGTTGAAACCGGTCAATTCTTTCAGTTAACTGAATCCCTCGGATAACCATCCTACGTTCAAGTGGCTCCTGGTCTATCGATTTCTGTCCTCTCCTATCAATTTCGGCATATCTTTTGATATAGTTTTCCATTCTCTCCCTGAAATCTTGTCGAATTGAATTTCGTTCCTCAACTAATTGCACATATTGCTTTTCCGTTTTTCCGAAAGCTAATCGCATTGCTTCGGCAAAATCAGTTGGCGTCACTTCTAATAACCTATCAGCCACCTTAGCAGCTTCGCCCTTCAATTTTTGCGCGATAACCTTGCTCAAGAAACATATTGTTTCGGCATCATCACTCATTTGTTTTTTCACTCGCCTGACTTGTGACAAGAAAGCTTCTACATCTCCACTACCGTCAATTTCTCGGATATCTGATAGCAATTCCTGTATTTGACGACGCCGATCATAGGAAATTTTGGAAGTTTTATTCACTATTTCATCTTCCGTTGGTGCTGAAGGCTCCGGAAATATATGATGATTTTTCAAGATAGTCTTCAATTCTTCTAGTTCTTTGGATAATGCCGTTACTCGACTGTTAGCTGCATTTTCACGCTCTAAAGTCGCATCTAATTGTTGCTTCATTTCACTAGTGGTTGCCATTTTTGATATAATTTGTCTGATAGATATTCAGAAAGTTTATAGTAATGTCTATGATTGTCAAAGAGCTCTTTGGTGGCTCAGAATTGTTTGAATCTGACATAAACGATGAGTGTGTGGTATAAGATTACACACTCTCCTTATACATTCTCTGGTGAAGTTGAGCTGTTGTCGTATCGGGATTCTTTGCGATTTTGTTAACCGATGAGCTGCTTGTTAGGAGCGTCTTCTCAATTAGTGTAGACGAAATGATATCGGCCAATCCTTTCCACACTCTCCTTCTTTGATGTTTACTACACACGCTGCTTATGCGTCCCCAGTCCTGTCAGGGTCACCAAAATGTAACCGGTTCACTGGGGCAAATAGGAACAGTAGGAGTAAGATGACACGTCTTATCAGTTGCTCGTCAGCTGCTCTTTATTCGCAGTCCCAATCTCAACTAACTCTCGCGGCCGTTTTATGTTCTCTATTTATAACATTGCGATATTACAATCAATCGATTTTAAAGTATAAGACTTGCTTTTGTTTTGAGTAAGTATGTGTATGCAAGTAAGTCGTGCGCAAAAGAAATGAGAGAGTGGTTGATTGAACAATGCGGATCGATGAAGAATGTGCTGTATGTTTGAATAAAAGGTGCTCATATTAGTATGACATCTATATGACACTTGCGTTCGAGCGAAGACGCCGATGGAGGATGATGAAGAACTCAGGTGACTCTGGCGTAGCGATGCAGCTTTTACTCCCACCCTAACATAGTTATTTAGAAAGGGCACGCCCTTAGAAAATCACGCCTCTCGGTCTCGGACACAGACGAGAAGACACGTCTAGTTATCTCGTTGTCAAAACTTTGTATTCTATTTCGTTCTTGCGTTCTAAAATTCAATCAATTCAATTCGTCTCTTTAACTTGGATCTATCTTTCTTTTTCTTTACACTTTCGTGTTCCGAATATTTCGAGAATTTCTTCATCCGTCGCGTGCGATAAAAAAAATCGGTAGATATGGTCGCCTATTTCTCGCCGGAGCACCGACAACAACGGCAGCAACATGAACAACAACATCAGTAGGAGCAGTGATAACAGTGGAGTGTTCAAAGTTTGTGGATAGAGTTATTTCCACTAATACTGGAAAATTATTGGAACCAATTTGAGCTCTGAAAAGAAGCGAAATTGCCTCGCACGTAATACCTCTGCCATTGTTCTCCTGAAGCGAGGAAATCGCGAGTGAGGAATGTTATAAATATTTTATTAGAATAATGTTTTGTGGAGAAGCAAAACGTTATTTCGTTGAACGTTTTCAAATATAGAATTTACGCTCCTAACAAATTCAGACTACCAATTTAGTAGCAATTTTTCCGCGTCACTTGTTCGAGTTATTTGCAGTGTCCCGCGAGACTCAAAAAGAGTGAAAAATCATAGCGTAAATGCGCGATTTGATGAATAGGAGGCCTGCCGGAGAGATTGGGAGCACTGCAGTTCACTTTCGAGAAACGTCTCTTAGAACGAGACGATTTTGTTACTCAAAAAGTTGAAAGTCAGAAATTTGCTAAATCCCTTCCAAATTGAGATGAAAAATGCACCTAAATTTCAATTTCTAATTCCAAGATTCACAAAATTCTCGAAATTTTAATTTACAAATTCGCTTAATCCTTACCTCAAATTTACCAATTCTCTAAATCAGAACACAAACCCACAAAATCACAAAGTTTAACGATCCCTAGTTAAAGATGTACAAAGTCTCAAGATTTCCAAGTTTTAGTTCCAAATTTCCAAGTTAGCAAGACTCACAAAAGTTCAAATTTCTAAATTTCAAATCTCCAATCTCAAAATTCCATGATACAAAAATTCTATTTCAAAGTTACGAAATTTTCAAATGGAGTCAACTCCAATGTTCACAAGATTTCAACAAATCTCATGAGTTATGTGTCAAAATCCAAGTGTAAATTTCTTGGTTCAGTTCTTCTACGATTCTGCTTTCTCCGCAGAGCCAAAAGAGGCTTATAGTCGTCCTTGTAGGAAAATGTCCAAATCCAGCGAGTTGGGGTCAAAAGCAGAAAAAGCTGCTCATGCAGGTTCGAATCACAGTTCAGGACTAGTATAAGCTAGGTCCCATGAAGTTTTGATCTTACATGTTTGCAAATTGTGGACAGGACACCAGTTGGGTAGCCAAGAACATTCAAATAGAAGCCTGAGAGAAATTCCAGGGAATTAGTGACCATTGCTCAACCATTTAAATTCTCACATTCAATAACTTGTGAAAATGCATATTCCAGTCTAGGAGCTCAGTTGCTTCATGAATCACAATATCTGCTGAGGGCAGTGAGAGATTACTCTAGGTAGAGGAGTCAGGATCTGATCCATGTCAAAGAAGAAGAAAACCTCCTTCGGAGGAGGCCTTAATTTATAAATGCAAAATATTCATAGAGTTAGCTCAGAAACTACAATCATAATGGATAGCCTCTTCAGAAATTACTATCTTCACTATACAATAAAGGGGGGGGGGGCATCAGGACTGTAAAGTTGCCCCAAAAGTTCAAGTTATTTTCATGTCTAAAAAGTAGAAAAAATAATCCTTGTATGGGTTAGGATAGGTCCACTCGACAAATTACTCTTATCTATAGAGTTGCAACAGTCATGAGTGGAAGCCGAAAACCATTTCCTCATACATGTTACCTCGCTGCTCAACATTAGCTATTCAGCCATTGGCAGCCATTTTGTGTGCCACAAGTATTCGAGAGAGCATATTTTCTTCCAACGAGCCAAGAGCTCCCTTGGTGTACTGATGCCATCCAGTCAACCATAACATGAAGGAGGCCACAGCAACAAGCTGAAATTGTTCACCATCATTACAGGATCCCATAAAAACATTCAAAAATTTTGATTTGTAACGACTAGTCTTTGATCCAAATTTTTGTTTTGCCAAAGTAAATTGAGTTATGAAATAATAAAAATCAGCGATACAAAACTTCTCTCCTTATGAGCAACAATTGTTTCAAATAGCTACATGATGAACAGTTAACAAGTTCTTAGGTAAATACCAGTATAGCTGTATATACTGGAACAACAAATTTTGCCCCATTTCTCAAACTGAATGAATAAAAGCTATTGCCGAATAGTATATATTGGCCTCAAGGCCTTGGAGATGTTTTTACTTCAGCAAAGTTAGTCAAGGTAGTTGTCCTGTCAATTTAGTGACAACAGAATGCTTCGCAACTTGGTCAGAATTTAGTTCAAGTAACGATGAGTATCTGTGCAAAATCTCATGTCAATCGACTGTTTCATTCCGGAGCTCTAGCCATCAAAAAACCTCATGTTTTGGTCTAATTCAACGTTGCGCGTATGGGAGAGCGCAAGCAAAATGGTACCTTTTTGAGTCTCCCAACTGATCACGACAACAGAAAATGATGAGGTTCCAGGAGAAACAAGTTCACCCAATGATGAATCTTTTGGCGAGTACGCTCAAGATTGGCCGTTTAGTTTTTCTGTAGCGCCTATCGAAAAATTGAAATAGCAGAACGGCCTCCACGTGAATATGGTTTATAAGGAAATTATCAGCTGGTTTGGAGAGATTTTGATCACAGAGGTATATTAGCCCATTTCAGGTTGCTTTTTGATTTGCAAAACACGCTTATTTGCCCAAATTATAAGACGGTAGGAACTTTGTCCCCCTGTGACGACAGCGCCGCCGGGTGGTGGCCGCGGGCAACTCGGTCGGCGGCGGAGAAAAGGTTAGCCCAGCTCACTCACAAGCAGGTACCGACGGGCACCGCGTATCTTCGCGATGACTTGAAACGAGAAATAGTTTTCGCGCTCCGCATATGATGCGGCGTAAAAGATAATGGGTGTAATGGGTGGAAGGATCGATGCAAATACTTTCCTGGAGAAACTCAGATAAAGTAGACCAGTGTCGCGGAAACTTTTCAATTGCCCTTCTCTAGAGATAGAAAAGGATGGAAAATTGCGACACAGGTGAATGGCTTTTTCTGAAAATGGAAAATTTTGGAGGATTGCGAAAGAAATGAGCCCATGACCAGGATTATCCGAATGAAAAACTAAGAGATTTTTGAAGGTGATGGGCTAAAACCCATGTTGAATCAATCAGGAAAAACGCTGGGCTCGCCTTCTTTTCCGTTTCTAAATTTTTTGATTGTGTTTTTAGTTGTAGGATGAATCAGAATACCTTTCGCTGACTTAGGAGAACGTGTGGGCGCATTACCAGGATCATCGGATTGGAGAACTCAAAGATCTTCAAAGATGAGAGGCTGATAAGACAATATTCTCGATCGAAACAAAACGAGTTACTCGCGAAGGAGGTATCCTGATTGATTCCACCATCGAAAGTTCAATAAAAAAATTTTCTGATGGAAAATAAGGCGAGAGACTCGTTTTTTCCGATGAGAAAAATGTCTTATCAGTCTCTCGTCATTGGAAATCTTCTAGTTTTCCAATCAGATAATCCTGGTAATGCGTCCACACGTTCTCCAAAGCCAAAGGAAGGTATTCTAATCGGTTTTATAACGGAAAATTTGATCAAAAAATTTAGAGATGGAAAAAAAGGCTAGTAGCTCGTTCTTTTCGATCGAGGAAAATATCTTCTCAGCCTCTTGTCCTTCAAAAACTCAAAGTATTTCAATCGGATGATCCTAATAATGCATCCACACGATCTTCAGAGTCAGAGGATGGTATCCTAATTGATTCCACAATTGAAAGTTTAATCCAAAAATTTAGAGATGGAAAACAAGGCGAGTAACTCGTTTATTTCGATCGAGAAAAATGTTTCATCAGCCTCTTGTCTTTGACAATATCAGAGTATTTCAATTGGTTGATCCTAGTGATGCGTCCACACGATCTCCAAAGTCAGAGGATGGTAAACTGATTGATTCCACAATCGTTTAATCCAAAAATTTAGAGATGGAAAACAAGGCGGGTATTAATCCGAGGACCCAGGTTTCGAACCCGTGATCCTGCAACCCAAGAACCCCGGTTACACACGACCCAGGATACGGTGACCCGTAATTCAGGTGTCGAACACATGACCCAGAATAAGGGTACCCAATACTCAGATTTCGAACGCATAAGCCAGGTTCGAACCAATAACTCAGGTTTTTAATCACTAACCTCGGTCCTGGACTCATAACCAAGAGTCCGGGGACCCATAAACAGGTTTGGACACATAACTCAGGATGCAGATACCCCTAACCCAGGTAACCCATGACACAGGTCCCTACCCAAGATCCAGGAATCCATGAAGCAGTCTTGAACCCATATCCCAGGATCCGGGGTATCCATCATTGAGATTTCGGGTCCATAACCCGGGGATTGAACCTCAGGATCCGGGAGCCCATAAACCAGGATCGAACCCATAACCCAGGACTCGGGCATTAATAACTCAGGTTTCCAACCCATTGGGGACCTAGGTTTCGAACTCAGGTCTCGGACCCATGACCCAGGATCCAAACCCATAACCCAGGGTTTGGACCATAAACCAGGATCCGAACCCACAATCCAGTCTTTAAACCCATGATTGGAACCCACAACCCAGATTTGGAACCCATAACACAACCCAGGTTTTGGACCCATAATTCAGGATCCGGTGGCCCAGAACTCAGGTTTCAAGCCATTAGCAGTGACTGGTCTCCAGCTTCCTGTACTTCGGTGCAATCGATCAGGCCTGTCATTTGTTCTCCACTCATATCAATAGTAAGTGAATGAATAAGTAGAAACACTCAAACAATCCCGTGACACTATGCCTCCTCCTGGGACAATTTCTCTGTCTAAATCTGTCGTGTTGACGTGGCACGGTCACATTGACCCCATGGACTCCGAACTGGTTGAGCGAACATACCATATGTATGAGATACTGTACTGGCTACGCGCGGACTCGAGTGGACTATATATTGCAGCCATCCTCATGTACAAAGCCGTTAGTATGAAAGAGCCCTAATACCTGGCAGCAATGTTCAACAAGAAACAAGTACCAGTACAGTGCTACCACTCGTAGTGATGAGAGAGACCTCATAATCCCCAGAGTGGCTCAAAAGTATCGAATACTCTTTTCCGTATAGTGGCAGCAGGCTCTGGAACTCTCTCTCTCTCACCCCTCCTACGCAAATCATCCTTATTATCATCGTTTGAAGACTTCTTGACACTTCATCTACTCAAGCTAGACTTGCAAGACTCCTTGAGGTCGTGTTGGAGTCTCGCGCGAGACGGGGTTACAACTTACGCGATGGTTATTGCATTAATTGAGACGGAAGTGGTCGCAAATCATTCGGAATTGCTTCGGGAATAGGCCTCTGGTACGATCCGTGAGGATGAACGTCTCCATATACCTCAAAACTCGATGTAAGGTACGAAGTCAAGATCGCTGAGAATCAAAAACGGAACATCTCCCGATTCTTCGATTCCTCCTCATCGTACCAGGGGCACATTCCTGAAGCAATACCAAGTCATAAGCGAGCATTCCCATCTCATTTGATGGAAAACCCATCGTGTAAAGTGTAACACCGTATTTGCCGCGAGACTCCAACATGGATCGAAATGTTTTATCTTGCGCAAATTGTTTATCGTCAGGATGACTTGCACCGTATAGCGCCACAGACGTCGGCTGCTACCATTCTAAACAATCTTCAAGAAGGAAAGGGGTGATCAACATGAGGTTTGGCAAATCCGAAGGTTGAGAGATCTGAATCTGCGGTCAAATCGTTGGCCTCTACGAAGACTATTACATTTAAACCTCCCTACCAGGACTAGCACATTTTGACTTTTCCACGAAAACTAGCAAATCGCGCCAATGTTAGAGCATAGGAGGAATTTAGTTCTCGTGGGGGAGTCGAAATGTGCTAGTTCTCATGGGGAGTTTGGAATGTGTTAGTCTCCGTAGAGGCCTACGCAATGGTTTCACCTGCCTGCGCACGTGGTAGCCGCGCACATCATCTCTTATATTATAGAACACAAATGGATACACGAATATCAATAGGAAGTACCCGAATCTCGAGAATGTCGTTGCAACTTTGTTGCTTTCTTCTCAACTACTTGCATCACTCGGGTTTCCAACACATGACTCGGATTTCGAAAAGCAAAATCCTTTTTCCCGACCCGTAACCCCGGTTTCAAACCCAAAAAATGGTTTCGGGCAACGAAACCCGGGATTACAACACATGTTTCGTGTCCAAAACCGGGTTTTGAACCCATTACCCAGGTATTCAGCCCAGAAACCCGGGTTTCGAACCCACTGACCAGAACCAAGCTTCAGGTTCCCAACCCACAACCCGGGTTCCGGGCCCGGGTTCCTAACCCATGACCCGAATTTCGGGCAGCAGAATCCGGTTCACCAACCCGTGCGCCCGGTTTTCAACCAGACCCAGGTTTCCAGCCAATTGACCGGATTTCGGGCCCAGGTTTCCAACCCAGGACGCGTAATTCGAGCCACAAAATTCGGTTCGAGAACCTTAACTCAGGTTTCCAACCCACTTTTCGACCAATAACCCAGGTTTCAAGCTCAAACACCCGGGTTTCGAACCCATTACCCAGGTTATCAACCCGTAATACAGATTCTAAACCCATAACCAAGGTTTTCAACCCATGAATCAGGTTTTAGAGCCATAACCCAGTAACTCAGGGTTTCAACCCGTATACCAGGTTTTAACCCGTAACCCAGGAATCCCACCCAGTTCCAGACCCATAACCCTTGTTTCGGGCAAATAACAAAGGTTTACAACTCCTGAACGAGGTTTCCAAACCAGTTTTCGACCCGAAACCCAGGTTTCGAGGGAAAATTCCGGGTTTTGAACACATGAACCAGGTTTTAACAAGTCACACAAGTGTCCGACCAAAACCTGGTTTCCAACACTTAACCAAGGTTTTCAACCCCTGGACGAGGTTTCCAACACAGTTTTTGACCCATAACTCAGGTTTCGAGCCAAAAATCCGGGTTTTGAACCCATAAACCAGGTATTAAACCCATGACCAACGTGCTGCACCCACAACCCAGGTTTTAAACCCGTGAACTGAGTTTTCAACCCGTAACCACGGTTTTCTTCCCTCAACCGAGGTTTTCAACCCAGTTATCCACCCATAACCGATGTTTCGAGTCGAAAAACACCGGGCATCGAACCCATAACGAAGGTTTCGAGTCCGAAAAACCCGGGTTTCGAACCCATAACCGAGGTTTTCAATATGCAACCCGGATATCCAACCCCTGCACCGGGTTTCGAACTCATACTCCATGTTACGAGTCCTAAAAACCCGGGGGTCGAACCCATAAACGAGGTTTTGACCATGTTACCCGGATATCCGACCCTTAAACCGGTTTTCGAACCCATAACCCAGGTTTCCAAACCAGTTATCGAGTCTTAAACCAGGTTTCTAACGTTGAGAGTCCAAAAAACCTGGGATTCGAACCCCTAACCGAGGTTTTCACTATGTAACCCGGATATCCAACCCCTAAACCGGGTTTCAAACCCATGTGTTCAATCTGTAACCCGGGTTTTGCACCCCTAAACCGGGTTTCCAACCGTTTCGAGTTCAAATATTCCGGGTTTCGAACCTTTCACCCAGGTTTCCGACCCATAACCCAGGCTAAGGACCGTAACCCGGATTTCGGGGCAAGATTTCCAACCCATATTCGGGGCCGCGTTTCCAACCCATGTTTCGGGGGCCTTTCGGGAGCGCGTTTCCAACCCAAAATTCGGGACCCGGTTTCCAACCCATATTCGGGGCCGCGTCTCCAACCCACAATCCAGGTTTCGGGGCCCGGTTTCCAACCCATAACCCAAATTCGGGACCGCAATTCCAACCCATGATTCGGGGGCCGGTTTGAAACCCAAAGTCCGGAATCCAAACTATAACCCGGATTCGAACCCAGGTTTTGAACCCATAACCTGGATTCAGTGCCGCGTTCCAACCCATGACCCGGATTCGAACCCAGGTTTCGGGGCCGCGTTTCTAACTTATAACCCAGGTTTCGGGTCCCAGTTTCCAACCCAAAAACCGGAATCCAAGCCATAACCCGGTTTCCAACCCAGGTTCCGGGTCCCAACCCATAACCTGGATTCGAGGCCGCGTTTCCAACCCATAACCCGGATTCGGGTCTCGGTTTCCAACCGATAACCCGGATTCGGAGACGCGTCTCCAACCCATAGCCCGGATTACGGGTCCCGGTTTCCAAACCATAATCCGGATTTCCAACACTTGACCCGGATATCGGGCCCGGTCGAACCCATAACCCAGGTTTCCAACCCAACCATAACCCGGATTTCGGGGCCCGGTCGAACCCATAATCCAGATTTCGGGGCACGGTCGAACCCATAGCCCGGATTTCGGGGCCCGGTCGTACCCATAACCCAGATTTCGGGGGCCCGACCGAACCCATAACCCGGATTTCGGGGGCCCGGTCGAACCCATGATCCCAGTCGAACTCATAACCCGGAGTTCCGAACCCGTAACCCAGGTTCCCAACCCATAACCCGGATTTTGGGGGCTCGGTCGAACCCATGTAACCCAGAGGTTTCCAACCCATAACCCGATTTCGAACCCGTAACCCAGGTTTCCAACCCATAACCCGGATTTCGCACCCGCAACCCAGGTCTCCAACCCATAACCCAGATTTCGAACCCGTAAGCTGGTTTCCAACCCATAACCCGGATTTCGAACCCCTAACCCAGGTTTCCAACCCATATTTCGAACCCGCAACCCAGGTTTCCAACCAATAACCCGGATTTCGAACCCGTAACCCAGGTTTCCAACCCATAACCCAAATTCCGAACCCGTAACCCAGGTTTCCAACCCACATTTCGAAACCGTAACCCGGGTTTCCAACCCATAACCGGGATTTCGAACCCAGGTTTCCAACCCATATTTTGAACCCGTAACCCAGGTTCCCAACCCGGTTTTTGGGGGCTCGGTCGAACCCATGTAACCCAGAGGTTTCCAACCCATAACCCGATTTCGAACCCGCAACCCAGGTTTCCAACCAATAACCCGGATTTCGAACCCGTAACCCAGGTTTCCAACCCATAACCCGGATTCCGAACCCGTAACCCAGGTTTCCAACCCACATTTCGAAACCGTAACCCGGGTTTCCAACCCATAACCGGGATTTCGAACCCAGGTTTCCAACCCATATTTTGAACCCGTAACCCAGGTTCCCAACCCGGTTTTTGGGGGCTCGGTCGAACCCATGTAACCCAGAGGTTTCCAACCCATAACCCGATTTCGAACCCGCAACCCAGGTTTCCAACCCATAACCCGGATTTCGAACCCGTAAACCTGGTTTCCAACCTATAACCCGGATTTCAAACCCAGGTTTCCAACCCATATTTCGAACCCCCTAACCCAGGTTTCCAACCCATATTTCGAACCCGTAACCCAGGTTTCCAACCAATAACCCTGATTTCGAACCCGTAACCCAGGTTTCCAACACATAACTCGGATTTCGAACCCGTAACCCAGGTTTCCAACCCACATTTCGGAACCGTAACCCGGGTTTCCAACCCATAACCCGAATTTCGAACCCGTAACCCAGGTTCCAACCCATAGCCGGGATTTCGAACTCAGGTTTCCAACCCATATTTTGAACCCGTAACCCAGGTTCCCAACCCGGATTTTGGGGGCTCGGTCGAACCCACGTAACCCAGAGGTTTCCAACCCATAACCCGATTTCGAACCCGCTACCCAGGTTTCCAACCCATAACCCGAATTTCGAACCCGTAACCCAGGTTTCCAACCCATAGCCGGGATTTCGAACTCAGGTTTCCAACCCATATTTTGAACCCGTAACCCAGGTTCCCAACCCACAACCCGGATTTTGGGGGCTCGGTCGAACCCATGTAACCCAGAGGTTTCCAACCCATAACCCGATTTCGAACCCGCTACCCAGGTTTCCAACCCATAACCCGGATTTCGAACCCGTAAACCTGGTTTCCAACCCATAACCCGGATTTCAAACCCAGGTTTCCAACCCATATTTCGAACCCCTAACCCAGGTTTCCAACCCATATTTCGAACCCGTAACCCAGGTTTCCAACCAATAACCCAGATTTCGAACCCGTAACCCAGGTTTCCAACCCATAACCCGGATTTCGAACCCGTAACCCAGGTTTCCAACCCATAACCCGGATTTCGAACCCGCAACCCAGGTTTCCAACCCATAACCCAGATTTCGAACCCGTAACCCAGGTTTGCAACCCATAACCCGGATTTCACACCCGCAACCCAGGTTTCCAACCCATAACCCGGATTTCACACCCGCAACCCAGGTTTCCAACCCATAACCCGGATTCCCAACCCACAACCCAGCTTTCCAACCCGCAACCCAGGTTTCCAACCCATAACCCGGATTTCGAACCCGTAACCCAGGTTTCCAACCCATAACCCGGATTTCACACCCGCAACCCAGGTTTCCAACCTATAACCCGGATTTCGAACCCGCAACCCAGGTTTCCAACCCATAACCCGTATTTCACGCCCGCAACCCAGGTTTCCAACCCATAACCCGGATTTCGAACCCGTACCCAGGTTTCCAAGCCATAACCCGGATTTCACACCCGCAACCCAGGTTTCCAACCCATAACCCGTATTTCACACCCGCAACCCAGGGTTCCAAGCCATAACCCGGATTTCGAACCCGTAACCCAGGTTTCCAACCCATAACCCGTATTTCACACCCGCAACCCAGGTTTCCAACCCATAACCCGGATTTCGAACCCGTAACCCAGGTTTCCAAGCCATAGCCCGGATTTCGAACTCAGGTTTCCAACCCATAACCCGTATTTCACACCCGTAACCAAGGTTTCCAACCCATAACCCGTATTTCACACCCGCAACCCAGGTTTCCAACCCATAACCCGTATTTCACACCCGTAACCCAGGTTTCCAACCCATAACCCGGATTTCACACCCGCAACCCAGGCTTCCAACCCATAACCCGGATTTCGAACCGCAACCCAGGTTTCCAACCCATAACCCGGATTTCGAAACCGTAACCCGGGTTTCCAACCCATAACCCGAATTTCGAACTCAGGTTTCCAACCCATAACCCGGATTTCGCACCCGTAACCCAGGTTTCTAACCCATAACTCGGATTTCGAACCCGCAAACCAGATTCCCAACCCATATTTTGAACCCGTAACCCAGGCTTCCGACCCATAACCCGGGATTGCCGGAAAGAAAAGGAAGCCTCGTCCTCGCGCGCTTGCGCGCGAGTGTGCGCGAAGCGCACCAGGATGCTCGCGCAACCCACATCCCCAACTCCGGGTTATGGGTTATGGGTTATGGGTTATGGGTTATGGGTTATGGGTTATGGGTTATGGGTTATGGGTTATGGGTTATGGGTTATGGGTTATGGGTTATGGGTTATGGGTTATGGGTTATGGGTTATGGGTTATGGGTTATGGGTTATGGGTTATGGGTTATGGGTTATGGGTTATGGGTTATGGGTTATGGGTTATGGGTTATGGGTTATGGGTTATGGGTTATGGGTTATGGGTTATGGGTTATGGGTTATGGGTTATGGGTTATGGGTTATGGGTTATGGGTTATGGGTTATGGGTTATGGGTTATGGGTTATGGGTTATGGGTTATGGGTTATGGGTTATGGGTTATGGGTTATGGGTTATGGGTTATGGGTTATGGGTTATGGGTTATGGGTTATGGGTTATGGGTTATGGGTTATGGGTTATGGGTTATGGGTTATGGGTTATGGGTTATGGGTTATGGGTTATGGGTTATGGGTTATGGGTTATGGGTTATGGGTTATGGGTTATGGGTTATGGGTTATGGGTTATGGGTTATGGGTTATGGGTTATGGGTTATGGGTTATGGGTTATGGGTTATGGGTTATGGGTTATGGGTTATGGGTTATGGGTTATGGGTTATGGGTTATGGGTTATGGGTTATGGGTTATGGGTTATGGGTTATGGGTTATGGGTTATGGGTTATGGGTTATGGGTTATGGGTTATGGGTTATGGGTTATGGGTTATGGGTTATGGGTTATGGGTTATGGGTTATGGGTTATGGGTTATGGGTTATGGGTTATGGGTTATGGGTTATGGGTTATGGGTTATGGGTTATGGGTTATGGGTTATGGGTTATGGGTTATGGGTTATGGGTTATGGGTTATGGGTTATGGGTTATGGGTTATGGGTTATGGGTTATGGGTTATGGGTTATGGGTTATGGGTTATGGGTTATGGGTTATGGGTTATGGGTTATGGGTTATGGGTTATGGGTTATGGGTTATGGGTTATGGGTTATGGGTTATGGGTTATGGGTTATGGGTTATGGGTTATGGGTTATGGGTTATGGGTTATGGGTTATGGGTTATGGGTTATGGGTTATGGGTTATGGGTTATGGGTTATGGGTTATGGGTTATGGGTTATGGGTTATGGGTTATGGGTTATGGGTTATGGGTTATGGGTTATGGGTTATGGGTTATGGGTTATGGGTTATGGGTTATGGGTTATGGGTTATGGGTTATGGGTTATGGGTTATGGGTTATGGGTTATGGGTTATGGGTTATGGGTTATGGGTTATGGGTTATGGGTTATGGGTTATGGGTTATGGGTTATGGGTTATGGGTTATGGGTTATGGGTTATGGGTTATGGGTTATGGGTTATGGGTTATGGGTTATGGGTTATGGGTTATGGGTTATGGGTTATGGGTTATGGGTTATGGGTTATGGGTTATGGGTTATGGGTTATGGGTTATGGGTTATGGGTTATGGGTTATGGGTTATGGGTTATGGGTTATGGGTTATGGGTTATGGGTTATGGGTTATGGGTTATGGGTTATGGGTTATGGGTTATGGGTTATGGGTTATGGGTTATGGGTTATGGGTTATGGGTTATGGGTTATGGGTTATGGGTTATGGGTTATGGGTTATGGGTTATGGGTTATGGGTTATGGGTTATGGGTTATGGGTTATGGGTTATGGGTTATGGGTTATGGGTTATGGGTTATGGGTTATGGGTTATGGGTTATGGGTTATGGGTTATGGGTTATGGGTTATGGGTTATGGGTTATGGGTTATGGGTTATGGGTTATGGGTTATGGGTTATGGGTTATGGGTTATGGGTTATGGGTTATGGGTTATGGGTTATGGGTTATGGGTTATGGGTTATGGGTTATGGGTTATGGGTTATGGGTTATGGGTTATGGGTTATGGGTTATGGGTTATGGGTTATGGGTTATGGGTTATGGGTTATGGGTTATGGGTTATGGGTTATGGGTTATGGGTTATGGGTTATGGGTTATGGGTTATGGGTTATGGGTTATGGGTTATGGGTTATGGGTTATGGGTTATGGGTTATGGGTTATGGGTTATGGGTTATGGGTTATGGGTTATGGGTTATGGGTTATGGGTTATGGGTTATGGGTTATGGGTTATGGGTTATGGGTTATGGGTTATGGGTTATGGGTTATGGGTTATGGGTTATGGGTTATGGGTTATGGGTTATGGGTTATGGGTTATGGGTTATGGGTTATGGGTTATGGGTTATGGGTTATGGGTTATGGGTTATGGGTTATGGGTTATGGGTTATGGGTTATGGGTTATGGGTTATGGGTTATGGGTTATGGGTTATGGGTTATGGGTTATGGGTTATGGGTTATGGGTTATGGGTTATGGGTTATGGGTTATGGGTTATGGGTTATGGGTTATGGGTTATGGGTTATGGGGTTATGGGTTATGGTTTATGGGTTATGGGTTATGGGTTATGGGTTATGGGTTATGGGTTATGGGTTATGGGTTATGGGTTATGGGTTAGGGGTTATGGGTTATGGGTTATGGGTTATGGGTTATGGGTTATGGGTTAATGGGTTATGGGTTATGGGTTATGGGTTATGGGTTATGGGTTATGGGTTATGGGTTATGGGTTATGGGGTTATGGTTATGGGTTATGGTTATGGGTTATGGGTTATGGGTTATGGGGTTATGGGTTATGGGTTATGGGTTATGGGTTATGGGTTATGGGTTATGGGTTATGGGTTATGGGTTATGGTTATGGGTTATGGGTTATGGTTATGGGTTATGGGTTATGGGTTATGGGTTATGGGTTTGGTTATGGGTTATGGGTATGGTATGGGTTATGGGTTATGGGTTATGGGTTATGGTTATGGGGTTTGGTTATGGGTTATGGGTTATGGGTTATGGGTTATGGGTTATGGGTTATGGGTTATGGGTTATGGTTATGGTTATGGGTTATGGGTATGGGTTATGGGTTATGGGTTTGGGTTATGGGTTATGGGTTATGGGTTATGGTTATGGTTATGGGTTATGGTTATGGGTTATGGGTTATGGGTTATGGGTTATGGGTTATGGGTATGGTTATGGGTTATGTTGGGTATGGGTTATGGGTTATGGGTTATGGGTTATGGGTTATGGGTTTGGGTTATGGGTTATGGTTATGGGTTATGGGTTATGGGTTATGGGTTATGGGTTATGGGTTATGGGTTATGGGTTATGGTTATGGGTTATGGGTTATGGGTTATGGGTTATGGGTTATGGGGTTGGGTTGGGGGGGGTGGGGGTGGGGTGGGGGGATGGGTTTTGGGGTTGGGGTGTGGGGGTTGGGTTATGGGTTATGGGTTATGGGTTTATGGGGTTATGGGTTATGGGTTTTGGGTATGGTTATGGGTTTGGGTTATGGGTTATGGGTTATGGGGTTATGGGTTATGGGTTATGGGTTATGGGTTATGGGTATGGGTTATTGGGTTGTTGGGTTATGGGTTATGGGTTATGGGTTAGGGTGGGTTATGGGTTGATGGGGTGTTGGGTGTATGGGTTATGGGTTATGGGTTATGGGTTATGGGTTATGGGTTATGGGTTATGGGTTATGGGTTAGTGGTTATGGGTTATGGGTTATGGGTTATTGGTTATGGGTTATGGGTTATGGGTTATGGTTATGTGGGTTATGGGTTATGGGTTATGGGTTATGGGTTGATGG